>CM033437.1:141306504-142739004 GCA_019425775.1 Rafetus swinhoei | reverse complement strand
TAATAACATAAAAAGATTTGCAAGTACAGTAAAACCTTTGTTATCCGGCACTCTATTAACCAGAAAACTGTGTTAACTGGCATTGCCCCCAGCCACAATATTGTCACATCTTCAAGCGCACAGGCCTGGCTTGGTTTACCATGATTGGCTTAACAATTTTTTATTTAAGAAGTACTAATCATCTTTAACTCAAAATAGAAATGTGAGACCAACTGCCTCACACTACAAAACTACCAATATTAAAAATTTGAGTTTTACTATTATTGTCCATTGGTTTTTCCTAGATTGATGGGTCCCTCAGATAATGGGAATTTTTAGATAACCAGAACGCCCTAATCCCCAAGTGTGCTGGATAACACAGGTTTTACTGTAGCATCTTCAGGCTCAAGTCCATCTGGAAAGTAGAACTTTCAGTGGGATGTCAATGAACTGAACGGCTGGATCATCATTTCTTACTTATGTGAATGACCTTTATACTGGTACTGTGGTAAATCTGTTAAATTTACTCTTGACAGATGACTAATTGCAGGAAAAATCTAAAATCAAAAGGTCCTAAGGGGAGTAACTAATGTTAGCTTAGGTTACCAGATGAGCAAAGGAAAACAGACAAGCAGAAAAACCTCGTGGAGACAGAAAAAAAATAGACCACTGATAAAAGTATGCTGTTTCAGTAAGCATGATATTGGTGCTTTGGGGATTCCTGGTATCTAGCAACAATGAGAATCGGTACATTTAAATCAATTTCAATTCCCTGTAAGTGCCCCCCAAAGAAATACTGGAAAAGACTGCCAGCAACCTAGACTCAGGCATGAATTGTGGCTTTCTGTGATCCATTCTGAATAATAGTCAGTGCTCCTGTTTTTCCTACAGACCTACAGTTGTCCTTCCAACAAGTCAGAGGCCTTGGAAATGATAATTTAGTTCTGTAGGAGCTAATAGCCTGGTAGGAAGGTGACACAAGTACTGGCAACAGCCAGAAACAGGTGACAGTCACTGTTATCTCCCCAACCTGCCACTCTTAATTTCTATTAGTGGATGAATAGTTCTTAATGTGAAAAGAACCACTTCCATGTCTTCCATCATTTGTTATAAATAGTACATAGAGGCATTTTGGCACACACTTAAAGGGCATATTCTCATGGCGATATAAAAAACTCTTAGCAAAACAGCTCCACATTAAAATCAGTGGGATGTGCAGTGGCAGACTTGTATTCCATTGGGCTATGAATAAATATACCACTTTATATGACAAGCTGTATGAAAATGCCATGCCCAAGTTGGATCTGAAATTGTAGAGACCATCAAGCCATTCATTTGTACCTCAGTAAAAGCTCATCATCTTTCAACTTCCATGTATATATATGAGAGAGAACTCTTCATTATCAAAACACCTGCTTAATTTGGCTTCAATTACTTTAAGGGGAGATAATCAATAACCATGTGTCAATGTTATCTGTAGTGCTCCACTGTCTCATGGAAGTAAACCTCTTTATTTGAATTCTATTCAAAGCTCCACTCATTTTAGAACTAGATTTACCAGTTGCTAACTTAATTTGTTCCTGCATATGAACAAGTTCAGACATGAAAAATGCATAGAATGTGAGGACAGAGAAAACTTGGTGTGCTCCCTACTTCTCATCCCTATAACGTCTGAGAAATCTAAATCAATATGACTGTTCTTGGAGGGATCAGAGCCTGGTGAATCCATTTTTTGCCTCTTGAGTACAGAGGAATGTACTACCTATGTACATTCCCATGAGGAATGTACTACCTATGGAGCAAAGAAACTATCAATCTGACACAGATTGGGTTGTTTGATCATTTCCAAGTGTAGCAGTGAAAAGTGGCAGTAAGCGTCTGGTCAGTCAGATTCATGACCAGATAGAATATAGAGCATGGGGTTTAATCTATAAAGAAGCTTAGTGGTTTGCCTCTTAACTACCCTAGAGACTGCCTGGCTCCTTGAGTTCTTTCTTAATTAGTACTGAAGTAAATAGCCTCCAAAGTTCAATATCAGGACATTTTCAGTGCCATTCTCAACTCTGGAATTCATTGCCCTCCCTTGGAGAAAAGAGCCTGTGATGCTAATCTTGAGGGCTGCCACTTTAAGGAGATTTTTGTGCATCCATTGATGTGCAATCCTGCAAGTAAATATGCCTTATCTGAAAGGACTCCTTAGTGCTTGCATTTTGAACTGAAGAGACAGAGGAAATGAGCTCTAGACAACTTTTATTCACTCTCTTTCTAGAATCTGACAGTTGTTTCACCTCACCAGGACATACTGAGTGAGATTTCCAAATAATGCACTGTAAGTCCCAAGTTGCCTAACCAGCATGTACAATATATATACTTATAAGCATGGGCAGCCAGTATATTAGGTGGGGGAAGGGAAGGCCTCCCCAAACCACCAGCCTAGCCCCACCCACACTCTGCCCCCAGAACGCCAACTGTAGGCATTCTGGGGGAGGAGCATTGCTGCCCCCAGCATCCACCCTTCCCGTGCTCCTGGCCAGGGAGGCTCGGGCCACATGCTGCCTGCCCTCTCTGTGCTCCAGGGCCAGGGAGGCTGGAGTTTGCACATGGGAGAGGGCAGTGGGGAGGGAGCACCCAGCCCTACCTTCCCCGACCGCCCATGCTTATAACAGAAAAGGTGGCTTGAAACAAGCTAAACATAATGAATAATGTTATGCGTTGGGTCAAATCTCACTGAATGGTGGGTATAGAAGCTACCGTTCATTCAAGATAGAAATGAGAAACAATAAGGGCCTCAAATTAAACAAGAGCATGTGTAGAAACTGCTCAGGAATCTGAACTGTAAGTGAAGGGTTTTCACTGGGTAGTTGATGGTGTGTGCATGTGTATCTGCACATGTGCGTGAGCACAAAGCCAAAGGCACAGCCAGAACATGCATTGGGAAAGTGGCCTTGAGAAAAGCCTAGAGTTTGGAGTGATGCACTGGTTAGAAAGGGGTTTGGATCTGTAAACAAAGAAAACGGTTTCCTGCTGCTTGATTCATGCTGTGTTCAGGGAATGAGAATTTCATACATTCTTAGTAAATGAACACGTTTGCACCAAAGAAACACTTGACTCAGTTATCTATTTCTCTTGCAAAAGGAAACACCACACTCAGCCTCATTTTGGCTAACTGCTCTGGTCAAAAAAGAGAGAACAATAACAAACCCAGCCAGACACTGCAAGTGCTCCTCTTAATAGATTCACTTTGGGCCTAGTTACACTGAATCCGAAATATCTTACATTTCAAGAGAACACCTCCTAGCTCTCCATTGTCTCCCTTGCCCAGGCAGCACATAAGCAAAACACATCTCACTGTCCGGTCTCATCTTCCCTCCTCATGCCTGATTCACTCGGTAATACTGCTTGAGTCTCTTTGCTATGCCTGTCTTATTATCATACCAGACACTTCCTCCCAGAAGCAGTGCTCCCCATGGTCTGTCATGGATGACCAGCATCTGAGTCCCAAATCCTTTCAGGGCTGGATTCACTGCTATGGAGAAGCTGTTTCAGTTCCTGTTTTTCTTTTACAATTTAGAAAGTTCTTTCAAAGGTGTCAGATCACAGAATTAATTCCTCCACCCACTGTTACATCTCATTACCTCAAATTGCTTCCCCTACAACAGCTGAAGGGAATAACCTGGAATCAGTGTGGTCTGCTTTTGAAGACAGACATCATATATAACTAAAATCATTCTTAACATTGAAACTATTCTATATAAAAATAAACCCTGGGTGGATTATAACAAATCTGCCATCAGAGTGCATTGCCAAATCCCACCATTTAGCTCAGGATTTTCCTTGAGGAGATGGGTTGGACCAGTTTGGGGACAGACACCTTTAAATTGCATTGAATCCCTTAACTGAAATTGGAGCAGTTTATTAAGGGCTCTATGGTACCTGCCAGGTACAGCCCTGCCTTTGGGTCTCAGGAAGTATTTTGTCTGACAGGCTCAATGCCTTCTGCAGCTGCTGGGCAACGCAGCTTTTGGAAGGCACCAGGAGGGAAGATGAGACAGACAGTGAGATGTGTCATGGTTTGCTCTCCTCCAAATGCTGCTGACTGTTGTACGCTGATGGGGAGGAAAGGGCAGGAAATGACCCTGCTTCCTCTGAATGTACCTACTGGATTGTGATTATCATGAGATAGGTGGGGGGATGCCTATCTTTCCCTGGTTTTATGGATCATTCTGAGGCTTAGGCAGGGAGCGAGTTGTCTGATACCTAGAAGAAGGCATCAGTTGGCATGCCCAGAGCCAGAAATGTAAGCACAGAGGGAATTTTTGCCCTGAAGATGTAGTCACCTAGTGAGTTCAGGTACTTACAAGATTCAGTGGCAGTTCTCTACCTTGCACTGGAACCTAAAGCTGGGGCTTAGGCACCTACGTACTTTTGTGAATTCTGCCCTTAACTCCCATTGATTTAGGAGCTTTCAAAAGCCCCACAGGGCAACCATCTGCCTCTTTAGCAGCCTAAATACCTCTACCATGGTGGTAACCATTTTTTTTCAAGGTCATTAGTATGAAAAGCTGTAAAGCATGTAGTACCATCTGCAATACCCAAGGGGTTGTGTCACCTTATTTCTAGTTGCAACAATTGAGATAAGCAAGGTTGAGCTTGCTGGTTGCCCCTATCATCCCCATGTGAGTGGCAGGACCTTCTCTGCTGAAAACTCATAACTCTAAAGCATGTGGTCCCTTGTAATGCCCCAAAGAGAGAACTGTACCCTTCTACAGGGGACTAGTACTCCTTATAAGGGTGTAAGTAGGACTCAAGTGATGCATATGCCTTGGCTTAGCCCTCCACACACCTGAAAAGAAAATCACTGATATCCTCTATGCAAGGTTCAACTCATTTTCTTTTCCGTTTTTGTCCCATTTGAAGTGGCACATGTTGGCCTGAATAGTCTCAGGCAGATTGGAGAAGCTGTAAATTGTTACAGACCTACATCAGTTCAGACTCTGACTCGCTGTAGTTAAGGTTTTCAGATGTGCTGCTTGTTTTGCCATTTACTTTTTTTATTTGGGGAGAGGGGGTTGTTAAGGTGCTTGGGTCATGTCATTTTTATTTATGAGTAGTACTAACAACCCACCCCTCTACATTTTGAAAGCAGGTCTTCCAAAAGAAAAAGCTAGATATCTATTTTAGATACTGCTTAGACAGTATAAAACAGAAAATGAATAGAAAGCACCCATAAAAGTGTCAATCTGGAATTCTCTTATGCCCACAATTTCCATAGGCTACAAACTAAAATGTCTGAAATGTGACTCAGGAATTCAGAGCGTAAATTACTCTGTGATAGGCGCTGGCAAAACAGTTTAGGAATTCTCTGGGGTTTTGATGTCAGATCCTCCCCTGACAGAGAGGAGAATTCATGGCTGCATTCACCTTGCCTGTGGCAGCTCAGTGCTTTAAAAATAAAAGCCTCTGGCTTGTTAAAGAATTAGGTAGGTTCTATTTACAAGGAACCAACGTATTAACAAGGACGAGGCCCCGGGAGTGGATTGATCTTTTCATGTTTCTCAAACCCTCTTTGTGATTGATTTCATTCTCAAATCATATAAGGAAAAGCAATTACGGACACATGCTGGAATAGATTAATGTTTTCCCCTTGATTCAAATTTCACCTCATAAGAGATAACCTAGAAGGATAACAACAGATTGAAAGGTATTTTACTTACTTAGTCTTTGGAAATTATAGGATCGTTTTCTCGTTTGCTGCACAAGGACCTGAATGAGCAGTATACTGATCTACTTTTAAAACCTGAGGTGTGAAATTCTCCTCTGGTGCTTCCACATAAGCCTTTGATTTCACCCATAGTACAGAGGGGCCTCCATAAGGATCTCCAAACCGCCTAAGTCTTGCATTCACTTGTTGGAGGACCACTATACATGAGTGCCTGAGGATGCCCTGCATGCTACAGAAGGGGGTCTCTGTGCTGGCATAATAGACTCAGAGGTCTACACTATAGACCCATGTCTGACTGAGGCTCCATTTCCACAACCTTGTTGTACTTCCCCATACACAAAATAATTACATGAGTTGTATTCAGAAGAATGGGTTCTCCATACCCATGGGCCCTCTTCCCTCGAGGCAATGGTTTCACCCTCTCTGGGCCCTTCTGGGCCCTGACCTCCAGCTTGGCCCCTTTTGGGGGGTTATCACCATCCAATTGTAAGCCACTTCCCCAGTGGCTTATGGGAAGGACCTGGGCTCACCCACTACTCTGGGTCCAGCCCAGAGACCATAAGACTAGCAGACACGCACCTCTGTGTATCTAACAAAACTGTTTTCATTTCCCTGTGCCACTTCTCCATGGCACCAGTCTTCAGCAAAGCTTCACCCTTACCTCAGGACTATATGTGGAGGCCCAGCAGCCAGACAGGAGTTCTTTCTCCCTCTCTCAGTCCGTGAGCTGCTGTCCATGGTGCTGCCAGAAGCATTATCTGCACTCCTCTCACTCTAGCAAAGAATAAACTCTGGTCTGCACTGCAGCTCCTTTTATACTAGCCTGCAAACCTTTGGCTGATTAGCCCCTTGCAGCATCCCTGCCTGCTTGGCTGCTTTCTGTGCAGTCTCTCTAAGCCACTTGAAGGACTTTGCTCTACTGCTCCTTTCCCAGGATAGGTGTGATGTGGAAGCCAAGGGATTTGTATGTAGCCATTTTGACCTTTTGGTTAGCCTAACTCATGCTAACTCTGAGACCTAACAATGCAGAGTACTGTGAGAGACGCTGTTTTCGCCTCTCGTCTCTCTTGTGCTTGAGATAAGGATAGAATGTTGACTCTAGTGAAGACCTTGAGATAAGGTGGCGTCTGAAGGGAATTGTTACAGAAAGGGGAATAATTGTTTATTGTTATTATATATAAAAAGACAGTATATATATTGGCTTCTAATTGTTTTGTATTTGACGATCTGCCTAGCAGCAGCTTCTTCCCTTGCAATATTGCTCAAATAAACTGTCTCTGACTACTTGTTGCTCACAAACGCAGAGTGAAGGCCTGTTTTCTTCCACAGTGACAGGATCCTCAGGTCTCCAACAGGGTGATTGCTGGGCCTAGCCCATCCCATCCTGCTGATATATATGGTACACTGGTTGAATTTGACCTATGAGAAGAATACTCATAGAGTTAGTGGCATTCACTGATGGAGATACAGTTGATATCATACATTCGTGGAGTTAATGAAGTTTAAAAGGAATTATTTCTTTAAAGTATCAAATCTCAGATCAATACTAGTAGTTGGTCTTAGACCGTGCAATGATCTCATCCTTGATCATCATGCTATTACCTAGTGTGACGGGGCGCCATGACCCCGCCACCAGGTCAGCGCCACAGCGGAGTGGCGCAGCCAGTCAACCCTGCCCCCACGCAGCTGTGGTGCATGTTCAAGACACGCGCCAGGTATTTTAAATGCCGGCAGCGTGGCGAGCAGGGAGGGGGGAGAAGGAGTCGGGCTGCTGGCTGGCAGGAAGCCAGCTTACCCAGCGGAGGACGGGAGTGTCCTGCCCTCAGGAACCGCTGCCGAGTGGGTTGCGGTTGGCCCAGGAGGGCCGGGCCCGGAAGGGGGCCCGAAGTGCGAGCTCTGATCCTCGGAGCTACCCCGGCCATTCAGACGCCAGGAGAGCCTGCAGATGCCATCAGGCATGGCCGGCTGAAGAGAGGACAGCCAACTGAAGGGGAGAAGAGTGCGGCATCCTGATGTGGGTAGGAAGGGGCCCAGAGTGGGCACAAGTGCCCCAGTGGTTATTGGGTTTCGGGGAGTATTCCTGTCAGCCAGGTAGAAGTGGCTGCCACTACCTTAAGGGCCCTGGGCCTGGACCCAGAGGAGCAGGAAGGCCCGGGTCCCTCTACCCCCCTCCCTGCCGCTTAGCAGTGTGGCCAAGTCTGCGGAGAAAGGCGGGATTGCTAACTGATGGACTATTTACTGTGAGCACAGGGTGCATAGGGCCAAACTGAGGACGCTGAGGGGGGCCAAGGGGCATGGACCAGTGATCAGAAACAGGGAACAGGGGTCCACACGGGGTGTCTGAAGTAGTTTTGAAAGAGGGAAGTTTGCCCAGGGATGGGGGACATGGGAAGGGGCATTGGCCCCGCTGTCCTGTCACCCTCCCCACCCCAGGGCTAGAGTAAAATGGGACCCGACTCGCAGCAGAACTACCCCTTGCCGGGGTGAGTCCCAGGGTGGCTTCCAACACCTAGGAGAAAAATATCACAGGATATAATGGTGACAAAGAGAACCGTTACTTTTCTAAGACTTTTTTCTTAGAAAGCTCCTGCTTTCAGTAAGCTTATAAAATACAGCATAGAATGGTGTGAGCTCAGGCTAGATACAGAGCTTTTGGCCCTCACTTCTTTCCTCTTTCTCCATCTTAATGACTGCCTTGTATAGTGCTGTAACTATCTTTATTATATCTATTAATCCGTGAGTTATTGGGACTTTCCAATATTACATTTTCATAAAGACAGTGTGGCCTAGGAAAGAGAGCACTTGTTTTCAAACACCTGGCATCTATTCCTTCTTGTGCTACTAGTCTGCTGGGTGAGGTTGGGTGAGCTTGGGCAAGCCATGTCTCCTCTGTGCTTCAGTTTTGTAAAAGAGAAGATAATGATAGTAACTTCCTGTATAAAGCACTTTTGAGATCTACTGATGAGATGTGCTGTAACCTGGGCTATTATGATGTCGGCAGGTTCTGAAGGAATGCTTCCCTCACAGCTAGCTGGAACTGGGAAGGGACCCGGGTGTGTCTAGGTAAATACAGTTTGCTCCTGCTTTGCTTAGATTTGTTAGATATTCAACAGATGGAGTGGTATTTTGCTCATTGTAATTAACTTTATTTGTGACCCAACACCAACTATGTTTGTATTAAATGCAGGGATAGCTGAGATATGGTTACCAATGTTTGCAACTTTGTGAGGGTATGGAAAAGCATGACTGTGTTAAATCTGTTTCAAAGGGAAGGGCTCACAGTTAGAAAACCTTGCTAAGCAGGGGCTCGACTTTCAGAGCTCTGTGAGAGTAAGAGGTGGGAGGAAAGGTTATTTTGGTAAAAGGCTATATACCATTCCCGGGGTAGTGTCTGAACTGGTGTGACCTATTCTTACACACACACACACACACACACACACACACACACACACACACATAGTTCAGAGACTAGAGCTAAATAGGCATCATTAAGAGCCTCTCTCTTGTGCTAACTGCTGTGGAGCTGCATTTCTTCTAACCTGCCTGCTAAGAGGGAGGTTAATCATTGGGAGCTGAAATCACTTGAGATTGGTGGGCAGAGGTCATAACCAAGAGGTGGATGGCAATGGATGGTGACTGGCTGCCAACAGGGCCATGGCTGAGAGGTGTGATGAGTGGCCAGCAGAGCGACTGTGGAGAGCAGCGAGCAAGCAGACAGCAAGTGCCCAGCAGAGTAAGATGCCTCTTTACCTCCCCCTACCCAGGATGGGAGATGAACTCTTCAAATACACTTCTGAACTCTGAGTCAGCACTGACCAAGGAAAGCAACTGTGAGTGGGGTGTAGAGAAAGGTTCCACATGTGAAGGGGACAATCAGATTGCTGGACTTAAGAACCTGAGGTGAAAAGGACATTGCCCAACATACTTGGGGTGGGACTTTTACTCGTGATTTTGGTTATGAACTCTGCCACATTACTTTCCTCCCTTTTATTTAAAATTTCCTTTCTACTCTCAGACTCTGCTTGTGAGTGGGGAAGCATTACTGCTCAGAGGCACCCAAGGGTGTTGTGTGAATTTCCCATGTTATTGGATGGGGGCTTGAGCCAGTTCTGTGTTAGATCATTGGATAGGAACCCCTAGATATTGAACCCAGCCTTGGCTGCTGCTGGCTCCACCTGGCAGAAAGCTTACAACTATTCAGGCAATTCCAGCAATTAGTTTATCTGAATGGCACCTAGGATGAAACTAATTTCAGCACAATCCCTGTGCCCCCAGTTAAGTACTCAGAAGTGGGTTTTAAGTGGGACTGTGTGGTGACTAATTTGCATGAGGGCTACTTTCACCCCTTTCCAATGATTTCTATAGTTTTGCTTTCTAAATGTAAGCTTTAATATTACTAAAATAAAAGACTTCAGGGCAGGAGTTGGTGGTGTGTGGGTGCAGGAGTCAGGGTGAGGGGTGGAGGAGGAGCTCAGAGAAGGGGGATGAGGTTATGGAGGAGTGTGCAAAAGTGAGAGTTGAGGAGTGAGGAAGGGCTCAGGATAGGGGATCCCATCTGGTAGGGATTTCTCTCCTCCTCCAGTCCCCCTGCCAGAAGGGCCTTTCCCCCCTGGCCTGCTGGGCTTTCTCCCTCCCCAGTGCTAAGGCCAAGGGCCGGGGGAAAGGGTTTCGGCAGGGGGCTACTTACTTGATCTGGTGACAGGCAAAATAGCGAGCCCCAACCCCAGCCCCAGCCCCAGCTCACCATGGGTGGCAGGTATTGTAGGCAAGGAAAGGCACTGCCTTCCCAAAACTGACTACACGCCCCAGCTGCTGGGGAAGGCTGGAACCTCAGCATGGCATCTCAGCTCCCCAGTTGCAGGGGAAGGCTGGGGCCATGGCACAGCAGCCCGGCTCCCCAGCCACCAGGAAGAGATGGGGCAGTGGCGTGGCAGCCCTGCTCCTGACCACTGGGGAGGGCTATAGCCAGGGCCACAGCACAACAGCCTTGGCCCTCCAGGTGGCCAGGAAGGATTGGGCTGGGGTGGGTGGGGCTTGGCTCCAGTGGCAGGCCGTGGGCAGAAGGGGCGTGTCTGGGGCTTGCCTTCCCCAGCTGGGCCTTCACCCAGCACCCATGCAGCATGCCGCTCTCCTGGTGGTGCAGCTGTCCTCAGTGGTCACTCAACAGTGTAGCTTTCCCCTGCACTTGCTGCCCCCAGTGGCCACTGTGAGTATCACATCCCTCCTCTCTGCCTCCTCCCTTTCCATGCTATGGAAACAGTCTCCTTCCAAGGACTTCCCATTTTCCTATCAATCAAACCCTAACCTTGCTATAAGTTAGGATAAGAGGAAGCTATATACCAAATTTGGCAGTTCTGGCTCTTACTATTTAGGAAGAGTTCTTGAACAAAAGAATTCACAAATAGACAGCTTGAACTCACAGACAGACAGAAGACCCATTCCTGACTCCTAGCCCTTAAAGAAAAAAATAGCTTGTATTTTTCCTTATATCTTCCCCACATTAGCTATTCCTGGGGACCAGTCTTCTCATACCAAAAGACTGGTTTTGATTCCTCTAGATACTTGGAACCCTCACTGTTACAAGGAGTTTTGTGTCAAAGCCAAAATGTTGCCAGTCAGCATCAAGGCCCTTTTTTCATCTAAGCACAGGGTAAACACAAAGGAAGATATAAGCCCTGCCTTAAAAATATTACACTTTAACTTTACAATAATTTAACACACTGAATTAATGTGCATTATTTGTTTTCTGTATTGGAATGTTCATGAGTACAACACCCATAAAGCATACAAAACATGTAGATTGTTATTGGGTTTAAAAAAACCCAAAATCTAAATCTGCATATAGCCAAAATGATTGGGGAGGAAATTATACATAAAGCTGAAAAAAAAATCTGGCATTGGGCAGAAAATGTTTTTGCCAAATTTCAGACAAATACAAGTTAAGGATAGTTTCCCTCATCTCAGTGACGTGAATAAATAATATCATTATTGTTTAGTTAGGCTGAATGTGATAACCCTAAATTTATATTTTGGCAAGGTGTATCTCTTTACCTTCCATCTTGTATTGCACATCTTGTTTTATTGGGATGCTAGATTTTTACTTATGTTAATGGGTCTGGAGAACTGTGCAAGTTACAATCTTAGTGGTGTGGAAAACAAATGTTTAATACAGCTGCATAAAGCATTTCTTAAAGGATAAAATCCATAGTATGCATCAAGCCAATTGATCAATATGTGGCAGAGAATTTGCATAATTATGCCCCCCCCAAAAAAGTAATTGAGCTACACTGAACTTTGATTATTAAGAGAGTTTCCTGCACTAGCATGCATCCATACATAACACCTGCTGTCAGTCTTCTTGTCATATCAATGCCTTTCAATTGATATTTTTTCTGTCTAGTTGCTCCTGGTTTAGGCCTCTTACATTCTCTTGGGTCTGCAGTTAAACTCAATACACTGTTTTTCTGGCTAAGTGTTCATGCTGCTTCTACAATCTTTCAGTCTTCTACAACAGGACGTGACCTGTCCTCATTTTATTATCAAGGGAATAATAGAGATTTTTATTCATGTGAATAGACTTCTAAGTTTAACAGAGCTTTCTCTTCCTCCAGTTGTAAAAAATTTGCTGTTGACACAGAAGTTCCTTTGATGTGATGGTATTACAGAAACAAACTGAACTCACATTAGAAATGAGACCCCACTCAAAATCAGTTTATAAAACCCAAAAGTGTTATTTACTCATCAATATCTTAAGCTGTTAGCGTGCGCAAGATACAGCAGGTCAGATTAGATGATCTAATGGTGCCTTCTAGCCTTGAACTCTGTGAAACCATATGTGAAAAATTATCCCAGAATGTTGGACACCTCTCTGTAGCAAGACATATAACAGCCTCTAGCTTTTCTGGTTAAGTCAATCGCAGATACAATATCAAATTACTGATTGTGGATGCAGTCTGGTAGCTAGACATTGAAATGCTGCATTCACACCTGTAACTTTACATCCCAAATACTTTTAAGGCAAAGCTTGTTACTCCACCCACCCCTATCTAACTCACAAACAGCTCGGGAAGATGTTCTTTAAATGCTACAAAAATGGCTTTTAGCTCAGGCCAACCAAGCATCCATTTTTTGTAGGGAAATTCTCTTTGTGTATATTGTTTGTAGCGTCTGTATTCTTCAGAGCCTGACCTTTCTGTACCCAAACTGTGTGCCTCCTCTGGCTCTGTGAGATTACAGGCAGTCTGTCCTGGGCAGGCATGATCTGGGCAGACATTCTCCTTCTCCATAAGTGATTCATCCCCAATATGTTCCTGTTGTTATCTAAACCTGGACCTGTTATACACATCCTTCTCTGGCACAACAGTTTTTATTCCAAAAGAAGTCTTTCTGAGAAAGTAATAAGCAAGAGAAAACAGAGCTTTATTTCAGAATAGCAGCCTTATTTGTTACAGGAAAAGCTATTTCACAGTTATCACTTCTGCTACTCCCTCCCAAGGTGAAACAAAGCAGCTGGCTAACAGTCCCTAGCAACACTAACCAACAGGTTAGGACAAGTGAAGAGCAACAATGGCAGGAGGGATTACAGTAAGCAATGTATAATTACCTCATTGGAGTTTGGCCAGCACACTGAGGTGAGCTCACTCCCTGTCTTATCCAAAGTTCCTAGAAATCTTTAAACAACACATTAGGCCTCAATTTTATAGCTTACCCAACCGTGCTATTATTATGTTCAGAGGGAACAGTGCCACCTACTGAGTCACCAGCACCACTTCCTGCAGCACCTGGCTTTTCCTTTCAGGTTCCTATCACGTACGTACCCATTCAACCCGATTCTGCAGAGCTTGGGAGCTCAAGAGATCTAAATTATTGCCCACAGACTATGTGAAAGACTTACTAATAAAATGTTATAAAAGTATATGATCAGTTGGTTTTAGTTTATTTTCTGAATGATTTCTAGCCTCTATGAGCCAAATATAAGTGACTGCTTTGAAAATGCAGATCCAGATTAAAACTTCAGTAGAACTCAGTATATTCATCTTTCAAATATTCTAGTGGCTCAGAGAAGACATAGTCCATGACAAGTAAAGTTTGTAATGAAAAGTTATCAATGCAAATCATATAACACTGTAGCCAAAATCACATATAAGGCCAATTTTTTAAAAGGCCTTAAATCAGCTTTCAAATCAGCATATATAAGTTACATTCTTAAATCCCCCAAAACAAACTAATTTTGACACGTAAACACAAATGCTTGCTCACACTATTGTTTTTTAAAAGGACAAAAGTGTAAGGCTGCTTTGGAATAACATGCTTTGATATTCATATGGCAAGCATATGCAATTTTCTTTTATACGGTAGTTGCACTTGATACGTTTTTTCCGTTTTGACATTTTACTATTTTCAGAAATATTCCCTATCCTTAAAATGGGGACTTCTACTAGAACAAGTAACATCTTTCAAAAGGGAAAAAAGTTTTAAAGCATGACCACTTATAAATATACAGAAGGTATATCGTGACTCTAACTTCAGTTACCAACTAGAAGCTGCCACAGTCTCAGCATGTTAAAGTAAAAGGATGAGAAAATTCCTGTCTTCTTCATCACTAAATTTGCCAGTAACATTATCACAGAGAAATGCAGCTGTTCCCTCAGGCCTCAAATTTGGGTTCCTTGCTGGGTGCCACATGCCCTCAATGCATAACAATACAATACAGTGTGTGAAACCAAAGCACACCACAGCTAAATTATTCAGATTGAAATATTGGCTTCAATTCAGCAAGGAAATGAGATTCCGGAGAATGTTCCTATTTGTGCTCTGTTGTTAAAGGGTGGGCGGGGTAGTGATGGCAAGAAGGTAAAGCTTTTGACTCCCAGCAGAAACTCAGCAATATTTAGGCACCCAGGGGTATTCTATACACAGTCTGTGTAATTTCATCCATACTGCGCACAATTAAGGAAAGCACACTGTACTGCACAAACTAATTTCTTCCTTTGCAAAGGAGAAGGACATACAGCTTCTTTACCAGAACTGTAAACTTCTTCCAATCATTATCAGAGATGGCTAATTAGAGGCCTCATTTAAAAATGTAATCATGACCCTGTTACAATTATATCCAGAAGTTGTAAAAAGCTTGCAGAATTTGCTAAACTTTTTTCAAACATGGTTGTCCTGGTTTTATGGCCATCATCCCCAGAGTAGCTGAGCATCTCACAGTCTTCATTCTGCTTATCCACACAACACTGTGGGAGATACGGAACTGCGATTAGTCCATTTTATAGATGGCTATGTCTAGACCGCAGGCTTCTTTCGGAAGAACCTTTTTTCAGAAGAGATCTTCTGAAAAAACTTCTTCTGAAAGAGAGCCTCCACAGACAAAAAGCGCATTGAAAAAGTGATCTGCTTTTTTGAAAGATAGCATCCACACTAAATGGACTCTATCTTGCATTTAAGCTGTGTTTACTATGGACAGAGTGACCACCAGGGCACCTGTGCTTTCCTCTTTCCTCTTCTTTCGAAAGAACTCCCTCTTCCCTGTCCACACATGCCTTTTTCCGAAAGAGCTCTTTTGGAAAAAGGCTCCTTCCTTGTAGAAAGAGGATTACCAACGCTGGAAAAAACCCTCTGTTCTTTTGATTTACTTTTGGAAGAATGCGATTGCAGTGTGGACATAATTGAAGTTTTATCGGAAAAATGGCCGTTTTTCCCACAAAACTCTGTATGGTAGACATACCCGATGGGAAACTGAGCCACAAATGATATGTCTGCATTGCAATGTAAGCTCACGTTTGCTGGAACCTGGGTTTGCAGGCCATGGGATTGTTAACTGAGGGCTTGAGCCAGGGTGGTGTAGCCACAAAGGCCCACTTGGGTGGGCCTTGACTTCTGGTGGGTGAGCAAAAATAGGGGGTGGGAAGAATGAGACAGGAGGGATGGGGCTACCTCCACCCCAACTGGCCTGAGGGGGTGGAGAATGGACATGCTGGCCAGAGGACCCAGGGATGCACCCGGAGAATGGGTCTGTGCACAAGGGCTTGCCCTGTTTCTCTGCCTGCCCAGCTTCCCGGTCCAGGAGTGGCCCTTTAGTGTGGGTTCTAGCCCTGCTACTCCCACTCCCCAGCTGATGCACCAGAGCAGGACAAGGTAAGCCCCAGTGCTCCAATCCCACTCTCCAGCTAGAGTGCTGGGCAGGCTGGCAAAAGAAATATCTGGATACAAAGTGAATGGGCCATGGCCCACTCAGGCCATGGCTATGCCTCTGATTTGAGCAGCTATACTCATCTGTAATGCCAGGTTAGGAATTGTTGAGCCCTGGGTCCCAACATGGGGCACCTGCATCTACACTGTATTATTCAGGTCCAAGTCCAGCCACCATACCCCAGACTTCTTTGCACCTTTCCAAATGTGCCTACTCTAGGCCTGTGTTCATGATGAATTGTGGGAAAATTTGGCTGTCCACCATACTTGACTGTCCAGAGGACAATGAAAGTCATCCATAGGATTGGGAATATTTTTGGCAGACTCCCAGAGCACAAGTCCAGTGGGGCTGCATCTACCCTGTAAAGCAATCTGGCTTGAACCTAGGGTCTTGGCTTGACTCAGGCTCGTACTCTTTGCCCTGTGGAGTCTTGGTACCGAGTCCTAGGTTAGCATCATTAGATGGAATGGGGGATAGGCTTGAGCCTGAGTATGAACTCTGGGCTTATATTACTGTGTAGACATACTCAGAAAGACTAAGGGTTTTGTTTTTGTTTTTTTGTTCAGTGATTATTGGTTTTGATTATAACCCTTATTCTCTGCTTAACTTGTAACAACATACAGGGGGTATATTTTGAGAGCGGGTACTCAGCATTTTCTGAAAATCAAGCCCCTTTAAGCTTTCTCAAGTTGGATATCCAACCATTGAGGCAACCAAAATCACTGGCTACTTTGAACCTAAGTGACTTGCCAACAGCAACACAAGAAATCCACTGTAAAGCAGAGAAATGAACATAGGTTTTCTAATGCTTAGTCAGTGATGCTAAACACTGGACCATCTTTCTGCTTCTTGTTACTACAATGATTTTCTTGAAAATACTACACCAGCAGAAATAGCTGTCAACGTCTACTCCTCCCTAAACAAAGTAAAGCACCCTCTTTTATCCAGTGCCTGTTTTTTCCTCTTTCTTTATTTTCATAATTTGCTGTATTTCAGTTTACCAGCATATGTCAAGATAAGGACACACTACAGTTATGGCTGAGTACCTAGCACTATTCCATGTGTATTCTTCTGTTCCTCATATCTTCCAAAGAAGCCAACCCATAAGAGTGTGACAGGATAAAAAAAATGAAATTAGTTAGAGAAAGGGCATCACATGATCCTTAATTAAAAAATTATGTCAGCAGTATGTGATAAGGCCCTTATATAAGAAAAATTACTTCATGTAGTCATAATGTTGACTATTTAAAGGCAACATGTTAGCTAAAAAACACAGCTGTTAAACTTTCTTGTCCTGCTTTCTTTTGCACTGTTCAATAACAGGGTAAAATTAAGGAATATTCCCTCCCTCAATCAACATTATCCTGTTTAAAAGGTCTAACTACTGGAAAGTTACTGATCTCCCCATTCCCCTAATCAAATGAAAAACCACAAGCTCTATGTGAGAGAACACATGATATGTGCCCCTGCTGCAGCAAATGTCTGGGAGAAAGCTCATTCATAATCTATGTTTTGTCTCAAGAAACTCTGATCTTTGCAACAGAGATGAGGCTGAAGGTGTGTTTCACTAGAGACTTGCTAATGCTCCCCGAAATTACATTTTCTTTACAAGTTTTACAAATCTACAAGTTCAAACCTCTCTCCATATAAAATAAAAAAAGATTGATAAACAAACAGCTATGGGATGCAGCTACTAGACACTGTGGTATAATACCTCACCAGCTTTCTCACTCACCACCAAACCAGAGCCTTGTTTTGGGTTGACAGTATGCAATACACTATACTTTAGGGTGGTACGTGTTGTTTATTAAAAGAGCAGTCAAGATTTAGAAAGTAGCCAGGGCAGAATTGTAGAAGCTTTTCCATAATGTGATATGGTGATGAAATAAATGAGTATTTGTCTGAATGAAAAAGGAAAACCAAAATACCTTTCCTTGGCTTGTTTCCCCAATATATGTGTTATATAATTCCTCTCAAGTAGTGTCAGTCAGGAAGCAACAATAAGGAACCTGAAATTTTACACCAAGTCTCTTCCCTTTCAGGTACTGTATCTTGCTAAAGGTGATATCCTACTGCAGTGAAGTTCCCAGCCCATCCCAGCACATTTCCACTTTGGTTCTCTTCAACATGATTTATTGGAAAATAGCCTTCTTAGAAGCAGTCATCTTCAACCAGTGGTTGGAGCCTGCGACACTAGCTTACTATTCCCACCCTACTTTATTTAGGTCAGGTTGACTTAAGTTACGCAACTCCAGCTATGAGCATAGTGTAGCTGGAGTCGACATATCTTATGGCGAACTTCCACAGCACCCCATTGCAGAAGGTCAACAGAAGAAATTCTCCCATTGATTTCCCCTAATCCTTGCACCCCTGTGGAGTACCCAGGTTGACAGGAGTGCTATCAGTGGTCAATTTAGCTGGTCCTTACTAGCCTGGCTAAATCAAACCCTGGAAGATTGATCTTCAGAGCATCGATCTCTGGGTAGATAAAGACAATGCCTTAGGTGAGGAAAAGGAATTATTTCACACTTGTCCCAGTATGATTATCCAAGCAATCTCTTGCCAAAGCCACTAGGATATCGCTGAGTCACCTTTATAAGTGACACTCTGGATCAGGGATGAGGAACCTAAGGCCCGGGGGCTGGATGCAGCCCCCGGCTTGTCTGGATCCCTCCCCCAAGGCTCAAGGCTCCCCTCCAGCATTGGGGAGCTAGTGCTGGTGCTCCAGTCCCCCGTGCCATCCCCTGTGGAGCTGGAGCACACAAAATCTACTAGGCTGGAGTCCACACCCCTCTCCCCCCCAGGTTCTGGTATGCAAAGGGAATGTGGGGAGTGTCTTTCTTCTCACTCTGGGGCCACATCAGTGAGGGAATTCTTTTTTTCCTTTTTGTTTCTCACTTATGTGCTGTCCCTGGCTGATTTTCTACGGATCATCAGCCCCCGATCCCAAAAAGGCTCCCCACCCCTGCTGTGGATAAAGCTTAAGATGTCTGGGAGACTACACAAGTTGAGAACCTAAGTTCTGTAGTGAGCTACATGCATCCTGGTTTTCTGAGCATGCAATAGCAACGAAGAATGTCAGAAATACCTAGATTTTTTTATGTAGATCCACTCGTGAGCTACTTCTGAGCATGAGTATGGGCTGAGTGGAAGCAGCTCTTCAAGAGGCAGGGAAGGTTGGCAAACCAGGCTGTTCTGGAGAAATTAGGATACTCTAGCGCCTGGGTCTGTGTTCTTCTTTAAAATCTTCCAGATCAGGGGAGGAGACTACCAGGCAAACACTCTTGTCAAAGTACTGCAAAATCATTCTGAGACCAGATGCTTGGGTTGGGACACCTGCCGCAATATCTAGACAATATTTAGTTGGACCAGACACAAACTGACACATAAAGGAATGGCTAGTCTGAGAGAGAGTCTCTTCTTTTTTCTTTAAGATAAAAATGAAAAGAAAGGAGTTTTTGGAAGCAGAGGGAACCCTTTAACTCCTCTGTACTGCCCTGAGAATCCTGTTCTGGGTAAATGTAGCAGGGGGATGTCAAAGCACAGTGATGTCACCTAGGTTAAGTTCTGCTCTCACTAGCGGGCATGAGGAGAGGAAACCCACTGAACAGCTGCCTGGTTGGGTACAACAGATAAACTAGCCCTGTGATGGAGAACTTGAGGAAGATAACACTTTTCCCTTCTATCCATGCACACACACACAGACACAAAATGGCTAAATGGGAGCTGAGGGAGAGTCCCAGCTTACACGGACATACTTAGGCTTGCTCTCATTGAGCTACCATGTGAAAAACAGTATAATAGGCAGTGTAGCACTGGCGGCGGTGAGTAATAGCACAGGCTAGATGCCCCAAGTGCAAACCCACAGGGACCTCATGGGTAGCTAGCTCATGCTGCCGTTCACCACAACTGTGTCTGCAAATGTTTTTTTCACTTGCATGCTCAATGAGAGCTGCCTGAGTATGTCTGCATGAGCTTGGAATCACACCCCTGCTCCAAGTGTAGCTACAGCCTTATGTTAGCAACATAATTGCAAACATATAGCTCGCCTTAATTGAATGCTTTCATGGGGCGCCCACATCTGTGTCAGCAGAAAAAAGTTTGGGCAGCTCTAAAAGTACACTGCACAGCCCACATTTGATATAATATGGGGAAAAGTGTTGTCACGTTACAACAGCTTATGCCTGGGAGACAATCATTAGTGGGAACAAACTCTTCGGGCTGTGGGTTGCCATAAATTTAGGCATGCAGCTGACACTGACATCACTGTCACTTCTGCATATGGCTCACGAGTAGTAGACAGCAGTGAGAAACATAGATCCTTTATGCATGGAAATGTCCTTACCACACAGATTAAGAGAAACAGAAATTGTTATAAGGGTCCATTGTTTTCAAACAGTGTCAGACAGTTGTCTATGAGATTTAAAGGTGCAGGGCTCTCTCTTTCTCTGCTCTTTAAATGTCAATGTATGGATCTGCTCAAGTAACAAACATAGGAAAGAAAATCTTCATTTTGTAAAACACATCGTTGAAGTAATTTCCCGTCTCTGGCATATTAGAGAGAAATGTACACTTGACAAAGTCACCTAACATGTTGTACGAAAGTAAAATTGACTAACTCAGTGCACTTTTACAAAAGTCAAAGCATTTTTATGCAAACAGCTTCCATTGTGCAAAGTGTAGTACTCTGCAGCTGCAAATCATGACATTTAAACTACTAAAATTGCTCTAAAAAGTTATGTTTCAAAGCTGAAAGGGGTTCTTTCAAGTGCACTAAATGTCTGGAACATAAGAATGTAAAAAATGGTAAAAATGATTTCCCATGGACTCTGGTCACTTACAAACCACACACAGAGGTACAACATAGGAAAATGCAAGTATCATTTTTTAAGGATCCATCTTCTAATACTGAGCCACATTGGAATTCATTCAGAAAATAATTGTGTACCAAATAATCAACTTAATGTAACATAATCAGAGCTTCCTTATATAATAATGAGAAAACATCTGATCTGATGCTAATCAGCAGAGAAAATTAATAGAATTATATTAACATTTTACTCTAAGGTCTGGCTTGTATTTTTAAGGAACTCAACTGTATCTGTCAGACACTGTTCCCAATGAGGATGGTGGAGACCAGCTAGACCCTAAGTGAAGTTTCTGAAGCATTGTATCTCAAGCTGCAGTGGGATCTCCTGGAGGCCTTGGGATATACAAAGAACATGATCATGGCTATAAACCTCAAAATGATACAGGATGCATTCCCGTCTCCTGCTGCCTAACTCTCTGTCTGATGCAGAAGGGTGACACCAAAGTACATGCCAAGAAGAAGCCATCAGTGCCTAGGAGTAGACACCCCAAACTATCAAGGAAACAGGCTCGGGAGTAGATTGCCTCCTGGATGAAGGAGATGTGGGTGTCACCATTTCACAGAACTCTGGGGGGTGGGAAATTAATAGACATTAGCCCCATACTTGTGTAGTGTAAAGGAAATAATGTGATAATGAAAATAGAAAGAGAAACAGGATCCCAGTAGTGGCCACAATTTCTGAAGGGGTGTACATAAAGATAATATAGAAATCATATAGAAGTGATAAGATTAGGTTAAGAGAAATTAGCATGCTTCTACAGCATGACGGTAAGGATCAGATAAGAATATTAGATAGGCCTATCCCCTGAGTTAACTGACCTGCTTACCAAAGCTTCTACCATAAATACCATGTCATCCACATGACACAGATAATTCTATAAATAATTTAGAATTACATTGGTGCTGAACTTCAGCCTTCTAATTGTCTACACTGCCAATTCCTGACTAATGATTGGTCAAATGGCCAGGCAGAAGATTCAGACACCTCTGAGCAAGGACCAAGAAAAATTATGGGTTAATGCAATATAAAACAAAGAAATAAGTCTGAGGCTACTGAAAACAAACCTGGGAAGTTCCATTCCCTCCCTACCCCCATCTAATTGTTTTATCAATACTGGATGAAATATTTTTTCTAATTGGGATCCAGCATTCCAGAGCCCAACAGTAAATTATTTTTAATTATATTGTAGTCTGGCACTAACCTTTTTTTCCTTTCATAAGCCCTAAGTCCAACCCTAATAAAATAAAATGAAAGCACTCTCAACAACTGTCTTTAAGAGCTATGGATTTATTGCAGTAAAATTATGATTTACCCATCTTTAGGATGCACTTTGTAGTAAATATGAACATTTTTTTATATTCTGTGACACCAAATTTTACAGTTAATCTGAAAACAATTACCTGTTCTGATTTAAGGGAAAATATTGCATGTTTCCTGATTGCCATGTAGGGGATCTGATCATGATCTTAACTATAAACCAGTCTGTAATAAAGTTCAGGGAGATATGAGCAGAAGACAGCAGTGCCTGCAAAAATCAAGAGGAAACTGGTAACTTGCACTAAGCTGCAGTATTGTAATTTATTGGGATGGCTTTTTTAATCAATTTCCTATCAGGTATGAACTCCATTTTCAAAATCCTTTTATAATCTTCATGAAAAATACAGGCTTGAGTTGTCTGATTTTATTCTTGCCAAGGTAAAAAACTCTAGAAGAGAATACCTAGAAAATGAGCAGCAGTTTTTGTAAACCTACAATAGAACAGAATTGATAATATTTAAATATGGGATTTTCACATTATCTGCTGAATAATATATTCTTATGAACAAGGCCAGACTGAGGGGCATGATTTAAATTAGGTATCAGGTGTATATTATTAAGAGCTAAGTGCAACAGCTGTAAAATGATGAGTAGCACAAATCAATCTCTGGCATCTCCTTCCTATGTCTTCTTTTTTTATTATTTTATTTAATCCTAATTGCATGTGAATGTAATTGTCTTTGTCCCAGCAATGGCTTTGTCTGAACATGGAACACATGCATTATGGTTTATTTTAAAACTAAATCTAAACTGAAGGCATTTAGGCCTCCAATTTAGCTTTGTTAATAATGGAACATGCAAGTGTAAAGCAGCCTGTGTGTGAAGTATTATTGTCAACCACTACCACCCAGTTGCGACTATTTTTAAATTCGCTGGTGGGATTTTTCTTATAATGATGCCAGGCTTTCAACAGAGCTTTCCCCAGGCAGGTTCTGATTTTTAAATGCCACTTTATATCAAGGGCCAAAGGGTGCCTAATCTTTATCCAGGATAGGGGAAAGGCATAAAGAGCCTTAACTTATCACCTTGCATTGCCAGCATAAAAGACTGGTGGAACTGCAAGCTCTTGTGCTCCAAGGAGCACCGGGATCACTCCCTTGTTACCCCCTTTCATGTGCACAAAATGTAAGAGAAATGGAGTTGAAATAGGGCTGTGGCTCTGCTCCCCAACACGCAAGTCAGTATAACTGGCTGGCTATACAGAGGTAGTAAACTGCACCCTGCAAAGGAGTGTAACAGCAGGTACATGGAGGCAAGCCATCTTGGGGCTCAAGACACCTGCTGTCTGATTTTCCCTTTGGGACAGGGCAGCTCTGTACCACGTACTGTAGGATGTGCCTAAATGGCATAATGGTCATGGCTTCTGGTTTTCCACTAATCTGCCAGAGTACGTCACCTGTCATTCCGTATTTAACATGCCTGACTCCACCCAGCTTCTTTTCCATATTTGGAAAATGGGCTCTTGATGCTTGAGGAAGAAATGCCTACTGAGGAGGATGAGTTCTTAACAGGAAAGAACGTTCATTCTTTTTGGAGATGGACCCTTAGGATCCTTATCAGCATTTGATGTGGGTGGCTCAGGTGCTTCTCTGATTCCTTACGTTAGTAGAGAAAGTTTATTTTGTTGCTCACTTTTTTCCTGTTACTTTCTTTCATTCCAAAGTGGTTGGGTTTCATTACAGCCTAAACTTTTAGGGAATTCTTTGCAACACATTGTTCTGTTCGATAAGAATTCAAGCACAGCAGATATTAAACAGGCATGTTGTTATAAAATGATATCAGAGTATGTAGCTTTTATTACATAAGAACATAAGAATGGTCATACTGGGTCAGACCAAAGGTCCATCCAGCCCAGTACCCTGTCTGCTGACAGTGGCCAATGGCCAGGTATCCCAGAGAGAGTGAATCGAACAGGTAATGATCAAGCGATCTCTCTCCTGCCATCCATCTCCACCCTCTGACAAACAGAGGCTAGGGACACCATTCCTTACCCATACTGGCTAATAGCCATTTATGGACTTAACCTCCATGAATTTATATAGTTCTCTTTTAAACCCTGTTATAGTCCAAGCCTTCACAACCTCCTCAGGCATGGAGTTCCACAGATTGACTATGCTCTGTGTGAAGAAGAACTTCCTTTTATTTGTTTTAAACTTGCTGTCCATTAGTTTCATTTGGTGGCCCCTAGTTCTTATATTATGGGAACAAGTAAATAACTTTTCATTATTCACTTTCTCCACTCCACTCATGATTTTATATACCTCTATCATATCCCCCCTCAGTCTCCTCTTTTCCAAGCTGAAAAGTCCCAGTCTCTTTAATCTCTCCTCATATGGGACCCATTCCAAACCCCTAATCATTTTAGTTGCCCTTCTCTGAACCTTTTCTAATGCCAGTATATGTTTTTTGAGAAGAGGAGACCACATCTGTACGCAGTATTCAAGATGTGGGCGTACCATGGATTTATATAAGGGCAATAAGATATTCTCCGTCTTATTCTCCATCCCTTTTTTAATAATTCCTAACATCCTGTTTGCTTTTTTGACTGCCGCTGCACACTGCATGGACGTCTTCAGAGAACTATCCACGATGACTCCAAGATCTCTTTCCTGATTAGTTGTAGCTAAATTAGCCCCCATCATATTATATGTATAGTTGGGGCTATTTTTTCCAATGTGTTACTTTACATTTATCCACATTAAATTTCATTTGCCACATTAAATTTGTTGCCCAGTCACTTAGTTTGGTGAGATCTTTTTGAAGTTCTTCACAGTCTGCTTTGGTCTTCACTACCTTGAGCAGTTTAGTATTGTCTGCAAACTTTGCCACCTCACTGTTTACCCCTTTCTCCAGATCATTTATGAATGTGTTGAATAGGATTGGTCCTAGGACTGACCCTTGGGGAACACCACTAGTTACCCCTCTCCATTCTGAAAATTTACCATTTATTCCTACCCTTTGTTTCCTGTCTTTTAACCAGATCTCAGTCCATGAAAGGATCTTCTCTCTTATCCCATGACAACTTAATTTATGTAAGAGACTTTGGTGAGGGACCTTGTCAAAGGCTTTCTGGAAATCTAAGTACACTATATCTACTGGATCCCCCTTATCTACATGTTTGTTGACCCCTTCAAAGAACTCTAATAGATTAGTAAGACATGATTTCCCTTTACAGAAACCATGTTGACTTTTGCCCAACAAATTATGTTCTTCTTCAAAATTATGTCTGACAATTTTATTCTTTACTATTGTTTTAACTAATTTGCCCGGTACTGATGTTAGACTTACCGGTCTGTAATTGACAGGATCTCCTCTAGAGCCTTTTTTAAATATTGGCGTTACATTAGCTATCTTCCAGTCGTTGGGTACAGAAGCTGATTTAAAGGATAGGTTACAAACCTTAGTTAATAGTTCCGCAATTTCACATTTGATTTCTTTCAGAACTCTTAGGTGAATGCCATCTGGTCCCGGTGACTTGTTACTGTTAAGTTTATCAATTAATTCCAAAACTTCCTCTAATGACACTTCAATCTGTAACAAGTCCTCAGATTTGTCACCTACAAAGGACGGGTCAGGTTTGGGAATCTCCCTAACATCCTCAGCCATGAAGACTGAAGCAAAGAATTCATTTTGTTTCTCTGCAATGACTTTATCGTCTTTAAGTGCTCCTTTTGTATCTCGATCATCCAGGGGCCCCACTAGTTGTTTATCAGGCTTCCTGCTTCTGATGTACTTAAAAAACATTTTGTTATTACCTTTTGAGTTTTTGGCTAGCTGTTCTTCAGACTCCTTTTTGGCTTTTCTTATTACATTTTTACACTTAATTTGGCAGTGTTTATGCTCCTTTCTATTTACCTCACTAGGATTTAACTTCCACTTTTTAAAAGATGTCTTTTTATCTCTTACTCTTCTTTTACATGGTTCTTAAGCCACGGTGGCTCTTTAGTTCTTCTACTATGTTTTTAAATTTGGGGTATACATTTAAGTTGGGCCTCTATTATGGTGTCTTTGAAAAATGTCCATGCAGCTTGCAGGGATTTTACTTTAGTCACTGTACCTTTTAATGTCTGTTTAACTAACCTCCTCATTTTTGCATAGTTCCCCTTTTTTAAATTAAATGTCACAGTGTTGGGCTGCTGAGGTGTTCTTCCCACCACAGGAATGTTAAATGTTATTATATTATGGTCACTATTTCCAAGCGGGCCTGTTATAGTTACCTCTTGGGCCAGATCCTGCGCGCCACTCAGGACATCTTATTATCTGGCACAAAACTTTATAGGCATGTTTTATAGTCCATAGACAGTATTAATACTGTCAGCACAGAATACATGTAGAATGGTGAATGTGAATACAAAATCACATTTTCTACATTGTTACATTTTCCTAGGTTACCCAGTGTGTCCTTGGCTGTGGTAAACCCCTTGTCCTGCCATTGTAAATGGTTTGTTGCCAGAAATGCGTGATAATACTGAGAGCCATTTGGATGCGAATTTGTGCTCAGATGATTGGTCCTCCAGGGAGAGTCATAAAAATTAGTCATTTGTCCTTAATTTCATATAGCATCTACAGACATAGAGGGAAAAGGGTTGATGTGTACAGCTCTTCCTGCATCAACTCAGAAAACTCACCAGCTAGGGAAGAATAATAGAGGGATCATAGCCTGAACATTTTTGTCCAAAAAAAAATGTTGGCCCTCCTGAGCATGAATCCTCCAATAAATCCCCCACCCCCATTCACACACACTCCAAGTTATGGTTATTTTTTTCTCTGGATGACATTTTAAGGACGGACTGACAAACCCATCTGTCCTCTCATTCACAGTAACTCTTCTTTGTGAGAACTCTCCACATGCTATGCTATTTTCTGGTGCAGAACAGTTCGTTTTTTCTTTCTGCCTCCCTTCCGAGGAATATGTGGGCCTCCTACTAGCCCAGGATCTGTGACCTTCTGGACAGTTCTATAGTCTTGCTTAGCCAGAAGGCTGCAAGTCTTTGTGATTGAAGAATCTTAAATTGAAGGCACAACAGACACTCAATTTAACATTTTTAATTAAAAAGGAAAGCCATGAGCAAATTTGACAAACCAATTCAGTCCACACTGAAAGTCAGAACAGTATACCAAGTCCTTCTGACATAGAGTTAATCCCTAGAATAAGGGACTACTAATGGTAAAGTCAACACAACCTTTATTGTGATGAAGCATACATGATGCTATAGGTACCTGTTACATATCATGAGTAATTCTGTAGTATTAAACGCTACAACCCTAACATATAACACATAAAGGGATCAAGGCAAATATTCTTAGCAGTAGCCTCTGGGACATCATAGTAATTAATTTCTGTCCTGATTAAGGACAGTACATAAGGCCCTAAGAATAGAGCTGCCATATCAACCTTAACTGTAAAATCTACTTCAGCATTACTTATTTATTTATAATGCAAGGGAGAAAAGGGAATTGCTAACTAGGTAGCATGAATCTTCAGGGAACTCATCTTGTTAGCAGATGTTCGAACCCTAAAGAGAGGTACTGACTAATTCCTGCTGACTCATTGTAACAGAAGCTAATCATGAACCTCATCCTGGTTATAAGGGAAATGTGTGTGTCTCTACCAAGGCAAATGGAGTTAGGTCAGAGAGCTCTAGGACAATCTTAGTAACAGACAACTTTAGGAAGAAAGCTTGAACTGATGTTTATTTTTATTTGACTTAACAATAAAACCATTCCCTAGTAAGTTTGAATGACAAACTATCTGGGAATTCCACCAACTTACATACTGTAACCTTACAATTGGTTATACTGTAAAATCTCGAGTATAATGCACACTTTTTTCCCAGGTTTTTTTTTGCGTTAAAGTCAGGGTGTGCATTATCCATAGGAGGTTTTTTTTTTAAGTTTTCATTTGGCAGTTCCGCAGCAATTAATTAATCGCAGGACACCAGAGGTTAAGTTGATTTTTATTAGCATCAACAAGCAACTATATACACAGTTTCAAAAAGGTAAGTTAAACAAATGAAATCAACGCTGCAGCACAAACAAGCAAACAAGCAAATACCAGTATGTTCATTGATCATCTACTCATCTTCGAAGCCCTCAAATTCGCTTTTGTTAGAATCTTCCTCGAACAGTTGAGCAATATCTTCTGGGGTATAGTCTTCGACATCTTCATCCAGGTAATACAAATCATTGTCATTTTTGCATACCGGGTAATTCGCCCTTGGCCAATTCATTGTCGCTCATATCCATCCACAGGGCATCATCCTCGCTGCCATCCATAGCATTAGAGATGCTGCATTTCAGAAACCCCTTCCTTATCATAGCGGGATCAAGTTCAAGCCAGACATCCACTATCCACTGGGTAACATCTTGCAGTGTTGGTGTTCGCATATGTCCACCTGCAGTAAATGTATGTTCACCTTCCAACAACCAGGTGTTCCATTTCCTGCGTAGTGCATCTTTCATTGGCTTGTTAACTGTCACGTCAAGCGGCTGCAACATTTTGGTCATTCCACCAGGAATAATTGCCAAGTCTGTTTTGTCCTGCTGAAGCCTTTTCTTGACGGATGGCATACGATGACACCGAAGTGCATCCAAAACTATTAGAGACCGTTTTCTCATAAGTCCACCCGGTCGCTTCACCCAAACTGTCTGTAGCCAATCAAGCATTAAAGCTTCATCAATGCAGCCTTTAGGGTGAACACGCACATGAACAGTGTTCAGGAAGATTATATTCCTTGGCATTGTCTTGCGCTTGAACACAATATAAGGAGGCCGCTTTTCGTTCCGTCGGCCATGCAAGAAAGCATTACAGTAAACCTAGACTTTTCATGGTCTGTGGTAACAATGGAGACTGTCTTGGCACCTTTCAGTTCAAGCGTTCTGTCGTAGAGATTATCGAAATTTAATGGTGTCTGATCTGCGTTACCAATTAATGAAAGGTCGTAGCAGTGCTGCTTCCGTAGTTTTATGATAAACTTTTGGAACTGCAGTAACTTGGTGTCTGAGTCCATTGGTAACTTCTGTGCGATTGTTGTTCAGCATCGGACCGATAGGCCATGGCGATTCATGAACCGATCGCCCCAGCCATATGAAGTTTTAAACCTGGCTGTGTTAGTGCACATTTTGGCAATGGTCAAAGCCTTCATTCTAACCTCTGCAATGCTAGCACCACCGCCTTGCTGTCTACGCTCAGCAATCCATTCAACCAGCTTGGCCTCCAACTCAGGATATGCAGCGCTTTTACCTCGCTCAGTCATCTTCATCCTAGGCAGCGCTTACAGGCGCTCTTTCTGCTGTCTCCAAAGCCGAATGTTAGACTCTGCTATGTTATCAAATTCACGGCTGGCAGCTCTGTTGCCATGAGCCTCAGCATAGCTAACAACTTCCAGTTTTTCAGCGGTTATGTAAGATCGCCGACAACTCATGGCATCCCAAAGAGAGCATGGAACGCCACGCACCATATACTCGTGCGCTCACGCGTGATTACCTGGCAATACAAAAAGGCAAGACAAAATATGGCAAAGTCGGGGTGCGCGTTATAGATAAGAGTTCAGTTTATTCAGGGGTCTGATGTTTAAAAGGTAGGTGTGCATTATGCATAGGTGCGCATTATACTCGAGATTTTACGGTAATTGTGAAAGCAGTAAAACTAGCAACAATGTAATTGCTGTCTTCTATATCCATGTCGGTTAAACACTAGCTACATTTTGGCTGCTTTTAGAAGTATGTGGCAAATACTCATCTGCATGCTCACCTCCCTTCCATTTCTCTATCCTTGCCTGCACAAGAGACAGAAATAAAATATACTGTCAACTTAAAAGATCCAGGAACTGATTCTCCATCCTCCTGCAACTTGTATAGTCACGTTCATTAGTGTAAAGTGAGTGCCTGTTGGGAATAAATGCTACCAACTGATTTTACCATCTATACTGCACTTATTTCCCAGTGGAACAAAGAGTCACATAAGGTGCAGGGTAATGAAGAATCAGCTCTCCAGTGCTGAGGCTGGAAGGCTCAGAACTTGACCCACATGTTTTATTCCATTTGTAAAGTTCACATAACTATTAGCTATACTATTTTACAAAGCAAATAGTTTATTAATTATTATTAATAATAATAATGAATCAGGAGCCCATAAGCCATGAGCTCCTGCACACATGTATTAACATGTATTAAGCTTACCACTAAATGAAGTGCCCTACAGTATGAAAAGTGTTCTTGATAAAGACAGGGGTTATGTTTCAAGCTTCTGCAATTGTACTAGAAATACAGTTTTAAAATATCATGTTCTAGCCTTTTAAATGCAGATTGACAATAAACAGATACAATACTCAACTATCCTGCATTCATAGGGGATGGACTAAATGATCTATGATATTTTTGACACTTCTAGTTTCTGTGATTTTGCTTATCAGCTGTTTATACGTATAGAGGTTTTACCTGGGTTGCCCACATGCATAATTCACTCTTGTAGCTTTTTTTCAATATGCAGCTGAAGCGACCATTTCACGGTATTTTGCTGGAGAACTGACGATGTGCTGAAACATATTGATATGCCATGTGACGTCTGTTACTTCAGGACAATTGGGATTAACGACAGGCACCAATTTCAAAAGATAATAATAAAAAGATACCTTAACAATGAGGACATCTGCATAGAGTAATGAGCACTGAATTTTGTTATTTACATAATATTTCCATCTTTGTATGTATTTCTAAGTTATTTGTTTCATTGTGTATTTATATTTGATATCAAAACAAAAATAAAGTTAATACAGTGAGGACTTCCTGCTCTTTTTTTATTCTGCCACATCAGGAGGTTATTCTGTAATGTACCTCCTAATGCCTTCAAGTTACATAGGGCATCCTGAAAAAAGCATAGGCCTAGAGAAACACTCATGTTCAGAGGAGCCCAAAGTTTAGGTATTAGGTTGCTCTCTTTCAAAATACACATCTTTTGTTTTCTTAAGACTAAGGGTATGTCTACACTGCATGGTATCTCAAAATAGCTACCCCGTGTCTACACAAACCCACCCATTATTTCAAAATATTTTTCAAAATAACAGTCACGCTATTTCACCATGCCAGTAATCCTCGTTGCACGAGATGACTCTAAATACCGTGTTATTTTGAAATATGGCACAGTGTAGATGCACCAAATTTTGAAATAAGCTATTTTGAAATAGTTTCAAAATAAGATATGCAATTTGTGTAGCGAAAATTGCGTATCTTATTTTGAGTTTAGGGTGCTGTGTAGACACACCCTAAATTGCTTAATATGTAATGGAGGAAAGTATAGAAAAGGAAACATTTAGATAGAATGTCAAAGGAAAGTCTCAAGAGTGAGGTCTATCAGGTTGCAGAATGCCAAAGGGAATGGTGGAAACCGCATCATTGGAGCCATTACAGCTGGGCATAACAGAGGAGAATATACTGTGGGAAATAATCCTGCACTAGCTGGGAAGATAGGTTTATTATGCACTATAACACATCAATCTCTGATGTTTAATGGTTCTGCTATTCTTATACTTGACTACCACACTAATTGTTAGAAGCTTTATTGCACAAATTATCATTAGATGAGTTATTTTGTGAAATACATAAGAAAATTTTGTTTTAGTGGTTGTGATACCACTAAAACAGTGGAGTTGGCCAGTCCAAATTTATTTTCATTTGTTATTCAGTTGCTGGGCCTATTCAGCGAATACACTACATTCTACAATGTATTTTTTGTTACTAAAGTGACAGCTAATGTATTTTAACTTAGTGATCTACCTATACATATTACAAATTATTAGTTGTCAATTAAACATCTTGGTAATACACATAATTATATGTTTCAAGTAACAGACCTGTAGGTTGACATGCATTCACAAGCTAATTAGTACTTCTGGCAAATTCCTAGAAATAGAGCATTAAAAGTAGCTGTAACATCAGGCTTTGACGCAGAAGTTTCTCTCCCCCCAACTTGTCCTTAGTGACTTTTCCCCTTCTGCACATATATATGTTTCTTCTGAAAGGGAGAGTATTTTGAATTCTAGATACCACTCGTGCACCTTCCCTGGGTCACTTCCTACCAGTTCTCCCATTGGAGTGTCATCAGGCTCCACAATGTCAGTCTCCTCCTCCACCGGGTCTGGAGGCTCAATTCAGTCTTCTGGGTTTCCGATTCCTGTTGTCTGAGCTTCTGGCTGGTCCATTTTTGGAGCTCCTCCAGCAGGTCCTTCCTCTCCAGTAGCCAGCACAGACTGAGCTGAACTGCTCCCTTTTATAGTACCTTGGAGAATACTCAGTGCAGCTGAGAGGTGAGATTTCCTCTGCCCACAGGGCACTAAGCCCTCCTGGCCCAGTGTGGGGTTGCATACCCCGTCATACCCCCTTGGTCACCTCTTTTCCAAGCTGAAAAGACCTAGTCTTATTGATCTCTCCTCAGATAGAAGCTGTTCCATACCCCTAATCATTCCATTCTGAAAACTGATCATGTATTCCTATCCTTTGTTTTCTATTTTTAACCAGTTACTGGTGCATAAAAGGACTTTCCCTCTTATCCCATGACAGTGTGCATTGCTTAAGTGTGTTTTGCGAGGGACCTAAATTATTTCTGGTTATTTCAACTTGCTTTCACAGTGAAAGGGATTGACACATTGCACATGTTAATGTTTCCAAATTTATAAATGAGGCTGTGTGAGAGTGACATGTGCATGTCAAATTACAATCAAAAGATCTTATGTTAACATAGTCCTTTTTAGAATGATTGTTTAACATTTATTGTTTTGCATGTTAAGACCATTGTTCAAGATATTTAGTCAATACTGTCGAATACATTTTTCTTCTCTGAGTAACTTTAGCAACTACAAGTCAAAAGTTGGTCATGGAATGGCAAGTGACTATTGTGCCATAAGAACTGTTTGATGAAGTGTTTGATAAAGAGAAAGCTAAAACATGTTCAAAGAAAATGCACATTACTTTATATATGAACACTTCTTTAGAATCTAAATGACTGTTCATTAGAAAACACATTGAAAACATTAGAAAACACTCGTTCATTGAAAGAGTGTGTATAAATTATTGAAAAACAAATACTCAAAAGGAAGATTCAAAACAATATAATGTACAAATCATTAGGTCTAAAGTGTTAAAAGAACTAGACTTTTCATTCGAAGTTTTTGTTTGTTTGTTTGTTTGTTTGTTTGTTTGTTTGTTTGTTACAGAGTGCCTCAATTAAATTTTAGAGGGATAGCAAAACAATTTTTGAAAAGAAAACAATTTATGATCTTGAAAAAGTAACTGAATATATGTATAGGACTTTCAAAATTATCAATATATATGGCTTCCTTTTGTAATAGTAGATCACATTATGATTTCAAACTTGCCTACCTAAAGTTAGGTACCTAAACTTATAATTATAGGCTCCTAAATAACAGTGGCTTGATTTTTCACAGGTGTTGAACACTAAGATGCTCCTATTGACTTTAATAACATTTTTGGGTGCGCAACATCTCTGAAAAGCAACTCACTTTTATTTAAGAGCCTAAGTAAGGAACTAGCTGCCTAATTTTTAGGACTTCTGAGTTTGAAATTTGGCTCTAATGAAGAACAAGAAGTGTAGAGAAACTATATCCTTTCAGTGCTTACTAGTACTTATGGAAGAACATCAAAAGTTTTGAGGTCAGGTTTGATTAAGAAAAGGTTTACCTGAGGCATCTAAACTTTTAAGGCCCTGTGACTCCACCATACCTAAAAATATTCCTGTTTTTTCCTACCTTAATTGGATGGATCTCCTAATGCAATGGAATGGAAAAGAATGGACACATTGCCTGCCTGTTCCCTCCATCTTTTGGTAGCAAATCTGCTCTACCTTTAGTTTCCATTTAGTCCATTTTGTTCCCCTTTTGGTAAAAGTTCTCTGCAGAGGTTGTTGGGTTGCTTACTTACAATTACTTCTAGTAGGATTGACCTCGATGCCCCAACTGAGATTACTGCCTATTGTGCTAGCAGCTGTACAAATACATAATAAAATTTCCTTCCCTTTGTAATCTAAACAGGCAAGCCAGACAAAGGTTAGGAGGGAAAATTTCAGCTAAATTGGCACTGGTGTGATTGATGCAGAGGGGTCGATTTAGCTTCTCTGGTTAAGACAAGCTAAGTCGATGGGAGGTAAGGGAAATGGAAGGGGAGATGGATGAGACCAATAAGGCTGGTGTAGCTGCAAACCTTGACTGTTCACTACAGGACCCAGGACTGGAACCCACCATAGAGGGTGGACCTTGGTTCCCCTACCAACCACTACAGTCAAGAGCAGTACATATGAAGTTTGCAGGAGCAACTACAGGAATAACAGTCAGGAGAGAGAGGATTCACTGATGCTGCTTATGAAAAGAGACTTTGAAAGACTATCCTGAAGGGAGAAACTGCTTAGAAACTGAGCCTGATGGGCCGAGTCACAAAGAGGAAGCTGCAGCTTCCTGAAGTAAGAGATGGGCTGCACAGCATGAGAATGTGAAAGTGCATCTACAAGGAAGGGGTTGATTAATCACCAGAATGGCCAGGAGGAAGTATTGTCCGGCAGTGAGTAGGGAATCCTCTTCACAGCTCACGATGCAGGTCTGGCCTGGCAAAGAGAGCCTTGCAAAACAAGAAACTTTCTAGTGCCCTGCAGAACTTCACTCAGGTGCAAGAGTCCAAGTAAGCAATGCAATATGAACTCCCTACCCATAATCCCCCTTAACAAGAGAACTGTGTGGTTCACGAGCTATTACTGTGTACTTCAAGACAGGAAAATTAGATATTATCAGTGCTAGTAGAGAGGAATTTCATAACTACAAGAAAGTGAGTACAATGACCTAGTCTATGATAACAGTCCCCATCATATCCTTTGTTACCATGTAGGCTCCCTCGTCTGATATTAAATGGGGAATTTAGTGATCTCTTATCTAATAAAGTGAAACTTCCATTTAAGACCATCCCAATATAACCTACAACTCACTGATAAGTTTCACCTCTTTCCCCACACACCTCAAACCCAATTACTGTTCTTTAAAAATATTATGTCCCCTAATTAGAGAGATCTCATAAGGGAAATATGCACAAGATATAAATAAACAAATAAATAACCATTTTACTTGCTTTAATTAACATACTCATTAGTCCATCAAGTACTTTGTTAGTAGTACAGGTGAAAGTGTCCACAACACTAAGCCAAAGCAGCAGAAACGGATTGCTGTGCAAATCCATCAGTTCCTGCTGCTCTTAGGCTATATCATGCTCCTTTGTACTCTTTAGTTTCCTTAGTTAAGGGTTTATTGTCAACAAGTGTATATTGGAGTTTCACTCAGATAAATATGTAACATAGTCTATGTATTACAATGCAAGACAATATAGGATGTCATCTGTGTGATTAATACATCTCTGAAACCATATAGCACTCCCTGGTAAACGCTGCCTGCTATTAAGGTTGTCCAACACTTCCTATTACAAAACCGTATGTGAAACTTGCAAATCTTCAATCACGGGAATGGAAATTTTTCATACTAGATGTCTGCCTCCAGTTCAATATTTCTTTGGAAGGCTTCAGTCAAAGAGGTTCAGTCATCTCAGAGAACAGGACTAGGAAAAACTATGTTGTTTTGCCATTTTCAATGTGCTGGTGATCTTTTCTTTGAGAATATCTGCTGCCTTCCTGCTTTGGAGAAGGGACTTGACACTTGCCAGTGGAGAGGCTTTTGTGTCAGTGATGTGCCTATAGCGGCTCCTGTGTAAATCCAGATATGGCTAATATAAAGCCTTTGAAAACTTTCAGTTCACAAGTGCTCAATAGAGAATTCAGCATCTTAAAAACTCTGTCGAGTTCATCCTTACTGAGCATGCTCCATCCATCACCAAACTGTGCATGCCCATCTGTATGGAGTGACTGAGCATGTTCTCACCCAGGGCTAGAAAAGTGAAGCCAGACTTTCTGTGTAATTTATGATACCTGGCCCACCCTGTCCAGAAACAGCACTGTGAGTAGAAATCTACTCTCTCCTGTGATCTCAGTGACTGCCCCCGCATGGAACCAAGCAGCATGGAATATAGCAAGGACCAGTGCTGGACCATGGAGGAAAAGCAGTAGATTGGGACAGAGAGTCAGGGATGGAGAAGAGACAGAATTGGACAGTTTGGAGGGGACAAAGGAAAAAGAGTTGGCAATCTAGGACTATGTCTACACAACAACGACTGTTTTTGTGCAAAAAACGGAGAAGCATCCACACCTCAAGCATGTTTTTGTGCCAAAGAAAATACAGTAAATCGACAGGACAGAGGGCTTTTGCCAGTAGAGTTATTCCTCTCCCCATGAGAATAACTCCTTTTTGCTCTACAGCTCTTGCGCAAAAAGGCATGAGTGGATGCTCCACAGGGGTTTCTTGAGCAATAAGAGCCTATCAGAAAAAGCACAGGTGCTCTGATGGCCATTCACAGAATGGCCATCAGAGCTTTCTTGCACAAGAGTGTCCATGCAGTGTGAATGCTCTCTTGCGCAAAAGCACATCCCTTTTGCGATGCGCTTTTGAGGTGTGGACGCGCTTTTGTGCAAGAAGTTTTTGTGGAAGATCTCTTCCACAAAAAGCTTCTTACGCAAAAACCCTGCAGTGTAGACAAAGCCTTGGAGTATACTGGGTAAGGAGTCTCTGTTCACCAGAGAACACTTCATATACTGGTATGGAATCCAAGATGTCTGAATGTGACCATTCCTCCATGGTCAGGAAATGCTGACTACCTATTACTGCTGCCAGTCACAGCTCATCCAGCAGAGTTATGTGTGGCTGATCTAAAGTTTGCAACCCTGCTGAAGAACCATGTGTTAATATGATGTCATTTGATAACATTTCTGTTAGTTTTTCAGGGTTTTTTTAATTTTATGCAATGAACCCTCACTATATTAAAATAATATTAAGGTTGCAAAGACAATCACTAAAAATTAGGAAATGCCACAATTGCAGTTGCCTCTCAGAATTAATTTAGCTCCCTTGTAATTACAGACACTATCATAATACACAAAGGAGGAGGGCAAATTAAGATTGCACAAGTGCAGCTTTAATTCAAGTATTTCCTAACTTTTAAGTGCTTGATTTTGCAACCTTAATAAAGTTCTGTAATAATACCTAGGTTCACTAGGTTACATGAAGTGAATAAATCTTAATGTACCTATTTGAAAATACATTTAAAACAGTATATTTATTTTTAAATGATCTGAAAGTTTGTTTTGGATTGAGTTTTGTCCTGTCTTTGTTATTGGTTTAGTTTTTTTACCTACCAAGCCTGAGATAACAAGGCTCGGGGTGTTTTAGGCAAGAGTTGTTGATACACCTAACAATCAGTGTTATGTTCGGGCCTGCATTTCTCGCAGTGCTTTATGGCATAGTGATCATTTGCACAAGGGGAATCAGCTCTAAGTGGAACCAATTTTCAACTATTTCATTATTTATTTATTTGTAATGTTGAAGCTTGCACACACCCGGGTAATGTCAAATTCACGGTTATCTGGAGCTATAAATCACAACAGCCTGGCTGCTTGTACCCCATACAGGATTGGACAAGCAGTGTTGCTGTTGCCACATTCCCCCTGGGCTTTCTACTGGGTCAGCTTTAAGTTTGACAAATATTAAGGAAAACATGTATAATAGATGGTGACAAGAGGTTCCAGTTGAAGTAGTCACTGGGAAATAAGAAAAGCCAGAAATAGAAATCCAAATAATACAAGAATCCTAATCCCCTGAGTTCCCAGGGTAGAGCAATGTCATACTCACTATGGGGAGGACAGGCATACGGGTATAGAGAAAGGGGCCTCAAGGGGATAGATACCAACTACAAGAGAATCTCAGTTCTAACTTTACTTTACTATTTGTATTCATTGATTTAGATGTATGTGAAATCTGTCCCAGATTCTAAATACCTCACATCATTGAACACCCATTTCAAATCACCAGTAATTCAGTTACTCACTCAATCATTCAGTTATTGATCTGCCCCACAAGGAAAATAATTTTTTCATAGAATGAATGGTTTTGGTTTTTACCAACAGAAGAACTGGATGCTGCTGATCTCAGCATCTATTTTTGTCTCAGGCCCTGGTACAACTCTCCAAGTCCTTACCAGCCTAGGCTTTTCCCTTTGCCATTCCCAAAACAGGCTAATCACAATCCTTGCAAATCACAAACCTCCTAAAACATTCCCAGTCCTTGCTACCACAAACAATATTGCAGAAGATAATCCTCTTCCTCTATTTTTTGCTCAGAGATGATGGGAGGGAGAGGGAAAAACAAAAAAGGCTTTGGAATTAATTGTTGTTTACTGACAACTATAATGGAATGAAAAAATTCATAACCAACAAACACATTGTTTTACCTCTTGCTTCTCCTGATCTATATATATTTTCCCATGAACTTTCTAAATGTTTTATACTTGTTCTTGGCTCCCTGTTCCAGACTTATCTCCTAACAACAAACTCCTTCAAAATTCCCCTTATCCCTCTCTCTACCCTTCTTGATGATGTTAGGATGAAATTTTCTGTCTCTCTTCCAATCTGTACCCTTCTAGGAACCTAAGCCTGGGAGATGCTTTTCTCTCTCTCTCTCTCTCTCTCTCTCTCTCTCTCAGGCTATGTCTAAACAGCAGAGTTTTTGCGCAAAACTCACGGAGCATCCACACTGAAAGTGCATTTTTGTGCAAGAAATTTTACAGTAAATCAGAAGAAGAGAGGGGGTTTTGCACAATAGTTATTCCTCTTTCTACAAGGAATAAGTCTTTTTGTGCAAAAAGGTGTGTGTGGACGGGAAACAGGGGTTTATTGCACAAAAACAGCCTATCGAAAGAAGCACAGGTGCCCTGGTGGCCATTCTGTTAATGGCAATCAGAGTTTTCTTGCAAGAGAGTGTCCATGAAGTCTGGATGCTCTCTTGCACAAAAGCACATCGCTTTTCTGATGCACTTTTGCAGTGTGGACCTACTCTTGCACAAGAAGCCTGCAGTCTAGACGTAGAGACACACACAAACACACACATTATGACTTGCTCTCTCCCACACACACTATGGTTTGCATGAAGGTTGTGGATGTTCAAGATCAGGCAGCAAAATGACACTGAAGGATGAACTCTGAACAATCCAGGCTCAGAACAGAAGTCTTCTCTACCAGTCATGTCCAGGGCTTTCTTCCACAGATGCCCCTCCTTCTCTAGTGGTATTTAAAAGTGCCATCATTGGCTTCTTATACTATTGTTTTCCTAAAATGCAGATGTAGCAGACACTGATTAACACCCCAGGTTTACATTACATATTTAGATTAAAATCAAACACTTCTTTCTGCCCTGAGCTCTCATTTTTCCTATTCCACTGGAGGGTAAGAGAGTGAAACCAGGGAGGGGAATGTTTTACATGATTTCTAGACATGCTGATTTTCAGACAGTATGAACAGCTCACTGCTCTGGGGCTAGATTGCAACATCAGAGGTAACTCATCTAATCACCATGCAATTGATTTCAGTTCATTTGCATGTTGTTGTACAACTGATTAAAGATTCTACAAACTTTTTCTGGTTCATGTGTTGGAAAACTAAGCAAATATCTAGGTGAGCTGATGTGCCCTGGAAGACCTCCACATACTGCCAGGGGTAGATATATCCCTGGATGTTGACCACTGCTTTTCTGGTTCTAAATAAAATAGAAAGAAAAATAAGGTATTTTGCATATTCTTGTCTTTTTTCTTGTCCCTTTTGCTTTTTCAATTGCCTTTTTCTTTTAAATGTGCAAGATACAAAGAGTATGTCTACACTCACAAGTTTTGTCAACAAAACTTATGTTGACACCCAGAAGTTGATAAAAATCACCAGAGGTTGTTCACTCTACTCCCTTTGCCAGCCACTGCTGGCATCCCCTTGGGAAGAGCTACTGCCCAGGAAGTTGTAGCTGCAAGAAAAAGCCCCTGGTTTCTGCATGAAGCCACTTGAAGCACATTTGAGAAATATCGACTTAGGATGCCACACTAGAATAATGTGTAACAACAAACGGTCTGGTAGCACTTTATAGACAGAGGGTACGTCTACACTTGCTCCCTAGTTCGAACTAGGGATGCAAATGTAGGTGACCGAAATTGCTAATGAAGCGGGGATTTAAATATCCTGCGCTTCATTAGCATAATCTCGCCCGCGTGCTATTCTGCGCGCCGGCTGATTCGAACCAGGAAGTGCACTTCGCGACACGTTAGTTCGAACCAAACCCCTTGGTTCGAACTAACATTACTCCTCATTTTTTGAGGAGTAACGTTAGTTCGAACCAAGGGGTTTGGTTCGAACTAACGCGTCCCGGCGCGCACTTTTACTTTCGAAACAGCTGTTGAGCGGAGTAACACGCCGGCGAGATCATGCTAATGAAGCGCGGGATATTTAAATCCCCGCTTCATTAGCAATTTCCGTAGCCTACATTTGCATCCCTAGTTCGAACTAGGGAGCAAGTGCAGACGTACCCTAACAAAACATGTAGCTGGTAAGTGGGCTGTGCCCATGAAAGCTCATGATACCATCTACATGTTTTGTTAGTCTTTAAAGTGCTACCAGACCATTTGTTGTTTTTTAAGTTTATCCTGTACAGACTAACTCGGCTACCCCCTGAAGCCTTAGAATAATGTGGTTCTGCACCACATAGTGTTGACTGGTACTTGTGTGGGGAGAAAGGGAGGGCCACCCAGGCTATGTCTAGACTGCAGGCTTCTTTCGGAAGAAGCTTTTCCGGAAGAGATCTTCCAAAAAACTTCTTCCAAAAGAGAGCATCCACACTGGCCAAGCACCTCGAAAAAGCGATGCACTTTTGTGAAAGAGAGCATCCAGACTGATGGGACACTCTCTCACATATAAGGCCACCCAGAACCACTTCAGGCAGGGCTTTAGGTCACCAGTTGCTTCCAAGTGCTGGTGATGGAGCCTTGAAGGACACGCACTTAAAGGGGCCCTCCTTGTCAGCCGTTTCTCTGCTTTTGCTTTTGTGCTTGCTACCTCTTCGAGGGACAGCAAAGCTCTCACAGTGCGTGCTTTGGTTGCCCAGCTTTTTTGGATGCCACAGCTTTTCTCTTGGTGCCATGGAGCCAGAGCTGCCCCTGGGCATGCGATGGCCTCACACGGCCAAGCTGCAGTGTCTGCAGCACTTTGTGCCAACTGCCTTCCTGGTCCTGCATGAGCTTATCTCAGAACTCATTCTTGGGACCCTCTCCCTGTATGTGTGGTGAAAGGGGGGTGAGAGGGGAGGGGGGGTGGAGTGGGGGGGAAGCTCCGTCCCTTGGGGGTTGTGCCATCCTGCCCTCACACAGCCTCTTAGGGGGTGGCTCCTGGTGTGTTTGAGGAGTAGAGGGGAGGCGAGAGAGGCAGGCACTTCCCAAGGGCTCAGGCGCACCCTCTCTCATTCTCTGTTTTGTGTGTTTGTTTGTCTCCTTCTGCAGGTTGTGAGGGCCATCAACTCCATCCTGCTGTGGAGGGTTGTCCATCTCAGAGACCTGGACCCCATCGTGGCCGGATTTGCTGCCCTGGGGTTCCCAAACTGCGGTGGAGCAATTGATGGGACCCACATCCTGATCCGCGCTCCTCAACATTGAGCGGTCCACTGTATCAACTGCAAGGGCTATTTCTCAATGTGCTTCAGGCCCTGGTTGACCACCGTGGACAGTTCACATACATTTTTGTTGGGTCGTTGGGGAGGGCACATGATGCCCACATTTTTCAGAACTCCAGCCTCTATGGGAAGCTGGAGGCGGGCACATTCTTCCCCCGCCATGAGTTTGCAGTAGGGGATGTGCAGATGCCATTGTGCATCGTGGGGGACACAGCCTACCCCCTGATGCCATGGCTTATGAAGCCTTTTACCAGCCACCTGGATCCCAGCAGAGACCAATTTAATGCCTACTTCAGCTGGGTCAGGATTCAGGTCAAGTGCGCCTATGGCTGCCTCAAGGCATGGTTCAAGTGCCTCCTGACCAAGGTTGCCAACCGTCAGTAAATTTACGGACAGTCCGTAAAAAATTAGCTGAAATTGGACATATCCATAAAGTCCGTAAAAAAATGTAGGTGTCCGTAAATTTCGTAAAAGTGCGATAAAATTTCAAAAAACAGCAATTATTCCATAGCAATAAAATTTCTTCTGTGCTGCTTTAGCCATTTTACTGCGGAGCAGCGGAAATTGGACGTTTTAGTTGTTTAGCTGTCAGTGTTCGGATGTATGATCACAAAATGAAAAACTTCCAGGACCATGACTAACTAAATGAAAGTGAGTTAAATAGCATATTGTTCTTGTGACATATGAATGACAATGATTACTTTTCACTTTTGGCCATCTTAATATAGTATAAAAATTATGTCCGTAAAAAAATGTGTCCGTAAATTTTTCCCATTTTGTCCATAAATGAAATTTCTGTGGGTTGGCAATCCTGCTCCTGACCCGCCTGTAGGTGGGAGCACAACATCCCTGAGGTGGTGTCGGCATGTTGTGTCCTCCACAACATTGTGGAGAGGAAGGGGGAGGCCTTCCTCCCGGGGTGGGGGGCAGACGCCGGCCACAAGGGGAGACCCTTTGAGCAGCCACGGACAGCTGCCATCTGCCAGGCCTTCAGGCCGGAGTGCGAATCCAGGAGGCCCTGAGGGAGTTTTTCTCAAGGACCCCAGTAACTCTCCCCAGGGCCTCCCCCCTATGGGCCTTTGGCTTGCTGCAGAGGAGGGCAGGGAGGGTGCATGTGGGGACACCCTATTTATCCATTAAGATTTTGGCAGGGACATAGGAAGGTGCTGCACTTCCTGAGTGCTACCACGAGTCACCACACACAACACAAGGCTGTTCCTTATTGACACAGTTTACTCCACAATGTTACAGTTGAGGTTGCTATTTGTCACTAGCTGCCAATACATCGGGGTAGTGGGGTCTGCTTGGCTTTTGGAGAGGGTTTTTTGGAATCCCATTATATACTGTGTGTGTATATAAGGTTAGGCTGATCATAACATTTTGTCAGCTCTGGATACAGAAAGCACAATAGACATTGTATGTTGTGATTGGAGCTAAATGCTAAGCCACCTGAAATATAGAAGTGATATAATTTTTTTGCATCTTGCCAATGAGTGCAAGAACCATGTTCTATCAGTTCTAATCAATAACATGTGAGCATATTAAACTGCAGCAATGCGTTGGCTTATCACAAGATTTCAGCTTCTATCACTTTGTACAAAATAGAGTACACTTTTTTCTAACTTTGTTTTAAATAAACACCAGCAAAACCTTATACAAGGGTGTGAAACTAATGGGAGTTCTCCTAGTCAAGTATAAAATGAGAAACTGCAAATCAAACCTAAACATGAAAGATAAATTTATTCCACCACGGTATTCAGAATACTTTTCTTTTTTGCAGAGAATATTTTTCTAAGAGTAAAAGTCAGTTGCTTTACATTAGTGTCTATAGAACTCCAATCACAGAGCTGTCAAAGAAAGCTTGCTCGTTACTTTAAATAGATACTTGATGAATTGAAGCACCCTGAGGAATAATTACAGGCTATATTAAGAAAACAGGAGTTTAAATTGGTGAAGCTAAGAGTACACACTATTAAGTGCCAGAAGTCATATCAAATGAGTCGTTATTTCCTTTGCATCTATCCCTACCCTCTCCTCGTCTCTCTGTATTTTGTATTCAGAAAGAACAATAAATCTTTCAGTTTAAATGTCTTTTATTCTAGATTATGGGAAAAGCAGAAGAACAAGAAAGAGAAAAGTAAAGTCTCCCTCAGACAGCCTGCATCTGAACTGAATGCAGAATGGCAGCTTTCTTTGGAGAACCGAAGACTCCTACATCTACACAGGTGCAGCACAAAGAAAGCAAAATAATAGCTAGACATACACCCCCTTTCCTGCCTACAATAAATTATTCCGTGAGTCATTTATCCTGATTATACTTCTTAGACTGAGATTTTGAATACTAATATGTCTTCCAGCAAGCTGAATCTGAATCAAAATCACTTGCAGAAATGGTCTGAGCTCTGTACACCTTAGTTCTTTTCCTACCTGCTTGGGGGTCTTTTCATTGACTTTAATGAAAATGAAAAATGGACTTTAATGGAATTTGGATCAAGGCCTCAGGTCATGTAAATACAAAATTCCTCATTTGAGTACATGAAAAGAGAAAGAGGGGAGCAGCACAAAGCATTTAGACTCTCAGTTTGGATGCCTCTGCTCTCACAAACCTGGCACTTCCTTTCCCAGTGTAGATCCCATTTTCACAAGATTTTAGAAGTCACATCTGAACATACCCAAAACTCTTCTTTTCATAAGGGACCATGAGTTGGACACTCTGGAAACTTGCAGAGCTTACCGGCCCTTCTGTCACCTTCCACTGGTTTAGTTGGGAAAGGGATGCACCAGAACAGCTTTTATTTGGAACTCAGAAAAGTGATTTACTCTCAAGGAGGAAATGCTTCAGACAGAGACATGCAAATCACATGTAGAAGAAGAAAATGAACTAAGCAGTACTGCTTTTTAGTGGCAATGCTATAACCAAACAGTTCATTATTACGTGTATTGTGATAGTGCCCAGGGACCTCATTCAGATTTGCCTGGCACTAGACTCCACACATACACATGATAAAATTATGGTTCCTGCCTTAAAGAGCTTATAGTCTATGGGTATGTCTACAAAACATCTAGGAAGTATAATTCCCACCTCAGATAGCTGTAAGTATGTTATTTCAGTGCAAGCTAGTGCCTAAAAATAGCAGTGTGGTTGAGGCAACAGGTGCTACCTGCTCAAATACAATCCCATCCAACCCACTGGGTACGTGCTTAAGCAGCTAACCCAAGCTGCCACCACACTGCTATTTTTAGGCAATAGCTCTAGTTCAGTGGTCTCCAACCTTTTTAACCACAAGATCACTTTTTCAATTTAAGTGCAACGTAAGATCTACCTCAAACCCAAATACCCTGGCTCGGCTTCCTTCCCTGCCTTCTCTGAGGCCCCACCCTGCGCCACGCTTTCTCAGAGACCTCACCCTGCTCATTCCATTCCCCTTCGTCCCCTAATCTCATTCACTTTCACCAGGCTGGGGTAGGGGGTTGGGATGGAGTACCCCACAGCCCCCACTCAGGCAGTGGCCTGACACCCAACATTAGTTGCTCCAGGGATGGAGCTGACTCCTGCATTAGAAGGCAGAATAAGGGACACCCTGAAGGTAGGCAGGGAAGTGAGGGGAGATGGGGCAGGGCATTGACCTGAGCACCACAGGGGAGTGGGTTCAATTCCTTGCCCCCCTAGGCATGACCAGACAGCCAACACAGCATAAGGGTCCCTCTGAAAGTAGGGGAGTTGGTTGAATTCTTGAGTGGACTAAGGAATATAGGGAGGAACTGGCTCACACATTAGGAAAGCAGGATAAGTGACCCTCAGAAGGTAGGGAGATGGAGTGGCCTGGAGGAGGGCAGGACCATGGGCCTCATGTCCCACCCACCCCATGAGCAGCCAGACAGCTGCCCCAGGAATGGAAGAATAGAGCAGAGTCAAGGCAGGCTTACTCATCCCCTGACCCTGCACCACTCCTGGAAGCAGCTGCTGGCATGTACAGCAGTGGCTCTATGTACTACCCCTCCTCTACAGCTTCTATGGGACACAGTTTTCCATTATTGTTTAATGGGAGCGCAGGAGCAGTGTCTGCAGGCAAGGACAGCATATGGAGACCCCCTGCTCTGATTTTCTCAGGGACATGCCAGACATGCCAGTCACTTCCAGGAGCACAATTGCCACAGGGATAATTAATCCAGACATGACAGGTGTGGCATTTTAGAACTCACTACTCAAAGAATTAATTTAAGCATAAGAGAGAAATGAAAGTTATGAAATGCACTAACCAGTCAAAAACTAAAACTAACCCACTTTGCAAGCAGTAAAAGTAGTAAAAATGCCCCAGCTACCTGTTGGGTCAGGAGATGAGAGGGAAGGACAGTGTGTGTTTGTGAGAATGACAGAGACACACACACTGTGTGAAAGTGTCAGATTTGCATTGTCAAGCTCCCTCCATCCCCCTCTCTCTGTGTGGAGACAGGGTACAGGAGTGGGGGGAGGAGGGACACCCTGACATCAACACCCCCCTCTTCTCCATCCCACACCCTGCACAGCAAGGAAGAGGTTCCCAAAGGGCAGCTCCAAGGCAGAGGGCAGGAACAGAATGACAGTAGGTGGAGGGGCAACTGAAGTGCCAGCGCTTGATAGCTTCCCAGCCAAACCAGTCAGGATCACCTGTCAGAGGCTCCAAGATCTAGTGGTAGATCCCAATCTACTGGTTGGTGACCACTGCTCTAGTCAGTATGTGTACATTTGTCCACTTCCAATTGCTGATGGGAGACAGTATGTGATGACAGAAAGAGACAACAGGTAAATATAACAGGCAGGCAGGTGGGAACCAGTGTTCCCTGTAAGCTGAGCAGTTGAGCGGCCAACCAAGAGAGATGCAAATGCCACCCAGCTGATCTTCAGAACTCCCACAGCACTCATAACAGGCGGCATATGTTTCTGCTGGTGGTGCACATCCACACATGCCTCAGTGCACATAACAAAATTTATTCTGTAAATGGATGGAAAAAATTAGAGGGAACACTGAACACAAGACACCACTGAGTTTATCCTGATGTAAATAATAATTAGTCTTCAGTTTAAACAAATGAAAAATGGAGAGCCAACAGTTACAAAATTAGGGTGCCTAATTTTACACATTTAAACTCATACTTAGACACCTGAACAAGACATTGGAAATTCAGAAATATTGAGCACCTGTCACTTCACTGGACTTCTATGGTAGTTTTGGGTGCTCCTAAAAATTAGGCCATTTCTATTTAGGTCACTAAATATGAGTTACGGGAAAGAATGTTAGGTAATCAAATCTGAAAAATTTGGCCTACACACAAATATCCAAACATACCATACTCCTAGCTATAGAGTGTTTACATTTATAACAAAAAAGCAGCATCAGGCAAGGAAATAATTTCCTAGACCAATATGATTGCTGTTGCAGCAATAATTTGGATTCAAAAGTGGGCAGTGCATCTTTCTGTCTCTCTCTCTCTCTCTCTCTCTTTTGGTCTTTGGCTTTTTTTATGTTCTTTACTTTATTCTCCCCAAGGATTTATGTTCTTACTTGATGTGACTTTCATTAGCATGATTCATATATTATTGTGTTAAACATTTCGAAGAGCTTTTTCTGTTAGACTAATAATTATTTCTCACCGCAATGTCACTTCTTGTTTACTTGTTGGTTTCCCTTGGAGATACAAAAGAAAGTATGAATATGACTCTATTTTAAGTAATTAAGAGGAAAATATGTTTACCTGATCTGCATATTTTTGTTTGCTTAACACCTTTTTCCTTTACATGGCAACAAATGACAAGGTTTGCAATTATAATGAAAACAGAATCAAATGCAAATATTCATGGTTCTAATACTAGCGGGGCACTAAATTTCTTGGTAGTTAACTAAAATTCTAAAGGGATTTTTTTTCTTCTCTTCCATGAGATTTCTAAGAAGGATTGAAGTGTGCTTTTGGTCTGTCTTAAATTTTAGTAAATTAATTTTTTCAAAATATTGGTCTACAAATAAAAAATGTGTCTTTAAAAAAAACTATACAAAAGTTCAGCCTATCTTAACTATACTGTGAATATATATTTCACACTGTTAATAATCATGTTTTCGCCCCCTCATATGTGCATGTAAAGTTCACTTGGGACTTATGAGCAATTAAGTTAGTTGTGGAGCAGGAAATATTCAGGTTGAAAGTGAGCATTATGGTTTTCCCTCTTCTGATTTTTTTTTTCCTTTAACCTTTACATGGCAGTTTGGTCTGGTCTTACAATTATATAGGAGTATTGCTTGCATAGTTATCTATGGGCACTATGTAGTTACAGGATTCTATACAAAAGGTTATTTGTAAATTTTGATATCATTATTAAATAGTTTGGTCCCTATGGCTCATCACTGAATATACATGGGACAAACTGGAAGTGATGAGGCAGGAGAGGGCTCAGAAGCAGAAAAGTCTGCCTAAGCCATACCTGCTTCATAAATGTTTAAAATGGGAAATTCTTTCCTGAAATCTCCTCCGGTTAACTAGGCAGCAGAAAGCTTTCCCCCTATGGAAACTGTTACTAAACCTAGAGTTATGAGTAAATATGTAGCTGCTGAATTTCAAAGGGATGTTTTGCATATTAACTTTAAAGCATAACTCAGGGCCAGTAGGTAGAAACATAATCAAGTTTTCTATAATCAAGCACTTGGCTTCCCCCAGCCCCCCACTCCCTTAAAAACGAATAATAATATGTTCAACCATATGTATCACCATGCTACTAACAGTAGAAGCACATTAATACAGACAGACCATTTAAATATCTATCATTCATTGGTAAATGTATATGCAGACTATTGGAAATACAAATATGCTGTTCAAGCAGTGGGAACAGATTTGATGTTTTCTTTGGACTGAATCTTGCAGGGGCGACTGCCTCAATGGGTCTAACCACTTCCTCACAGGGTAGGGGGGGGTGTATATATCTATTCCTTCCCTGGCACAAGTTGAATGCTATTGAAAGTGTCTAGCAGTTACTCTTTTGCACTACAGTTGTTCTCAAGACACTGATGCTGTGATGTTTTTTCTGTCATTGGGTGAAATTTACAGGAACACTACCAACACAATTGCAGGCAGTCTTCCTGCTTGACAGAAGGAGCAATGAATTAAGATTTCCAGAGGAGCATCCTATAGTGTCTAAGGTTTCTCATTTTCCTTTTGACAAAGATGGTACATTCCATCTCCACTAATTGCTTCCTGGAGACAAACTTCTACATGATAATTTTCATGAAAAATATTTTTAACCTGCCTATCTTTTTAAATAATCCCAGGAGAAATAAACTGAGTTACTATGTATCAATAGTGTCTTCATGTTATTTCCTACTGTTTTGTAAGTAAGATTTAGCTGATTCTTTAATTAATCTAAATTTGCTTGGCAAAACTGAAGCTCCCAAAATAATTCCTGCTTCTTCTACTTTGGAAACTTCATTAAATTGTCTTTTCTGGTGATGTGGGAGCTTGGGGGAGCCCTTTACAAATGAGTAGGTGTTTTTTGCTATCTAAGATATGAGTCACAAGCAATCAAACGTAAACGAGACTACTGTGAGAGAGAATTTTCTCATGTACAGATGCCTGAATGTATTAGAACTGGCCTAAAGCAACAAAATTCAGATCCAGGATAAATCTGAGTGGGTACTAAATGGGGAGGCCTCCAAGGAACACCTTAGGCCTGCAGGGAAAGGCCGGCAATTCAGAAGATGACACACTTCACTGCATCAGTACTAAATGCATACCTCAAGCGGAGGGCCTGGCTACTTAAGGTCATTGTTTTGTCAGAGAAGGGAAAAAGGGTTATCAAGTCAAATTAAAAGTCAAGTATCTACATTCTATTGAATAAAAGTCTGGACATGTCTGCAGGATGCATCATCCTACAGAAATTCAGAGCTGTGATACAGCTCTTAGACAATCCTTGGGAGGCTGTCATAATTCAAACAGCCCCAGCACTACTTTAATGTACACTGCCCGACCCCCAGCCCAGAATCTGGATGGTGCAAAGGAAGAATACATCCTCCTTCCCTCTCCCTCCAAGTGCAGCAGCACAGAATGAGAGCCAATATTCAGTCCAGTCTCTACTGGTCTGGGTTTTATTGATATTGGTTTTGGTATCTGATCTAAATACTTAATACCAAGGTTTCCACAATTAGTGAGCTTGGCTAGTTGAACATCTTCCAGAGAGTTGAACATCTTCTGACTACTTGGTATTATGACACTAGGTTAATACTAAATTAAGATCATGCTGATTGGAGAAACCGAAGCAGATGGCACTGTGATTCATAATGAAACTTTTTTTTGAAGGGGAATTTCAAGGGAATGAGAGAGGGAAAGAGAGCAGCACTGAAGAAATGGCATGCATTAAAAAAATCTCTATGTGATCATAAAAACAGAGGCACAAAGGGGAAAAACGACCAGGTATAAAAAGAGATTGTATTTTATTCCCTGAAAGATACTCAAGCTGCAGTGTGCTGGATACAAATGGCCTTTGGTAGGTTAAATCCTTTAATTCAATCCTGCTTGAGGATGATGAGCCTCAGATGAATGCAATGTGCTGGCTATGCTTCCTGCATAGCAAACTGCACCTCATCTTCTGAGCACCATTCAGGTGCTCTCTTATTTTAATGACCAGTTTGCATCATTCCTGGTGATGGGGCTGATTCGTCTTGCTAAACTCATGAGTGCTCATTCTCACACTCAGGGTACATCTAGACTGTGTTGCTCTTTTGGGACACCGGAAGTATCCTGAAATAGCAATGCCATGTCTTTAAAAGCGCCCGCTATTTCCCGAAATAGCAAGCACGCTATTCCTGCATCCCAGTAGTGAGAGGATTTGTCAGAATAGTGCCATATTTTGAAATTTGGTGCTGTGTAGACAACGCCAAATTTCAAAATAAACTCTTTCGATTTAGACTGAATAAGCTACACTATTTGCGTAGCGTAGAGTGGACATGGCCTTGTCCCTTCCATGGAGAAGACCATGAAGACTTAAGCCTTCGCTTTTGACAGGTTCCTTTTTCATCATCATCATCATTACCCTTCACACCCACTGGCGTATAGGGCAGCAACAAGGTTCCTTTTTGCAGATCTTAAAAATAATATCATATTTTCAGGCTAGTGTGATTGCTCTTTTTTCTTTCTTAAATAAACAGCTCAATTATGTTTATAAGAATAAAGGAAATAGTCTCCTATGACCCTCTCCTGTAATCCCCTAGGGCATGTCTACACTAGGAAATAATTTCAAAATAAGTAAAATCGAAATAATAACTCCTGAAATAACTAAATTGAAATAGTGCATCCCCACTATGGGGGAGCATAGAAATTAGTCAGAATTATTTTGAAATAGCAAGTCCACATTAATGGCATACCCCTTTCTGGTGTGGAGATACTGGAGGTTGGTGCAGTCCAGGATCTTGCACCAGTCCATGCCGGAGCTCTCCTGCGTCCCTAGCCAGTGGCAGCCGAGGGTGCTGCAGGAGTGCTGGCAGCTGTGAGAGTCTCTGAGAGAATGTTGGGGTCTGCCATGGCTCTGTCAGCTGCTGCTGATGGCCCGGGGCTTGCTAAGCTGGCCAAGTGCCACAAGCCCTTCTCCAGCATCCTGCTATTTTAAGCTCCACAGGAGAAGGGGACCAGTGGGGCTGCCAGGTGTGACCAGAGTGGCCACAAGTGCAGATGTGAGAGGTCTCTGGAGAGACCTCTTATTTCAATTTATTTTCAATTATTTCAAATTAGCAGTGGAGCATCCACACTAACACTATTTCGAAATAACAATTTAGAAATAAGTGTTATTCCCTGAGGGTATGTATACACCTGCAGCCTATTTCGGAATAGGGCTGAAGATGTAGGCATTTAGAATTGCAAATCAAGCCGGGATTTAAACATCCCGCGCTTGATTTGCATCTTCCGTCGGGAGCCTTTTTTTTTTTTTTTTTAATTTACAAGCCCGGAATAACTGCCCACGTCTACACGCGGCAGTGAAATGGCGTTCGAAATAAAGCCCTATTTCAAACTACCTGTTATTCCTCCTGCAATGAGGTTTAACAGGTAGCTGAAAATAGGGCTTTATTCAATTCCTGTTCTGGCGGCGTGTAGGCGCGAGCTATTCGGGCTATAAAAAAATGGCGCCCGGCTGGGAAGATGCAAATCAAGCGCGGGATATTTAAATCCCAGGCTTGATTTGCAATTCCGAATGCCTACATCTGCAGCCCTATTCCGAAATAGGCTGCAAGTGTAGACATACCCTGAGGAAAGCAGGAGTACAGATTTCAAAATAAGCAGCCTGTTATTTTGAAATAGTGGGCTGGGTAGCGTGGACGCTCTGCTTTTTATTTCAAAATAACTCCCTTGTGTAGACCAAAACTTACAGGGCTGGTGAAAGACTTTGCCGGGCTCTGGGCTTCTCTGGAAGGGGTGGGGCCTCAGGCAGAAGGGGCGTGGCTAAAAGCAGCCAGCCCTCAGCACCACTTGGACCACGTCGAGTCGGGCTCTGGCAATGATTTAAAGGGTCCAAGGCTCCAGCTACTGCCGCGATAGCAGCAGCCCTTCTAAATTGCCAGGCCCTAGGGCAACTGCCCTTCCTTTCCCTTCTCCCCAACACTCATAGGCAGCCCTGCTCCCTTATGAGGAATGGCCCTTAATAGGACTTCAAGAATATCTCACATAAGTGCTGTAGGGACTTTTATTTGATGTCCCCAAAACAAGTTCTATTAGTAACTTGGCCAAATATTATTAATTCTTAAGCAGTCTGACTGGTGCGATGGTCTGGGTGTGATTTAAATGAATAAAGGGAAAAAATCATAATTTAAAGAAAAAAACTACCACTGGCCCTTTAATAAATAGGAGTCTATGTGAGAAGTAAAACATAAGATGTGTAAACCATAGTATAATATTATCCATACATTTTACAAAAATGTTTAGTAAATGTTTCACATTTTGCAGCATGCTGAATATAATTTACAATTTTTAAAAGGTTGTAGTTTCCTAATTAATTTGTGTCTATTAATACATGTTTTATACACAGTATTATTTGAGTTAGGGTAAATTGCAAAGAATGCGGCAGCCACTCCGCAAAGCTGGGCTGTGTCTACATTGGCACCCTTTTTCGGAAAAAGGATGCTAATGAGACCAGTCGCAATTGCAAATCCGCGGGGGATTTAAATATCCCCCGCGGTATTTGCATTACATAACTGCCGCTTTTTCGGCTCGGGGCTTTGCCAGAAAAAGCGCCAGTCTGCGGGGATCTTGCGGAAAAAAGAAACCCTTTTCCGCAAGATCTGTTATTCCTACTTACTTTTTTTTCGGAAAAGGGTGCCAATGTAGACACAGCCCTGCTGTTTATTCCAATACTTAGATTTACCAAACCATCACAAAATACCCTTTATGATACCTTACTGGTTACCCAGAAGCCAAACAACAGAACTCCCTTAAAGCAACCCAGCCTTAGGCTTTCACCCAGACACCCAAATGAAAGAAAGTTCATCAATTCCAGAAGACTGGAAACTTTACCTCCCAGATCAATGAATATTTCAGTTCTTATCCCATATACATACTTATAGCCAATTCTTATTAACTAAACTAAAATGTATTAAAAAATAAAAAAGAGAGAGTATTGATTAAATGATTGATTTACATAAAGACATGAGTGCAGTTCTAAGATCAGATTAATAGTAGAGAAGATGAGCTTTGTAATTATAATTAGTTCTTTTAGAATTTAGTCCGTAGGTTACAGTCCAATATCCAACATCATGTTTAGGGTGTCCAGTTTAGGACTGGGGCCTCAATCCTTATGGTTTAGGTTTCCCCTGCATGAAACCTTCTGTTTCCCAATATCATGGGAATTAACATAAGGTAATTTATTCCTTAAGCAGTTTATCACAAAGTTTAAAAAGACATGTAGACAGTGAAATTATCTCATCCGAGATTCATTTAAATGTTAATATTGCCTCTGATCTCTAATCAACAGCTGTAGAAATAGATAGGAACTGTCTGTTTACATGGGTAACGTCTAACAAGATATATAAGTAAACACACACAATTAGGTTTGTATTTCAAAATTGTAGCATTTCTAGCATTGAATGGCCCTAATTACCATTGGCATACTTTTCTACACACTAACTGAATCAGTTAGTCCTTTCTGGCCATGTGTCATAATAGGAATGAGATTTGTTGCAATTATATACCAGTGGTAGCAACAATGGTTTGTATGGTCATATTATGATCACTTCTGCAAACATCAACAAATTTATCCTTCCAATATCCTTATATTATTACCATTTTACACATGGAGAACTCAGACACACACACAATTTTACAGTTAGTGAAATAAAGCACAGAGATTTAGGCCCTCACATCAGAAAGACATTTAGGATCGTGTGTAATTGATTTCATGAATCAGTTAGGTCAGTTAGTCCCTAAGCAGGAAAAAGGAGAAGTATCCAATAAATGTTGGTTCTAGATTTGGAAAGAGGCAGAATTATTTACCACTATAGCAAGAAGGAAATGCATTCTAATCAATAAATAACTAGGGAGGATATTAAACAGAAATTATTAAAGTAAAACATTTTAAACTCTGCACCAGATAACTTGCACCCAAGTGTCATAAAAGAATTGCCCCAAGAACTCTCTGAAATATTAAGAGTTGATTTTTAAGAAATCTTAAGAACAAAAAAAAAATCATGGACTTAATATGACATTAGATTGCCACCATCATGATTCACTTCGTGTGTGTTCTATCTTTCTCGCCATGTATCTGACCAGTCTGTTTAGATTATAAACTCTGTGCTACTTTCTATTCATAGGGTGACTGGCACAATGGAGCCCCATTTTTTGGTTTATCCTTAGGCCCTGTTGAAATAAACATGATTAACAATAAGAGGAACAGGAAAAGTTTCAGAGAACTGAAAAAAGATAAGGCTGTGCCATTATGTAGAAAGGGTCATTGGGATGACCCAGGTAACTGAAAGCCAGTTCATCCAACATCAGTCCCAAGCAAAAACATTGCAAAGATTACATGGAACTCAACCAGTAAAGAATTAAAGAATGGCAACTGAATTAACGCTAATCAACAGAGTTTAATGGAAAATCGGTCTTATAAAACAAACTTGATATTTTTATGAGATTACAAATTTGATTGGCTTTGCTAACTGTGTTGTCCTAATATATTTAAAGGCATTTTGGCATGGCATCCCACTTAGTCTGACATTACATTTTGATTTTAAAAAATTAGCACTATACAAAAATCACTGGATTGCATATTAAATAGATTAAAAACTGGTTAAGTGATAATATTACATGTTGAGATCTTCCTATGAAGCTCCAACAGGGATCTGTCCTTGGTCCAATGTGATTTAATATCTATATCAGTGATGTGGAAGAAAATATAAAATAATTGCTAGTAAATTCTGCGTGCAACACAGAAGTTGGTGGAGTGGGGAAAATGATAGTGAGAGTCAAACTCAGTTGGATCACTTGGTAAAATGGGCTCCTTTGAATAACATGCATTTTAATACAGCCAAATTGAAGGACCTACATTTAGGAACAAAGAAAATAAGTCACACTTATTGCAGGTTACATACTGTATCCTGAGAAAGACTTTGGGGTACAGTTAGATAAAGAAGTGAACATGAATTCCAAATGCAATATTTTAGCAAGGCATAATCGGGAGAAAATAAAATAAGAGTCTGGAGGTGGAATTAAGTCTGTATATTACATTAGTGAGGCTATTACTGGAATTGTGTGTCTAGTCTTTGTGGCCACACTGTAAAAAAGAATGCTAAAAAATTAGAACAGGTTCAGAAGACAATGGCAAGAATGATTTGAGGTCTGGAAAATATACTTTACAGTGAGAGATTTAAGAAGCTCAGTCTGTCTAGTTTATCCAGAAGAAGGTTTAAGAAGAGACTTGATCGGAATCTCCAAGTGCCTATGTAGGGAGGAGATTTCTTACAGTAGACAGCTTTTTACTTTAGCTGTAGATAATCAGATAAAATGTTTGGAAATGGACAAATTCAGACTAGATATAAGGTGCATATTTTTAACAGCAAGGATTATTAACTTTTGGAATAATTTACCTACAGATGTGGGGACTTCTCCCTCATCTTAAGGCTTCAAATCAAGATTGGATATACTCCTATAAAAGGTATTATGACTCAGAGAGAAGTTATGGGCTTGATGTAGGAATTAGTGAGCAAGGTTCTATGGTGCATAGTATACAGGAGTCAGCACAGATGCTCACAATGCTACCTTCTGGGTTTAGAATCTGTTAATCTGAAGTCACACATGAAGCCTGTGGCAGAGCCAGGGACAACTCATCCTCCATTCCGAGGGCATAACCACAAATCAACCCTTCTCCTGACTCTCAGAGCCATACACTTTCCTCTGGCTGCAAGTGGAATTTTCATGGATAGAGATCATGCTTTCTAGTGTGTGTTCCACTATTTAATAGTTCGTAAACACTCAGATTTGTGAGAGCAGGCACAGCACTTTCACTAACTTCATAAGTAGTCTGGCTCTGCCTGGCTTCTGTAAAATGGTTCATATGGGGCATTCTCAGAGATGTAACACAGGCATTAATGTAATCAATTTTATACTAATAACTTGATACTGTACCTATTTTTCATTTCTCCTCCACACCTCCCATCTCCTTCACCTACTTTAATACCTTCTAAAGGCTCCATTTAACTTTGAAACAATATAAATGGACCATAGATTTTTAAATAGTCACTTATACTTTTCCAGTCCAGTATGACTCTGGCTGTATTATTCAGGACACAGCCATTAACATGACTCATTCCAGGCTGGTTATGTTGCTGCTTCAGCCAGGGTACTATTTGGAGCTGGCAATCTAAGCAACACTGGTGCCTATAATGATTCTGCTGGCTCTGAAACATAGTGTCTTGCTATTTTATCTGTCCCTGGAGTAATCAAGTTTATGCTATTTTCCTGCTGCCTCAATCAGTATCTTGGCTAGCTCAGGTATCTCCAACTTCTCCTTTTCCCCAATAAGTGATCATGATTCTTGCTATTGAACTAACAATTCTTTTTGGCTTCCAGTTGTTATTATCTATACTCAGGTGGACTGGTTTCTCAGCAGTCAATCTGATCAGTGTTCATTGCAATAACATTTGTTTCTTCTTCATGTATTGACACTTCTGGTATTCACTTAGGTTTGAGTAACTAAGGACACAGGAGAATAAAATTCTTGTTCACCTGTGAAATTAGTGCCTGACAAATAGCATGTCTTAGGAAGTCAGTCCAGTGGCTTGTATATTTCTAAGATCCAGTAAGGCTAGAAACTAAACCTTATTGTCATGTTTAGCTTAGTGAGATTTTACATTTCTTGAGCTGTTCTTTCTTCCCCTCCCCTGGCCTCCACAGGAAGTTTCTAGCAAATTCCTGTGATTCTGCCCTGAAACCTGTGGCCTGTAATCAGTACTTGGAACTTCTCCAGTGTGTTTTTTTCTTCCATCCTGGTGCACTCTCTCTCTCTGCGGACTCATCTGCAGTAGCCTCGCTATTGTGTTGGAAGATGCTGTTATAACAGTGATAGTCCAAAGCACATTGCATGGCATTATTTGGTCAGCCTGGGTTCAGCCCTGCAAAGATCGGAATGGTAATCATTTGCAAACATAGTTATGAAAAATTGTTGGTCCCTCCTATTCAGGCAACACAAAGTCACTTGATGAGATGGTAATATTATAGCATTTTCTCCCTGGAAAAGTGGATTGCTGATGTATTTGGGCTCTTTTGTTACTCATCCTCACTATTTCCAGCTGACAATTACATTATTGTTTCTTATCCTTTACTTTTCACACTTCTTTAGAAGGGAAAGATAAGCTTATAGCAAATACATTTGTAACACTGACAGATCCCAGTCATCTGCAGGTAGAATTGAACCTGAGGCCTCTAGAGCCTAATGCATGATCCTCTATCACATGAGCAAAAAACCAGCTGGCTATTAGCTAAGGCTATAGAACAGACTCATTGTTCTCTCTAAGGGTACATCTACACAGCACACTTATTTTGAAATAAGTTATTCCAGAATAGTTATTCTAAAATAGTTTATTTCAAAAGAGTACGTCTAAACTGCAGGGAAGCTTCAAAATTAGTCTGAAGCAGGATTCCCTAATGTAGACGTGCTATCTCGATTTAGAGTCCCAGGAGGCACTGGGGAGGAATAACTTTGAACGTCCCTGGGGAAGGGCTATTTCGAAATAGCAGCAGTGGAGTGTCTACACAGGCCTTATTTCAAAATAGCTATTTCGGAATAGGCATTATTCCATGTAGAATGAGGTTTCCAGAATTCAGAATAAACCATCCATTATTTTGAAATTATTTCAAAATAACGGAATAGCTGTGTAGACACTCGCATTGTTATTTCAAAATAATGCTAGTTATCTCAAAATAACGGTGCAGTGTAGACGCACCCTAAGTGGGCTCAGTGCCACTAGATGGGACAGTACGCCACACCCAGACAGTGTATGGGTTACACATTCAGGCTTCGTCTTCACTGCAAGTTCTTCTGGCAGAAAATATGCTAATGAGGGACTCATTAGCATAAGTCACGATCTCATTAGCATATTTTCTGCTGGAAGAACTGGCAGTGAAGCTGTAGCCTCGGTTGGGACACAGGCCATATGGGTTCAATTCCCACCTCTGGCATCAATTTGCTCTGAGATTTTGGCAAGTCATTTAATATCTCCATGCCTTAGTTCCCCACATGGAAATTTGGGATAATAATACTGTCTTTCTCCTATCTCTTTGTAAGAGATTGTAAACTCTGTGAGGTGGAGGGGGGGGGTTGTCTTACCGATTGAACATGTGGTACCTAATAAAATAGAGCCTGATATCAGTTGGTGCGGCCTCAAGAGGGTATCATAACATAAATAACAGCTCCTTCGTATCACATTGACTGCATTTCAGTAGATCTCTGGGAAGGTGAGTGAGTGAGTTGCCAGTCAAAAATCCCTTCCCAATAAGCCCATCTTAAATGGATAAGCAGCAAGTGAACTTTGAATGTTAAGGTTAGCTTCCTTAGCGTAGTGTTGTATACATGAGATGAGTGGGAGCAAATCCTCACCAAAATGTGTCTCCTTCATCCATAATTATATTCTTGAGTCAACAGTGGACTGCAACTGCAGAACCTTCTGCTGTATCCATGCTGTTGATTCTCCCACCAGAAAAGTTTTCAGGAGCATCAAGCTGTTGGTATGACTCATAGTAAACACCAACGCAAAGAGGGGAGAGCAGCCCAATGTTCTTTCCTCATTTTACTCACACACAGTTTCAAATAGGAAGAAAAAGACAGTGAGAAACAACAAAGAATCAGTTCTCATAAGTCAATGGTGAGAAAAGAGAAGGCTGGAGAACACTAGACAAGAGAACAAAAATACGATAGCAATTTAACACATGGTGAGTAGGTGGTGTGGGATAACATTACAGAAACTAATGCTTATGACTCCAGCATCGTCACCCCCAAAATAATCAGCAAAGGCAGATAATTAAAGTTTTTCTTGAGTACATATATGTGTATGTGCATATGTACCAAAGGACAGAATAAGATAGGCTACCATTTTTTTTTCAAATTAAAGAGACAGAGAGTGGACTCAGTCCATCACCCCATATGCAAATATCAGGTAAGCATTTAAACGTCATGGTCTGAGCTGTCCTTTCACTTGCATGGGCATATATTTGGTGACATCAGTGGATTTACTTACCCCACTGTAAGTGAAAAAAGAATCAACCTCCATATCTCTATCATAGGTAGCACAGAATTCCCAGAGTCCAAACACTTCAACTTCAAGATTTCAATCAGAATCCAAATAGCCCCATTTTGGGGAGATTGGGAATTTATGTTTTGATTCCACCCACTGTAAAGATAAGTTAGAGCTGTGATGCTGGATCCGGGATTTTGGTTGGGGTTCATTCCATAATTAAATTGCTTGTGGCAGAGTAATGAATGATTTTATATCTCATAATGATTTTCCTTCTGAAAGATGTTCTCCAGTTGATTCCAGAGGGAGATGTGTGCACAGATCTGAAGGCTGAAAATCACTTTCCCTGTACCCAACATGAGTAACCTGGCTGGCAGCTTGTGAGTCCGGCAAAATCCTCACCCTTTCCTCCATAAATGGAACAGTAACAAAGCCATTCCAGAGCTGCTATTCCAGCCTCTAACTTTCTTTTCTCCACCCTAGGGTCACACTTCATATAGGGAACAAAGTCAGTGTGACCAGCAGGGACTCACTGCCTTTGAAAGTCCATTCATTTTTATTTAGGCTGCTGAATCCGGATTTAGGAACCAAAGGCTCATGATTTTAGGCTAGGACTTTACCGTGGTTAAAATGTTGGTCTCTACCTTTTCTACTTTGGTACAGCCAGGAAACACATGAAGACGAAATATAGGTAATGAAATAAACATGGAGCCCACCTCTATCAGTCACCCCTCCGCCGTCCATTCCATTTCTCCTTTTGATTCAATACACTGCATATTCTCCAAGCTGCCAGAGCTGGAGGCATAGGAAGGGGAAATAGTGATTTTTATTGGTGAAGGCTACAAGAAGATAAATTTTCAAAAGGAGCAAACATGCCAGTATCCAATTAAGGGTGCTGTTTATTTTTAAGTACAATGACAAGGAGACATGGCTAATAGAAGTTTGGGGATTTTGAACTTGTCTTAAAGCCCACTCAGTTAGCCTCATTAGCACTGGCATGGCAACTGACAGATACTTTTCCCCCCTCTCCCTTCTGTTTTTTTAATTCATTTTTGTTTTAATTTGTGAAAGTCCCCCCTGTTCTGTCCACTCTGCTCATCTGAGGAAGTGGGTTTTGCCCATCAAAGCTCATGATATTCTCTCTATATATTAGTTAGTCTCTAAGGTGCTACAGGACTGCTCATTGTTTTTAAAATATGATCCTTTCTATTGCTCAGTGATCCAAAACTGCCAGAAAACGCATCACCATATTTGTCCTTAAGGAAATGAAACTTCTAGTTTGCTTTTAGAGTAAAAGCCCCTTAAGAAATGGGAAGGAAATGTGGCTCATTTTTATTTTTTAAATTAAACTTATTATATAGTATTTATTTCATATGGAAGCTCACATCAAGGCCTACTTTTTTTAATAAGGGTGTTCACTTGGGATTTTATTTCAATTCCTATTCAGATTAAAGCTGCTTCTTGTAGAGATTCTTCTTAAATTTTAGTGCTGACACGGTGACTCAGTTGTGTGTGGGCTACTACTGTGCACAAAGCCTGCAGCATTACCAACTATACATCATTTCTAGGGGATGCTTTTCAGACAGGTCACTCACCCCTTCTTCAAAGGGAACAGAAACATCAGAAGGGATTTCATCTATGCCACAGAGAACCGCTGAGGAGATGAATAAAGAATTCATTTACAAGAACAATCAGGCACTTTCTTATTAGTGGAACATTTTTATTCCATTTGGTTTTCCTATTACTCAAAGCCAACATCCCACTACACACATTCCACAACAGAAATTTTATTTTGGGAGAATTCTGTAAGAGTATTTGGATATGCAAAGTACTAGATCAAAGAGCAAAGAACTCACATTCCCAGGCAGGCAGATTTAAATACTATGCTTAGACTCTCAAGATTAAAGAATGCAATTCATCTTTAATTATAAACACAATTAAAACCCATAACACTTTCTTTAACAACAGGTTTGCTGTCACCTTTTCCCCTCCCAGAAAATGGTGTTGTTGTTTTTACATCATTTATTTAATTGGACATACTTTCAGTGGTGACTGAACACTGTTTTGTTCTAATATAGCTACAACCACTATTGACTTGTACACTGGTTAATTTTGTTTAAATCAATCACCTTCCCAGCTGATGTTAAGGAACTGGCACATGGCCTGTACTGCAGATGCATCCGCAGTGGCACCCAGCCAGTTGTGCATAGCAGGCATATAGGCATTTGATTTTGTTGTTATTGTTGTTGTTCTGTGCTTTTTACCCTGCAGCCAGATTTTAACAGTGAGTGAAATCTCAATCTCTCTTTCTTTCCACATGCAATTACAAGGGAAGAACAGGTTCACTTCATGTTTAAGTGAGTCAGCAGACACAGCAACCCTCAGAGGGCTCAGGAGAGCATCCCTCCTGAAAATGTTTAATTATTAACCTATGATCGCAGTCTGCCTTCACTTAACTCCCCTGCAACTCCACTGAAATTGATGGCACTGCACAGGTACAGAACATCAGTAATGGCCTTTCATATGCAATTTTCTCTGTGCAATCTACAAAGCACATATTTAAATTTACAAATCAAATGGTAACGCTAGGGAATCCAGTAGATTTACTGAAGTACCTAGTACCAAACCTGAAAGTTAGGTTCTGAGCCTCTAAAATAGCTATAGAGGAAATAGGTGTACAGTGAGAAAGAAAAGCTTATTAGCCTTAGTTTCCTTTAGCAGGCACAATGCTTGAGACTGAGCCATTACATTATCTTCTGCACCTTTGTGCCAGGCATTACATTACTGTACCTTTGTCCATAACAAAAAATCCTTTGCTTGTCCAGAACTAAAATGGAATATGTTGCAGAAGAATTTTTAGTTTCTCAATACAGTACACAATACCTTCTGCAGGTTCCTCAGTTATTGTTTCAACCACAATTTGTGTTCTATCCATCTCTTTAGCTGTTTAATTAATGGAGACGAGGCTTAAAGGAATCTGGCAGTTGACTCAGGCAGCCAGTCAATAACAGGCTTCACCATGGGCACCGGGTGAAAGCCCAACTGGGGAAGGCAGACCCAGCCCCGCCTCTTCTGCCCAAGGCCCTGCCCCTGGAGCCAAGCCCCACCCACCCCGATCCTGCCCGGCTATGTGGAGAGCTGGGGCTAGCGTGATGACCCTGGCCCGGGAAAGCCGCGCTACCCCACCATGGCCGTATACCCTCCCTCTCAGTGGCCATGCTGCTGAGCTGAGCTGCCTTCCCCAGGGACCAGGGGGAGCCAGGCCACCACGCTGTGGTTCCAGCCTTCCCCAGCAGTGGCCACAGCCTTAGGCAGTCGGTCATGTAGGCAGTTTTGGGAAGGCTGTATCTTCCTTTGCCTACATTACTGACCGCCCATGAGCTGCACCAGGCACAATCTCCACACCACCCTCTATTCAACTTTACAGTGTCTGCAAGGGAGGTTTCCACCAGTTTGTCCAGTAAAGAATAGGGATGTAAAAGGCTAGTTGACTAGTCGACTATCCAATAAGCATTTGCTTATCGATTAGTCTTTTAACTAGTCGACTAGTCAATATCCCTTCCCCTTTGCTGCCTCTATAAAGTAGAGGCAGCAAAGGCGGGGAGGGGTACTTCAAAGTGGCAGCACGGCACAGCAGCACTCCCACTTTGAAACCCCAAGGGGGCATTTCAAAGGCACAGCCGCTGCACAGCTGCCCCTTTAAAATGCCGCTTCTGCACCTTTCAAAGGGGCAGCCCTGGAGCCCAGGGGTCAGCTGGAGATTCCCCAGCTGATCCCGGGCTCCCTGCAGCATTTCCCCAAAGCCCGGGATCAGCTGGGGAGTCCCCAGCTGACCCCGGGCTCCACTGCGCCTTTGAAAGGTGTGGAGGCAGCAGTTGCAAAGGGGAAGCCACCACACACCTGAGTTCAGCTGTAGGCGGCTTCTCCTTTGAAACTGCCACCTCCGTGCCTTTCAAAGGGGCAGCCGGGTTTGGAGAAGTGCCACAGGGAACCCAGGGTCAGCTGGGGAGTCCCCAGCTGAACCTGGGCTCCATGGCTTTGAAATGCACAGGAGCCCCTGCTGGGGACTCATGTGCATTTCAAAGCAGGCACGGAGACAGCAGGACTTCCCACTGGCTCCGGGCTGTTCCACGGTATTCCACATTCCTCCTTCGATGTACATTTCAAAGGAGGAATGCGGAAGTGCCTATAGACTAGTCAACTAGTCGATGGAAAATCCATCAACTAGTCAACTACTCAATTAACCGCCTTTTAACATCCTTAGTAAAGGATCAGGATGGCAGAGTCAGCCAGAGCTGGCAGGGTCAATTGCATTGGTGGAAAGATGATTTCAAAATATTACTAAATTGCTCATTGCCTGTAGTCCCTTCTGCATCTGCAAATGGGCAAGACGGTCTGACAGAGACGGCCTCTTCAGCCAAGAAGGCAGCCTAGTTGCAGTCCATAAGCTGAAGTCTGGGAAGGTGCCAGGTGTTTGTAACATCACACCCAGGTTGTGAAGATAGTTGATATCAGGTCTGCCGACACAGGAAAAGGGAGAGAAGGTTGGCCAAGGGAGGCAGCTGCCCTGGGTCCTAATGATTTACTGCCACTGCTGCTACTGCGACAGCAGCTGGAGCTCTGGGCCTTTTGAGTCATCACCGGAGCCCCAGGCAACATGCTCTGGTTGGCACTGAAGGGCTGACAGGAGGGTGGTGCAGCAGGGTGTGGGGGGCAACGAGGACTGGCTGCCTCTAGCTCCACTCCTTCTTCCTGAGGCCCTGCCTGTTCTGGAAGGATGGAGCCAGAACCCCCCAAACCTTGCCCAGGAGCCAAGCAATTCTGTCTCTGACCCCTTCGCCCCCACCCCTGTTGATTTCTTTGCTGTGCCATTGCTGCATAGGCTGTTCTGAACCACCTGGCTAACTAGTATCGTTCTGAAGCTTTGTCTAAACTACACCCCTCTGTCGACAGAGGGATGTAAATGAAGCACTTAGAAAGCGCAAATGAAGCGGGGATTCAAAAAATGAGGAGTACAGGATCTTTCAAAAAGGCGCCTCGTTGTCAAAAAAACCACATCTAAACTGTGGTTTCAATTTCGAAATGGCGCTTATTCGAAACAGCGCCATGATGCGATTATGCAAATGAAGCGTGGGATATTTAAATCCCCGCTTCATTTGCACTTTTGAAGTGCTTCATTTACATCCCTCTGCGGACAGAGGGGTGTAGTTTAGACACAGCCTGAATGACTGGAAGAAGGGCATTGTTCTGCCTCTGTTCAAATAGGCTGATAAGGCTGAAAGTAGCAGCTACAGAAATCTTACATGGCTGCCAGTCCCAGGGACCTTGTCTGCTTCAGTGTTAAATGTTTCAAATCAGTGATGAATTTCATGGCAAAGGCTGTGATTTTCATGGTGGCTTAAGCCCTAATTGTTCCACTGTCAGCTAGGTCTTTACCTTGAGGTTCAGAAAAGGGCAACAAAAATGATTAGGGGTTTGGAATGGGTCCCATATGAAGAAAGATTAAAAGACTTGGACTTTTCAGCTTAGAAAAGAAGAGACTAAGGGTACGGCTAGACTGTGGGGGGGGGGGCTTTTGGGATACCTCTGGTATCCCAAAAAAACTCTACCGTGTCCAGGGAACCCATTTGCTCTTCCACTTTTTTTTGCAGAAGAGCAAACGTGCTCTTTTGGAAGCCCCTGTATTCCTCATTCCACGAGGAAGAAGGGGGCTTTCGAAAGAGGTTTTTTTTTTCTGAAATTTGGCGCAGTGTAGATGGGCCACATTTCAGAAAAGCCTCTTCCAACGAAAGTATCAGGAAAAGAGACGCAAAATGAGGAGCACATTTTGCATATCTTTTTCCTATAGATCCTCACAGTGTAGCCTTACCCTATGGGGGGATATGATAGAGGTCTATAAAATCATGACTGGTGTGGAAAAAGTGAATAAGGAAAAGTTATTTACTTATTCCCACAATATAAGAACTAGGGGTCACCAAATGAAATTAATAGGTGGCAGGTTTAAATCAAACAAGAGGAAGTTTTTCTTCACTCAACGCACAGTCAACCTGTGGAACTCCTTTCCAGAGGATGTGGTGAGGGCTAGGACTTTAACAGCGTTCAAAAAAGAGCTAGATAAATTCATGGAAGTTAGGTCCATCAGTGGCTATTAGCCAGGATGGGTAGGAATGGTGTTCCTAGCCTCTGTTTGTCTGGAAATGAGTGATAGGGGAGGGATCATGTGAGGATTACCTGTTGTGTTCCTTCCCTCTGGGGCATCTGGTATTGGCCACTGTCAGCAGACAGGCTACTGAGCTAGATGGACCATTTGTCTGACCCAGTATGGCCATTCTTATGTTCTTATGTTTTCATGAGACAACTTTTTAGAAGGTGGCTCAATTTCATCAGCTATGTTCAGCATTTTTTATAGACTTCCATCAGGCCTTTGATTCAGTGCATCAAGCACATTTGTGGGATCTGATTAGGCAAGATGGCATCCCTGGAAAGAGAGCGCTCTTCTGTCAGTGACACGATAATGGAATATAAAGTTGCATTCAAGTCACTGGCATGTACACAAAATGGCTTCCTATCTCCGTGGGAGTTCGACAAAGATGTGTTTGTGCCCCTTTTTGTTCAATATCTGTTCTGACTGATGGATGGATAATCCTGAGGAGGCAGCTGTTGGTGGTGTTAAAATGAACAGCATTCTGCTTCAAGATCTCAGATAGACAGATGACATTCTCTTGTTGGCTCACTTCGGAGAACTTCTGCTGCCGATGGCCAGTCTGGTTTGGCAAAAAGTAGCACACATTGGTCTGGCTATTAATTTAAATAAAAGTAAGTCCCTGATCATGAAGCAGCCTCCAGCTCCAGATTCCAATTAGCTCAAAGTCAGCCTGTCCGCATGGACATCATATATGTGGCAACTGTCAAATATTTGGCATACACAGTGCTGGAGGATGCTCAAAAGATGCAGACACTAGTATAGCAGTAGCTATGGCCATCATTTGGGCCTTCAGCAGCCTCCCTAATGATGTTGTGACATCAGGCTTTCCATGAAGCAGCAGATCTATAGAATGACAGTATGGAAGAACACCAGGTTGACTTTTTTGTTTCTCGTCATCTTTGTCAGCTGCTCCACGCCAAGTGAGAGGAAAAGATCAGAAATGAAGAAGCTGTAAGCCAAGCCCAGCAACTTCCTCCATCAGCATTCATTTGGTTTCAACAGCTCTCTGTCTAGACTGCAAACCTCTTTTGAAAGACTACAACCAGTACTTCCGAAAAAGCAAGCCGCTTTTTCGAAAGAGAGCACCCAGGCAGTCTGGATGCTGTCTTTCGAAAAAGCACAGTTTGCATTACATAGCGCCTTTTTTTGAAACTTTTGAAGTTTTCCACGTTCGAAAAAACTGACGCGTTCTTTCGATTTACTTTAGAAAGAATGCGGCAGCAGTCTAGACGCAGGGGAAGTTTTTTTGGAAAAAGACACACCCTCTGTATAGACATATTAGAATGGAAGACCAATGAATTCCACAGCCTATGTACCAAGGAAAGCAGCTGGTGAGCATATGAGCATCCAAAGCTTAAGTGGCACAATAAGATTGCCAGTGACAGACATAAATTAAATATACAAACAGATCACCTTATGACCTAGCTAGAAATCAAACTCAGTGGTGTTTCTTTGGGATTTGCCATAATGATGATGGTGAAGGAGAAAGAGGAGGAGGAGGATTTTGTTATGTGGGTTTTCCTAGAAGACTTGTAACTTTTGCTTTACACAGCCAAACAACAAGAGAAACAACATGGACACAATTGAAACCCTAAATAACCATATCTAATAAGTATATACAAAAATGTCAGTCCTCGTTCATACATGCTGCCGAGCCAATTAGTTTCTAGCGCAGGGGTGGGCAATAATTTTTAATGTGGGGGCCACGCCAAGATTTTGGCAAGTAGTCAAGGGCTGCGCTTCTATGGAGAGGGTGTGGGGTCTGGGACAGGGGTTGGGTACAGAAGGGAGCTTGGGATAGGGGGTGCATGATGGGGTGTGGGGTCTGAGAGGGAGTTTGGGTGAAGGAGGGGGCTATGATCTGGGGCAGGGGCTTGGGGTGCATGGTCCAGGAGGGGATATGGGTGCAGGAGAAAATTCTGGCCTGGAGGAGGGGCTTTAGGAAGGGATGCAAGGTCTGGGAGAGAGTAGTGATATGGGAGAAGGGGGAAAGGGGATACAGAGGGTTTGGGTAGAGGCTTGGGGCAGGTAGCCAGAGGGTAGAGAGGAGGTGGGATGCTAGAGGCAGACTCTGGCTGGGAGGCACCTAGGCAGCCTCAGTCAGCAGTCCTGCAGAAACCTGAGGCAGATTGTCTGCTGCAGTCTGAGGCTGCAGGTTACTCCATGTGGCTCTGCTCTTGGCATGGCAGGCAGGGAAGGAGGATTTGCACACTGCACTTGCCCTCCCCCCAGCAAAATTTCTCAGCTCCTATTTGCTGGAAACTGCTGGGGAAGGGGGGCAGGGCAGCATGCGAAGACTCCCTCCTCCTTCTCTGGCCATCCAGAGCTGAGAGCAGCTGGCTGTTTACAGTATGAGTTGTTCTCTGCCTAAAGGTTCCAGTGAGGTGGCCATGGGCCAGATCTGGTGGCTTGGTTGGCCAGATCCAGCATGCTGGCAGCCTCTTGCCCACCCCTGTTCTAGCAGCTTGTACATCACGGCCCACCACTAGTAGGCTCATGAGCAGTTTTGAAGGATTCAACCCTGTACACTACAATGACCAAACAGAGTGCAGTGAGCACTTTTATATCTAAATTAATTCCAGCTAGCTCCATATGGCTTACTCTCCATCTTTCAACTAAGGTGGTGTATCAGTGTGGTGGTGATTCCACGCACCATGCTGTAGACTGATGGTACTTTTGCACTTTGGCTATCCTCTCCTCTTACCTTTTTCTGTCTCATGTACTTAGTTTTCAAGTTACCCTTCTGGTAGCATATTTGCTATCAATCACAGAGACCGGTAAGTAGAATGCAACAGGAGATGTAAAGAAGTCTGCAGGATGAGATTTGGACTCCCAATTCCCATGAAATGTAAGACATTTCCTCTACGCACCTCTGAAAAAATCTCAGCCTTGGGCTGCCGTTGTGTTCTTACACCACTGATACTGTGTGCACCTCAACACAATTTAGGAAAATGCATTTACAGCTCAGCACTCTTCTACAGTACAACGTAATCACTTCTAATGAGCAAGTCATACCCCACGCCAACCTCCCCATTCCCAGACAGCCATGTTTGCAAAGACCTAATCTCATGTCAGGGTCTCCCTGAGCACTGCGGAATTGGAAGCAAGGTTAATTAATGTATCACTGCAGTTTCACCTGCCATTCCCCTCAGAAGGGGTACAGAGGTTATTCCAGTCTAAAGGCTGAGTAGCAATGGCAAAGCAGCCTTTGTTACCCTTCAGTAAACAGGAGGATGGTTCTTCCTCCTCCATTACACCACTCAAACCAGCTATTCAAGCAGTGTACTACAAGCAGCAGCAGGATAGCAAAAGCATTTCTTATTCTGGGCCATTTCTTTTTCTGCCATTGGTTTGCTACCACTGCTCACAGACATTCTCTGATTCTGCTTTCTTTGGGTTTTTCACTCTGCTTTGAAAGGTCTTTTCCAGTTTCTCCTCCAAATCTCCAGTCATAGGTTTGAATTGTTTGGATTCAGATTCTGGGACATGATGTCCCTTTATTCGGCTCTGGTGAGGCCACATCTGGAGTATTGTGTCCAGTTCTGGGCCCCCCACTACAAAAAGGATGTGGAGGCATTGGAGAGGGTCCAGCGGAGGGCAACCCAAATGATTAGGGGGCTGGAGCATATGACTTATGAGGAGAGGCTGAGGAGTTGGGTCTGTTTAGTCTGCAGAAGCGAAGAGTGAGGGGGATTTGATAGCAGTCTTCAACTTCCTGAAGGGAAGTTCCAAAGAGGATGGAGAGAGGCTGTTCTCAGTAGTGACAGATGGCAGAACAAGGAGCAATGGTCTCAAGTTGTGGTGGGAGAGGTCCAGGTTGGATAATAGGAAAAACTACCGTAAAATCGCGAGTATAATGCACCTATGTATAATGCGCACCTACCTTTTCAACGTCAGAATCCTGGAAAAAAGTGAACTCCTATATATAATGCGCACCCCCATTATACTCGCGATTTTACGGTATATATAGGAAGGAAGGGGCCGCTCCCACCTGCAGGGTCGCCCGGGAAACGCGCGCTCAGCACCGGGGAGCCGGCGGCGGATTTTGAAACCTGCTCTCCGCCCAGCTGCCCGCGTGCCGCGCTGAGCTCATGCCTGCCACAGGGCCCTTTGCCCCCCACCACCACCACCCAGCTGTCCGCGCTGAGACCGGGCAGGCAGCGAGCCAGGGCACTCCTCGCCTTGTCCAGGAGCCTGGCTGAGCTCGCGCTGCGCGGGGCTCCCTGCCCAGCTGAGCTCATGCCTGCCGTGGGGAGCCCCTGCCCAGCTGAGCTCGTGCTTGCTACGGGGGCCCCCTACCCAGCTGAGCTTGCGTCTTCCGCGGGGGCCCTCTGCCCAGCTGCCCGCGTGCTGTGCCGAGACCGGGCAGGCAGCGAGCCAGGGCGCTGCAGTATGGCGGCGCCACCGGCTCCTCGCCTTGTCCGGGAGCCTGGCGGGGCGCCATGCTGCAGCTGGAAAGTTTCTGTGCAGAGGGGAGGGTGAGTTAAAAACTTTAACAGAAAATCTCCTATGTATAATGCGCACCCCAGCTCTGACCCTAAAAAAACAGGAAAAAAAGTGCGCATTATACTCGAGATTTTACGGTATTTCACTAGGAGGTTAGTGAAGCACTGGAATGGGTTACCTAGGGAAGTAATGGAGTCTCCATCCCTAGAGGTGTTTAAGTCTCGGCTTGACCAAGCCCTGGCTGGGTTGATTTATTTGGGATTGGTCCTGCCTAGAGCAGGGGGCTGGACTTGATGACCTTCTGAGGTCTCTTCCAGCTCTATGGTTCTATGATTCTATGTCACAATTCAAGATTAGGGCTACTTCTGCTCTTGTGACAGCTGAGGGGGAGTGATACACCAGGCTCACTATTTCCATAAGAATTCATGCAGTTTCTCCACTTTCGACACTCCAGCTTCTCAGAATATCTGTCTATATATAAATATAAAGTTTTTCTTGCCAGGCAACAGAATGATGCTCTTACACTCTCTGGCCACAAAAGCCACTAGAGAGAGGGGGGTTGGCGAGCGTAGCAAGCACGGGGTGTAGCCCACTAGTCTTCTATATGGAACTAGTGTTCCTCTCTTTTTCATGACAACTAATGAATGCATCTACCTAAGCCACATTAGCAAAGGCATCTACTTACCCTGCTAAGACATTTACAGACATTTTTCCCACTCACATAGAACTATGTACTTCCACTCAATTGTTTTTACTTTACATTAAGGAAAACAACAAGAAGAGAGAACAAAAGTAAGGTCTCCATGAGAAAACAGTGCATACATTTTCACTGTAATCGTCTGCAGCTATTCTGAGAATAAAATGGCATCTGCCACACATGAAGAATTCTTCGTGTTAGTTACAGCATGCTAAAGACATCACAATATCATAGTTGTATATTCACACCATAGGAAGAAAGTTTATTGAGCTAGCAACTAATTCATTATATTAGTTTGTTTTTAAAAACTCAAAAAATGCCTGCTTGTGCACAAAATACTCTCTTCCCCATGTATGTTTCAAATCTTATTTTAAAAAATCAGTAAGACATATGCAAAATTCTTTGTTTTATTTTTGTGCTATACTGAAGTCTGGTCAATAATACAGTAAAACTTTAGGCTATGTCTAGACAGCAGGTCTAAAGTCAAATTAAGCTACGCAACTTCAGCTACATCAATTGCATAGCTGAAGTCAAAGTAGCTTAATTCGGCTTTTGCTGCTGTCAACACAGCAGGAAGTCAAAGGAAGAGTGTTCTTCCTTTGACTTCCCTTACTCCTCATGAAATGAGGGTTACTATGAGTCAGAGTAAGAGGTTCTCCAGCTTGACATTATTTTGAAATAAAGGCTTGTAGTGTAGACACGCACTATGTTTTTTCAGAATATATCATTTATTTTGAAATAATGCTGCTGTGTAGACATACTGTTAGAGTTACAAATACCAGAGTTACAAACTGGCCTGTCAACCACACACCTCATTTGTAACCAAAAGTACACAATTAGGCAGCACATAGTCCAAAAACCAAAAACATGTTAAATGTAAACTACTAAAAAAAAGGGACATTTTTTTAAAAATTGACAAGGTAAAGAAACTATTTCTGTGCTTGTTTTGTTTAAATTAAGATGGCTGGAAGCAGCATTTTTCTTCTGTATTTAAAGTTTCAAAGCTATATTAAGTCAATGTTCACTTGTAAACTTTAGAAAGAGCAACCATAACACTATGTTCAGAGTTACTAACATTTCAGTTATGAAAAATCTCCATTCCTGAAGTGTTCATAACGCTGAAGTTCTGCTGTTTAAAACTAGATCATAAATCATTTATTAGTGTTCTTTGTGCTGTATTCCCTAGTCCTTTCCTTTACTTCTTCCATCTCAGTCGATTGATGGCACTAATGTTTTTCCCTTTTGATTCTCAATCCATACACCTTCTGTCACGATCTCCACCCCGGACCCCACCCTCAGGAGGTCCTTTCCCCGTGCTGGGGCCAGTGGTCTTTGCTTCACCGGACTACGGCACTCACTCTCCCCTATCTCGCTGGGCGGGAGGCGCATCTGGCTGCCGGCAGGGGGAAGGGGGTCCGGGCCCGCCCTCGCTCCGAACCCCAGCCCAGGGCCCTAAGGCAAGGTCGTCGGACCTCGCTCAGCGGAGGGGGTAGTCACCCCAAACCCCCCGCTCTCGGGTTCCACGGCCCGCCCTGGGCTACTTCTTCCCCCGGCTCTGCCTTCTGGGCCTCCCAGGGGTCCTCCTAATCCCCGACCTCCTTGGTCGGGTCCGTCTTACCCGGCTCCTGCCTCCTGACCGGGTCCCGACCCTGTGCTGCCTCCCTCCCCGGGGAGCCTTCCTGCCCCCCTTTTGAACTTCCCGCTTGCCCCGGGATGCCGCCCCGCCCTTGGCAGCCTCCCCACATCGCGGTGGCCCCGCCCCATGTGGGGGCACGCCTGTGACATCATCGGCCGGCGCCCGCCGGCCGCGGACTCTGCCCGCCCTCCCCGCCGTCTCCCTGCTGGGAGGCCTGGCCGCGCCGCGAACGGCGTCCTCTGGCCCCGCGGCGGACTCCCCCGTTCGCAACCCGGGGGTGGCTTGAGTGCGGGGCGCGGCCACGGAGGATGCTGCCCGTCACACCTTCCACTTCTTGTTTCTCAGATGCAGCTGAGTTTTGGCTTCCAACCACACATGCCTTCCCATTGTGTTCAGAAAAAAACGGTGATAAAATCATTCCATTCTCACATTTTCTGGCACTGCAGCAGCTTCTTTTGCTCTCTCTCTCTCGCTCGCTCTCTATGTATATATAGTTCTGAAGGACACCACATTGATTTTTCCAGCATTTCCAAGTCTTTCCATTTTGTCTTCAACAGAGGCACAAACCTTAGGCCCTCCTTAGTTCAGTAAAAGAGTTTATACAAGGAGAAAATTAGGAGATTTAGATAAATTGAATTTCTGCTGTGGTCTGTGAGTAGATAAATTTAGCCCATCACACACACAGAAATGTTTCAATAAAAAACCAATTCACATTTCAAAAGAATTTGAGCAGGATGGTGAGACTGTTGATTTCTGACTACTCTGGGGTGTTTGGGTTTTTTTCAGGCTCATGACAATTTGCCCAGAGACACTCATTCAATAACTAATTACAGACAAGAGGGTGTCAGTCACTTGTTCATCCCAGAGTATTCCTATATTCATTCATATCCTCCTTATGAAAGACTTTTCAGCAGAATTATTTTGTATGGCTTACTGTGCGTACAATGGCTCTGAGAGGTGATGGAGACCAATGCATCAGTAACTATTGTGGCAAAGCTTTTGCTGTGCCCCATGGGTCTCATGTCACTGGCAGATAGTATTAGCCTCAGAGACTCACTGTGGCCCTTCACACGGCCTCTTTCTCTTTACAAGAGGCAGGAGCCACAGCCTACTGAGCCATATTCATCATGGGCTAATTCATGGTTTCAGGGTGAAAATTGCTCTATAGCCCTGGTCTCCCTTCTCGGGGCAGTCTCTGTGTTGGTGTGGGGGAGGTCTGGGGGGAACCCACCCACTACTCTGGGTTCCATCCCAGGGACCCTAGGGCAGCAGCAACCGACAGGATTGTCTTTACTCCTGATCTGGCAGCTTTTCTCCCTGGGCCACTTCCCCAAACAACCCTACCAAGTGTTTCCCCCGGTACACTCACTCACACTCTCCCTCTCTCTGTGTGTCTCTCTCACTCACTCACTCACTCACACACACACACACACACATGCGCACACACACACACACACTTTCTTATACAGCACCTACTCCTTCCAGACCATCACTTTTTGTCTTCCCCTCTCCTTACCTGGGGGAAACCTTTTAAAGCAGCTCCGCTGGCTTTAACTGGCTGTAGGTTTTTAATTAGCTTGCTCCCTCAGGCAAGTCATTAACTAGCCCAGGTGCCTGACTGCCTTCATGTCACAGTAGCAGTCTCTAGGAGTTTACTCGGGGAAGAGAAAGCCATTTAGCCAGCACCCTATATACCTGCCTTCCATTAGAGTGCAGCAGACTGCTGGTTTGGGTCTGTCACACAATGTAATAATGTCCATAAATAGCAATTAGACAGCCACCTGTCATTGATGCAGAGAAAATCCCCTTTGCCAGTTGTTCAGCCCTTCCCAATATCATTTGGCACCAGGGTCATTTTTGGGCTAATGCACTATAGCAGTGTTTCTCAACCAGTGGTAAAAGTACCCAAAGGGGTACTCAAGAGAACTCTGGGGAGCATGTCAACACAACTGAAATTTGGAGAAAACTGAACTTTTGTTTTAAGTTTTACAGCATTGTATTATTTTTGTACTTTTTACACCCAAAAATTTCATCGCCCGCCCGACTACGATTAAGTAGTTTAAACAAATGTGTTGCAATGGTAGAAAAAAAATTGTGAGTGTCTGAAAACTGTAGGTACTGGGGGTACTTATCTTTTTTTCTTTTTGAAAAAGGGGTACTTCGTTAAAAAAGATTGAGAAACACTGCACTATAGAGTAGTTGTATGGGGCAAGGTGGTATATTCATCAGCCACTGCAGATACAATTCTAGCATTTTCCCCAGTAGAAAAGACTGAGCGCAGGAAGCCAGCAGGCTTTAAAATAAAAACAGCAAGTTAAAAATACTTGCTTGAAGCTGAAATTGTCTCACATCTTTTTGCAGTTGAGAACAGGGGGTGTTTTGATTTTGGTTTGTAAAACAAGTAAATAATCTGAGAGTTGCACTATTTTCTGTTTAAGAGTGCTCTCTACTGGAGAAGAAGAACAAAAGCCAGCCAGAAAGAAAAAAAGTATCGAAATCAATATGATCAAAAAAGTGAATGAGGAGAAGAATGTATCATCAAAAATGTTTCAGGCTAGCTGAATTTTTCAATTTTCTCATTACTGTCAAGTTATAGTGAGCATGATTGTGTCCATGACGTGTGGGTGGGTAAGGAGGGGTATACTTGGTAGCTGCATCTGGAGTCATTGTGATGGAAATCTGCATGCGGGTCTGAGTGATCTTTTTATACCCTCTATAGAATTAGTTATATGTGCCTCCTTCCTCTGACCCAGGTCTACTAACTGCTATGGTGGGGGCAGCCTGGGACAAGCATTCCCTAGTAGTCATTGTCATTGCATGCACTTTGTGAAGTCTAGGGCTAGCAGCAATCCAAGACTCACACCATTAATGCAGTGCTTGTGAAGGACTCCCAGGGAGGCTAAGGACTAGGATTGTGACTGGACTCTACTATGCAGGAGAATGTTCCTCACACCTTCATCTCTGCCACACCCTCGCCCCAACACCCTGATCCCACAGGAAGCTAGGCAACATGTGCCCTTTATAATCAGAAGTTATATATACAGCAAACAGTACTGGTTCATAAATCTAAAGGGATTGTGATGTTCATGTTTAAGTAGCCATATTAATGATTTTATGCTCTTTTTACAAGAAGCTTCAACATAAAACAATTGAAAAGTTTCCACCGGAGATTTGAGAGGGAATCTGGAATTGCCCACTTCTGGGACTGTGTTTAATTTATTTTGCTTTAGCTGAATCAGATGATAAAGAATTATATAATTGTCAAACCCTGCAATTGAGGGTTTTTTCCTGCCTCAAATTATGGTTAAAGTGTTTTTAATTTTTAATTTAACAATTTCCAAAAAATAAATAAAACAATTATAAATAATTTCATTTCCCCCTTTGAACAACCTGATCTCAGCCTGCTTTTAAAGTGTCACTATTACAGGGGCACTCTGTTCTTGCAGAAATACATCCAAGCCAAACTAGTTCACAGAGTAGACTGCCTACAGGTACCCTTGCCCACCACAAATATCTAAACATCTGGACAGTACTACTGCAAACTCTTTTCAGCTCAACAGAACTCCTGAATTTTCTCAAGGGTCAATAGAAGATGTTGAATCCTAGATTCAGTGAAGTCAATAGCAAAAGTCTCATAATCTTCTATGGGTCCAGGATTTCATCCAAGGTCTCTAAACAGTTCACAAATATAAAGTATATAGTAAATTATAGAAGAGGGACACACCAAGGATAAAGTACAGCACTCCAAAGGACATCTCAGTAAACTATATTCACAGAGTATAAACATCTTCTGTGGCTAATAGTCTTAGAACAGAAGCAGGCAACTCCGAGAGCCTCTCCAAAGTCTCACCAGAGTATCAGGTCCTTGTAATGTACCTCTGGTTGTATACACATGCAATTTAACTACATATATCTTTCAAAAATAAGTCATATTGCTTTATGCCCCCTCGTACTGGTATATTTATACACAAAAGGGTTGTACCAATTTAATAATATTGGTTTCTAAACAGATGTCGTGAAATCAGTACAAAAATGGCATGCAGACCAGCTCAGTCGAAGAACTAGTTTCAATTGCCCTGACCTCAGCAATACACGGCTAAGAATGATCACAGTGTTAGACTAATTAAAGAAAGATAGCTACAGCTGACAGGAAAATTAGTAGAGAGTTTGTTTGTTTTAAAAAAAAAATCTCAAAAGTGCTGAAATACTTTTTATTTCACAATGATTTTTTTATTTATTCCAAAATTTTCACCAAAAATAAATAAATGGGTTGCCTTCCTTTCTCTGCCTCTTCCCTGGTAGTGAAATGTGAAAAGGAAGAAAAGGGGAAAGGGTTGTTATCAGGTGTTGTTTAAAAAAAAAGAAAAGAAAACCTGTCCTAAAAAGAAGTATTGGCCATCTCTAAAAATAGGAAATACCCTCCCATGTGAGAATGGCATTGCTGGGTTTCTTGCTCCAAAGGCTGAAAAGGAGGGTTTTCCCCTCTGCCTCTCAATAAACTGTCTACAGGCTTTTTATGAGTAAAAGTATAATTTTAGCAATGCCATTAGACATATCTGTCAGCAGCTTGAGCATGGAAAAATGGACAATCATGGAGGCTCCCTGATGTATACAACTGGTTGCCTTAGCAACCAACACTTAGTTGTGCTGACATGCACATGTGTGAGATAGCTAACACCTTTCAGAGGATGGCGTGGAAAAAAGCATGATCACCACCTACTGTTCACAGAATAAACAGCAGAGTCATTGATTGAACTGATTAGACCAGGGCAGCAAAGAAAGAACCATGGCTAGTTTCTGGTTTGTAAATGAATTAATGCAACAACAATCAGGATGTGTCTACACAGCAAAGTTATTTCGGAATAATGGCCGCTATTCCGAAATAACCATGCGAGCATCTACACCCCAATTCCGTTATTTCAAAATAATTTCAAAATAATGAACAGCTTATTCTGACTTCTGTAAACCTCATTCTATGAAGAATAATGCCTATTCTGAAATAGATATTTTGGAATAGGGGCAGTGTAGACAGGGTAAAAGCTGTTATTTTGAAGTAGGGGGCCTCCAGCCCTTCCCAGGGTACCCTGCTGGCCGCTCTGTCCACACTCAGCCAAACTCTATCCCCCCGCCCTCCCCTGGAGCCGTTAAAGCTGCAGCCTCTGCAGAAAGGGTTCATGACATGCAGGAGGCCCTGACAGACCTGTACCACCCACATCTGCACCTGCCTCGCTTTACCCCAAATATGAGCCAGTCTGCTGCTCCCATCCAGTGCTCCACTGCTCCCAGGGAGCCATCAGACAGCTCCCAGGAGCCTGCCAGGGGCTGAAAAGGACTCCCACCTTCCTGGTCTGGACCTTATTGAGGTTTGGGGTGATGAGACCAACCTCCAGCATCTCCGCACCAGATGCAGGAATGCCGATGTCTGTGGCCAGATGGAGGACAGCTGGCCAACAAGGGGCACATCTGCGCACAGGAGCAGGTGCGGATGAAGGTAAAAGAGCTCTGCCAGGCATATGCCAGGGCCAGGGAGGGCAACTCCTGCTCCAGGGCAGAACTTCACACCTGCCCTTATTTTAAAGACCTAGACCGCATCCTGGGGGGCAGGGCAGTCCCTTCTCCCCAGTTGTAGACTCCAGGCTCAAGACACCCATCGTCATCCTCACAGGGGGGAGAGATGATGAGGAGGAGAAAGAGGAGGTGGAGGAGAAGCAGGAGCCGGACAAGGCCAACATCAACACCTTCCTGATCCTGAAGCCAGTACCCCTCCCTGTGGCTGGGAAGGAACATCATGTGAGTGCAATCACTTTCCCTTCACAGAGGGTGGAGGAGATAGGTGGTGAGGGGTTGCTGGGCGCTCCTTGCTTGGCCCTTGCTGCCCAGAGATCACGCAGCAGCCTATGCACGTGGGAGCATGTGTCACATTGCTCCTGGCCACACAGCCCCAGGAGGCTGCCACAGAGGACCCTTGTGCTATTGGCCACAGAGTGTGTGGAGAGGCCTGCCATGCTCCTGACCCCGGGGTGGGATATACCCTCCCTCCACATGCCACCTCTAGTAGGAGGCTGGGACTTTGACACAAACACACACACACACACACACACTCAGCAGTCCCGCACATGGCACACAGGCATGCCCACACTCTCGGGGCAGCACCCACTCCTGAGGACATCTGGGCCCACTGGCCAGAGTGCACATGGCCTTGCTCCAAGCACGTTGCCTCCAACTGAGCTGAGAACGGTCACTCTCGGCTCACAGTTGAATACCAGACTTCAGGCACAGTGTCCCCTGGGATCACTGACCATCTCTCCTTATTCTCCACAGCTGAACCAGCTGCGAGAGGGGGGCGGTCAACATCACCTGGGACAGCCTCCCGAACCCAAGGCATTTGCAGACGCCACAAGCTCATGGATGCGTTCCAGAGGCAGCACCTCGCAGCACTCCGCTCTCTGGAGCAGACTATCAACTGCAGGCTCCAGGAGGACATCCAGCTGCAGCGAGACACCTGGTGGGAGCTTCTGGAGCAGGGCTACTCCCCTGTGCACAGATGTGCACGCTCTCATTGTCAGCATGATGCCTGAAATCAGCAGAGCCAGGCACCACTTCCAGCCCCAGCCCTGAGCCTCTCATCCCCCTCCCTTCCCCCTCCAAGGTTCTCATCCCCCCTCTGACTCCCTTCTCTCCTCCCCTCTCACAGATTCTTTCTCCAATCTCTACCCAGTTTCTTTGACCCACAAATCAAAAAATACAAAGGTTTCTAGTTTTTCAAAAACAAATGTGTGGTTTATTTTGTCACCAAGAAGGGAGGGAAATGGGAGGGGTTACTGGAGGAAAGACAGTGAGGGGTGAAGCCGAAGCCCCTAGTGGGGCGGCCCAGAGGAGAGTGTCACTGGACCCCTGGGGAGAAACTCTCCCTCAGGGCCTCCGAGATGCTATGGCCCCCAATGGGCCTGCCGGATGGTCGCAGTGTGCAGCTGTTTGTAGGCCCTGCCAATTCAGTCAGCCTCTGCCCCCCACCCTGGCAGGAATGCCTCCCCCTTCCTCTCACACACATTGTGGAGCACACAAGACACAGCCACCACATGTGGGATGTTGTGCTCCCCAAGGTCCAGCTGGGTAAGGAGGCATCTGAACTACGCCTTCAAACAGCTGAAGGCACCCTCCATGACCATGCAGGCCCTTCTGAGCCTGGCATTGTACCGTTCAGGAGAGGAGTTGAGGTGGCCGGTATATGGCTTCATGAGCCAAGGCAGAAGGGGATAGGCCGCATCCCCCACCAGGCAGATGGGCATGTCCACATCTCCAACCCTGATGGTGCAGTCAGGGAAAAAAGTTCCAGCATGCAGCTTCTGGAAAAAGGTAGAGTTCCTTCCCTGACCACCCGACATCAATGGTGAACTGGCCCAGGTGGTCCGTCACAGCCTGCAGAACCACTGAAAATTATTCCTTGCAGTAGATATACACTAATGCCCAGTGGTCAGGAGCCCGGATGGTGATGTGGGTCCCATCAATAGCACCCCTCCCCCTCGCAGTTGGGGAAGCCCATGTCGGTAAACCAGTGATGATGGCGTCCACGTCTCCAAGGCAGATGACTCCGTGCAGCAGGATGGAGTTGATAGCCCTGACCGCCTGCAGAAGGAGACAAACAGAATCACAGAGGTGCCAGGGCCCTTGGGAGTTCTCCCAGTCCACTTCCCCATTCTCCCTCCCCTCCACACACCAGGAGCAAACACCCCCCCACACACACACACACACACACTCACCCCAACCCCCAGCAGGTCTTTGTGAGGGCAGGACTGAAAAAAACCTCCCAGGGAGGGGGCTTGCACCACCACCCCTTTCCCTAGGAAACCCCGTTCCAGCAGTCCACACACACCCTTTGGAACTGTGGCCCAGGAATGCCATACCTGCATGACCAAGGCCCTGACAGTTGATCTCCCCATGCCAAACTGGTTGCCCATGGATCAGTAGCTATCCAATGTGGAGAGCTTCCAGAGGGAGATGGTGACACACTTCTGGAGAGGGATGGCGCATCTCATATGAATGTCCCATCGCCTGAAGGCAGGGGCGAGCCACTCACAGAGCTCCATGGAGGTGTCCTTCCTCATTCTGAAATTCTAGAGCCATTGCTGATCTCCCCGCCACTCCATGACAATCCGGTGCCACCAGTCTGCACTGGTGTCCAGACGCCAGAGGCAGTAGAGCACAGTGTCCAGGGGAAGGCGGGCAGGATCCAGTTGCATGAGTTGCGCCCACAGAGATCCAAGGAGGGTCTCCCAGAAGAGCTGAGGGTTGGGTTCCTGCAGAGCCTGGGAGGTAGCATGCAGAAACTGCTGCATGATTCGCAGCACAAGCTTCAATAGCCAAAGACTGCCCGGAGGCAGCTCCAGCGCCATAGCAGGGTGTGCTGTGGTGTCCAGAAGTAGGCCAACCAGCGCACACAGTGGAAATGCTTTGCTGACCCTCAGAGAGGTAGGCAAGCAAGCAGAAAAACCTGAGAAACGGCTGTCCAGGGGAATCCCTTTAAGCACGTGTCTCAAACAGCCTCAAGCAGCAGCCACACGAAGTAACTACTGAACTGGTTTCAGGTTGCCTTAAATGAGATTCAGCGTCCAATCAGTGTGGACGCTCTATTTCGAAATAGCTAAGCTCTATTTCGTTGCACATTTTTTGTGTAGACGCACTATTTCAAAATAATCTCTTCTGGAATAGCTTGCTCTGAAATGAATGTGCAGTGCAGACATACCCTCAGTGCACCCAAGTCTGTGCTCTGAAATTATTAAAAAAGATTTTCAGATTAAATAGCTAACAATAATTCAAATATAATACTCAGCATACTAAAACACACATGATCTTCTACAAACCAACTCTGTGAAGAGCTGTGTCCTCATTCCTAGATTGGGTCTATAAGGCACACTCTCACGTATCTCTGTCTTTGAGGTATGTTGCTCCCCAGTCTGCCCACCCTAGACCCTGGAACCAGTACCTTAGTCCTCCCACAGCATTTATTTCCCTATGGGGACTCTGAATTACTCATTTAACCTCTTCTGGGACAACATGGCAGGGCAAATCCTTCCCTAGACTGATCTCACTGTTCCTGTGAGTCTGAGGTCTGGTCAGCATTTCAGGCTAGGGAGATGTTCTCTCTCCTGCGTTGTCTTTTCACATGTGGTGATGGACAACCACCTCTTCCCACTTCTCAAACCAGTCCCCTCCTTAAATACAGCCTCTGATCCTGTTTTGCCATGTGACCAGGGGCGGCCCGGGCGTATAGGCCGACTCGGCCGTCGCCTAGGGCGCCGCGTTAAACGGGGCGCCCAATGATGACATCACGCCATTGAGGGCTGTGGAGGCGGGGACGCCGATCGCGCATTCCACCTGGGGCACCAGCTGCTGGCAGCTCGCCTCGGGCCGCCCCTGCATGTGACCAGACTGAGACAATCCAACCGCAAGCCACGAATGTCCCATACGAAGAAAGCAATTGTCCCCAGAGGTTGGCCAGTCATTGAGAGTCATTCAGAGTTGATGACACTTGGTTGTTCCTCTGTTGATAGTCTTCTCAGAGGTGTCATACACCCCTCCTGGCAGGGCAGTGTCTCTGTCTGGCCTTGTTACGGTCCGGGTGGCTTTCAAACACTAAAACAAAGTGGAAGTTAGCATCCAAAATGAAAGACAAGATACAAAAAGGGAAGTCACAAACAAAGTGGAGTTCATAATTTAATACAGACATATGCCACTCTGTCACATTAGCTGTCCATTGATTTCCTAAATTACTGAATAACTAAAGAGTACATTTATCCCATATTCTCTCCACTAGCCACACTTCAGACAACGTCAATACTGGCTGAATTTTTCTATAACTTAATTTCCGCTGTGTACTAAGGAAACACAAAGGAGTCATTTGAATTTCATTAATAGTGTAAAGAAAGTCACAGGGACTGAGAGCAGTAACACAACAGAAGGTCCACTCCAGTTCAGCACAGAACTCCAGTGACTAATTACATGTGTAGTGTTGTTGTAGCTGTGTTAGTACCAGGATATTAGGGAGACAAGCTGGGTAAGGTAATATCTTTTATTTGACTGACTTCTGTTAGTGAGAGAGACAAGTTCTGTGTAAGCTCAAAGTTGATCCTATAAAAGATATTATCTCATCCATCTTGTCTCTCTAATGTGCAGTGTATGGCTTTCAGCATGTTCATGCACTCCTCAGTCAGAGAAGCACTCAACAGCAAACAAGTTGTGCCAGCATAGATGCTTTAACCCAATCCCTAAGCAACCTTAAACTAGAGCGATCCTTAGGGTACAGCAAATCAGGATGACCACTCTGGGTCTTGCGCTTCAGGGGCCCCATTAGCTGGCATGATTGACCAGTGTGGTTAGCCCCAGAAGTGACAGGTCAGTCCCACCAGAAGTGGCATATTTTTCACTTCTGCCCTGATGCCACACCTCCCTAGGGACATCTCTGTCCTAGAGCCAATCCTGCAACTGCACCTGGATAGACAGATTCTTTTGACTGTACAATCTTAGCTCTGCCCTATGAAATGCCTTTACAGGGGCCAGTTCTCCAGTACTCCGTGCCATATGTACTCCTTCACATCTGCATAACGTGGGTGTTAAGTGCTTCAAAAAACTCCAAGCACTGCCATTTTACTCCCACTTCACACTTGTGTAATTGGCTACATAAGTGCACAGCTGTGGGGATTCAGAACCTTAGATTCTAAGATCTGACATTACTTACAACTGAAACTTAGTTATGTAAGAAAAGGTTTGGAGAGTTGAAATGCAAGAGATTTTAGTGAGGCAGATTGACCACCCACCGACCCAGAGCGGGAGGAACCCCTCTCTGAGCCTGGTGGGCAGAGCCATGACCCATCTCACCATCCTGACGGAAGTCAGAAAGTGGAACAAAAGGTATAAAAGGCAGGCCCAGGAGCTCAGTTGGAGCCCGGCTGGGAGACGAGCCAGGTGCATTTCCTGATGCTCCGAAGTGGAAAGTTTCAACAGACCTGAAGGAAACCAAGAATTAGCCAGGACCACCAGGACCTCAGATGGATCACACCTCAGAGGAGCTGCCAACCCTGAGGAAGGTTCCATTCCCCAGTGACCCAAAGGACCTGTTATTGAGCCAGGGACTCCCAAAGGAAGTAGCCCAGGGTAGCCAACCCTGGTCTGGCTGAAACAGTGCCCATGAGCAAGTCAGCATGTTGCAGTCAGGATCCCTGCTGACTAGTGGGGGCCCTGGGCTGGGCCACAGTGGAGCTGGTAGTCCTGTGTCCCCTCATCACCTCAATCCATGGGTAGCAGTTTCCCCCCGCTTCTCTAGGCAAAGTGTCTGTGCTTGTCAGCTCTTCACCTCAGCTAGGAAACCCAACTATTTGTTGCCCCAGCCAGAGCAAGGGCCTGGGCTTGTTGCTGTTTACTCAGCCTGAACATAGGCCTGAGCCCCTGAACTATTGCTGCCCTGCCTTGAACTAGGGTCTGGGCTCATTGACTGTCTAAAGGCTCATCCTGAATCTAGGCCTGAGCCCATGAACTATTTACTGCCCTACCTTGACCTGAGGCCTGGGCGCAGTGATTGTATTTGTGGGGTGGGCCCTGGCCACAGGACTGAACTCGTGAAACTAGTCACCCAGTTGATTCCCTGTGTACTACACTCAGGGGTGAAGTGAGGCCAAGTGGCCACCCACCAACCCAGAGGAGGTGGGCCTACACCCCCAATCAGACTACAGAGATGTTAAGTGACAACAAGCTGGGAACAATGATTTCAAAGTGGTAGTTTGATTACACAGCATGAAGAAAAATAAACAAGCAAAGGCTGAAATTGAATCTTAAACACTTATAATTCATTGTATTTTTAGCAGAGACTTAGCATGCATGTTTTTGAATAGCTAGGCCCTGCAATATTTTGAACCATTTAAATTGCAATCTGAAATCTGTTATGTATGTACATACCATACATATGTATTTTGGACGCTACAGACAGTTGCCACAGAAGAATAGCATAAGTAGGGAACTTTCTTTAAGAGTCTCTTCACACAGCTCTGGACAAATGGATCTGTGATAGCAGCCATAGCAAGCCACCTAGGAACCAAGTGGTTTAATGTGACTGCCTTTACTTTCTCCTTGCTCATGTGATCAGAAGAGAGGCTAATAAGTTGGCAGTTAAATATCTAAAAAAATATCTGTGGGAAGAGAGAGTTCCTCACACAGACTGAGAGGACTGAATTAAGCCTATTCTAAAGATAAGTTTTATAATTTGTCTCTTCAGGCACATAATGACTTATTTTGGTGCATAGCTCTGAAGATATGTTCCTAATAAAAGAACTTGCAAGGCATTCAGGGATTTCAAAGTTCCTTACAAACCTGACTTAATCAAATCGCTAACCTCAACCATTCAAAAAATCATGAGATTGATTAAAAATGGAGATTTTTAAAGAGAATATATTTAGGGTTCTTTTCATGTTTTCTGATTTTTGTTTGTTTGTTTGTTTGTTTGTTTGTTTGGGGTTTTGGAGCCCTTAAGGGTCACATTTTGCAGGTTTTCCCTAACCAGGAGGATTGAAAACTTTTTTAAAAATTAAAGTTATGTTTTTCATATAACATACCTGCATAAAATAATACTTCAATAAAAGCTCCAAGTACAGTTGAACCTCCCTAGTCCAGAACTCTCTGGTCCGGCAACATCTGTGGTATGACATGATTTTAGCTTGTGAATGATCATAGGTATGGTCAAGTTACCTGTGGTCCCGTAAAGTTTGTTTACTGCCACCAGTTCTGGTTTTCAGTATTCTATGCTGTTATTTAGTTCTAATTTACTGCTAAATGTCTTCTAATGACCTGCACCGTAGGTCAAAATAAGATACACAATTTGAGCTACACAAATTGGGTATCTTATTTTGATCTTATTTCAAAATAGCTTATTTCATAATTTGGCACTGTCTACACAGCGCCAAATTTTGAAATAACCTGCTATTCCAAAACGTCCCTTACTCCTCGTGGAATGAGGTTTACAGGGACATCGGAATAGCGAGTTGTTATATTTCAAAATAACAGGCTTGCTGTAAAGACACGGGATAGCTATTTTGGGATATCGCTGTAACCCAAAATTGCGCTGCAGTGTGGACGTAGCCCAGTAAGCAGTGGAAGTGTTGGTAATGCTGCTAGACAATATTGACCTCTTGTGGTCCAGCAAATTATCTGGTTCAGCACTGGTCAGGTCCCAAAGGTGCCAGACTACAGAGGTTCAACCTGTATCAAAAGACTTGAAACTAAGTATTCAGAGTAGCAATACCAATTAAGCCTCAGCACCGCTGTTTAGTGTAATGGCCTGAGGACTTCCCCAACAAATACCCAATACAGTAGTACTTTGATACAACCAGGAAAGTAAAGGGGCTGCCCACAGAGAATCCATCCCATGTTTTAGATGGAATCCAGGGCATCTCAGGGACAAGGTTTCAAGTCAGTGCTGTAATGAGACCATTCAGTGCAGGTGTGTTTTCTAAAGTTTGTATTCACAAATCTTGCCAATGAGCCTGAGAATCTGTTTTTCCATTGTCTAGTATTTTGTCATTAACACCTGTGCAAAGTATGCGCAAAAGGTAAACATTATGACTTGCTAGCATTTTACATCTACTTTGCACTAATGTAAACCAGTGTGAGGGTCTTGAAATCTATGTATCTAACACAGCTGCTTTTTGCCAACACTTAAATATGTTACCAACTGTCCTGTTTTTTAATTATCAGTTTCGTCTCTTCTCAGCTGTGTTGCTATAAATCAATGCTCCACTGAGGTCCTTGGAGTTTTCTTTTTACACTAGTGTAATTGCCATCAGATTTAAAGGTGCACTAACATGGATATGTGACTGGATTCTCCACATCTTACACATTGCATAGTAGTTTGTACTTGTACAAAACAAGTACAAACTGTGTGTAAAACACTACTGAGCCATAATTCCCCATCCAATTGCACGGGTAGAAGAGTTTTGTACTCTCTTTGCACAAATTGTAATGGTCCGTCTGGGTGAACACTACCAAATCAGACCACAGAAGTCGGTAGAATTACCGCAGTTGTGTACACAAGAGGCAGGAGAGGAAGAGGATATAGTAAAGCAGGTAGGAGAGAACCAAAAGCATGGAGCAAAGTAATAGGGAGGGAAAGAAATCGGTTGATTTTAGAGTTATTACAGAAAAAGAAATGATGGGACTTGACATGATATAGGGGTCCACGGAATGATAGAGAGGAAACAATGATTGTGAATTTGCCAATGTGGGAGATAGGATAAGGGAGAATTGAATGCATTGGCAGTATTGCCAACCCCAAATGTTCAAAAATCTTGAGTCAGGCTCAGCAAAAATCATGAGATTAGCTTTAAAAAATTGAGATTATGTACAAATGATAGATTTAGTGTTCTTTTTATTTGATTTCTGTTTTCTGACCCTTCACTTCATTTTGAAGCTTTCTCCAACAGTCACAAGGGCTAGACACCAGAGTTCTCTGTAAGATGAGTGTTTCAGCGCCCTCCTAGGAGAGATTCAAATGCTGCCAAGGTGATTAGCAGAATGTCCACAGTGCGCACAGCTGACAGCATGTGTTTCTACTAGTGGTTCACATCCAGGCATGCCTTGATGCAAATAACAAAATTTATTCTCCATGTGGATGGAAAAATTTAGAGGAAATCTTGCTAGACACATACTTTTTCTTTAAAAATGAAAGCTAAAATAATCACAAAACCACTTGACTCCAGGAGCTGGAGCTTTAAAAAAAACAATAATTATTGTATGACTCATGAAAAAAATCATGTTTTAGCAACACTGCACTGGGCCAAAATATTTCCATGAAAGTGTTCAATATTTTGAAACAATGTCCTGTCCTAAAGCATGACAAAAAGATGAAATTTAGAAAACTTTTGTGAACTGAATATGTAAAAAATAATTGGTGTTTGGTCAAAGCATTGTGTTTTCATTATATCAGAACATTTCAGTTTGTTTTTGCTCATTTGTAAAACAAACTTACTATAGTCAGCTTAAAATTAAAAAAAAAAAATTAGAACCAGAAAACTAGAATTTTTCAAAAAAGTCAAACAAAATATTTTGACAATATCAAAACTTTTACAATTCTTTTTTTCAAGTCACCGAATTCTTCTGAGCTGACCCTTTCCCAAAAAAGGTTTTGGTTTCCCATGAAAAAATGTTTTGTCAAAAAGTTCCCAGCTAGCTCTAGTAACCTAGCAGCTTCTTTCATTTCCCACATTCCACTTCAAAAGATCCCTGGTGACTGTGTAGCCTAGTGCCTAGGTCACTGAGTAACATCTGAGGAAAAGGGGGGCACTGGTCCTCCTTTCCCCTGTGCTCCTAGCCCAGGAACCTCAAGCCACACCCTCTTCAAGTCCTTAACTTTGGGGTATGGCCTCAAGACTCCAGATTCCCCTTAGTTGGGGCTTCTCAGTAGATTCCTCCCTTTTACCAGAGGGATGGGCTGGGGGCTTATTTGCTTCCATGGCTACTACTCAGACAGGTCTGGTTTGTGGCCTTAGACTGCTGAACTGAGCTCCTGCCTTCTTGCTAGTCAGCCCCAGACTGAACCAGGCTCTTTCCTCTTCTCTTTCCTCCAGGCCTGGCATTGGTTGCAGGTAAAGTGGGGTGGGATTAGCTGGGCCCAGGAGCTTTCTTTAACTCCTGTGATGCCAGGCCCTCCTTTCTCCACTCCCTTACTGGGCCATCTCCAAACTTTGAAGACCATCTGGCTGTATATACCTTTGCTCTGTTCCCTTTTTTCCTGGCATTACCAACACCTGGGTAGGCAGATGGAGAAGTTGACATAAAACAGCCATGCAAACAAGTGAAAGAGAGAGAGAGAGACAAGAAGAGGCTAAACTCCCCATTATTCCCTTCCAAAGCTGATACAAATTGAAGGATGCACAATAACGGGAGTTGTAATTGTGATGACATTAGAAACATCTGCCACTCACATTGCTCTGGGCTAGAGATGACAAACATAAGAAAGGTTGTAACCAGAGTGGAAAAGATCAACTGGCCCTGTTGCGAAACAAAGTGCTTGAGAAACAAATATCCTCCAACAACAAATTGTAATGTTTTGCATCCTTGCTGTTATCATGCGAACTATGAATCTCTAGGACTACCCTATAGCTACAGTGAATTCCATGCATGAATGATAGTTTTGAAAACAAGTTCCATAAACATCCTGCTCCTTTTGTTCCATTGCATCAAAAAAACAGAAGAAAAAAATTGTACTGTTTGTAGACCATCATTCAATATACCCCGAAGTGCAATAATATGATTCTTGTAATGGGAAATGCTTATTTATCTTCATCTGAAAATGTCAGCGAGAACAGAAAATTAGGAATCATTTATAGAAATAATTCAAGGTATCACTGATATTTGATTATGAAAATTTCAACCTATCTGTGGAATTAATAAAAAGAGAATATGGCGTTGTATCTAGGAACAAGTTCATCCTCTGAAAGGCTTACTGGGCCTTGCTCCAGAATGAAGTTTAAAGATACTGAGAGAAGACAAGACAGGTACAGTTTTGTGATTGGTGCTAACATTTATCATTTGTGTGCTTGAGCAAATGCAATTGAACCTCGTGTTTCAAGTCCTAATCTGATGGTCTGCAATTGGCAGAAGGAGTTTCTGCCCTTCATCTTCAGCAACAATGATATTATACAATGGTTAACAATTGACTGTATTCTACATTTAATAATAGGAAAGACAAGTAGGCATAAATATATAGGAACAGGACATCAATTCAAAACCAAAAGAAATGGGGACAGGATGACTCAAAGACTACGCCTATACTACGATCCTCTTCCGCAAGAGGAAATGCAAATGGAGCGCTCATTTGCATATGTTACGCTCTCATTTGCATTTCCTCCTTGGATCCCTTTTGCGCAAGAAGCTTTTGCGCAAAAAAGCGCTATGTAGATGGCTCCTTTTTGCGCAAAAACCCCCTTTTGCGCAAGAGCCTCAAAAAATGAGGAAGAATGGCTCTTGCGCAAAAGGGGGGTTTTTCGCAAAAAGGAGCCATCTACACAGCACTTTTTTGCGCAAAAACCTCTGGCGCAAAAGGGATCCAAGGAGGAAATGCAAATGAGAGTGTAACATATGTAAATTAGCACTCCATTTGCATTTCCTCTTTGAGGAAGAGGATCGTAGTATAGCCATAGCCAGAGGGGTGGAAAAGGAATAAAACCTTCTACCTCTAGACTTCCTAAATCTAGAAATCAATTGATTCAGCACTAAATTTATTTAGGGTATGTTTACACTACAGAGAAGATTGAAGCTGCCACTGTTGAGAGGGTTCGAATGAGTGGGTCTAGTGAAGACATGCTAATTTGAACTGAGAGGGCCACTCTGGTCAATACCGGTAGTCCTGCTTCCACAAGGAGTAAGGGAAGTTGAAGGGAGTGCTCTCCCTTTGACTTCCTGTAGTGTGGACAGTGCCAAAAGTCAAGTTAAGGTACTCCAACTTCAGCTATGCAATTAACGTAGCTGAAGTTGCGCGTCTTAATTCAATCTTATCCCATAGTATAAACGTACTCGTAGCTCCTAACAATCAAGATTTTTAACTCGGGCTTTCAAGAATAAAAGGTGAGTGAAGTAATCCCATGCCACCTAGCCTCTGCACTCCCCCAGAGAAAAGGATGCTGCTGACAAAGAAGTAGAGTTAGTCAAACGGAAATCAAAAAATGTTGGTGATGTAGAATGTGAAAAAGGAGTAAAATAAAATCTAACCCACCCTCAGTAACACGTAATAGGAGCAATTATGGAAGTTGTCAGAGCTTCTTTTTAGAATTACTGATTTTCATTCTTCCCCACTACAGTTCCTCAAGCTGAAGTGGCTGTAAAATTCAGCAACATACATAATGTCAGACTGTCTTGTGTTTTACCTGATTCATTTACAGCCTGGCATACTGCCATCTAGCGGCTGCTGGTAATCACTGTACTGAAAATGTGTGAATGCACATGTAGGATTTTTGTTTTGCTTTGTTTTAAACCAGAAACATTAAAGGGAAATGCAAGAGAGATTCAAGAGGGATGTTATTTTCTTGGCCCCTCGCAATACCATCACTCTGAAATAGCATTATTTCAATCCATCCATCTTTTCTCCTATTCATGCAAAATGGTTTCCGTTACCCTTAACTTGTATATTAAGAAACATGTCACTTTTCTCTAGAATGTGTTCCTCATTCTCTTTCACTTTATTTTCATTCCATTTTATTTCTATTATCATCTGACATGAACCATAGAAAAGCATATTATAAATTTTTCTCGCTTCTAAGGGTCACCATCACCTCTCTTGAACTTTCTGTCCCGTCTCTCTATTTCTCCCACCTACCCAAATTAGTTCCTCCTGCCCCACAATATCCCTCTGTAGTTTCTTTTCACAAGCATATGCAATGATTCCCTACTGTTCAGCTCCCTTCTTCTTAGCAAACCTGCCTATGTCCCAAATCTATATTCAGACACAAAGTCAATGTTGGTGAAGGAGGAACTGGGGCTCTGTCTACACTGCACGCTTATTTTGAAATAACAGAGTGCACGTCTACATAGCAAGCTTGTTATTTTGAAATAATTTTGAAATAACTGGCTTCTTAGTCTGACTTCTGCTACCTTCATTTCACAAGGAGTAAGGGAAGTTGAAGGAAAAGAGTTCCTCCTTCGACTTCCTGCTGTGTAGACAGTGCCCAAAGTCAAGTTAAGCTACTTCGACTTAAGCTACACAATTAATGTAGCTGAAGTTGTGTAGCTTAACTTGACTTTATTCTGCAGTGTAGATGTGCCCTGGGAGATAGACAAAATAGGGAGATTTGTCAGCCTACTAGAAAAGCTGAGACGGATGGAGCAGAATAGGGGAGAGGAAAGTCAAAGACAGCAGATCTTCCTTCATGTGTCCCCCTGCAGACTGAACTGCTTCACTCTGCTGGGTTTTTAGAGGGCAATACTCTTAGGTTAAAATACCACACTGGTACTGGCAGAGCAGTGATTCAAAATCATGAGCTGGGCTTCTAAAAACCATGAATTTGTTTTTAAAATGGTGAGATTTTAAAAAACATATTTGGAGTTCTTTTATTTGCCCCTTTTTTATAATTTAAGGTTCATAATTTTAATTTTTTTCTGTGACGCCGGGTGCTAGGAACTTATTCTTTAAAAAAAAAGAAAGCTGAGATTCTAATAAATTTAGCAACATTGTACTCTTGTGTCTAGGTTATTAGCTGGCATGTATTTCTCAGGAAACTATCACTATGGGATGGAAGTGCATATTCTGGAGTACCACTCAAGTACAGACTTGCTCAAAGGGGTGACAGCGAATATGCATTATGTAAAAATCCAATTTTTCTATTGTGGTTTAATTTATTCATTTTCAACTATGGCCTTGTCCCAGTGCTGCCAGGAGCTGCTGGGGGCTGTTGAGGATTCGGGCTCCAGCCTACAGGGTCTGGCCCCACTTCTGTGGGCTGCTCGGGGCTCCAGCCCTGGCCCCGCACAGCCACATGTTGTCACCAGCCTAGTCCTGCATTGCCGGAGGCTGCCCCAGCCCTGGCCCCAGCCTCTATCCTGTCCCGCTACTGGATGTCCTACCTGGGTCTGCCAAGAGCTTCCACCTGATCCTGCTCCTGGATAGCCCTCCTGCCAGTAGGCTACCGGAGGCCCTCCTGCCAGACCACGGATGTTGCCGGACCAGAGAGTGCCAGTTTTGGGAGGTGCAACCTGTATTGCTAAAAAAAATTGTATTTAATCCTTTCATTTCAGTTCTTTACAATGGCTAATAAAAATTACTGAGCGGTATCAGGCAAAAAAGTATTAGTGAAAAAAGTGAATGATGAATATGCCACTTTGGTTAATAAAGAGAAAAAATAAAATTTAAAAAACCACCTCTGGTTGCATTTCATAAAAATGTTTTTAACCCTGGTATGTGACCAGCCCCACCGGGACATCTGCATGTTCAGATTGTTCTCCTTGTCTTACAATGTACGTATTTTATCTAGATATTACAAAACAAAAAAGTTAGATGGAATTTCCTAGAGCAGTCTGTACTTTTCATTAACCACATAGAAATCAGGACTGTATGAAGTTGAATTGAAATGGGATCTCTCCCTAACAAAGACTAAGGGTACATCTACACAGCAGTGTTATTCCAAAATAATGCAAGCGTCTACACAGCAATTCCATTATTTCAAAATAAATTTGAAATAACCGACGGATTATTCTGACTTCTGTAAACCTCATTGCATGAGGAATAATGCCTATCCCAAAATAGCTATTGTGGATTAGCGGTAGTGTGGACATTCCACTGCTGCAATTTTGAAATAGCTCCTCCCCAGGGCCATTCAAAGTTATTACTCCCCAGTGCTTCTAGGGCTCTAAACTGAGGTACCGCATCCACATTAGGAAAGCCTGCCTTGGATTCATTTTGAGGCTTCCCTGTAGTGTAGAAGCTATTTCAGAATAATCTATTTCAGAGTATTTCTTCCGGAATAGCTTATTTCGAAATAAGTGTGCAGTGTAGACATACCCTAAGGCCCTTCTTACTGAAGCAAAACTCCTACTGAAGTCAACAGTAGGTTTGTCTAAGGAATACAGAAGCAGGCCCCAAATTTGTGTTATGTCCTCAGGCCAGTTCCTAGAACGCACGGCCCTGAGGAACTGGGCTGCATGCTAGAGATCTCTATCAGGGCCAAAGAAGAGAAATACTCTCCCTCGCTCCAGGGAACAAAGCTATAGTTAGAGCTGACTCCTGACACACCCAGGCTGCAGTGGCCCCAAATGCTGGAGTTCCCCTCTCCATTGTGTGATAGGGGGTAGGCATTCAGCAGTATTATGCTCAGATCCTGCCCCCTTCTTTCTATACTGGAAAAATTCCAGCTCCATCAAAGCCCTTTCTGGCTGAAGTGAAAGGGTCAGGAAATGGCCCTCAAACTGCCAGATGCCAGAGAATTATTTTAAACTACTGTGTGCCCAGATGAATAGAAACGTTTTCATTAATCAGCAGTTTAGATCATTTTTAAAATAAGTTTTAATAATATTTGTAAACATTGAATGCAGAGGTAATGAAACGTTACCTGTGTTGTCTGAGTAAAGGGCAGCAGCACTGTACTTAGCATGTCTTGACTCAGGGTGTCACCCTAAACTGAATCTCACTTGCTAAGCACTGCCAAATCCCAGGAAAGAAGAGAGCGGGTGGGGATAGATGATTCCACCTGATGATGTGGATTCTATTTCAGGAGTCCATGACACCATTTGACCTTCCCCTCCCCAGGGCTTAAAGACAGACGTGATCTGACGCATCTGCTTCCCATCATACTCCCCATCCGTTCCCAGCCCAAACCGGAGAAGCTAATGCTCCAATCAGCAGACCACAGTCCATGGCGAATCCTGGTCTCATGCCACCTGAGGCACATTGTGCATCTGCTAAGAAGAGCTGATATCACTGACAAGCAGATCTAGAGCTCACCCGTTGGTGTGGGGACAGGGGTGCAGTGAAAGACAATGAAGAGGCAGCAGCCGAGAGATTTAGCACTAGCCAGGGACATTACTAAGAGCTAAAGTCACTAAGAGCTGGGCTAAGCACTTGACTGTCTGAATGTGACATCACGGTAGTGGCAGTGAGCAGCAAGTAGCAGCACTGGTAAGAGCAACAGAAGTGGCAGCAAGCGGCTAGGCCAGTGGTAGCAAAAATAACAGCAGCACTAGTGAGCCGGTTGCAGGGGGATAGCAGCAGACATCATTCCGCTTGGCCCCTCTCCTTCCACAGATGAACTCGCCTCTGAACTCCAGGTCCTCACTGACCAAGGACAATCATAGCAGGGTGCAGCAGAGGGAAAGAGGAATGGTATGTTAAAAGGACATGCATTCTTTGGGCTTTCACATTGCAAGGGTTTTCTTGGCTGTCTGTCAGTTCTCTCAGCTCCTCCATTCACTTACCAGGTTTCAATTCGGTCTGCCCAAAACTGGGTCTGTCCGTATTACAAGCAGTCTTACAGTGCATCGGGCAATGTGACATACTGATCCGGGCTACAAAGAGAACACAAGATTGAAAGTGACATTTTGGCTATTACACTTTCCTAGGGTTATGAAAATAAATTAAGCGGTTTAGTTAGCTAAACTTTACTCCGGTTGTACCTCCTTATATCACAATAAATGTTCCCAGATGAAATGTTTTATTTAATGTAATTTCCCATTGTCCTGTGTTTTATTTAAAATCCTTAATGGTTAGAGTGCATTCTAAAACACTGTATATTCATAATTATTAGATGACCTGTTTAGTTTAGTGTTCTTGCAGCTTTAAAAATCAACATTTTTTCCATTGAAATAAGTTAGCTGTCAATGAAGGAATAAGAATTTCCATTATTATTGAAGAACGGTTTTTTTCTGAACTTTCATTGGCTGTTGTTCCATTCATATATATTTAAAAAAAAAGAGATTCTTTAACAGTTTGTGACACATCCATCTGATCTAGTGACAAGAAATATGGTTAAAGCAGCCTTTTTTTCCCATGATATGGCTATGTGCCACAGTTTGTACTTCCACACCTACCACACTGCCTAATCACATTTGCACCTGGCATTCTGGGAAAATCTGGGCAACTCTTTCCTCCCACAGTCAGCTCTCAGGGGTTATACATGTTGTGGGACAGATTACCACCCGCCTTTCCTGTAAGATGTGCAGTTGTGCAGCCACTCAGGAGAGAGTCCAATGCTGCCCAGCTGATTAGCACAGCACCCACTGCTAGTTTGTTTCCAGTGGCGGTGCACATTTGCACATGCCTCAGTGCACATAAAAATTACTTCTCACCTGGATGGAAAAAGTCCTCACATGGACCGTTCGTATAGGGAATCTTTGTGCTGGCCAGAGTAATGTGATGAGGCCTGAGTGTAGGCCAAGCCCAGGCCCAGTGATTATTCAGAACAGGGCAGGAATACCTGTTTACAAATGGCATGACATTTTATATGTCTATTCGGTAATTCCTACATTATTCCAGCTAGAAAATATATTACTACTGCATCTTCGCTCTCACAAAAGTTTGCCAGGAGTTCGCTCTCTTCAGAGGGATTTTCCTGCTCTCTAATGATTTTCCAACTTTTATTGCATCATTTTCTATAACTATCGGTGTGTCTTTCTTATAAAGAACAAGCTTACTTTGGATAGTTGTCTGTAACCTACCCTGTCCTTGTTCCTTCCCTTCCCTCGCCCTCCCACCCCCGTCATTGCTTTATAGAGTAATCAATACTCAGGGGGTTGCAGAGCAGAGCGGTCAGACTGCTCTCTTCTTGAGTTAATGATAAAAGCTCCATTTCAGAAAACACAATGTTCTCACAACAGTCCATCAGGGTAGCTAATGTAATTTTGAGATACTAGGAGCTAAGTTAGCTAAGTTACACCCAATAATATAAGGGAAAATCACTGACCTCAAAAATTAAAAGTTCTTCTGCAGTCTAATGTGTTGTCCTTGTCACGAGGGCACAAATGTGTGAGGAGCAACATGTTCTGCAAATCTTATTGCAGAGTTAATGTGCCCCAGTTAGTAACCTTGAGCAAGTGAAATTCTCCTAAAAAATTATAAAACGTGGGGTTTTTTCTTTCCTTGTTTTCAGAGTAGTATCCTGCCCTTAGCTTATGTCATTTGATGGATAATTTCAGAGACTGATTACCTACACAAGGATTTGGTACATGGCCTAGACCCCATAAACCATTGATTTATATGTGTCACCACTCCTAGAAATGAAAAAGATCTTTTGGTTTCCCTGGATAGACAAGAATGGCCTTGGAAAGGTCATAAGGGCTTGGGTATGGATCCTCTCCAATTAACACACATTGAGGAATCAGATTAACAGGTCTTTTATACAAAAAAACATTTTTTTTCATTTACAAGCATGCATTTGTAAACCTCTCTCTCAGCTTATTCATGTGTTTAACTCAGTTTCTTTATCATTTGTAGTTGTGGGACTACTCAGCTGCCATTGCTTTATTGATTCTGGACCAATCAGACTGATTTCCCTCTATAGGTGAGGAGGGTCTTAGGGAAGTAAAATGAGCTTAGTTAGTCCCCCTCTTTCCATGTATTTTTAAAAAACCTCTTTTCTTTTTTGATATTTCATCTTTTTTCACACTTTTAGCTGGACAGTGTTTCCGTACCATTTTTTTGAAGGAGGACACTATCAGTCACTGATCTAGAGGTTCTGGATCAAAAATAAAATTGTATTGATTTTCTTCTGAAGACAAGGTGGGCCTTCCAGTTGGGCATCAGGGCAGAAGAGGTTAGGCCTATTCCTCGGTGCGCAAGCCGTTTACATCATAATTTCACACTTGGTATGTTATCATTTCGGCTATGTCTAGACTACATGGCTCCATCGACAGAGCCATGTAAAATAGTTTATTCAGCATAGTCAAAGAAGCGGGGATTTAAATAAGCCCCGGTTCATTAAAATAAACATGGCCGCCGCGCTGTGCCGACGATCAACTGATCCGGCACAGTGCGGCAATCTAGACGTGCCACGGTCGACAAAGGAAGCCTTTGTCGACCACTCCGGTATGCCTCATGAAACGAGGTTTACCGGAGTGGTCGACAAAGGTTTCCCTTGTCGACCGAGCACATCTGAACTGCGCTGTGCCGGATCAGCTGATCGTCGGCACAGCGCGGCAGCCATGTTTATTTTAATGAAGCGGGGATTATTTAAATCCCCGCTTCTTTGACTATGCCGAATAAACTATTTTACCTGGCTCCATCTACGGAGCCATATCGTCTAGACATAGCCTTCCTGTGACACTACTGCTTATGATGTCCTCATACTTATCTCTCTGTAAAGCTTTGTTTGACATGATACTACACTGAACTCCTCTTCAGTCATTCGAAACAAATTGGTGCTAAACAGGGGTATATGTTTAATCATACTTCATGACTGAACTGTAGAAGATTTACCTGGTGTTGCTTGGGTTCTTAACTCAATTAATTTTTGTGTTTCTTCATTTAAACCATTGTTCTGGGGCTGGGTTGGGGGCCAAGGGTTTAATATGCAGGCTGTCCTGAGGAGAGAGGACTACCCGAGCCCTCGGTCACTGCAGCAGCTTGGGGCCAGGTGAGATGCACCTCTCCATGGTCAATGCAGTTCAGTGAGCACATCCAGGGGAAAGGTGCATGTTCCCTGGCTGGGGCAGCTCCCAATTCATCTGCCCCCTATGCTCCCTAGCCAGAGTGAGGAATGCTGCAAACTGTGCACTCCTCATCACTACCTGATGAAAGGAAACAGACAGCAATGTTCTCTTAAGCCTTCCCCCCACCCCCATCCTCCCTAATGAGTGCATGGGGGTGAGAGGTTTGGATGTAGGGCAGTGCCAGGTGGAAGGCAGGGGTGCACCCCCAGTCAGATCCCTTCACTTGCCTGGTAATTCTGTCTCTTGTCTGTATAGGTTTATGAGACCCAATCCCATTCCAAGCACATCCCATTATTTTGGAACAAACACTTGCCTTATCCTATGATAAGAGGAAGCTGTATACCAGATTTGGTTGTCCTAGCTCTTACTGCTTAGGAGTTCTTAAACAGACAGACAGACACACTGATAGACAGACAAAATCTCAAATATCAAAAACTTTCCATATCAAAAGCTATGTATGGGACACATCTAGCCCACTTAACATGAGATGCTGTTTTGGTTTCTTTTCTTTTATATATATCTTGGTTTCTTTTATTTCTACTCCAATTAATCTGATGAAGTGGGTTTTGCTCATAAAAGCTTGTGATTCTACATATTTTGGTTAGTCTCTAAGGTGCCACAGGACCACTCATTGTTTTCAAATAAATAGTAGATAAGAACGGTCATACCTAGTCAAACGTCCATCTAGGCCACTTGATGCAAATTTTAAAATGCAGCGTAATTAGAACTAAGAAAATAACTGATTTTTTGGTTTGGTAGCAAAACCAAAAATCCAATGAAGAAATTGTTTTTGTTTTCAACTTGTACTTTTTTTTCACACCAAAATGAAAAGATTAAAAAAAAGACTTTAAGATCAAACAAAACATATCAAATCACCTTTTTTAAGAATCATTTTGAATTAACCTTTTGTGGGGAAATATGGATTCAGAACAAAATGTCCAAATGAACTGTTTCAAAATTTTCCAAGAGAAATTTTTGAGGGGAAGAGAGTTGGCCAAAATTATCCACAAAATGTGAGCTGAATTTTCTAATAGTTTAGGTGCCCTGAAAAATGCATTTTTCACTGAGTTTCTTAGTTGGTAAAGTAACTTAATACAACATTATAAATAATTCCCTACGTAAACAGAACAATTTAATATAACCACCTCCAATAATCCAATTTAAAAACTCAAACCCTCCTTGGTTTCCAATAATGTCCCCCTCTTACAGGTTTTACCTCTCCCGTCTTCCTCTCCATTTTCAGATACCCGAGCGAAAATATTAACTTTTCCAACTTCTTCCTTTTTTTTTGTTTCATGGACTTTACTGAAGTCTCAAAGAAAGTAAAGAAAAACAATTTTTACAAACATCTTTTTGAGATTTTTGTTTTTTCATTACCACGGTAAATAATTATAATTTTTAGCATACTGCTTTTTGTTCATAGATCACAACATGTTTTAGAAAAGTGGGTAAGTACTGTAATCTCTATTGTACAGATGGGTAAATTAAGGCTGCAAAATTTTAGTGCCTCAGTTTTTGACCACTAAGCTTTAACAGATAGGCTCTGTCTACACCATGAGCTTATTTCAAAATAAGCTATTTTGAAATAACCCCCAAAATAACTATTTCAAAATAGTGTATCCACACTACAAATCCCCATCAAAATAGCACAGATTTATATCAAAATAGCATATCCACACTGATTGGAGCCTGAATCGCATTTAAAGCCCCCCAGAAGCACTCCAGGCAGGGCATCAGGATAGCCGTCACTTCCTGTAGCTGCTTTCTGAGGCTAGCTGAGGCTCGTGCTTAAAGGGGCTACCCTGAACAGCAGTGTCTCAGACTCTTCTCCATTGCCTACCTGCTTGAGGGACAGTACACTCACACCGCATGCTCTGGTTGTGCTTGTGGATGCCACAGCACTTCCAACATGGAGCCAGACCTGCTGCAATGCAGTCACCAGTGCTTAGACTTCCTGCTGCAACTCCTGATGCAGTTTATGCAGGCTGACCTCATAGCACTGCAGGGCCACAATGACCAACTCAGAATGGGCTACCTCCTCACCCCAGCCTGGGTGCTCCTCATGCACCACAGTCCCTTCTATCCTCCCCTGCTCACCAGGCACCACCGCTTCTGGTGCTAGGAGGCCAGTTGCAACTGGTGGGACCGCATCACCATGGAGCAGTGGGATGACCAGAACTTCTGCATGCGGAAGGACACCTTCCTGGAGATCTGCAAGTGGCTTGCCCCTGCCTTCCAGCAATGTGACACCTGCATTCGATGTGCCATCCACCTCCAGAAGTGTGTTGCAATTGCACTTTGGAAGCTCACCATACCAGACAGCTACCGCTCCATTGGGAACCAGTTGGGCGTGGGGAGATCGACCATCGGGGTGGTGCTCATGCAGGTATGACTATCTTGCTATTGTCCTAGGAGGGTGGTGAACTACTGGAAAGGGGTTGTCTAGGGAGTGGGGTGGACTCTCTGTCCCTAGAGGTTTCTCAGTCCAAGCTTGACAAAGCCCTGGCGGAGATGGTTTAGTTGGGGTTGGTCCTGCTGTAGGAAGGGACTTGGACTCAGGGAACTCCCAAGGGCTCTGGCAACCCTGTGATTCTATGTTTCTATGATTCTACAGGTGGTGAAGGCTGTCAACACCATCCTGATGCACACGGTCATCACCCTGGGCAACATCGACCCCATCATTGCTGGCTTTGCCACCATGGGTTTCCCCAGCTGTGGGGGTGGGCACTGATGGAACCCACATCCCCATCCTGGCCCCTGACCACCATGCCTCAGACTTTATCAATAGGAAGAGGCAGGGGCGGATGAGAGTTTTGCGGGGCCCAGGGCGCGGGGCCTATTGAAGCGTGGGGCCCGGGGCAGCCGCCCCGTTCACCCTGCCCTATATCCACCACTGGGAAGAGGTGCTTTTCAATGGTGCTGCAGGCCCTCGTGAACCACAGGAGCTGGTTCACGGACATTTATGTCGGGTGGTTGGGTAATGCCAGCATATTCAGGAACTCCAGCCTCTTCCAGAGGATGCATATCAGCACCTTTTTTCCCCAACGACACCATCAGGGTCAGGGAGGTGAAATTGCCTATCTGCATTGTGGGCAACTCAGCCTACCTCTTGCTCCCCTGGCTAATGAAACCCTATATGGGACACCTGCACCCCATGAAAGAACGCTTCAACACCAGGCTCAGCAAGTGCCTCATCGTTGTGGAGGGTGCCTTCGGCCACCTCAAGGAGAGGTTCTGGAGCCTCCTAACCCGCCTGGACCTCAGTGACCAGAACATTCCTCAGGTGGTGGTGGCCTTTGTGAAACCAAGGAGGAGACTTTCCTGCCAGGGCAGAGGGCAGAGGCTGAGTGGCTCACCAGAGCTTTTGAGCAGCCACTCACCACTGCCATATGGCAAGTCATCGGGGCTGTGCTCATCCAGGAAGCCTTGAGGGAGAGATTCAGACAAGGCCACCTGTGAGATGTTCCCCCGGCCTCTCCACAAGGGGCTTTTGCATTGCTCTTCTGTGCCTTTCCTCCCCCACTCCTCCCTTCCCCTGCACATAAAATAAACCAGACTTTTTGTCTGAAACAATAAACTCAGTAATTTTTATTTGGGGAATATATAACTGGGGAGGGACTGGTGAAAGAACCTGAGAGGGGTGAAGTAGGGGAGGAGGGGCTCAAGGATGGGGCTGAGAGTGGCGCCTGCCTCGGCTGCCTGAGAGGTCCCACCGATTTGTGTGTGCAGCCCTCAGCGGCCCCAAGGCAAGGGGCTAGGAGAAGCTGGGGGGGTTGGAACAGGGGTGGATGTGGGATGGACTTGGGGGGAGCAGGTGCTGGAGGGACTTGAAAGTAGGTGCTGGGAGTTGGAGGGGAGCGGACACTGGGGGGGGTGGGCTGCTGGCCTGCTCAATGGCGGTTACCAGGTGCTCAACAGTGGTGGTAAATGCTGTGCACATGGCCTTGTGCTGCTGGGACAGCTGCTCCCAGATGGTGCACCGCAGCTCCCGGTCAGCGCAGCATTCCTCCAGGTCGGCAACCCACCCTGTTGCTCATGCTCAAAACTATGTTGGAGGGCATACAGGCACTTGAGGTGTTCCCACATTAGGTCGTTTTAGAGTTATCTCCACCTGCAGGTCTCATGGGAGCGGGAGGATGGTGTGGGAGCTGGTGGACGTGCCACACTCACAGCTGGCCCAGCTATGAAGATAAGTGAGAAGGGCAGTCATCCCAGGAGATGCCGTGTGTGAAGCCTAGTCCTAAACTGTGAGCCGACACAGAAGGTCTCGATTCAGACGAAGGCGATGTGCTTTGAGCAAGGCCATCTGTTTCCTAGACAGCGGGCATTTTCCTGCAGGGGCATGGATGTCCCAGGGGAGCCTCACTCCCCCACGTCCCAGGAACAAGCAGACATGGGAAGGTGCTGACCAGTACAGGAGCCTGCGGGTGGGAGCAGGGGATGAGGCAGGTCAGCCTCCCTCTATGTCATGCACACACTGGGTCCAGCAGTGGCAGCATCCCACAGAGAGAGAACTTCTATTCCTGCCCACTGGCAGAGAGGCTGGAGGGTGTTGGGGGAGGTGTGTGTGAGCGGCAGATGTCACTTGACAGGGAAGGTGGTACTGGGGTCTCCTCCTCTTCCTCCTCCCAGCAGGGTCCCATGCATGGGATCAGGGTACTCCACCTCACCGTTTGACTGGGAGCAGATGCTTCCTGAGAGTGCGGGCATGACCCTGTGCCATGGGTGGCACTGCTCAGTGGTTCCATGATCTCTGACTCCTTAATGGTGGCTTGTTGTGGGAAAGTGTCCCACCACGGCATCGGGAGTAAGGCAGGCCTGTCCAGGAACCTTGTGAGAAGAAATGATGAGCTCCTGTGTGACAGCCTCATGGGGCTGGGTGCTCCGGCCTGGCGCTCCACGTGCACACGCTGTTGTGCGATCACCAAGCCAAGAGACCGAGTGAGGCACATGCAGCCTTTCACTGCTCACCGCTTGCCCTCGCGGGTAGATACGGAAAGGTATGGAACTCGCCTGAAGTGCCTTCACCAGCCTCGTCTGAGCCCTTGCAGACATCCTGGGAGGGGGTACCAGCTCCAGGAAGATGACGACCTCTTGGCTGGTGGGCATGGTGTCGTGGCTGGCCGCCTCCTCCTCCTTTTCCTCCTCTTCATCCTGGTCCACAGCCTCGCCCTCCTGGAGGCTGACGACGGGTTTGTCAAGGTGAGTGTCCACAATGAGGTGGGGGAGGCCCCCTTCTCAGGATGTTATCCAGCTGCTGGTATTAGCGGCACATCTGGGGTGCTACCCCAGAACAGGACCTTTGTTCCCTGGCCTTGTTGTAGGCCTGATGCAGTTCTTTAATTTCCATGCGCACTTGGTCCAGTGTGTGCATGTGCCCCTTCTGGGCCAGGCTGGCAGCCATCTGGCCATAGACATCTGCATTTCTGTGCCTGATGCAGAGATCTTGGAGGTTAGACTGCTCACCTCAGACCTCTATGTGATCCAGGATCTCCACACCAGTCCAGGAGGGTGCCCTCTTTTGCCCCGGCCAGGGGCTTCAGAGGTGGCCACAGGCATGCCTGCAATGTGGGGCGCTCAGAGGGAGTGCTGGGGTCTGCCATGGCAGCAGGGAAGGCTGTGCAGGGTGCTGCTGTGTGGCACAGGGCTAGCAGGACTCACATCATGCCACAAGCCCTTTTCTTTCTGCTGGAGGTTTTAAATCCTGCAGAGAAGGGAAGCTATAGAGTTTTCAGGGGTGTGGACAGAGTGGCCACCAGAGTATCTGTGAGAATCCCTGGAGGCCAATTATTTCAAAATAACCACAGCTAAGCATCCACATTCACCCTATTTCAAAATAACAATTTAGAAATCGGAATTATTCCTCATAGAATGAGAGATTATTACTTCGCTATAGCAAGCCCGTTATTTTGAAATAATTTTGAAATAAGGCGCTTGCCATGTGGACACTTGCCTTGTTATTTCAAAATAATGTGAGTTATTTCAAAATAACTACGTAATGTAGTCATGTCCATAGAGTAAAATCTTGGCCCTGGTTAAGTGATTGGCAAAATGCCCACTGACTTCACTGAGGCCAGTATTTTACCCCTATCGTCTGATTTTCAGAGGTGCTAAGTCTCAACTTCAAATAAAATAAATGGGAGTCTAGGTGATCAGCATATCTGAAAATCAGGATCCAGCTGGAGGAGTCCAAGATTGGATGCCCAAAATCTGAGGCACCCACATTTAGAGGTTGTTTGAAAATGTCCCCACAATGACCCAGCAAGTTATAGAACCCAGCTGCTCTTCTCTGGTGCCCTACCTACTGGAAAGCATTGACTAATACATACCACAATTTTTATCATGTTTAGAGGCAGCCTAGGATAAAACAAAAACCAGAAGTTTGAATGTTATCACTTTAACACGACTATGTTATTCAGTGCCGCATTACTGGATGAAGCTTGATCTTCCGCAGGCCACTGGAGAGAGAGAAGGAGATATAACAGGGATCAATAAAGTTCTTTGGACAAGACATTTCAAGGGAACAGAGTCTTGTCTGTTTTAATAGATCATTTTAGTTTACCAACAAGTATAATGAGCTTTGACATTTTGCCAACTTTGCCATCTCAGGAAATGCATGCCCTGTCTAATCCAGTGTTATAATAGAAGGTCTTAGGCCATGGATAATCACAGTTTGTTAGTTTTTTATGACAACCAGTGGAAATGACAGCAAAGATATTTTCTAGTACAGGTTAGATTTAAACAGTTATCAAAGGAATCTGTTATCTTCATGGAATTTATTATTCACATGATAGGTTTTCTTTACAGTGTGCATAGGCAGGTATAATTTGTGTTTGCAAATTCATTCACTGGAAGGACCAAGAAGAGAAAAAGGTAAGATTACAAACTAAAAAAAAAATTGCATGAGTGGAAATAGTGAAGCACAATAATAGATTTGCTTAATAGAGCTAGATAATTAACTTGAAATTTGAACAGACCCTAAAATTAATTTTTTATAATTCTGACATTGGAATCAGTATTTATTGCTACTGTGATGCTTGTTTGTTTGTTTGTTTGTTTTCCTTACTTCTGAATAATAAATGTCTTTATTTTTATGCCTCTTGACTATTTCCCAATTGGCTATTTTCCAATCTGAGTAGGTTATTTCCCAGCAAACAGAATTTGAAATGAATGAAATAAATATAAGACAGAAGAACAATAACACTTCATTTTCATCAATACATCAGTGATCTACAACCCGTCCTGGACAATGATCCCTCACTTTCACAGGCCTTGGGAAGCAGGCTAGTCCTCGTCCACAGACAACCCGCCAACCTGAAGCAAATTCTCACCAGCAACTATACACTGCACCACAGTAACTCTAACTCAGGAACCAACCCCTGCAACAAACCTTGGTGCCAACTCTGCCCACGTAGCTACACCAGTGACACCATTACAGGACCTAACCAGAACAGCCACACCATCACGGGTTCATTCACCTGCACATCTACCAATGTAATATACTCCATCATGTGCCAGCAATGCCCCGTGCTATATACATCGGCCAAACTAGACAGTCCCTACGTAAAAGAATAAATGGACACAAATCAGATATCAGGAATGGTAATATACAAAAACCTGTAGGATAACACTTCAATCTCCCTGGACACACAGTAGCAGATTTAAAGGTAGCCATCCTGCAACAAAAAAACTTCAAGAACAGACTCCAAAGAGAAACTGCTGAGCTACAGTTCATCTGCAAATTTGACACTATCATTTTAGGATTAAACAAAGACTGTGAATGGCTAGCCAACTACAAAAGCAGTTTCTCCTCTCTTGGGCTGTGTCTACACTGGCATGATTTTCCGGAAATGCTTTTAACGGAAAAGTTTTCTGTTAAAAGCATTTTCGGAAAAGAGCGTCTAGATTGGCACGGACGCTTTTCCGCAAAAGCACTTTTTGCGGAAAAGCGTCCATGGCCAATCTAGATGAGCTTTTGAGCAAAAAAGCCCTGATTGCCATTTTCGCGATCGGGGCCTTTTTGCGCAAAACAAATCTCAGCTGTCTACACTGGCCCTTTTGCGCAAAGTTTTGCGCAAAGGGACTTTTGCCCGAACGGAGCAGCATAGTATTTCCGCAAAAGCATTGATTTCTTACAGTAGGAAGTCAGTGCTTTTGCGGAAATTCAAGCGGCCAGTGTAGACAGCTGGCCAGTTTTTCCGCAAAAGCGGCTGATTTTGCGGAAAAAGTGGCCAGTCTAGACACAGCCTTGGTGTTCACACCTCCACATCAGCTGCTAGAAGTGGGCCTCATCCTCCCTGACTGAATTGACCTCATTATCTCTAGCCTTACTCTTGACTGGTACTCTTTTCTTATGCCTGTATATTTATACCTGCCTCTGGAATTTCCACTACATGCATCTGACAAAGTGGGTCTTTGCTCACAAAAGCTTATGCTCCAATAAATCTGTTAGTCTATAAGGTGCCACAGGACTCCTCATCGCTTTTGCAGGTTCCAACTAACACGGCTACCCCTCTGATATTTCATTTTTTGCTTCTCTTGTAAAAAAATGTATCTCTACATGTGTTACAGTCGGCTATATGTAGTTACAGTGTTAAATTACAAATAACAGTGGGAAGAACCAATTAAGTTTCATGGGAGAGAGAAAAAGATATGTTTTCAGATGAGATTTGAAAACAACACATTAGCAGGGCACAGAGGGATTTGGAAAATTCTGCTTGGTAGGATACAGAGAGGAGAAAGTTTTTGCACCAAAACTGGAAAGATCATAGGTAGCATGAGAAGGGGGATGGATACTATATGGCTACGTCTACACCGCAGGCTTCTTGCACAAGAAACCTTTTACGCAAGAGTTTTTGCGCAAAAACTTCTTGCACAAGAGCATGTCCATACCTCAAAGCGCATTGCAAAAGTGATGTGCTTTTGCGCAAGAGAGTGTCCACACTGCAGGGACACTCTTGCGTAAGAAAGCTCTGATGGCCATTCACAAAATGGCCACCTGTGCTTTTTCCAATAGGGGTTTCTTGCGCAAAAAAAACCCTCTGGAGCGTCCACACTTGCCTTTTTGTGCAATAGCTGTAGCGCAAAAGGGAGTTATGCCTCATAGAAGGAAGTTTACCTACACCAGCAAAAGCCCTCTGTTCTGCCGTTTTACTGCCAATTTACTTGCGCAAAAGCACATTTTAGGTGTGGATGCTCTGCAGGTTTTTGCACAAAAATCTTGCAGTGTAGACATAGCCTATGAGTGGAGGAAATTAGGAAAAATAGATGAGGGCCTATTTTAAAGTCTATCTGCACGTAATATATCTAGCAAAGAGCTGTTGATTTTCCTCTGAAAGCCTTTCACCACATTTTTTCACTGTTACACACACTGTCCGGATCAGTGCAATACACAATCTCTTCTTACACTCAGGTCTGAGGTAATATTCAATTCCTCCCTGGTCTTATTTGCCCATGATGTCTCCAAATCTTGCTGCTTCTTCTTCCATTAGATTTCTCAGATCTGACCATATCCCACTATTCCCCATAAGCTGAGGGCTTGCATGGCCACCCAGGAAAGATTCAAATGCCACCCAACTGATTAGCAGAGCGCCCACAACCAGCAGCATGTGTTTCTACTAGTGGTGCACATCCGCACATAACAAAATTTAGTCCACAAATGAATGGAAAAAATTAGAGGGAACATGGTGTGATCCATTTGCCCACCCAGCAAAAACTCCTTTCCGGACTCTCATCATCACCCACCTTGATTCTGGTAACCTTTCTGACTTCCCTGATTCCCGCATCACCCTGCTCAGGTCCATACAGAATCCTGAGATCACTTTCTTTTCCAGGTCAATCTGGCAGTGTCACCTCCCTCTTTGAATCCCACCACTGAATCCTCTTTCCCATAGTATCAAATCCAAGCTTCTTGTTTTTTCCATAACTCTCTTCTGCCCAATTTAGTCAGTCTTGTCTCTTATGGCATTGCTCCCCGGCCTGTCTGCTACACAAGTGATACCCATCCCATTTGTGTAGTTTATTTGCATATTCCACAACTCACCGTGCTCTTTTTTCCTGCCATACCCCATGCATAGACTATTCTACCAATCTCTCCTCATTCAAATCTTTTCTGGAGGCCCATGTCCTCTAAGGACTAAAATAAACCAGTCAACTAAACAATCTAATTTTCTGTTCCATTTTTTAAAAAACTAGCATTATCTTCTATGCTTGTATTTGCTGAGTCAGTGTGCAATGTCATTACAGTTGTCCCATGCAGGCTCACCAATGGGGACAGGAGTGTAGGGAGCAGCTGTCCCAGGAGCAGGCAATTCAAATGGCTCCTGGCCACCATTATTGTGGCAGTTTGGTGGCCATAGCCCCAGACCCTTTAAATCGCCCCTGGAGCACCAGGCAGTGCAGTCTAGGGCTATGTCTACACTCGTGGCTTCTTGCGCGAGAAATATGCAAATGAGGCTAAAGCGTGGAATATCGCCGAGCCTCATTTGCATACCTAATGAACCGCCATTTTTGCAGAAGAGGCTCTTGCGACAGACTGAGCTGTCTACACTGCCCCTTCTTGCGCAAGAAAAACCCTCTTGCGCAATGCTGCTACGCTGATTATTTTCAGGAATAAGGGCATTGCGCAAGAGGGTTTTTCTTGCGCAAGAAGGGGCAGTGTAGACAGCTCGTTCTGGCACAAGAGCCTCTTCTGCAAAAATGGCGGCTCATTAGGTATGCAAATGAGGCTCGGCGATATTGCATGCTTAGCCTCATTTGCATATTTCTCTCGAGCAAGAAGCCGAGAGAGTAGACATAGCCTAGGAGGCACTAAACAGCTGGCAAGGGAGGATGCGGTGCAGTCTGGGTAGCACTGAAGGTTGGCTGCCTCAAGCCCCATCCCTTCCACCTGAGACCCTGCCCCCTTCCATGAGCATAGATTCCCTTACACACACACACACTTTACTCAGGAGCCCAGCAATTCTGTCAGACCCCCTGGCCCCACGCTTCCTTCACAGGCCTCATCCCCCCTATCCTGTTCTGTTCTTTATCCTGTCCCCATTGCATGATTCCTGAAATTGGATTGTGAGCTTTCAGTGAGAGTAACTACAAACAGTTGGGCAAAATTAAAATAATAAACCTTGGGAACCTCTTCTTATAGGCTAATGTTGGGAGGCTGCAAAGAGATTGCATATTTTGACCACTCTAATCTGCCTCTTAGCATGTAAGGAAGTACTACCTCAGAAAAAGAGGTTACATGGAGGGGTGCCACAGAATCATACAACGTCTTTTGGTCTAGAACTAGATTCAAGTTTGAATGGATTCTGATTTAACCTGCAAGCTAAACATTATGAGCTAGTCACACAACCCAGACTAAAGACGGTGCAAAGAACATTAAAACTATTCTAAAGGGGGCCACCCCTGCCCTAACATGACATCTTCAGATCAAGACTGGATCTTCCTACATGACATATTTTACTTCAAGTAGAAGGCATAGGATTCTACTACTGGCTGACATTCTATGGCCAGTGTTAGGCAGAACAGATTATCATAATGGTTCTTTGACCTAAAAAAATCTACATGGCCAATCCTGGTCACTAAAGTGCTCTGTTTATCAACGGACGTGTCACAGCATGGGTATCACAAGTGCAAAATTCCTTGTACTGCCCCATTTATGATACTTAACCTGTGGCAAGACCCTCGCTTAGGCCCCTCACCCTGGTACGCCTTCTTTGTCCACAAATCACCAGAAGACTGTCTCTTGTGCAATCAACCATGCCTTTTATTGTCTGTGTATTTCCCACCACCTTCTATTTACTGAGCTTTTGTTTTCCAGCTGCTAACTCAGCCACGTCTCTAACTGCCTGGGGAGCACACACAGCCACTCTCTGACTTCTCCCCTTTTCACTTCCTCTCTGGCTGCCTTATCTAGCCCTCTGACTAATGAGGCCCACAGCTGCTTCCATTAGCGCTTCAGGCCTGGGCTTGCTCAGCTGGCTGTAATTGGCCTTTTCAGCCAGGCAGTAGTGGCAGAGCTCTGGCTTAGCCAGCAGTCTGTCACAAACCCTAATCTGAAGGGAGCACTTTAGGAGTCATTTCAGCCACACAAATTCATTTAATTCATGGTTCCTCAGAGATACCAACTGGCATAGTCAGTATATAAATATTTATTAACTAGAAACTGAACTGGTACTACCAAATTCATTTCACACATGATGCTGCACAGCTATTTGAGTTTATGAATTTCATTCATTTCAGACATGGGGCAGATTTTAACTTGTGCTCTAGGGCCTTTTTGTACCATGACCAGCCCCTTTGGCATTCAGGTTATTTTAACTCTGACTTTCAGTAACGTACCACATACACTTCCATTTCCTCCTTCGAGATAACTCCGCAGCTGTGCAACCCATGCAGTGGTATATCATGTCCCTTTTTTGATAAGTCATGTGTTCCACTTAATATAACACTGGCGGTGGACCAGGCATTAGTGGGGATGAAAATTTCCAGGCTGCTTCTTTCATTTGACATCAGCAGAAACAAGCAAGGAGCACCTCAGAAAGTGGAGACCACAGGCAATGATCACTCTCTATGCCTCATCTTTATCTGATTTCCTCATTCCCCATCACGGACATAGCTGATTAAATGTAGTTGTGCTTGCTGTTGAAGTAGACACTCAGAAGCAAAGTAAAGTAGAAAGGCCACTCAGGCTATGTCTAGACTACAAAGAAAAGTCAGAAAAAGATACGCAAATTGCAAACCACAATTTCATATCTTTTTCTGCTTTTCTTTCAAAAGAGGCTTTTCCGAAATTTGGCACGTCTACACGGTGCCAAATTTTGGAAAAACCTGCTCTTTCAACACATCCCTTCTTCCTCATAAAAGAAGGTTTACAGGGATGGTGAAAGAACGCATCCACTTTTCCAAAAAAAATTTCGGAAAACGGACATGTTCCTTGGACATGGCATTGCTTTTCTGGGATACCACAGGTATCCCGGAAAAGCGCTGCAGTCTAGACATAGCCTCAGGGATGTCTTCTCAGGCCATGACACTCTTATGGCAAAGTTTCAGCTATCTATCAGGGCTGAAAGTTTTATACTTTCTTCCTGAGGCTATACCTACACTACCAGGTTATTTCAAAACAATAATTCCCGTAATAACTATTTTGAAATAAGCTTATACCTCTTCACAAGCAGGAGTTATTATTCTGAAATAATAAGCCCCCTTTTTCAAAATAACAGGATAGTAGGGTATGTCTCCACAGCAGGGATAAAGTCAAATTAAACTACGCAATTTCAGGTACAACCATTGCATAGCTTAAATCAAAATAGCTTAACTCAACTTTTGGCGCTGTCTACACAGCTGGAAGTCCAAGAAAGAGCATTCTTCCTCCAACTTCCCTTACTCCTCGTGAAATGAGAGTTACAGTAGTCAGAGTAAAAAGTCCTCCAGCTCAACATGATTTTGAAATAAAGGATTGTAGTGTAGACGCGCACTCTGTTATTTCAGAATAGCATCAGTTACTCCGAAATAACGTCAATTACTCCAAAATAACACTGCTGTGTAGATGTACCCATAGTGCGGACAGTCACCTTGTTATTTCAAAATAACTCCCCAGTGTAGACATGCCCTGAGTGAATAGGGAACAGAAAGCCACCTTGTTTGGATGGGTTGCAATGAAAACACCATTACATCCACAGAAGAAAGGACAAAGAGACCGGAGTGCTAATACTAGATCAAGAATGCCTTCTCTTACTTACACAGAACAGACTTCAGAGGCTCCCTTCTAAAGAACCTTAGTTTAAAATTTGTTTTAAAAATATTTCATTGGTGTGTCACTGGAGACTATGAAATCACAATCTCTGGAAAATCATCCTCCTTCCTGGGCTTTCATCAAGCATAGGGGCAGCAATTAATAGTACTTCATAGGGCCTCATAAATCTTAAGGACAGCCCTGTTTGTGGTGACTGGCATAGCCAGAAGAATGAGCCTGGATGAGGTGGTGGCATGGTTGATATAATCAGAGAGATGGTAAGAGACACAGAGAATATGCTTGACGTAGAAGAGGAAGAGAGTTTTGCCTTGTAAGAGGTTAGCATGACAGCTAGAAGGACATTGAAAGACAGGAAAGAATACACAGGACAGAATTCTGTAAGAAATCAGAAGAGAAGGAAAAGGCTAGGTAGGAAGGCAGGTTTAGTAAAAAAGGTAAACATACGAGATTAAGAAGCAGCCTGGCTATTGAGAAGAGCTGGGGCACAGCAGTCAGATTCCAAGTGTCTCCACTTAAGAGGGAAGAGAGAACTTCCCTGTGTGGTTAGAAATTCACTTGTGTGTTTATAGCTTCCTGGTTTTGATGAATCTGGGCATTGTTTTCCTGTAATCTGCCCCTGCCAGCTGAAAATCCTAAGAGTATGTCTACACAGCAGTGTTATTTCAGAATAACATCCATTATTCCAAAATAACTGTGCGAGCATCTACACAGCTAGCCCATTATTTCAAAATAATTTCGAAATAATGGGTGGCTTATTTTGGCATTTGTAAACCGCATTCCACGAGGTATAATGCCTCTTCCAAAATAGCTATTTTGGAATAGCAGTAGTGTGGATTCTCCACTGCTGCTATTTCAAAATAGCTCCTTCCCCAGGCCATTCAAAGTAATTACTCCCCAGTGCTTCCTGGGGCTCTTCATGGAGGTAGCACATCCACATTAGGGGAGCCTGCCTCGGACTAATTTACAGGCTTCCCTGTAGTGTAGATGTGCTATTTTGAAATAAGCTATTTTGGAGTACTTCTTCCAGACTATCTTATTCCAATATAATTGTGCAGTGTAGATGTAGCCGAACATAGGCGTGGGAATTGGTGATTGTGTGGGAGAGGCAGGTGAGGCAATTTATTAGACAAGCATTCCCTCTCCTCTTTGGGTCCCAAGTAATTCTAACATTTCCTCTGAAAATTTGGATGCCTGATTTTGTGTCTTCCACTGTGTTATACAAGTCACCCATCTGGAAAATGCCTTGTCATCCAGACAAGAAAGCAATACTAGTTACTGCTTTGCAATTCAAATATATTTGAAAAAAACAACTCAGATACTTTGGCGGGGAAATATTGGCTGGTTTGTTATGTTTTCCATATGCTTCTGCCTTCATTTCTTTGAAGAGAGCTACTTAATATTTATACCCATGTATTTTTATATTTTACAATTTCTGAAAAAGCAGCCTTGGTGCAAAAACAATTACTCTTCTGAATTCAAGATTTCTCCCCAATGTTTCCTTTTTTAATACCCGCATCCTATTAGCAAATACGTATAAATCAATATTTATTATATTGATATACACAACTAGGTTGGATTAATGCAATGTACTTGACACTTTCCTTGGTGAGCACTTGGAAGTTCTGGCTGCAGAGGGCAGATACCTGTCCATTAGATGGCATTAGCAGCAGGAAACATTCTATGCTAGTTCTCGATAGGTGCATCTACACTGCACTGTAGCTTGAAATAAGATACACAGTTTGAGCTACGCAAATTGCATATCTTATTTGCGTATCTTATTTTCGAAATAACTTATTTTGTAATTTGGCGCCAGCGCCAAATTACAAAATAACCTGCTATTCCGAAATGTCCCTTACTCCTCATGGAATGAGGTTTTACAGGGACATCAGAATAGCAAGCCCATTATATTTTGAAATAACGGGCTAGCTGTGAAGATGGGGGATAGCTATTTTGGGACCCTTTGGTATGCCGTAATAGTGTTGCAGTGTTGATGTGGCCTGGAATTTCAGCTGGCTTCTTGTGGCTTTGGGATACATTGCAAAAAATTACTGATCTACAGAGACCTCACTTAGGACCTGACTGGTTGGGACACCACTTCTATATTTACTGTCACCGCATATTCAGCCCAATAAGGCACTCTAGCTAACAGAATTTATTTTTTGTGTTGACAGCTAATGTGAAAGCACTCTCAGTAGACGCTTTCCCACAACTCTGGATTTCAGTCCCCTGCTTGGTACTACAACGGATAGTACAAACTCTAATGATCTTTCAGCCTCTCTTCATGGCCCATCTCTTTCCTCAAGAGTTTCTTTGGAAGTATGTGTAGGTGGGGTGAATCCTTGCTCGTCTGTAGGGCAATAGCCCTTTTTTTCTCCTCTTTGTAATAGCAGCAAAATATATAGTATTGCATTTTCAATTATCCTTCTAATCTGTAAAATGATTCTGCTACAGAGAATTTAAAGCATAATACATTTAGTCAGGCACTTAGACTCTTTTCCGGGGAATATAAGAAAAATTCATGTAACACAACACCCTATTTCCCTGTATATTTAGCAAGACTCCTGTAATTTGAGAGCTAGAGCTAAATTTGTCCCCTGTTGTAACTCTGTGAACTTCAGTGGTGCATGCCAAAGGTAAATATGAGTGAGTAAGTAAACTGCGAGTAGGCAATCACAAAAAACACATTCACCACAGGTGAGATTCTTTTCTTTTTTACTTAGATGACTTTAACCTAGCTAACCAGTCTTCCATCAGTATAGTACAGTATTTTTCTTCTATACACAATACAGTGTTTGAAGTAGATGTACATTTCTGCCCACATAAACTCAAATCAGCTTATTTATTTGAGCTCAGCATGTTTTCTTGCTACCAATTTCTCTATTTACATCTATCCACTTAAATTTTTTCTATGTTTTCTGTATGAATATAATCTTAGGGTACGTATACACTGCATGCTTATTTCTAAGTAAGCTATTCCGGAAGAAATACTTTGAAATAACTTATTTCAAAATAGCATGTCTACACTACAGGGGAAGCCTCAAAATTAGTCCAAGACAGACTCCCCTAGGCTACAGCTACACTGTAGCCTTCTTCCAGAAAAGCTTATGCAAATGAAGCACGACATGGAATATCACCACACTTCATTTGCATAATTAATTAGCAGCCGCTTTTGCACAAGAGGCTTTTGCGCAAAAAACCCCTCTTGCGCAAGAGCTGTTTTTCCTCATTTTTTCAAGAAGAACGGCTCTTGCACTAGAGGGGTTTTTTTGCTTGCGCAAAAAGGAGCCGTCTACACAGCTCCTTTTTGCACAAAAGCCTCTTGCGCAAAATCGGCTGCTAATTAATTATGCAAATGAGGCGTGGCGATATTCTACTCTGCACTTCATTTGCATAAGCTTTTCCAGAAGACAGCTACAGTGTAGCCATAGCCCTAATGTGGACGTGCTACCTCGATTTAGAGCCCCAGGAGACACTGGGGAGTAATTACTTTGAATGGCCATGGGGTGAAGCTATTTTGAAATAGCAGCTGTGGGGCGTCCTACACTACTGATTTTCCAAAATAGCTATTTCAGAATAGGCATTATTCCTCATGGAACAAGATTGACATATGTTGGAATGAGCCATCCGTTATTTCAAATGTATTTCAAAATAACGGAATTGCTATGTAGATGCTCACATTGTTATTTCGGAATAACGGCCATTATTCCAAAATAACACTGCTGTGTAGATGCACCATCACAGAGCTTATCTGTTCTGACAGCTAGTGTTAGCTGAGAAATGTTGCCTTGCTGCTGTATTCTTCCATGTGTCTTCCCACTCCACACACACTCATTTATTGTTTTGCTACCAGTTCTGCAGCTGCAGCAGTAAGGTGAGCACTTGATCTCTGGTTTTGAATACTGGCTGACAACTGCTTTCAGTGAAGTGTAACAGCCTAGAAGAGAGAGAGCAGACAAGTGCAGTACAGTACCTTTGATTCATTTCCTTCCTAAAAGTGAGGTTTGATGACATTTTGCTGTTTTGACTCTTTGATGTATTTTCTGTTCAACTCTGCCTTGAGTATCAGCCAGGCACAGACATAGTACAATGGGACAGTTATTCATAGCACTGTGAGCTAATGAAACGTAAATATTCAAAGAGTATTTGTAGTATTCATATAGGGTATTGATGTTTCTTAACAGAAGCAGAGCCTGTTTCTCATTAACACTGATTCTCTTTTTAAGACACTCTAGCAGAGTAAAGAGTAATTAAAGTGTATTTATTATTATTATTATTATTATTATTTATGTATTTATTTATTTGTTCTGCAACGTTTGGGAGCCATATAAATGTAATGACATTGACTTGAACAGCACGTTAAAAATTTCCAAGCTTTCAATTTTTGCTATCTCCCATTATATTTTAAAATCAGCTATGTAAAGCTGATTAGCAGTCCTAGTATCATTTCACTCCTTCAGCAGCAGCCAGTTTCCAGAAAAAAGAGCAGATCCCAAATTCAAAAGGTTAAAGCAAACCCACTGGGTCTGAAAGTCTGCTTATAAAGATACAATTTAATACAGAAAACCATGACATACATTTATATATGACGTGAGGAGGGTTTTTTATGGGGTAAGATACTTTGAAGTGAGTATATAAGCAATACACAATAAGGATTTCTCAAATATGTGTGCCCAGAAAGTTTTCATGCATCCCCTTTTCAACACATAAAACCCATATGTGTTTTTGCAAATCAGGCAACTGTAACTACAATTATATATGCTCCTTTTGAATCAAAATGAGCATTATCCATATACCTGAGCATTATACAAGTGCTATCAACAACTGACTGTTATTTAATGTAATCATTTTATAATAGCACTTCACATACAGTAATCATTCAGACGCACAGCTACTCATTACATTTATTCTGCACAGTAAAAAATCCACAGAACAATGGAGGATAACAGTGTAAGTACAAGATACATTTTCAAATAATACTTTGCATATGCCATAGTCACAGTGTCCACCAGTCATGTGGTATGGGTTGGAACTGTAAGCTATCACTTTAAGAGAGGTATTTCCTGGTCTTGCTTGGAGTCAAAGGGGTGCTGTAGCAAAAGCATGCAAAAGAGAGTCATGCCAAAAAGAGCTAGCCTTGAGCAACAATGGGGTGAGTTGTTCCTCACTGTGTTAGGGAGCAGCCTGTTTTCTCTTTCTTTGTTTTGGGGGGCTTGTGTGAATTATCACTGATTTAGCCAAGGTCACAGAGAGGTAAACCAGAATTAGCCCTAAAATAGAGAGCTGGGTCCCATTCTGAATGTCCCAAACACTTTTCTGCATTGATCCTTTAGCTGTGAAAAGTGGATCAAAATCAAGATACAAAAAGGGAAGTTACACAATGAAAGTAAGATAGAGTGGTGCAATGTTCTGTTTTAAGATGAAAAAATCTAATTTATGACTTTATTACAGTTGCACAGATTTGAGACTATTGCACATAGTGCTGCTGACACAGAGAGATCCCCATCTTCCATCCTCTGTTTGTTTATTTATTTTGCACTTCACTCTGCTAAGCAATTTCAGAGCTTACACAACCATCCATATGTGAATTTTTGGAATTCTGGCCTTCCACCTGGTTTAATTAGTTGCTCTTTAACATAAGAACTACCATACTGGGTCAGACCAAAGGTTCTTCTAGCCCAGTATCTTGTCTGCTGTCAGTGGCCAATGCCAAATGCCCCAAAGGGAGAGAACACAACAGGTAATCCTCACATGATCCCTCTCCTGACATCCATTTCTTTAGAGAGGGCTAAGAGTAGTACCCCCCAAAATAAAAAATGGTATGAATTAGATGTGATCTCCTTGAGATAACTATCACTGGTTGCGTCTACACTGCGGGTATTTTGCAGAAGAGGAAATGCAAATGGAGAGCTCATTTGCATATCTTGCACTCTCATTTGCATATCTTCTTCTGATCCTTTTTGCAGAAGAGGTTTTTGCGCTAAAAAGTCCTGTGTAGATGGGGCCATTTGTCAGGAAAAAACCCTTTTGCACAAGAGCCCTTATTCCTCAAAAAATGAGGTTTACAGGCTCTTGCACAAAAGGGTTTTTTTCCGACAAATGGCCCAGTCTACACAGGGCTTTTTAGTGCAAAAACTTCTTCCGCAAGAAGATATGCAAATGAGAGCAGGAGATATGCAAATGAGAGCTCCATTTGCATTTCCTCTTCCACAAAATATCCACAGTGTAGACGTAGCCCCTAGCACTGAATGAGTACATCTATTCTACCCTGATAAATGCAGCCACTTCTAATGCTGCACTTGGAGAGGATTGGCAATAGGATCAACAGAAAGCACCTTTCTATACCTGTGGCTTGGTGTGTGGAACTGCACTGTGGCCTGGGATTTCAGTCTGTGCATTTCAGCAGGAATGTTGTGGTCTCCCACCTACAATTTTGACATTGAGAAGGGGAGATTTACCTGCATGCCTGGCAAGCTATGGGGAGAAGAGAGATGCAACTGCTCTTCCATGGTGATTACATTTTCAACCCAAATGTCAGGCTCAGTGTTCTGGTCAGAGCAGCGGTATGTTTATAGAGCTACATTGATCTCCTTCACAAGCCTGTCAGAAAAGCCTGTTGCTTTTGACAGGAAGTGGCACAATTCAGTGGATATGGTCCTTGAACAAGAATTGGGAGAATTCAGTTCTGTTCCAGGCTCTCCTGCTGACTTACTGTCTGAGCTTATCCACATCACTTCATCTCTTCAAGTCTCAGTGTCCCAAACTGTACAATAGGGAGAATGGTACTTACTTCCCTTTGTAAGAGCTTTGAAATCTATGGATTAATAGTGTACAAAGGAGTAGAACTGTCAAGTGCTAGCAGTCTTTTAAATAAAAGAAAGGGTGGTTAAAGATGATCCCTGACTTCCAAAAGGAATCAGAATACTGTACTGGAGATGAATTAAATTAATCATATTTATTGGACTTCTTCAGACTTGGCACAAACTCCCCTTCAGATTAAGAGTGTCATCATGAGCAGGAGGATTTGAATGTTAGTGACATTGTGACAGCCCTGTCTACATTTACTGAAGCCATAATCTTACAACATGGCCTCTTAACTGAGGGCCATGGCAAAAGGAACATGTATTTTGGGTAGAATATTTAAATCAGGGGTGGGGAATCTCATGCCCGAGGGCTGAATTCAGCCCCCAGCTTGCCTAGATCTGGCCCTCGAGGCTCAGCATTGGGGAGCCCACACTGGCACTGCAGCCCCGCAGCCACCCACCTGCAGGGCTGGAGCACATAAAATCTACTAGCCTGCACCCCCTAGACTCTCATGTCCAGGGGGGGTGTCTTTCTCCTTTTCAGTCAGGGGTTTCTCACTTTGCTTCACACTTGTGTGAAGCCCCCAACTGATTTTTCTGTGGGTCAGTGCCCCTGACTCAAAAAAGGTTTCCCACCCTGATTTAAATCATGTGATTAAACACCCTCTCCCCAAAAAACTATATTGCTTGAATATATATGTTATCTGCTGAAAATGTAGTCTGCTTATAGCACCAAAGAGATCATTGCAGAGTTTCAACTTTGATTATTCCAACTAAATATATAGAGAGCCTATTTATAAACTCATGAAGCCTAAAGACCAAGGGCACATCGACACAGCAGGGCAAAAATTGAATTAAGCTACACAACTTGAGCTACGTCAATTGCGTAGCTAAAGTCGAAATAGCTTAATTCGGCTTTTGGTGCTGTCTACACAGCAGGAAATCAAAGAAAGAACACATTTCTTTCAACTTCCCTTACTCCTTGTGAAATGAGGGTTACAGGAGTCAGAGTAAGAAGTCCTCCAGCTTGACATTATTTCAAAATAATGGCTTGTAGTGTAGCTGCGCTCTTCATTATTTTGGAATAACGTCAGTTATTCCGAAATAACTCTGCTGTGTAGACAACCCCCTACTGTTTTAACCCTTTATATTAACAGAGACAAAGAGGCAGAAAATGACGATTTATATGTTTGTTTTGGTTTAACAGTTGGTGGTACTTAGCTGTAATTTACATTTAACTTATTTTGTCAGTTATCTACAGCTTGCTGTAAGACAAGCGTACGCCGCAATTTAATATTTAACCAAGCATATTGCCATGGAAACATCTCCCTTGCAGTGGCTGCAAGGGTCAGCTTTTGTAAATCATTGTAAGTTGACATGGAGTTAACTGAAAAAATAAACTTTCTGATCATTTTATGGGCAGTGAACCACAGAGTACTATAATTTCATATATGTTCCATTAAAAAAAAACTCGATACTTCCTATTAATGGTGTAATAGTATAACTGTTTATATGTGCTATTTAAAATTGGTCTACTTAATGTTGGAGGGTTGTTTACAATGTTACCTCTACCCTCTTAAAAATAGTTTATTTGTCAGTGACCTGCTCCGTATGTTTTTTCCTTCAAACCAAAGAATATCAGGACACTGGGGCTAATGTAACAGGAGTCTGGCACATATGCTTCTGCCCTGTGCAGTCACTCAAATTCTGTCATTGCTGTTGAGCAAAAAAAAAAAAGCATTAATTAGGTCTCTGTGGGAATAGCTCCCCATCTGTAGTGCACTGAAGTATCCCAAGACACCACTACAGTACCTACAAAGACATGTCTCTTTTATTAAACATTAAAATGAAAATTCAAAGAGCAGAAGATAAAGTTGTCCAACCAATAAAAGTGCGTTCCCTTCTTGAGAGCTCTGCAAAGGCTTGTTTGGCTCCAGACATTGATTTAAAATGAAGGTGCAGGGCAGAACATGAGTTGCAGCTCTCGATGTTGTGACAGATGAGGTCGCAGAAGACCCCTTGCGGCTGCTTCCTGGTGTACTGATAAAGCAACTGACACTCGCCTCCTTGCTCTCTGGGGGTATGTCTACACTACAGCACTAATTCGAACTAACTAAGCTAATTCGAATTAGCGCATCTAGACTTAAAAACTAGTTCGAATTAGCGTTTTGCTAATTCGAACTATCGCGTCCACACTGATTGGACTCTGGGTCGCATTTAAGGGCAGCTGAAACCGGTTCCGGCAGGGCATCAGGTCAGTAGTTGCTTTGTGTGGCTGCTGTCTGAGGCTATCTGAGGCTCGTGCTTAAAGGGACTCCCCTGGACAGCCGGTTCTCAGCTTTTACGCTTGCTTGCCTACCTCGCCAACGGACAGCAAAGCGTTTTTCTCTGCGCCTGCCTGTGTCGGTGGTTCCCATTGGGGACGCCGCCGCAGTTGGCAACATGGAGCCAGAGCTCGCCCTGGGCTTTCTGGTGCAGTTTTTGGACTTGCTGCTGCAAGCCTGCCAGCAATGGCTGGAGGCTGCCTGGCACCACCTGATGCACGTCAGCCCCCCGCCTCTCCACCTGGCCTCCCTTGGGGCCGTGGAGGAGCCGCAGCAGCGCCCGGACGCCAGCGTGCCCCGCCGCATCTGGCATCTGGACACCAGCAGCGACTGGTGGGACCGCATTGTCCTGGAGCGCTGGGGAGACAGACAGTGGACCCAGAACTTCAGGATGAAGAGGGACACCTTCCTGGAGCTCTGCGAGTGGCTTGCCCCTGCTCTGCATCGACGGGACACTCGCATGAGGCCCGCCATCCCCCTCCAGAAGCGTGTGGCCATCGCCCTCTGGAAGCTTTCCACGCCGGACAGCTACCGATCCGTCGGGAACCAGTTTGGCGTGGGGCGATCCACCGTCGGAGCAGTGCTCATGCAGGTACGGCACTCACCGGCCACTGGGCCGGGGAGGAGGGCGGCTGCAAGGAGGGGATGGGCCGCCCCAGGGAAAACAGGGGCAGGGGAGGAGGCGACAGTGCCCCGCACGGGAGGGTTCAGTCTGTCCCGGCCGTACTACACGCCGCCCTCGGGGGTTGCTTCTGGGAGTGGGGTGCGGGGCAGTGCCAGGGAACGAACACTCCCAGCCACCCGGGCGCCCCAGTGATTCGCAGTTTGCTGTGTCTCTCTGCAGGTGGTCAAGGCATCAACCAGGTGCTGCTCCGCAGGGTGGTCCACCTCGCCGACCCGGACGCCATCATCCGGGGGTTCGGCGCCCTCAGCTTCCCCAACTGCGGGGGGGCCATCAACGGTACACACATCCCCATCTGTGCCCCGGAACACCAGGCCTCCCAGTACATTAACCGAAAGGGGTACTTCTCCGTGCTCCTGCAGGCCGTGTGTGACCACCGGGGCCAGTTCACGGACATTAATGTGGGCTGGTCCGGCAAGGCACACGACTCCAGGGTGTTCCGCAACTCCTCCGTGTGCCAGAGGCTGCATGCCGGGACCTTCTTCCCCGACCGCCACATCAGGGCCGTCGGGGACGTAGACATGCCCGTGTGCCTGGTGGGGGATGCGGCCTACCCCCTACAGCCCTGGCTCATGAAGCCGTACACAGGGCACCTCAACCCCTCCCACCAGGCCTTCAATGCCAGGCTCACCAGGGCCCGCATCATGATCAAGGGGGCCTTTGGATGCCTGAAAGCCAGATTTAGGTGCCTCCTCACCCGCCTCGACCTCGCCGAGCACAATATCCCTCCCATGGTGGCAGCATGTTGCGTGCTGCACAATTTGTGCGAGCGAAAGGGGGAGGCTTTCCTGCCAGCCTGGATGGCTGAGGCTGAGCGCATGGCTGGCCAGTATGCTCAGCCCCGCACCGCCGCCATCCGGGAGGCCCAGCGGGGGGCTGTCCGGATCCGGGAAGCCCTGCGGAGAGCTTCCAGGTGGAGGAGGAGGACTGAACTCTCCCTGCATGCCCCACTGGGGCCTTCTTCCACCCTCCCCTCCTTCCCCTTTCCCCTCCCTAACCCCCCTTCCTAATGTCAAATAAACACACCTGTTTTGACAACAAAAATGTCTTTTATTTTACATAACTGGGGTGGGGGGAGGGAGGAATGAGGGTGGGAGAGGGAGGGGAAACCTGGGAGGAGGGAGCTAGAAGGGGGAGGAAGGGAAGGGAAAGCTCAGGTGTTGGGGTCCTGCTGGCTCTCCCGTCTCACAGCACTGCGGGTGCGGGGGCGTCGGGGGGGAGTGGGTGTGGAGGGTGGGGCAGGAGGGACAGGAGGTGCGGAGGAAGCGGGAGGGGGAGCAGGGGTGGGAGGAGGAGCGAGAGCTGGGACAGCCGCAGGGGCCGGAGCAGGAGGAGGCAGGAACCTGTCCACCAAGGTCTGGAGGTGGCCTCTGAGGGCACGGCCCTGCTCCTCCAGCGCCTCCAAACTCCGCTGCCGCTGCCGCAGCCGCAGGTCCTCCCGGACCCAGTGGTCCTGGGTGCGGAGCTGGTGCTCCAGGAGCCGCAGGTGCCGCCGCTGGTACTCCTCCTGGTTCCTGGTGCGCCTGCTGGCCCGGGTGCGGGTGGCTGTTGCAGGTGGGGTGGTGCGCCCTGCAGTCCCAGGTGCTGCGGCTGTGGTGAAACAAGAGCAGTGGTCAGTTCTCCCTGGGGACACAGTGGGTGAAACCCAGCCCCCCTTGGCAAGGCCAGGGCCCCTGCATGACACCCAGCTGCTGCTCCATGGTGGGCAAGGCCCAGGCGCACGGTCCCTGGGCTCCCTCTCCCCCTACTCCCCCGTACACATAAGGGGAGCATGATGGCACTCACATGCAGAGCCCTCCTCGGCCTCGGACGACACCGCCGATGTGCTCTGTGGGATGCCTCGGGGGTCCTAGGTCCTGGGCAGGCTCCCTGCAGGCTCCTGGCTCTCGGCCTCCTCCTCCTCCTCCTCTGTATCAGGGACGGGTCCCTCTGCCCCGGGGTCGATCACCACCCGGGGGGCATGGACGGCGTGAGCCCCCAGGATGCGGTCCAGGGCCTCAAAGTGGGGGCAGACGTCCGGGTCGGCCCCTGGCTGGGAGGCCCTGGAGTAGGACTGCCACAGGTCCTTGATTTTGCAGCGGACCTGCTCCTGGGCCCGCATGTGGCCTCTGGTGGCCAGGCTGGCAGCCATGCAGTTGTAGACGGCCGTGTTCCTGTGGCTAGTGTGGAGATTGTGGACGTTGGAGGCTTCCCCCCAAATCTCGATGAGGTCCACGATCTCCGCACTAGACCAGGCGGGCGCCCGCCTCTTGCGGCCCCGGGCAGGCTCCTGGGAGCCGGCAGCCTGGTCCTGGGAAGAGGGGGAGGGCTGGGTGGCAGCGGGTGGCTGGCTCATCCGTGCCAGGTGCAGGGTCTGCTGGCTGGGTGCTGGCAGGCTTGCAACTGGCACAAGCACTGTAGCCAGACCGTGGCCCTTTAAGGGCTCGGGGCCGGGAGGGGGCAGAAGAGTTTCCTGGCTTGGCCCAGAGTGGCCACCAGGGCAAGCTGGGAAGGGCTAGCCTCCCACTAGTTCGAATTAAGTCTACACAGCCCTTAATTCGAACTACTTAATTAGAACTAGGCATTAGTCCTCGTAGAATGAGGTTTACCTAGTTCGAATTAAGCGCTCCGCTAGTTCGAATTAAGTTCAAACTAGCGGTTTGTATGTGTAGCGCCTATGAAAGTTAATTCGAACTAACGGCTGTTAGTTCGAATTAACTTTGTAGTGTAGACATACCCTGGGGCTTCTCACCACCCTGTCCTGCTGGGCCAAATCTCCTGGTCTCCCCCAGCCAAGGCACAGAGCGGAGATCCCCTTCCTCCACCCCCAAAGAGCAATGCAGACACTGAATCGCTCCAGCTCTGGGAGAGAGCAGACACAGCATTCAGGAAACCAACCTGCAAATGGAATCAGAACCCCAAATAAGTCCATCTTTCACTGTGTGACAGTTTCACACATTGAAAGCACATTCAGGCAAGCCCGCTTTAACAATGAGAGGGGGAATGTGCACACTGATTGCTCCCCCAGGTAAAAATGATTTACACTGGGCTTGATAGTAAATAAAAGTAATTTTATTAAGCACAAACAGTAGGATTTAAGTGATTGCAAGTGAAAATGGACAGAGCAAAATAAATAACACATTTAAAATAAAAGAAAATGCATAGCTAGTGCTAACACGCTAAAGCTTATTGAAAACTTACCCTAAAACTGTTCTTATTTTGGCTAACCCTCCAAGCCAGGGAAGATCTTTTTCTCCCTATGGTCCCTGATTATTTCCTTTGGTGTGTCATGCCAGCCAAAGGCAAAGAGACTTTCCAGTTCAAAGGCAAAGATAGCTTTCCAGTTCAAATAGACTTCATTTTTGGGTGGAAATTCTTTGTTCTCACACACACACACAGACTTCATTTTTGGGTGGAAATTCTTTGTTCACGCGCGCACACACACACACACACACACACACACCCTTCCATGGAAAATTACCTGGTTAAACTAGTACACTAATATTAGTTGGTTTGGTCATATGTCTTTCCAGACCCAATCAGTGCTCAAACATGAGACAAAACCAGGCACATTCATTTGCACATTTAAAACCATTCCCTACTCCATATTTCTAACTTTACATACAACAGTGATACATACACCAAAATAAGATATACAGATCTAGCAGATTGAGACATTAAAATTGGTACATGAAGTATTTTGTCCAAAGCATCTTTGAGTTATGCATATTGGTATCCATAAGACAATTTCATAAAGCATGGGGGGAGCCATCACCAATGTATCTTTCTATTCCCAGAAACCCCAAAATACACACACGGGGAGCAATCCAAAGCTGTTGTGTACTTGGGTAGTCATTTATACCGGTGCAGAGTTAACACAAAAATGAATGTAGAATGCCATCAAATTAGAATAAGAACCATGTTGTATGACTCCAGCTTAGCCTATGAGCATACATTGATATGACACATGTACCGTATAACCATGGTAAAAAGAAAGCATATCTAAATAACATATAGCTTACTCTTGTTTATTCAAAGATTTATTATCCATACCTCCACACTATCTGAATCTATTTCTTGTCTCCGAGCATGAGATACATGAGATGCTTGCTGCAGAGGGATTTGGATAATGCGGAGATCTGGATAATAAGGAGAATCCCCCAGCCAGGACTGCAGGGAAGAGGAGTACCACAAGTGCCTGGCCACAGTGGAGCCCACTCCACTGCTCCTGTCCTCTTGATTATCTGAACACCCAATAAGCCAAATAAAATCCATGTCCTTGATGATATTCAGATAATTGGGAATTAGACTCTGCTGTAATCTAGCCCTGGTTTTTCCCAAGATGGTTTAACAATAAGGACACTAAAATTCCAGAGTAAGAATTGCAAAAAATCTGACATAAAACAAAGTCAATTATTTGAGTTCAGTTCAATTGTCCAAGAGCTCTGCAGCATCTTTTTTTTTTTTTAATCAGAGAGGGACAAAGTAAATGTGTAAGTTGAATGATTTGCAAGAAAATTGGAGTATTTTTCAGTTGTAATCATATCAGAATCTTATACTTCAGCCTCCTCTCACACACAGTGTCAATATCCAACTGACAGAAAATGGCATGTTTTAAACCTTGATCTCTAGACTCTTCAGCTAATCTAAAAATTACTCAGAACGGAGGTAGTCATCAGAACATCCACTACACTAATGCACTAATCAATATGTATCTCTATCCAGTGCTTTCCACTTCCCAAAACATTTTTCTGAAGTAGCATGCTGCTAGCAGCCATTACTAAATGCATGTCTTTAGAGAAACTGTCCTTAAAAGAAAAATAGATCACTCGTTCTCTCTGCACTATTCACAAAGGGCATCTCTACACAGCAGCATTATTTCGAAATAACTCATGTTATTTCAAAATAACAAAGTGAGCGTCTACACAGCAAGCTCATTATTTCAAAATTATTTCAAAATAACAGGCTTCTTATTCCGAATTCTGTAAGCCTCATTTCATGAGGAATAATGCCTATTTTGAAATAGTTATTTAGAAATAGGGTGTGTGTAGATAGCACAGCTGTGGTTATTTCAAAATAAGTGGCCTCCAGGGATTCTCACACTGTGTCCACACCTATCAGAACTCTATAGTTACCCTTCCCCTGCAGCCTTTAAAGGTGCAGCCTCAGGCTACGTCTACACTGCAGGCTTCTTGTTCAAGAAGCTTTTTGCGGAAGAGATCTTCCGCAAAAACTTCTTCCACAACAGCGCATCCACACTGCAAAAGCGCATCGGAAAAGAGATGTGCTTTTGCACAAGAGAGCATCCAGACTGCATGGACGCTCTCTCTCAAGAAAGTTCTGATTGCCATTCACAGAATGGCCACCAGGGCACTTGTGCTTCTTTCAATAGGCTGTTTTTGCGCAAAAAAAAGCCCGTTTCCCTTCCCCACACACCTTTTTGCGCAAGAGCTCTTGTGCAGAAAGGAGTTATTTCTCGTAGAAACAGGAATACCTATACCACAAAAACCCCTCTGTTTTGTCAATTCACTGTAAATTTTCTTGCGCAAAAACGCGCTTCAGGTGTGTCTAGGGAAACTAATGGAACTCACCTGGTGGGCCTTCCCTGGTCTTGTCTGAACCCCTGCCTGGGCGTTCCAGTTATCTAAAAATTCCGGTTATCTGAGGATACCGTCAACCTAGGAAAAACCAATGGACAATAATAGTAAAACTCAAGTTTTTAATATTAGTAGTTTTGTAGTGTGAGGAAGTTGGTCTCACATTTCTATTTTGAGTTAAAGATGATTAGTACTTCTTAAATAAAACATTGTTAAGCAAATCATGGTAAACGAAGCCAGGCCTGTGCGCCTGAAGATGTGACAATATTGTGGCTGGGGGCAATGCTGGTTAACAAAGTTTTCTGGTTAACAGAGTGCTGGATAACAGAGGTTTCACTGTATTAATGTTTGCAGCATGATAGTCTTTGTCAGTGCTACAAGCCAGCTTAAGAGGTATCTTAGGCCTCTCTGTTCTCCGGGGACACCCTTTCCAAGTGATTCCTCTTCACAGTCCTGACTGGGGGATTCTGTTTTATTGTCTTTCAGAGTGGAATCCTACAAATCATCCACCCAATGGATCATTTACAGCTCCCCCTGCTTGCCTAGGGTTATCTCTAGCAGTTTCAGTGGGGTTTGGCCCCTGTTGTAGACAGGGCCATCCCTGGGCAGGGAGGAGCCTGGGGCAACCCCCCACCAGTGCCACAGGCAGAGGTCTCAGAGCAACCCCCCTGCTGCAGGCCACGCCTCCACCCTGCCTCTGCTCCACCCTGCCCCTTCCCCACTCCACCCCTTCCTCTAACCCCTGCCCTTACTTCGCCCATGCCCCACCCCTGCTCTTCCCTCTTGCCACCTCCACCAAGCAATGCAAGCAGCTCCAGCTCCTGCTGCCATGGTGAGTGCAAGGGGAGCAGGGAGGAGCAACTCCTGCTGCCACCCCACGCCAGCTCCCCTAATCCCCCGGGTTTCACATATCCATAGGATGCTTGAAGTCGCCGCTGCAGGGCCCACAAAAGCATGGGTCTGAAGTGGACACTGACCCATCCTATGGATGGGAGGAACCAGGGGGGAGAGATTATGATCAGCTTGTGATCAGTATGAAATTGCAGTCCTCGTGTCACGGGGTGCCTCTTACCCTATCAAACTTCCTTTGTTCAAGAGTTCCTGTATGAAGATCTTCTGAGACTGCAGGCAGGACATCTGAATTTAGTCAAACTTGTTTACACATTTCTCCAGGGTGGGGGGGGGGGGGGGGTCAAAGACAGTACCCCAAAAGTGCTCAAATCCACTGAATTAGAATCATTGCTGGACTCCTAGAGAAACCTTTGCTTAGAATTAACCCTTAAAGTTTCATCTACTATAGATTTGAGAGAGTTTGTCTGTGTAGTCATAGAATTCTAGAACTGGAAGGGACCTCTAGAGATCATTAAGTCCAGTCCCCTGCCCTTATGTCAGGACCAATCACCATCTAGATTATCCCTGAGAGATGTCTATATAACCAGCTCTTAAATATCTCCAGTGATGGAGATTCCACAACCTCACAAGACAATTTATTCCAGTGTTTAACCACCTGGACAGTTAGGAAGTTTTTCCTAATGTCTAAACTTCCCTTTCTGCAATTTAAGACCATTGCTTCTTGTCCTATCATCAGAGGCTAAAGAGAACAATTTTTCTCCTTCCTTGTGACACCCTTTTAGATACTTGAAAACTACTATCATGTCCCCTCTCAGTCTTCTCTTTTCTAACCTAAACAAACCCAATTCTTTCAGTCTTCCCTCATAGCTCATGCTTACTAGACGTTTAATCATTTTTTTTGCTCTTCTCTGGATTTTCCCCAATTTCTCCACATCTTTCTTGAAATGTGGTGCTCATAACTGGACACAATACTCCAACTGAGGCCTAATCAGTGCAGAGTAGAGTGGAAGAATGACTTCTCGTGTCTTGCTCACAACACTCCTCTTGATGCACCCCAGAATCATGTTTGCTTTTTTTGCAACACTGTCACATTGTTGACTCATATTTAGGTTGTGGTCCACTATGACTCCTAGTTCCCTTTCTGCAGTACTCCTTCCTAGAAAATCACTTCCCATTCTGTAAGTGTGAAACGGATTGCTCCTTCCTAAGTGGAGTACTTTGCATTTGTCCTTATTAAACTTCATCCTATTTACCTCAGACCATTTCTCCAGTTTGTCTAGATCATTTTTACTTTTGACTCTGTCCTACAAATTACTTGCAAACCCTCCCAGCTTGGTATCATCTGCAAACTTAAAAAGCATACTCTCTAAGCCAATATATAAATTGTTGATGAAGATATTGAACAGAACTGGTCCCAAACCTGACCCCTGCGGTACCCCAATTGTTATGCCCTTCCAGCATGACTGTGAATTATTAGTAACTACTCTCTGAGAATGGTTATCCAGTCAGTTATGCACCTATAGTAATCTCATCTAGGTTGTATTTTCCTAGGTTACTGATAAGAAGGTCATGCAAGACCATATCCAATGCTTTACTAAAGCCTAGGTATACTGCATCCACCACTTCCCCCTTATCCACAAAATCTGTTATCCTATCAAAGAAAGCTATCAGAGGGTAGGTTTGACATGTCCTTTACAAATTCATGCTGGCTGTTACCTTATTTTCTTCCAGATGTTTGCATGAATTCCTTAATTATTTGCTCCATTATCACTCCTAATATCATTACCTCACAGACACTAACTTTCCCCCCTCACCTCACCTCTGTTCTAAAATCTGATTTGTCAATTTTATATGTGTTCACGTTTTTTTGATTGTATCACGTTGGTATATATGGTCGTGCCAATTTTCTTCCACAAATTGATCTGAGGAAGTGGGTCTGGCCCATGAAAGCTCATCACCTAATAAACCATCTTGTTAGTCTTTAAAGTGCTGCATAGTCCTGTCTTTTGTTTCAACTAGACCAGACTAACATGGCTGCATCTCTATCACTGTTAGAAATGGGGCCTGCTTCTGTGACATGCAGTACTAGATGCAATCACAGCCTAAGCAAAGTCATTAGGGAGGCCTCCGCCAAATTCACGGTCCATTTTGGTCAATTCCATGGTTATAGGATTTTTTTTAATGTTCAGTTTAGTATTTATATCTGAAATGTCAGGGCATTATAACTATGTGGGACCCCAACCCAAAAGAGGGTTGTGGCGGTGGCACGGTTATTATAGGGGAGGAGGCACAGTACTGCCACCCTTAATTCTGTGAGGCTGCTGACAGAAGCACTGCCTTTAGGGCTGGGCAGCTGGAGACCAGCACAGATGTGAGGATCACATGGTATGGAGGAGTCATCACTTTGGGGGCGCAGGATCAGCCTTACAAGTGGGTGACTGCCCAGGGCCACTGGTCAGGGGACCACTGTGGTCCCCACCCACATACACACACCCAGCCCAAGGCCCCTTTAAGCCCCAAGCACTGGGCCCAGAGCTGCAGAAGGGCAGGTCTTGGGTCAAGGGCATCAGAACCATTAGGGAAGTGGAACCTCCATGTCCCCCCACACACAATTTTTAGCATGGACACAGTTTGCGGGGCATGAGGCAGCATTGTCCCCCTCAAACTGCATGTCTCGAGCAGGCACAGCTGCTCCCTGTACAGTGACCCTCTCCCCATGTGGCTCGGAAGCAACAGGGGTGGGAAGCAGGGTGGGGGTCCAGTGCTTTCTGCAACCGGAAGAGGTTCCCTGACCCAGCCCCAGGAATGTTCCCTGTAGAAGGAAAGTAAGTCTCATCCTTCCTTAGACCCCGTCAGGATTAGCAGCTAGAGCCCAGCCAGCCACTATACCCCCAGCCCTGCGCCTCCACAGATTTCACAGGGGCAAGCAGCTTTCACAGATGAGATCCATTTTTCACAGCAGTGAATTTGGAAGCGCCCTGCTAATTCGTTATGGCAGAACTCAGCTGTGATGTTTTTTACACACAACTTACAGAGAAGATTGGTAAGTAAGTGGGGAAAGCCAAAACCAGATAGTTCATCTTCAGTTTCTAAATTACACATGGTTTCTTGAGAATTCACTGGGGGCTCTGTACTAGAGAGTTATCTTCTATCAGGGACAGATTATTGGGAGAGGAGGACTGAAAATGTTTCCAGCAGAATGAAAGGTTTATCTAGCTACTCCGTTCACTGTAGCATTTAGTTGTGCACCACAGTGCTCAACTCCTTTTCTAGCCCCTCCGAGCTAACATTATAAGATCTTGGCTACAAAGGCTGGTCTCTCATGCCATTTTTTTCAGTTTTAATGTCAGTGTGAGGGAGGAATAACTCCAATGAATATAGAGGGTAGGTCCCAGTGACCAAGTGGATAAATAAATGGAAGGAGGCAGGCAGGAAGTAAAAGTACTAACAAAGCAATAGGAAAGTACTAAAGAATGAGCGGGCATTACTCATTTCACATTAGCCCACGACACTGCACATACACACTCATAGGTTTGGACATAGAAACAGTGAGTCAGGGAAGAGCTTGAGTCAAAGTGAATGTGAAGTAGAAAGAAATTACTACAGTCACGAATTCACATCGTGAAAGGTGATAAGACAGGGCAGGGTGAGCAGCAGAAGCAGAGGAGGGACATAAGAGGCAACTGAGTAAAAATGTGGCGACTGAATGGCAAAAAAAAGGAGGGTTATTTGTATTATCTTTACTAGCTACATCTGGGTTTTCACAGAAGCTCATATGACAGTTTCTTTAAATCTGCTGAGCAGGGCCAGATTAATTCTTCTGGGGACCCAGAGCTGTAAAGTTTTGTAGGGTCCCTTAGGCTCTGGGCTTCCCAACACTTGCAGTTCCAGCTTGGAGGGTGGGAGGGATGGCAGTGTGTAGGGCTGTGTCCTTCCCCCTCCCCACACACACACACACAGTCATGCAAGGCCAGAAAACAGGGGCTTTAAGAGCTGCAGCCCAGGGCCCCGGACTAAGGGGGCCAGGCAAAAAGATCTGCATTTCTGACAGGCCACAGATCTTTCTGCAGACCTCCCTTAGCCCAGGACCCTGGACTGCAGCCCCTAAATCTCTTTTCTTAATCTGGACCTGCTTCTGAGCATTCTCTGTTGATATTATTCTGTAAGAACCTGTGTGCATTATGTAAGAGAGATCTACACCTTGACTTAACAACAAGGTATATTTCCCAATGACTGTGTTGGAAGTTGGTAGTACTGGTTTTATAGATTTTATAAGTGGAAGTCAGGGATAAGAAAGAGAGTTAGAATTAAACCCCAAAAGTCTTCATACTAGCAGGACAAATTATTAAGAGGGTCGGAGAAGAGTCCAGAAATTGGAACCTAGAAAGTTAAGCTGGAAAAAAAAATCTGCCAAGTTCAGACTTCCTTGACAAATGTTCAAGTTATTGTAGTTTTGGCTGCACCATAAATGTCATATGAAGGAACTTTTATGCAGTATTTCAGTGATTCCACTTCTGATCCTAACCCATAACAAGGTAATGCAGAGGCATCGAGAAATGCTTTTAAAACGTGATTTTTTTTCACCTCTCACTTCAGTTCATGGTTTGAAGAAGAGTTTAGGTCTATTTTTTAATCTAGTTTGTCAATCGTCTTAGCCCAAGATACTGGTGCATAAATCTAATACAGAGGAAAAACTAGGATCCTTAAAATGAAAGAAGAACTAGATGTATTCTGGAGAAAGTTTGTTACCTGTATTTGTTTTTGGGCACTATTAGTTTTACATGGTGGAAAAAATCACTCTAACATTTATCCAACTAGCACAAGGACTTCTCACACCAAAGTGGGAGTTTTTGTTAATTTGCTTTTAGAGAAGAAATGTTATGAGCCAACGCAAATGTGTCATTAAATTTGGAATACTGTAAAGTTCAGAGCTGTTTGAGTCAGTAATTTTGGTTCAGGCCCATCTCTAGTGCGAAAGGCAGTCTTTTTCTGGTACTTCCACACTTACCAGCAGTAGTAACTACCAACAATCTGGAGCCAAGAACCTGTCATCATGAAGTTCAGCCCTCTTTTACTCATCCAAAAATGTTCAAGATCTGAAGCTTTGATAGCTTATCTGAGCTGACCTCCTGATGCTTTTAAGGTTCACCACTCACTACATGAAACTTTTAGACCAGGGTCAGCCACTTCCACACATACCCTAATAATCAGAGTGACTCTGCAGCATTCTTCCTCAGTTTCCTTCTCCAGGACTCCTTAAATAGCCCACACCAGAGTTCTTGACATATTCCCCTTCCAGGCCTTATTTATCTGTATAGAATTCAAAGCAAATTCAGTTCTGAGGCTACTGTCCTTTTCCCCAGGAGAGGATCCAAGCCTTCAGCTTCACATTTGTAGAAACCTACAATCTTCTGCTCTCTTTAGCTTCACTGTGTAACAGCTTCCTCTTCTTATTGCCTGTTCCTCTCTGGCTCTCTTTAGAGCACAGGTGCCCCCTATGGTTACGTCCAAACACCCTATGGCAGCAAGCCTCCTTGTCCAAGTCAACAGACTGAGGGGCACTGTGAAAATAGCTCTATAGACAGCACTTTGGAGCTATGGCTCAGGGCTGAAGCCTACCCCTCTCCTTCGACTTCAAAGCCTCAGCCACATCATCTGCACAACTATTTTATCATGGTACATAAGCCCTGCTAACCCAAATCACTAGACCTAGATTGGGAAGCTCACTGACCTGCGCTGTGTAGACATGCACTAATAGGCCCCATCAAGAGGCTGTTAATGAGGCATAGGTGGGCTGGACTACTACCTCTAAATGGGTGAAATAACCCAGAGCACTATTGCATGCAGAAGAGTTTGATTCACTTTTAACTCAATTGGTCGAGTCAGCCTCAGCATCCACCAAGGAGCTGTTCCATAGCTATGCTAAGACACAAAATAAGGTCCCAACCCTGCAAACACTTATGCACTTGCTTAATTTTTAGCACGGGAAAAGTCCCATTGACATCCCTGAGCCTATTCACATCCTTAAAGATAAGTAGGTATGTGTTTGCGGGGTTGGGGCCTTTGGACAAATCTAAATGGTTTCTTCATTTCTCCTGCAATTACAAGCCTCTAAAAAACAGGGAGTTACTTTTGTTTTGCAAGTATGCTGGAGGCTAAAAGAGCACTCTGTGGCTATGTCTACACTGCAGACTTCTTGCGCAAGAGTGCGTCCACGCTGCCATGTGCTTTTGCGCAAGAGAATGTCCACACTGCCATGGAGGCTCCTGCGCTTTTTCTGATAGGGGTTTCTTGCGCAAGAAACCCCTGTTGTCCATCCACACATGCCTTTTTATGAAGAGCCTCTTGCGCAAAAGGCTTATTCCTCAGTAGAAAGAGGAATAACTCTTAGCAAAGCCCTGTCTTCTGACGATCTACTGTACTTTTTCTTGCGCAAAAATGCACTTGTAGTGTGGATGCACCGTGAGTTTTTGCGCAAAAACAGTTGCTTTTGTGCAAAAACTCTGCAGTGTAGACATAGCCTGTATGAATATAATGAAAAAATTGCTCTTCACATCACAAAATCAGCTGGCGGCACTGACTCTAATTGGAACACTTGTTGACAATTTCAGCAGAGGCATGTGGATTCCACGAGCATGAACCTGCCTCCAATTATCAAAATGAATCCCTGTATGTTAGGGCTCAGGCACAGTGGTGGGGTAGTGTGAGCTGCTGCCTATATTGTGTGTGAAGTTCGTTTTCCCCTGAGAATGCAAAAAGGATTTCATTTTTCAGCACTGAACTTGAGAAAACTTTTTACAAGTACAAGTTTCCCTTTAAAGAATGGTTGCTAATGTTAATCCAGCTAGAGGGTGGAGAAATCAAACCCTCTCATTCAGAATTAGCCTTTTTTGTCTGTATGGCCCTATCCACACACTATTCAAACCCTGTTCTGAATATGTAAATACCCATTTCCTCATGGGCTTTTCTATGATGGTCATCACTCTGGCATCTGAGGGCTTCACAGACATTAATGCATGTCTCATCCCAACATCCTAGTTAAATACTGAGATTTTTCATATTCCAGTCTGGCTTAGAATTAACCATGCAATTATGTTTTCTTTACCAACTCTATATTGACTTGCTTTGAGATCCATGAAGAATCTAATAAGGTTTTTGGCATTACATGCAATCATCAAGCTGAATGAAAAGTCTGGAACAAAAAATAAATGGTTATTTAGCTTCAGGGTGTTTCTTTGTCATCACTGTCACTGGAATCACTATGAAACTATCAGCTAAATGCTACATATGGTATGCTGTAAATAAAACATGACGTCAGTCCTCTTCTTTCAGTAGTAGGACCAGTGACTAATGCAGCTCTGCCGTACTCTGCCACCCCTTGGTTTGATGAGTCAGAAGGACTGGGTAATGGTGTACTCAGTTCCTTTTCAATCAGAGGTTTATCTGAGTGCATGTTAATTTTTAAGGCCCATCTCCACTATAATCAGGATATTACATATTAAAGGAGGCATACAAAATTACTGCTTTTGACAGTCTTTCATCTTAAAAATAAATTTAATGGTTATGATAAGATGAAATCATCTCCTGTTTTTCTGAAAAAGAAGTGTGTGTGTGTGTGTGTGTCTATATATATAAACTGCCCTTAATGACTTCAGTAGGAATGTGGTGACTGAACAAGAGACAGAAAGGATTAATCATTCAGATTCAAAGCTACTCAATGCCTAGTATCTGGCTTGGTGATCTCTGTGGAGGCAGAGGCAAAAACGGGTACTGGCAGCACATCTAATCCTCAGCCGCTAGTGACTTCATAGCCAAAGTAGCCTCCAAGATCTTTGCACTCCCACTCTGGATGGTGAATCTGTTTAGCAGCACAGCCAAACTGACCATGGTCCTTACCCAACTGTACCACCTGACTTACACATTGGTGTGGACTGTCTCCTTGAAACTAAACTAGTGAGCTGTCTCATCTATTCCTCCTTCCCCTCATGCCCTGTGTTCTCATAGTATCTCAGAGGCTCACAGATTTTACTGTATCTGGGCAATACACCTGTGAAGAGGGAAGGTACTCTTATCCCTATTTTTCAGAAGGGGACAGAGATGCAGAAAGATGACTTCTCCATGTCACACAAGTCTGTGGCAGAGCAGGGAATTGAACCTAGGCCACATCCTAACCTCTAGCTCATCCTGCTTCTCAGCACTCCTCTTGAAATCTAGCTCTCATGAGTGCTGTGTTATGACTTTATATTCTCTGGAGTAACCGGAGCTCATAAACCAGTGAATGGGTTACATCCATCCATGCAGGTAGTTTCCCAATCATACAGCTATAATATACCTTACCCTTAGTACGTATTCCAAGTTTATTTCAATACAAATTACACACAGAAATCTGAAATATTTTTCATTCTATAAGATCACATGGGACAGACCCTACTTGAATGGTAACTGTTCATACAGAATAAGAGAATTTTTCTGATGAGTCAAATTGTCACAGTCCTTCTGAGTCCTTTAGCAGTCCCCTGATTATGCCCCTTTTAGCTGCTTCCACTTTTTTCAGTGGGGCTTGGTCCATTTGTTATCCAGGTGTGTATTTGGGCTGCAGGCCTCCCTCCATCCCCCAAAAAATTATTTAGCAGGCTGAAAAGGTTTGGTACCTTCCAGAGATTTTCTTTGGAAGCCTGTCGACAGTAATAGTATGCAGACACACAAAAGCAGCTTCTTTATTCTCCCAAAAGATACACAGCACTTAGAGAAGTGAATTTAAAATAACAGGAACCTACATATATGTTGTCTCACCCATACTTGGCATTCCCCTCTGGTTTAGGCTGACTTGATCCCCAGCAAGAATGAAAGGCACCTGGGCTAAGTCACAGCCTGCTTGCCATAGACCCCTGGCTTTCAATCAATGTCTGCATCAGTTAGGGTTGGCAACTGTCTAATGATACAGACCCAAACACCCTTCCCCGCCCCATCCCTGAGGTTTGCCCCTGTCCTACCTTTTCTAGAGAGCCCCACCCTTCTCACTCCAACTCCCACTCCCTTGGTCACTCACTGTCCCCTACCCTCTCTCACTTTCACTGGGCTGGGGCCGGGGGGTCAGTTGTCAGAAGGGGTGCAGGCTCTGGAAGTGAGTTTGGGTGCAGGAGGGGGCTCAGGGCTGGACAAGGGGTTGAAGTATAAGAGAGGGTGAGGGATCTGGCCAAGCTGTGCTTACCTCCGACATCTCCAAGTCAGAGGCACAGTGGGGCTCAGACAGGCTCCCTGCCTGCCCTGGTCCCACAACACTCTCAGAAGTGTCCAGCATGTCCCTGAAGCCACAGGGGATGGGGCCACAGGGCTCTGCACACTGCCCCGGCCTGCAGACACCACCCTGCAGCTCATTGGCCACAGTTCCCAGGCAATGGGAGCTGTGGAGTCAGTGATCAAGGGTAGAAGCAGCATGCAGAGATCTTCTCCTCCCCCCAGGACCAAAGGGATTGGTCCTGCCTTGGGCAGGGGGCTGGACTTGATGACCTCCTGAGGTCTCTTCCAGCTCTATGATTCTATGACATGCTGGCCACTTCCAGGAGCAGTGCAGAGCCAGAGCAGGCAGGGAGCCAGCCTTAGGCCTCACTGCACTGCCAGACTTTAAGCAGCCTAAAATCTTCCAGCCCAATTCCAGAAGACTGAGGGTGAAACTGGGAGGGTTGTCAGCCCTCGCATCAATTTGCAGCCACCGACAACTTTTTCCACCCAGCTCTTTACAAATCACTGTATTTTGATCCCTGGATTCTTGGATTTGGCAAACACGCTTGTCACCAAAGTTGGGGCTGAGGAGTCCCCATTTCCCCCTTCACAGCTATAATCTTGGCTGTTGTGTTTAATAGAAGGTCTTTATCTAAAGCAGCCTTCTACACCCACAGCCCACAAATCGCATGAGGTCCAATTCACACACAGCTGTGGACAAATTCAGCTGTGTGCTAAAGGTAGTGGGGCCAGAGTCAGCTGCCCTCCCACAAAGTGGGCAACAGGCTGAGGGTTGTTGGCTGCTGCTTGACCCAACATAGCAGAGTCAGAGTCCGGGCTGCCAGTTGCTGCCCTGCCCCATACAGCAGGGTCATGGTCTAAGCTGCAGGCTGCCTGCTCCCACCCAGCCATGTTGGGAGTGTCAGGGTTCAGGCAGTTAGTTGGCTGCTGCCCAGACCCTGCACAGTGAGATCTGGAGTCAGGGTCTCCTGGCCCCCTTACGGTGAAGGGGTTTCTGGGTGGAGGGTGCTGGGCATAGAAGTTTGTGGAGAAGGTTAAGCGGGAGGCACTGTGGTTCTCAACCTGCAGCCCAGCTAAGACTTTGTGGGCTGCAGCCCGCAATGATAAATAGGTTGAAAAATCATTGATCTAAAGCATAGTTTCACCTCTCCTATGTGGGCCTGGTTTCTTTAACAACGCCTTATGAGCTAAATTAGGCAAAGTAATAACACCCAGATACACTGAGGGGCATTTAATAGTTATTAAAAAATATGAATATTTCCCATTTCTCCATGTCATCTGAAATAAACAGCTTACATCAATTAAAATGCTGCTGAAGAGTCAATCAACCTTAATTTCCCAAAGAAAGAAGTATTAATATATCTTTAAGAGTCTGCACACGCATACAATTTACTTTTTCTGGTAACCTGGTGTCTTCCTAATTTATAAAATAAGATAATGGGGACAGAGACTGTGTCTTCTGAGCACACAGCGTTCAGTAAGTAGTACAAACAACAGGGTTATTTTGTAATAGTTTCATGAATGTGACCTATTAAGATAGTCCAGACAAAACCATACTGGGATACTACAGCTGTGATAGGTTCAGTCACAGAGATTGCCTTTAGACTGTCACCTGATGGACTGATCATACCACTGAGCCTTCCTACCTGCCCTCTACACCCCACCAACCTGTCCTGCTGAGTGAGAGACTCTGGTTTCCCCCAGCAACAGGACCGAGTTGGGGTCACAGCCCACAGCAGAGCAGCACAGGCACTGAGAGCAGCTCAGTTCTGGGAAGGTTCAGTCAAAGGCTCCAGATAGAGAGCCCCATTGGGATCAGACCCCCGGAGAAATCTATCTTACTCTGCATAAAAATTTTATACAGAGCAAGCTCATAAATTGTTCAGTCCTTTTGAAAGAAAGAGGCGCATAGCTATTGTCCCCTTCCCAGGTAACAATTATTGACACTGGATTTAATAATAAACAAAAGTGATTGTATTAAGTATAAAAAGTAGGATTGAAATGGTTGCAAGTAATAGCAGATGGATCAAAGTAAGTTACTAAGCAAAATAAAATAAAACACGCCCGCTAAGCTTAATACTCTAAGAAACTGATACATTCAATTTCTTACCATAGCAGTAGTTTTAATGTATCTTTTCTCACAAGCTAGGCAGCCTCCTAGTTTGGATCCAATTCTTCCCCCCTTAGTCTTAGACATTTCCAGCAGTCATCTCAGTGGTAAGCTGGAGGTGTCTTGATGTCTGGCAACTGCTAACTCCCCTATTGTTTGGTTCCCTGCCTATAAATATGTGAGGGTGTGCAGTAAGGCCAAAGGCCACCTGCTGGAGACCTCAGGGCTCTGCCACACCCATCCCACAGGGCTCTGCCACACCCACCCATCCAGGAAGGGATCAGTGGAGAGGTCCTACAGGCAGGCTAGAGTGGCTGAATGTGAAGCGACCAATCAGAGCCCAGGAGAGCCATATAAAAAGAAGTGCCAGAACAAAGCAGCAAGAGAGAGTTGGTAAGTTGTTCTTGGACTGAACTCCTACTAGGAGCAGGAGGAGAAAGACTGCATGCCAAGTTGCCTGAGGAACAGCAGCACAAAAACAGCTGAGGGTCAGGAACCAGGGGAGCAAGAGGCTCCTGACTGGCTGCTCAGATTGAGTAAGGATAATTTGCAAGCAGGGATCAGGTGGGGGGAGAGCACTGAGGAGCTCCTGCATGGATACAGGGACTGAGTGAAGACTGAGCCTGAGGAGGGATGCAAATGAAGACATTTGAAATTGCAAATGAAGCCGGGATTTAAATATCCCACACTTCATTTGCATATTTACGTTATGGCGCTATTTTGAAATAGCGCTATTTCGAAATAACAGACGCTGTTAAAACACGGTTATTTTGATCCCTTATGCCTCGTGAAACAAGGTTTACAGGATCGGTCGGCAAAGGCTTCCCCAGCCGACAGATCCACATCTAGACTGCCACGCTGTGCCGGATCAGCTGATCATTGGGACAGCGCCATGTTTATTTTAATGAAGCGGGGATTATTTAAATCCCTGCTTCTTTGCCTATGCCGGGTAAACTAGTTTACATGGCTCCGTCGACGGAGCCATGCAGTTTAGACGCACCCTCTGTGTAAATCTACCAGCCAAACTGTACATCTGCAAGGCCCCAGAAGCCACTAAACCGAAGAAAAGATAAAAAGATGCCACTGCCCATAATTGATGATATCTTGTCAGAACTTTCCAAAGCCAGAAATTTTACAGTAGATAATGTGAGGAACAGCTTTTAGTACATGAGGCTGAATAAATTGTCCAGCATGCCGACAACCTTTGCAATACCATTTGGTTGCTACAGATGCTCATGCTGATGGGCATAAGCCCAGCACCAGATGTGTTCCAGAGAAGACTCCCACAAGTGCTGAAAGGACTGTGTGTGTGGTGGATAGGTCTACAATGCATAGAGCCACTAAGTTATTTAAAATACAGTTTAGTGCTGTTACTGGGTCTCTGAATGGCAGCTGATCTCCTTAATGAATGGCAAGAATAGAGACAAGTCCTTGTCCAAAAGCATTTTTTCAAGTCTGTAAAATGAACATTTTTATACAACAGGAGAAATGGTCTTCCACTAAATGGTGAGAAGAACAAGCAATCTAAATGGTCTTTTTATCGTTGATCAAGTCCAAAATTTTCATTCTGTTTCTACATGAGTCCTGAACTGCAAAAAAATGCCTCATCAGCATAATTTAAATTAATGTCAGGAGAAATTAATTTAAAAACTGTGACTGCAATAATTCTGCCCTCACCATCCAGGGAAAGAAAATAAGGCGTTCTCCTCTGTGCAACAGTCACTCTCACTGCACAAGGTGACCAGATGTATTTAGTGGAAATAGATTTTTCCTGATGTGGTAAGGCTGGAGGAGATAAAGAAATTCAGAAATCTGTTTTCTTTCTTATATGTATTAAGAAGAAGAAGTTATGAGCAGTTGCCTGTTAAAAGCTACTGCATAAGTTATAATACTATATTAATACCTGGCTATTAAAAGAAGCGATGACTACTTGCAAGAGTAACTTTATTATTTTGAAAGGTACATTTTTCTCCTTTGTGCTGACTCTGCTACTAGCAGAGTAAGTGTAGATAGAACATCCCCTCAGGAAAGAAGTAATTTTAAATTAACTAAAATGCACTATGGCTTCAATGTGACTAGTAAAGGATATTTTATTTTCTGCCTTCAGCTTCATGAACTGTTAACTCACACCAAACGCTGATATCAAAATGAAGCATTTATAAACAGAAGGGTGTGAGATAGGCTTTTTGCACCTCAGTATTAGAAGTTTCTCTCTTCATACCCTGAGAAACAGGGTATGCTAGACTGAAAAAATTTCCAGGCCAGAGAGGGCACTGAGGGTCTGTTGATAAAGGGGGTGGAGTGCTTACCATGTGCCCCACTCCTGGGAAGATACGTGACTCCACTGGCCTCTGCTGTTGTGGGAGCAGCAGGTAAAAGTCTCAGGAGAGGTGCATCCCTCCACTGCCATTCCCCCAGCTGGGGTCCGTACCTACGATGTTCCCAGATTAGCGACATCCAGAGTACAGAGGTTCAAGTGTATTAAATTTCTCATAGGGCTTAACCTTCTCTCCCTCCTTCTCCCCATTAATGCCCAGTTTAGCAAAGTCCTTAAGCACATGCTGGCTTGAAGTGGTTGCCATCAGATTCTCGGTTTACAGTTTGGTCCATTGGCTTTCAGCACCCCCACCATACATTGTGCCTACTAGTAGCAGTTGTTGAATTAAAAGTGTAATCAAGGTTGCAGCCTTATCATGCCAGGTGCGAGGAGGCAGACATCATGGTGGATAATCAGATGAACATGAATATGACACTGGGGCACCTGGTATTGGCCACTGTTAGAAGACAGGATATTGGGCTAGAAGGACTAATCCAGTATGGCCGTTCTTGTGTTCTTAAAGAATTAATGCTATCCCGGGATGAAGAAACCAGGGAACCTCGAGTAAGGGTAAAGAGTCAGTTTGATCTCTGTATTTGGCACGGGTGCAACTATTGCTAGAATACTGTGACCAGTTCAGATGTTCATAATTCTAGAATAATGTTGAAAGGGTTCAAAAAAGAGTGTTAAGAAAGAGTAAAATGTAAATTTTGAAAACATGCCTCATATAGTGATAAATGCAAGGAGTTTAATCTACTTAGCTTAAGAAAAAGAACATTAATGGGTAATTTGATTAGTTTAGAAGTATCTGCATGAAGATCAAATACTTAATAACAAGCTCTTCAATCCAGCAGAGAAAGGTCTAACATGATCCAATGGCTGGAAGTTGAAACTAGACAAATTCTGAATGGAAATAAGGCATACGTTTTTGACAGTGATGGTAATGAACCAATGTTACAGTTTACCAAAGTTTGTGATGGATTCTCCTAAAAGACACACTACAAGAATTCTTTTGTGGAAGTCTATGGCCTGTGTTTATATAGGGGTTCAGACTACGTGATCACAATTAGCCCTCCTAGGCTAGGAATCTATGAACTAAACAACTTCAAAAAAAAGGTCAGCAGTTTTTTCACACAAAAAATAATTTTGAGGTAAGGCCATTTTTAATCTAAAAACCTTTTTATTATAAACATTTTGATCAGTTTTATTATTCAATATTTATTATTCCTAACCAGCCAGAGGATGCGAAATAAAATTTTGGTATGGATTAGCAACTAGTTAACAGACAAAACAGAGTAAAAATAAAAGGTCAATTTATTCTATTCTATTCCATAGATGTTCTTATACTGTGCTCATAGCCAGAGTATCTGAGCATCTTCCAATAGCATATTAAATAACTTGACTAAAATCTGTTACATGTTTATTCTCTCCTCCCTTCTGCGCAGGGAGAAGCATGTGCAGTAGAGTTTCTGGATTTTGGTTTGGGCTTCAGGAGGAATGGGCTGGAGGATTAAAAATAAATATACATGTTGCTATGTATGTATGTATGTATGTAAGGGTATATCTATACTACAGAGTTTTGTCGGAAAAACAGGCGTTTTTCCGACAAAACTTGAGGAATGTCCACACTGCAATTGCATTCTTCCGCAAGAAAATTGAAAGAACAGAGGGGGTTTTCCGGCACTAGTAATCCTCATTCTACGAGGAAGAAGCCTTTTTGCCAAAGAGCTCTTCTGCAAAAAAGGCGTGTGTGGACAGGGAAGAGGGAGTTATTTCACAAGAAGAGGAAAGAGGAAAAAGCACAGGTGCCCTGGTGGCCACTCCATCCATAGCAATCACAGCTTACATGCGAGAGAGCGTCCATTCAGTGTGGACGCTCTCTTTCAAAAAAAGCAGACCACTTTTTCGATGCACTTTTGCATTCTGTCCTTGGCCCCTTCACAAGCCTCTCTCCACAGCACTTCCACTCTTTCACCAGCTCTCTCTCACTTGGGAGCACCGCCTCAGCTCTTGCGCAGACCTCAATCACCTTCCTACTGAAGAAAGAAAGTTTACTTATACTCCTACTATTCTCCCAGCATGCCTCACTGACCGACCTGTTGTTCTTCTCAGCCCTTCAAAGTGTAAATCCCTTCAAAACTTCCCAGCCTATGTATAAATAGTACTCAGCCATATTCCCACTTCCCTCCTCTTCACCCTTCCCACCTTCCATCTTTCAGGTTAAATTCTTAGCAAGTTTCTGAGAGAAAGACAAAAATGTGTCTATTTAAAAAAAAATGTGTCTATTTAAAAAAAATAGGCTAACCACACACATTAATATTAGTAGCAGCAGCAATGCCAGGAAGATGTGCTTGTCATGCTCTTAGGAAAATAATCAAACACAGTGAAGGGCTCTGATGAGCTGTAGAGAATGTCTCAACTATATAGTTACCAGCTGAGGACTTGTCACATTGCAGGATGTCGTTAATAAATCATAGGCCAGTTATGGTTATCCTGCATGTCAAGTTATATTTCCCTTTCCAGTGTTCAGGCTGTTACAAGCCGCTTGTACAGTTTTTTGTCATACCTTTCTATCTTCACAGATGTTTTTTCAGAGGAGCCATTTTTCAAGTATAGCAATTGCAAAAGAATTCTAAATTAGCACGGTCTCCACCAAAAGAAGGGAATGGTGTCAGGAAATCTCTCCTTTGTATCTGAGGTTACATCTATACCATGAGTTTTGCCGGAAGAGGCAATGCAAATGAAGCATGGTTTAGCATTTTCTCGCGCTTCATTTGCATACTCCCTTCAGATCCGTTTTTGCACTAGGCGTTTTTGCGCAAAAACAAGCAGTATGGACGTTTTCTTTTTGCACAAAACCCCCTTTTTGCACAAGATCGGTATAGGATCTTACGCAAAAAGGGGTTTTTGTGCAAAAAGGAATGTCCATACCACTTGTTTTTGGGCAAAATCCCCTAGTGCAAAAATGAATCGGAAGAGAGTATGCAAATGAAGCATGAGAAAATGCTAATCCGTGCATCATTTGCATTGCCTCTTCTGGCAAAACTCGTAGTATAGGCATAGCCTGAGAGACAGAACCTGTTCTGGCATAGCTATACTGATATAATTATGCCATCTAAGGCTATGTTAGACTACAAGCCTCTTTCGAAAGAGAGCATCTAGACTACAAGCAGATTTTTCGAAAAAGCGAGCCGCTTTTTCAAAAGAGAGTCTAGATTTGCCGGGTGGGTGGCGGAGTAGCACTGTATGTGAAAGATAATGTAGAATCAAATGAAATAAAAATATTAAATGAATCAACATGTTCAATAGAATCGCTATGGATAGTAATTCCATGCTCCAAAAATAAGAAATTAGCAGTAGGGATATATTACCGACCACCTGACCAGGACAGGGATACTGACATTGAAATGCTGAGGGAGATTAGAGAGGCTACCAAAACAAAGAACTCTATAATAATGGGGATTTTAATTACCCCCATATTGACTGGATACATGTCACCTCAGGAAGAGAAGCGGAGATAAAATTTCTCAATGGCTTAAATGACTGCTTCTTGGAGCAGCTGGTGCAGGAACCCACAAGGAGAGGCAATTCTCGATTTAGTCCTGAGTGGAGCGCAGGATCAGGTCCAGGAAATAACCGTTACAGGACCGCTTGGGAATAGTGACCATAATATAATAACATTCAACATTCCTGTGGTGGGAAGAACACCTCAGCAGACCAGCACCCTGGCATTTAATTTCAAAAAGGGGAATTACACAAAATGAGGAGGTTAGTTAAACAGAAATTAAAAGGCACAGTGACTAGAGCCAAATCCTGCAAGCTGCATGGAAACTTTTAAAGACACCATAATAGAGGCCCAACTTAAATGTATACCCCAAATTAAAAACATAGCAAGAGACCTAAAAAGAGTCACCGTGGCTTAACCACCATGTAAAAGAAGCAGTGAGGGACAAAAAGGTATCTTTTAAGAAGTGGAAGTCCGCTCCTAGTGAGATAAATAGAAAGGAACATAAACACTGTCAAATCAAGTGTAAAAATGTAATAAGAAAAGCAAAAAAAGATTTTGAGGAACAGCTAGCCAAAAACTCAAAAAGAAATAACAAAATGTTTTTTAAGTACATTAGAAGCAGGAAGCCTGCTAAAAAACCTGTGGGTCCCCTAGACGATCGAACTATAAAAGGCGCAATCAAGGACGATAAAGCCATTGCAGAGAAACTAAATGATTTCTTTGCTTCAGTCTTCACGGCTGAGGACGTTGGGGAGATTCCCAAATCTGCACCGTCCTTTGTGGGTAATGAATCTGAGGAACTGTCCCGGATTGAAGTGTCATTAGAGGAGGTTTTGGAACAAATAGAAAACTTAATGTTAACAAATCTCCAGGACCGGATGGCATTCATCCAAGGGTTCTAAAAGAACTCAAATGGGAAATTGCTGAACTATTATCTGTGGTTTGTAACCTATCCCTTAAATCGGCTTCCGTACCAAATGACTGGAAGGTAGCCAACGTGACACCAATATTTAAAAAGGGCTCTAGAGGCGATCCGGCAATTACAGACCGGTAAGTCTAACTTCAGTACCGGCAAATTAGTCAAACAATAGTAAAGAATAAAATTGTGAAGCATGTAGAAGAACATAATTTGTTGGACAAAAGTCAACATGGGTTCTGTAAAGGAAATCCTGTCTTACTAATCTATTAGAGTTCTTTGAAGGGGTTAACAAACATGCGGACAAGGGGATCCAGTAGATATAGTATACTTAGATTTCCAGAAAGCCTTTGACAAGGTCCTCACCAAAGGCTCTTGTGTAAATTACATGGCCATGGGATAAGAGGGAAGGTCCTTTCTTGGATTGAGAACTGGTTAAAAGACAGGAAACAAAGGGTAGGAATAAATGGTAAATTTTCAGAATGGAGAGGGGTAACTAGTGGTGTCCCCAAGGGTCAGTCCTAGGACCAATCCTGTTCAACTTATTCATAAATGATCTGGAGAAAGGGGTAAGCAGTGAGGTGGTAAAGTTTATGGATGATACCAAACTGTTTAGGATAGTCAAGACAGAAGCAGACTGTAAGGGACTCCAAGAAGATCTCACCAAACTGAGTGATTGGGCAACAAAATGGCAAATGAAATTTAATGTGGATAAGTGTAAAGTAATGCACATCGGGAAAAATAACCCCAACTATACGTGACAGTATGATGGGGGCTAATTTGGCTATGACAAATCAGGAAAGAGATCTTGGAGTTATCGTGGACAGTTCTCTGAAAACTTCCACACAGTGTGCAGCGGCGGTCAAAAAGGCAAATAGGATGCTAGGTATTATTAAGAAAGGGATAGAAAATAAGACCCAGAATATCTTACTGCCCTGTATAAAACTATGGTACGCCCACATCTTGAATACTGTGTACAGATGTGGTCTCTCACCTCAAAAAGATATTTTGGCCTTGGAAAGGGTTCAGAAAAGGGCAACTAAAATGATTAGGGGTTTGGAACGGGTCCCATATGAGGAGAGGTTAAAGCGACTGGGACTTTTCAGTTTAGAAAAGAGGAGACTGAGGGGATATGATAGAGGCGTATAAAATCATGAGTGGTGTGGAGAGGGCCGATAAAGAAAAGTTATTTATTAGTTCCCTAAATAGAAGAACTAGAGGACACCAAATGAAATTAATGGGTAGCAGGTTTAAAACTAATAAAAGAAAGTTCTTCTTCACACAGCGTAGTCAGCATGTGGAACTCCTTGCCAGAGGAGGCTGTGAAGGCTAGGAATATAACAGAGTTTAAAGAGAAGCTAGATAATTTCATGGAGGTTAGGTCCATAAAAGGCTATTAGCCAGGGGATAAAATGGTGTCCTTGGCCTGTGTTTGACAGAGGCTGGAGAGGGATGGCAGGAGACAAATCGCTTGATCATTGTCTTCGGTCCACCTCTGGGGCACCTGGTGCTGGCCACTGTCGGCAGACAGGATACTGGGCTAGATGGACCTTTGGTCTGACCCGGTACGGCCGTTCTTATGTTCTTATGTTCTTATGATGCTCTCTTTCGAAAAAGCAGTTTGCATTCAATAGCACCTTTTTTCGAAAGAGTGCTTTCGAAACAAGGTGTTATTCCTCGTACAAAGGGGGTTTATTACCGTGATCGAAAAAACTGCTGCGTTTTTTTCAATTTACTTTCGAAAGAATGCGGCTGCAGTCTAGACACAGGTGAAGTTTTTTCAAAAAAAGGCTACTTCTTTTCAAAAACCCTGTAGTCTAGACACACCCATAGTCTCCTCACATATTCACAGTGTAAGCTAGCAAGTGTTTTTCTGTTGATGCAGAAACAACAATCTCCCCATACAGATATCAGCTCCATCAGTGGAAACACACTTTTATCAACACTTATATCTACACTGGGGGTTGGTGTTGGTATAGATATGCCAGCCAGGTGTGTTGTTAAAAATTATGCACCATAGTCATCTCTGCTACAATACCAGTTACACTAGGGAAAAGTTTGACCCAATGGTTGTACTGGTATGTAGTAGCTTCTTTTCTGGTTCCGTATAATGTCTGACAACCTTTGTGTAATGTTGCACAAAGTAAGTCAAAAGCAGGGGTCCCTGCAGAGCGCCTATGAGGCCACTCAGGAGAAATTCAAATGCTGCCCAGCTGATTAGCAGAGCACCCATAGGTAGGTTTTTTATTCTAATGGTGGTGCATAAGCATATACCTCGGTGAACCTTAAAAATGTATTCCTCATATGGATGGAAAAGATTAGAGGGAACATTGATCAGGAGTAAGTACAGTTGTGGAGAAGACACGACAGTTTTATTAATTTAATGAGAACACATCTGAGTCAGACTGTCTGAGATTTCTGAAAACATTTGTGATTAAATCTTCCTCCCTCCCCCCAAGTCAGTGGTAACACTCTTACTTCAATGGAGCTAGGTTTCAGCTGGTCATGTTGAGAGGTTTAGCAGAGATATCACCACAGCCATACTCGCATTTCATCATGTCATTAGCATAGTCACGCTCCTACTAACATGATTCCTGTTTGTTTATATTTATAGATTTTTTTAGAGGTTTTTTGTTTGTTGGTTAGTTTTAGATCTAATGAGAAATATTACAGGCACAGTTTTAACAAAACCTACTGTCTCTGTGTCTCTGTGGTGTAAAATAATTCCAATCCCCAAAGAAAGTTGTCTCTTTCCATCCCCATTGCTCATTTAATGGCTTCACAAGGTAAATGATTCACGTATCTCAAAAGAGTGTTTCAGATGACCTTTCCATTTATTCCAGAGCTTTGTGCATCACAGTTATTACTCAACCAATTCATTGTTAATGCTGAAGTGGAGACAAGGCTATAAAAGTAAACATGCTTTGGAAATTGTACTTGATTATTGTTTTTGTACGTGAAACTGCTTGGATTGTGGGAACATTGATGGGCTCTAAAAGGGTAATTTAATTTTTGTAAGCTCAGCTGAAACGGCTGCTGTTTTTAGGCAATTGCCAACTTCATTTTCCGGTAGCACACAGAAAACAAATTCTGTTCTCAGTAATGAGCCAATTCCAATTAGGGTAATTACCATGGGATAATTGTAGAATATCTATGGGTAATTAGGGCTCCACTGTTTGTTTATAACATACCAGGAGAGTAAATATTTTATGATAAAATAATGCATGAATCTATAGTCACCACTTCATTTAATATTGTTACATCATTGTGTTCCTTTGCTGTTCTGAGTGTAGTTCAGGTAAAACTATTAAAAATTATCTCTGGTGCTACACTGGATTCTTTTCCCTGTCAATAAACTGAGGTAAACATATCCTTCCAATATTGTCATTTTTCTGGCAGATTCCCCTTTCAGGGTTAATTTAAGTGCACTCATCAGGAAAAATGAGCCCAAAGAATATCTCTGAATTTGAGCCTTTGAGCTTAATGATGAATCTAGATGCAAGGGTGGATATAGGAGAGAGACTAAACAAAAGCAATTGGACTTAGTTCTGTCTTTGCTGTTGCAGAGCAGCTTCATTGGGATTGAAGAGGTGTAACAGGACACAGTTTAGAAGATAAGGCAGGTCAGGAAATCAATACAGGTGGTATGGAATAAGAGAAAGTATGCAAACAAAAATAGTCCCAATGGTTAGCACAAATAGGTAACCCAATATGCAAGAAAAAACTGATACCTAGATAAAAAAGCCCAAACTGGCATTTAAGCATACAAAATGGGTCAATATGTCCTCATTCAAATGTGGATTTGCAAAAGCAATTTAATTAGGCACGTCTGAAATTTCATTATTATGATCTTACTATACCATACCATAAAAGAACATTCTTTCAGGCCTCTCTGCAGACAGAAAAGCCTAACCCCCCCTCTTCCTCTCTTATTCCCCTTTGTTTGTTTGTTTATACACTGAAGCCTCTTTCTTTTCCTTATAGAAAGGGGAATTTTTAAAAAACCCACAATCCTAAAGCTAATTTTATGCCAACATTCCATTTATGCCAATGTGTTTTATCAACATTTGTAGATAAAATCATAACACCTCTCTCAACTGAGAAGGGAAGGTATGTTTAATCAAACTTTAAAATAATATTCCTATTTAGCAAGGAAGTCAGAATATCATATAGGAATAACTGGATGACTGCAGCTGCATAAATGGGAGGAAATCCAATAGTATAAATTGCAAGATCATACACGTACAGTCTAATAATAAGAATTTCTTATATAAGTTGGGGGCTCAGTTAGAAGTGCCAGAAGAAGGGGAAGATGTGGGTGCCTTGGTCAATCAAGGGATGAGCCTTCAATGCTACATAATTTTGAAAAAGCCAAATGTGATATTAGGATGTATCAGGAGAGGCATTTCCAATAAAGATAGCGAATTATTAATGCCATTGCAGAAGGCACTGGTAAAATCTCATTGGGAATACTGCGTACAATTCTGGTCACTGGGCTCAAGAAAGATGAATTCAAACTAGAATTGGTGCAGAGAAGAACTACTAGGATGGTCTGAGAAATGAAGAGCTTCTTATGAAAGGAGACTGGAAGAGCTTCACTTGTTTAGTTTGCCAAAATGAAGCCTGGGAAGTGATATAATTGCTCTCTATAAATGCATGCGAGGGGTAAATGCCAGGGGTGGCAAAGACCAAGGCCAACGCTGACACAAGATCAAATGGATATAAATTTGCCATGAATAAGTTCCAGCTGGAAATTAGAAGGTCTCTAACAATCAGAGATCAAGGGCGCCATTAGAAGGTCTCTAACAATCAGAGATCGAGGTGGCTGCAGCCATGTGTGCTGGGATGCTGCTTGCCCTTCTTCCCGTTCCTCTGACTATCAGGAAGCAAGGGGAAAGTACATAGCATGTGTGCATTCCTCCCACTCCGGGCTGGTGAGAGGAGAAGCAAAGGCATAATTCACACAAGCTGTGTACTTTTCCCTTGCTCTCTGATGATCAGGGGAATGGGAAGAAGAGCTAGTAGCATCCTGGTACACACGTCTCCCCACCACCACCACCTACCCTTCTGAAATGGCAAAGGGTGATGTTCTGGAACAACTTCTCAACAGGAGTGATAGGGGCAAACAACTTAATCAGTTGTAACTGCTGAACAATATGAGAGGGATTGCCTACTGTGGATGTTGTGGCAGTGGGGGGTCTTTTCCAGGTCATGTCTTATGTTCCTAAAATTTCATGCTTCAGGGCTTCAGCTGATCACCTGCAGGCATCAGAAAATGATTTTCCACCCATGTAGGTAGGGGAGAAAGGGGTCTTCAATCTCTGAGGTAATATGAACATTCTCTCTCTCTCTCTCTCTCAGGTGATCGGGTGGCTGGTTTTGGCACACATGCTCAGGGTTTAACTGATTGCCATAATTGGGGTCAGGAAAGAATTTTCCCACAAGTCAGATTGGCAGTGGCTTTGGGTGGGGAGTTCACCTTCCTCTACATATGGAATGTGGTTCACTTGCCAGGCTCAGCTAGATATCTCTCAAATCTAATCTTTCCCATTTGGGGGACCTCAGGCATTGGTTCTTTCTATTATCTGCCAGTAGCACACAATAGTCTTGTCTCTTGAGGGTTGTAATACTTTGGTCTAAATTTGGTGGTTGGGTTATGTAATAGGAGGTTGAATAGTGCCGGTAGCCTGTGATATACAGCAGGTCAAATCAGATAATCTTGTGGTCCTTCTGGCTTTAAGCTCTAATGATGTCCATTGTGACTTATCTAAATACACTCCCTTTCAAGAAAGGGTAAAAGCTTCAGTTGAAATTTCAACTATTATGATGGTGCTCTCCATCTAAGTACTCCAAAGGCACTATAGTAATTGCAAGAATGTCCAGACTTCATATTCCTGATATTTCTAAGAGGGGACATGGATGGATGGAGAAACCCATGTTTGGAAAATGAACTTTGAAGCCATCTTTATACAAGCAAAGGCAACGTTTCAGAGGCAGATCATTCTTCATTTTCTTTTACTCAAAAGAATACATAAGACATACTATATTATTACTTAAATCCATAAGACATAATTCAGCACTTGAATGAAATGCTGGACACTGTAAACAAAAGAAAACACCTCAGAATTATATGACATTATTTTCAAATGTTTAGATAAGTCTGCAACTTTCATTGATTCCAAAGAGTTGCTCAGTGCCACTTGAACTAATGCCACACTCAAAGCATACCCTACACCAGAGGTTATTGTCACTTAGAGCATTGGATGTATTTATGCCAAGGATTTGCCTTTCTCCTTCACTCCATTGCACTTTGAGACCATCACAAGCATAATTCATTGTTCTCTGTTGGTAGTATGTAAGCAGGGTCACATGCAGTCCATAATTCTGTGTCTATGGAATTCAACCCTTGTCACAGAATTTTTGAAGATAATTTTTCTAGCTCCTTTGTGAAGAAATCATGAAAAAAATGTGGAACCCATGTAAATAAGTCAATACTGTCTGCCTGAGCATGCAGGAAGCTTGGAACGATAGCTCTGAGAGGTGTGAACAGCCCCATTCATCTCAGTGAGCTAGGAATTCTGAAACCTCAGGACAACAGTTTAGATGCCAACATTGTTCAATATTTCATAACTTCATTTTAGCAGAAACTTCCAGCAAGCATGTCTATTGTATAATCCCAAACTGCCTCCTATGCCTCCTCTAGTGCCAAAAAATCTCAAATTACTCATACCCAGCTGCCAAAAGCTACAGCTTCCCCCCTGCAAACTTAAATGATTCCGTTCAATCCTATCAATGCAAACATCTAAAGGCATATTGAAAAATGTAAGGTTAGCATAGAATAAATGTAATCAAGATTTTTGTTATTTAATAAGAAATGCAAGGTCACTGTAGAGATTATACACATTGTTTCATATTTAATTAATAAAAACATTCATCTTTAAAATTATACCTGAAGCTTTTGGACCCCAGTCGGTTAGTCTGGGCACAGGGATTTATACGCATCAAAACTGGATCAGCTGTGGGGAATTAAAACCTGCTCAGCATGTTGTAAAGATGTGCTATGAGGAAGATGGGGACCATGTCCAGTAATAAGCATCAAGAAGGAGGCATCTCTAGAAACAAGAGTGGCACAGAGAACAGAATCACATAGGGTATGTCTACACTACAGTGTTATTTCAAAATATCTTATTTTGAAATAGTTATTTCAAAATAGCTTATTTCGAAATAACACGTCTACACTCAAAATGCATTTTGAAATAGCATTTTGCTATTTCGAAATAGCGCGTCCACGCTGAGTGGACTCTGAATCACATTTAAGGCTGGCCGAAACCAGTTCCAGCAGGGCACCAGGTCAGGACTTACTGTGTGGGTCTGCTGCCTGAGGCTCTCTGAGGTCTGTGCTTAAAGGGACCGCCCCCCCCAGACAGCCAGTTCTCAGGTTTCCCCGCTTGCTTGTCTACCTCAATGAGGGACAGCAAAGCATTTTGTCTCTGCGTGCTCTGGTTGCCCTCACTCGGGACACCACAGCACTCTGCAACATGGAGCCAGAGCGGCCCCTGGGCACTCTGGTGCTTCTCTTGGATGCATTGCTGCGAGCCTGGCTGCACTTTCTGCAGGCTGCCATCCAGGAGGTCCATCAGGGGGCTGTCAGTATCCAGGAGGCCCTGCGGGAGAGCTTCCACCCGGAGGAGCACTAAGAGCCTCCCTGGTCTGCCCCACTGGGGGCTTGTGCCTCATTCCTCCTTCATGTCCTTCCACTTACCCCTCCCTAACCCCCCTTCCTGATGTCAGATAAAATACACATATTTTCATGAACACAAACTCTCTTTATTTACAAAACTGGAGGGGAGGGAATGAAACTCTGGTGAGACTGGGGAAAGGAGGCGGGAGAGGGGAGAAGAGACGGTGGGAGAGGGGAAGGGGAAACCTGGGAGGAGGGAGCTGGAAGGGGGAAGCAAGGGTAAGAAGGGGGAGGGGAAGCTCAGGGCTCAGGGTGGGGGGGTCTCGCCGGACTAACTTGATTGTCATGGAAACCTGCTTCTGGGTTTGCATGTGGCCTTTGGTGGCCAGGCTGGCAGCTATCCTGCCATAGATGGCCACATTCCTCCATCTAGTGCGGAGATCATGGACATTGGGGCATCCCCCCAAACCTGAATAAGGTCCATGATCTCTGCCCTGGACCAGGAAGGCGCCTGGCAGACTGCTCCTGGGGAGTGGTGGAGGGCTGGCTGCCAGTGGCTTTCTGGCTCATGTTTTGGGGCCACTGGGTCAGGGGCAGTGACTGCTGGCTCTGGGCTGGCAGGCTTGGAGCTGGCACGGGTACTGTGGCCAGAGTCTACCCCTTTAAGGGCTCTGGGGAGGGGGGGAGGAAGATGAGTGTTCTTGGTTGAGGTTGGAGTGCCACCAGGGCACCCTGGGAAGGCTGGAGGCCCCCTATTTCGAAAAAAAATATAATAGCCCAATGTCTGTGACTCTGTAACGCTGAAATGCTGGCTGTTCCCTCTGGGTGGTGTTGTTGCCTCCCGCCGTGGCACTCGGCTAACTTCTGCACCACTCAGCCGAGCCGCTGCATGGGAGCAAGCAGCACAAGTGGCCGTTTGGGGTCTGCGCTCCCCATGCAGCACCCTTGTGCTGCATGGGGAGTGCGGGGCCAAAACAGCTGCTTGCTCCCGCGAGGCAGCCCAGCTGAGCGGCGCAGAAGTCAGCCGAGCGTCATGGGGGGAGACAAAGGGGGGCAGGGTGGTGACATGTAGCGGGCCAGCGGCTCCAGGCCCCGCCTCCTGGCCATGAACAGACCCTGGCCACAGGGAGGACGGGGGAACGAGGGGGAGGAGGAGGTGGAAGACAACTGGGAGGGTGCAGGATCAGTGCTGGAGTGAAGGGAAACGGTGCAGGGGGGCTGCTGGAGCTCATAGGCAGCCGCTCAGCCAGGCTGCCGCACGGGAGCAAACGGCGCAAACAGCCGTTTGGGCTCTGCGCTCCCCATGCAGGAGGAGGAGGAGAAGAGAAAGAGAGTGAGAGGCAGGAGGGGGAGAAGAGAAAGAGAGACAGAGAGAGAGGCAGAAGACGGAGGAGAGCTGAGTGAGGGGGAGGCAGTAGGAGGAGGGGAGAGAGAGAGAGACAGAGCGAGAGACCAGAGGCTCAGGAGAGAAGACCGAGATAGAAAGGGAATAGGACGTGGAGGAGAGACCTGAAAATCCCGTTTTATGACGGGCTAATTGGCTAGTTTCAAAATAAGTGTCTACACAGCATTTATTTCAAAATAGCTATTTCGAATTTGGCGTTATTCCTTGTAGAATGAGGTTTACCAAATTCGAAATAAGTGCTCCACTATTTCGAATTTATTTCGAAATAGTGGTTTGGCTGTGTAGATGCTAGGAAAGTTATTTCAAAATAAGGGCTGTTATTTCGAAATAACTTTGCTATGTAGACATACCCATAGAGTGCACACTTCTTCCTCTCCAAAATTTAACTGAGGCCAAACACACTAGGACATAGCATAGGGAGCTCAAAAGGCAAAGATCATTAATTCCCACATCTTGAAGGAAACATAGATAGTCTTGGACAGCTAAAGCTATTTTCTGAATTAGCATTTCTTGTCTGTAAACTGTAGCAAGTAATCTTGCTGTGTTGTGTTTTATTTTCACTGACAAGACAACTGAACAGAGGAATTAAGTGCTTACAGTTTCATTTTGGAGAGAAGATGAAGCAGAGCTACCTGGCATCCAATCTGTCCTTCATTTCCACTCATTAAAATTTCAGCATTAGTTCACTTCCAAAATTAAAGTCCTGCTTAAATATGAAAGAGATAAAACGAATAATTCTTAAAAAGAAAATTTTAAACGTGCTATCTGGAAGCCTATTCAACAAAGATAAATCCATTCAGTCTAATCACATTTCACTTTCTTGAACTTCTCCTAATTTTTAACTGCCTAAATCAGCTCAGAAGAATAGCCCAATCAATCCGTGTCATTTCAGAGCAAACTAGAGTTATTTTTAGTTTGCATTGCACTTTGCGGCTAGAAGTCTAAAACCACAGTTCACTCTAAGAAAGCACTTTGTAATACAGCATTGTAGAATCTCATCTCAATTGGGTTGTGATTTTAATCTGTGAATAGTTCATATTTGATCAAAAATATGAATAATAATGATGATAAAATTAAACTTTTGAAAAATATAAGCCATGCCTCTTCAACACAATTGGTTAACTCCTTTCCTTACGCTAAACATTTTAAAAGGAAGCTAATAGTAAACCTGAGAAGATATCTTCAAAACACAGGCAATCACCTTGCAGGTGGGGCAATTAGAAGTAGGGAGGTAAAGAAATGCCAATTACTGTATATGGATACACTTTCAAAAGAACTTTAAGAAATAAATTGCACAAGGAATACAAGGGAAAGAAGAACCCAAATATTTATCCAGAGAAGTGTAATCCTAAATCGATTTAGGAAACAAACTATATGCATTATGTAAGAGACAGACTGTCATAGCACCTCAGAGGTCATACCAGTGAGAATACCTTTGGGGAAGAGGATCACAGGTGAGCAATCAAAATCACCTGAAATGTGGCTCATAGCAGTCAAGACATGGATACCAAAGGGAATTGAATCAACCTGGAGACTGCAGTCTGTAGACTTGATTGTTACTTATACCATCTCTGCACTCAGAGCAAGATTAGAGTGGTCAGAGAGGGAATAAAGATGGCTTTGAGGAGGCATCTCTTTCATTTTAAATAAAGAAAAAAATAACAAAAAGAGAGTGCACAAAAAATAACCAAACCCCAAAGCAAAAAAACCAAATACCAGGCCCTACATTCTGGTTTACTTTAAATTTTATACCTTTCCAATCCATGAAAATCTAAGCAATCTGCTACAACAGGGAATTTCCATGTTTTCCTGTGGTCATGTTATTCAAAGCAAACTTTGAGCTTCAGAATGGCACAGTCATATTGCAGCCTTAAGATGTACCAACAAAAGTCCAGTTCTGTAAACTAAGTATACATCAAGTCCCCAAAGCATAACTTTGGGCTTTGTTTTACAATCCCAGAAAAATCATTCTTTATTCTACAAAACTCTGAATGAGTGAAATATTGAGGTTGGCCTAAGTGGCAGAGTAATGCAGTAACAGAGGAGGACTTTGTACATACGGGGATGAGAAATCCACTTCTCATACACATAATGTGTGTGTGTGTCTCTCTCTCTCACACACACACACACAACACACACACACACATTTCTGTATATATAAATATATCAGAATGGTATATTTTCTTCCCTTTCAATTGTTTGCACTGCTCCACTTGACTTAAACATTCATATTGATTGTTTCCCAGAGGATTCTGGCTCATGTTCATGGCTGAGCTTACCCAAACTGAGAGTGAACTTCCCCTGTCTCTCCCAACCCTAAAGTTTAATGCTCTTCATTTCTGACTAGCTCATCAGTTTAATGAAATAGTTTTTGCTTCTTCAAACTACATCCTTTTAGTATCTGCCTATTTACTTATCCTTCTAGACTTTCCAAATGATTTAAAACAATTCAGATGTTTAAATGGATTGCTAAGAGCATCACTTCATTAATTCACAATTACACATAAGAGGAATCTTGAAATTGCTTAGGTAACTATTATAAGTATAGTTCTTACAATGATGTGCTTATCTAATTATATCCTGCTCTGTCTTGGGCCTTGTCTACACTTACAAGTTTTGTCACCAAAAAACCATTTTTGGCAACAAAACCTAGAAGGTGTCCACATTGTGACATGACAAAAGTCGCGACAAAATACTTCCAATTCCGCATAAGATTTTTTTCTCTCCTCCCTTTTATTGTCAACAACCACGTGGTGGGTACTACAGTAGGGTTTTTTTGTTGAGTTTATTGACCTCCAGTATGTTTCCCACAATGCCTAATTAGACACTCTGACCAGCAATTTGAACTCTGCTGCTCTGCAGCCACCTAAACAGATAAACGTATATGCCCTTCCCACCTGAAAACCCTGAAAACTTTAAAAATCCATTTCTTGGTGTCTGGCTCATTGTGTAGTGGTCTGCATGGCATCTTCTCAGGGAAACAGAGGTGGCTATCGCTTAAAACACTCTCCTGCTTGAAGCAATGCAGAGCTTTTGGACCTTATCGGTGTGTGGGGTGAAGAATCAGTGCCATCACAGCTGGGGAATTTCAGCAGCATGGGGCGAACAGAGGCTACATTAGTGTGGGCTGGCTAAGCCCTGCCTAGGTTTGCATTACATCCAAACAGAGCACTGTTGTGCACACAGTATTAATAGAATCTTGCTGGGAGATGGTGCCAAAGTTTGCACTTATCAATTTTCTTATATGAAAATTGTATGTTACTGATAATGTACTTCTCACAGAGATTCCATGGCAGGGCTGCCATTTACCCACCACTGTGGTACCACATTTCCCCAAACCCATTCCTCTTACTGTGCTGCCAGAACAGAGTTTGGCTGCATAACGAACAGGGCCCCTCCTGCTCACATGCAGAAGCTGAGCCCAGGTTTGCCTGTTAACCTTCAGCAGAGATATGTCAACCAAAGTAATCTCAGCCTGTGGACAAGTGTAGGAGCACAGGTTGTACCTCTCTAAACTAGGACTCTCTGTTCCAGCAACATCCGTGGTCCAGTAGAACCAAAGAGTCCCAGTGGAGGGCTGGCGGACGGGAGCCCTGAGGGCTGGAAACTGGGACAGCCCAGCACACAGTAGTGGGGCTTCCTGGCAGGACCGGGAAGTCCGGTAGGGCCAGCAGGGTGGAGGAGGGCCAGTGGAGGAAGAAGGAGCCAGCCAGGATGCTGGCAGCTAGGCCAGGACTGGGGAGGCCAGTGGCAGGGGAACAGAAATTACCTTCCCCAATCTGGCAAAATCCGAGACTGGTCAGGTCCCAGGGTGCTGGTCCTGGGAGGTCCAACTTGTATTACAAATTGTTTCCATGTGCAGCTGCTGCACAAGCGCAGACTGAATTTTCTTGGGAGCCCATGCCCAACACTCCTCCTCTCCCTTTACCCCACCTTGAAACTCATCATGATAGGGAGTTTGGAGAGATCTGTGTTTGCCTGTAGGGTAACAAGAAAAGTGACAAGTTTTGTTCAGAGATGTGCATGTTAGTGAAATGTTACAATCTTTATTGAAAATAGTATAATCACTCCTGTGTTAATGATTATTTTTCCAGATCAGACCTTGAGAAGTCAGGCATGTTCACCAGCACAGAGACTCCTTCAACTAAGGAAAAAAACATGGAAGACGAGGGAGGATCTGGTCAAGAATGTGTTGCGTCATTCAACACTTCAAACAGAGAAATGGGAGGCAAAAAGAACCACAGAGATTAACACAAACCACTGAGTGAATGCTAAAGTTCATGGAAGACCAAAATGAGCTGCTGAAATGTCTTATCAAGATGCTAAGTGAACACAACCAAAGGCCTCACTGTCAATACATGCAGACGTCTTTTCACAGCAACTGTACCTCCAGACCCACACATCAGCCTCCATGATTACACATGCAAAATTCTTTATCCAGCAACCCTCCCTCTCCACACACACAAACTCATTTTCACAATAAGTATTTTTTTTACCAGCACACTCCATTCCATAAAAGCAGCTGTGACTTTAACAGCTGGAGGTTAACACCATTGTGAGGTTTTCCAGTAACCCTCACCATCCTTTACCACCAAACATCCTGACTGAAAGATATCAATAAAGACAAATTTGATGCAGGTTTCCATGAGTTTATTTTATGTGACGCAGCCCACACCAATCACTCTGGCCCCGCAGCAAATGTGATTTATTGCTCTGCGCACTTGCATAAGTGCTGCCCTGTTGGTAGACCCCCACTCCAAACTCATTCGGCCACAGTACAGCAGTTCAGCGCACAGCTCCAGGAAGGTTGCTTTATGCATCCAAAAGTTCTGTAGCCATCGCTCTTCATCCCACATCTGCATGACAATGCGATCCCACCACTCATTGCTGGTTTTGCTGGCCCAAAAGCAATGGTCTCCGGTGCACAGCTGATCTGTCACAGCTCATAGCAATGCCAATTGGGTGCTGTCCCTGTCACAAACATTGTCATCTGCATTCAAGTCTCCCTCCTCTGCTATTAATTGCATAAGTAGCTCTGCTGCAATGTCCTAAGCACATTGAACACAACATGGGAAAGAATTGTGGGATCCATGAGTTCTCACAGCAGCTGCTGGAGTTTGCAGCAAGGACTGTCATTCAAGTAAGGTGAAAGTAAGCCAGATGCCCACGGAGGGCTGGGAAGCAAAGAGGTGGCTGATGGTACTTTTTCACCTTCCCAAGATGCATAGCACTACATTGCACATTCCCATAGATAAAACCTTGTCCTCTTGTAACTTTCTCTTCCTGCTGTCAGGTGACCTCCCTAATAAAATAGCCTTCACAAAAACCAAGTGGTGTTTGCAGATTGGTATAGATGCATACAGATACCTATTAATCTGTCACACCACTGAAGTGAGCTACTAATGAAAGACAATGTTTTTGCTGACTGAAGATGGCACCAGGCACTGTGGGATGCTTACCCACTGGCTGCGTCTAGACTGGCATGATTTTGCGCAAAAGCAGCTGCTTTTGCGCAAAATCTTGCCGCCTGTCTACACTGGCCCGCGAGTATTTGCGCAAGAACACTGACTTTGTAATGTACAAAATCAATGGTTCTTGCGCAAATACTCTGACGCTCCCGCTCAGGGATAAGCCCTCTTGCGCAAGTATTCTTGCGCAAGAGGGCCAGTGTAGACAGCCACGTTAATTTCTTGCGCAAGAAAGCCCGATGGCTAAAATGGCCATCGGAGCTTTCTTGCGCAAGAGAGCATCTACACTGGCACGGATGCTTTTGCGCAAAAGCAAATCTTTTGCGCAAAGGCATATGCCAGTATAGACGCTCTCTTGCGTAAATACTTTTAACGGAAAAACTTTTCCATTAAAAGTATTTGCGCGCAAAATCATGCCAGTCTAGACGCAGCCACTTTGTTTTGCCCTTTCTGTTGACAGGGATGCTAACAATGTGGCCATGAAATGTTGACAATGGGTGGCAGACAAACAGGTTTGACCAGTATTCAGTGTTGGCAACTTGTGCTTGTCTACAACATTTTTATCACCAAACCTTTCCAGTGTAGACACAGCCATAGACAATAGCACAATCAAGTCCACTGCCTCCTTTCAGAGGTAATTTATAATAAAACTAATTTCCCAGGAAGTTACATGTCTCTTGTGCTATCTAGGGGGGAAACATCACACCCTGCAACCTTGTTTGTTTACAATTCCAAGAGTCCTTTCAGGTTTGCTCAGTGCCTGTTCAATGAACTTCGAATTTTGCTGCATCCGCTTCCCCCTTTCCTTACTCCTGTTCATTCTTGCCTTGGTAAAAGAGCGACTCAGCAAAAACCTTGTCCTCTTGTAGCTTTCGCTCCCTGCTGTCAGGTGACTTCCCTGGCTATCCTCAAACCCCTATCAGGTGATCAGAATTCCCACCAGATGATCTGTTCCTTTCTTACCAGCCTAGCTGGGAGAACAGATTTCCCTCAGGCAGTAGCCAGCTCTTTGCCCAAGAGTGCTTCCATTTGAATGGAAAGTCATCAAGATTTAATGATCTTTCATTATTAAATCTTGGTTTGATGCAAGATTTTTTCCTGACCCAACATGAGCTAAATATAAAGGCCACAAAGGCAAACTAAAGACACAGGCCCATTTTACTAATAAAGTGGCCTTCTGGTCATTCTAGGAATTAGCTCAGTTCAGCCAATTGAGAATGCTGCCTCCACTGTCTCCGTATTCTCCTTGCTCTGGAGTCATGTCTGTCTTGGACCGCAGTGTCCTCTTTTGGGACACAGCCCCCAGCCATGGCCCATTTGATCCTGTTCCCCATTCTGGGGGGGAAGAGTGATCAGAGATTTTCAGTGCTGCAGCTAGAGTACTTTTATTGTTTCTGGCAGCTGTGAGACCCTATCTTTGTATTTTTAAAACATGTCACAATGACCATTATGATAAAGCCATCAATTTGAGAAGCAGTATCTATTATGAAGGTAAACTGATTATATAAAGCATTTATCTGCTTTTTAAAATCTTCCACCTGCTGGACTTTAAAATATCAGTTGTTGCAATTTGCTATTATAAAGGCCAAATAAGGGTGTGTCACCTGTTGAAATGGCGCTGATCATAGTACTGGCTAGAGGACAGCACAGGAGAGGGAAAAAAGAGACAGATATTGTTGTGGTTTTGAATCTTCTTTTTACATTAATTTAAAACCTTCAAAATCCATTTTGCATTCACTTCAGCTGTTCTTCCCCAACTCCCTGTATATGATTAAAGTAACCAGAGTCTGGCTGAAAAACTGATAATATTCACAGACATTAATGTTTGAATTGGGAAACCTGAGAAATTCAGCCGAAACCACACAATTAAATGTTAAGGCTAACACCCAGTGCTTTACTTATAAAGACAAGAAAGGAGGCATGGGGTTCTACCATTGCTAGGATCTAATGTTTTAATACATCATGCAAATGGTGCAGAGGCACTGGAAATAGATCATTTTTATCCACTGTTCTCAAATCATTGATCACTGCTTGTGTTGATTATGTATGCTGTCTGTTCACTATTATCATAAATACCAAAAAGCTTAGATGGCAATTACTGTCAAATGAAAATCACGTGCTCCAGATGGCAGGGAGCATTTTGTTTCCAATGGTAAAGCACACCCATAAATTTTTGCAAAATGTAGTTTATCACTTTTATGGCTTTTATATGAGTACAAAAGCCCAGAGCAGAAAGGCACAACAACAATATTGTGCTGGGTACCAACCAATCAACTAATCGATGTAGTCATTTGTCTTTGAGATAGTATTTGTCGCTTGATGTCAGACTCTCACAAAATGTGAAGACTATAATATACCATAATGTGTTATAAAAAGTACAGTACTCTAGAGACATTTAATAGAACCTTAGAAATTAGCAATGAGCAAAACATATTACCTCCTCTTGTTCACCTCCCTATCAATGAAGGATTGCTCCATACATTATTTATTTTAGATTAAAGTCCAGTCTAGTCCAATATATCTTAAATGACATGCTTTTGGGAAATGATGCCTAGACTAATAGATCTCTTTATCAAAAAGTTTTCCCTGATATTTAGTCTAAATTTTCCTTTTCTTAATGTAATCCTGTCATGCCTAGCTATACATTTATGTACTATCCAACACAATGACTTTCCCTCCTTGGTGTTTACACCAGAGGTGGGAGGACCTAAGGCCCGGGGGCTGTATGCAGCCCCCAGTTCGCCTGGGTCCGGCCCCTGAGGCTCGGGGCTCCCCACCAACATTCGGGAGCCCATGCTGGTGAGGGGTGGGTGTTCTTTGTTTCTTACTTGTGTGCAGCCCCTAATTGATTTCTCTGCAGGTCAGTGGTACCCAGCCCAAAAAACGTTCCTAATTTAGACCCTTCAGGTGTTTGTACACTCTTATTAGGTTTCCTTTCCACTATACACCACCACCATCCTAGCAAATGCACAATTTCCTTTTTACTATACTTTATTTAGTATATATTTAGCCCTTTTAATCCCTTCATAATTAAATCTCTCCATCTCCCTGGTCATTGAGTAGTTCTTCCCTGAAATCCCTCTAATTATATCTTTCTGGCAATGAAATGCCCAGAATTGAATGCAGTACCCAAGATGAAGTTTCCCCAGAACTCTATTGACAGTGAATTCTGCCTTGGCCCTAGATCAGTGATGGGCAGCCTGGGCTAGTGAGTGGGCCGCATCTCAGTGGGCCACAAGACTAACATAATCAAGACATTCTCCTGGGGTAGGGTACTTTTGCTAAGTGCACTTACATACCTAGAATTTGCAGGCTGTGCAGACTGAGCTGTAGCAGCACTTTGGTTGGCTGCAGAGACAGTACATAGCTCTCACAGTCAATGTTATATGCAATTGGCACACACCTTACTTCATGTGCCTTTGCTTTATGTGTGTGTCACTTTAGTAATACTCGTAGGAAAAAAACTACGTGGACAGAAACCAACAGAATCAGCAACCCTGTGCGTAGGCAACAGTAAACAAAGAATCTCCCAGGCCACGCATAGAACCCCAATGAGCTGCATGTGGCCCTAGGTCTATCATCTTCCTTTCATTTCTAATATTTAAAAAGAAAAAAACACTACTATTGCCTGTGAAACTTTTGCCATCTGGGAGCCTAATTCTTCACTACCTTTGCACCTAGTAGCAATTCAGCACTGTGCAAAAGCAGTCCAAAATGCTTCAGTTTGTGACAGAGCAGGCTGCTCGAGGCACCATCCAGAGGTGAAAGTGAGTCAGTATGGGCTGGTACTGCATGCTGGTAAGAAGCAGACAGCAGTACAGGCCCCTACGTGGCCAACATCAAAGCTATTCAAGGACCTCACTGCACCTTTTGCTCCCTCCCATGTTGATGGCCCTGACAGACCCTACCAGCAGGGCCCCTGATGGGGGTTGGTGGGAGCAAAAGAAGCAGTTGTCCTGAGGCCTGGCAATTTAAAAGGACCCCAGGCTCCCAGCCACCACTAGCGCAGTAGTGGTGACCATGAAGGGCTGGCTGGAGGAGTCTGGTCCCCTAGCCCCAGCCCCTTCCACCCAAGGCCACACTGGGGACCCAGAATCACCCCTCCACACTCCTTCCCTAGGACTCTGGCCTACTGTTAAGTCCAGACACTTACTTTCACACCTGGCACCATCACCTACTTTAGCATATCTTTGTAAGGGCACTCTCATGTTAGGTACACAAGTAGGATAAGAGATCTGAATGTGAGCTTGTCTACAAACAAGTGACAGCTGGACTAGGAACAAGGTACCTCATTGCCTCATGGTGAACCAAAATACTAATGGAAACCTTTGCCTTTTACTTTATGGGATATGACAAAGCTATTTGCTTTTGCTATTATTTTTTATATTGGCCCTCGCAGCAGAGCAATTCTAAGGAAAACTGAGGTAAAATTATAAAATGGTCAAAGAGCACATGCTTTGTGTGATGCATATTATATTGTGATACATTTTCTAGTCTATTATTTAATCAACAGAATACCTCGATTTCAAAAGTATAATGATCATGCTGTCTAAAGTGGCTCACAACCATGACTGCATGAGGAAGTGGGTCTGGCCCACGAAAGCTCATCACCTAATAAACCATCTTGTTAGTCTTTAAAGCGCTGCATAGTCCTGTCTTTTGTTTCAGCAAGACCAGACTAACATGGCTACATCTCTATTACTATTCTGCATACCTCCAGGCGCTCTGTCAAAAGCAGGGGGAAACCCCAAACCTGGGGTGTGTTCTATAATTAGATTTCACAAAGCCAGTAACAAATGCAAACTCCTGGATCACTATAACACTCTTACCATGGAGTCATAGAAAGTCCCCTTCAACTCTCTCTATCTTGCCACCCAGACAAACTGGATTTAGGGTTAAATGATCACTTACATCACATGCAGGTCCCAGGAGATCAGCCACTTAGCCCAGATCACCTGCAGTTTATTACAGGATTATTATGAACTAGGAAAAAGGAGTAAGAGTTATTTATGGATTAAAGTAAGCAAACCTATATACACAAATGAGTTACCATCTAAATGACAGAGTTATGGTGTTCTGTCAACTCACAGGGTCTTTCAGGGCAGACCTAGGAAGCAGCCAGTAGGGATCTTTGGCTTCAGTTCAGAGTCTCTCGCCCTTCTGAGATCAAACAGCCAAAAAGATGAGAAATTTTCCTGCGGCTCTGTTTTCTTTCCTTCATTCAGCTTCCAAATCCACAGGAGGAGCTTTCTTGCATGTAGCATTTCCCAGGTGTGATGAGACCATTCAGCAATCCTTTGTATTGTCCCAGTTCTTGATGATAGTCCATCTGATTTTGACAGTCGTTCTGGATGGGCTGGGGTGAGGGATGATTCCCAGGCCTGGATTCACATGTTCAGAGTGAACATTTTCAAAGTTATAAAGTAAAACTTAGATATTGTCTTATGGCATGGAATACAGACATTGTAAGTGACATTAATGCATGCAGCTATTTACAAACATTTCATAAACTCTAAGCACTCAAAATGTTCTTATAAGACTAAAGCCCAGTGAGCTCCACTTCCCCTGTGGCTCCTGCCACCTCCACACAGCATTAGTCCCATCCCCTCAGTGATCCCTGAGGCCATATCCTTGAGGATGGGGGGAGAGGGCAGGGTGATGGTGGGAAGGGGAAGGAATTGGGGCCAGTGGAGGGCAGCTGCCCCAGGTTGAGTTGCATAACTAATCCAGCTGGGGCTGACCCACAAGCCAGGAGCTCAAGACCCTTGTGGGGGGCGGAATAAGCTCATGAGCCCCTTGAACCTGGGGCTAGAGGGTTTAGAGGACCAGCCACACTCTGTCCTCTAATTGGCTGAGGGTTGTTTCCCTGAGATTCACAAAACTGAGACCCAGTTTGAGGTTTCCCCCTGCAGTTTTTCTGGAGTTCCAGAATAAGTGATTGGCCCCTTGATCCTACTGAAGACAGCAGGAACAGGAAGCTGTGCTGACCACCGGGATTCAGCCTATTCTGGACTGTGTGCCTTGTGGTTCCTGCTTCTCCAGCTTGATTTCCTGGCATATTGATCCATTGTGACTCCTGATACGTGACTTGTGGCTCATGACCTCTATATTGTCTTCTCCTTCTGATTTCCTGGCATCCTACCCAGCTGACTCCTGACTGAAGGCTGCATACTGTGGCTCGTACTACATGAGTGCCCATAACCCAGTTATGACAGCAGATTTGTTATAAAATGGCCAAATTCATCCATGAAACTTCACTGACACCAGAGGATGTAAACCAGTTATAACTTTGGCCCATTATGCCAACTATTTTCCATTATGGAAATAGAGTGGAGAGGAAAGATAAAAACAATAAAAGGTCACATTTAAAAATTAATATACCACCTAATGTGCTAAGACAAATGCTACAGGAAGAGGAAGGAGAGAAAGCCGCAATCTTAAAATAGCATGTTTGACCACAGTTCTGACATGTTTACGGTAAACCAAATCCGACTAAAGAAGTCAGCAGCAGCAAAAAGCATCTTCCAGAAGCAATTCGTTTAGCGCAGCCTCCAAGCGCTTTGCTAAGAGTAATTTGTCTATTGGCTCACCTCATAAAGAACCTAGCTATGGACCCCAAACTTTTCATTCTGTGTCTCAGGCCAGTAATGTGTAGTAATGCGTGTATAGGCATATTTTACTTTACTGCCATGTACACAGGCACTGTGGGCCCTGGAGGGAGTGGAACTAGTATAGATCCACTAGACATGTGATGGGATAAGATACCAGAGGCCAATGAATACAAATTGCCTATTCCAAAGAATTCTAATCACCTCCTTACGTAGTGCTAGAATGAGTCATCTGCAGTTTTGTTTATGAGGGCTATAATCTCAACAATGGGAATTTGCAGCAGGCATTTTAGCAAAATAACAATAGCATTTTTCAAGATAGGAATGCAATGCTAACATGCGTGCGCATGCACACATACACCAATTTGCAAATGCTACACACTAGGGAGGAAAAAAGAGTCACATTCATCAATACACTAAGAATAAAGGGCTTTCCTGTCATGGGAAAGTTAAACCCCATTGCTTTAGAGATTACATTTTTGTCTCAAAGTCATTTAATAAATTATGTATGCAAAATCATTTCTTACCAAGCTGCCAGGACCAGTTCAGATATTTGTTTATATAGTGATATTAGAGGACAGTGATTTATTATTGCAAACTGCACTTTGCCTTCTAAGATTTCTTTTATCATTTGAAAAATTGCATGCCTTCAAGGATAAGGAATGCATCTAACATTGCCTTGGGACTCTTCATGCAAAGCTGTGGTAAAACTTCACCAAGTTCCCTTCAGCACTGGATGCATTCAGATGCTGCCCAGAAGCAAATATACAGTATTTTCCTGTATATTCCCCCACTGGAGTTTCAAATTATGGGAATGTTAAAAAAACAAACCTAAAAACAAGTTGAAAGATGAGAATGAGATAAAAATAACTTTCAAGGTAACTGAAAGAAAATGTTTTATCGCCTCCACATAGCATATATTGCTTGGGGCACTATAATTTTCATTGTAAGCACAGTCTAATGGCACCACTTAGTCACATTTTGTGATTTTTAGAGTGAAGAGTCAGAAATCTCTTTATGTTAGAAAGCAGTGAGTTTGAGGCATCAGTCTGCACATCAGGGGGACCATTGCTGAAGTATTAGCCTCATAAGTTAAGAACATACAGAAGAGCATTCCCTGGAAAAACAGACTGTTTCAGCCTCTTCTGCCATTACCCAAATATCTTGCCAATACATTAACGAAGATAAGCAGAAACCTAATAATTTTGTAATGCTATTGTAGTTCCATCCAGATTTTCCAGCTTTAGCCAAACTAAAGAAGTAGGTACAGTTGGCTTAACTCACACTGGTAGGCACATTATGCTTGCTCCCACAGAAGCAGCTTTGGCAGCAGCTAAGACACAGCAGTAACATCACACCTCTTCTTGTTTTGTCAGAGGAAGACCTCTTTTAAAAGACTCTTGTCAGAGCTCTGGAGTATCCTGGCACAGGAATCCTGCCATTCAACACTCCTTGTTTTTTAGGCTACCTCAGCCAGTTCCAATGTCCCAGATGCAGTAGGAGTTATATAGGTGGCTTCTACATGATATTCCCACTCTGAGGAGGCCATTTACCACCAGATTGACTGGGCTTCACAAATGGGAACCAGGCTTATTATGTGGTAGGTGAAATCGTATTAGCTTCTGGTGATGCTCTGGAAAAGGCTGGTATCTATAGTGGAAAATCTAGTAGACAACTGGGATCCTTCAAATGGCCTCTGCTGGTTTCTATGGGAGGAAGAACTAAATCTGCTGTTCTTTCTTTGTTACAAAACCTAGATACCCTGTAAAATCAGAGGGAAATATTTCGAAAATGTTCAGATTTCACCTGTGTGGAAGGAATGGGGAGTAAAGGAATGCATGTAGGCATTCTGCACTGGAATTGAAAGGATTTATATACGCAACCATGACTTTTCCCCCTATTATACCATGCGATCACTATCATGCTACATAAAACCTCTTTCTATGTAGCCATTTAATGTTAGTATATAGAGCAGCCAGCAGAGGATGTTTTGGTACCTGGCTCATACTGCAGGAGCTTTACAGTCTGCTCCTAAATGCTGACCTTTAGCCTGACTATGCGCTGCACTGCTTTGGACTATGAATTATGGAACCAGTTTAATGTTATTCATTGTTAAGATTCCTGCCAGGGTTTTGCACTAATTATCACCAGTTATAATTTAATAATATATCTGGGTCAGAGTGGACTTGAAACTGGGGCAGGCGAAAACAACCAGGGTGAGCTATGGGAAGGGCAATTTTTAAAATTTGCTAAGGACTTGACTACACAGGAGGTGGAGGGAAAGGGAATGTACTTTGCTCTAACTTGGCTTCCTCTGCATTGAAAACTAGCCTGTCTACTCCCAGACTTAGCACAAATCACAAAACTTAGGACTCTAACTGCTCATTTGCTGTGTACTCATGTTTGCTAAAAATTGAGTTAGTACAACATTTGTGTGCATGCAATGTTGCCCTGCTCTACTCTGGCACATTAGACCAGCAGTTATCACATACTGCCTCACAGCCAGCATTGACCTGTTTGTCTATTTACCTGTGTGCCCTCATCTGCTCTGGGGTCAAATTGAACAGATGTTCCCTGCCCTGTTTACATGGTGGTGAGGGCCAGGATCAGTCCCTTTACCCCTGGATTTGAAAAGATGAGCATTACAGAGCTTTTTATTCCACAGCACTAGGCTTCATGCAGCCACTTGAACTGATGCAGAGATGCTTCATCTCTTCACTAGGGTTACCAGATATCAGCTTTTTGGCCGGAACACTCTGATCATTGACTGGGACATTAAATGTCAGGTTAGCCACCTGCAGTAGGGCAGACAGGCTCCCTGCTCCTGGGTAGTGGACAGCATCTTCTTCTGGCACCTAGACATAGGGACAGCCAGGCAGGGCTCTGTGTGTTGCCTGTGCCCCAAGCACTGGCTCCACAGCTCCTATTGGCCAGGAATTGCAGCATACAGAGCTGCCAGGCCTTGCCTCCACCTAGGAGCCAGAGGGAGATTTCACCACTTCCAGGGTCTGCCTGAGGTGAGTCTACACCCCTCATGCACTCCCCCAGCTCAGAACTCCCTCTTGCACTGCAAACTCCCTCCTGCACCCCAACCCCCTCCCCACCCAAAACCCTCATTTCTTGCCCCAGATGGAGCCCCCTTCTGCACTCTGAACCCCTCATTTTTGGCCCCAGTCAGGAGCCCACACCCCTAACTGAGAGCCCATGCCCTCACCCATGCCCTGATCCACCCCAATCTCTAGCCTCCTCCCACACTCAGAACCCCTTTGGCTCCAGCCCAGAGCTCCTCCTGCACCCAAACTTCTCATCTGGGGTTCCACCCCAGAACCCACACCCCCAGCTGGAGCCATCTACACCTTTGCACTCCAACCCCCTGCCCCAGCCCAGTGAAAATGAAAGAGTGAGCAAGGGTGGGAGAGAGCAAGTGACAGAGGGAGGAGGGATGGAGTGAGGGAAGGGCAAAGCATTGGAGAAGAGACAGGACAGGGATGGGGCCTCAGAGAAGGGGGTTGGGAAAGGGTGCTCAGTTTTCTCCAATAGTAAGTTGGCATCCCTCCTCCTCTGCTGGGGAGAAGTGAGAGTCCAGGAGGTTCTTGCATCCAGCCACCACAAGAAACAACTGAGGCCACAGATGGCCACAAAGGGGCACAGCCAGGAAGCTGCTCATACTGCATCAAGAGCAAAGGGCTCATGAAAAATAGAAGGAGATCAAGGAGAGTAAAAATACCTTTGGCAGTGCCCCATGACCTGCCCATTTCATGTGGAGCAGGACAGAATTGTGTCTAGACACACTACAACAGAGCCCAACACCTTTGTCACCACTCTGCCCCCCTCCAATACCAAAATGACTAGAGTTCACTGGAGGATGACAACAGTGGCCACAATGAAGCTAGCTCCCTGCACAGCCAGGATCTCTTTGGGATTTCAAGCCCTGAATGTGCCCATGTAGCAAAGTGGTCTGATTCTCAGCCCTGGACAAGGATGAAGATCCTCTCAAGGGACACTCCAGCACATAAGTAAGTATCTTTACAGTTTATTGTCATTATGCTTTACTGCTGTAATCAATTCTGTTTCAACTGTCCAGTGGCCACAGCCAATTTGAGTGGAAGTGAGCTAAGAGCCTTTGAATCTCTAGCCCCTCATCCCACACTGTCCTACCTTTCCTTCCCTCCCTCCCAGACTCCTCATACGCACATATTTCCAAGTGACCGATGGGTTCAGTTCAATTTCTGATTGTACTGATGCCACCAATCAATGGCATAGAAGTCCATGTCAGGGAGGGTACATACCCAGGTACTTATTTTTTTCTCCCTCCCTGCTCAGCTCCTCCCTAATGAATGCTACCGCTTCCTGAGGCAGGCGCTGCATGCTGAAAATGGCTCCCACCTGGTACAGCCACAGTCTCCCTCTTACCTTAAGCTGCAAGGTCAACTAATGAAACCTTGTAGTTGTGCAAAACTCAAAAGTTCACTGAAGTAGTTATTACCAAAAGCATAGGTCAGGCTAGTTTTCACACATGAGGGGTGTAAAAACAGGCATTGCACACCAGAGGCGTAGCGAGGGTGTTATGCGCCCGGGGGCAAAGGAAAAGTTTGCGCCCCCCCCCGGCGCCGTGTGGCACAGCCCCGAACCTGGTGCACAGCTGAGGGGAACTTGTACTGCATCTTCCCCCACCCTCTACAGTTTGGGGCCGGGCTCCTGCATGCACTAACCCTCCAGTGGTGATGGAGGAGGGTCGGGCTTAGAGCAGGGTTGGGCTCAGAGCAGAGAGGCAGGGAGGAGACTCCAGCTGCCGGTGGCAGGCAGAGTAGGAGCACGTGAGCTGAAGGGATAACGGGGGGAGCAGAATGGGATTAAATTGGAGCCTCCCTAGCATGGTGCCCAGGGGCAACTGACCCCTCCGGCCCCCTCACTATGCCACTGCCCCCCCTCCTGCAGATCTATCATCTTATGCATGTGCAAGATCTGTGAGAGCTGTCCCATGAATCTGCAGTTAGTGTCTGTGGCATCGGCTTCTGGGTGGTGTCTCAATGCTGCCACATTCACCTCCAAAGAGGGAGCTTCTCAAAGCAGGCCCTTGCTGCTGACCCACAAAGCATCCACAGGTCCAGTCTCCTTTCAATGGGCCCACTTCCCAGGGCTCATTGATCTTGGATCTGGCTTCCATCCCCTCTCCAACCTTTGCAACTGCCCAGAGGTGCTCACCTTCCGCATTATACATTCCCACCTCATTCACCCCACAGGGACAGTCTCTGCCTCACTTGTCCTAGGGACTATTCTACCAAGACTTAATACAAAGTTTCCATGTAAAAGGACTCAATACAAAGCTAAAAACTTCAATGAGAGAATGATTAATACAGAGATGTGTCTACATCTGCTGCGGAGACACCTCTGCCTGCCTCCACCCCTCTCCCCCCAGAGTCTACAGCCTCATTGCAAAGTGGGGGAGGGGAAGAAAAGAGGCTGAGGCCCATCCAATGGGACTGAAGCAGTCATGAGCAAGCCATGCCCGGGAGCCATTCTCCTGTCCATTGCTGGTGCTGTGTTGCTTCAGGCACGCTGAAATGCAGTCACCTCTAGAGTGGGCTGGACAGCTGTTAACACCTGCACAAAGTTTCAGGCAGGGAGAAGTGAGGGCTGCCTTCCTGCAGAGCCCTCATCAGAACTACTGTGCCCTCCTGGCTTAGGAAAAGAATAAACAGGAGGATTGGAAATTAACCCGCCCAATCTCACGTCCCCTAGGCAGGGACTGAGCCATCTACATTAGGCCCCAGCTGGAGTATCATGTTCAGTTCTGGGCGCCACATTTCAGGAAACATGGAGAAACTGGAGAAAGTCCAGAGAAGATCAACACAAATGATGAAAGTTCTAGAGAACATGAGATATGAGGCAAGGCTGAAGGAATTGGCCTTGTTTACCTTGGAAAGAGAAGACCGAAAAGGAACATGAGAGCAGCTTTCAAGTATCTAAAAGAGTATCATAAGGAGGAGGAAGAAAAATTGTTCTCCTTGGCCTCTGAGGTTAGGATGAGAAGCAATGGGCTTAAATTGCAGCAAGGGAGGTTTAGGTTGGACATTAGGAAAAACTTCCTGCCTGTCAGGGTGATTAAACACTGGAATAAATTGCCTAGGGAGATTGCAGAATCTCCATCACTGGAGATATTTAAGACAGGTTAGACAGACACCTGTCAGGGATGAGCTAGGGCAACTCAGCTTTGGAAGCCCCAGGGGCCACACTGATACTTACAGAACATGCGGAGGGCCTCAACTTAAGTGTGGTTGCATATGCAAGCAAATATATACAAATAGCTTCTCTCACACTGACAGGCATGAATACAAAGATTAAGGCAAGACTACACAACACACAGACCCCATTTAAGTCAGCTCTGCTGATATTAATAAAATGCAATATTTACCTGATTTCTACCCATGTGACAGCACTTTTCATGAGCAATGACAGTCCAAGAATTTAACTACTAAATGCATATCAACAGAAGATCATTACACTGACTACTTTTTTGTTTTGGCTCCCACTCGGCGGCCACGTGTTGATCCCTACATAAACCCAAACTTCACTGCGGGGCGCAAACAAACCGTGGGCAGCATACCAAGTTATTAATACATATTTTTAAACCTTTACCTTTTCTCTCTGCTGCCATGTCTCCTCTCCTTGCTCCATCATCTCCCCTGGTGCCTGCTGCCCCCCAACTCCTCACCCACCTCTGCTATCCTGACTCCTGCCCTTCTCACTGCCCTCAGCCCTCCTGCGACCTGACCCCTTCCACCAGCCCTTCTCTCCCTCCTGTGCCCACTCCTCCAGTAGCCCCACTCTGATCAGGTGAGCTACCCCTCCTCATCCCCTCTTCTAACACCTCCCTCTACACACCTGCCCTGCCTCTCTCCTCTGGTGCTGGTCCCTCCCCTGCAGGTGTCTGCCCTTCTGCTTCACCCCAGAATCTCCTGGCACCTGCACCTTCCCTTAGCCCTGCACCCTCCTGGAGCCTCCCCCTTCCCTCACTGCCCCTGCCCCTTTGCCCTCTTTTTCCCTGATGCCCACCCCCTCATCACTCTCTGCCCCCATTCCCCTCATGCCCCTGTGCCCTCACACATGACTTGCTCCATCCCCACCTTTCTCATGCCCACCCCTTCTTTCAAGCCTTCTCCCAGCACCTCCCCTCCCCTCTCTAGACCCTAATGCCCTTCTCCTCTCCTCTCCCAGCATCACCTGTCCCCCTCCCACTGACACCTCCCCTGCCCTTTTCCTCATTGTCTGCACTTGGCCCCCTGGCATTTGTATCTTCCCTCTCCCTTCCACCTCCGCACAAGCCCCTTCCTCTCCCGCCCCTTCCCCCTAGTTTTCCCCCTGCCCTGCCCTGCCCTGCCCTGCCGTACCTTCTGCCTTCCACTTGCGGGGCCGGAGTCTGCACTCGGGCCCCAAAAGTCCCCAGACTCCGAACCGGAAGCTAGGCCGGCACCACGCGGCACCACACACTTTTAAAGTCCCGGGCCATGACGTCACGTCACGCCCGGGCTTCTCCCTGGTCACCTGCAAACACTGCACAGCGTGTGCAGGCAAGGGGGAGCTGACTGAAAGCTGGCATGGGCGGCGAGTTATATGGCCGTCCCCCACCCCCCCCGGCCCCGGACCGTCCTTGCCGCGCAGCGTGCGCAGGCAAGGGGGAGCCAACTGAACGCTGTGCATGGCAGGGACGGGACGGGACGGGGGGGACAGCCATATAACTTACCGCCCATGCCAGATGAGCCTGCGCAGCATGCACTCACAATTGCCCCCCCAGCACCACGTTCGCTACGCCTCTGTTGCACACCCACATAAATAAGGCTAGTGTACCTGGCTCTTGTATATAAACCATTATTAGTATTGCATACTAATAATGCAATACTAATACTGGAAAATAAGTTTAAGTTAGTTTACCCCAACTCACACTAAGGATACATAGAGGAAAAACTCCGCCGCGTGCAGGGAACGTGTCTGCTCTTCCGGTTTTTTTGGTTGTTGTTTTTTTTGCAGAAGAGCAGATACACTCTTTCAGAAGTCCTGTCTTCCTCCTCCCACGAGGAAGAAGGGCTCTTCCAAAGAGGTGTTTTTTCAAAAGTTGGCCCAGTGTAGACAGGCCATATTTCGGAAAAGCCTCTTCCAAAAAACTATTGGAAAAAGGTAAGCAAATTGCAGAGCGCAATTTGAGTACCTTTTCCCAATAAAGCCCCGTAGTGTAGACATATCGAGAGAGAAGGAGTATATTGCTTTACAGCTCTGAAGGCACATGGCTGAGGTATATGACTTTTTATAGAAAAAGACTGAGAACCATGAAAGTTACAAAATCCAATCTCTTTCTTTGCTCTTTCTGCACGTCTGCAGCAGAGATCAAGCACAATCTAAGGCTGAGCAATTGCTTGCTTTTTAGTACAGACCCAATCATTACCCTCTCCCCCCCACTGGGCTCATGACTCCCTGCCACTCAGGCAGCATTTCTAGAAGCAAATAATCTCAGTGAATAATACCACAGCATATTTCTCTGTCTTCTCTTTGCCATTTGAACAAGCTTCTATTCTGCTTCTGTGTCACCCACCTCAGTGCCTCATTACCAAGAGTTTAGCCAGCCTACAGCTTGCTAATGAACTATTCAGCTTGTATAATGAAGGTTGAATTGGCAAGACCTCCAAGCACAGGACCTCTATCAGTGGCTGAGCAACTGGCCAACCTGAGGGGAAAGATATTTTTGGGAGTCATCCTTACAGAACCAAACAAACCACAATCTATGGAGACAGGTTTGCTGGTTGACAAGAAGAAAGAAAGCTTGCCTCCCCCTCCCTTTCCCCCCCCCCCTCAGCAGACCATTACCATGACCAGAGACGTAGCGGGAAAAGACAAGGACATTCAAAGGCAGCTCCTAGAAGCAGCAAATAGGCAGCACACAGTGCCACAGAGTATACTGCTAGTAGAACAACAGGCAATGAAGCATTCTCCAGCGGGATCCAAGCAGGTTCTGCAGTCCTCCAATGATAATATAGGTTACTGGGAAACCTGACAGATATTCCATGCTATTGTCCCACAACCAAGCTCTTGTAGGCCATTCCAAACCCCATAAGCCCAGAACAGTGAGAACAGCATTACACAGGACTCAAGCAAACTCCATCCCTCCAATGCATCCAGTAACTTTCAGCCATGGACAAAAGAGGACTGCACTATGCAAAGCTGCTCCAAACACAGTTTGTGAGAATCAGTTGCTAGATAGCCTCCTTCTCCCTCCTTTTACGGCTGCTGAAGGAAACACTGCTGTTGCTTCATTAGCTGCTCAGTGACTGAAATCTGAAGCTGAAGACACCCTCCACTGAGTTGTCAAATAAACTGCCAACATCCTCTGTGTATTAGAAGTTGCCAAAAGAGTGATCTGAAGCACTATTGCATATATAAAAGCTTCAGAGGGGTAGCCGAGTTAGTCTGTACAGGATAAACTTAAAAAACAACAAATAGTCTGGTAGCACTTTAAAGACTAACAAAACATATAGATGGCATCTTGAGTTTTCGTGGGTCATCTGAAGAAGTGGGCTGTGCCCACGAAAGCTCATGATACCATCTACATGTTTTGTTAGTCTATAAAGTGCTACCAGACCATTTGTTGTTTTTTAAGTTTATTTATGTTGCATATATGATTGCTGACAGCACTTTGAAAATGGTGCTGTCACAGTTCGGGGCAACTGCATTTGTATTCTCTCTATGGTCCAGCAAAGGCAACCACCCTCAGGCTTCCTGGTTACTAGCAGGAGCGGCCCTAGACGAGCTGCCGGCAACTGGTGCCCTAGGCGAAACACACGATCGGCACCCCCGCCTCCAAAGCCCTCAACGGCTGTTCTTCTTGGTGCCCTGGGCGACCGCCTAGGTCGCCTGTATTGACGGGCCGCCACTGGTTACTAGCCATCACCTCTTGTGGTCAGAGACACGTCTCTCCCTCCTGAGCAAGGTTTTTCCAGGCTGCAGAGATCCCTGTGTACACTGTGAATTCCCCAGCAACACAGACTGCCTCAGCAGGCCTGCTTTTCTTTTCTCCTTAGATATGATGAACAGTGCAATTGTCACATGTTAGGTCACCACACAGCACTTACTAATCATGCAACCGGATGGCAAAAGCATTGCAGGGGAAACATGAAAACAATGAAAGAACCTATCTGCATGCTAATAAACATCCCTGTTACTTCTTGCATAACATTTATTTATATATATATATACAGGGCTCACCGAACCGCGGCGAGCCCCGCTCGCCAGCCGCGCTGTCTGGAGATCTGCGCATGCACAGATCGTTCTGCGCATGCGCAGATCGCCTGAACCTGGCTCTTCCGGGTTGCAATCTACTCGCCGTGGGCGAGTAGATTGCATTATTTGTCGAGCCCTGTATCTATCTATCTATATATATAAGATATTTGTTAATAACTTGGGTGCCACGGTGGCACACATCTGAACTAGTGCACATGACCTCAATATTGGTGCACAGGACAAAACTCACTCCGCTCATGGATGGAAAATCTTAGAGGGAACACTGCTCACCCTCCAAGATTCATGCTGGAAACATATAAGACTGAACAAGGGGAAGGATCAGGTCCAAGCTAGGAGGCTGCTTAGCTTGTCAGAAAAGACTATCAGAACTACTGTTAGGGTAAGAAATTGTATAGCACAAGTTTCTTAGTGTATTAAGTTTAACTGGTGTCTTGTTTTATTTTTCTAAATGACTTATTTTTATCTGTCTTCTAACCACTCCTCATGGACCTCCCCGCCTAACTATAGACTCTAGGACCTCGCGAGCCGCATGTGGCTTCCCTCCTGCACCCAGAGTATGGCTTGCGAAAACCCTTCCCCCCCCCGGCTCGAAAGACACCCCGTGCCCCCAAAAATGGCCCTCTCCTCCTGGCTCCCTGTGCTGACCTGGGAAGGGGAGCCATCCAGCGCAGCCATGAAAGCTGCAGAAATAAAGATGGTGGCAGGCAGCGAGAGCCTGCTGTAGCCAAAAAGCCTCAAAACATGTTTAACTGAGGTTTCTTTTTTTTTTTGCTTGACAATTTTGTGCTGGCTCTTTGTGCTGGATCCACTGCTATCTTGGCTGTTTGCCCTCTTTGCCCAGAATGGGTTGGCCACCCCTGCTCTAGGGGAATGAAAAATGAAAGGTAACTGTATCTCTCTTGATTGTACCACTCACTGCCTCTTCTAGCATGAGTATATTAGTGAAAAGTAAAGAAATGTGTCGTGCTATTTTAGGGGGGCAACATCCCTGTAATTGAAAATTTATCCACATACTTACCTAGGGTTCCTTCCCAAACACTGGACTCATCCATGCTCTACTGGTGGGACTGCCTGGACTGTGGTGGAGTCAAAAGCAGGTCCTAACTTGCTGTGCAGCTGATCACCCAGTATGCCTGTCCCTCATATTTCTTTTCTCCTCGCTATTCATGGCAGGGGGTCTGATCTGCACTGCTCAGAAGTGGTGTATCATGGTGGGGTCTCTGCCAGGTATGGCATGCAGATGTTTGTGAAATCATCAGGTCTGCAGCTCATTGCATGTCAGCCTTCCTGTTGTTCTGGTAAGCCTGACAGCTCCATGGCTTTTGCGTGGCACTGTGGCTGATCCCTCTCATACACCTTCTGCCACATTCAGCGAACAATCTGCTGGTAAATGTTGACATTTCTGCATCTGCATAAGAGCTGTGCCTGTACAGCCTCTTTTCCTCACAAGCCCAGGAGAGCCAATCTGTCATGGTGCCTTGGATGGAAGGAGTGGGAGCAGCCAGCCCTCAGTGCCACCTGCCCTGCAGCACTGCCCCCCTCAGCCCTCAAGCCACGCGGAGCAGCATTCTGGCAGCGATTTAAAGGGCATGGGGCTCTGGCCACCACCACTGCCACAGTAGTGATGGTGGCTTTGAATTGCCGGGCCCTGGGACAACTGCCTCCTTGCCCCTCCCCCTTGTTGCAGGTCTGCCAACAAGAAGATATTGCAGGAATAATTCTCTCTCTCTCGTTTAGACACACACTGACACACACACAGACATACATAAACACAAAATATTGGAGTAGTCAAATCATATGCAAGGAAGTCTGGTTGCTTGCATGATGATAAATTATTTATCAGAGCCACAATTTCAATATATCATAGACAGAATGACAGCAAGTAATATGTAGTTTCATACTGTAAAGGATCTCCAGTGAGTTTGTCCATCTGTTGTGAGTCCGTTTGTTCAAGAAGTCTTCCTAAATGATAAGAGCTAGATCACTAAATTTGGTATGCAGCTTCCTCTTTTCCTAACTTAAAGCAGGGTCAGGGTTTGGTGGTGCCAGGACAACGGGATGTGCCTGGAATTCCTTTGTTTTCCATCACATGGAAAGGGATGAGGCTGATAGGAGAGATAACTACTGTAGAGTGACAGCAGGGGAGTGGCTGTATCAGGAAAAGAGAGGCCAGCTGGGACCAGGGTTCTGCATGTTTCCACCACTGGCCCAGGTAAGTGGCCCCCATGCCTTCAAATACCTCCTCCCCAGCCCTCAGCCACAACACCGAATGGGGGGAGCCCCGCCGCCGGCCAGCAGCCCCACCACCCTGGAAGAGCCACAGACTGGGACCAGGCAGCAGAGGCCCTCTGATCCCCAGACAAACTGGAGACTGGGGTTGAGCTGTACAGCCCCAGCTTCTCCCTAAGGAACACCACTGGGGCCAGGCCACGCAGCCTCGCCCCCCCCTCCCACCTGGAGGAGAATCGCCAGGGTTGGCGCTGGGCCATACACTACCCATTTCCCCCCCTGCCGAGGAGCACGGCTGGGGATGGGCACTGCAGCCCGCTCCCACCCTGGAAATTGGTGGGCGGGGCCAGGCACCACAGCCCTGCCCCCATAGGAGGAGCTGGTGGGGCCGGAAGCTGCAGTGCCATCCTCGCCACCATGACTGGCCCTGGTGAGCCCCTCCAGCTGCCTTCCCTGGGTCCCCTGACCTGAACCTCCCACCCTCTGTTCTGACTCCTACACCCATACCCCCTGTCCTGAGCCCCCAAACTCTGCCCTGAATCCTGCACTCCACACAGTGCCAGCCCCCTGCCCTGAAGGACACAAGCAATGCTGGGTAAGTCTTCTAGTTAACTTATAATTAAGTTGTAGCCAATCTCCAGTTTTTAGTAACTAAATATCATGTACAAAGAGACAAGGAGGATGAGGTAACGTCTTTTATTGGGCCAACTTCTTTCAGAGGAAGAGCACTGTGTAAGTTTGAACACTTATCTCTCTCAGCAACAGAAGTTGGTCCAATAAAGATATTACATCGCCCACCTTGTCTCACTAATATCCTGAGACCAACACAGCTATAACTGCACCACATAAACATAGGGTACTGATCTGGTCTCATCCTCCGCAAAAAATCAAAACCCAGTTTTTATAATAATATAAAAAACTGTAGTCTTTGAGATTTCAAAGAGATTACACGTTCTGCTTCCAAATACATGCCATTCCCATTTTGATCACTTCATAGAAACTGTCTGAGTCACTGATGTAGCAATCAGAAGGGAAACTGAACCCTCTAAGGCTAAGCCATTGGGTCTGACAGATCTGTGTGAGTGTGATGTATGGGCTCTGAGGGCTCTCAAAAGGGAGGAGTGCTAGGCTAGTGCTCCAGCAAAATAGAATGCCTGCAGTCTGTCGTAACTGCTTGTAGTGCTTGCAGAGAAGCAAAGGGTTTTACAAGCCCTGATCAATAAAAATGTTGAGCAAGAGACAGGTAATCTAGCATTTATAATAAGAAAGATGTGAAGACAATTAATACCCACTCTGTTAGATTAAAAAACGGGTCCTGACTGCAGTACTCTGATAATACCCAAAAAAATTGTGAGTAAGGCACCAGTTGTTGGGCTTGATGCCTATGGGCACCAACCCCCATTCTGAGTCATCTGTTAGAAAAGTACTGAAAATATTTTAAGCTGGTTCCAAAAATCTAAGCTGCAAGCCCATTTCCGTTTTCTTCCTAAGGATATTTTTTATTTCTAACATTGTAAGAGATAAGACAAAGCTCTGAAATAATGATTGCACTCAATTTATGTTATTTACTATACAGCTACTAACTCATAAGATTAACACGACCATACACAGTTTACAACATGAAATCAGACATTCTTGAAATTGCACAAGTCAGTCATTTATCTGAATTCTTTGCGAGTCTTTACTAGTGAATATGAAAAAAATATAGATCCCTGGAGAACAATTGTTAATTACTGCACCAAGTATCTGGTAAGATGAGTATTGTCAATTTGCAAGAAAATCTATGGTCTTGAGAAATTGTATTGCATATTGAATACAGAATACAAAACAAATGTAACAAACTTTATTGGGAGATTATTTTGCAATAATAAAAAAATGGCTTTAGGTCATGGTTCTCAACCTATTTACCATTGTGGGCCGCATATGCAGTCCTTTATATATTACTATATAAATGGACTGCATAAAAATGAGGAGTACAGGATCTTTCGAAAAAGGGTTTTATTTTCAATTGATCCCCGTCTAAATGGCTGTTTTTCTTTCGAAAAGCCCCATTTTGAAAAAAAACGTGGCCGCCATTATACAAATGAAGCGCGGGAAATTTAAATCCCAGCTTCATTTGCAATTTCGAAGTGTCTAATTTACAACCCCTTTTTTGAGAAAAGGGATGTAATCTAGACACAGCCTAGATGTACACGTGGCCTCCTCCCTTCCCACTGCTCCCAGGGGCGGTGAGGGGATTGGGACCATGCATCCTCTTCCCTCCTTGCTGCGCTGGGGATGCTAAGGTGCGCATGCACTCTTCCCCTCCCTGTGGTGGGGGGGCACATGCACACTCAAGGTGCTGCTCCTCCCCTCACCATGGTGGGGGTGGGGCCTCAGCAGAGGGGGTGGGGTTGTAGGTAAGTCTGGGGGCCAGCCTCCGCCTAGAAACTTCTCAAATGTTCACTAGGTCAGAAGGCATGACGGATGTCTCTCCTTTTATAATAATATAGATGTAGGCTGCATCCACACACTATATCTGCTACCTGTATGTCCCTGACGGCTGCAGTTGTGTGCTGATTGGGTTGCAAGTGGCCTGTGGGCCATAGATTGAGAACACTGCTTTGGATTACAACTTGGAGATACATTACAAGGGGTCACATGTTCATTCTTTCTATATTGTAGCTGCTCAAGTCCATCAGCTATCTCATGGATTTGCTACTTCTGTTCCCCTGGTTTTGTTTACCCCAGGACTGTTTTAGGTACACCAATAGTCTGATATTCATTTTTCACCACGCATGCAGACAAGAAGAGAAAGTTGTGAATCAGCAAGGAGAGAAAAGAACAGGACAACATGGACCTGAAAACAGCCATTAAAATGCCACTCACAAAGAATATTCATTTGAATTCTCTTCAGATAACCTTTTCTACAATTCCTTGGAATGGGAGGATGAGAAAACAAAAATACGTGCTCCTTTCAGGTCTTTTATGAGTCATATTATGTTCCTCTCTTTCTGTCTACCATTACTTGAGCAAGAGGGATGAATGTTGTTGATACATAGACAGGGGTTTAAATAGGATGAGACTTCATGGAAAGTACCTGTAACAAAGGCTTATTTATGCACTGCAGCCCTGGGGGTTTTTAAATGCTCATTGTAATCTAGTAATGACTAGTTATTAATGTAGCTGGGCATTTGTGGACCCAGAGTAGCTGAGGCATGGCCTGACATGAGTAATTAAGGAAGGAGGCCTCATTCTTGAAGGACAGAATCAGGGAGGTAAACTGATCACTAGGCTAAAAAGACAGAATGTCTGAGTCAGCTAAGAAAAGAGGAAGAACACCCAGGGAACAATTTACTAACAATGAACAAGATAAGTTAGGAACATAGAGATGAAGTAGAGACAGGCCCACCGACCAGGAGAGGGGAGAAAGAGGGCAGTTGCTCTAGGGCCTGATGATTCAAAGGGGCCTGAGGCTCCCAGCCACTGCAGCTGCAGCAACCAGAGCCCTGAATCCTTTAAACTGATGTTGGTACACCATCCCACATGCTCTGCGAGGCTTGCGGAGGCTGCCGCCCCCCCGCCCCCTTCTCCCCGGATAGAGAGTAGGTTGAGCATGAACAATGCATGAACAGAGCACACTTAGCTCCTACAAAGTAACTAAGTCAATCAAAAAATGCATGATTCAATATAATGTGTAGAAGTATATAAAGAAAGACAAAGTGAACAATATAATATATTTTATAGGGCCAACTTCTGGTGGTGATAGAGGCAAGCTTTTGAGTTGCATAAACCTGAAGAGGAGCTCTGTGTAAGCTCAAAAGCTTGCTTCTCTCATCACCAGAACTTGGTTAAATAAACAATATTAGCTTACCTACCTTCTCTCTCACATTGTGGAACTGACATGGCTACAACACTACATATGAAGAAAAAGAGTTTCTGTGTTACTTTGAATGTAGGTATGCCCTATGCCCGCCCTCTGTGCTTGAGTCTGATCAATTCAGTTTAACGTTGCTATATGCCAAATAAAGGAACCTGAGTGACAAACTCTGGAGCTGAACTGGGTGTTTTGGATCCCAAAGAACTGGATTCAGTGTTCTCACAGAACTGGACAATGCATTCTTGATAAACTATGATGAAAAGGTCTTGAAAATCCCAAAAGCCAGTTATCCATTACAGCAACTTATGGCATAAATGGTGATTATGCAGTCAAATATTCATGTACCTTGCATGCACGTTTTTAAAAGTCTGGGCTTGTACATTCAAGGCCATGTCAGGGCAGGCACACTCCATTTTGGTCACTGTCCGTATTGCTCTCAGGGAAGTCTGAGCACATTTATTGGGAAAAAAATAGATCTGGATTTCACTGAGTGCAGTATAATGCTCACTTTAGAGTTAATATGGGATTTCAGTTTATCAGGAATGCATCTAAAAATTTTAAAACAATATTACAAAGAGACCATGAACTATCCCATTCATCCTAGAGTTAAAGGGAGAGACAGGCCCACATCAACGTGTGGATCTAGGTGGTAAGAAAAAGAAAGAGCCTGAAGCACATACCTGGTATAAGGCCTGGTGCCTGAATCAAAGTAAGCAGAGTTATACTATAAGTAACAAACAGGCCTTGTCAAAAGCAGATGTTTACCTGCAAGTCAGTGTCTCTCAGCACTAAAACTGTTAGCACTGCTAAAAGCACATGAAATATGTAAATACGTTCCACCTGGACAGTACAAGGATACCCCAACTTAGTACATAATAAAATAGTTTGAAACAACAGGATTGAAAGCATAACAATGGGGAGTGAATAGGAATGCTTTGGAGGAAAGTTCAAGGGGAGGTGCCAAACGTGTCATTAATGCGTAAGATGATACATAAGGTGTGTATCATAGATTGTTTATCTCCATCTATAAATGTTGGAGTACCTTGACTTAACTCTTTGTCCAGCCTAGGAGGCAATAGTGAAACCCATACTATTGACAGAGTCAAATCCATTGTCACGGGTACAAACACATAAGGGATCAGGGGCTGTCCTGCTACCGATGACTATTCATGTACTTTGTTCAACAATAAAACTGACTCAGGTGCCTTCATATCTTATCTGAGTCTGTGTTCTTTGGGAGCTTTCTTGAAGTTTATGATGCTAGCTATCTGCGCCGAACTGGCATGATATACTGAGGGAGCATATGAAAACGTACACAGCCGAACGTTTATCATCACTGGTGGAGCAGAAGACCTGTCAGGATGCCACACCAGTGAATCCTGAATTTATTACATTGCTATTCTTCCCTGATACATAAATCTGATTTCTACCAGTATTCAGGAACAGCCAGGTTTGTCCCATCTCTACTTCAAAATTCTCACTTTTCCATTAAATACAGCTGAAACTAAATAAACCTGTAGGATGCAAAATGATGGAACAGACTAAATTCTCAGGAATACATATCTGAGGTTTATTAAATGTAACCACTTCCCCTGCGTATTTATGTTTTCAACACTGTCATATTTACAATCTGTTTGGTTGTAATATTATTAGAAACACCAGCTAAATGTTACTTACCAAAGTGAAACAAAATAACACTACAAATTGTAAGCCAGAAATTTCTAACTCCTGCTGAATGATACTTATGAACTAAGAAAAAGCTTTTAGAAATCTACAAAATGGCTTCTCTGGCTGACCATATACTATGCTACATATGACCCAAGGAATAAAATGTGAAATCAATAACATGGTCAGTAGCAGGCTACACACTTATAACTTCCCACCATACCTATGGAGCTGAATGGTAAGTTCCATACTGAGTAGAGAAATACACAATACATTTTCAAGAAAGAGCTTTTTTCCCTGGCATTATTGAATAAATATAGATAACTGTGACAGACTGTACAAGCTTTCCTGGGTCTTAGAAGGAAACCCCAATAGACCTGCCTTTTTCTGTGTTAAGGCTAGTCTACTCTACTGACCTTACAGCAGCCAGTTGTACTGCTGCAAGGTATCCCATGTTGCCGCTCTAAATCAATGGGCAAGAGCTCTCCCATTGGCATATTCAAACCACCCCCAACAAGATGCAGTAGCTATATCAATGGGAGAATGTCTCCCACCAACATAGTGCTGTCCCTCAAAGTAACTTAATGTGTTTTTAACACCTGACCAGCAAAAGTGTGAACGTAACGTAGCCTTAGTTTCACTATGAAGAGAACAGAGAAAGTCACCAAATCTGATTATGGTGGTAAAGGTCTTCAGGGAACTGAGATGACCACTTGCTATAAAGGAAGTTTAAACCCAATGTGCAGATCTCTCCTTAATCTAGGAAAGCTAAAAGAGAACAGCTATATTCTACTGAGGCATGAGCCACTTAATACAGCTGCCTCTTGTAAATGGGGAATGTATACAAATAGGCAAGTTTTCTCTCAAAAAGGGCGTGGATCTTCAGAACAAAGAAACACTTCATTTTTTCCCCAGAATATGGATGGTTACCAAATTAAGCAGCTAAGAAGTTAAGCCTCAGATGTGTTTGTTCCGTTTAATTTTGGTTAGTTGCTTAGTCAATGCACAGCCTCAAGGTAAGGGTTCAGGATTCTGACAAGCCCTTTTAAATGGTTGAAAGTTAAACAATAAACGTGACAGCCTTTCAAAAAAAAAGTGGGTGTCTGCTTCTTCCCTTAGACAAGACTCTGATGTAATGTGTGGGAAATGGGAGCTAGGGCCTAGCCACAATTATGTTTTAATGCTGCCAATCAGTGTCTCCAGATTTAAAACTGAAGGACAAGCTCATTCTGTATCTTAGCCTCACAGGTGGCAGGCTCTAATGTGCAAAACAAAGAGAAATACAGGCACTGAAGTACTAGCATACATTCAAAGGAGAGATTTGTTGTTTTATGTTTAAGTTCCAAGTAATGCCTTAAAGAAAGATGAAACTCTGCAGTGGATGGAGAAGCTGCAATAGAGCTGAAAAGAGGTGGGCCCATTGGGGAGGAAATGTTTGTAGAGTAATCCTAAAGGAACTCTGTGCTTGCTAACTAAAAGATAGTGATAGTGTTAATTTTTTAACATGAGCAAGGACTAGCTCCTTTCAAAAGATTGACCATAGTTGTAAAGCTGATGTTTGTAAACCAAGTTAGAAAACAAAGTGCCATCAGTTCTGTTTCAGACCTGGGCCTTTAGGCCAAATCTACACTGTAACTGGGAGCAAACCACTCAGACAGGATAAAAAGACTGTGTTAAAAATAACGGTGTGGACATTGCAACGCTAGTAGCTACCCAAACTCAAACCCACTCTAGCTGCTGGAGCTGAGATTGAGCAGCTAGCCTGTCCTCTGCCAGTACCACAATGCCCATACAATTATTTTTAGCATGCTGGTGTGAGCCTCACTTAAACAAGTCTGTCTGCCATGCTGAAATCAGACTTTCTGCCCATACTAAAGCCGTACCTTTAATGTTTGCATAGTTAAAAGTGCATCCGCACTTTCATAATTAGTCCTATTACTCTAAGTTGACCTACCTGTAAAAGCCCTGAGGCTATGTCTACACTACCAGGTTATTTTGAATTAAATTATTTCAAAATAATTACTCCCAAAATAACTATTTTGAAATAAGCTTATAACAAGCTCCTTATTTTAAAATAATAGGCTTGGTAGTGTGGACACTCACCTCGTTATTTCAAAATAAGGGGAGTTATTTTGAAATAACTTCCCAGTATAGACATGCCCAAAGAAAACTTCTCACCTTTTTCAAATTCTCTTCAGTTCATAATTTAATTAAAATTCAGTAGATTAGAGCCTAATGTATAATTTGGAAAAAGTTAGGTCTGAATTTAGCCCTCTCAGTTAATCTATTTAGAAAGTGCACATGTATTATCATCACCAGCTAGTACGTAGGCTTAAGTTTATAGGACATTATCCTTCAATGATGAATCAAATATCAAGTCACAATATTGTACCAGTACAAAATATACAATAATAAATTGAAGATTCAATCTTTAGCAATTGAAAAATGCTATAGTAAATTCTCACTAAAGCTACTTCTACACAGTGGTGCTATTTCGGGATACCAGAGCTATCCCAAAATAGCTAGCCCACATCTTAACAGCATACCTATTATTTCAAAATATAATGTGCTCCCTATTCTGACGTCCCTGTAAACCTCATTCCACGAGGAGTAAGGGACATTTCGGAATAGTGGGTTATTTCAAAATTTGGCACTGTGTAGACAATGCCAAATTACAAAATAAGCTATTTCGAAATTGACTCAAAATAAGCTACGCAATTTGCGTAGATTCAAGATATATATTACATGTCAAAAAAGTCTCTTAAGTATTTACAAGTTAAAAACCTGGGTATGCTAGTCTTAAGAAAAGAAAACTCAGGGGAGACCTAATAATGATCTTCAAACATGTTAAAGGTTGTTACAAGGAGAACAGTGATCAATTGTTCTCCATGCCCACAGAAGGTAGCAGAAGTAATTGGAAGTAATCCAAGAAGTAATTAGATTAATCTGCAGTAAGGTTTTAAGGGAAAAAAACAACTTTCTTGCTCTAAGAATAGGTAGGTACTGGAACAAGTTAATAAAGGAAGTTATAGAATTTGCACATTGGATGTTTTTTGGAACAGGTTGGACAAACTCCTGTCAGTCTAGGTTTACTTGATCCTGCCTTAGAACTCGACGATAGACTAGATGACCTCTCAAGTTCCCTTCCAGCTCTTCATTCCTAGTGCTACACCTTTTCCTATGAGTGTGATCTATAAACTTGAACATTTTAACTGTGTAATACGTACTGTGCCTCAGAGGTGTATGGAGATGGAACAGAAGTTATTATTTCAAGGAATATTAACTTCTGCAGAAATATTTGCTTGGATATTCCGTAGATCTCTAAGGAAGTATGCTGCACTGATCAGCTATTTCCCAAATTTTCCCCAAGGACCCCAAAGAAGCCCCCTTAGTGGGTATATAGAGTCTCCCTCAGACTTCTGGGGGGAGCAGCATACCTCAGAAGTTCTGACCCTTCTTCAATTCTTTTCATAGCTCTCTTTGTTTTTGCTTCCCTCTGCCTGAATAAGAGTAGTGAATCATTGCATCCTTAGGCCCAGAATATATTTGTCCTGTAGACAAGGTCAGTAGGATTTACACATATTTAAACACATGACTAAGTGTCTTCCTGAACTACGCCTTAATTACTATTTAGAAAATGCCCTTCTATAATGAAATCTATGGGTAGTGAAAACACTTCAGTTTAGTGATTTGGAAACTGTGTGTGGACAAACTAACATAAAACCAATAGTCATACCGTACTGACTTTTAAGGAAGTATTATGAAAGTTTGCTAATACTGAAAGAGTGATCATGTTAGAAATGATGTTATCATTTTCCTCTACTTGTAAAGAAAAAATTGGGAGAGTAAATCTACCGTAATAACCTAATTTTGCTATAAGCACTTATAAGATACAACCAGTAACCCAGGTGAAAGTGAATTGATAGCAATGTATAGAAAATCTACTGAATATCCATTTTAAAAAACTGTTCAGAGAACAGTTAGGCTGCATAGCTAAGTAATTTAAGCTAGAAAATGTCACTATTAAGGTTGCATATACAGTCTGAACTCTCCCCCTTGCATTACAATACAGCCTGAATTACGTATTATTTCTCAGTTTTCCAATCCTTCTAAAGTACCAGAAGACCTATCTTATTCCTTACCCAGTCTTCACCAGTTTTCATACTACCAGTTTTCTCGTGAACTATTTCTTCAATGCAGTTATTGGTACTTTGTGCAAAAATCTGCAGAATACTGAAAACTTGAGAGCAGAACAGAAGATGGAATTTGGCTTAATTTAGCAGAAGCTGCTGCAGAACATTCAGTTTGTCACAGCCTTGCTACAGAATTTAGATCCAACTTTCCACAGTAAAACACAAGGCCTTGCCTATGCCTCTTCATGTCTCACTCCCCCTACTAGTTGAATTATAATCACATTTTGTTCTGCAAGGTATTTAAAACAGCTTATATGAAAGATATTTTGTAGACTAGGGTCTGATCCTGCTCCCAATGAAATGAAGAGCAGAATTTTTCTTCAAGTTCAATGGGTGCAAGAATGGGATCTACAGTTCTCTCTCTCTAAACCAGCCCCATCCTTTTTATTCTCTCACTCGCTCGCTCGCTCTGGCTCTCTGGTTCTCTATATGAAATTGCACGACTTAGGATACTTATGTAGAAACTGTAGAAACCATTTCATATTTAGCTAGAAGCCACTTCATATAACAGAAGCCATTTAAGTTTCTCGCTTCTGCATGTACACTAGAAAGTTAACTGACCTTCACCAATGTGAGAAAGGCCAGGAGGATGGGCTGTTGGAATGTGTTAATGAACTATTTTGAGCTGAAGCTCAAACTCCTAAAACCTGTTTCTTTCTGTGCTGATAACAATTTCTCTTTGAAGTTTGTTTTGATGGAATGCCCTGGCATCAGACTTGTTTGGTTAAGGGTATAAAATACTAGGATTGATTGTATTAGCCAGCCTTACTGGGCCTGGCTTTGCTGGGACCACGTTTGGCTCATGCTCTGCTTTATTAATTAATAAAGCTGTTTGTTAGCTGCCTAAACAGAGAGGAGCATTTTTGCTTCGACACTTACACTGGGCCAAATGCTAAAAGGGAAAATGCTATTGACATAAATTGGAGTATTCCCAGAGTTAAAAATGAAGAACGACTTCAGGATTTCAACCACTAATGGAAAGAGCTCATTTCCTGATGGCATTTCCTCCACAGATCTCAAGAGTGTTTCAACAGACTACCAGCTTATCCATATCAAGACCACTGTAAAAGTCAACTTCAGTTCACTTTGCCAGAAGTTTTCAGTCTAGTTTCAGATACACGGTACTCATGTACCGATTCATAAAGATCAAATCTGCTGTCGGTAAGGAATGATAAATGTTTTAAAACTATAGAATTACATGGTAGGAAATATGCAAATCTTTCCCCATCCTCTAGCTAACTGGGAACATGTCACTCAAGTATAAAACAGAAGCTATGTAGCTGAGCTACAGATGAATTTTCATTTTAAAAGCTTTCATTTTGCCACAGCACTTTTGTAAGTTTTAAAGTCCTTTTTCCCATATGAAAATGTCTTATAGACTTTAAAAAAAATGAAGCCATTTCTAGAGACTTTTTGAGCCACCATGAAGAATCCCTGTTGTAGAATTCTACAGGACAGTTTAAAAATCCAATAGAAAAGGCAGAATTCTTTGTTTAATTCTATGGGTTTTAGAGTAACTTTTAGAAAACTCATTTTGGCTTTGACCCTGACTTTCAGAAGTGCCAAGCATCTGCAGCTCATTTAAGTTCAAGTTGGGTTGTGGGTGCTCGGCACTGTCTTGAAATTGGACCTTTCGTCTCTATATAGGATTGTTCCTATTAATAATAATAATAATATATGGAGGTATACCATCTCATAGAGCTAGAACAGACCTCAAGAGCTCATCAAGTCCAGTCCACTACCCTCACAGCAGGACCAAGTACCATCCCTGACAGATTTGCCTCAGACCCCTAAATGCCCATGTCAAGGATTGAACTCACAGGCCAGAGTTTAGCAGGCCAAGGCTCAAACCACTCAGGCATCAAGTATTTCAGGTGCTTTTTTTGGGTCTGATCCTGATGAATGAGTTTGCTGGCCTGATATATGCATAGCCCAGATTTACCAGTACTTACCCATATCTCTCTCTCCTTTAACTTTGGTGTAGTGTTTGGATATTGGGAAGAAATGTTTGTAATTCAAAGTAAAAGCTAAGGGTATTTTTACAGCCAAATCTAAAGGAAATCAGGCAACAAGGACTCTGCCTAACACTGGCATTTCTGTTAATCTAAACTGCACTTGGTACAGTGTGTGACTGTGGAACCTATGCTTGTGGCAAGCTAAGATTGGTTTAATCACACTGTGGGCAGAGTGAAGAGCTTACAACAAGTCTGGAAGACAGTTTTATGTATTACAGTGTCTGAGACAACTCACTCATGTAAAAATGGTATAATTATGAAAAAAACAAATATATTGACTTGGCATTTGCAACAATTCATCATGCTGGGTGGTTAAAGTAGTGCCATTTTCCATCACTGAGACATGGCTGTGCTCTATTTATTTTTATAGCATCTGGAATCTGTTGTACAGAAGTCTGGATCAAAATCCATAGCACAGAACCAAAAAAGTTAAAGCCATGTTTCCACAGAGAGGGTTAGAGATGCTGAGTGTAAAGACCTAGGGTATGTCTACACATCAAAGTTAATTCGAAATAACAGCCGTTATTTCGAATTAACTTTAATAGCGTCTACACAGGCAAACCACTATTTCGAAATAAATTCGAAATAGCGGGGCACTTAATTCGAATTAGTTAAACCTCATTCTACGAGGAATAATGCCAAATTCTAAATAGCTAATGTGAAATAAGCACTGTGTAAAAGCTTATTTCGAAATAGGGGGCCTCCAGCCCTTCCCAGTTTCCCCTGGTGGCCACTCTGAGCCAATCCAGGAAAACTCTTCTTCTCTCCCCCAGCCCTGCAGCCCTTAAAGGGGTAGACTCTGGCCACACTGCATGTGCCAGCTAGAGGCCTGCCAGCACAGAGCCAGCAGTCACTGACCCTGACCCAGTGGCCCCAGTATGAGCCGGGCAGCCATATCCAGCCAGCCCTCCACCGCCCAGATCCCCAGCTCCCAGGAGCCGCCCAGATCCCCAGCTCCCAGGGCTGGAGAAGGCGGGCGCCTTCCTGGACTAGTGCAGAGATCATGGACCTCATTGAGGTTTGGGGGAAGGCCTCCAACGTCCATGATCTGCGCACTAAATGGAGGAACGCGGCCATCTACAGCCGCATAGCTGCCATCATGGCCACAAAAGGCCACATGCACACCCAAGAACAGGTGCGCGTGAAAATTAAAGAATTGTGGCAGGGATATACCAGGGCCACATGGGGCAGCTCCCCAACAGGGGCACACACCTGCCCCTATTTTGAGGCCCTGGACCGCGTCCTGGGGGGGGGCAGGACGGTCCGTGCCAGCATAGGGGGCAGCGAGCCGGGAGCAGAGGCCCTGACCAGGCCATGGAGGAGGAGCCTTCACAGAGCATGCCACACCGCCAGGACCCCCGAGCCGTCCCAGCAGCCGACTCACCAGGGTCATCCAGGGAGGCCACAACATGTGAGTGTCATCACTGTCCCCTTATGGGGGGGAGGCGGGAAGGGAAACGAGGGACCGTGCGCGTGGGCCTTGCTTACCACGGATCACGCAGCAACCCGTGCACGTGGGACCACGTGCCATGCCACCCCTGGGCAGGTGGCTCCAGCTGGCTGCCACACAGGGGCCTTGGCCTGTTAGCCACATGTGTGTGTAAAGAGACATGACATGCTCCTGACCCCGGGGCGGGACACAGCAGGACGCCCTCCCTTCACGAGCCCCCTCTACACAGAGGCAGGGGACATCTCCCCCCCCCACCTCAGCCGCACTGTACACAGCACAGGGGCACGGATGCAGTCTCAGGGCAGCTCCCACTCCCGGGGATAGCAGGACATTCTGAACATGGCCTCTGTGCAAGCACATCGGCTCTGATGGTGCAGGGAACGGTCATCCTCACCTTGCAGAGGGGGGCTGGGCTTCACCCACTGTGCCCCAGGGATAACTGACCAATCCTCTTCTTTCTCCACAGCTGCACCAACTGCATGTGCAAGGCGCACCACCTCGCCTGGGACATGCTCCCACACACGAGGTCTCCGCAGGAGGACCAGCTGAACACTGCAGGGGTACCGAGAGCAGCATCTGGGGGCACTGCGAGCCCTGCACCGCACCCTCAACCGCTGGGTGGAACTAGATTTGGAGCTCCAGCGGGAGCAGCTTGCCCAGGGTCGTGCCATCTGTGCCCATCTGCAGACCCTGGTGCAGAGCGCACTGCATCCTGCTGCTCCAGCACCTGCTGCCTCCCCACCTCCCGCTCCTCCTCCCACTCCTTCTCCCCCTCCTGCTTCTCCCTCCTCAACCTTCTCCTCAATCTCCACACACACCCCCACCTCACCCTCCACACCCTCCTCCCCATCCCCCCAGGGACGCCGAGGCCCCCACATCCGCAGTGCTGGGAGAAAGATGGCCCGGAGAAACCCCCACTCCTGAGCTTCCCCTCCCCTTCTTCCCCTAGCTTCCCCTTCCAGTTCCTCCTCCCAGGTTTCCCTCCTCTCCCACCTCCTTTCCCCAGTCTCCCCAGAGTTTCATCCCCCCCCCCCCCCGTTTTGTTAAATAAAGACAGCTTGTTTAAGAAAAAATGTGTTTTTTATTTTACATTAGGAAGGAGGGTGGGGGAAGGGGGGCTTAGTGGAAGGTCATGAGGGTGGAATGAGGCACAAGCCTCCAGTGGGGCAGACCAGGGAGGTTCTTAGTGCTCCTCAGGGTCTCCCACAAGGCCTCCCATATCCCGACAGCCCCCCGATGGGCCTCCCGGCTGGTAGCCATGTGGGGCTGCACGTACAGGCCAGCCAAGTGGTCGGCCTCTGCCATCCAGGCTGGCAGGAAAGCCTCCCCCTTCCACTCACACAAGTTGTGCAGCACACAGCACGCTGCCACCACGTGTGGAATATTCCACTCGGAGAGGTCGAGGCGGGTGTGGAGGCATCTAAAACGGGCCTTCAGCTGGCCGAATGCACCCTCCACCACGATGTGGGCCCTGCTGAGCCTTGCATTAAAGGCCTGTCGGGAGGGGTTGAGGTGTCTCGTGTAGGGCTTCATGAGCCAGGATTGTAGGGGGTAGGCCTCATCCCCCACCAGGCAGACAGGTATGTCCACGTCCCCGACCCTGATGTGGCGGCTGGGGAAGAAGGTCCCAGCGTGCAGCCTCTGGCACATGGAGGAGTTGCGGTAAACCCGTGCGTCGTGTGTTGTCCATGAACTATCCCTGGTGGTCAGACACAGCCTGCAGGATGACTGAGAAGTATCCCTTCCGGTTTATGTAGAGGGAGGCCTGGTGTTCCGGGGCACGGATGGGGATGTGCGACCCGGAGATTGCCCCTCCCCCCCCCGCAATTGGGGAAGCCCAGGGTGCCAAACCCCTAGATGACCGTGTCCACATTGGTGAGGCAGATGACTCTGCAGAGCAGCACTCTATTGATGGCCTTGACCACCTGCAGAGGGACACAGAAAACCACCGAGAGTCACTGGGGTTCCAGGGTGGCTGTGAGAGTATTCCTTCCCCACCACTGCCCCGCGCCCCCCACTCCCCAGGAGCAACCCTCCCACACACATGCAATTCTGGCCACCGCGGGCAGTCCGAAGTGCGGCTGGGACAGAACAAACCCTCCCATGGAGGGGACTTCCACCCCCCTTTTCCCTGGGGCAGCCCATCCACTCCTTGCCCCCCCCTCCCTTCCCTGGCACAATGGCCGGAGACTGCCGTACCTGCATGAGCACCGCTCCGACGGTGGATTTCCCCATGCCAAACTGGTTGCCGACGGATTGGTAGCTATCCGGCGTGGAGAGCTTCCATAGGGCGATAGCCACATGCTTATGGAGGAGAATGGCGGGCCTCATGTGCATGTCCCATCACTGCAGAGCAGGGGCGAGCCACTCACAGAGCTTGAGGAAGGTGTCCTTCTTCATCCTGAAGTTCTGGGTCCACTGTTGGTCTCCCCAATGCTCCAGGACGATGTGGTCCCACCAGTCGCTGCTGGTGTCCAGGAGCCAGATGCAGCGGGGCACGCTGGCGTCCAGCCGCTGCTCCTCCACGGCCCCCATGGGGGGTCCAGAAGAGGACCTGGGGGTTGGGCTGCCGCAGAAGCTGCCAGGCAGTCTCCAGCACTTGCTGCCAGGCTTGCAGCAAAAGATCCAAAAGAAGCACCAGAGTGCCCAGGGGCAGCTCTGGCTCCATGGTGCCGAGTGCTGTGGTGTCCCGAGTGAGGGCAACCAAGCAGGCAGAGAGAAAAATGCTTTGCTGTCCCTCAGCGAGGTAGGCAAGCAAGCAGGGAAAGCTGAGAACCAGCTGTCCAGGGGGGTCCCTTTAAGTACGAGCCTCAGATAGCCTCAGACAGCAGCCACACAAAGCAACTACTGACCTGATGCCCTGCCGGAACCGGTTTCAGCTGGCCTTAAATGCGATCCAGCGTCCAATCAGTATGGACACGCTATTTCGATTAAGCAAAAAGCTATTTCGAGTTGCATTTTGTGTATAGACGCATTATTTCAAAATAACTTATTTTGAATTAACTATTTCGAATTAAGATATTTCAAAATAACGCTGTAGTGTAGACATACCCCTAGAGACTAGAATCTGTGTCCGCAGAGCCTAGGGAGGCTGATATTCCCACAGTGCCCCTACAGAGGCACCGCTGGAAGCACTAGGGAGAACAGGCACTGCAGGAAGTACTGCCTGTAAAACCCAGAGTGACAATTCCCTGCATCCCTCTGATTGACCAAGTGCTCCCAACTTAACCCCAGAGGTTGCCTCAGAAGTTGTCTGAGCAACCACAGAGACCGAGGCCTGTTAGTGTGCATCTACACAGCACCCTAAACTCTAAATAAGACACACAATTTGCATTACACAAATTGTGTATCTTATTTCAAATCTATTTCGAACTAGCTTATTTTGAAATTTGGAGTGTAAACACAGTGCCCATTTTTTAAATAATGCACTATTTTGAGCCATCCCCTAACCCTTGTGCAACGAGGTTTACCGTGATGGCAAAATAGCATGCCCATTATTTCGAAAAATATTTCAAAATAACGGGAAGCTTGTGTAGACGTGAGGTAGCTATTTTGGGATACCTTCCTGTGCTGGACTTCACCTAGTCTCCTAATCTCTAGTCTCTATCTGGAGCCAGACCTCAATCCTGAATCTTGCCTCTCAGTTTTAATATAGTACTGCCTCTGATCTCTGGTCTCCAGCACCAGCCTGAGTCTGACTCTTGTTTATGGAGCCTGCCATATGATTCTTCTAACTCTATCCCAATCACATCTGTCCCTGGTGGGCAGACCTAACTGGTGGTTCTACCTAGACAGGTTCTTATATTAAAACCCATGACTTGTCTGTGAGCACTGCCGTAATGAAAATGGTCCTGGCACCTATTCTGGCACATTATCTTCTAAATAGATTGATCCACCCAGCCCAGATCCAGCTTCTACAGCTGAATTATTCTGGCACTGCAAAGGCTCAGCAAATGATTTTAACAGGGCTGTCAAATCATTTAAAAATATAATTGTGATTAATCACAAGATTAAAAAGATAATTGTAATTAATTGTGACTTTAAACAACAATAGAATACTTTTAAATAAATATTCTTGGTGTTGGGGGAAGGTGTTGGGGGAAGTGCGTGTGTGTGTGTGTGTGTGTGTGTGTGTGTTGGGAGAGTGCTGTCTCTTTAAGAAGAGGACTCAGGAGTGAGGAGCCTGAACACTTTTTCAGCCAGTAGCACTCACTCCGGAGCCCGCAGCAGACCCTGACATCCACCTTCCTCCAGCCTCGTCTTTGCAGCAGACAGGAGGCAGGCTCCAATCTGGAGCAGCATGGCCAGGGAAGGCTCCATGGGGTAGGGGGAGGAAGAGGAGGGAGCAGTAGGTGGAGCGGAGCAAAGCAGCGGGAGGGGTAGGGAGTCACTATGTGCCTCTGGGGCAGGGATGATCCTTCTCCCACTGCTAGTTTATATATATTTATATATAAGGTATCCTATTATTGTTTAATACTGTAGGGTGCTTAAGACCACCCTGGTTTGTGATTAAAACTCATTTTTAAAAAATAGCTTGTTAATTTGTCTTAACTTAATCACGTGTCCTAACTGAGATTGATAGCCCAAAGTATTACTTTTATTATAAATATTTGCACTTGAAAAAAAAGGTAAGTAGAATCATGAAGGGACTTATACATGTTTAGCAAATCTGGCATGCAAATACTTTGTAACACTGGCTACAACAGAGCAGTGTGAATGCATGTTTTCACTTTCAGGTGACACTGTAAATAAGAAGCATGCATCATTATCCCTCTGTAAATGTAAACAAACTTGTTTGTTTTAGCCACTGGCTAAATAAGAAGTAGGACTGAGTGATCTCATGGGTACTAAAATTTTACATAGTTTTGTTTTTGAGTGAAGTTATGTAAAAAAAAATCTGCATTTGTAAGTTGTACTTTACTACAGTACTTGTATGAAGTGAACTGAAAACTATTTCTTTTGTTTATCATTTTTACAGTGCAAATATTTGTAATAAAAACAATCTAAAGTGAGCATTGCACACTTTGTATTCTGTGATGTAGCTGACATCAGTATATTTGAAAATGTAAAATAACACCCAAAATATGTATAATACATTTAAATTGGTATTCCCTTGTAGTTTTCTCAGTGCAATTAAAAGTGTGATTAATTGAAACTAATTTTAATCTAGTTAATTTGCTTTGCATTAATCACTTGAGTTAACTGTAATTAATTGACAACCCTAATTTTCAAACATTCATAACTTAATCAAATCCACCAAGTTCTTTTGGAACTAGGTTTTTCACTGCTTCTTAGTGAAGCGTATTCCCAAACCAAATGCAAATTTTTAAACTTCAAATGTTTCAGAAGAAAACCTGTGGGGGTTTTTTAAGTCATAGGAAAAACTGGAGTGGCAAATGTACTATTTTCTGCTCTTCTTCATATCAAATGCTGAACAACTTTTGCTCAAACTGCATATAAAAAAAGTTTTCCTTCAGGCAGAGATCCAGTAGGTGCACATACCACTTTCTACTAGCTATTCTAGTCTGCATATTTTAAGGACTGTAAAAAATACACTAGGAATCTCAGAACAGCAGCCAATTAAGATGATTGCTGCAGTTTTCTAACTTGATAGTTTGATGGTACTGTTTAGCTACTGCTGGAAATGCAGTAAAGACTTCTTGTCTTTCTTTCAACCTTGATTAAACCATGACTTTCCATTTTAAATAAAAAGTCTCTTTAAAATACTATGTTGTCTCACTCCTATTGAGAAGAGGGTTGGGGTTTTGGGGTTGGGGGTTTTTTTTTGTTTGTTTTGTTTTTACAAACAGCATCAGCGCATAAAATCGGACAGCTCTGTAATTTTTATTCTATCATGGCCCATGTATCCATCTGGAGCAATTATATACTGCGTGCTGTAAATATGATACTTGCATCATATTTAATTTTGGAAAGTACTTGATTACGTCCTTTGACATGAATACAATTTCTCACTGCTGAGAAATAGGGCTATGCATTGTGAAAGACACTAAAATTAACTTATTCTGAGTTAGGAACAATATCCAAAATGTAGTTTCACATTTTTAGAGAAATGCAATTAGCACCAGTATGATACATTGTCTTGAAGAGGAAGCTGAATCCAGCTCCCTTTTACTGTACTTCCTGGCATATCTTGTTTCTTCTATACTGCCAACAGGTAGAAAGCCCTTGATTTGGGTGGCCCTCTTTCTCTAAAATGAAAATAGGACACCAGGTCAGAAATGATCAGTGCTCAGGGGAGTTTAGTTACAGAATACAAAAAATATAAGGCAGTTTCATATATTTTCATATATACTTGTCTTGCCATTTTTCAGGATATGAAGATGCTTGATATGAGCTGTATTTTATCCAACAATGCTATTTTTCTGAGAGTTTGCTTATCTTTTAGCAACTTGTCATAGAATGCAACAAGGTTGAGGGAAAAGTTAGCGCACATGCAAGACTGCCTTTATGGTGGAGACATTCAGATGCAATTTTTCAGAAGAGAATCATAGAATCATAGAGCTGGAAGAGACCTCAGAAGGTCATCAACTCCAGCCCCCTAAGAGCACACATTTACTATATATTTGAGAGAGTTTGTCTGTCTGTCCATCTGTTTGTGTGTCTGTCTGTTTGTTCAAGAACTCCTAAACTGTAAGAGCTAGAATCACCAAATTCAGTATACAGCATCCTTATATCATAACTTGAAACAATGTAAGGATTTGGCTGTGCCAGGAAAATAGGATGTGCCTGGAATAAGACTGCATCTCATAAAACCAAACAGAAAAGAGACAGAATCACCAGGCAAGTGAAGGGGGTTGGCTGGGAGGTGCACCCCCTCTCCCATCCAGAATTGTACCAGCCCTGAGCCTTCCACCCCCCAGGCATCCTTTAGAGAGGATATGGGAGATGAAGCTCCCCCCACCCTCAATCCCAGATTCATACAGGGACGTTGATGGTTGTTCCCCTTTGTCAGGGAGTGAGAGGAAAGTGCACAGTTTGCTGCACTCCTCACTTTGGCTGGTTAGTGTAGAGGGCAGACAAACCTGGACCTGCCTCAGTTGGGGGACATGCACCTCTAACTCGGCTATGTCTTCTAGAGCTGCAGCAGGCATGGAAAAGTACTTCTCTCCTGGCCCAAGCTTCTCTCCCTGGGTCAGCCTGCATAATGAACCCTTCATCCCCAGCCCACCCCAAGAGCAATGGTTTAAATGAAGCATGTACACTTTCATTTTATTTTCCAAAAAACAAACATGAATTGAATTAAGGACCTGAGCAACACCAGATAAATCTTCTAATCACTCATAATTGAAAAGATACATTCAACAGGTGCTATAGTACCATGCAGATGAAGTCCAAATTCCACAGCCTTGGTTCTGTGTATTGTACTGCATTGCAGTCTATCTCTTGAAAAATCTTGTCACCTTTCAGTGATGGGCATTCTCTGATCTGAAAGACAACCTGAGACAATTGATTCTGCACTAGTGGTTATAGGCCCGTTGTGCTATTTATGGAAGTGTTAAGGCCACTGCATTTGCCTCGCTGAAATAACACTGAGTTTTTTTGTAGGTACACAAATGGTATGGAGCTCCCATTACATGACTGTTCTCAAAGCAGGTCCTTTTGTGCATTTATAGAGCTAAAGAGTCTTGCTCCCCCATCCATTCACCACAATGCCATAGTTCGTTAGGAATTCCAGAAGATTGTGGAAAATGAAAGTCTTCTCACCCACCAGGACCTTACCAATGTCCCTCACCACAGCCTGAAGTCCCATAAGCTCTCTTGGACCCCATGCACTTCAACAATGCAACTTCAACCCTGATGAAGCTTAGAAAGCCAAATGGAATTCACAAGAAGTTACAAATAAACACCTCACAAAAAATCCTGATGTAGAAAATCCCTGGCTTCAGTCTTTCCAAAAGCTCATGGCCAACCCTGATTCACATGCACATACACCATGGCAGATGCAGATATTTGCTGCACAAATAGAAAACTAACACCTCTCCTGTGTGCAGCTGTGGCCACCTAGTACAGACCATGAAACATATAGCAAATCAATGGCTGATTCATAAATACAAAGGAGGCATCACAGCAATACACTCTGCTACTCCACGTGCAATTGCCCAGCTATACCATCTGAATGTAAAATTATAGTTGCTGCTCTACATTTAAATCAATCACATGAAGAAGAGCTTAAGACTTGCAGGGGGCTGTGCACTGACCCTCTACATATCGATGAATATCACCCTATGTGAAGAGGAAATTAGAACTTTGGATCCAGTCCTGGTCCCATTGATGTTTACTGGAGTTTTGCCAGTAGCTTCAATGGAAATAATATTAGGGCATTGTTTAAAATAATTCATGCAGAATCTTCCCATATACCTTTTTTTAAAATGAAATGTTCCCATTAATATTAGCAGTTTGTTTATAGAAAGTTAGCCTACAACCAAAACTGATCTCACAAAGAGGAAGGGCCAATAAAATAGCTTGTTAATATTACTGATACATTTATTTCCAGAATTTCTTATTATTCTTTCCAACATATATACATACTCCTATAATTCGAAAGAGTGCAAAGTTTGTCTAGAAAGGTTGAGAAACAAAACAGAAATTCATTGAGGCCAATGAGAAGCTAGAAACATGTCAATAAGAATTTTTTGCTGCATTGTCTTGCATCCAAACAAAAAAGGTGAAAAAACAGCAAGGGTCGGTTCCCAGTATAAATCCTGGGGAGAGACTTGTATTAAAGAACAACAAACAAGCTAAAAGCAGAAAATAAAATAGGCTCTGATACTTAATAACTTCTAAGGGTTGTGGAAAAAGTAAACCGCAACTAAAGCATTTGCTGATACTTAAACATCCTCAGGAAGACAACTCAGCTGAAACAATGTATACCATCTTTTATTTTTATTTATTTATTTTATTTTATTTTATTGTGTGGTTTCTTTTCTTAGCTATAAATATTTAGAATTATTCACCTCCTTCATGTTTTTATTACCTTTATGTTAGAACCTTATGTGCAAAGCCACTCTGCTCATGAAAACTGGTAGCAAAATATATAGTCAGATCCTTACTGTATGTATATTGGTATAAAACAGTGGACCCACACTGATTTACCACCAGCTGAGAATCCACCCCCAAAAATTTACATACAGAATGATCGTGAAAAAGATTAGGTGCAAGGAGCCATGTTTAAGAACTGCATTTTACTAATCCAGTGTAAACTGTGATATTTTATTCTTAAGAATAGTATAAAATCTGTAGTGTTAATACAAAAATATATATATTTAGCCAGGGGAAATCCTGCCCCACCTTCATGAGCACACAGCAATCAAAAGGTGGTAAAACCAATGTATTTCTATAGCACAGGGAAGGGCAGGAGGAAAAAGGCCTACATATTGGGGGTCAGTACTCCAAACCAGTACAGCTGTACCCTGCAAATCTCCATCCACTGCCGCATGAAGTGGGGAATAAAAGGGTAGGCCAGAGAAAAAGAGGGGCAGAACCAGGACATGGACAGTGGATCCACATTAATATGATCCACCTACCATGCTGGGAGGCTTAGCTACAGCCCCTACACAGGTACTTATTTTTTAGTGTGGGAGGGAGAAATTCTGTTATCACAGAGCAACTAGCCAATTAGCCCGCCATAAGACGGGATTTTCAGGTCTCTCCTCCACATCGGTCTTCTCTCCTGAGCCTCTGGTCTCTTGCTCCATGTCTCTTTCTCTCTCTCTCCTCCTCCTACTGTCTCCCCCTCTCTCTCTCAGCTCTCCTCTGCCTGCTGCCTCTCTCTGTCTCTCTCTTTCTTTTCTCCCCCTCCGGCCTCTCACTCTCTCTCCGCTCTCCTCTGTCTCCGTTGGGGATGCACGCTCATCCAGGCCCCGTCCCCTGGCCGTGTACGTCACTGCCCCGCCCCCCTTTGCCTCCCGCTGTGGCGCTTGGCTGACTTCTGCACCGCCCAGCTGGGCCGCCACAGGGAAGCAAGAGGAGCAAGCGGCCATTTGGACTCCCCCGCGGTGGCCTGACTGAGCGGCGCAGAAGCCAGCCAAGTGCCACGGCGGGAGGCGAAGGATGTGACTCAGGCAACAGCGCTGCCCAGAGGGAACAGCCAGGGAGGCAACAGCGCCGCCCAGTGGGAACAGCCAGCATTTCAGTGTTACAGAGTCTCAGACATTGGGCTACTATATATATGATACTGCAAGAAGTCTGTATATTCATTCTTGGTGTAAAGGAGAAGCTGTCTCCAAACAGAGAATTAATTCAAAAATCACTTCCATTGGCACTAATTAATAGTATGGATGAGTTAGATAATCAAAACAATACAAATAGTTTGGTTAAATATATGAAATAAACATAGTACTTCATTTCAAATCTAACAAGTGAGTCTGCAGTCAGAGTGTTTCCTCTGCTGAAGAGACAAAACAAATTAAGCTGACAGTGTCCCTCTAATGGTGATGAAATTGCTGAAAAAGAAATTATGTTTATTTTCCACCCTGGTGAGATCCTGTTAGTACAGAATCAGCCTAAAAGAGAAGGAGAAACTCAACTGTTTCTGATCTTTATCTGTTGATGAATTTACAGCGTCATACTTCTGTATTAGATCTTTGCATTTCATTGTAAAGTTATGCATAAATGTAACTCTTTAAAAGATGGCTATCTGAAGAAAGCACCTTCTGATTTTAAAAGACAACAAAACACTGAGGTGTAAAAATTGGACCAATTTCAGCTTTGATGTAAATGGAAGCAAATCTACTAAAGTCAATGGAGTCACATCTACTTGCAACAGGGCAGAATATCACCTGCTTGCCAAAATTTTCAAAAATAGTCTCTGAGGAGGGGTCTGTCAATCTTTGCCTCATTTTACAGACCAAGGGTGCTGTACGGAATCTTGTTTCGTGTCTTTTTCTGTTTGTAAAGAACCTCCCACTTTCTTGGGTGTGGGGAAGAGATGGAACTTTACAAAACACATAATACAAAAATCCATGACTTGACGAGTTTACTGTCTGACCTCAGAAAAATAAAATAACTGGGCAACAGTTAATGTGTAGCGATTTTCTTAACACCAATACAAGAAGTGTTCATGAAGTCCCTAGAGGGACTTGAAGGAGGAGCAGGTGTACTTGGAAAGTGAAAGGCTATGCCCAGGATTGGGGTGGCATGAAAGAAGATGATGAAACTAGGAGAGGTAGAAGGAGACCAAGGGAATAGTTCAGGAATACAAGGATATGGAGAACAAGAAAAGGTGAAGGATGAAATGGGAACAATAAAGTAGGTATGGACTCTGTTCTGCTGAGTTCTGAAGATGAGTGTGAATTAAAAAGCAGAAAGGAAAGACAGATGTAATCAGCAGAGAGAGAGAAGGGCTTACTAGCTTAATTTTGGAAATACTCAAGGTGTGATGAGAGATATTGCTGTACTCACAGCAAAGAATGAGTATAGCACAGACTACAATTGCAGCACAGATAATGGATAGGAATTGCTGGAATTTTAGACATGAAACCTATGATGCTATATGACATAAGAGACTAGGGTGGTTTCTTTAGCACAGTGATCATTAGAGATATTAGATATAATGTAATTGAATAGTTGTGTAACCGCATGAAATCTTATTGGTTACATTACTATTTGATAGTTCCCAGGGGCAGAGCTGGCAGCCAGTATGCTCCTGGCCCCACTCCCGGGGAGCCCCCTGCCACTGTATCAGAGGCAGCAGCACAGGGTGCCAGGTGGCATCCGGTCTGCAAGGGGAGCCAGTTTAAAAACCAGTTCCCTGCACAGACCGGCTGCCTGTCACCCCATGCTGCGGCGTCTGTTACAGAGGCAGCAGTCCAGGGTGGCAGCAGCTCCTATCTGCAGAGGGCCCAAGATTTTTGGTTTTTGGTTTCTATTGGTGATGCACATCTCCACATCTGCACATTACCTTAATATTGGTGCACATAACAAAATGTGTTCCCTCTAATTTTTTCCATCCACAAGTAGAACACTGGCCAGGAGTCTCCTGGAATTGGGCTTGATCTCCTGGGGGCTCTTGCAGCCAAACTGGGAGATCAGCCACTAACAGTCTGGCAGCTCATTGGGGTTTAGGCAGACTCTCCCTTGTCCTGGCTCTGTACCCCTCCTGGAAGTTCTGGCATGTCCCTGTGACCCCTGGGGAGGCAAACTAGGGGGTCTCCACACACTGCCCTTGCCTGGAGGGGTCACTCTGGCATCTCCCCATTGTCTGGGAACAGGGAATCATGACCAATGGGAGGTGCTGGGGGTGATGCCTGTGACAGGGGGCAGAGTGCGGAGGCACCTATCTCTCCCCTCCCAGGAGCTGCTGCTGGACATGTGGGCCACTTCTGTGAGTGGTGTGGGGCCAGGCTGGGCATGAGCCTGCCTTAGCCCCACTGTGCTGTCACCCAGCCGGAGCCCACATTCTGAAACCCTGCCCCAGCCCTGAGCCCCTCCTGTACACAAACTCCCTCCCAGAGCCTGCACCCTGAACCCCCTCCTGTACCCAGCCCTCTGCTCCAGGCTCAGCCCAGAGCCCCTCTCACACTGTGAACTCCTCAGCCCCACCTGCACCCAAAGCCCCTGCCCCAGCCTGGTAAAAGTGGGAGGATGGGGGAGAAAAGGGGATGGAGTGAGCAGGTTGGGGCCTTGTAGAAGGGGTGGGGCAGGGATGGGGTCTCAGAGAAGGCCAGGGAAGGAGGTGGGACAAGGGTATTGGGGTTTGAGGTAGATACTGGATTATACTTAAATTCAAAAAGCGATCTTGCACTTTAAAAAGTGGTAGATCACTGTGGTAGGTGAACCCATGTAGTCCAATGAGATCATGGAAGGAGAATATGTAGAGGTAGAACATGAAAGAGATGAGCACTGGGGAGAGAACCTTACAAGACTCTGACAAAGGATAGAGAATCCCCTGAAAGAAATGTTGGAGTGATCAGTCATATAAATGGAGAACCAGGCTTCTACAAAGCCAACAAAATGCCCACAGAGCAACAAATGTGGAAAAGTAGTGATCATCTGTGTCAAAGACAGCAAATACACCGCTCTTAATGAGGATTAATACAAGGCTGCTAGCCTTGGCTGGAAAAAGATCAGGAATGATTGGTTTCTCTCTGGCTCATCTCCAATGAGGAAGTAGCCCCTTGCAGAAGTCAACCCTTTATTTAAACACCTGGAAGCACAAGACATCCTCATGGTCTGTGGCAGGCTCACCAATGGGAGGAGGGTAAAAGGGGCAGTCGCCCCAGTGCCCAGCAATACAAAGAAGTCCAGGGCTCCCAGCCACTGCCACTGCTACAGACCCCTTTGAATTGCCACCAGAGCACCATTCTGCCACTCTGTGTGGCACTGAGAGCTGGAGGGGGGGACATGAGGTGGTCTAGGTAGTGCTGAGGGCTGGCTGCCCTGGTCCCACCACTTCCTCCTGAGGCACTGCCCCTCCCGGCAATGCGGAGCCTTGACCCAGGGCCCACAATGATTGTTGGCCCCACAGGTCTGTGGCATATTTAAAATGGGGAAAGGTATCCTAAATTGGCCAGTCTTTACAATATAGACATAAATCTACGTTAAGACAGTGGCCATGGAACATCTCTTTTTGCTGAAAAGAAAAAAAAAGCTGTAGCAATTAAAGAAGCATTGCAAAAGACCTACTCCGCACATCCAGGAGAGGCCATGCTAATGCAACATGCTAGTGCAACATGTTCATTCACCTGAGAGATGGCAAATCCCTGTGTAAATTCCTTCTCTTCGTCTGTCTGCAGGAACACTGGAACTGTGGTCTCCTGAATTCTGGGTAAGCGAGTCACTGAACTAAAAGAGGTTGCACTATGGAGAGCTGTGGAAATCCTGCTCCAAGGGTAAGCATTTGCCCAGGACTAGGACTGGTAGGAGAACTGGAGAGAGGCTGCCCTTTTAGAGGCCCGGAAGCTGATGGAAGATTGGTAGAGCTTATCTGTGTGAAGGGAGAGAGAATTGGAGAATTGGAGCCTGAAACCCTCAGTAAAGATGGGTTGGAGTCTGGAAGGGATGGAAGAGTTGTTGATTTTGTAAATACATAATCAATAACACCAAGAGGGTCAGGCAGTGATGGGCAACCTGCAGCCCATTGGCCACATGCAGCCCATCAGTGTTCTGTGTGTGGCCCACGAGACATTTTGTTTACTGTTGCTCATGTGCAGAGTGGACAGATTCCACAGGTTTTTCCTACCAGTATTATTATGACACACATGTAAAACAAGGGCATGTGAAGTGAGGTGCATGCTGATTGCATACGACATTTAATGTAAGAGCCATGCGCTCCCTCTGTATCCAATCAAAGTGCTGCTGTGGTTCAATCAGCACACCCTGCAAATTCTACGTATGAAAGTGCAATTAGCAAAACTATTCTATCCCGAGAGACTGTCTTGGTTATGACAATCTTGCAGCCCATGAAGATGAAGGAGGGCCACTCACATGGCTCATTCACTATCCTAGGTTTGCCCATCACAGGGGTAGGACAAGAATATTTAAAACGCCTGGACGTTTATAAATGGACTAGTGAACCAAGAGAAGAAGCTCAAGAGAAGCAATTTTAGTGCCATGGCATGGGGTGGCATGTTCTGGGAGTGCACCTGCAACAGTAATTAAACTGGCCAGTTCATTACCATACTAATTTGCTTGTATCTTATATCTCAACATACTGTCTGTCTGCGTCTTTTATACCATAAGCTATCTAGTGCAAAGAATGTTTGAATAGTGCCTAATACAATGGAGTCCCAGTTCTGATGGTATCTTTGAGTGCTATTATAATTCTTTTTAATAGCAGGAAAAGAAACAGTATGAAATCTTACAATATTGTGATGCAAAACGTTAATACACTTCTTGATGTTTCTTCTTTCACCAAATGTATGTGAAAACTGGTGCTCAATGTCTCTCAGCAGGCTTCCGCATAACAAAATTGCCAAAAGGCTTCTTAAAGTTTTTATGGAAAAGAGAAAATAGGATCAGGTTCCATCACAAGGAAGCAAATTTCAATTATTCACATGTACAAAAAGAATAAAATGGGGATATCTGTTGGAGACAGGTGGGCTCTAATGGGCCTATATTTTATTGAGCTCTGTATATCCGTTCAGGATAAAGAAACCACGTCAGGATGTTTCTTGCTAGTTGTTTAACAGCAGATGAAATTTTAAATCAATAAATACCGTAGGGATTGATCATTATTCCAATTCTATGCTTTTTTTAATTCCATGTGTATGAATGGACTTACACTAATATAAAACAGAGTAATTCTTTGCTGAATCTGGAACCATGTTTTTATGATGGTATTGATGCTTTAGGAGTATTTTTATTAATATTATTGCATTCTTAATACATTAATAAGATCAGGACTGCAAAGAAAAGCCTACCATAAGAAATTATAGCAAAAAAATGTTTACACAGCCTATTCTAACTAGGTCTGTCCACATACCAGTGCAATTTTGTCACCCACGTGTTTATAACTGTAGACAAACATTTCAGTAAATGTCTGTGACGTAGTGGGGGTACCTGGCTGGTTTCTATGCTGGCTCTGTGGTAACCCCCACTGGCTGCCATCGGTACCACAGCCCAGAAGGACAGGGGATGAGTCATTATGCTCAACCTGTCTGACCAGCTACCCCCCAGGGAGAGAGAGAAAGGAAGGGGGAATGCTGCCCTGGCTGGGGGCAGGGCTGGAAGAGAGTGAGTTAGTTTCGGTCTGGGAGCATGGAGGAGACAGCCTACGGAAGGAGCTGGGGAGTGGGCTGGGATTGTAGGGCCCAGCCACCCTCCATCTCAAGGGGGGGCTGAGGCATCCTAAGCCCGGTTCCTGTAACCAGATGACATCTGTGCTGTGCTGTATCCTGGAGAAGCAATAAACTCCCTCTATTCTACTGGCTGGTGGAGTCTGTCCGTGCCATTACGGGGGTGCAGGGGACGGGAAGACCCCAACGCGCCGTCACAATGTCTATGAAGACTTTAATCTTATATTATAAATCACAATTGTTTCACTTTTAGTACAGTTACAGAAATTACAGTCCTGCTTTTCAAAGCTGATACAAAACTTCCAGGAGTAGATCATCACCAGGTATACACTGCCATAGTTCAATTGACTTCAGTGGAGCTCTGATCATTTACATCTGCTAAGGAGCTGCCCCTCAGCTCTAGTTTTTGTTTATGTCCTTAGCTCATTAATAGCTTTCCAAACATTACTTTATAATTGCTACATGCCAGTGAGATTGGGAACTGTTATTCCCATTTCATACATGCAAAACTGAGGCACAGAGAGCCTCATTTTCATTTACCCTAAGGTCTCTTTTCTCTGCTCTAACAGCATAAAAGTATGCCCACTCTAAGGCCCCTCTGTTTTACACTCACTTTAAGGACCTGTATGCAGTTAGAGCAGTATAAAAGGGCTTTAGTATAAACAAAAATCAGGCCGAGAGAGAATAAGTGATTTGTTCAAGATCAGTGAAAAATTATGTAGAGTCAGGAATACAACCCACATGTCCTGATTTCCATAGAGGGGTATAGTCTCTGCCCCCCAAACAATAAATCTAATAGATTCCATTGTATGTTTTAACTTTAGCTCTCTTGATATTTTCTCACAGAACCAAATTTATGTCTGGCTTTCATCCATGCACTGTTGAATAATAATTTCTGTACACTTAAATTCTATCAAGAGTTTCTTGACTGAGATAATGAAAATCATCAAGAGATATGTAATTTGAATTCATCACAAAGCATTGAGGTTGCAGTATTTGAGTAATTGAAAAATCCATTTAACATTGTTATAATTTATTTTACACTTATTAAGCTATAAGACTTGATGGAGTATGAATTATGGTGCAATAGTTTACACTGAGTACAGTATTGTATGCCTTCTATACAATTTGTGTGAGTTCCCATGATAAACATTGGAGAAGCATATTGTATTATTTCTTTAGTTTTATTTAAACATTAAAAAATGTACCCAATGTTGCTGTGGTCATTAGTTCAGTTAAGGCGGGATTTGTTTGTTTGTTAAATAAAAGGAAAATGTACATGCTTTATATAAATTATTCTATTTTTCCAAAATACAGTGTTATTTTTATGAAGTTAATTTTTTTATTTTAGATTTCTTTAAAAAGGGGATTGTTAAAATGTTTGGGTTTTTTTAAATAATTTTTTAAAAATAGGAATTCCATCCAGTGTATTTGTTCTTCATCCCTATAAAGTCTTATCATTTGCTAGGTTTTAACAAAAAAAGGGCTATAGTCGGTTTTGTTCCAATAACATTTTCTTCTAGTTTTCAAACCTAAAGCATTGATTTAGTATTGTGCCAAAACAGAGCACTACTCCAAATTTCTCCATTTTATCCCTTTTCTGCAAGATTTATTGAGAAGCAATCCTATTCCAGGTTCATCCTACTTTCTGGCTCATCTTGGTTCAGTCTCTTTTAGGGATGTTAAATTTTGTTTAATCAGCTAATCGAGTAGTCGATTAGTCAATAAGGGGGGAAAATGCAAAGCCCCAGCAGGGTTAGTTCTCGGCCTCAGGAGCTAACCCTGCCGCGGCTCTGCCTTTTAAACGCCTGGTCCCCCACTGCGCCTCTGCTTTTTAAACGTAGTAAGAGCCACCAGGAGTAAGTGCAATGGATTCTCTGTCCTTTGTCAGAGTCTTCTAGGGTTCTCTCCTCAGTGCTGTTCTCTTTCATTTTCCACCTCTACATATTCCCTTTGTATGATCTCATTTGATCGCATGGGTTCACCTACCCCCGCTGCCCTTGTCTCCCCTGCCTCCCTGCTGAGATGGTTCTGGGGGGAACCATCTTTTAAGCCAGCTCCCCCCAGCACTGGTTCCTGCTCCTCCTGCTACTGCCTCTGATAGAGGCAGTGGGGGCAGCAGGGAGAGAAGCAAATAGTCAAGCAGTCCAAAATTTATAGTAGAGATGATTTACCTAGCATTGCTTAGATCCTTAACTCAATTACTGTTTTTCTTCATTAAAATCATTGCTCTGGGGTAGGCTGGGGATGAGAGATTCAGTATGCAGGCTGGCACAAGAAAGGGGATAATTCCACCCCTATGTCACCACAGTAGCTTGGGGCAAGGTGAGAAGTGCCTCTCCATGGCTGCAGCAGCTCCAGTGGGCACAGCCAGCAGAGGGGTGAGTGTCTCCTGGCTGGGACAGGTCCAGGTTCATTTGCCCCCTGCACTCCCCAGCCAGAGAGAGTAATGCAACAAATTGTGCAACCTATGGCTTGCAAGCCAGATATGGCTCACTTAGGAGCCAAATATAGCTCCCAGCTTGAGCTCAGCCCCTCCCTCAATCCCCCTCCCCACAACGGGAAGCCCACGTTGTGCTTAAGCCTCGCACCCCTTGCAAGATTGGAGCCAGTGCTGGCTTCCAGCAGAGTTAGGGGAGGGTGGAGAAAGGCCCAAGCCTCGCTGTCCAATTGGGGAAGAAGCCAGAGGCACAAACGGCTTCGCACATGCACACATTGCCTTTCCCCCCTTTCCCTTCCTCAGCTGGAGGAACAAAGCAGCAACAGACACACTGCCTGTAGGCTTTTCCTTCTGCTCCATTGGCCAGAATCCGGCCAATGGAGCAGTGGGAAGCCATGCCTGGGACAGGAAGCCTGAGAGCAGCATGGGGCACAAAAGCAGACCCGGCTGCCATCTTGCCTGTGAAGGACCCGCTGCTGCATGGCCATGTCCTTGCTGCTCCGCACACTTCTCTGACCCCGCTTCACGCCACCCATGCGTACTGTGCACTTGTACCCGCCGGAGAGCCCCGTGGGGCCGCTGGAGTCTGTCATCAGCCTGAGCACCTTGTTCCTGGCCAGCCTGGAGAGCTACAAGAAGCACGACTGAGTGGGCTGGTTCCCATCCATGCCCAGACCTGCCAGCCGGACTCCTTGCACTTCTGGCAAGGTTCGGCCTCCATTCCACACTCAATCCTTGGGCCGCTAACTTATTACTTTTCCCATGTGGAGCAGGAGCTGGCTGCTACGTGGCAGTGACTTGTATGTTCCAATGAATAAACCCTATTTCAGACACTAGGGCTATGTCTAAACTGCAGAGTTTTTGCGCCAAAATGGCTGTTTTTGCGCAAAAACTCGCAGAGCGTCCACACCTCAAGCGCATTTTTGTGCAAGTAAATTGACAGAATGGAGGGGTTTTTGCGGAAGAGTTATTCCTCTTTCTACGAGGAAAAACTCCTTTTTGTGCAAGAGCTCTTGTGCAAAAAGGTGCGTGTGGATGGGGAACTGTCTCTTTTTGCACAAAAAAACCCTATTGAAAAAAGCACAGTTGCTCTGGTGGCCATTCTGTGAATAGCTTTCTTTCAAGAGAGCATCCATGCAGTCTGGACTCTCTTGTGCAAAAGCGCATTGCTTTTTCGATGTGCTTTTGCAGTGTGGACACTCTCTTGCACAAGAAGTTTTTGCGGAAGATCTCTTCCGCAAAAACCTTCTTGTGCAAGAAGCCTGTAGTGTAGACATAGCCTGGGAAAAAATAGTAAGTACCACCCAGACTGCACCCCCACCCACCCCACATCCCTGTACCCCAGGCTGTGCCTGCCCCTTTCCCCCGGCCATACACCTACCCCCAATCTGCTCCTGCCCCTCCCCATGTCCAGACACTCACCACCAGCCTGCTCCTTCCCCTCCCCATGGCCAGACACTCACCCCCAGCCAGCTCCTGCCCCTCCCCTGGCCAGACACACACCTGCACCCCTCTCCTGCACCACCACCACCCCCGCCAGACACCTGCCCACAGCCCAGTCCTGCCACCTACTCTCTGGCCAGAAACCTACCCCGTCTGCTTCTGCCCCCTCTCCTCTGGCCAGACACACTACTCCCAGCCTGCTCCTTCACCCTACCTCCCTCACATATCCTGCACCCCATCCCAACCCCACTTACTGGCATTTCTGTCCCACACACCGGACCCCTCACTTTTGGCCCCACCCAGAACCTAGGGGGGCCCGGAAAATCCACTAAGCCCCGGAACCCCAGAAGAGTTAATCTGGCCTGAGGCCTTGAACCTCAGTCCTCTCTGCTCCTTTTCCCCCACATGGGGCTGGAGTGCCAGGGGAATGGGGTGTCTCAGTTGGGGGTCACATCAGTGAGGGTTGTGTGTTTTTTGGAGGGTATGACGGGGCATACCCACCCTGCACTGGTCAGGAGGGGGTTAACTCAGCCCTGAGGGCAGAGGAGGACCCACCCCCTTTAACTTACTGGGTATGCTCAGGCTGTACTACTATAAAAGAGAGAGGTTCTGCTGAGTCAGCTCCCTGCAAGCCCCAATGCCTAAGTAGAGGCCAGGATACTACCATGCAGACTGAAGACAGGACACCTCTTGAGACCTTGTTTGGTCCAGGGGAAGGGAGCGGTACCTGGAATATGTAGGGATGTGGTGGAACTGAGAATCACCAGGGAGCTGAGACCTGGAGAAGCAGAAAGCAGCCCAGGAGTGGCAATGGCTACTGGGGTGAGTGAGCCACTGTTGAGAAGTCTGTGTGTTGTGGTCAGGATTTCCCTGCTGACTGAATGGTGTGAGCAAGCCACTAACAGGGCCCTGGGCTGGGGTCCAGTTGAATGGGAGGGTCTGGACCCCCCTGCCAGGGGATACAAACCTTTCTCTCACCTACTAACTCTTCAACAGATTACTACCTTAGGGTTATGGCAGGACTATTGAACTGTGCTGCCCTGACCATAGAGGCATTTAAGCAGCATTTAATAAAGTCTGTGTACAATGTTTCATTTATGCAATTATTAATCATGTCAGTTATCAATATTTGCTTGCATATTTTCAGTGATGCAAATGGGTGCTCTTATACAGCTCTTTCACTGCTTGATCTGAATTTTGATGTAGTTTGGCTCTTTGGTCTGAAAAGGTTGCTGACCCCTGCTCTGGGTGAACAGCTAGCAATGTCCCTGTATGAATCTGAAGGGAGATTCCTTCAGCCCCCACACTCTTCCTCAGTGCACACAAACTTATTCCAGACATGGATGGAGATTAAAGGGAACATTGCTCCTGACCTCCCTCTGTCTAGCAAACTCCCTTGTTCGGACTGGTCAGGCCCCAAAGGTGCTGAATCAGGGAGGTCTAACATGCAGTTAACCCTTCCAGAATATTGTTGAATCCGTGCCACATAACATTTTGTATAGAGCACTTGTGAATGTTGATAACCACTTCAGTCTAAATTATTGGTACTGATTTTTGTTGTAAGGAGTAGGTTGGGAGAGAGGTGTGTAGATGAATGCTATTGTGGATTGGGAACCAGGGGACATCATGTAAGGTGATGAGTTTAAAGTACAAGTATTAGATTTGTTATGAGAGGACAGTCAAGTGGTAATGAGTAGTTTTCAACTGTTTGTCTTGTACATTAAATTCTTATTCTTGCCTTTTCTCTCTGGATTCACAGGTAATAGAGGTGAACAAGATGATCATCCACTTTTCCAGGACACAACTAGATGGAAATACTACTATTTCTTCCTCTACATCACAAATCTTGAACAAAATCATTGTGGGATAAGTTCAGTTTAGACTATAATTGAGGGGAGGGTCCTCTGGAAGGGTGGAAATGCCCAGGTATATGGGGAAAGGAGGAGATGGTACAATTCATATGTAGCTAGGGAAAGTCTCCATTCCTCTTATCCAAAAAGAGGGATTATTTGAGGTTCCAGTGGATATGAGTAAAGATATGGTTTTTCCAAGTTAAAAGATGGCAACCCTATCTGGCCCAATTCCACCCTCCATAGAATGGGAATTCTTGGCAGTGGGGATCTGGATTAGCTGGCATTTACACCAGTATTAATAAAATTGTTAACATAACAAAAAATGAATCTCTCTGGTGTAGGTGAGAGAATTTATACCTGTTAGGGCTATATTCTAAGGTACTGAGGTAAGGAGCATTTTTCCTTTGCAGCTTGTGGGTTATGTGCCTTGGAGATGGGGAGGTGTTCAGATGTGAATTTCAGACATTTAAAGACCGTATATGTGAAATCTCTACTTATTCTCAGCATCCCAACAGCCAGCCTGCAAAAGCTTTAGACTGTAAAGTGATCTGGTTCTGGTCAGTTTACTAGGAAACATTCCTGATTACAGACCTAAGCTTAATGGCTGTCAAGAGCTACTGAATTATTTCTTTTTTTTCCATTACCTTATCCTGAGTTTGACAGAAATAGCTGTCCAGAGTAAATTGCTTCATAATGTAAATCTAGGGCTTTATTCAGTCTCTGGTAGGGGTTTGATGGGGGGAGGTTTGAGTCAAATTCTGATTCATTAACCAAAAAATAACCTGATTCTTCACTGCCTTACACCATGTGCTAAGTTCCCATCTGTGGATTTTTTTTCCATTTGTGTGCAGAATAAATGTTTAATGTGTGCTACAAGTAGGTTTTTAGTTTCGACGTGTGGGCACTAAGCTAATCAGCTAGGCAGCATTTGAATCCCTCCTGAGTGGCCACACAAGCACAGGTTAAAGAGAATAATGCTGTGTGTCCAAGCAGGTGCCTAGTAGGCACTCAAGTAACCTCTCCCTACCTTGCCTGGCCTCCAGCCTACCTTGGCCAGGGTAGGGCCAGCCTGAACCAGTCACCTCCCCCCCCTTCAGCTCTCTGTTCCAGCCTTAAATCACTTATCCATCCCCCCACCCAGGAGTCTGCACCCCCTGCCAGAGCGCTGGCACCATAACCCTTCACCCCCAGAGTAAGTGTGAGGTGCACCACTGTGGATTTGATGTGGGATCATCTTCATGTTAGCGCACGGAACAACATTTATCCCGCTGCAGGGTGAGAAATGTAAGAGGGGAACACTGAGCAGCTGTAGTCATTTGGATTTGTTCACGATGTAAACTGCCCTAGAAGAGAAAAATGGGACCACAGAGGCATGGAAGCATTTTACATTCACTCTTCCCAGCTGTGAAATGGCCCCATCAGCGGGGACAAAAATGAGCGCCTGTGTCCCAGCGAAAGGGGGCTGGGGGGACTAGCGCGTGCACGGGCTCTGGATTTGCTAGAGCCACCCACGGGCACTAGCGGAGCGAGACGCCACAGTGGGGGGGGGGGCTCCTGCTGCAGAGCGAAGGTAACTGTCGGGAGCCTCCCCGCCTCCTGCGCGCGGACCCGGCAGCCCCTCGCCCCCCCAGCTACCTGCGAGTGCCGGGGATTGGCTGCGCCGGCCCCGCCCCCACTTGCTGACGTACGCGGCCTCGGTTTGACGGGCAGGTATGGCCCCGGCGCCATGTTGCGAGCGGAAGCGGGGAGCGAGCGGCGCTGAGGCAGGGTAGCTCGCTCCGCCCGGCGGGAGGGGAGGCGGCGGCAGCAGCAGCAGAGTAGTAGCCGCAGCCGCCAGCGCCGGGTAGGGCCCCGCGCCCGCACCAGGGTTCCTCGCCCTGTCCGAGCCGGGGGCTGCCCGGGTCCTGCCCCGGCCCCGCGGGGGCGCTTGAAGGCGGCGCGCGAAGGCGGCGGAGTCGAGCGGGGACGATGCCGCTGGCGCAGCTGGCGGACCCCTGGCAGAAGATGGCTGTGGAGAGCGCGGCCGAGAGCAGCACGGAGGTACGGGGCCCGGGTGGGGAGCGGCGCAGAGAGACGCCGGTCCCCCTGGCAGCGGGGGGCCCCAACTCCGTGGCCCGAGCCCATTGCCCCTCCGGGGCGCGTTGCCCTTGAGCAAGCGCCCGGCGGGCCACGGGGCTGCGAAACACCCGCCGCTCTGCTGGGCTACGGGCCACCCGGGGCCGGGACGCGCTGTCCCGCGTGGCGGGGCGATGATGGGGAGCGCGCCTGTCCCGGGGCTGGGCTGAGCGAGGTGTCGCGACTCCCCTCCCCCCGCCGTCTGTGGGAAACTTTCCTTGGCCGCGTGTGCGGGTCGCTCGGCCGCGGGGGCGCCGCGGAGCTGGCCGGTGCTAAGAGGTCAGGGGAAGGCCGGAGGGAGCCGCACAGGACTTTTCCTCTCTCCCAGCAGCTGCTGCTGCTGCTCGGAGCTCAGCTCTGGCGTCTGGCTCCCTCCTTGGTCCGAGCGAGCCCTGGCTGGGTGCCGCTTCCTTGTCCGGAGTGACCGACCCACACACACCGGGGAATCGGCCGGGACCCCACCACTTCCGGAGGAGGTGGGGAGGCTTAGCCTGCACCCTTCCTCCGTTGGGAGCAGAATAACCTGCTTCTGCGTCTCTGCAGGACTTGGCTGGTTTTGTTCCGTTCCGGTATCTGGTTACTGTCACCGCGAGCTACCTCCTGCCGGAGTGGCCCAGCCTCCTCCGCCCCATTTCCCAGCTAGCGGATACGGGGTTTAGGGAGTCTAGCGTCTAGTAGGGCAACTCTGCATAGCCACCTGCCCCTTTGGCAGGCCAGGCAAGCATATAAGAAGCCTGGCTTCACCTTGCTTAGCGGTCTCTCCTTTTCCTTTCTGTGCTGTTGGAAAAGATCACCCACTTCTCCCATCCTGAAATGCCTTTATTTAGACAGACCTGGATTGTGTCTGCTGTTGCTGTTTTGCAAGCATTTGGGATACCACACGTTGGTAACATTTTCTGTTTGGCCAGTTATGGGAAACATCTATGTGATGCTGTGCAGTGTGGTTTCCTGCTGTTCACAGTGAGGGGCAGTGGGACGTTGATGTGTTATGACATCAGTGTCACAGTTCCGGGTGCATTTTTAGTTACTAGTCAGTTGTTCCACGTGCTGGTGAAGAAATTCAGATCCAGCCCAAGTGGGGTAATAATTTAGAGCTTCAGTCACTTCCACTTTTTCTTAAATAAAGAATTGTGTGCTAATGTGGTTTGGAAATCAGATAATAAAGGCTCAAAAGGTTTGTAATAATGCTGAGAAACTTGTCCCATTGCTTCCTGACAGACTGCAGATTAGTTTGCCCTCCAATTAAGTGGTTTTGATACCACAATAATTTAAAAATACCTATCCTCCTTACAGTAGTTTTCTCATTAACCTTCAAAGTGGGAGTTCTAGGTGAAATAATTTAGGAAAGGAGAATAATTACTAAGCAATTTAACACTAGTTCTAAGAGGACAAATATTTTTCCTTCCTGAGACTTATCCAGCATGACTGAATTTTATCATGTAAACTGTCACTTTAATTGACTCTTCATGTTATATATATTTGTAATTAGGGAACATATCAGCTAACTGCTCTGAATATAAGGAAGCCACACTGCTAAATTTAAAAGGTGTTGCGTTAATGGATGTGTGTTACTAAATATGTTAAGTTTCCATTATTCGATTGATTTCTCATCTTTAAAAATTCTGGTTTTGGAGACTACAAATTTGAATAATTTATGAAGACTTTTTAAACAAACATTTCAAAGTGTATTCAGTCACTTTATAAAGAAAAGTTACACATGTAAACAAGGCTGTCGTGCACTTTTATTACATGAAACTTAAAAGTTACCTAGAAACATTACAAAAATAATAATAGCTTATATCTGAAAGGTTTATAGTGTAAGGCTCAAGCCTAACAAATTCTGTGCGTCACATGAGTGTAATCCCAAATTATTTCAGGTTTATTTCTTAGACAGGACACAGATAATCATTGATGTTTTTAGTGAATATTCATATTGCCTGTGTGGGGGGGTATTTTAGTACACATTTGCTGTGGAATAGATTTAGTATTCTAAGTTTCTACAGTGGAACCTCACAGTTATAAACATTTTGGTGATGGTGGTTGTTATAGTTCTGAATAGCAGGTTATGGTTCTTTCAAAAGTTCACAACTGAATATTGACTTAATACCAATTTGAAACTTTACTACACAGAAGGAAAATGCTACTTTTAACCACCTTAATTTAAATGTAGCAAGTGTAGAGACAGTTTCTGTGCCCTGTCAAATCTTTTTCTAAACTTTCCCTTTGTTTAGTAGTTTACATTTAACACAGTACAATACTGTATTTTTTTTCTTTTGGTTTCTGCCTCTGGCTGATTGCATACTTCCAGTTCCAAAAGGAGGTGTGTGGTGGATGGGTCAGTTCGTAATTCTGGTGTTTATAACTCTGAGGTTCTACTGTTTGAAGAACAATTATGAATATTTGATTAGAATATTAAATGCATACTAGGGATGTTAAATTCAATGAATTGACTAATCTAATAGTTGATGCAACTTATTTGATTAGTCGATACAGCGCCTCTGCCTTTGAAGTATAGCAACAGCTGTTGCTACACTTCAAAGGCGAAAGCGCTGCAGGGAACGCGGGGCCAGTGGGGCAGTCTCCCGCTGGCCTTGTGCTCCCCATGGAGTTTCAAAGCGACAGAGCCCAGGGTCAGCTGAGGAGTCCCACTGATCTTGGGCTCCATGTGGCACTGCCACTTTGAAAGCGCTGCGTGGAGCCTGAAGTCAGCTGGGGACTCCCCTGCTTACCCTGGGCATCAAGCTGACGCCAGGCTCCATGCAGCACTGCCGCTTTGAAATGCCACATGTAGCCTGGAGACACCCCAGCTGGCCCTAGGCTGCACGCGGTGATTCAAAGTGGCAACGCCGCGTGAAGCCCGGGATCTGGCCCTAGGTTCCTCACGGCACTGCTGCTTTGAAGCACCCTTTTCTCTCCTCCCTCTCCCCCCCCCCCCCGCTGCCTCTTTCTGATTGGAGGAGGGAAGTGATTAGTTAACTAGCCTGTCCACTATGCAGTAAGCAAATACTTAGTTGACTAGTCATTCACATCCCTAATGTATATATGGAATTTAAAAAAAAGAACCTAAACTATGTTGGTGTCCAGAACCTGTCAAAGTTTAAAGGAAGTTGTTTTTCCAACTGCTGCAAACTCTAAAGAAGAAAATAAAGTCTGAAAGCTGTTGGTCAGATCAAGTACCTAAACAAATGACTAAGATACATAATCATATATTTAATGCACATGACTGTCATGTTAGCAGCACTGCAGTCTCTTGACTATTCACACTACTATGGGAGGTCTTGGTGTTCTCACAGAGTCCTTTTGTGACTTATTCTCTATAGCTGTACATTGGCTGTTATCCACAGCTTTTGTAAATCATGTACATTTACTATATTTGCAATAGATACTCACTGAGGACTTGTCCGCATTGTGATGCTTCCGCGCAGGTCATGAAGGTATGAACTGCAGAGCACACCAAAGTGTTGCCATCTAATAGTTCTGTGTGGATGCAGCTGGTACAAACTAAAAGGCACATAGTTTGCATTAGGGATGTTAAATTAAGGTTATTTTAGTAATCGAGAAGTTGATAGAATTTTTATCAACTACTCAATTACTCAGTAGTGGAAGGCAGCCCCACTCAGTCCTGGCTCGTGCCGGGACCAAACCTCGGTGTGGCTCTGCAATTTAAAAGGCAGTAGGAGCTGGGCAGCCTGCCCCCTGGCTCCTATTACATTTTAAATTGCAGAGCCACAATGAGGTTTGGTCTCTGAGCAGGCACTGAGCTGGACTGCCTGCCTGCTTAGCCCCTACTAAATTTAGGAGCCAGGTGGACAGGCAGTCCAGCTCAGTGCCTGCTCGTGCCGGGTTTCCCCTCTGTGCTTCAGCCTTTTAAAGGTATTAAGAGCCAACAGGTCTTAACAGCTCGTGCCTGGTCCCCACTACCCTCCTGCCAGCTCTTAATACATTTAAAAATCTGGTGCACAGTGAGGTTAGCTCCCAGGGCCAGGAGCAAACCCTGCTGTGGCTCACTACTTATCGACTAATCAACTAGTTGATTAAAAAAAAAATCCATTGACTAGTCAATTAGTTGATTAAACTATATTCAGCAACCCTAATACCAATGTTAGGGGTGTTCAGCAAGGTTCCCTCTAAGCCAAGGCTGGGCAAAATGTGGTCTGGGGGCTGGATCCAGCCCGCCAAGCCACCGGATCCAGCCCACGGACCGCCGTGCTGGGATGCTCAGTCACATAGCTGCTGTGGGTTTAAAGCGCAGTCTGGTGGCTCTCTGCTCCAGAGGGAAGGGGGTAGCTTTGTGTGATCTCCTGCATCGAGTCCAATACTCAGCTCCTATTGGCCAGAAACAACTGGCGAGTGGGAATTGACATCACCCAATCTCTCAGCTCCTATTGGCTGGAAACAACCAGCCAATAGGAGCTGAAAAATTGGCCTGGGGGATAGGAGCAGCCTCTTCCTCCTCTTGGAGCTAAGCCACATGGAGGGAATAGCCTGCAGCTATAAGTGAACCCAGCCTGCCTTGGGGGTGCTGGCTAGGAGACGCTTAGGTAAGTGCCTCCCAGCCAGAGCCTGCTTCTGGCACCCTTGCCCCTTCTGCACCCCAACTCCCTCCCCCAGTTCCATCCAAACCCTCTGCCCCATGTCACAACTCCGTCCCAGACCCTGTACTCCCTGCTACACCCCTCCCTCAGGCCAGAATCTTCTCTTGTACCCAATACCCTCCCAGACCCTGTACCCCAATCCCCTGACCCAGGTCACAATCCTCTCCTTCACCCAAACTCCCTCTCAGACCTCACACCATCTCCTGCACCCCAGTCCCTTACCCCGTGTGCCCTTCTGTACACAGCCTCCATCCTAGACCCCATAACTTCTCCACAGAAAAGTACGGCCCTTGAACACTTTCCAAAATCTTGGAGTAGCCGCCAACCAATACTTATTGCCTACCTCTGCTCTAAGCTGCATGGCAGCACAACTCCACAGCTGCTTAATGAGCCCTGCTCAGGGCTGCCATGCATGGAGCCGCCTGGCTGGGGCAGGGGCACTTCTCCCTCAACTACAGCAGCAGCTCCCTATCTGCTGGAAGAGACTCACTGTTCTGTCTTCCACAGGGAGCTGCTGTTATAGCTCCATGCGTGGCAGCCCTGAGCCCCTGGGCATGGCTCATTAAGCAGCTGCGGGGCCATGTTGCTGCGTAGCTTAGAGGAAACCTTGCTGTTCAAAGTATTTATATCCCTCACAGAAAAAAGAGTCATGCAAACTGGTAAAGAGCTTTGGGATAAAAACATTTGATTTTCTGCAGCATCCAAAAAGCAGAAATCATGGATGAGGTCTCTAGGCATTATTGTAATGTAAAGTATTTGAGGTAGTTTGTGTTAATGATGGTACCTAAAAAGGTTGTATTGTATATAAAAACTTGAGGGAACATTCAAAGTGTTCAAAATCAAGCTCTGTTAAAGCCAATGGAATTGTATTGATTTACATCAGCTTAGGTTCTTGCCCTACATCCTTAACCGACTTCTGTCTGATGCTGAGTATATATTGTGTGTTGTTTGATCATGCACAAGACACTTTAGCCAAGAGTTTCAAATATCGGAAACATAATGTTAAGCTCCTAAATTCATATTTAAGCACATGTACTCCCAGGAACTGCCATTAACATCAGTCAATGGGCAGTATGTAAATAAGGGCCTTGGAGCTTAACTTCAGCCTGTAGTTATTAAAGTCTTGCCTATCACAGATAGAGATTATTTAAAAGCAAGATAATTTATACTCATTCTTTCACTTACCTGCTGGATCTAGGACTATCTTGTGCTAGTGCAGTCAGTGGAACATTACTAATACAGTATTGAAATGACATGGGTGAAGAGGAATGCCAGTGAGTTATGTGGATGCATGAAAGCATATCTAATATGGTGCAGCATTGATGTGTATAACCCCATTCTTGCTAATATTTACACACATGCATAATTTTTAAGTACATCAGTAGTTGACCCAAAACTGAAATTAAATGAATGCATAAATGTTGGTAAGATTGCATCTATTCTTTGCCACCTGCAGTCATAATGGTCAGCTGTGATTACCTCTGTACTTATTTTGTATATCAGCCCCCTTTGGATTATGATATACTGTGGAATAAGCCACAGGAATAAAGATCACATTGGCAACAATCCTTTACATAATAAAAGTGGAGAAAGAAGTACTGAAAACATAAGCAGGATTGTCAAAACAGAATGCTTCAGTAGATTTTGAAAGTTACTCAACTCTTTACCACCATTCCATTGTACTGAAGAATTTCATTACAAAATGTCCTCTACATAGTTCTTTATCATCTCTTCCAAAATATTTATCTATTTAAATACAGTATTTCTTGGAATTTGCTTATTTCTCTAAATTTATAGAACATTAAACTTTCTAGTGTTGCTTTATTATAATACAGCACTTCATCTTATGCTTATCCATAATATGTATTTCAAAGACCACTGTACTAGGGATGTAAGCAACTAGTCGACAAGCAAATGCTTATCGGATAGTCAACTCAACTAGTTCCTGCTTCTCCCCCCCTTCCCCTTCTTTGCTGCCTCTATCAGAAAACATAAGAACAGCCATATTAGGTCAGACCAATGGTCCATCCAGCCCAATATCCTGTCTGGTGACAGTGGCCAATACCAGATGCCCCAGAGGGATGGGACACAACAGGTAATCCTCACGTGATCCCTCCCCTGTCACCCACCTCTGGAGAAACAGAGGCTAGGGACACCATTCCTACCCATCCTGGCTAATAGCCATTGATGGACGTAATTTCCATGAGTCTATCTAGCTCTTTTTTTGAACCCTGTTAAAGTCCTAGCCTTCACCACATCCTCTGGCAAGGAGTTCCACAGATTGACTATGCGCTGAGTGAAGAAAAATGTCCTTCTGTTTGTTAAACCTACTGCCTGTTAATTTCATTTGGTGACCCCTAATTCTTATATTGTGGGAATATGTAAATAACTTTCCCTTATTCACTTTTTCCACACCAATCATGATTTTATAGACTTATATCTTCCCTTAGTCTCCTATTTTCTAAGCTGAAAAATCCAAGTTTTTTAATCTTTCTTCATATGGAACCCGTTCCAACCCCTAATAATTTTTGTTGCTCTTGCTGAACCTTTTCCGATGCCAATATATCTTTTTTGAGATGAGGCGACCACATCTGTATGCAGTATTCAAGATGTGGGCGTACCATGGTTTTATATAGAGGCATTAAGATATTTTCTTATTCTCTATCCCTTTTTCAATTATTCCTAACATTCTATTTGCTTTTTTGACTGCCACTGCAGACTGATTGGATGTTTTCAGAGAACTATCCACAATGACTCCAAGATCTCTCTTGAGTAGTTGTAGCTAAATTAGTCCCCATTATATTGTACATATAGTTGGGGCTATTTTTTCCTGTGTGCATTACTTTACATTTATCAACATTAAATTTCATTTCCATTTTGTTGTCCAGTCACTTAGTTTTGTGAGATCTTTTTGAAGCTCTTCACAGTCTGCTTTGGTCTTAGCTATCTTGAGCAGTTTGGTATCATCTGCAAATTTTGCCACCTCACTGTTTACCCCTTTCTCTAGATCATCTAGAGAGGCAGCAAGGGTGGGGGGAGCAGGCGCCAGTGCTGGGGGGGAACTGGTAAAACTGGTTCCCCTCAGCACCATCTCTGTGGGGGGCAGGGGGAGGCAGAGGCATAGCAGGAAATGGCATGAGTGGAACTGCTTCAGTCCCCACTCAAGCCGGTTCCCATCGTGGGCGCTTCTGCTTTTGAAATGTACAAAGCCCTTTGGGGCTATTGTACATTTCAAAAGCAGAAGTGCCACAGGAAGCACAGGGTGAATAGGGACTCTCACAGTCCCCGCTCGTGGCTTGCTCTCTGCAGTGCCCCCCCCCTTGCTGCCTCTATAAGAGGCAGCAAGGGTGGAACTGGTGCTGGGCAGAGCTGGCTTAAAAGCTGATTTTTCCCCCAGCATAGTCTCTGGGGTGATGCCTTTCCCCTGTCCCCACTGCCTCTATTATAAGTGGGAGCTGGGGCTCCCCACGGACAGAGGCTGTTGCCGCCAAGGAACACCTGTTTGCAGCGGCGAGCCCTGGCTGCCATGAAGCAGCACCTGTTTGTGGCCAGCACTGGCTGCTGCAAACAGGGGCTGCTGAACTCAGTGTAAGCTGGGACTGAGCAGTCCTGGCTCATGTTGATCGTTGCACCTCTGCATTTTAAATGTAGTAAGAGCCCAGCAGTTCTTACTACATTTAAAATGCAGAGCTGCAGTGCAGGTGGCTCAGTCCTGGCTCGAGTCGGCTCCTGGAGCAACCCCCGCTGTGGTTCTGCAAAGGCACTTATTGATTAATCGTATAGTCAATACAAATTTTATCGACTATACAATTAGCCAGATAATTGCATTTTAACATCCTTGTACTGTACAGCAGATGCTCATAGATTTTCATGATTCCATAAGTAAAATGAATGTTACAATCACGTGAATATGATATATTTTATCTGCCAACCCTTTAGTACTTACTTCAACTATCCGTGATCTTCTGTTTGCTGATGACTGTGCACTGTTGGCTCGTTCAGTGAAGGATGCACAGGAACTTTTTGATCGCTTTGCTACTTCTGCTCGTTGTTTTGGATTCAGTGAACCTCAAGAAGACAAGTTATGCCTCAGCCTGTTTGGAAACAGCCCAGCACTCCAGTGATCACTGCTGCTGGTACAGTCCTTAAGGCTGTTGACAAGTTCTGCTATCTGGGAAGTGTACTGTCTTCTAGCATAAATGTGGATCATAATGTATCTGCTCGATCACCCAAAGCCAGTGCTGCCTTTGGAAAATTGACCAAACACCTATTGAATGACCATGGTATCAAACTCCATACCAAGATAGCGGTTTATTAGGCAGTTGTCCTGAATATCCTGCTGTATGGCTCGGAGTCATGGACACTATATCGTCGCCATGTTTTGAAGCTCGATCAATTCTGTATGCGTTGTCTGAGGAAGATTGCCCATGTGAATTGGTGGGACAAAATTCCCAACACTGAGGTTCTTAAGCTGTCTGGTGTCATGGGCATGAAGGAATGCTTATGAACAAACAGTTTCACTGGATTGGTCATGTTATGAGGATGGATGATACACTGATAGTACAGATGGTCTTCTATGGCCAGCTTGCTCATGGAAAGCGACTTATCGGTGGTCAGTATAAGTGCTGTAAAGACATATTGAAGGCCAACGTGAAGTCATGCGGCATATCTCCCAATGATCTGGAAACTCTAGTTCAGGTCAGTTTGTCCTGGTGGCAAACCACTGTACAGGCTCTTAATTGCTTTGAGAGTCAGCATATCCAGGCATTACGGGAAAAGCGTAGGATCCAAAAAGAATGTACAGTGCCTGCAGTTGGCAGTTTTTTATGTGACATTTATAATCGGCTTTGCTGATCAAGGATTGGTTTAGTCGCTCATCAACGGCATCATAGAAGATGAGGTCCATCGATCAATGGCTCAGTCCAAGCAAGCAAGTACTTACTGCAAGTGATTTCATATTGGTCGTTCTAAGCTTATGAATGTTTTGCTGCCCTAGAGCCCAAGTAACATTTTTCTTTACAAGCACATACCTAGGTAACTAGATGAAGAGACAGGAGTGGGACAGACACTGGTTGGAAGGGGCAAGTGCAAGAGTTTGGAGGGGGATTTCCCAATCCCTGTTGCTCCATGCAGGATTAAAACCTGATCCCCAGCATCCACTACGTGTCTGAAACTGGGAGCTATAGAGCTGAATCCCAGAGCCTGAAGCCCTCGTACACCCCATGGGTCAGAAGCCCAGAGCAACGGGCAGTCCCGGGGGCAGCTCCACCCACCTCAGCTTCTCCTTTGGCCAGGTCTGAGGTGGGAAACCAGAGCCTGGGAGTGCTGTGCATGGCTGGTGCCACGGGGCAAGCAGCTGCAGCATTCCATCATCTCCTTTGGCTGTGCAGAGCTGAAGATGTTCCTCAGCTCCCAGCACTCTTTGCTCCCACAGAGACAGCTGGTAAAGGCCACCCAGGTGGGGGAACTCAGCTCTGTGGTTGGCAGAGCCTTCCATGAATCAGGACTACAGGGGAGTCCTCCCCCCACACATCAAGTAGCCCTCTCCCTATGCCCTTAATTACCCCTCCTGAACCCAGAACTACCCCCTGTCTGGTCATAGCTCCAAGGCCCTTTTTCTCTCTGTACCATATGGTACTCTCCTAGCCATATACAGCCCCTAGCTGTCTCCTGAGCTGTTCTTTAACTTTCTGAGTTGAGTTCTCCCTACCCCTCCCTTTGAGTTATAACTTCTGGTCATGTGGTCCCTGCCAACTCAGGCAGGCTGGCTGTCTTTCTGAAGTGAGTTAGGGATGTGAATGTTTAACCAGTTAACTGGTAAGTCCTACCCTTAACAGGTGGGACTTAGCGGTTAAGGTTACCTGGTGGGGGCTGGAGCAGTTCCTCACCTGTCATGGGCAGGGGGTTGCTCCAGCCCTGGGAGGGGTCTGCTGTGCACAGGGGCTGCTTCAGTGTCCCCTCCCACTCCTTTCTTTAATCGTTTAACCAGTTAAACAAACAGGATTTTACATCCCTTTTAGGGATGGAGTCAGCACTCCCTCCCTGAACCCCATCTTGCAGAGATGGCTTGAGTCCTGCTGTCCCTACTCCCCAAATAGAAGTCAGACTATGGCTATGCCCAAGGTCACTGCGCCAAGGGTTCTGAACACCCACCTCCTCTGGGTCCTGGAAGTTTTATATTATGTGGGGGGTCATGTGGCTCAAAAACAAAACAGTTGAAAACCTCTGCCTAATAGAGCACTTTTCTCCAGGGCCTGGAATGGAAACCATTACCTCTACTGTCAGCAATTATGTTTGAAGCCCACTGACTTCCTTGTCTTCTCTGTCCTCCATTATGGCTTCCATACCCATCTCTTCCCTCCCCCTTCCTCCCAACACACACCTCAGTTACCCTCATTGCATTTCTTAATTCTTGTTTCAGTGTCCTTTTCAGAGATTTAAAACCTTTAGTCCTGAGATTTGCTGTACACCTGAACTAGTGACAAAATTACAATGTAGAATTGAGGAATTAGTGATACGCTTGCATGCTGTGTAAAACTACAAATATCATACCACTAAAGTCAGAGTTTCTGCTTTCCAATAGAGTACAGCTTTATTTTGTGTTTTTAGTGTGCTATAAAGGTGTTTATTCTGGCTGTTACCTCCTCTGGGCTAGAGTGAATGCACAGCTTTCCTAACAGTAGCTTTAGTAACAGCATACGATTACTGCTACAATAATGAAAAAGATCATTTTGTTCTGCTGTTCCAGCTGCAATAGAATGTACAGGGACATCAGGGGAGGTGCAATCCTATTCTGCCAAGAATTTTACTCAGCAGTTTTTAAACCTGAAAAGTCTAAATTTGCCACAGGCACCTTAAATGTCTCATGAATAGAGCTTTTATGGAGGGTAATTCTTATCTTTCAAGCAAAGGTTGAAAACCCTACACCCCTGAAACAAAAATGTAGACATAAGCATTGATGGTTAACACACAGATTCCAAGACCTGATGGGACCAATGTGATCTCACAATCCCGTGGCATCCAACCAGTTCTGAAGCAGTAGCCACTAGAGTGGCAACTGCTATAGTGAACTAGTCACACTCAACAAGCCAAATAGCCATGTGTGGCTAGTGACTAGTGTGTTAGACGCCACGGACGTTGTTTGTGTTCCTGTATAACAAAAACCCTGGAACTTCACCAGAATAATTCCTAGGGCATATCTTTAAGAAAAACATCCAATTTTGATTTTAAAATTATCAGTGATGGAGAAGTTGTTCCAGTACTTGTTAAGTCTATCCCTTATTTCCAGTCTGAAATTGTCAAGCTTTAGATTCTAGCCATTGGATTGTTAAACCTTTTTCTGCTGCACCAAAGAGCTCATTATTACTTGTTCTCCATGTGTATGTACTTATAAACTGTAACAAGACACTCCTTACTCTTTTCTTGAAGCTCAATAGATTGAGCTCCTTGAGTCGATCCTCATAAAGCATGTTTTCTGATCCTTTAATCATTCTCATGTTTCTTCTGTGAACACTAGCCAGTTTATCAATATCCTTCTCAAATTGTGGCTACAGAATTGGACACAGTATTCCAGCAGCAGCTGCACCAGTGCAACATACAGAGATGAAATAAACACTCTGCTTCTACTAAAGAGTCCCCTGTTAATGCATCCCAGGAACGCATTAGCTCTTTTGGCCACAGTATTACACTGAGAGCTCAAGTTCAGCTAATTAATTATTCCTTTCTTCCCTATCCTCATTATCCCCAAATTGTCACTCTGTGACCCATCCTTTTCATTATTTACCTCTTCCCCAATTTTTATATCATCTGCAAATTGCATCAGTCATGTTATATTTTCACCCAGGTATTGGATAAAAATTTTAAATAACACCGGGCCAAGAACTGACCTCTACAGGAACCTACTAGAAAAATATCCACTCAGTGATGACTCCCTGGTAAGTTACATTTTTAGATATGTCAGTAAGCTTTTAGTCCTTTAATGATGCCCTGTTAGTTAGGATACAGAATGACAGAAATGTATGGATTTTTATTGCCTTATTTTAATTAAAAAAACTAGGATATAAAATTAACATAACACACATTAAAAGGACTAAAAGCTTACTGGTTAACCATTCACATCCTTCCCTCTACCTGAATGTTTTTCTTTTTAGGCCAGACCTCTGTCTTGTCATCTTAACCTAGGTTGGTACCATATACTGTGGCTTGCTCATGCACTGATCAGAGAATGGATGGAGGGAGAACATTGTTTAAACGAATGAAATAACAAATAGCTTTGAGGACTTGACTAAAAGAGCCCCTACTGACCTTGATTTTTAGGAGCTCTCCCTTTCAGGTATTGTAAATGATCAGATTTTCAAAATCCATGCAGTGGGTTGATCTTGACAAGGGTGTCCTGTTATTCTTCACTTTTCCTTCGTACTTCTGAGACACTATTTTGATTTCCTAGAAAAGAGAGAAAAACTGAAAAAAAATCACGGTTTCCTCTTAACATTTAATCCTTCAGACCTTCATAGAAACAATGAAAACCTTAACAATGAATGTCATTTAATGTTAATCAGTTATTTAAACATGCCAGTTTTTGCAACATGTGGGAAGCCAATAAGCAGTCTCAGCAGTTTGTCAATCAAGGTTAATCCAGATAATTGTGAAGATGCTCATTTCCTAAACTGGATACCTAATGTTCCTACGCTGGATACCCAAAGTTGTAAGCCCTGTGCTTTGTCTATGAAAGGACCACTGGACCTCCTAAGTCTCTAGGCCAGGGGTGGGGAACCACAGGCCCGGGTTCAGCACCTGAGGCTCAGCATTGGGGAGCCCATGCTGGCATTCCTGCCACCCGACCACCCACTCTCAGGGCTGGAGCACCTAAAATCTACTAACTTGGGCACCCGCTAGGTTCTGGTGTGTGAGGGGAATGTCTTTCTCCTCCTCAGTCAGGGGCTTCTCACTTTGCCTAGAGCAGGGGTGAGGAATCTTTTTTGCGTCAGGGGCTGCCGACCCACAGAAAAATCAGCCGAGGGCCATACACAAATGAGAAGCAGTCTGAAAATGTAATGTGCAGAATTGATGAAATCTTTAGTAAAATTTAAATAGCCTGTTATAACCCCAGACATGCCATTCTGTGGGGCTTCTTTGAAACACAAGAATGGCTATGCTGGGTCAGACCAAAGGTCTGTCTAGCCCAGTAACCTGTCATCTGACAGTGGTTCATATCAGGTGCTTCAGAGGAAATGAACAAAATAGGTGGTGATCAAGTGGTCCATCCCCTGTCACTCATTTCCAGCTTCAAGCAAAGCGAGGCTATGGACTAGGGATGTTAAATATCAGATAATTGAATAGTCGAGTAAACTCATGAATTCTTATCAGTTAGTCAACTATTCTATAATCCCTTGGGGCAGGACCAACAACAGCGTGGGGTGCCAGGCGGGAGCTAGTCCACAAGGGGAGCCAGTTAAAAACCAGCTCCTCTTGCAGACCACCTGCTTGTTGTCCTGTAATGCTGCCTCTGATAAAGAGGCAGCAATGCAGAGTGGCAGCAGCCCCTGTCTGCGGGGCTCAGGGTCTGAACTCCTGGACCCTGCACAAACTGGAACTGAGCCAGGCTGCCTGCCCGCCTGGCTCCTAATACACTTTAAATGCAGAGCCACAGCAGGGGTAGGGCCCGCACCTGGCATGAACCAGAACTGAGCCAGGCTGCTGGCCAGCCTGCTAAAAAATTTACTGGTTGGGGGCGAGGGAAATCATGGAATCATAGAATACTAGGACTGGAAGGGACCTCGAGAGGTCATTGAGTCCAGTCCCCTGCCCTCATGGCAGGACCAAGTACTGTCTAGACCATCCCTGATGGACATTTATCTAACCTACTCTTAAATATCTCCAGAGATGGAGATTCCACAACCTCCCTGGTTGCCCTGCTTTCATTTTCCCTTTTCAGAGCCTCCACCAGGAAAAAACAGTCTCTTCAATTCCTTGACTCCCCTCCAAAAGCATTCTGGCTTCTATGACACTATTTCTCCAATTTGTCCAGATCATTTTGAATTATGACCCTATTCTCCAAAGCAGTTGCAACCCCTCCCAGCTTGGTCTCATCTGCGTGTAGTCTATAGCATTAACCTATAAGCTTTTGCTTACCAGCTAATCAGTTAATCTACTACATTGTTACATCCCTACTACAGACACCATTCCTGCCCATCCTGTCTAATAGGTTCATTAATGGCTATCATCCACTAATTTATCTAGTTCTTTTTTTGAACCCTGTTATAGTCTTGGCCTTCTGTTATGTCCTTGGCCTCTACAACATCCTTTGCCAAGGCATTCAATAAGTTGACTGTGCATTATGTGAGGAAATATTTATTTTTGTTTTCTTTAATCCATCTGGTATTTTCATTTGGTGGCCTATAGTTCTTGGGTTATCAGAAAAGGACAATAATATCTAGAAAAAGTTATAGACAAATAAGGCAAACAATTCATCAGTAAGGTTCACCATCATAACCCTAATGGTAAACTTAGTTCTAAAAAGAGAATAGTGACAAAAGTCAGAAGGGTAGCCGTGTTAGTCTGAATCTGCAAAAGCGGTGAGGAGTCCTGTGGCACCTTATAGACTAACAGAAGTGTTGGAGCATAAGCTTTCGTGGGCAAAGACGAAGTGGACTCCTCACCGCTAGTGACAAAGGGAATTTCTAGTAGGTGGCAGTGCATGGATGCTGCTTGATAGACTGAAGAAATAAGCTGAGTGGCATACATGTCTGTCAAAGGGTTTGAAGCGTTTTTCCAGCCTTGCTTTCATTTTCCCTTTTCAGAGCCTCCACCAGGAAAAAACAGTGAAATGAAAGGTCTCTTCAATTCCTTGACTCCCCTCCAAAAGCATTCTGGCTTCTATGAGGCATTGGGGAAGGAAAGGAGGTTTCTTCCACATCATTCTTCACCTTCCCTACTTTGCAGATTTTATGTTAATTGGGCAAACAGGAGTTATCACACTTAAACCCAATACTTGCTTCTGCTTTGGGTTTTCTTCAGCAGCATAAAATAACTAGCTTTTTAATGGTTTTGCAGCTGGTCAAAGAGTTCTGAACAACAGAATCATTTTTAAGTTCGATCTATTGCTACTTCATAAGTAACAGATACTAGAGCTGTCTACAATTAAACTGAAAATAATAAATCAGACACTTTGTAACTATGCCCAGTGACCAAGATGAGCAACAGTATAATGCTCATGCTGCGTTGCGTTTTAGTAACATGCTGTGTTGCGCTTCATAGAAAGAGAGGTATTGGTTGGGTATGCTCTTGAAAGTGTGAAGTGGTAATAACCAGGGCCATGACCTTCAAGCCTGAACATCATAATTTTATAATAGAACAATGAAGTTATCCATTCCAGCTTGTGTGTGTTTTTTTAACTAAATCAAACTAAAACAATTTTATTGAAATCTAAACTGTAACAATAATTGTTATTTTGCAGCACTTGTGAAAGTGATGGAAATGTCTTAATACATGTAGTTGGGGAAAGGAGTGCTATTTTTGCTGAATAACTCCCATTGTAGGACTCATTTGGACTACTGTGTGATGCTATACAGGGATTGGAGTTTGGGTGTTGCTCTGTGATAGCTGCATCATTCTTATCTTTTGGATAGGTGTCACCTTTGTGTTACCCAGTTGAACTTTTCTGGGTTTTAGAGACTACCATGCTCATAATACTATCGTGATGGGGGCTGTATAAGCACCCAAAGAAATATTTTTCTGCTTTTTAACGGAATTCAGCAGTTTTAGTAACATGCTGTGTATTTGCTATGTTTATTATAGAATGGGCAACAAATTATGGATGAACCTATGGGAGAAGAAGAGATTAATCCGCAAACTGTAAGTAAAAAATTGCAAATATAAGCAAGGATAATTGTTTTGTGATGTATTGTTATAGGTCTCTCAAAGACTAAGGGCTTGCTATAAGCCTTGTAGTTTACTCCTTTGTTCATTACACCTAAATTTTATATCATGAACCTATATTTTTCAGGAAAAGCTCTCTTCTGTGTTAATCCACTAGTTCAGTACAGTATTCCTTGTGTTTAGTGCTGAAATAAATTCAGCTTGTTGTACAACATTCCTGATATTTTTAGTGTGATACAGCTTCATACCGTCCATAGTGAAATAGTGTATCTTGTGGAAGTCCGGGGAAAACCAGTGACTCTGATAGCTGGAAAGGGCACAAATGTGGCATTTGAGATTAGGTGGCCTTTGGTAGTAGTGAGGGGATACATTTTTTTCCCCCTGTTTAGATTGAGGAATCTGCGATCACCCATACAGGTAAGCAAAGCCTCTCATGGCCAGCTATTGGCTTTCCCTTATACATCATGATCCAGAGTGTGAAAACCCCTGAGATAGAACAAGCCCAGCCCCTCAAGTCCTTCTTACTGTCTTGATTGTGGGATCAAATCATTAGTGGTGTTTCCTTAAATTGTGTGCTTTTAAGTTATCTTTGTTATTAGTTATATAGAATCATAGAATCCTAGGGCTGGAAGAGTCCTCATGAGGTCATCGAGTCCAGCCTCCTGCCCAAAGCAGGACCATCCCCAACTAAATCATCCCAGCCAGGGCATTGTCAATGGTAATATTGGTATTAACATAATTAAACTTCCTTTTGCCTATTGGCCTGTACAACTTTATTTAGCATATTTAGGTAATAAGTTTGTTAGCTTAGCCACCCTTTTCCTCCTTCATTCAGGGGCACTGGAATCATGGCAGAAGCCAAGGAACCAACATTTAAGACATCTCTCATGTGATCCTTCTTTTCCCATCAAAAATGGTCACTCTTGGGGTGTGTCTAGACTACAGGGTTTTGTTGACAAAAGTGGACTTTTGTCGACAAAACTATACCTGCGTCTACACTACTGCCGAGTTCTGTCGACATAACGTCAACAGAACTCGGCCGTTTTGTTGACAGTGGTAAACCTCAGTCTATGAGGAATAACACCTTTTGTCGACAGAGTTCTGTCGACAGAAGGTGTTATTGCATCTACACTGTCCTTTGCGTCTACACTCTCATGTCAACAAAGCGGCTTGCTTTGTTGACAGAACTGGATGTAGTCTAGACGCTCTTTGTCGACAGAAGCTTTGTCGACGGTATCTGTCAACAAAGCCTCTGTCGACAAAAGCCTGTAGTCTAGATGTACCCTTAATGCCTGATATGTCTTGGGAAAAGACACATTCTTGGATGTTCTGTGTGGTGGTCTTTCACCAAGCCCACTCAGAAAATGGGAGATAAGGCTGAAACTTTTCCTGTTGGAGAAGTCAATGCAAGGTACAAAGTAAAGGCATCTTCAGCAGTAATGGTTCCTCATACCTTGGTACTAGCTAGCTCCACGGTATCTGATACACTGATACTGATCACCTTGGCATCGAAACAATATGCAGTACTAGGTGACCTCTTGGGAGGCCTGGGCCTGATATCCCCTCTATTGGAGGGGATAATCTCTCTACTGGAGAGACTTATATCAGTCATTATTAAGCCTCCTGCTGGTTCATTTACCTGCGTCTGAATTTTTTTCTTCCAATCCTAAAAATAAATAAAATAAGCAACGATAAACTAGCTTTGTTTAAATTGATGGGAGATAATGCAGCCAGTTTCTTCTTTACAATGTTACCTGAAAGTAAGAATAGGCATTCACATGGTTCCTTCATAGCTGGCATTTCAGGGTATTTACATGTGAAACACGTGTATGCCCCCCATGCTTCAGCCACCCTTGCAGGTGACATGCTTACCCATTGATGATCTTTTTGAAAAAATAATGGGTTAAATGCATTTGTGACTGAATTCCTTGGGGAAAAATTATGTCTCCTGCTCAGTGGTTTTACAGACCATATAGGAAAAATTTAAAAAACAATGAATAGTCTAGTAGCACCTTAAAGACAAACAATACATGTAGATGGTATCATGAGCTTTCATGGGCACAACCTACTTCTTCACATCAGAAAGAGGCAGGAAGGGAAGGGAAGAGAGAGGCTGCTGGGGGGAGCCGGCTTAAAAGCTGGTTCCCCTCAGGTCCATGGGAGGGAGCAAGGCTGCTACGGTGGCATTGCACCTTTGAAATGCCACATGGAGCCTGGGGCCAGTGGGGAGTCCCGCTGGGGCTTTTGTACATTTCAAAGCGGAAGTGCCTGCATGGAGTCTGGGGTCAGTGGGGCTCCACACAGTACTTCAATCTTTGAAATGCAAATGTACATTTCAAAGTTGGAATGCTGCCACTGCACCCCTGCTCCCTCCCACAGAGCTGAGGGAAACCAGCTTTTAAGCCAGCTCCCCCCAACGCCACCTCCTCATCTAAACTAGTGTGTCAATTATGCAATAAGCTTTTGCTTATCGAATAGTCGATTAGTTGCTTACATCCCTAACTGACACCAGTGCCATAGTATTATTGTTCATTGTATTTTTTTTAATTGTTTTGTAAGGTCTAGCATTTTGTGAAGTGGAAGGGTCAAATTTCATGTGGATACAATTTAAATAAAAAATTAAATCTTAGCACTTTTTTTTTTTTTTTTTTTTTAAAGAAGTGAGTTCTGAAGTGCATCTACAACAGAGGTCAGCAAACTTTGCCTTCTAGTCTGTTAGGGTATGCTGCTGGTGCACCAGGATATTTGTTTGCTTGCAGAGTCTGAGGGACATGCTGGTTGCAGGCACGTAGTCTTTCTTCTATTCCCAGCCTATTGGAGCTAACAGCAGCCAATGGGAGCTGAGAAGCATTGTGACTACAGCCAGCACGTTCCTCAGCACAGGCTGATGCTAAGGAGCTGGGACCAGAATTTTGTATAAGTCGGACTGCTTGGGCACAGAGAATGGTTGACCATCTGTATGTTGGCATTTGATGTCTGGGCCTCTTCTTCTGCAAGAATCGGCAGAAATTGTTGGAGAACAATTGTACAATACTGGTTGAGTCACTGCAAAAGTTGGGGTTCATGGCTCCTTTGGGGTGTGTAAGACTTCCCCAGTTGTCCCTGCCAGGTGGCTTCATTGTGAGAAGCTTACAGAGCTAACAGGGTGGTGCTGAATGCTCTGAGGTCAGACACAAGAACCACTGAAGCCAAGGAGTCATCTTGTCCTGATGAAAATGTGCCCCGAGATTTGAGATGCTACATTTAGTCTTACTAGACTTCATTTGGCATGGTTTCAGAGCACAGAGACTGATTCTGATAGGATTACACAGTGCCTCGGTGCTTGCTCAATCAAAGTTCAAGTGACTTCTTCTGTCCTGCTTCAGACACAATGTGGAATAACTTATTTTTATCAGGCACTGTGCCTTAGCTATAGCTGCTAGGCCAGATGTCAGAAGAGCAGTACTGTAGTTACTAGAATAAATTGCCAATGGAGGTTATGGAATCCCCATCATTGGAGACTTTAAGAGCAGGTTAGACCTGATCCTAAGACTCATTTTTGATCACTGCTTTTCAGGGTCTTCAGTAACCACAGGCTTTGAATTGCAAGGGAGGATTGCAGCTTTTCCACCCTTCATGCCCTTACACTGCATGTATGGCCCCCAACAGACAGTGCTTTTGCAAAAAATCCAATCTTGTGCTCATAAGGTGAATTTACAGCTACAGTGTACTCCTTACTAACTGCAATATATCAAAGATATTGCAGGGTAAGTAACCATTCTTTTTAGCAGATGCAGGTGAGAAAAGTATACCATAAACATCTTAATCCTATGAAATATTTAGAAAAAATTCTGATGTAGTAACTTTACGATTTCCTTTAGTATGTATATGTAGCTTAGCTTATATGTAAATGAATAGAATGGGAATCAAATGTTGCTCTTTGTACTATTTCATGTTTTGCTAGCTCTCTAGTTATGCACTGGTCTATCATAACTCAAGCACAGTTACAGAAGTGGAAATGTTATTGAATAGATGTGGAAACTGAGGCACATTGAATTGGAAGCGGAACGTGTGAGGGAAAGAAAAAAGGTGGTGGGCTTTTTTATAAGACTTCAGGTAGGACTGGGAATGAAAACTGAATTCATTCATTTTGTATATGTTTTGAGGAAGGCTTCAACAACATAAGTTTGCAGAGGTGCCTGATCCCCAGTCTAATTGTGCCTATTGACTACTGAGGCTCATCTTTCTGATAAAGGATTGTGGTATGTGAGGTCAAAACATAGTTCAGAGCATAATTTGATGTTGGTATGGATGCAGCTGTGCAGGGCTTAGAAGGCAAAGGCAAGAAATCGGAAGTTGGTACAGTAGTCGGGATGCACCTAGTGGAGAGATTTGAAGAGTAACATAACATGGTGGTCTGAGTGGTTTATTGAATGTTATCAGCTATGCTTCGTGTAAGAGCAAATGATCTGGGAATTGAAGACTACAGATGATGTTGCAGTGATCAAAGGTGCAAGATGACCGGTGTATGGGTGATTATTTTAGAATCATGGGCAAAAGAGGAAGGGATTTTATAATTTGCAAAAGAAATAGCACAAAGACTTGATATTTGCTAGGATACCAGTTCTCCAAATCTGATCATCTCTGAGCTTTCCGTAGGTAAATGTTTGCAAGTGTCTTGGGATAAATGATTTAATCTGAAGTTTTGAATTCTTTCTCTGAGGAAGCTGCAGCTCTAACATAGCACCATGTTAAATACATCCCACTAATATTTCATGAATGTACATGATATTTCATGTACTGCTTTTATTAGAAGTGAGGCTATTATTGAATGTGGTACTAAAAATATTTTAATAGACATAATTGTATTTGTATTCTCACATCAGATCAATAGTACTTTAAGTACTGGACACATTGAAATGGAGTTTAAAGCTCTCATGTTTAGTCATTAGCTATTGGGTAAAAGTAGATTGAAATCTTTCTTTCGTAAAAAGGCTTGACGTTTTAAAAAAATATTTTAAGCTGGCTAAATAGGTAAAAACTGCATGATACTCTTTTTAAAGGATAATGTTTGTGGATAAGCCAACAAATTCTGCTGGGTCATTAGATTAAAATAAATGAGCACATATAGCCCCATCTATCGTCTGACCCAGTGTTGTCTTCTGTATTTTGTTGGTACAAAGACTTTTTCTGCAACATGTACAGTCAATAGGATCCAGCACATGGCTGTGCAGCACCTATGCAGCACTTATGTCGTGCAGAGGGCCTTGCATTTGGCACTCCTCAGCTGGGTGAATTTTCTTCTTCAACCTTTTGCATGCATTAGTAAATGAATACAAGTAAACCGTATAAGCACATTGCATTCCCTTTGAAAAGAAGCTAAAAGTTACTTACTGTAGTTTTCAAATAGTCTTTAATTAACTGTTCAGACAAAAACCTCATAAAACACAAATATCCCACAATAAATTAGTGTTCCTGTTTTATTTAACTGTGTTTATAATTTTATTTTTTTAGATAGATTTCATCTTTTTGGGGAGAGGGAGAACCAGGAATAAATAACTTTTGCAACAGCATGTTGCTATCAGTCTGCCAAGGCTTCCTGTGCTGATCTCCTGTGCTATTAGCTACATGAGTACTATTGCCTTCCAGCTTTTTCTTATTTCCCCCACCATCCCTGTAATCAGGCCTCGTTTTTCTAACAGTGTTTGACTTGCCTGACAGGAAATTTTCTAATTGCCGGAACAGCTAGTAGCAGCAAGAACATTAGGGTTTGGTCTTCCCTGTTAAACACGGGATCACTCAGAACATTTAAACATCATGGTTTCTTAGCCATGTTTAAGTTTCTGGCTGTACGTATTCGCTCTATTCGGGTAAGTTTGGTTCCTGATTTAAAAGAATTAAATAGAAGTTTAGAATTTTACAAACTGGAGTTAAACTGATGATTTTTAAGGTGGCATGTGATATTTGCTGCTGTGTGAAATACATCTATGTATGAACTAGTAAACTTCTGATATCTCTATATTCATTATGTATTCAGTTCATTTTTTAAATGTAGTGAAAACCGTCAATTTCTGTTAAATTCGTATTTACAGAGCATTTCTTGAATATTTTTTACTTAACTACATACCGTATGGTTTTCTGAGTCAAATTCCAGGTTTGTTTTAAACTTAGCATTTTCCAATATATAAAAAACTATACAAATGCAGCTTAACATGTCTTGAATTGTAACTCAAATAATTTTATTTTATAAATAAGATTAAGTTTTTGCCTTTTAAATATTAAGAAGCTGGTAGCCAAGTGCTTATTAGGAAACTTGATACTTCTGCTCAGGCAGATTATATGCCTAACTCAATTTAAATGGTACCAATAATAGCAATTTTCAACAAATTATACCATTTTGATATTTTTTTACATAGTTTAAAGGAAACTTCTAAGCACACAAGTGTTCTCTCCTTCACAAAATTTTCTAATGATAAAGATGTATGCAATATTCATATGTAAATACAAACAGTAACTTAGCATTTAAAATTTCTGAAGGTCAAAAATGAATTTTCATATTGCCTAACTTTCCACTAGTGAGTCCAAAAATTGTTCAGTTTGAAGAATTGCTTGTGTCTCAAGATGCTGGTATTTTTAATTTTTTTTTTTTAAATTAACATGCAAAATTTCATGGAATTAGTAAATAGAAAATTGACCCAATATTGGGTTAAACTTTTCAATAATACTTTATACTGAAAACTGAACCATAATTTTGCCTACTGTAACTGAAACAGTTAATCCGTAAGTAACACTTCAGTGTATATGTAAAACAAAACTAGATTAAGCTTATTGTTAATTTTCAGATGGCAAAAAAGGTTCTTACCTAGTTTTTATTTGACTTCTTTTGGGAGATTCTGCTAAAAAGAGTGGATGCATTATAGTATTTACAAGTTACCTGACTGACAATTTTTTTAAAGATTGATTTGCTATTTTTTTAGCAGCATTGCTATATATTTAAAGTTTCGGTGGATTTGAAATGTTCAGTAGAGAAATTTGTAATATGATTCATTTGACCAAACCATTGTGTGTATATATACTGTTGCTTATGCAGGTTAAATTTTAGTACACCTCTAAATAGTTTACCAAATTAATAACAATAGAAAATGTTTGTGTGTGGCGTCAGTATCAATAGACTCTACATAAAATATTGTTCGGTCATTGGGTTAGTATTACTTCCCTTTCTGTAGGTGGAAAAATTGGGTGCTGCACATGTTCAAGAATTTTTTTTCTAACCTCATTAGCAGATGAATTTCTTTTTAATAGAAGAACTTTAACTGCCATCATGAAAGTGCTCCGAAAGAATAGGATCAAAGCTTGTGAATTTTGCATTGAAATCAGTAGGAAATGCAAGTTGCACCCTGAGATTTTTTTTTTTTCCCTATATGAACATCCATGGTCTAGTACAGGAGTTGCAACCTATGGCTCACGAGCCAAATGTAGCTCACTAGGGAGCCAGATATGGCTCTTCTGGAGCTACTACTGACCCCCCTCCTTTCATTTCTCCCCCCGCTCTGGCACAACAGCCTTATGTCAGCGCTGAAGCACCAGTGAGGTGTTTCAGTTGGGGGTCACATCAGTGAGGGTTGTGTGTTTTTTGCTTCTCCCTCGACCCAAAAATATAATATTTTACTTGATTTAAAAATGAAGCCTGGCCAACAAGCCCCCAATTGGGGCCAAGACCTTATCTGGCCACAGCCTCATAACACTCCTGCAGCCCCGAACCTTGAACCCATCATACACTTGAACCCATGGGATGCGGAGCAGTCTCTGTCCATAAGGAGCTCGGGGGCCCCCCATGGATGGAGGCTGCTTCACAGCAGCCTCCCCTGTCCCTCCGCCCATGCTGCTGGCTCTGATGGGAGGGAGCAGCAGCACAGGCAGGGGAGCCGACACTGAAGAGCTGGTGCTGGGGGGAACCAGCTTTTAAGGCAGGCGGATCTGGTGCTTGTGGGGTGATACAGAGGTAGAAAGAGGGGAGAGTGTGTGTAGTCAACAAGATTAATTGATAAGCCCAGGCTTATCGGTTAATCAATTAGTCAACTACAGGTTGACATGCCTACTCATCACTAGGTTGACATGGAGCAGGAGGACTGCCTTTTCTGGCCTACAGCAATGTAAAAGAAGTGGGTGGAGTTCAGCGTAATGAAGAATCCTGAACTTCTACCCTGCTGAAGCCAGTGAACCAGTAGCTAGGACACTGGGCAAAGCATCATGCTGGCTGGCACCGTATAAACACATAGACGTAGCAGCTTGAAGCCCAGCTCCTTCAGTAATTTCAAATCAAAGCCATCATAATGATTGAGAGACCAGGAGGGGAATGCAAACAGGATACCCAAAGATAAGAATTAGAATATAAACTATTTATTTGGCTACCAAGGCACACTGGTAAGTAAACTAATTTTTTTTTAAACTCTGTTTCAAAATGCATGGAAAACCTTGCTTTCAGGTAAAAACATAAAGCCATATCTGTAGCCATATCAATTATCTTGGTGTCATTTGACATTGACTGTGCCTAATATTTTAAAAGCTTTACCTCCCTTTCCATATTTTAAAGAGGAACAAACTTAAATAATTCTAAATAAATAACTTCACTTATAATTGATTATTAAAGTTGAAGGAAATCTACATTCTGCTTGTTTGCTTCTCTCAGGTACCTTTGTGCTGGGGGCATATATAATACCTTTGAACTGATATTCTGTCTGTGTTACTTCTGTTTATGGTCAATTTTCCTTTCAATTCTTAAGTACTACAGTATTGGCATTTCAAACATTGCAAGGGACTGTTCACTTCAGAAGCAGCTGTTATCAGTGAAGTTACAGGATAAACTAAACAATGTAATCATTTTTTACTTTTTTTTAACAGAATTCAAATTTTGGGCGAAAGTTCAGTTAACAATATCATTTTAAACTAGGCAGACGCTTTATGCCATGCTGCACCTCACATTTTTCTAAAACTTCAGAAGGTGTGAAATGTTCTTAAGCTATTAAATATTTTGAAAGGCAATATTTGTATTTAATGAACTAAATAGACTGAGGTTGCTATTTTAAAAACATGTAATAACATTGTTACCACATTATACAGGCTTGCATTTTGTATTTAATGTGGAAAACATTTTAAAGCTCTGGAATATGAGATACAAAGATGACTGATTTGCATTTTTTATAGCTTGTTTGTTTTTACAGTTTTGTTTATAGGGATATTTTAGTTTTCTAGATAGCAATGAAATGATTTGTCCTGACTTTGATAGCAAGTTACAGAAAGTAAATACATTTAGTTGACTTCCTGGCTTAAGGGAGGGGAGGAAAAGGAAATTATGTACAAGTCAGGGAGCTGTGCCAACACTGAGTCATCCTTCTAAAATCACTTGATATCATCATGTTGGATCACTGTCCTTAACAGTGGGGTACCAGAATATAATTATTCTTATATAACTTATTTGACAAACACTTTAAATATGCTAAATAATGTTGAAAATGTTCCTCATATTGTTACTTTTCTACTAACATAAGAAATTTCATATAGTATATTTTAAGTATAAGTCATTGAAGTTTGCCCAATATAGAATAAAGTCCAGTTGACTGTAATTGGTAAATACATAATGGGGTTTCAATAAATAGGCAGAGGAAACTTCTAGCAGTGTCTACAAGAAGTCCAAGTAACTTTCCAGGAAAACAGCGCTCCTCTTTTCATTCATATCTTTTCTGTTGATGAATGCTCACAAGACTTGAAAAAGTCCATGTGCCCTAGTGAGTAAAACTTTTCTCTTACCTTTAACAGAATATAAGCTTTCATGTACAAAGAGTTTCTGCCCTTTATGGTTGCACAGGTTACACTCCCAAACACAAACTAACCCTTCCTGCTCAACTGTTTGTAGTAATGTTACTTTTATAAAAAACAGAACGTGGACAGGCAATATACATTACAATCACAAATTGTTGCTCTCGGTGGCAGGAACTATTACATGCTATGGGGAGAAGGTACATTTCTAACTGTAGGGAAATTGTTAACTTTGGATTTAGTTATAAAATAAACATTTTCACTTTAGAACTGGTCTTTTTATCTTTTATTCTGCTAGAAAGTTGACAGTTCTTATCAAATAATTTAACATGCCAGTCTTATTTGTAGATTTGACATCCTTTTTTGTTTTTGTTGGAAACCAAAGCAACAGAGGAGCTCAGTCTCATTGTCTGGTTTCTAGTTCCTGTTTACATGGAAATGGATATTGGATCTGCAAAAACATAACATTCTAATTGAAAAACTTAGCACTTTTCAAAATTAAATGGAGCCTGTGTCAACTGGATTTTAAAAACTGTTAACTGACAGATTTCAGAATACAGATTTTAAAATACGGAATCATCCAGTGGAATAGTTTCTAGTAAGAATTTACAGCCAGAAGGGACAACCATATCATCTAGTCCAGGGGTTCTGAAACTGGGTTGGGACCCCAAAATAGGGATGTTAGCGTGTTGTTTACACAATTAACTGATAAACCTTGGCTCGCCAGTTAATCCTAACAACTACATACACACATGCACCCCTTGTTGCCCCTGTATCAGAGGCAGTGGGCCGGGGGAGGAGGGAGGGTGAGGTGGGAGCTGGTGGTAGCAGGGAGCTGGCTTAAAACCCAGATTTCCCTAAGCACTGGTTTCCACCAGCCTCCCTGCATATAAGCATGTAACCGCTGAAAAATTCCGCAGTTACACATTTACAAAAATAAATATTTGCTAACATCCCTGCCCCAAAGTAGATTGCTTGCATCTCCATTTTAATGGGCTCACTAAGGCTGCTGTTAGACTTGCTGGGCCCTGGGACTAAAACCTGAGTCCATCACCCAGGGTCAAAGCTAACACCCTTCAGCTTTGCCCCCCATTCCACTCTCACCTCGGGCGGTAAGGCTCAGGGGTCCTGTATTAATTTTTGTTGTTAGAAGGGGTCATGGTTAAGTGAAGTTTGAGAACCGTTGAGCTAGTCTGATCTCCTGTATCACAGGCTACCAGCACCTGTATAGTAAACCTATAGGGATCTGTACTTATATTTATATAGGCAATATATTTATCAATGGTCTAGAAGAAAACAATATTGCTGATAATGTTTGCAGATTAAACAAATTAGTGGTGTGGTAATTGTCTGCTCTGTTTGAGAGCAATCTGGTTCACGCTTTTAGCTAGGTTTGTTTAAACCTGAATTTTAATATTTAAATGCAATGGTGTACATTTAGAAACAAAGAATGTAGGTCACAGTGATAAGATGGGGGACTGTTTTGGAAAGCAGTGATTCAGAAAAGGGCGTTTAGGTCATGGAGGATAAACCATCTAAACATAACCTCATAGTACTGTGGTTAAGAGCAAATGTGATTCTTATATGTATAATCAGGAATATATCAGAAATATGTTGATGGTATTATTACAATATATAGCAGTGGTGGGCCACATGTGGACCATCAGGGTTCTATGTGTGGCCTGCAAAACATTTTGTTTACTGTTGATCATACACAGGGTTACCATATTCTTCTGGTTTCCGTCCTTGTTATTTTTTTCATATTGGTATTACTAAAGTGACAAGCACGTAAAGCAAGGGCACAGGAAGTGAGGTGCTTGCTGATTGCAAGTAATATTGACTGAGGAAAAAACTGTGTGCTCCTTCTGCAGCCAATCAAAGTGTTGCTATGATTCAGTCAGCACACCATACAAATTCTAAGTATGCAAGCGCAGTTAGGAAAACTACCCTGTCCTGGGAGACCGTCTTGGTTAAAACCATCTTATGCCCCATTGAGATGAAAGCACGCCACTCATGTGGCACACTCATTAGCCTAGGTTGCTCATTGCTGATATACAGTATTCGTGAGACTATTACTGGAATACTGTGTCTGGTACTACTGTCACAACTTCAAAAACAGATGCTGAAAATTGAAAAGGATTCAGAAAAGAGAGACCAAAATATTTAAACATCTAGAAAACCTGTCTTACAATAAGACTAATCAGCAAAATCTATTTAGTTTATCAAAGAAACTGTTAAGAGGTGATTTGATAGAAGTCTATAAGTACCTGCCCAGGGAAAACATTTCAGATAGTAGATGGCACTTTAATATAGTGCAGTGGTTCTCAAAGTGTGATCCAAGGGCTCAAAGCTTGCCACCCTGCCCCGCAGTGGGGAGCCTGCACTGGCACTCCAACCCTCCACACGCACTGCAATGAGGTTGAAGCCTCAGCACTGGCTTCCTGCTGCAGGGGCGGGGGCAAGCCTCGTGGGCCAGATCCGGCTTCTGAGGGACAGGAAGTGGCTCCGCATACTGCCATTCCCCTTCCCCCGATTGGGGGAATGGCAGCACAGGAAGCCCCTTGCTTGGAGACTTTCCCTGCTGCTCCCATTGGCCACAATCCTGGCCGATGGGTGGTGTGGAACCAGGTAAGTGCCTCTAAGCCCAGACCCTGCACCCACACTGCTGTGTACCCCCTTTCTGCTGATATCACACTCCTGCATCCTACCTTCCTACCTACCCCCATCCTCAGACCGCTCCTACATCCTACCACCCAGCCAGACCCCTCCCACACATCCACTTTGTTGTCATGGGTGATTGTCTGGTGGTCCGTGGAAAAGTTCACGTTGAGCAGGGTGGGCCATAGGCCAAAACGTTTGAGAACCACTGATGTAGTGAAAAGAGACATAACAAGGTAAGTGGAGGGAAGCAGAAGTGGGACAAATTCATACTAGAATTGAGTGCATGTTTTTAAGTGAGGATAATTAATGTTTGGAAAAATTTACCAATGGTTTGTCCAGACTATAATCCTTTGTCCAGAGCTGGGTCAGCATACATGTTCAGACATGCGTATTATGGTCATCCATGTCTCATTTTTCTCACCATAAAACCTAAATTATTGATAACCATGACAAAGAATCTAAGGTCTATGTTTTGGGTTTTTTAAGGAAATAGAGTTAGCAGGCATTCTCAGTGTTAGAGGAGTAGCCGAGTTAATATATAACTGAAAAAACTTAACAAATAACAAATAGTCTTGCAGCTTGTTAGTCTCTAAGGTGCTGCAAGACTATTCGTTATTGAAAAATTCTCAGATCACTTTGTCTCCTAATTCAGACCTAAAAGGTTCTCCACTTATGTGCTACAATCTAATCATGATTCCCCTCATCTGTCCACCAAAGCCAAGAAAAAAAATCTGATTCTAAGGCAGTAAATTCAACTAAGAAAGCTGAGTAAAGATGTAAAGTGTCTGAACATAAACCTGTCCCAAGTTTTGTCAGTTTAGATTATAATTTGATGGAATCTGAGAGAGGGGGAGAATTCTTCATTTAAAAAAAAAAAAAAATCCCAGGAGAGAAAGGGAGGCTTTGTGTGCTGCCCCTACTCCCAGCACAATATCTCAGCTCCCATATTGATGGGGTGGGGGCAGCGTATGACACATTCCCACCATGAATGCATGTGGTGCGGAAAGGCACATGAAGCAGCCAGCCACTTTGAGGCTGCTCCATGCCAAAGTCCCAGTAGGGCAGGTCGTGGGCCAGATTGAAAGGCTTGATGGGTCGGTTTTGACTTGTGGGGTGTATCTTGCCAACCCCTGATTTAAATGCTGATTTTAAGCAAAATGGGAAGCATCCTTCAGAGCACTGTTCAGCAATTCATTCCTTTTCCTTCAGAACTGCAGAAATTGAAATTGGAAAGCTATTAAGTCACTAGCCTGCTGCTTTTTCCCCTCCTCACCCTCAGAAAATGTGGGCTTGTTCTAACAAAGTTGTTACGTTATAGAGAAAAAGCAGAAAAATATTGTTCTTAGTGTGGTTAAGGGAGAAACTAAATTCTCTCCAGGTTTCTCAGTAATTTTCTAGAATATAAAAGTTCTCAACACAACTGAAAACCATAGGTTTCTACTATATTTAGATATGCCAAGGGGAAGGGGTATAGAGGATAGATCTTAACTGAGTGCAGTAAAGATAAGAACAGAAAATATGTGGCCCAAGTGGGGGCTCTCACCCATTTTGTGCACTGGAGGAATGGGTGGGTATTTATATTCTGTGCTTTTACTGAAAGGATGTCTCAATCACCCATGTGTACGGGCTCCTGCCACACTCTCCTTGCCCACACACACACTGCCTCTATATCTTTTTATATCTGTATCTTTTCTCTTGTATATTTTCTTTTGGGCCTGGGAGGAAAGAATTGAAAGAATCCTCAATAGTATTATTAGTTTAGATCCCCTATTCAGGACATTTGTAAAATAGCAACCTGGCCATCATTGTGCACTTTCTTCTCCCATTACACCATCACCCAGTACTCTAGATATTAAGCCAAATTTGGTTGTGATATTTTACAGTTCGTGACTGTTCTTAGAGATACAATGCACTTGTCATTCCACGATCCATCGTCCTATCCTTCTACATCAGAGTATTTGGAAAGAAGGAACTAAGGAGGCTTGGGGTCAGCCAGACCCTTTATGCTGATGCCAGTGGCACGCACACAGCAGCAGAGGGCATTCAAGCTGCCCTGACAGCTACTACTAAGGGAAAATCTTATGGCAACTGTGCATAAGGGCACAAACGCACCTAGAGTTGAATGGACACATGCAGCCCATCTCGAAGAACAATAGTTATGGAAGTTCAAGAAAGTTATGGAAGTTCAGTAACCACTTTTTTGCTAAATTAATTACAAACTTCTTGATTAGTTTTATTTGACATCTTGCTTCTTAGAAAAAAAAATAACTTGCTTAATTATTGTGAATCTTTCTTGAATGCAGTGGGGGAAAATGCAAGGGTTTTTACATGGTTTTTCAGAAACCTACATTTTCCTGTGTTTTGACCTGCCAGAAACTCTGTGGTGGTTAAAGTACAGATTTATGTAATTATTGTTAACTGATCGAAGAAATATTTTCTTGTGTCATCATTGTTCTAATTGCATGTGGAATGTGGGGGGAAAAATTAGTGTACTGTTTTGGTCTTACTAGGAATTTGTCACTAAATAAAGCACATGACTTTAACCAAGAGAGATGTTGGCACTTACAAATTAGTTATATAAACATTAAAAGTGTGTGCAGCAGTTAATGTAGGAACTTAAAGCTTTACAGAACTCTTGAAAGGCAACTTAAGTTAAAATGGCAAGCTTTTACATACAGCATGTAGGATGGCAGTGTGCCAGAAAGCCCATCTAGGTCTATTTTCAGTTCACTGGTTTGCAATGCTGTAATAAAACATGCAGGACAGTGAAAGCAATGTGTCAGTCTCTAACAATGCCTAGACCCCGTTATGTTACTAAATGTTTTGTTATGAATATACATTGTTCAACCTGATATATTCATTAAATGTCACTTCAAAACAGCAGCACAAAATGTCCATAGAAGGGTTTCTGAAAGGTTCATTGGAAAATCTTGAGGAACCCTTTTTAAAACTGGAAAAAATGAGCAGTTGACTAGTGTTAGATGAACCTGTAGAACATGAACAAACTGTTATTCATGTTAGCTGTTCTTCAAGTTTGATAAAAACTTTTTTTATATATACTCCAAGATGAACACCAAATTACATTAATGTTTTCACATCAACATAAACAATTATAATTTTATTAATGGTAAACTTAATCCATTTGCTGCAACCCATTAATGCTTTGCTTAATAGAAAAGAAAAACTGTGACCAATAGTACTATTTTGTTGTGAACTAATGTAGCAATAAGTATTACTGTTCAGGGGGTAAGTATATAAGCAAGCATCACACAGTAATTAAGATTAAGCCACAAGCTACTATCTATAATTGTTTGGGGTACTAAATGAACAGAACTTCTAACTGCATTGTCATTCTGTGAGACCCAAACCAGGAATTTAAAGTATGTAAATAAAATATTAAAGAATATTCCTTAATTCCAAAATTACACTAGTGGCAGGACTAGGATGTGGCTAATGGTTATTTTTGTTAATGTGAAATGTTGGTCATCATGCTTTTTTTCTTCCTTTGCTCCCCTACCTGGAGTTTATGTACAATTTTCAGGATTTTTTTTTTGAATTTGTCATGAATATATCTTTTTTTAAAAGGACTTATTTTGGTTGAGCATGAGGAATATTGTTTCCACTGTTGGTGTGCACAAGTGATTGTTAAAATGGTAGCATATGGAATATCCAGCATTGTGTAAAGAGGAATTATAGTAACTTTGTTGCCGCTCCAGGGTAACAATGTATCTTGCTTACTGCTGTTTTAGATTGTTCCATTAATTAGATTACATCCGCTTTACTGGGCTGATATTTTGAATGTTATACAGCAGGTCACTGGTACATGTTGGAGCTGTGTTCTTGGAAAGGGTAATATATATTGGAGACCTGCTGGTACAGTAGTGGCATAGTCAAGAGGGGACACTTGGCGGGCCCTCAAGGGGTAGGCAATGATAGGGAGAATGGAGGGATAGAAGAAGGGCCTGGTAAAATGTCTTTTCTCTCACCCCCATCCACTTTGCCCTCCCTGCACGACGCTCCTGCCAGTGAGTGGAATTAAAGCACAGGGGCTTGTGCCATTTTGTCTGGTGCTCCTCCAAGGGAGTGGGAGTGTAGGAGCGGGAGGCACAGGAGCTTGAAAGCCCCTGCACCCAACCCTGCTACCCAGCAGGAATGCTGGGTGGGATAAGAAGTGGGATGGGAACAGAGCCAGGACTGGGTGGATGGATCAGGATGTTAAGTAGATGGGCTGCAGTCCATCCTTGCCTCCCCAGGGCATATCCATCACTCATCAATAGGACAATGTGTTCTGGTTCACATCAGTCCTGATCAGCATATGTCATTAGCGACTTACAGTACCGTACTGCATAAGACACATATGCAGATTAGCAGGGCTCGGCAAACCGCGGCGAAATCCACTCACCAGCCCCGCACCGCGCATGCGCCAGACCCGCACTGCGCATGTGCGCACCACTGGTGAACGTGACGAGTGGCTGAGATAAACGGATTTGTCGAGCCCTGCAGATTAGGACCAACATTAATCAGAATATGTTCCCCTATTGATGAGCAAAGGATATGCAAACCAATGGATGGGAGGGAGGACTTATACCAGGGTTTCCCTGTAATAAAACACGGAAGTCTCTGTATTTCCTACAATTTTATTTGTTCTCTCCAAGAAAACTCTTATGTGAAATGTATATACTGAATAAGTTTGTGTCCCATGACAAGATTAGTGTCTAAACTATTAAAAATTTCTTATGGAATGTGTCTGAGTTCCTTTAAGAAGACTGACTATGAATTCAGGCATTATAACATTTTCAGTAGCAAAAATGTTTAAAAAAAACCCAAATTATTTTTTAACAGAACTGCTCATTAGTGTGTTACATTAAGAGTCCATAATTAGTTCATAAAATTATTTTTCATAATTCCTGTTTATAAGGAATTAATAGGAAGAGACTGTTATGGATCTGAATCTTTGTCACTAGGAATATAATAGTGTAACTGTTTAAATGGTTAACCAATAAACATATGCTTATTGGTTACCATAATGGTTACATGCTGGCTCCCAGAAATCTGGCTGCCATCTAGTGCTGCTGGTTCTGTATCAGAGCTTGCAGCGTGGGGCAGCAGCCAGCTCCGAGGAACTTAAAAGCTGGCTTCTGGGGTAGATCCGCTCCCAGGGAGCCAGCTGCCACTCCATGCTACAAATTCTACAGTATAAAGTTTATACTGCAGAGCCCGCAGCACAGCCAGCTGCCAGCCCCACTCCTGAGGAGCTAGCTGTGCTGCAGGCTTGCAGTAAAAGTTATACTGGAGGGCCTGCTGGGTGTAATCGTGTAACCACTAAGGCTAGGTCTACACTACGAGTTTTCTCGGCAAAAAACATGCTAATGAGGGACTCATTTGCATGAGTCACAATCTCATTTGCATATTTTCTGCCGATCTGTTTTTGCGCAAAAACAAGCAGTGTGGACCTTTTCTTTTTGAGCAAAAACCTCTTTTCCCGCAAGATCGGAAAAAGGGGTTTTTGCTCGAAAAGAAATAGCCCCACACTGCTTGTTTTTGCGCAAAAACGGATTGGCAGAAAATATGCAAATGAGATCGCGACTCATGCAAACGAGTCCCTCATTAGCATGTTTTTTTGCCAAGAAAACTCGTAGTGTAGACATAGCCTAAGATTTCTAACAATTACAGTTACCTAATTAACCACTCTTTAACATGTCACAAAGATTCCTTAAAATCTAAATTGGTGGGCGGGGGGAGTTTTGTACACTGGACTTGACTTCCATGTCCCAGAGCAAACTGTTCCTGATTTGACTTGCTGGCTTTAATTTGATTCACATAATATAGATTCCCGGTTTGTTTATCTTAAAATCAAGTTGGAGCCATCCTTCTGATGATGGGAAAATGAATTTTCTAATTAATTTTATTTGTGCAAATTAAGAAGATAGCTACATAACTATTGTATATTAACTGTAAGGAGATCGTTAATACATTGAAATAAAATTTGTACATTCTTACAAATTCTTTACTGTAAACTACATCCAGGCCTTTTGACAGAGGATGGTGAGAGAGGGGACAAGTCATCAGTTGTCCTGGGGCCTGGTGATTCTAAGGGGCCTGGGACTCCTGGCCACCACTCCTGCAGCTACCATGGCAGCGATGGTGGCCAGCACCCTGGGTCCCTTTGAATCACTGCTAGAGCACCGCTCCGCTCAGCTCTGTGGGTGGGCTGAGACCAGCGCCACAGCCCAGGTAGTGCTCCTGGCCTTGCCCCTTCCACCCAAGAGCCCATCCCTTCCGAGGGCACGGGGCTGGTCTTACACACACACACCTTTCCCCAGTGCCGATGGTAGCTGTTGGTCCTGCTGATTATATTCTAGGCACCATGACTTGAAAATGTTCTAAGGAGAGTTCATATGCGCAGGTTTGTAAATTCAGAATCTCTCAATGATACAACTGCATAACTACTATAATTATAACTGGTTATAGGATATTTTAGCTAGATAGGTTGAAATAACACAATGTTTTTTAGTGAATAAGATTTTTGTAAATGATTTGAAACATAGTGTAATTATGAACGACTTTGAATAGTACATGAAAACTGCTAGTTTGGAGAAATCTTAGAATGAAAAATGAAGATTAGGAAGAAGCTGTGAGTCTGTCCAAGCTACTCAGAAAAAATGCCTTCTGACATTTTATTGTAAATTCAAATAATGTATATGAATAATGTATAAGTAATACCAAACCTTATGGTTCCTGTTTCTCTGGGATTTTTATAAAAAGTGTTCACATCTCCTAAAGGTCTGAAGGCAGTTCCCTTCCTTATTAGTTACCAAAGGGGTGTCCCCAAAGTAAGAGTATACACATGTAAATACAGATATCTTATATTAAAGCACATTTATTTGGCCTAGAATAATCTCAAAATATTTAAGAATGCATGTAGTTTAATATTAGAATAGAAACACTGCTAGATGTACACACAGTTTGGAATATTTACAGCAGTATAGTTGAATAAGGTATTTATCTAACAGCGTAAAAGCTTTCAGCTAGCATTCCCCGTACCTCACTGTGGAGCAACCTAGGCTAGTGAGTGGCTGCATGCATGGCCCTCCTTCACCTGATTGAGCCAAAAAATTGTCATAACCCCGAGACCACATTGTAGATCTAACTGCTAGCTGCACTTGTGTACCTTGAATTTGCAGTGTGTGCCAATTGAACTGTAGCAGCACTTGAATTAGATGCAGAGAGAGCATATGGCTTTCACAATGCTGTGTGCAATCGACACATTTCATTTCATGTGCCGATGCTTTACGTGCATGTCAGTTTTGTAATACTGGTAGGGAAAAACTGCGTGGATGAAAATCAGCAGCAACCCTGTGCATGGGCAACGGTAAACAAAATGTCTTGTGGACCACACACAGAACCCCAATCAGCCGCATGCAGGTTGCTCACCACTGCCCTACCTCATTCAAGTGTGGTTTTTGGCCCAGTTTGTGACCAGTTCCTCAAAAATAAAATGAATGTCGTCTTTTGATGAATTTTACATGGTTAATCATGTTTTTAAAAGCCAATCACTTCATCCTTGTGAGTCAATAAATAGTAAAATTAAAATATTCCTCCTCTTGAGTAAATTAAAGTCCAGTATACTAGGTGTTTCATTCTTTGAGTCAGCTTTTTGTTTCTGTACGATTGTTCTTGTTTAAGCACCAATGGTGTATTTTATACTGTGCAACACAGCTATAGTTCAAAGCTCTGGGAAATCTTTTACAGCTGAGTGAGTTGCTCTGTTTGGGGAACAAATAATTGGAATGCTCCTGTTCTGTCCTGCTAGGAACATAGTGACAGGCAGACTGCTGCTGCAAGGAGAGGGCTGGAGAGACTTCTGTGGTGCTTTTGATATTCTTTAGCACTAAGAGCTCACAGAGCTATGAGAGAATCCCAAGAAGCACAGGGATCATCTCTGCCTTCCCACAGCACTGCACTGCAGGATGCTTACCCACATTACTTTGCTCTATTTGTCCATAGGGTGCTAGCAATGTGGCCATGAAATATTGACAATGGGAGGCAGAAAAACCAGTTTGACCGTTTCCCACTTTTGGTGACATTTGCATGTCGACAGCATGAATTTATTGTAACATCTGATCACATAGACACCCCCTCCCCATGTGGCACTGCCACTTTGAAATGTGGGGAGCCTGGCGTCAGGTTCCTCCCGGCATTTTAAAGTGGCAGCACCCCGTGGAGCCCAGGGTCAGCAGGGGACTCCCGGGCTCCATGCAGCACTGCCGCTTTGAAACGCCTTGTGCAGCCTGAGGACTCCCCAGCTGGCCCCAGGCTGCACGCAGCATTTCAAAGCAGCAGCGCCACATGGAGCCCAGGGTCTGGCCCCAGGCTCTATGCGGCACTGCCACTTTGTAGTACCCCCTACTCTTCCCCCTTCCTTATTGCCTCTTGCTGATAGAGGCGGCGGCGTTGGGGGGAGAGACGGAGAGCAACTAGTCCTTCAAATCCATAGATCGCACCATAGGGTTATTTGGAACAAAATAGGCACTGGGAGCTATAAAAGAATGAGAAGAAGATAAAATGAGAGAGAACTTAAAGGCACAACAATCCAAAAGGAGGAGGACAGAATATACATATAGAGACAAGAAAGGAACAATAAATATGTAACATTTACTCAGAGGAGGGCGATAAGAACTAGCAAAGCCTCTACCAGGTGCCTTAAAATATTAAGGGTAATTACCTTGACAGGAGGATGCTTTTCTCCTCTGTTCTAGCACCAAACCTATTTTTGGCGTTAACATTTTTAATCATGTTGACCCCAATCCTGCAGTGTCAGCTGTTTTGTCTGAAAACAGACTATAGGATTGGGCCCCATTGAAAAACTTAGACTGGGCAAAAATGGTGAGACAGTGGTTAAATCCCCAACATATTCTTGCAAGATAAGGAAATATGGACTATCCCATATGGGGGATATAAACAGTTACATCAACATTGTGGTGATTAAAATCTTATTGAAGTTTTTTCCTGAGGTTTCTACTGTAGTGTTGATTGAAAGAGGAGTCTACAAAACTATAGCCAAAATAGAGCTGTGCCAACAAACAGTAACCAAAGCTGCATATTTTGAAAAAAAATGCATTTATAAAGTACTACTAGAAGATTTATTCAGCATTGCTTGGATTCTTAAATCCAGTTTTTGTTTTTTTGGGGGGAAAACAGAAAATGTACATGGTCTGGTCTGGGGTTGGGAATGAGCAGTTCAGTATACAGGCTGGCCTGGGGAAAGAGAGGACTACCCCAGGTCTCTCTGTCTCTGCAGCAGCTTGGGGCACAGTGAGAAGCACCACTTCATGGCCACTGCAGCTCCAGTGGGCACAGGCAAGGGAGGGGTACATGTCCCCTGGCTGGGTCCGGTCCAGATTTGTGTGTCCCCTGCACTCCCCAGCCAGAATGAGGAATGCAGCAAACGGCAGTTTCTCCTCACTCCCTGATGAAGGAAAACAGCCAGCAATGTCCCCATCTAAATCTGCAGACGGGGAGCTTCATCCCCCTCTGCCCTCCCTAAAGGGCCCCAGGGTGGTGGGAGGCTTGGTGCTGGGGCAGTCCCAGATGAGGGGAAGGAGTGTGACCTCCAGTCAGTCCCTTTCACCTGCATAGTGATTCAGTCTTTTTTCTGTATGATTTTATGAAAAGTGGTCCCATTCCAGGCATATCCCATTTTCCTGACACAACCGAACCCTTACCTTGCTTTAGTTTTAAATTATGATAAGCGAAAGCTATATACCGAATTTGGTGGTCCTAACTCTTACCATTTGGGAGGAGTTCTTGGACAGACTGACTAACTGAAACGCTCTCAGATATGAAGGTCTACTAGGGGGCTGCGCCCTCTGCTTGTTGCACTTGCCAACCCACCTCTCTTGGAGGTAGGCAGCCCCAGCTCTCCCCCAGTGGCCGGGGAGCACCAGGCTGAGGCGTGGTATCCCTGGCCTGCCCCAGCTCTCTCTCCCCGGCTGCCAGGTCCCTCTGAGGCCAAGCCAGTCCTGGCTTTCTACCTCTTCCCCTGGGCACTGGGGCATTGGGCCAGGATGGGCCACAGTGGGCCTAGCTCTCTCCCTCCAGCCGCCAGGGGGTTAGGCTGGGCCAAGGCTCCCCACTGCCGCCAGGGATGGTCTAAGGCTTCCACTGCTCTTTCCCAAGACCTCCCCCCCAACTCTTGCCCCCTTATGCCTTATCTCCCCCATCCCTTCTCTCTCCCTCCTCTTCCTCTGAGCTTGGGAACCAGGCCCGAGGTGAGGTCGTGCCCAGCTCTCCCCGGCTGCTGGAGAGGGGGTTTCACTGGGCCTGTGCTCTCTCTCCCCAGGCCCTGTGCTCTCCCTCCCCCGCCCTGGCCACCAGGGACGTGGGGTCTGCTCCGTGGCCTTGCCAGTTTTCATGTTCTCCCCCGGTCACTGGGGAAGTGGGAGGAGGGAGGCCTTGGCACTGCAGCAGAGCACTGGGGAAAGAGGAGGGGAGAAGGAGAGAGGAGTCAGGTGGGACTCAGAATGATGTGATGATGTCACTCTGTTATCCCACAGGAAAAGTTTTTTTTTTTTTTTAATATATAGCGAGAGATCAGCGCATTGAAAAGTGACCTCCAGTAATGACCTAACTATGTTAATGTCTAATCACACACAACCAAAACACCCTTGCCCTGTCCACTGTTCTGCCCTTTCTCTGATGCCACATCACTATTCACTCCATCCTCCTCCTTCCATCACTCACTCTCTCCCATTCTCACTTTCACAAGGATGGGGCAGGGGGTTGGGGAAGAGATGCGGGTTCTGGGCTTGGGTCAAGGGGTTTGAAGTATGGGTGGGAGCTCTGGAATGAGCTTTTACTTTGGGAGAAAATTTGCACATCCTTTGATTTTACAGATGACACATTCTGTTCATTCAACTGATTTGTGTTATTTCTGCACTCTCCGTATGTAGAAACTTAGAATTGCCTATTATAGAATTAGGATTCAATTCTAGACTGATAATTGTGTGTCTTCATCAGTTTCACTATTGCTGATATTTGTGAATAGATTTATGATGTTTACAAAATATTTTGGAAGGCATGAAATTAACCTGCAGTTATTTTTTATATTTTCCTTGCCAGGAAGAAGGCAATATCAAAGAGATTGCAATAACACATCATGTAAAGGAAGGACATGAGAAAGCAGACCCATCACAGTTTGAACTTCTTAAAGTTCTAGGGCAAGGTTCTTTTGGAAAGGTAAGTTAGTTGTATATATTTTTGTAGAAGGGTTATCAATAGCCCTGGTATTGGAAATTAATAAGGATGACCTATTAAGAATATCTTACATTCAAGCTATAGTCTATCTTAGATTATTTTCTAAATTGAGCTTTATTAACAAAGCACTCAAGCTCTGGCAGTTCTTCTTCACGCAGCACATAGTCAACCTGTGGAACTCCTTGCCAGAGAAGGCTGTGAAGGCTAGAACTGTAACAGAGTTTAAAGAGAAGCTAGATAAATTCATGGAGGTTAGGTCCATAAAAGGCTATTAGCCAGGGGGTAGGAATGGTGTCCCTGGCCTCTGTCTGTCAGAGGCTGGAGATGGATGGCACGAGACAAATCACTTGATCATTGTCTTCGGTCCACCCCCTCCGGGGCACTTGGCACTGGCCACTGTTGGCAGACAGGCTACTGGGCTAGATGGACCTTTGGTCTGACCCAGTATGGCCATTCATATGCTTTTATGTTCTTTTGAAACCAGTAAATCTGTTCCAAATTTAACTGTTCTGTAAACTGCAGAAAGATTCCAATTCTCTCTTCGTGTAACTCTGGTATGAAAGTTTTCTAAAGATATCTAGTATTAATATGGACGAGTATATGCTTCCTGGATTGATTGACCCCTCATATCTTTAACACACTGTCATACCTGGAAAAAAAAGAACGTGGTAGGCAGAATGGCCATCAGTAAGGAAAAAGTATTTCACAATGTAGGATGGCTCTAGTTTTGTTCATGGGCTACAGAAAATTAGTTTTGGTTCTGTAGTCACTGAATAAATAACAGTGATATTTGGTAACCTCACAGGGTTGTTTCTATCATACAATATCTATCAAAATTGGACAAGGCAGGGCTGTTCCTCATCTTCAGTATATTTGGAGATTTTGATAGACTCATTTGCACTCTTCTTAAATGATAATCTTAATAATTTAGGTATTAAAACAGGTACCATCACAAGAAAGATCTCTTTGCTTGCAGATAATTAGTCACTTTTGCACTCACAGGAATATTTAAAACTTTAACTGCATTCTGGATATATGCAAGGCTCACAATCAAGTGAAGGAAGATTGAAATATATCATATGAGCCAACAGTACTTTCTGGTTTCCCCTTAATATTAGAATCCAGATTAAGTACTGATCATAAACCTAAAGATGTTTTAACCTCCTGTTATACTTGAATTCTGAACCAGTCCTGGCTAAAATTCATCATTGAAGAGAGATGAGGACATCCTGTCTATGCCTAACTTAGTCAAGTAAGGCACAATATCTGCTAAGTTTATTTTTGGTTGAGTGTGTTTTTAATCTGTCTTGTAATTATTTAAGAAATACCACAGAAAAACAATTATTTGGATAAATAGAAATGTTTTTGTCAACTTTGGCAATAGCATTGACATTCATCTAAATATGCAATTCCTTGGTTTAATAAGGTATAAACCCTAAAGTTATTACCTGTCTGTAGCCTGTTCCTTTATCAAGAAATACTAACCAAGTCATTATATGAAAACCTCTGAATTTGGGTAAAGATGAGTAATCCAGGATAAAGAAAGCAATCTCCGAACCATTAGCAATTATATTTGAGATCTCATAGATGACATAGTTTTACAGGTAGGGACCTCCCTGGTCCAACACACTCAGGACCTAACTGGTCCCGGATGAGGAATTTTGCTGGACCAGGGGAGATCATGTCTGGCTCCCTGCTACCAAGCCTCTCAGCTGTCTCCTTACCTCCACCACCTGTTGCTGGTGTGGCTGCCCTACCTGTCCCCCACATGTCCCTGCTAAGCCAGGCTCCCAGTGCGCCGGGCTCTTGTCCCACTACCGTGCACCAGGCAGCCTAGCTGCAGGGGCCTACCCGCCTGCCCTCCACTGGAACTCTCTGGTCCTGGAACATAGAGTCCCAGTTTACAGAGGTTCAACCTGTATTCATCACTTCTAAAAGGCCTTGATGCCTGGGCAGTTCTTAAATATTAATAACTCATAATTTTGAAGCCACAGTAACTCCAAGGGCCTGATTCTCATTAACACCAGGACATGTTTGTATTTCTCTGGCATCCACTGGCATTTTAGTGTACATGAGATCTGGGCCCAAAAATATTAAATATAGTTTACTGTACCAAACAGTAAAACTTGATTCACATAACAGTTGCATTACATCTAACTGCCCAATGTGTCATAACTCTATCTAGTCACTAGCACAAACGTGTGATCATCCTCTGTTGTCAGATTTACCCTGAGTGGTTAATAGCAAATACTAAATTATGGCTCAAAATCCCCTTCACTAGTGAACCAAAACACCAATATAAAATGGTTTATATTTGTCTCGTCTTACTAAACATAGAATTTGTCTGCATTGGAAATCAATATATCACCCTTCCATATCTGCCTGGTTTAGAGATATTAAAAACATAATCCCTCTAAAGAAATCCAGTTATATTGCAAAAGAAAGTGAAACATGCTTTGATTGGGTCTGGTATTACTTTACTAATACATGTGATGTTCGATCATAGTATACTATAGCAAGGTAGATGGGCACAAACGGCTTTGTAATTTTCTGGAATATTTAAAAAAAAACTTTTAGAATAATTAATATATTTCCTTTAATTACTTATGAACAGTTGTTAGACTTGCAGTCGTTATATATGTTTCCTTTCTAAATTAACTCTTCTACTCATCACAACTATATGTAATGTCTGCAGCTTGCTTATAACTGGGGGGTACATCTACACTTGCCCCCTACTTCAAAGTAGGGAGGCAAATGAAGCCCACCGAAGTTGCAAATCAAGCGCGGGATTTAAATATCCTCATTGCATGAGGAATACCAGTTAATTTGAGGGAAAGGATTTAAATCGGACTACCACGTCTACACGCGGCAAGTCACATTGGGCGACCAGCATTTTTAAATGGCGACCGGCTGCGAATATGCTAATCAAGCGCGGGATATTTAAATCCCGCGCTTGATTTGCAACTTCGGTATGCTTCATTTGCCTCCCTACTTCGAAGTAGGGGGCAAGTGTAGACATACCCTGGGTTTTTTGTCACCTTCCTATTAATTCCTATAAAATGTGAAACTGCTTGAAGAGAAATACTTTTAAAACTTTTCTGTAACTGAAGAGAATGGGCAGAATGTTTAATTTGCCGTTTCATTTAATTGCTTTTTAAATGCTTATTAGCGCAACTTCAGACTAAGGATGCTAAGAAGCGGGTAATTGACTAATTGTGTAGTTAAGGGGAGGCAGAGTCTAGGAGCTACCCTCACTGCAGCTCTGCAACTTAAATGTAGTAGGAGCCGGGCGCGCAGTCATCCGGCTCCTATTATATTTAAACTGCAGAACCACAGCGGGGGTAGGTCCAAGAAGTGATATGAGCCAGGACTAAGCAGTCCCAGCTTGCGCCAATTCACAGATCATCATGGCTTTGCCATTTAAATGTAGTAAGAACCCCCTGGCTCTTACTACATTTAAAAGGTAGAGGCACAGTCGGGGTAGGTCCGGGACCCACCACGAGCCGGGACTGAGCAGTCCCAGCTCGCACTGGATCCCAGACCACTGCACTTCTGCCTCCCCTGCCCTTCTCTCACCCTCCAGCACTGTGGAGATAGTGCTGGGGCTTTTAAGCCATTTCCCTCCAGCACCAAATCCTGCTCTCTTCCCCCTGCCCCCGGGCTACCTCTGATACAGAGGCAGCAAGGGAAGGGGGAAGTAAGTAGTTGAGTAGTGACTCAACTAGTCACTTACATCCCTACTTAAGACTAGTGGTGGAAAAAAGTACCCAAAAAATTACTTGAGTAAAAGTACTGCAACTTCTGGAAAACTACTTGAATAAAAGTACAAATGTAAAATTGTCCTCAAGTATGCAGAAGTAAAAAGTAGCCATCCTATGGAAATCTGATTAACCACCCAAATTATCATAGGGCAGCATTATTTGGATTAGGGGCCACTGATCAGCAGAAAATTAATCAGGGGCCATACAAGTGAGAGGCAATTCCCCCAAAACCCTCACTGATGTGGCCCCCAACTCTCCTGGCTCTCCAATCCCATGGGAGGGGAGAGGAGGCAGGGAGGACCACGATTCAGGGCTTCCCACAAGCCAGATTGTCTTTTGGAGTCCCAGGGTTAGTAGATTTTGAGAGACCCCTCAGGCCAAAATGAGGGGTTCAGTGTGTAGGAGGGGGTTGCTAGGTAGTGGGATGGGGATGGGGTAGGGTGGGGATCTGGGTGGGAGGTAGGGTCCTGGAGCGGGCTGGGAGTGGAGATCTTCCCGGGAGGGAGGTTGTAGGAGTGGGCTCAGGATTGGGTGTCTGGAAGGGTGCAGGAGCGGACTAGGGCTGGGAGAGCTGGGCAGCATGGGAGGCTTGAGAGAGGAATGGAGATGTGGGTGCTGGCTGTGGGGGAGGGGGCACACTTACCTATCTCTGGACTCCCTGCTGCTTCCCGCTGCTCCCGTTGGTCAAAATCTGGCCAGTGGAAGCAGCAGGGAAAACCTCTCATGAGTGGTTTCCAGTACCTCATTCCTCCAGCCGGTGGGGAGGGTGAGCAGCAGTGCACAGTGTCGCGCTTCTTCTCCCACACACTCCAGATCCGGCCTGTAAGGCTCAGGGCTCCCCATCACTGCATAGATACTGTTTTTGAATGAAAAGGTGTTGATGCGGCTATTGGCAGGGTCATTGTGCTTGGTTTTTTTTTTAATCGTCACTGCATGATGATTGGATGCTTGCACATGGGGCTGTGCTTTAGCAAATCAGAATGCTGGCTTGCACAAATGTCAGTGGGGTGATGAAAGTAGTGAGTAACTAAGTGTTTCTGGAAATGGTAATGAAGTAAAAAGTACAATATTTTCTAAAAAGTACTTGAGCAAAAGTCTAAGTATTACAAAAATAAATTACTTGAGGTAAAGTACAAATACTGAAAAAATGTACGTGAGTAGTATAATGAAGTATTTCTACTTAGTTAGTTTCCACCTCTGCTTAATAAAATTAGGAGGAAGAGAAAATGTGGTAGATAAATAGGGAAATTTGTAACTAGGTACACAAGTTGTATAAATATGAATAGGCAAAAATAAATGTAAGTGATCAGTACTAGTTCAGGGAGCCACTTGTTACAAATAAAAATTGTGTTGGAAAAAACTTTGCATCCCCATTACTGTAATAAAATTAAATACCAAAGTTTACTTATCTGATTTATATTTATCTAATTTAAGAACTTTTTTAAATATATTGAATACAGGTATTTCTTGTCAAAAAAATCTCAGGATCAGATGCTAGACAGCTTTATGCAATGAAGGTATTAAAAAAAGCTACACTCAAAGGTAAGTGATCATTGAAGTAATTTAATTTACAGAAATTGATGTGTATGTGTGTACCAAACCTTCATCTTTTGCAAACAAATGTAAATATACTGTTAAAAATTTAGTTCGACAAAGAGCTTTTAAGTACACATTTAACTTAATTCTAAACCATGAAATATGACAAAGTACTGTCTTTGTATTGTAAACACAAAAGGACTAATGAATGAATGAAAGCGTCACGTTTGTAGAATTTTTATGGAAACAAAGCTATCATGGAAAGAAAACTGACAGGATGACAACAAACAAGTTGACGTGAATCTGTGTGCATTAGACAGGAAATTTCTAAAACTTTTAGTACAAATTTAATTATAATGTAGTTTGATAAAATTTGAAATAAATAATACACTTGAACCTCTGTACTCTGTGTCCCTAATCCAGGAACACCCGTGGTACAAAGGAGTAAGTGACTCTGTGTACTGGTGCTGCCGCTTCTCCCTAATTAGGGTAACGTCAATGCAGCAATGTGCTTCCCCTGCAGCTTTTCCCCACCACTCCCATAGCAGTGGGGGCTCATGCCTGGGAGTGGTGGGGAGCATGGAGCCACACATGACCCCTGGAGCAGGGCGCTAGGTAAGCTCTCTAACTCAATCCCCCTCATGCCCAGACTACGCAGCACCCTCCTTGCCCTGGCAAAATCTTCAATCCAGCATAACCTACTTCTAGGGTTGCCAGGTGTCCGGTATTGACCCAGATAGTCCGGTATTTTCGCCTCCTGTCGTAAGAAAAATTCAGAAAATACTGGACACCTAAAATATCCGGTATTTTCTGATTTATTTGTTTTCCCTGCCAGGAGGCGAAAATACCAGACACCTGGCAACCCTACAACACACTCAGCAACCGGGCCCAGCCCCCCAGAGCCCCTGCCAAGCCCCCCCCCACCCCTCCGCTTACCTGATTCCGCAGGGGGAGCTGTCTTGTGGCTGGAGCAGAAAAACAAGATGGCCGGGAGTGTGTGTGGCAGTGTGTGACTGTGTGGCAGTGTACACAGACTGGGTGTGTATGATAATGACGCAGAATGTGTGCTGGCTGTTGCTGGATATGTTTCTGAGAGAAGCCACATGATGTTTAAGACTGGGAAAATTGTACTGCTCTGTTTTCTCCCTCCTCCATTCTGCAGAGATGGGGTATGGGAGGAAGAGTGAGTGTGAGAGAGAGGAAATCCATTCTCCTCTCCCCCACACACAGCTAGCAGGTCAATCCTGGAAGCAGCTCATTGTAGGATGGAGCAAGGTGGGGGAAGGGGCAACTAAGCACATGTTGTCAGCTATAAGTATACACACTCTGCTAATTGGCTGGGTATGCTGGAGAGAAATGTTGACAGGCCAGATCTGACACCTGGGTCTGATTTTGCCCACTCCTGGTTAAGTGGGAGGTTTTCTCCCTCCTGTGTGCTTTGAGACCAGGGCATGCATGGGCATGCAAGCCTGTGGATCTTGTGGCAAGCATATACCTAAAAGTGACCCTCACACTTCCTGTTTAAAGTGTTTTAAGAGAAGAACATCAGAAGGATCTCTCTCTGTCTCTCTCAGATCCCTCATATTGAATAAGATTTCCTCTTGGATGCCTATAACTGATGAGTGTGAAGATGTAAAATTAGGTCAGTTCTGGCAAAGAACACTCTTTGGCAGTGGCTGCGCGTGAGGTCTCTCTCTCCATCGGCACAGACACCTGTGGCGGGCTTTCTGATCTTCTTCATGGAGACAATGCTTGATCTCCAAGTGTCGGGCACCATTCTTGATGGTGGTCTTCCAGTTTACCTGATCCTCCACCTGCCTCTCTCAGGTGTTAGCATCAATGTTACTTCCCCTGCCTGCCACGAGACCTTGTCCCAGTCCTCAGCTTAGCATAGAAAACCCGTTTAGGCAAACATGTCAGGTATCTTGACCACATGACCCGATCGTAGCTGCCTGTGGGCATTTGCCTCAATGCTGCAAGAATCAGCCTCTGCAAGGACGCTAATGTTGGCCTGCCTGTTCTGCCACGTGATGCCCAATATTCTCAGGTACCTTTGGTGGAATTTCTCCAGATATTTAGTATGACATGTATAAGGAGTCCAGGCTCCAGCTCCATATAGCAATGTTGGAATGACTACACCATTGTAGATGTCGATTTTGGTCTGTGTCTTGATGTCACACTCATTGTCAGTGTCAGCATTACTGGACAGATAACATGATAGAGTATAAGGATGTTAGACTAGTTGACTTTTTATGCTTATCAGCTGCTTATCAGATAGTCGAGTCAACTAGTCACCCCTTTGCTGCCTGTATCAGATAGAGGTAGAAAAGGGAGTGGATGAAGAGGGAGTACTTCAAAGCGGCAGCTGACCCCAGGCTCCATGCGGCATTTCCACAGAACCTGGAGTCAGCTGGGCTCCGCAGAAATGCCACACGGTGCCCTGAATCAGCTGGGGAGTCCCGAGCTGGCCCCGGCTCCGCGTGGCACATCCAAGTGGCAGTGCTGCATGGAGCCTGGGGTCAGCTGGAGAATCTAAGTCCCTCGCTGACCCCAGGCTCTATGCGGGCACTTCTGCTTTGAAATGCACAAGAGCCCCCGCTGGGGACTCTTGTACATTTCAAAGCTGGCATGCCAGGGATCTTGTGCATTTCAAAGCGGAAGCACCCGCATGAAGCCCAGAGTCAGTGGTACTTGCCACTGTCCCCGGGCTTCACATGGAGTTCTGCATTCCTCCGTTGAAATGTACAAAAGTGCCTTGACTAGTAAATTAATTGGTATTTAACATCCTTAATAAAGTATCACAGTCTGCATGTTCTCATGTAAGACATAACAACGAATTTTGGTGTACTCAGGATCTTCCAGAGGGCCTTTTGGTTGACAGTCCAATGCTTTAGTCAAATCGATGAATGCCATATACAGAGGCTGATGGTGTTCCCGACCCTTCTCCTGTAGTAGGCAGCAGAAAAGATCGCATTGGTCATTCCTCACCCTGATCGGAAGCCCCATTGTGACTGAGGAAGGACTTCTTCAGCTGGTGGAAGGAGATGTTCAGAAGGACTCGAGAATTTTACCTGCAGTTGAAGGCAAGGAGATCCCTTGGTAGTTTCCGCGATCTGTCCTGTCGCCCTTCTTATGATGGCATTTCTGAGCTTGCTGGGTACGGTTTCTTCTCTCCAGATCATCAGAATGAGGGTGTATAGGCACTGCAACAAGAATGGACTTCCCTGTTTGAATATCTTGGCAGGGATTCTGTCAGTGCCTATGGCCTTGTTGAATAGTAATAGAGATGTTGCCGTGTTAGTTATGGCCTTGTTGTCTTTCATCTTGTTTGTGGCTGCCTGGACCTTGCAGATGGAGAGTTCACAATCCATTTCGACATGGACAGGTTGACTGGTGATCACGTTGAAAATGCTGTTGATAATTGCGTAATGGTTGAACAGGTAGCTGAACTATTTCTGCCACTGGCAATTGATGCCATGTTTGGTCTTATCAAGTGATGTCCCATCTGCTGATCATAGGGGAGTGACACCCTGTTTTGACAGTCCATAAATTACTCTTAACAGCATTGAAGAACTCATGACTATTGCTGGAGTCATCATAGGCCTGTATTTTCTTTACTTTGTCTTTCCACCAGTTGTTTATAAGGACTCTTAATTCTTCGTTGTACTTGGGCTTTGGGAAGCTTATAATCATGTTTGTTCTGCTGAGATGAGAAGTTGCTATGCTAGACTTTAAATCATCTGCATTTGATATCAGTTAGTTCCTGGCTCTCCTTATTAATATCAAACCAATCAGAATGATGACTACCCATCTGTAAGACCTTCAAACCCCTTACATTAAAAGACCAGGATCAGCATTCAAAGGTCCTTTTAATGGAGGCTGCTCTTTGACCTCAACTACACCACGTGCTACAGACTCGACACTGACTGCCGCATCATCTATCTGAAGCGCACCAGCGTCATCAGTGCATGGACAGGGCCCAACCAAGAGCTCTCAACACCTTATAGACTTTTTGAGACACTCTCACCACAGGTACTGGTCCCAATTGCCGGCAGTACAGCCTAAGAAGAAGAGGTAAGAAAGGGGGAGGTCCCTTGCAAAAGATAGGCCAAAGGTGTGACCCAAATTGGGCCACCAGCTTTCTGCTCTGCCTCTGAGCACTGCTGAGAAGTCCCCGACACTGCTTCTCTCTCATTCTCTGGTTCAAGCGGCTAGAGACGTTTGTTTGCTCTCTACTCCTGAAGTGTTCCAGGCTGCCTAGGATCTCCTTCGTTCTACAGCTCGCTTCTCATAGCTGGCACCTGCTCCACCACAGGCACCTTTTAGGGGCAAGCCAGCTATGATGTCCCGGCACTCTTTCCCGAGCACTGTGCTCCCCGGTGCTGCAGACTGACTTTCCATCTGGAGTCTGTGCCAAGAAGTTCTACTCCAAGATGGCCATCCTGTACAAACACCTCTGAGTTGGAATCGGGAAGGTCAAGTTGAAGCAGAAGCTGTGCATCACCATCAGATATGGAACAGCCACAATGGCAGGCACCATCACGATGGCCCTTTTGAACCGCCTTGGCTTTTCATCAGAAACAGAGCAGAAGTCAAGGGTAACACTCGGGGGCATCATCAGTGGCATCAGCTACCTTTGTGCCACCAACAGCACGCCCTGCTCACGTGCTGATTTGAGCCTTGGCACCGCCATTGGCTTTGACCCTAGCGCCTCATGAAGTAGCACAGATGCCATACACTGACACCGGTACTACCTCCAACTTCAGTGCTGACTCCCGCTCCAGCATTGATGGGGCATTGGTACCTATGCCATTATCTGCCCTGTCTACACTCTCTGCACCAGTGCAGGCACTGTGTCCGCTGGCACCAGCCGCTTTGTCATCAAAGACACCAGTGCTGTCCACAGAACCTGTGGTACAATCTGTCCTGTTGGTTTCCGTCTCTTCCTCCTCTTCCCCCAATGAAACACTGGCTGGCTCCAGTCCTGGAGGATAATAAGGCCCTTCAGTAGCTCCAAAGGAGAGTGGCACAGGGTCTCAATGTACAGCAGAAGAAACTGTAGAGAATACAGATCCAATTGTGAGCATTTTATCTTCCTCAGCACTGGGATAGATAGCATGCTCATTGATCAAAGCAGACAAAACTAAGGCATTGTGGCAAACACCATTCTCCGTACCACCAATGGCCAAAAGAAATGAAAGGCAATACTTTGTGCTATTGCAAAGGTTTGAATATTTATATAGCCCTCTGCATTCCCACTGATTGGTAGTCGACACAGCGAACTACCAGGAGAGAAAGGGGGTTCGAGGTTCATCACCCAAAATAGACACCAAACGGCTGGACTTATATGGGCACAAGGTCTATTCCACTGGGGGCCTATAGCAGATACGAGTTTAATACATGTAGCTCTTTATCGAAATTTATGGGGTTGGTCCTTCAAGACTCCAGAGTTGAGTTCTCTGCTCTGGTAGAGGGAGGGTAGGCTGGTGTCCAGGGCTTCATTGCAAGTGGTTTTGGATGCTTCACATGCCATCCACCAGGATAATGGCCCCAGGGATAGTCAAGTGTAGGGGGACATGGCTATAAGATTTTGGTTGCCCTTTGAAGTACAACAGACTATTCGCTTGAAGGCGATACCCTGTTTTCTTAAAAGATGGGCAAAAGGCTCCATAGCCTAAAAGACTCCTAAATGACACTTAGGTTGTTGGCTTGCATACGCCCTCCACTTAGAGGAGGCATTTTACACCCCATCCTCAGTATAGATCATATCCACCCCAAAATAGACAGGATGGGTCTAGGAGGCGACACAGGAATGGCCATAGGCATTAGCCCGGGTCAGGGTTCTAGCCGACCGAAACCTGTCTCCAATAATAAGCAGCAGTTTGGAAGGTGTGGTCAGGAGCACCATACCAGTTGCGATGATGGGTCCCTCCCCATTTTGTTTTTTCATTCCAGTTATCCTGTTTTTACCATGTGTGGACCTGTATCGCCACAGATCATTGGATGCGGCATACCATAAGAATGGGATATTATAACTAATTTTCCTTCCTCCTCCCTTTCTGCCTACCCTCCCCATCCATATTCAGGGACCCTTCTAACAAGCAGCTTCTATTCAGGAGGTGCACATGCTCTTGTCTCTAAGAGCACTAGAGAAGGTTCCTCTGGAACTAAGGGGGCAGGGGTTTTACTCCTGCTACTTCCTAAACCCAAAAGCCAGTGGTGGACTTTGGCCCATAATGGACCTGTGTGAGCTCAACAGGTTCATAAAGAAGCGCAAGTTTTGTATGGTTTTCCTGAAATCCATTATACCCTCTCTTGATCCAAACAACTGGTATGCCACCTTCAGCTTGAGGGATGTGTACTTCCACACTGTAATTTGCCAGACTCACAGGAAGTACCTAAGATTTATGGTAGGCAGTTGTCATTACCAGTTCACAGTTCTCCCATTTGGCCTCAGCACCTCAGGTCTTCACAAAGTACATAGCTGTGGTGACAGCCTTCCTACATAGGCATCACATTCAGGTGTTTCCCTATTGGGAGGATTGGCTCGTAAAAGACTGCTCCAGAGACTCAGTACAAACTCGTGTGACACTGATCAGACTCGCATTCAGTGAGCTAGGCCTCCTGCTGAACAAGTCCAAATAGACTCTCCCCAGTTCAGAGGATAGAGTTAAGAGGAGAAGCCCTACACTCCCCATGGGCAAAGGTATATCTCCTGCTATAACGTTTTCAGACCATGTCCAAGATCATCCACAGCCTATGACAATTTCCTACAAACGCAGCCAGAAATTGTCTCAAGCTTCTCAGGCACATACGTGCATGATACTATGTAGTACGCTTTGTACGACTCAGACTGAGACCTCTAAAATTTTGGTTAGCATCCACCTGCCAACCATCCAAGGACAGACTGGACAGGCTAATAGTCCTACCATTGACCTTATAGAACTCCCTCCTTTGGTGGCTTGACCAAGAACAAGTATGTTCATGTGTACCTTTGGCAGTCCCACGGCCCTCACTGACTCTAGTGAGAGATGCCTCAAACCTGAAGTGGGGAGCTCATTTAGGGGATATGAGAACTCAAGGTCTATGGACTGTGGAGGACTGAGCACTGCACATAAACGTAAGATAGCTCAGGGCGGTCCACCTGGCATGCCAAACATTCAGGTCCCATCTCTCAGGCCACTGTGTTCTTGTGTTAAGACAATACAACCACGCTCTACTATAGAAACAAACAAAGGGCGTATGCTTCTGTTTTCTGTGTCTGGAAGCCCTCAAGTTATAGAACTTTTGTGTAGACAAGTCGATACATAGTCAAGCAGAATATCTCCCAGCGGCATAGAATGACTTAGTGGACACACTCAGCCTTTCCTTTCAATCTTGACAAGTGTTCCCTCTATCCAGGTATTGCCCAGTCACTCTTCTGGAGATAGACCCAACTGTGCTGTGTCACAAAGAGAAGTGCCCATGTTTCTGCTTGTTCCAGAACCTCATCCCAGGCTCTTGCTGGGATGCCCTCCTCCTTGATTGGGGGAATCAACTGATGTATGCCTTTCCCTATTCTTCTGATTCACAGGGTGCTATTGAAAATCATAGGACCTTGTTCAAGTCATACTCATAGCCCTGGCTTGGGCTCATCAACCCTGGTTCACAATCCTGCTTACATGTTGGTGGAGCCTCCGCTTCTGCTTCCCATGGCTTCAGACCTTCTGTCACAGGACCCAGACCTTCTGTCACAGGACCATGGCAGTCTCCTGCACTCCAGCCTCAAGGCTCTCTACCTCACAGGGTGGAAGCTCTGGCTAAACTAGGGATGTGAACGACTAGTTGACTATCCAATAAGCAAATGCATATCGGATAGTCAACACACTAGTCGACTAGTTGATTTACCCCTCCCTTGCTGCCTCTAGGGGGTCCTTCAAAGCGGGAGTGCCACGTGGAACCTGGGGCCAGACCCTAGGCTCCATGCGGTGCTGCCACTTCGAAATGCTGCATGCCAGCTGGTCCCGGGCTCCCTGCAATGTTTCAAAGCAGCAGTACCGTTTGGAGCTTGGGGTCAGCTGGGAACTCCCAGCTGGCCCCGGGCTCCATGCAGCACAGACACTTGAATCCCCCACTGTACCCGATGCAGTACTTTCACCTTTGACGTGTAGCAACAGCAAATTGCATTGACTATTCGATTTGCCAGTTAATCGAAATTTAACATCCCTAGTCTAAACCCTACGGAGCTTGCTTGCTTGGAGCAAGTGAGACGCGTCCTGGGTAGTAGAAAACCTTCCACAAGAGCTATCTATATTGCAAAATGAAAGAGATTCTCCATATGATCTACTCAGCATGGTTGATCTCCCCTCTTCCCTCCCCCCTCCCAAGAGCAACAGTTACAAGAAGGTACATAACTGTTTTTTTTTATGAAGATGGCTGTGCCAAGTCCTTACTTCAGATTAGTTGACTTACTCCTGTCCATATTAGTAGATACTTATTAAATGACATATTTTTGTTGTCAAAAATGCTATGTAACTTTGTGGATAACATTCTTTGCCTTTTGTTGAAAAGGTTGAAATCAAATTATCTTTAGTTTGTGATATTGAAAAATTCATTGTTAAAACCACTTCTGTTACATAGTCATAGACAGTATTTTGTATAATAAAATGCACCAACTTAATAAAGAAAAATTCAGGAATATAATAAATGAGAGATGCTTTGTAGAAAAGAGGAAACTAATTTTCTCCCCCTAATTATTCTCCTTACACTCAGTGATCCCTAGAAAAGGACAGGAGTCTTAACATTCTATAGTCTTCCACATACCATATTTTGTATTATTAAATCTCCACTTGTTACAGATGCATAGGGTAGACTTCTGTTCAGAGACCTTTCCCCTTTTTCAGGAATCAGTGCACTTTAGCAAGTATTTCTAAATACACCAGACAGCCTTTTCAAAACAGAATAAGGTTTCACAGTGAATTGGAATATAACAGGAAATTCTAAACATAAAGAAGCAAAAAGTCTTAGAGGTAGCTGTGTTAGTCTGTAGCTTAAAAAACAAGAAGTAACAGCAAAAGCAGTTACCTGTCAATTGTAGGACCCTTGTTAATTAAGCTAATTAAGTAGGCTGGATGTTGACGTGAAAATGTGAATGTCCAAAGCAGAGGAAATTAGCTTAGCAGTGTATTAACCAGTTAGGGTTCATCTAGACTACAGGGAACGGTTGAAGAAGATATGCAAATTCCCAGGGAATTTGCATATCTTCTTCCGATCGCACTTCCGAAAGCAGAGCTTTAGAAAGTGAAAGTAATTAAGATGTGGCTTTTTTGGCGAACACTCTCCTTTCTCGAAAAGCCATGTAAACCTCCTTTTTTGAGGAAGAGCGGCTTTTCGACAAAGGGGGCCGTTCGCCGAAAAAGCCGCGTCTTAATTACTTTCACTTTTGAAAGCTCCGCTTTCGAAAGTGCGATCGGAAGAAGATATGTAAATTCCCATGGAATTTGCATATTTTCTTTTGACCGTTCCGCATAGTCTAGATACGCCCTTACTGTCAACCTGGGCTTAAATAAAGGTAGACAGACTTATCTCCATAAGTAGAACAGATGTTATGTCAAAAACAGGAATTTTGATGTAGTAGCATACTGCAAAAATCAGCAGAGAATCCACTAGATTCTAGAGTGTTTTAAGACATTAGAAAGCACTGCCTGTGAGTAATAGGTATAGGCTAAAGACACTGCATTGTCCTCTGGGAAATGGGCGACCACTTTAATTTCTAAAGAGGTCTACAAGACCTCTCCTAAGACTCAGATCTTCATACATCCTGTAATTGCAGTGCCTCACAAGTATGAAGCGGTGACACAGATGGGTCCTTAGCCTTTAGACATTACCCAAAACTAAGAAAACCATGGTATACACAAATAAGTTGCATTGGTTTAAGTAAATTGCCTTCTTAGACTGATTTAGTTAATGTGGTGCAATTTTTGTATATAAACAAGACTTTTGATGTACCTTTAACCTTATGCCTTAAAGTACCAATACAATAGTGTTTTCTGACCAAAGATGTTGATTTGTTTTTGCCTTTGCCAACTTCTGAAGCACTGGAGATTCCATGACCCAAATGACAAGGACTCGCTATAAAAGATGCCACAATTCTCAAAACATTGTACTTGATCTTATCACTCAATAATATGATTGTTACAACTTTTATCTTAGGACAAGCAGAGTTACATGCAAATAAATTATTCCCTTCAGTGAATTGAATCCATTTTGAGTCCTGATAACTCCTGCATTTTGAGATTTAATGTCCCCTGCATTTAAATGAACTTTTGGTTGGTTAGCCTAAGACATTTTAGATCTTAGTTTCTTTTCAGTAAACTATTTTCTTAATCCAGACTCAGAGGTAATATTACCCCTTAAAGACAGCTTGCTAATTGCAGGCAGGTTCATGCTTTCTCAAATCCTGTGTATAGGAGAGAACCTTCAGGGAAATGCAGCTGCAGTAGCCACAATGCGTTGTTATAATACATTCCAATCTTTTAGTGTTTGGAGCATATTCAGGAGTGAACTAACAGCCTACATTGATTGACACGTGGTTTTTAAAAGTCTCAATGGTGTCAGTATCAGTGGATTTTGATAGTTTGTAAAAATTATAACAAAACTTGTTCATCTTACCTTGGTTTAAATCTACTTCTATCAACATAGCTTATTATAAGGTGTACTTTGTATTAGGGCTGTCAAGCGATTAAAAATATTAATTGTGTAATAAATCACGTGATTAATTGCACTGTAAAACAATAATAAGAATACACTCTATTTAAATATTTTTGGATGTTTTCTACATCTTCTAATATATTGATTTCAGTTACAACACAGAATACGAAGTGTATAGTGTTCACTTTATATTTATTTTTATTACAAAACATTTACACTAAAAAAAACTTCAGTTCACCTCACTGAAGTATTGTAGTGCAAATTCTATCATGAAAGCTGAACTTAAATTTTTCTCCTAATCAAGAGAGTCCTTTTTTAGCTCAGCCCCAGCTGCAGGTGGCATAGGGCTCAGGGGTGGATGTCAGCCCCCAAGCTCGGGGAAGGGTCATCCCCTAGGCTGGGGAGGGGGGTAGATCCCACCATGGGAAGTGCAGAATTCAGGAGGGGGGGGGGCCTCAGCCCCAGAATCAAATGTGCGGGAGGGTCAGTCCCAGCCCCAGGAGGCAAAGAGAGTATGGCTTGGGGGTGAGCCCTGCCGGGGAGGGGGGGGAGGAGGGAGAGAAGGAGGGACAGTTTGAGCAAGCCCCCTCCCCCCCCCCCCGGCTGTTTTATTTTTTAAAATATGGTCACCTGGGAGGGGACAGGTACGGGTGTCAGGGTCTTTACTTTTCTTATTTACTTCTCTGCTGGAGGTGGAACCATGGCTTCAGGTTTTTTTCCTCCTTTCTGGCTGCTTTGTTTTTCCATGCACCCTCTGGTGGTGGTTTGCATTACTGCACCTTACCAGTGATGGTCTCTGAAGCAATTCATGCTGGTTTGCTGACCTTTGCAATTATCGCGAGTTAACTTTTTTAACGCGTTAATTCTGCCCTGTGTTAATCGCAGGCGTTAATGCCCACTAATTGACAGCCCTACTTTGCATCAGTAAACCTGCATTCATACCAGTGGGGTTGTGCCATTTTAACTGTTTCTAAATTGATATAGTACAAAAATGTACGTAGATCAGAGTACAGTGCTGTTGGAGTTCTTGGTTATTGATTTTTAATTTTTCCCCCCAAGGTTTCAAGTACCACCGACTTGAGCAAATCTCAGTTTAGTGAGATTTTTTCAGGAAACAATGTATTCTGAATTAGGTTCTTCATTCAGTGTCTCAAATTTGTCTCTGCATGGATTTTATTGAACAACATCAAGTTTAATAATTTAAACCAAAATATACAAGAAAAAGTAAATTAGGGACATGTAAGAGAAATAATCTGTTCTCCCATGAATTATAGTTTGTGTTCTTCTTATATTATAGTTCGAGATCGGGTTCGGACAAAAATGGAACGTGACATCTTAGTGGAAGTTAATCATCCATTTATTGTCAAATTACATTATGGTGAGTTATAAAAGATGAAATATTTCTGTCAGTGTGGTGATAATTCAAATATCTGTGCAAAGAATCATAGAAATTAGTCATCTATACCTCAATCTTACAAAGATTTATTGCACATGCCTAGCTTTACACACTTTGAATGGTGACCATAAAATCAGTTGTACAATTCTCAGTATATAAAGTTAAGCACACATGTAAGTCTTTGCAGAAACTGGGGCTTTAGTCCATCCTTTTATAGAAGGAACATGTGTCATTTTAAATCCAACTAGTATTTTAAAAAAGATTTGTTTCTACTGCTGCCTATCTCACTTTTCTATTTTAAAACTATTTTCTATCCCTGGTTGTCCTATAAAATAATGTGTACAAATGTGTCTAGTCGCATTCCCATGTAAGTCCGTAGAAATACTGTTGATTTCAGTGGCAATTCTGTTAGAGGAAAGAATTAAAATTATTCTCTTCAGCGTTCTGTTAACTGCACAGAGTAAACAAAATGCATAAGTAGAGAAGTATATTTTCTGATCTATCAGTTACAGCAACTTAGTTTTATTTGTAACAATAGTTGCTAAAACAGGTCGGAAATAAGTGATTTTTTCTTAAGTTGATAATGCCCCTTTAATATCATATTGTTCCCTACAATTCAGTATTTTTGTCCAGTCCTGTTTCCATGTAATTACTGTTCAGTGTCATAGATCTACTTATTAGGTCTAATAGCTCATAACAGTAATTTATATTATGTATATTAAATGTATTAGCATGTCACATAACTCTAACTGTTTTGTTATCAAGATTTGGAAAAGAAATGCTGACTAGCCAAATTGTTTCCAGTGGCATAAAGTGTATTGGTGACCTGCCTCTACTATTTTCTTCTGACATGACACTGATTTGTTTAAAGGAAGAATTTATTTAATTATTTTAAGAGACTATGTTTTAATCTAGGAGAGAAAAAATAATTGTTTTAGTAATGGGAACAATGGTAAATTCTGGCAAACTTATTCTTCTGATTATAGGTAAAAATATGAATTAGCTGCTTATTGAAATTTGTTTTTGATGGGTCTTTTCAGCTTTTCAAACAGAAGGGAAGCTATATCTTATTTTGGATTTTCTCAGGGGAGGAGACTTGTTTACACGCTTATCCAAAGAGGTAAACAATTTTTTTACATTAAACGTATGGTTCATTGATCTGTTTTGGAGAGGTATATCAAGAGAGTTTAATTTCATTTTCTTAATTATTAAAAATGTGGTTTTCATTAAACAGATTTTAAAAATAAAAGTATATTTCTGTCCCTGCTCTTCAGGGATTTGTTTTTCCCAAGGTACACTCAGTGTTCCCTAATTGCTTTTGTACCTTCTCATCTCTTCCCCCTCTACACCAGACTGTTTAAATAACATGCTTCAAAAAGCATTTAGAGCTATAGAAATATGCTTATAAAGGGAGAATAGCTTAGCTGGATATGCCATAGTTTGACTGCATTTATTAACATTATAGTTTTGCTAAATTGATCTGTATTATTATTAGCCTCACCCTCCAAAAAAAAAAAAAGCTGTGCAAACTTAAAGTGAGCAGGATTTGTAATCCTTAGTCTAAGCTTTTAAAAAAAAGCACACATTTTTAGCCCTTATGGTCATGAAGATAACTTTCCAAATATGAGCCAGAAGTAACTGATGCAGTGGTGTCTGTTGACGCTGCACTCAAGAGGCGTGATTGAAGCTTATATAGGTAACTTTCAACAATGCAGCTTCAGCCCTGATCATGATTGGAAAGCCAAATGGAGTTCACAAGAAATCATAACTAAACAGCTTATGAAATATCTAATGCAGGAGATTTCTGGCTTTGGTCTCCAATGAAATTCATGGACACCTTGAAACCATATTGCACAAACCATGGCAGGTGTAGTTACTTGTTGCATGAATGAAAAATAAAAAACTTTCCAGTGTGCAGCTGTGGTCACCCAGAACACCATGGAACATATAACAGCTCGATGCCCATTCACACATGTGAAGGGGGCATGACAATCCCAATGCACTCTACTACTCGAGACTCAGTTATCTGGCTTACTTATCTAATTGCTGCTCTACATTTATATCAGCCATTTAAAAAAAGACTATAGCTTCTGACTGAAGAGGGCTGGGACTTTTAGTGAACTGGTAGAATTTTATTTGCATATTCATTATGCATATTGTGAATATGCAAATATGTAAATAAAATGCTGACAGCCCGCCAAAAGTTTGGGAATGGGTTTGTTGGTCTGCAGTATAAAAAAGGTTGGGAACCACTGCTCTAACTATTAGCATTAATGGAAGTTTATCTCAAAAATTCACTCATGCAGTTCTTTGCGTGTACTCTCTCTTCATATTCAGGCTTTTGCTTGCCAGCCCTTTTGTTTAGATTCACGCTTCTTGTCTCAAATGTAATTAATTTGTACCCCTAAAGCTGTTTTATAGTCTTGGGCCCAAATGCTTAGATCCACAAGGGGACACGCATGCTACCTACCTTTGACAGTGTTTCCAAATATCCATGATGCAAGCATAATACATGTTCTTCTTCTTCTTCCAGTGATGTTCTGTGTTGTATTCCACTGAAGGTTACTTGTGTACCAGAGGGATGTAATAGTGTAGTCGATTAACCAATGAGCAAAAGGTTAATGCTATAGACTACATGCATTTTCTCCCTCCCTCCCACAATAAATTTTTAGCAGGCTGGCCAGCAGCCCAGCTCAGTCCTGGCTTGGACCTACCCCTGCTGCGGCTCTGCATTTAAAGTGTATTAGGAACTAGGCGGGCAGGCAGCCTGGCTCAGTCCCGACTCACACCCAATCTGGGAGCTCAGACCTCCCCAGGACGGGCTGTTGCCTCCCTGGTTTTTAAACTGGCTCCCCTCGTGGACCAGCTCCCACCTGGCACCCCACACAGTAGTGCAGTGTGGCAGGGAGCTCCTCAGGAGTGGAGCTGGAGCACACTGACTGCTTGTTCCGCCCCCGGATAATATAGAATAATCAAGTAACCGTTAAGAATTCATGAGGTTAATCAACATGAGAACATAAGAACGGCCGTACCGGGTCAGACCAAAGGTCCATCTAGCCCAGTATCCTGTCTGCCGACAGCGGCCAGCACCAGGTGCCCCAGAGAGGGTGGACCGAAGACAGTGATCAAGCGATTTGTCTCCTGCCATCCCTCTCCAGCCTCTGACAAACAGAGGCCAAAGACACCATTTTATCCCTTGGCTAATAGCCTTTTATGGACCTAACCTCCATGAAATTATCTAGCTTCTCTTTAAACTCTATTATAGTCCTAGCCTTCACAGCCTCCTCTGGTAAGGAGTTCCACATGCTGACTACACGCTGTGTGAAGAAGAACTTTCTTTTGTTAGTTTTAAACCTGCTACCCATTAATTTCATGTGGTGTCCTCTAGTTCTTCTATGTAGGGAACTAATAAATAACTTTTCTTTATCGGCCCTCACCACACCACTCATGATTTTATATACCTCTATCATATCCCCCCTCAGTCTCCTCTTTCTAAACTGAAAAGTCCCAGTCGCTTTAACCTCTCCTCATATGGGACCCGTTCCAAACCCCTAATCATTTTAGTTGCCGTTTTCTGAACCCTTTCCAAGGCCAAAATATCTTCTTTGAGGTGAGGAGACCACATCTGTACACAGTATTCAAGATGTGGGCGTACCATAGTTTTATACAGGGGCAGTAATATATTCTGGGTCTTATTTTCTATCCTTTTCTTAATAATTCCTAGCATCCTATTTGCCTTTTTGACCGCCGCTGCACACTGTGTGGAAGTTTTCAGAGAACTGTGCACGATAACTCCAATCAACTATTCAGTTAACTGATATTTAACATCTCTAGTGCACCATAGATCCAGAATCAGAGAATTTACAACTACTAGTGTCTGCTGGTCTGTGCATTCTCCATTGCTCTGCGTCTTGATTTCGTCCAAGATGACAAAGTGCAGTATAGATTTATTGTACCCTCAGTTCCTTCTCATCACTGCATGGTCTTAAGTCAGAGCTGCTTGTGGCCTCTCATTTTTCTCTGATGCACTCTAGAACAAAATCCCATTTTTGGAATTGTACATAGTGGGGCTTTTTTTGGTAATTTGACTTTGCGCTAATTTTTAGGAATTAAGAGGCTTTTGGGACTCCATTTCTCTGATTTCCCTCCACCCATGTTTGGTACTGGATTATGCTAATGACACCAGTATTCTAGATCTGTGCCTCTTGCCTTCATTCATTCTTGGTCAGTGACATGAACCAGCACTACCTGTGCTGCTTGTAAGAAGCCCACATTTTATCCAGATTCAGTTACTACCTTTCCTTCCCAAGCTATATTCAGAAAGGTTGGGCGCTCTGCCTCAAGAAGCACGTGATACAAATTCCATGAGGCTGCAGTTAGATCCAGGCCAGGAAGCCACCCACTTTACATTAGCCTCAGAAGCCTGGGATCATGTTTCCAATCTTAGAGATTAAGTCCAGTTCCAGTATTCCCCATGCAGGGGCCTAGTCATGAGGCAAGGAAGCATGTACATAAGCATGGCAGTAATTCTTCCTCCAGACTTACAAGACAACAAGTTCCAGCCACAAAAAAGCATCACTTCTTGTGCTTGTGAGCCTTGGAATATAATACAAACCACCGGATCTGCTAGTTCCATCTACTGAGTTACGCATGCCTTCCAAGTCAGTGCTCCTCAAGTCAAGGGAATTATTGGTCCTAAAGCAGTCATTCCTTCTGGTTCCAATTCTGACTGAAGAGCATGTGCCACTGATAACATGGAGATTGAAGTCTGTGTCTGGACCCCATAAACTTCTTGCTTTGGGTGAAGCTTGGTCTGTACACCACCTACAGTCTCATCTAGAGAAGTAAGTTCTCCTACCCTAGACGTACCTCATTCAAGTCCTGCATCTGAGCATTCCCCTATGATTCCACTGTTTCTGATAGTACCACCTTTCTCATTATCAGAGGATTCAGATGGGACACAGGAACCGCCCCTTCTCTACTAGGGATACAAGCACTGTAAGGTCCCTCGAGCTTAGAGGCAGTACCCTGTGTTTTCCCAACAAAAAAGCCATGGATACCCTGCTCTGGGGACCTTTACCACATCCAGCAGATTGAGCCCATTGGCCAAACTGAGGATCCTGGCCTCAGTATCCTTCTTTGGAGCCTTCCTATTCAGCAAGGCTACGTCTATACTGCACCTCTCTTGCGCAAAGCTTATGCAAATGAAGTGCGGATTAGCATATTGCCGTGCTTCATTTGCATCATTAATTAGGGGCCGCTTTTGCACAAGAGGCTTTTGCATAAAAAGGAGTTGTGTAGATGTCTCCTTTTTGCGCAAAAACCCCCTCTTGCACAAGAGCTGTTCTTCCTGAAAAAATGAGGAAGAACGGCTCTTGTGTAAGAAAGGGGTTTTTGCGCAAAAAGGAGCCGTCTACACAGCTCTTTTTTGTGCAAAAGCCTCTTGCGCAAAAGCGGACCCTAATTAAATATGCAAATGAAGCATGGAAATATGCTAATCGACACTTCATTTGCATCAGCTTTTGCGCAAAAGAGGTGCAGTATAGACGTAGCCCAAGAGAGTATTTGCCCCTCCTCCCGCTTTAACCGTCCTCAAGGCAGTGCTTGGCACTACTCTGGGAGGAGGAACCACTGGCTCCAGCAATACCACTGCAAATGGAATGGTTTCCATTGTCATCTCCTGGTGTAGCTGTGTCCTCTTCTCCCCTCTCTCATCTGGATGACTTTGAGCAGTTCTAGGTTCTTTTGCACAGAATGACTGAGAACTTCTTATTCCACTGAACAAACAGAAAGTTGGCAGACTTTGCAGACAAGCTTCCTCAGCAGGACTGTGCCCACTTCCAGACTATCCTGGAAGAGGGTACGTTGGTCATGAGTGCTTCATAGATGCCACTTCACACAAAATGGCCAGGGGATTTTCGTGTGGAGGGAATTGTGACTGCATTAATCTGTTTTCCCAAGGGAAACTCTTGACTACTGTAGAGGACCTTCCTTTTGATGAATTTCATCTCTTCAATCAGAAGACCAATGATTCCTTTCACTTCCTCAAAGATTACAGGGCCACTCTGCAATCCCTAGGCATCTACTTACGAGTACCCAAGTGCAAGTTCTTCCATCTGCACAGAGGTTCAGAGCTCCTCCGTTATTCCATCAACAGCCCTATGAACCTCCTCACCAGCAGCAGAAGACTCAAAGATCCTGTCCCTCTGGTCATTTGGCATGGTCTTCAACATCATATGTAATACAAGCAATATTTCTGGACTTAGAGCCAACAACCATACTTGCCTTCCATCATACACTCAATCCATCCCCCTTTAGGGAGGCATCTAGCTCTCTTCACCAGCTTGGAGTTTGATAACAATGGACACGTGGGTCCTGGATGTTATTAGACATAGCATTGTGAACTGGATTGTATAGCTACCTTGTCCTCCTCCTTGCCCCAGGCCCATCTCAGGAACCACTCTCACAACAGTATCCTCATTCTAGAGGTGGACTCCTTAATGCAAAGTGGGGAGATAGAACTCTTTCCTCTGACCTATCAGGATGCAGAATTTTACTCCATTTATTTCTGGTACCTAGAAGAAGGGCGCATGGAGACTAATCTTTGACTAACGTCTCAGTTCATATGCAAGAAGTTTCGTATGGTCGCCTTAGCAGCCATAACCCCTTTATAGCCTTGAATGAAACCAGGAAGTGGAGCACGTGTGGATGTGCAGACCAGTGCACATTTCTTTCAAATGCTGTGGCTCCAAGCATGTGGTGCATGTATCTAACCCTCGGTGGAATACAAATAGGGGCAACACATCTTGAAGAATCTCCAGTTATAGGTAAGTAACCTCCTTTGCCCTAAGTGTAAATATGCAGACACAGTGCCCTCAATAGTTAGCAACTACGTAACATTTCTTGGTCTAGCAAAAAGATTGAGATGGAGAATCCATTTTAAAAATTGTCATTCATATACTTATAGTAATGCATGATATAAAGCAGAAGAAAATCAAACTGATTTCTTTATTAAGCAATTTTTAATTCGGTATTTTATCAAAGTAACTCTTCTACAATAGAGAATGCTTTGTAGATTAACTACAAATGGGGGAGGCAAGGTGGATAATCTAATATCTTTTATTAGACCAACTTGTGTTAGTGAAAGAGACAAATTTTCAACTTCACACTGAGCTCTTTCTCAGGTCACAGATCTCTGTAAGCTTAAAAGCGTCTCTTTCATCAACAGAAGTTGGTCCAATGAAAGATATTCTCACCCACTTTGTTTTGTTAATATCCTAGGAACAATATGACTACAACAATAGTGCATACATAGAAATGGCTTATTCAGTTGATCCTTTTTGTGGTTTTCACACTAGCATGGAGGATATTAAAAACTTCTCTTATTTTGCTTTTTCAGGTGATGTTCACAGAAGAAGATGTCAAATTCTACTTAGCTGAGCTAGCACTTGCTCTAGACCACCTACATAGTCTCGGAATAATATACAGGGACCTGAAACCAGAGAAGTAAGAATCCATTATAGTTACTGCAATGTGTGTATTAGTTAATATTTTATTTAGCAATTCAAAACATAAGGTGTTACATAAATGCTAAACATTATCTTTAACTATTATTCATTTTGAATTAGTGACTCTACAAGCTTACAAATGAAAGTTGCTTTAAAAAAAGTGATAGTATTTCCAGTTAAAAAAATGCCACAAGTTTGGTATACTAGATATTGGACATATGTTACCCTGCTAGTTACTCCCTGACAGCTGCTCTTCTGTGATAAAATAACTATTGAAATATGCCTAGCCTGTGCTTTCCAGGTGCTTTAACAGCAGAATGGAGCATAGCATACTCTTGATCACACCATCAGTGAATATGCTGAGAAAAAATGGCCTTGATTTTGTCGTCTGTCCATCAGATGTTTGTTTGATCAATATTACTGCCTTTATTGTAGGAAACAGACATTTCCAGAGAAGGGCTGAAGTTTAAACAACTACATAGTAGAAAGTTACATATGAACCTGTTTACTTCTACAAAACCCATTTGAAAACTGTGGAAAAAATTCTCCATGTCTAGTTTTCAATGTAAATTGCGGTGAGGTGGAAAATTGAGTTCATGGTTTAAAGCAATATTGTCAAGTACAGTAATTTAAAATAGAAATTTTGACCTATCATAAAGTGGCTCAGTCCAAATTTAGTGGGTTTATATTTGTCATGCTGAACCAGAATGAGTGACCACTGAAGTTTGGGATGCCAGTCAAGGTGTCCAGCTCCATCTCAATACCCCAGTCATTCTTGCCTCACTCAGAGATGAGCAGAAATGACTGAATTCCTGCTCTCATTTCCCTATCCTTCCTTCGTTCGGTTTTCTCTGTTATCATAGAATTTTAGGACTGGAAGGGACCTTGAAAGATCATCAAGTTCGATCCCCTGCACTCAGAGCAGAGCTAAGCACCAATATAGATAATATAGGTCTTCAGTGAGAGGGTGGAGTTTAAAACTAAAATAAAATGAAGGCAAAGAGGAAAACAGTTGAGTGATGTCCCCGCGGGTGCTCCACTGTAGGTGTCGGGCTCATCCCGGTGCCACAGATTGGAGTCTTCAACAGCAGTAATCAGACGGACCTCGCATGGACGGTCAGTGTCTTGTGACGTTCACGCTCTTTCCCTCATGCACGTGGTCTGGCTCCCACTGGTTCCTTCTTTGCCACCCTCGGTCAGAGACGGAGCGAGCTCTTCTCCTCAATTGTTGATCACAAAAATAGGAATTCTGTTACTTTAATAGTTAGTTGCCATTGATAGTTCATACTTTTTAGTTAGTTGATAAACTGTCGTTTGTTTAAAAAAAAAAAAAAAAGGGCGTATTCGTCTTCTCGCCACTTTTGGGGGGGGGGGAAGGAGAGAAATCCTACAGACGAAGAAGTAACGTACTTAAAGTCGAGGAGAACTTGCGACAGTTCCCCCCCGTACAATGCCGGGTTCGCCACGATTTTAGAAATGCGACATGTTTCCGAGCCCATGCCAGCATCAGACGGGCACTCTTCTTGTATTAGGTGCCTGGGAGAGGCCCATGTGCCTCAGAAGTGTCTGCATTGCTCAAAACTTTCAGCTAGAGCTCGTCGGGACAGAGATGCAATTACGCATGCTCCTGTTTGATAAAGCACTTCAGCCTTTGGACACTACACTGTCCACGGCTCTGACAGACCCCTCTAGGGCTCAGAAACATAGGGCTTCTTCGCCTACTACGGGGTCTTTACCAAAGAAGTGCACTTCTCCAGCGTGCTCCTTGCTGCCCGTACCGACAAGAAGGGTCAGTACTGCGGATAAGCCTGGTACATTCGGCATGCCCTAAGGCCCTCTTGGACCTGAAAACCCAGCACAGGGCACCGTCGGTGCCGACACTGGGAACAAACTCCCGGCATTCAGCACTGAAGGCAGCATTGGCAGCTGCACCTACAAAGACACCGGCACCACAACCCATGGCGCCGGCACCACCAGTCGCTCCGGCGTGGGCATCTCACCCTTCCCCGGCACCAGATTCACCCGACAGACCTCCAGCACCGAGGAAGGCACGCAAAGTTGGATAAGCCACGCAACAAAGTCGGATAAGCCACGCAGTCCTAGTCCTCCCTCGCCAACCTTTTCGCTGGTCCAATATCACCACCAACCATTGGGTTCTTCAGATAGTTTCAACAGGCTATGCCATCTCCGTCACTTCACTACCTCCAACCTCCCCACCTTCCCCGTCCCTCTTCAGGGATCCTTTTCACGAGCACCTGCTACAACAGGAAGTCCACCGACTCCTTGCCATTAGAGGTGTAGAAAGGGTACCGACCAAATTCAGAGGCAGAGATTTTTTTTTTTCCAATTACTTCCTCACCCAGAAAAAAGCTGGAGGTTGGAGACCCATACTCAGTCTTCAAAAACTCAACCATTATCTTCGAAAGCAGCGGTTCAAAATGGTAACTCTTGCAACCACAATTCCAGCACTAGACCACGGGGATTGGTTTGCAGCCCTCGACCTTCAGGACGCTTATTTTCACATTACTTTCCATCCCACTTACAGAAGATTTCTTCATTTCACAGTCGGGGAAATCCACTTCAAATATTGAGTTCTGCCCTTTGGAGTCTCTTCAGCACCCAGAGTGTTCTCAAAAACACTTGTGATGATAGCCACGCACCTCCGTTGACGTGGTGTTGTAATCTTTCCCTACTTCGACTGCCTTCTAAAGGGTCCGTCTGCATTTGAAACTTCCCACATGATTCTTACGGCAAGATAGACATTCAGGTCTCTAAGTCTGATCATAAATGACCAAAAATCCACACTAGATCCAACCCAGAGTTCATAGGGGCGCATCTGGATTCCACTACGGCAAGAGCCTACTTGCCTACAGAGAGCTACCAAGCTATGCAAGCCCTAGTTGTGATACTTTCCTTAAGCCCTGCACTTTCTGTCCTTACATGCCTGCAGCTCCTGGGCCATATGGCAGCCACAATATATGCCATGATTGCATTTCTAGTGGCTACAACATTGGCTAGCATCCGTGTATGTTCCCACAAGACACCACGTTCACAAATGGATCACTTTAACATCTGCTGTAATATCTTCCCTCAAGTGGTGGACCAAACCATACAACCTCCTTGCCAGGAGTTCCATTTCATCAGCCTCAGCCGTCTGTTCATCTCATTGCGGACGCCTCTCTTGTCCGTTGGGGCGCCCATGTGAACAGCCTATCCATTCAGGGGTGGTTGACACCATAGGAAGCAACTTTTCATATCAACATTCTGGAACTCAGAGCTGTTCTCAATGCCTGCAAACATTTCAGAACGCATATTTCCAGTGCCACAGTCAGAATTCTCTCCGACAACATCGCTACGATGTACTATATCAATCGCCAAGGAGGAGGCTGTTCCTGCTCCCCTTTGTGCAGGGGCTGTTCGCCTCTGGAACTGGTTTGTCGCCAACAAGATCACACTCATAGCTTCATACTTACCAGGAATCAGCAACACTGCAGTGGACGCTCTAAGCAGACACTTTGCGCCAGACCAGGAATGGGAACTCTGCCAATATGTTCTTCTACATATCTTCCGCCTTTGGGGATTCCCGCAAATAGATCTGTTTGTCTCTCACAAAAATTCGAAATGCCAACAGTATTGTTCCAGAGCCAGGATCAGCAAGGGCTCTCTGGGTGACGCTTTTCTTCTCAGTGAGGCAGGCGCACTGCTTTATGCATTTCTGCCCACCGTGCTCCTCCCCTGGGTCCTAGAGATGATCAAAAAGGGACAGGGCAAAAGTGATTCTCATAGCGCCTTCATGGGCTCACCAGCTGTGGTTTTCCTTTCTTTATCAGATGTCTCTCCTGCCACCTTATCTCCTCCCCAAGGTTCCCGACCTATTGACTCAGAACCACAGGATCCTTCTCCACCTACAGCCTCACGCTCTCCACTTGACTGCATGGCTCCTCATTGGTTCTCCGATATCAAGAATCTCTGTTCTTCACAAGTCAAACAAGTCTTGATACATAGCAGGAAGAACACCACAAAAGCAACCTACACTCACAAATGGCATAGGTTTGTTTCCTGGTGCTCCAACAAACACCTAGATCCGTACTTGATGCCTCTGCCTGAAATCCCATTACTAAAAGTACACGTGGCGGCTATTCCTGCCTTCCAACAGTCTGTAGAAGGCACATCCATATTCTCACACCCTACCACCAAATGCTTCCTTAACGGGTTACCCAACCTCAACCCGCCCCACAGACCCCCACCACCACTGTGGGGCCTGGACCTAGTCCTGGACATTCTCACTAAACCGCCCTTTGAACCATTGGTGACTGTACCTCTCCCAGTAGTCACAATGAAGGTGATCTTTCTATTAGCGATTACCTCAGCCTGTAGGGTCAGCAAGCTAGCAGCCTTGATTGGCAGGACCGCCATACACTGTCTTTAACCAACACAGTGTAATATTACGCCCTTACCCAGGCTTCATCCCTAAGGTGTGTTCCTAGTTTCATATTAACGAACCCATTGTTCTTCCAGCATTTTTTCCTAAACCTCATACCTCCACTCAAGAAGCACTGCTGCATACCCTTGATGTGCATAGACACTAGTCTTTTACAGAGGACTCAAAAATTTAGACAGTCCCAATGTTTTCTAGTGTCTCTAGCAGACCGTTCTAAAGGACAATCACTTTCCTCTCAGCACATCTCAAATCTCATAATTTCTTGTATCGAGATGTGCTACACAATCCTCAACGAACCACTTCCGATAACACCCACATCTCATTCTACCAGGACCGTATCCATGTCCACAGGATTCCTGCGTGGAGTTCCTCTTAGGGGCATTTGCCGATCAGCCACGTCATCATCTAATGGCACCTTTATGAAGCATTATGCTGGAATACACCATTTGGCCGCAGACTCATCAGTGGCCTCAGCAGTACTTTCCACAGCCATTAGACCATGACTCGGAAGCCCACCGTCCAGGTGCTCTCGACCACTGCTACAAAGTCACCTACAGTGGAGCACCCATGGTGACATCACTCAAAGAAGAGGAAGTTACTCACCTTGTGTAGTAACGATGGTTCTTCGAGATGTGTTTCCCGTAGGTGCTCCATTACCCACCCTCCTCTCCGCTTACGGAGTCTCTGCTCGTAACTTTCTTTTTCAGATTCTCGGGCAGAAAAGAGGAACTGGTGGGAGCTGGACTACGTTCATGAGGGAAAGTGTGTGAATGTTGAGACACTGACCTCGCATGCATGGTCTGATTACTGCTGTTAAAGACTCTGATCTGTGGCACTGGGATAAGCCTGACACCTACAGTGGAGCACCCCTTGGGACACACATCTCAAAGAGCCGTCGTTACTGCACAGGGTGAGTAACTTCCTCTTCCCCTTGGAACTGCAGTCTGGAATCTCTGAATCTTTGCTCTAAATACTAGACTTTTGAGCTATCTGGAGCAGTTTCTAAATGGGAATAAAACTCTCAACAGTGCTTCATCTGACAAAGTTCATTTTGCCTCAAAGGTTTTAGGTAAAGTAAGATGCAATTATACTTAAAATATTGCTGCCTTGGGTAATCTTACCCTTGTTTCTCAAGGATTTTGCAGATTTGTAGCAGCCAGATTCCAGAATAAAGTGCCTATTTCTGTAGAGCAAAAGAATCCAGTTGAAGTTAAAACAGGGGAAGGGGAAAGTTATGATTTAAAATGCTACTCTTCAGTCAAGTTAAAGCCTAAACCTCAAGGGATGTTAAGGATTAGTCAACTATCTGATAAACAAATGCTTATTGGATAGTCGACCAGATAGTCGACTAGTTGCTCCCCCTCTTCCTCCGCTGGCTCTATCAGACAGAGGCAGCAAGGGGAGGAGGGAAGACGGGAGTACTTCAAAGTGGCAGCACGGCAGGGATCCCAACTGACCCCAGGCTCTGTGCAGTGCTAAGCCCGGGATCAGCTGCAGCATTTCAAAGGGCCAGCACAGTCCTATCGACTAATCAAATAGTCGATGCAAAAATATATCGACTATTTGATTAGTGAAATATATGCTACTTAACATCCTTTAAACCTACAGCTCCCACCTATAGTTGGTGGCTGTAGTTATTAAAAGCCAGTTCATTGAGAATCAAATCTAGAAACACAGTGATGCTGTAAGTAGCCAACTTCCTGTGCTCTAAATTTTATCCCTCTGATTCTAGTGGGTTTGGGGGGAAAAATAACCCAGATTTCTCATGTTATGATGTGACTGCTTTATGAAGAGATCCCAAATCAACCCCACTAATTAGATTTAGAAAACGAATCTGTTCTCTGTAGGAATAATACAAATTGGTTCATCTTATCCTCCTAAAACCAATGTTATCCATATTAACTTTGAGGAAAGTGATCTGGATAACACTGTCCCACTTATTTCAGTGGTGCAAATATTATTTTATTTCTGTCCTGTCCTAATATCCCCTTTATCTTGCTTATGCTTTAAGCAGTATAAGGTCTCAACAGACAAAACTCAATTCTGAGCCATTGTTCCCAAAATTGATCTAGCATTTGTTTATTATTCAGGAAGTAAATTCCTTTTCTTATCCTGAAAGATTCCTTGCAAACAAAATAATGTATATTTTTTATTTCTCTTATCACCTAACTCAGTATTCTTTCTCCTTTGCTAGAGTTCTGGGTCTTAACCTACTGACCTTAATACTCTTCGAGACCCCTTCCTTCTGAGTTCTTAGAATTTTATCCTGCAAGTCTTCATACTTTTTAAGTAACTGTCTGAAACCTAAGAGAATTGTATCCATTTTCCCACCATAGCTATTGGTGTCCTCATACTGGCTTTCTGAACCTTCTAGCTAAAGTCCCAAAGAAGGAGGGGATAACTCTGCTAAGTATAGTCTTATGGCTCTTTTTTATTCCTGGGACAGACTTTCTGGAGAGCTTTTTTAATCGGGTTATTAAGGACTAAATAAGAATGAGAACTCTGTGCTTTTCTCTTAATAAAATTATGGTTTTCACCTGACATAATTTCAGATTTTGCACTCTTTTCTATAAACTGATCAGAAGATAAAATTATTAATCTATACAGAAGAGGTATTATTGCAGGTCATAGGAGAGAGGAAATCCAGTTCCTTTTTCTCCAAGATTATGACTAAATGAAGAACCTGGAAAGTCTACCAATTAGGAGTTACCCTTTTTATTTAAAGCACAAATTTTTAAGTGTCACAAGTGGTTAAAATAGTAATCTTCTTTGGTACATCTAGACTACGTTCATCTGTCAAAAAGAATATATGCAAATTTGGAGCTAATTTGCATATCTTCTTCCAATCGTGTTAACTGGAAGAGGTTTTTCAAAAGTGAAAGCAGTTTAGACCTTTTTTTTTTTTTTTTTTTTTTTTTTAAAGAACCTCCCTTTTTTCAAAAGAAGCCTTCTTCCTTAAAAAATGAGGTGTACAGGTTTCTTTCAGAAACGGAGCTTCTTTTTGAAATTTGGAGAAAACTGAATTTTTGTTTTAAGTTTTACAGCACTTTTATTTATTTATTTATTTATTTTACTTTTTACACCAAAAAATTTAATCACCCGCCCCAGCTAAGATTAAGTTGTTTAAACAAATGTTTTGCAATGGTAGAAAAAATGTTGTGTGTCTAAAAACTGTAGGTAGTAGGGGTACTTATAATTTTTTTATTTTTTTTTAAAGGGGTACTTTATAAAAAAAAAGGTTGAGAAACACTGTTCTAGGACATAGAGGTTACATGGTGACTCCCATCCTTGTTCACTTTCTTCAGGTTGGTTTGGACTTTCAGATTGGACTTTCCATACATTTCATGAGGCAGCAAATCTTGGTTCTCACAAAATACCCATTTATTATGGGTATGTGTCCTATTACAAAAAAATTCAGGTATAGTTACGGATTAAACTTCCCCTTACACCTTTTTTTGGTTTTTTTTTGTTTTGTTTTGTTTTGTTTTGTTTTGTTTTTTTGGTACCAGTCAGTTTAATCAGGGCTGGGCAAACTCTCTGTATTTGGCCACTCCAGTAGATCAAATTCTATAAACTGTTTCCTAAAGACAAGGTGGTTCTTCACTCTGCCCTTTTTTGTTTATAGGTGTCCTACCACTTTTCATGAAAATCAAGTGGTGGTTCCCCCCTTTTTTCTGCCATTGTTATGGAGAATTGCCTTCATTCCCTGGATGTCAGGAGGGCCTTGAATTTCCATATCAATAGGACCCAGGATTTCAGGGTCAGTGAATACTTTTGCTTTTTGTGTAGGTTCTAAGAAGGGAGAGGAGTCCTAAAATGATTAGCCTAGATGGAGCAGAATGTGTTTTTGATGTATATATTTTCCAAGAGCCCACCTGAAAAGCTTAGCACTACTTATATACCTTTTATAGGGTTCTAAATTAACAGTATCAGTTGAAGAAAAAGGATCTGCTTATCTTTGTGTACAGATCAATGAAAACCTCTTCTTAATGACCAATTGCGGTTAAAAATGCAAATCACATTAGGATGTGTAAGGTATGGGATGGAGAGTAGTACAGAAAATATTTAAATGCCAATATTAAAATCGGTGAGTATTCTCATCTGGATTATTGTATATAGACTGGTTACTCCGTCTCAAAAAGACTTACACAATTGGGTGGTTCAAAGAGAAGCAACAAGAATGAGTTAGGGAAATGGAAAAAACTTTCATAAAAAGAAATTGAAAAGATTGTGGTAGTTTACCTGAGAAAAAAGACCTATAAATAAGGGTTAGGACAAAAGAATACAAAATAATTAATGGTATAGTGACGATACATGGGGAAAGTCTATTTTTCCTTTCTACATAAAAGAAGACAATAAAATAGAAGGATCACAAAACTGATACTTTTTCACATATATAATTAGACTGTGGAATTCATTGTTTTATGATGTTGATGCAAGATTCAGATGATTGGATATTTATATGGTTAACAAGAGTTTCCTTTGTTAAAGTTAATGAAAAAAAATTGAAATAATTTCTGACTCTTAAGGGGTTAAGATGAGATTTTCATAAGCACCAGTTTATCATCTTCTACAGTGCTTCTTGCACCTTCATGTGAGGCATTCTGGTGCTTCCTATCAGGCAGTATATTGACTGAGGTGGCCCATAGGTCTGATCTAATACTGTAATTCCTGTGCTTCTTAATGGGGGAAGAGGGAGATAGTGTTGCTTTGGAAGAGGACTGCAAGCTGTGTGGTTTCACATTCATACCTCTACGTTGCATTGTTGAATTAGATGCCTACCTATTCATAGACTTTAAGGTCAGAAGGGACCATTATGATCATCTAGTCTGACCCCCTGCACAATGCAGGCCACTGAATCTCACCCACCCTCTCCTAGAATAATCCTCTCACCTATATCTCAAATATTGAAGTCCTCAAATGGTTTAAGGACCCCAAGATGCAGAGAATCCTCCAGCAAGTGATCCGTGCCCCATGCTACAGAGGAAGGCGAAAAACTCCAGGGCCTCTGCCAATCTACCTTGGAGGAAAATTCCTTCCCGACCCCAAATATGGCGATCAGCTGAAGCCTGAGCATGTGGGCAAAATTCCTAGTGCTCCATTTGGCATATTGACTTTGTTCTTGAAAATTAATTCCTCTGTGTTGTGGAAATGGATTTGCTATAGACTAAGCTGGTTTACTGAAAGAATAGAAACTTTTTCTTACCCAGAAATGGTTGTATTCTTATGAAACCAGCTCAGTCCACAATTACCAAACTTTTAATGGAACTGTTTCTATGGTCATTCTGTAACTAGTACCTCCCCCTTTTCTGAAAGGTATTGTGAAAGGACAGTGTTATTTGCAGAATGCCACCTCATTTTGGCTTTATTACATATATGTTTTCCGTTGATGTTAAATGGAGCTCTTTAATGTGATCACTTATGCTTTCATCAAGGTATGTGTATTCTGTCCTATTTGTACCTACTCCAATTAGTGTTATGGCAACACTAGTAACTTTCTTAGGAGGAACTTGGGGACACATGAATTATTTTCTAAATTCCTGCATTTTCCATCGGTTGTGTATGTCTATACAACAATGATGTGGGTGAAAAATGGTGAAATTTTTAACTGAGCTGGTTTAATTAAACAAATTCCATTTACGGGTAAGAATGTTTTTGTGAAGTGGTGAGGAATATCTTCCAGATACTTAAAAAATACCTCTCTGTGTGAGAAATAAACTTTTCAAAACCGTCTTTTCTGTAGGAACCATGATGGTTCCTACATAGTTGGAGCACAGCAAGGTATTCTACCACCAGAAGCAGCAAAGGTTAATAAATTAGAATTTTCAAATGAGAATTTTAGAGGTTTTATTATAAGGCTGTTTTTAAAAATTCCTCAAATTAAATCTTGTTACCATTTACATTTTTAAATAAATATTTTAATTGTAGGTAAGGTAGAAAAATGTAATCAAACACTCTGTATTTTTAGAAATCATACATTGACTAAATGGTATATCCTTTATAGATTTCCTGTTCCTGAGTTTAAGCCTTGGTGTATGTGTCTTGTAGCTAGCTAACAAAGGTCAAAATTATTTAGCTTTTTTGAGGTCCCATTCTTGGATCTGGACTTCTAAAACTCCTGTCATCTGAAGAAGTGGGTTGTGCCCACAAAAGCTCATGATAACATCTGGTGCAACTAGACTATTTGTTGTGTTTCAAGTTTTTCCATTCCCACTAAATCAGTTGTTCTTTTAAATGTATACAGACTCTTAATTCTTGTAGACGTCTTAATCCTATAGCATGCTGAACACCCTGAACTCCTTTTAGTGGGAGTTGAAAATGCTTAGTACACATGAAAAGTGTTTTTTATATACAAGAGCCATTTGTGGTTATAATAAATGCTTCAAAGACACCATATTGGTCCTTTGAATATTCTGTGCTGTGTATGTTTCCCTGCTCAGTTTGAGTATTATGGATAGAAAATTCAAGATTAAAGATCTGTTGCTGCCACATGAACTACTGGCAAATACTTTTCAATTTTATGGAATTCTTAAGAGGTACAGATTCTGTGTTCATTGGCATTGTTTACTAAGAAAGAATCCGAGACAATTGAAAAATTGTCCACAGACATCTTTAGCTTTTTTTGTTTTTGGTTTTTTTGTTTGTTTGTTTTTTGTTTTTTTATTGTGACTTTGTGTCAGCCGATGGTCAGGGCAGTGTGTGTGTGTGTGTGTGTGTGTGTGTTACACCCGAGTCTTCAACTGCTGGGACACAAGGTCCTGTCACAGCGGGCAGCCTAGGGAGGCTGACAGGCGCCCCGAGAAGTTTAACGTCCGTGTCTTTGACCGCTAGGACCAGGTCCCTTGGCGGGCAGCCAACAGGCTGACAGATGCCCAGAGTTCACAGGAGAGCTTATTACACCTCAGATTTTGACTGCTAGGATACATGATCCCTTCGGCGGGCAGCCTAGGGAAGGCTGAGAGATGCCCACGGATCTGTCCTCTGGGCGACATGATCCAAACGCCCAGCTCTGCCTGTATCTGTCCCTTATGACTGGCTGGAGTTCTTTAAATTGTGCTTGGTTCTGTTACAGCAACTGAAGGAGTCAGGTTAAAGCTTAACCAGTTACAGGTTTATTAAGGAGACTTATAAAGCATGTGGTTACAATGGCTATTGCTCTACCTCTTAATTATTGACAAATATAGATCTTAAAAATGGTTACAAAGAAAATAAAGATAAAAAAATAGAAATAATGGTACCAAGTGACAGCTTAATCTTTAAAGAGCTCTAATTCTGTGTATATATACTTAAACAAAGGACACATCCAGGTACAATTTTTACCCCCTTCTGTGCCTCTCGACTTCAGCGTATCAGGCCAGGGCCGGTCCCTCAATTCCTAGGAAAGACGAATACGAGGTGGGCGTCCCCGTGGAACCTCGGAATGCCAATCACCTAACCCGACCAGCAGATAGATGGTAGATTGATGCTCAGAGTAAGTGTGCTGCTGGACCCATCTTTATACCCATAGGGGCCCGTATCCTCTTTCTTATCTAAGATGCCAAATTGTGTTGGTCCGTCTTTGTGACGCCAGTTCTTACAAGGGAGTTTCAACTTAATTTACACTTGCAAGAGAGATAACTAAATTGTGAGTACTGGGCATTCTTTACTGGACGGGAGATTCCTCCCCCCGGACGAGTGTGTGTGTTCGTATCAATATCGGTTTCAGTCAAGGGCACTTCTCGGCAGCCTCTTGGTCAGCAATTAGCTCGATCACCCTCATATTTCTTCTTACAGTTGTCCAGGGTCACTGTGAGCTGGCATATCTGGGCCTCCTGTCAAGGCTTCAAAGACTATGCTGATTTACTGCTCTGTGTGTGCCCTGTGTGCTCCAGGCATCTCAGAGAGGGGCAAGCAAAAATGGATGTTACAGGGGGGGTTCCTGTCTGGCTACACTTTGTCTTTACAGACTGTTTGTTAAAGTATGTGACTAGGATTGAGACACAACTTCTGAATTTCTTGGTTTTTGTTAGGCTCTGATCCTGCAAACTTGCCAAGCACAGATCCGAAAGTCTATCTGAGAAGAGCAGGATTGTAGCCTTAGAAAACTCATTGAATAGATGTTTATGTAACTTTATTAAAATTATAATTTTTAATTGTAAATTCCAAAATTATTCTTCTAACCAGTAGTTTTCTTAGATTTTTCTGTTACATGTCTTTGGGTGTTGATGTTACTCTCTAAAGTGCTATTGTTTATGAAGTTTCTTTTAAGTGTCATGATACTTTCTAAAACAAGGTTAAAAGATACTTTCAACTGCCTTTTTTTTTTTTTTTTTTTTTTTTTTAGTATACTTTTGGATGAAGAAGGACATATCAAATTGACAGGTAAGTAAAAATAAATTCCAGTTTATGAAATTTTTATTTCATATATTGTATGAATTACTTTTAAAAGAATATAGTAAAATCTGAATTTTCTTTTGCATTACAAGTAATTTTTAAGAACAGATGGTATTATTTAACATGGACTAAATTAAATGGCATTATTTAAATAAGAAATCTGGTTTAAATAACGAGCACTATTGTGACTTTTTTCATGGTTTTATAGCTTTTGTGTTGATTATATTATGCTTAGAAATTCTTAACCAATAAGAAAATTTCATTTCAGTTTGTATGTTTTCCAGATTTTGGCTTAAGCAAAGAGTCCATTGATCATGAAAAGAAAGCATATTCCTTCTGTGGGACAGTAGAATATATGGCGCCAGAGGTGGTTAATCGACGAGGCCATACACAGAGTGCAGACTGGTGGTCTTTTGGTGTTTTAATGGTAGGTTTCTGATAAGCAGAAATCTTAGCAAAAGGTGGGTTATGATTGGCTTAACCCAGTCACATGAAGTTATTGGTAATTAGCTCTACTGTTCAGTTTGGATCAACATCATGGAACAGAAGATTTCACCACATCACTGATATCATTCCACCTTCTTTCTTTTGCTTGAATGGCATGTTGTGTGCCTATGACTTTTCTTAACTGGGACTCATAATATTTGAAATAGTGTCTTTCCATAAAATATTTGTTTTTGTAGCCTGTATTTCTGTTTCCTAAGGTTGATTGATCTCAGAAAATGAGCTATCAAAATGGACGTTCAGTTAATCTTTTTGCAATGGATTCCTCAAAATAAGTCTTCATAGTTACTTCAGCCTCTTCCCAGTATAGCTAAACCTGTTTGTTCAGTTGCTTCTTTTGGTGAAACAGTTGTTCTTAACCAGGTAATAAAACAAATTGCTCCTTAGTTCCTGCTGTACTTTATGTAGATGGTAGGTTAAGGGTCTGCTCCTTGGAAATCTACCTCAAAACTGTAGATGAGACAGATTATATCACCATTTTCTTCATCACTGTTGGCTTGTCCACCCTTGTATCATGTTTATTTTCACTTTGCATCAGTTACAGGAAGCAGTCACTTGGAGGAAAAGTGTGTGCATGCATGCACTTGCATATACATACCAACCAGAGATAATGTTTATATGTGGTAGACACTGTAACTATCAAAATGTAACGTTTTAAGGTGAGGCTTTCAAAAGTACTCAGCACTGGGTGAAGTCTGCTCCCATTGAATTCAAATTAATTAGGATTGATTTACAGCCAAGTCTGAGCATTCTTGAAAATCCCACTCTTAAAATATTCTGGGTCCTATATAATCTTTTGGGGAAGAGGGTAGAGATCTTGGATGAGGATCTGTGAAAATGACATATGAACTCCAATTACAAGAGGATATTTCTTAGTCTTGCTTAGTTTTTTGGTGGTGGGTACTTATAGATGTTATGAAATTTCTCATAAATAAACTCATTAATTCATATGAAATTTGAGACTTGTGTATTTGCGAACTTTGCAAATTAGAAGTAAGCAAATATACATCAGAAAAGAATAATACTGTACAATATAATTTATTTTATTTTGACATGGGTAGGTGGTTTAATTTTAATTATGTATTTCATAGACCACAATTGAATGTACAGAGTAATTTTTAAAAAGTCTGGATGAGATTAGACCTTTCTCCAGAATATTTTACCAGGATGTGTGATGAGATTATCAGATTTGCAGTTCAACAAAGTAGTGCAGTTCTTCTGTTAAATTAAATAGAAAAAAAAGTTAACTGTACAATCAGTTTCCAGTGCAAAATTCAGTGCTTCATCTGCTGTGTTAAATTGTCAGCATTGAATAATTTTTATAAAAAACAAGGTATATAGGTATAGGTTTAAAAACTGTATGTGGGTTATTGCAGTTGCTTATTTTGTACTCAGACTGCTACAGCTGCGCTTGTAATCAGGCTTATTAGTCAGTCAGAATTACTGATTTACAGTTTCAAACTTTAGGGCCATAATGAAAACTCAGGAATAGAAGTAACAGAGAGGTAGCTGTCTCAGTCTGATCTTGGTAAAACAAAAAAAAGCAGTCATGTAGCACTTTAAAGACTAACAAGATGGTTTATTAGTTGATGAGCTTTCGTGGGGCAGACCCACTTCTTTAGATCATATTCTGAAAGTGAATTGGCATGACCATTATATAACAGAGGAATAGAAGATACTCTATATGTAACATGACCACATTAATATGGGTGCTTAAATCTGAACTTTATCATTTCATGACTTTTGGTGATTTTAAGTGACCAGACATTGCATAAACATAAATAAACATATGCATAAACATAAATTTCATTAACATATTTTGAATTAAATTCTCTGGGTTTTATGTTGCAAAATAGCTTGAAAGCATCAGCACTTAAACTGTTACAAATTCATAAGCATCTAACATCACCTCACAACATCTGAAAGATTTAACTTTTTAAACTATCTTGAATATATAGGGTGACTTAAACTGCCATATAGTGGACTACGGGCTAATACTGATAATTACATAATTTTACAAGTGTGCATTTAGAAAAGTACTTAAGCTACTTCAGCTGCTTTTAGTGTACTTTTGCTCTTAAAGGTGATAGTAAAAATGGCATTGTGAGACCATGTTGTACAGGTCATATTTGTTGAGATTACAAAAAAATATTTAAGGTTAACGTCACAAGCTATATTCATGATCAGGGCTCGACGATCGCGGCGAAAACCACTCGCCAGCCCCATACCGCGCATGCGTGAGACCTGCCACAAGCGAGTAGATAAGCGTATTTGTCAAGCCCTGTTCATGATCATCCACAGTAATAATAATTCTGTGCTCAGTTGTACCTTTCCATCATTATTGTGTCCAAAGAGGCTGCATAAGAGTTGAAATTGGTCTGGCAATTGGGAATTAAATAAACAATTATTTAAACAATTTATGAACCTGAATAATGAAACACAGTTGTTTCTCTAAAGCTTGTATGAGTAAAAGGTAGTTAACTTTTTTTTTTTCAAATTAGGCATGATCCTGAATTCAAAAGAGATCAGATTAGTAGACTAAGAATGTGCCTCATTTATACAGACAAGGTGAGCGAGGTATTATCTGTTAGTGGACTGACTTCTGACGGTGAAAGAAACAAGATCCACAGAGTTCTTCTTCGACTTTATGGTTCAAAAGCTTGTCTCTTTCACCAACAAAAAGGGGTCCAATAAAAGATTTTCACTGCTACAACACTGTAAACCTCTTTTATACAGTCACTTTCAGAATAGAACAATATTTTAAAAGTGGTAGCTGCTCATTAAAAGGCATTTTAAATATATATATATACATGTATAATCCAGATTTTCTCATTGTGAGCCCTCTGATCTAATTATATTCCCTCATATATATGCAATAACTACTTTTTAATTGTGCATAATATTATTATCCACTTTTTTTTCTAATAAAGAATATTTACGTGCCAGTTTTCATTGTTTCACCATTTAGACATGTGGTAGTATTTTTTAACTGGGAAAACTGTATTTTTGTCCCATTGAAAAACTCAGATAAACAAATATACCTTGCTCAAGCTCCCAAAGAAAATTGTATTAAGGGAAAACTAAACATAGAAAGTTACAGGTAAACAGGAATTTTTCAGAAGGTTAGTGTGTAAACACACAGTAATGATAGAAACTGTTTTGCAGCCTTAAGTTCAGTAAGTGCTTCCTAATGTTTGCAATAATTAAAACTTGTAGCACAAGCAGTTGCTTTGCAAAGTCTTAATTGTTATATTCATGACTTTTAAAAGACTATTCTGTTAAGTACTTTTGTCAAAAATTAGATATTGTCCAACTCTTGTAATGTAATTGATGCAAGTTTTACTCTATACAGTTTGAAATGCTCACGGGTACTCTACCTTTCCAAGGGAAAGACAGAAAAGAAACCATGACTATGATTCTCAAGTGAGTACACTCTCTTACTTTTGTATCTTCTAAAGGGATGTCCTATAGGCGGCAAAACTGATTTCTTCTCCTCCCTCACTTTCAAAAGTACTGGTATATCCTTGCTCCCTTTTCCACACACCTAATTTGTCTGTTCTTCTAGTCCTTTCCCTTACCAATTTCAAAGAATTTATCATTCTTTTAATCTAATATTTCCTTAATTTATAACAATATCTTTTCCAGCCCTATTTTCTCTCCATAAAACTTTCTTTTATGGATGTGAATGTTTAACCAACTAACCAGTGGGGCTGGAGCAGCTTCCCGCCTGCCACGGGCTCCGGCCCTGTAAGGTGTAGGAGAGGCATGGAGAGGGGTTAAACATTTAACCAGTTAAACAATATTTTTAGCTGGTTAACCAATTACACAGGATTTTACATCCCTTTTCATTATCCTCTTCTGCCTTTATTGTACCCTACACATTTCTGACATAATCCCATCTTTTTAAAAAAAAAGTCTCCTTCGTCTATTCCTGTTTGTTCCATTCTCCTCCCCCTGCTCCTTACGCTACATGCATTGCCAACAGAGTTCTTCCTTAGTACCTTCCCCCAGTTTTCCAAAATCTGTATCCACCTTTGACCCTCATGAAGTTGCTCTGTCTCCAACCTTTTGAGTCACTGTACTGGCAGTATTCTTGACTATTTTCAGTGTGGGCTTTGGTTTTGCTTTAGCTGTAGCATGGAAAATGCTTGCCTTTGTGTAGTTAGAGATCTTATTTCTGTTGACAGAGACTTGCTGTCTCTCCTGGTTCTCCTTGACTTCAGTGAAATCTTTGATATTGTGGAACCCTCCTCCTGAAACTTTATCTTTACTTGTTTCTTCATATCAGAGTTTCATTCCTACCTATCACATCCCTACTTTTTCTCTCTCTCAGTTCTATGCTAAGACCCTTCCTCTGTTGTCATTTTATCTCAGACCTCAGTCTTAGCTACCATGTGTATATTGATTCTAAATTGTATCTTTACATAGCGCTAATGACACCTCCTTGACAGCTTGTTTTGGAAAATTACATTTATTATTTCCTCTGATTCCTTCAACGAAATATCTCACAGGTGCATCAGTAAACAGAATCCATTGTTTTTCTTTCCCTGTCTGACTCTGCTCTTCCATTTGCTTTTTTTTTCTTCTATATATTATCTTTGGCCTTGAAGTTTCCTTTTTCCTTTTGCATTCTCTTACATGTGAAAATCTGTTCATCAGTTCCAGTTTATGCCATGCTGGCTGAAATCTTTATTCATGTCATCTTCTGTTAATCTTAATTATTGCTAAGTCTTAAACTCTCCAAACCTAAGCAGATATAGGTTGCTGCTGCCTACCTCATGTTCATGGGTGAGTTCTGCACTGCTGTACACTACAGAATTTGCACAGAAAATAATGGGTTTTGCACAGAATTTCCTTCCTCCCACCCCCAAAATGGGCTGCAGAACTGCTAGCTACTACTGGGTACACTGGACCTAGCAGAGCCCAGTTCACAAGTAGACAGCACTGCTGGGGGGAAAGGAAGGAAGCTGGGAAGGGAAGAAAGCTGGAGGCTGCAGGGCAGCTGCAGTTCACCACATACCCTGTAGAAAAGAGGTGACATGCATGGAACATCATGTAAGCCCAGAACCCAGCATTAGGGTATTTCTCCTTCTGGATCTACAGGGGGAGGAAATGTGAGTGGTCTGGGTTGGAGGTGGGGACCTAGCAGTTGGGTGCTGGGATATATGGGGTATAAGTGTCTGGGCAGGGGAGGCATAGTGGGCTCTGGGAAGAGGGTGCATGTGAGCATCTGGGCTGGGGAGTGCCATGCAGCTGTACTCTGAGAGAAGGGTGTGTGGGTGTCTGGCCCCCTGTTGGGCTCTTGGTGGGTGGAGGAGAGAAACAGGAACTAGGTTTGGGGGCGGGGGGGCAGGTGTTTCTCAACTGTACTTCTGGAATAATTTTGTGTCTGTATTGTTACAGACATCAGGCTGGTCTACACTAAGGCTGTAAGTTGATTTAAATTGTTAATTGTTCCATACAGTACATAACTGAAGTTGGCACAATTTAGGTAGACGTATACCAGTGTCTACACTGTACTATGTCAACAGAAGATGCTCTCCCACCCACATAGGTTCCGTTTCTTGGGGAAGTGGAGTACAGATGTCAAAAGAAAAGCAATCTCCCATCAACTTAGCCTGTCTTCACCTGACCAACTAAATTGACACTGATGTAGCAATCTCAGTGGTTCCAGTTTAGCTGGTAGTGTAGACTTGGCCATGTATAGTTGCCGATAGGTATTTTGAAATTGCCAAAATAATTGTAACTGGTATTGTTTTGACATGTGAAATATGCAGAATTATAAAATATCACATGTAGAATTTTTAATTTGTTGATGCAGAATTCCCTCAGGAGTATCATGTACAAGAAGCATGAAACCAGGCAGTTGCTTACCCATTCTTTCAAGATCCAATTCAAATTTCCTACCTGATTTTTTTTTTTTTTTTTTTTAAACTGGGGCTTTGTTTCTGCCTGCTTTTCATAAACCACATTTTTATATCCCTTACTCTGCTTATACACATAGGACTTCTCTCTCTCCCTCGCTGCAGTCTTTTTATGCGGGGTGCAAGAGCCTTTTCTGTGCTCTTGCCATTTGAAACAGCCTGCCAATGTCTTTCTGGCTAACTGACTCTCCAGCTGTTTTCGTATCTCAACTGGGCACACATCTCTTCTCCCTGGCCTATACTGTTACGTTTTAATTATCTACATTTTAATTTCAACTTTGTTTAAATTGTTTAAGTGGGATAATTGTATAAAATGTGATACAAAATTAAAGAAATAAATTACAGCCGCTCCCCGAGTTACAAACAAGTTACGGACCAACAGTTGGTTCGTAACTCGGATCCCATAGAGTTACATGGCGACTGCGCTGTTCGTAAGCATGGATCGCCATTCATAACTCGGATCCGCATTTACGACCGCTTTGGTCGTAAGTGGAGGTGGTCGTAACTCGGGGAACGGCTGTATTCAAGTAGTTTTACAAGTAATTGTAAATTTTCAGTAACTATTAATAAATAATACATTAAATCTTGAATAATATTCAGAAGTAAAAAAATGTTAAAAATATTTTCTGCTAAAATTTCCTTTTACTATCTAATTCTATAAGCTATTGAACACAGTACCAGTCTTTTCTTTGTAGTACTTAACTGTCTCATGTCTCTCCTCCCAAAATACTCTTAGAACCCTTTTCAATTATAGAAATGGCATACTAAACCCATTTTCCACTGTGCACTCCTTTCATTCCCCTTAAATTCATACAAAATGCACTCTTCCTACAAAGCACTTATATTTGCTTGTGTTCTTTGTTTTCAAACAGGAAAGCTTTTTGTTTGGTTAAAATTGAGAAGTTCTGTCATTTGAAGGAATCGTAGTTTGTAGTTATGAGTAATTTTTTATGCACCTCTTTTCCTAGCCAATGCTTTGTCTGTGCCCATTACTAACCGGAGACAAGATTGCTGTCACTCATGCAGTTATATAACCTAGAAACTCTCCATTGACAGTAGCCATTTTTTGCTCTCTGCTATGGCCAAATGAGAATTTACAGCATAGTTCTCTGCCATAACAGAAAATAAGCAATAACAGTCATAATTGCTGTAACTTAAGGTAAGGAAGTTATGACTTGCAACTATATGGCCCTTAGTACAGTTAGATCCATTACTTCCTCTGGTAGATGCAATTACTCTAGAGTTTCCACTGGATTCTCTTCTTGTCCAATGAGCTATTTCTCCAGAAGGTTAGTGACACTTGTATTTTTAGCCACAAATTTGATTCTCACAGTGCTGTCCATCTCCCATCCTGACTTGCCATAGTTAGGGCTGGTCTACCCTACAAAATTAAGTTGACTTAATTTAGGTCAACCTGCCCTCAGTGCAATAATTCTATCAGCTGATGCAGTTCACGCTTCCCTCCTTCTGTCAGTGGTGCAAGTCCTCACCAGGAGTGCTTGTACTGACTGAGGAGGGGAACTGACAGCCAGAGGGGGCTCACTGCAGGTGCTCCACCCCACCACTAGGTGACAGCTCGAGCTGCGAGCCTGGCAGGAGATCAGGGAGCCTACCAGCAGTGAAATTGACAGTGAAATTGCTCCCACTGCAAGTACTGCTCTCAGTCAGATGGCTGTTATTCTTATCAATTCCACAGTTAACAGCTAACTGCATCGCCCTAACCACACCAGTGTAAGTGCTATGCCTCTTATGGAGGTGAAGTCATGATGTTGGTGAAACAGGCCACTTCTGCAGAAATAGCATTCTAATGTATGTTGACATAAGCTGCCTTACTTTGACCTAATTCTGTAGTGTAGACCAAGCTTCTCATCCTACTTCGATGAGTATCTGTTTAAAAAGGGATTTATAATCTTTCATTATAATATCACTGCATCTGGTCTCCTGGTCTGTGACCTGCAATAGCTCTCTTGTGCTACAAGTCCATGTGGTTGTCCTTGGACAGGCAACAGAACCCAGTTCCTTACTATCTACCTCTCAACTGTTGTTCAGCCATGAGTGGAAACAATACCTAGTAGAGTAAGTGTAATAAGAGACACTGCCTAGAAAATACACATGTGAGGATGTAACTGCTAGAGGTTCATGAACACCAGAGGAGTAGCTGATGATCAGGCATCATCACCACCAGTCAGCTCATCTTTTTGATATGTATGTACTACAATATTGAAGAGCCAATAGACAAAGAAGAAATGTTCTTCAGCTTCTACCCTGCAGGGGGGGATAGCAATTAGGTGTCTTACTAAAGAACTGATGAATAATGTGTGATCAGATAGTGGGGAAGTGGCCATCTCCTGCAAGTAGCTTCACTGATGGAACCTTTTGCTCAGAATAGAGGGAAGTTGGATACACTCATGTAGTCTGTGTCAGATCCTCACTCTCTGGATCCTTGTGGCAGAGTGAGGAATGGTATATATCTTGGGATGTGATGGGGAGACTGGGTAAGAGAGGGGCGAGGGGAGAAAGGAAATCTTATTTTTCTAGAATAGATGCAGACATTTATTTCAAGTATATGTGTGTTCATCCCACTTGCCAGAGCCTTTTGCGTAGCAGCACCTGTAAAGGGGCATCCCTTGTTCCTTTAGCCCCTCTGTTGGCTATATGAGATGGCACCTCCTCAACCCCGTCTCCGTTCTTTCTCACCACCCATAACTTGGAGTTCTGTGTGACTGTTGCATAACTTTGCAATTCATCCCTTTGGCCTAGTTTTATTGTATTTAGTTGTTTAGTTTAGTGTTGGAGGAAAAGTCATAGACTACAATATAGCAGTAGACCTCTTTGAAGCCCTTACCTGTGTTGAAGCATTGCCCTTCATGTGTCATGGCAGTTCCTAACAGTGACCCCCCCCAACCCCACCCCCGTGGGAGGTGTTTGCTCTTCTTTAGCAAAACCTGCCGGTGCTGTTCAGTCTGTAAATTATTTAAAAAGGTGACTCAGGTGGCATGGGACCTTCACCTTAAGCAATACCTGCTTGAACAGACCCTGAAGCCTCACCTAGTACCTAAGGCCTTTTCCAGGCCACAGATTAGTCTCCAATTCAGAAGATGCTACTGCTGCCCATTGGGGCTCAGAGGCCCTTTAAGAGCTGCAGGAGTAGTTTTGTCATGGGAGCCAAAGGAGGTTTCAAAGATCAATTGAGAGCTCTCTAGGGGTATGTCTACACTACAGCACAGTTTCGAATTAACTTAATTCGAAATAGTTAATTCGAATTAAGCTAATTCGAAATAACTCATCTATACACAAAACCTATTTCGAAATAGCAAGTCCACACTGAGTAGACCCTGAACCAAAGTTAAGGCTGGACGGAACCAGTGCCGGCAGGGCATCAGGTTAGGACTTAGTGTGTGGGGCTGCTGCCTGAGGCTAACTGAGCTCTGTGCTTAAAGGGACCCTACCCCCACCCCAGACAGACAGTTCTCAGGGTTCTCTGCTTGCTTGTCTCCCTCGATGAGGGACAGCAAAGCAGTCCTGTCTTGGAGTGCCCTGAGTGCCCGAACTCAGGACACCACAGCACTCGGCCACATGGAGCCAGAGCTGCCCCTGGGCATGCCGGTGCATCTCGTGGGGTCGTTGCCATCAGTCCAGCTGCACTTGCTGCAGGCTGCCATCCGGGGGGGTCCATCGGGGGGCTGTCAGGATCCAGGAGGCCCTGAGGGAGAGCGTCCACCCCGAGGAGCCCTCAGAGCCACCCCGGTCCTCCCCACCGGGGGCTCGTGCCCCATTCCTCCTTCACGTCCTTCCACTTACCCCTCCCTAGCCCCCCTTCCTGATGTCAAATAAAAGACACGTATGTTCAAAAATAGAAACTGGGTTTATTGAACAAAACTGGGGGCGGGGAGCAGGATGAACCTCTGGGGAGACTGGGAAAAGGAGGTGGGACAGGGGAAGAGAGAGGGTGGGAGAGGGGAAGGGGAAACCTTGGGAGGAGGAAGCTGGAAGGGGGAAGCGAGGGGGAAGGGGAGCTCAGGGCTCAGGGTTGGGGGTTTCGCCGGACCAACTTGACTTTCATGCTAACCTGCTCCTGGGTTCACATGTGGCCAGGCTGGCAGCTATCCTACCATAGATGGCCACGTTCCTCCATCTAGTGCGGAGATCATGGACGTGGGGGTCATCTCCCCCAAACCTGAATAAGGTCCATGATCTCCACCCTGGACCAGGAAGGCGCCCGCCTTCTCCAGCCCCTGTCAGGCTCCTGGGAGCTGGCAGACTGCTCCTGGGGAGCGGTGGAGGGCTGGCTGCCAGTGGCTTGCTGGCTCATGTTTTGGGGCCACTGGGTCAGGGGCCACTGCTGGCTCTGGGCTGGCAGGCTTGGAGCTGGCACAGGCACTGTGCCCAGGGTCTACCCCTTTAATGGCTCCAGGGCTGGGGGAGAGGAGAGTAAGTTTTCCTGGTTGTGCCCAGAGTGGCCACCAGGGCACCCTGGGAAGGGCTGGAGGCCCCCTATTTTGAATTAAGTGTCTACACAGCACTTAATTCGAAATAACTGTTTCGAATTTGGCGTTACTCCTTGTAGAATGAGGTTTACCAAATTCGAATTAAGGGCTCCGCTATTTCGAGTTAAATTCGAAATAGTGGTTTGCATGTATAGACACTATTAAAGTTAATTCGAAATAACGGCTGTTATTTCGAATTAACTTTGCAGTGTAGACATACGCTAGGTCTAAGGGCAACTCTTCTGCCTGCCCTAGGAAGAGTGCATACTGGCAAGAGGTCAGCTCTGATGCATAGAATGGCACAGGTGCCTTTGACCCTCCCTCAATACAGTCCCTCAGACCACTGACTCTGTTTCTGGCTTCTGGGTGTTGAGTCCAGTACTGATGCAAACAATGAGTACGAGGATCTGTGATGTCAGTGGACCTACTCTGCCTTTCGGTCTCATCCTTGCTGCTGTTCCAATATTTTGCAGTGCTGGTGCCCATGATGGTCCTCCCTTCCTTTCCACCCCTCTCTGCCACCTCCCTGCCCTAGTTGGAGCATACAGTTGAACTCTGATCCTTTATCACTTTTGGGGATTGGTCTGAATTGTACCAAAAGAGCTATTACAAAGGTCTTCAGTATCGGGTACTTCCTGAGCACCAACACAGCAGATGGTTCTGTCAGGGTTGTTGCTGCCTCCCAGAATCAAGACACTTGGGTGCTCTCGTGCCAGTGTTTGCACCAGAACCAATCTTGCTTGAGGCACCGATGTTTTCAGGACAGGTGATGATGATTACATTGGGAGAGCCAATTCCAACTTCTTTCTGGGTCACAGATGAGTTGGATAGCTTGTTTGCTTTGTCCCTCAGAGCTGGGATCCTTCTCCTTCTCCACTTTGCCCAAGGATATCCAAAGGCCATTAGTAGACTTTTATGGCGAAAGAATTGGCATGTGCCCCATGGCTCGGTTGGAGACTCCTGGCCTGGCATCTACAGGCCAGCAATGCCTTACCCATTCCAGTGGCCCCATTGCAGTCTTGCTCATTAAGTTAAAGTGAGAGTGCCTGTTTCACATTGCATTGGTGACTATAGATCTGTCACCAATGATTCAGTTTCTGTGGAGCCACCTGAGGTTCCTTGCCTAGAGATGCAGCCTCAGGAGTAGGACTTGCCTTTGATGCAACCAACAGCCTTATCCTCCTGCCTTGCTGACACAGTGCTTCTAGTTCATCCTGCCCTTCCATACTGGAGGACTTCAAGGCATACCAGGACCTTTTGTAGTTGTGGGATTTCATCCCTTTGGTGTTCAAGCAGAGTGTCTTCAGGAGAATATCCATAAACTCATGGACATTCTCCAGCCCTTTAGCTCTGGGATTGTGGTCCTCCCAATTAATGAAGTGCTCCAGATCCTCTGAGAGCCTCACTACTGCCAATGATCAAGTGCTTGGAGAAGCACTATTTTGTTGCATGTTCAGGGATACAAGGGGTTTTATTCCCATATAGTCTCTAACTCTCTGGTGCTCACAGCAGTGAATAACAAGCTCAGCAGGGCAGTTTCAAGTCCATTTCCAAGGACAGAAACTCGAAGCACCAGGACTTTTTGAACAGGAAGATATACACCTCCTTTTCACTATGAATGAGGATCGGCAAACCAGCAAGCTTTGCTGGCCAAATATGACTTCCTCAATTGGTCAGTTATGGCCATATTTGAGAACCAGTTGCCTGAGGCTGCCTGTGATGGGCATTTATCACAGAGAGCTGCTTAGGAGCTAAAATGTCTCTGCAGTCAGCCCTTGATGTTGCAGACTTTCAGCCCCAGCAGTGGCCTCATTGATTATTATGAGGTGGCTGCCTGTGTCCAGAACTTATAGGTGATGTTGGATGTCTAGTAAACAATTGAGGACCTGCCTCTTTCAGTGGCCAAATCTTATTTTTGGACAAGACTGCCAAAATCCTGTATTCCTTTTAAGGATTCAAGGGCTATGGTAAGGTCTCTGGGGATTTAGATGCCACCCATGCAGAGATGTCATTATGGAATATAACTACAATAGCCATGCAGATGCATTTTCATTTTTTTGCAGCCCTCCCCCTGAGACAGCGAGATTACCCTATGAAGAGGGATAGCTTGGAGAAAAGGAAGCATTTGAGCCTGGGGCCTGGCCGATCTGCGCACTCTCTCTCAGCACTAAGTACTCATTTTGATTTGTTGATCGAAAGAGGTGTTCCAGTTGTTGTTCTTCCTCCATCTTTGTCCTCCCATTTCTTTGGGGACAGGGTGGCCTGCTTTCACTATGGCTCTCAATTACTTCATACAGGGTCAGATTGGGCTATGCCATCCAGTTCCTCTCCCTGCCCCTTCCCACATTTTTCCCCATCCTCCTTCAGAGACTCATTTCGCATGACACCACTCTTCAAGCAGGTCAGCTTGTTCACTGCTACAGTTGGAAGCAGTGGAGGAGGTTCCAAAAGAACACTTGAGTCACAGGTTCTTCTTTCAGTATTTCCTGATACTAAAGTCAAAGTGCGGGCTGAGATCCAACCTCGACCTCTGAGGACTCGACACATTCATGAAATACATAAGGTTCCACAAGGTCACTTATCTCGACTATTCTGCCTCCTTTGCTTCAGAATGAATTATTCACTGCACTGGCCCTTCAAGATGCTTAAGTCACAGGAAGATCTTTGCTTCACAGCAGGGGACTGCCACTTTGAGTACACTGTTCTGTTAGAAGCTTCAGGGGGTAGCTGAGTTAGTCTGAACAGAAAAAAAACAACAAATGGTCTGATAGCACTTGTTAGTCTATAAAGTGCTAACAAGTGCTATCAGACCATTTGTTGTTTTGTTCTATTAGAGTACAGTGAGTACAGGGCCCTGTTAGATTCTGTGATGTTGAGGCTGTTCCTGCTAACCACTTTCAGACCATTTGACAGCTGTGCCTCTCTTAAAATCACAGCTGTCCACAACAGTCACATTTGTCTGGCCATGTGTCCACTTGCACTCAGGTATTATAACTCTCCAGGTTGTATCTTCACTCTCTTCAGATGTGTCTCAGGATGCTTTACCTCCCTGCCTTGCATTCTCTGAGCAGGTTAGTTCATCTTACTCCATCTATCCTAGAGTCCTTGCACTGGTAGGAGTCCCCATGCAATGTGTGCCAAGCGGTCCCCTTCACTCAGCCTTCTCTGATCTAGTCACTAATTACCTTCTGGATTAGGGAGCACATCTGAATTCTTTGAGGGTTCAGGACCTGTGGTTGGAACAGGAAACCTTGCTCTACATCAATGTGTTGGAGCTTTGAGTCATCCACAATACAGGTCATGCCTTACAGGCTGCAGCAGGCATTCAGTGGTTCACATAATCATCAACAGTATGACTGCCATGTACTATGTGAACAAAAGAGAGTACATTCTAGATCACATTGCTTATAGGCAATCAAACTGTGCAGTTCTGCATTAAGGAAGACATCACCCTGATAGCTTTCCACTTACTAGGAATCCAGAACCACCTCACAGATTGTGTCAGCTGGTTGTTTTCCGCAAGCCACAAATGGTCCTTGAAGGCAGAGGCCCCAGTTGTAAAAACCATCCAAAGGGCATCTCCATGATCAACCTCTTTGCTCAGTCTAGGCTTCATCTCTGACTATTTCCTCTGCAGCTGGTAATCAGTGATGCTGTGCACATTCCCTCCTATCCTGATCATTCCCCAGGTTGTCGCTAAGCTCAAGACAGATTGCCCTGGCATGGCCAAAGCAGTGCTGGTTCTCAGACCACACCTCCCCCCCCCACCATCTGTCCAGTCTCCCAAGCTGCCACTTCTCCTTCCTGACCTCCACATACATGATTATGGCAGCACCATGCATCTGACATTAAGCTCCCCCACTTTACAGCATGGCTGCTTCATGGCTGAACAAGGATGAAGAGCATTTCTTGAAGCTGTCCAGCAAGTCATATTTAAAAGTAGGAAGCCTCCCATTAGCAAGTAGGGGAGATTTTCTCTGTGGTCCTTGTCCTGTGGGACCCATCCAGTGGAGACTTCTTTCCATGACATCTTGGATTATCTGCTATACCTTCATGAATTTGACTCGGCACTCTAAGAGTACAGTTGGCAGCAATATTGGTATTTCATCCACTTGTCTGAGAGAAATCTGCTTTCTCCAGTGCAGTGGTGATGTAGTTCTCTCCCTGAATCACTCTGTCCAAGAGCCAGTCCCTTGGAACATGATCTTAGCTACTCTAATGGAGACTCCCATTTGAGCGCCTTGCTTCCTAACTACTATCCCTCCAGTCTCACAAAACTGTATTCTTGATAGCCACATCCTGTGCCAGAAAGGGGTTGTTATTACAGGACCTTATGGCTGGGCCATCTTACAGTTCTCCAGAGACAAGGTTATGCTCCGGTCACATCTGAAGTTTATATTCAAGGTAGTCTCTGTTTCATTTGAACCAGGCTGGGTCCTTGCCTGTATTTTTCTCTAAGCCGCATTCCTCTGTGAAGGCAATGCCTCCATATGTTAATGATGGACACTGTTTAGCCTTTTTTTCCCCCCCTGAACCAGACTGAATTGCTTAGTGCTTTGCACTGCCTGTTCATATCATATGCAGACCACATGAAAGGTCAAGCAGTCTATGTGCAAATCATCTCTAGATGGATAACATCATCTATCAAGACTGTGTATGTGATAGTGTTGGCTACATCCCCTCAGTAGATACGGGCACATTCAATGAGAGTTCAGGCATTGTCAATGACATTCCTTAATGGTGTTTCCATATTGGACATTTTATAGGGCAGCCACATAATCATCTCTACATGTGTTTACAGACCATTACATGATTGCTGCTTCCTCCAGAGAAAATGCTAATTTGGAAGAGCAGACCTTAATCAGCTTACCTCTGAAACCTACCTCCAGGTGGAGGTATTGCTTTCTAGTCACCTGCATGGAATATATCTGTATGTCTACTCAAAGAAATGGTTACTTAACATTCCTGTGGTTCTTTGAGATGTGATGCAGATGTATACTCCATTATCCGACCTCCATCTCCCCGCAACAGTCTTCTCGTGGACATTTGATGCAAAATAACTGAAGTGGGTCTGGCAGCAATGACTCGCATAGCCAGGGAGAGGCTAATGAGATGCAGATGCCAACCCTTCACAGGTACTGCTAGGTAAAAGTCTCCAGTGAGCAGGGTGCGCAGTCAACTACTTGGAATATATGTCTGCATCACATCCTGAAGAACCAGAGTTACAGTAAGTAACTAATCCCAGTTTCTTATACCATGCCCATCACCAGTGTATATGATGAAAAGTAGGATAGAGATTGAGCTGTGATAATGTGGGAACAAGCATGTGTACACACTGTTAGATGGGGAGGAGATAAGGTAGAGTGAAGAATAGTATGAGAAACTAAAAGTACAGAAAAGTCAAAACCAAAAACCCCAGAAGCAAGAGGAGGAGAAAAAAGATGCAAGAAATAAGAGTTTAGATGAGATGATCTCTCTCTCCCTCTCCCCTCCACCCCCCCACCCCCCAAATTCTCTGGTCTTTGTTGTCAGGAAAATTACCCTAAAAGATTGTAGGGGCAGGAAGGATGACTCTAAAATGGAGGGCTAAATACTATTTGTCTTCGCATCTTTCCCTTTTCTGTCATAGATTCCAGTTTGATTTTTTTTCTTTAATTTTGAGAGAGGCTGGACTTGACAAACTGGTGAAATGAGGGGAAATATTAGACACGTGTACATGACAAATCTTTTCAAATAATGATCATCATGGGTATTAGGCTTTTACACCAGATGTTGCTTTTTCTTACTGTCTACCTTGTTTGCCTCATTGCTATGAAGGAAGCAGTCAGTGTTTTTGTTTCTCAGGATATGTTCCACTTGTGTCTTCTAACTCAGCAGTTCCTCAGTTCTGCTTGTAGTATTTCACGGATGTTTAAATTGCATCCCAAATTTTAGCCATTTTCTTAGATCAGACTTCCTCTCAAGACTGCTTTTTCTCTTTGTCAAGGAGACTGGCTTACTTGCCATAGATTGGTAAAAAAAAATAGAGTAAAAAATGGGCAACAGTTGACTCAACCCCTACTTTCCTTCCTACCATCTTAGTCTTTTATGTTCCTGGCCCACTACGTAAAATATTGGACTCCTGGAATATCGGAGTTTGAAGTTATATGTCTACGTGTTTGACAACATTTTTACTTTTGTTTCTGATGTCTGAAGTCAAATCTCAATGGTGTTGATTTGCCTGATGTGGTTGGGGTGGTGGGGGACTAGAAAAAAGTAAGAAGTTGATTCTTGCTTAAAAATATTTGCATGCTATAAATGTTGTTTTATAGAGCCAAACTTGGAATGCCCCAATTTTTAAGTTCTGAAGCTCAGAGTCTTCTCCGAATGCTCTTCAAACGAAACCCTGCAAACAGATTAGGTAAAGTGTTCATATAAAAACTATTTCAGCTAGTTATTCTTCACAGTAAATAAACTACTATTCAGACTGATTTTTTTTTTTTTTTTTTTTAATAATAGGGGCAGGTCCAGATGGAGTTGAAGAAATTAAGAGGCATTTATTTTTCTCCACAATAGACTGGAATGTGAGTATTTCAGTAAGAACTTTTTTTATAAGGAAATGTTTTTTGACAGCTATAATTATCTTTAATTTTCTTTCACCACTGCCTTCTCAATAGAAATTATACAGAAGAGAAATTCATCCACCTTTTAAACCTGCAACTGGCAGGCCTGAGGATACATTTTATTTTGATCCTGAATTTACAGCAAAAACACCAAAAGGTAAGAAAATAATTGACGTATTCATAAGTAGAAGAAACTTTCAGTCGTTTTCATTTTCATACATTGTCTTCTATTTTAAAAACGAGTAGTCCTGTGGCTCCTTAGAGTCAGCAGATATATATATATTTGTTAATCATGAGCTTTTGTGGGCAAAACCCACTTTTCAGGTGAGTCTCAAGTTAATCTGAAGAAGTGGGCTTAGCCCACAAAAGATCATGGTACTATATATATTTTTGTTAGTCTCTAAGGGTGTCTCTAGACTACATGGGTCCGTCGACGGAGCCATGTAAAGTAGTTTACTCGACATAGTCAATGAAGCGGGGATTTTTAAATAATCCCCGCTTCATTAAAATAAAAATGGACGCCGCGCTGTGCCGACAATCAGCTGATCCGGCAAAGTGCGGCAGTCTAGACGCGGCGCGGTCAACAAGGGAAGCCTTTGTCGACCGCTCCAGTTTGCCTCATGAAACGGATCAGCTGATTGTCGGCACAGCGCGGCGGCCATTTTTATTTTAATGAAGCGGGGATTATTTAAATCCCCGCTTCATTGACTATGTCGAGTAAACTACTTTACATGGCTCCGTCGACAGAGCCATGTAGTCTAGATGCACCCTATGTTGCCACAGGACTACTTACATAAGCAGGGCTCGACAAACCGCTGATTCTACTCGCCCGTGGCGAGTAGATTTCAGCCGGTCGCTCCGTGCGCCCCATTCACCGGTGCTGTGCGCATGCGCAGTGCCGGTTTGGCGCATGCGTGGTGCGGGGCTGGTGAGTAGCTCTCACCGCAGTTTGTCAAGCCCTGTACATAAGAATGGCCGTACTGGGTCAGACAAAAGGCCCATGTAGCCCAGTATCCATCTGTCGACAGTGGCCAATGCCAGATGCCTCAGAGGGAGTGAACACAATAGGTAATAGCCAGGCAATCCCTCTCCTGTCATCCATTTCCAGACAAATAGAGGCTAGGGACACCATCCCTACACATCCTGGCTAATAGCCATTGATGGATCTAACCTCCATGAATTTATCTAGCTCTTTCTTGAACCCTGTTAAAGTCCTAGTCTTCACAACATCCTCTGGTAAAGATTCCACAGGTTGACTGTGTGTTGCTTGAAAAAAAACTTCCTTTTGTTTGTATTAAACCTACTACCTATTAATTTCATTTGGTTACCCCTAGTTCTTCTATTATGGGAACAAGTAAATAACATTTCCTTTTTCACTTTTTCCACACCAGTCATGATTTTATAGGCTTCAATCATATCCACACTTAGTCTCCTTTTTTTCTAAGCTGAAAAGTCCAAGACTTTTTAATTTCTTTGCATATGGGACCCATTCCAAACCATTTTTGTTGCCCTTTTCTGAAACTTTTCCAATGCCAATATATCTTTTTTGAGATGAGGCAACCACATCTGTATGCAGTATTCAAGATGTGGGTGTATAATGGTTTTATATAGAGGCAAAAATATATTCTCCGTCTTATTCTGTATCCCTTTTTAAATTATTCCTAACATTGTTTCCTTTTTTGATTGCTGCTCCACATTGAGTGGATGTTTTCAGAGAACTACAATCACTCCAAGATCTCTTGAGTAGCTATAGCTAAATTAGTCCCCATCATATTGTATGTATAGTTGGGATTATTTTTTCCAAGTGCATTACTTTACATTTATCAACATTAATTTTCATTTGCCGTTTTGTTGCCCAATCATTTAGTTTGTTGAGATCTTTTTGAAACTCTTTACAGTCTGCTTTGGTCTTAATTATCATGAGCAGTTGAGTGTCATCTGCAAATTTTGCCACCTCATTGTTTACCCTGTGCTCCAGATGATTTATAAATAGGTTGAATAGGATTGGTCCCAGGACAGACCCTTGGGGGATACTGCTAGTTACCTCTCTCCAATCTGAAAACTGGCCATTTAGTCCTACCCTTTGTTTCCTATCCTTTAACCAGTTATCAGTCCATGAGAGGACCATCCCTTTTATCCCATGTCGACTTACTTTACTTAAGAGCTTTTGGTGAGAGACCTGGTCAAAGTCTTTCTGGAAATCTAAGTACACTATATCCACTGACACTCCCTTGTCTACATGTTTGTTGACACCCTCAAAGAACTCTAGTAGATTAGTAAGGCATGGTTTCCCTTTACAGAAACCATGTTGACTTTTCCCCAACAAATTATGTTCCTCTATGTGTCTGACAATTTTACTCTTTACTTTAGTTTCAACTAATTTGCCCAGTACTGAGGGTACAGACTTACCGGTCTATAAGTGCCATGATCAGCTCTAGAGCCCTTTTTAAATATATTGGTGTCACATTAGCTATCTTCCAGTCATTAGATACAGAAGCTGATTAAAGGATAGGTTACAAACCAATTAATAATTCCACAATTTCACATTTGAGTTTTCAGAACTCTTGGTTGAATGCCATCTCCTCCCCGTGACTTGTTACTGTTAAGTTTATCAATTTGTTCCAAAAGCTCCTCTAGTGACACCTCAACCTGGGACAATTCCTATGATTTGTCACCTAAAAAGAATGGCTCAGGTTTGGGAAATCTCCCTAATATCCTCAGCCGTGAAGACTGAAGCAAAGAATTCATGTAGCTTCTCCGCAATGACTTTTTATCATCTGTGAGTGCTCCTTTAGCACCTGAATTGTTCAAGGGCCCCTCTGGTGGTTTAACATGCTTCTTGCTTCTGATGTACTTAAAAAAACCTGTTTGCTATTATTTTTTGAGTTTTTGGTTAGCTGTTCCTCAAACTACTTTTTGGCTTTTCTTATTATATTTTTACACTTAATTTGATAGAGTTTATGCTCCTTTCTATTTTCCTCAGTAGGATTGTACTTCCACTTTTTAAAATATGCCTTTTTATCTGTTACGGCTTCTTTTACTTGGTAGTTAAGCCACGGTGGCACTTTTTGGGTTCTGTTACTGTGTTTTTTAATTTGGGGTATACATTTAAGTTGAGCCTCTATTACAGTGTCTTTGAAAAGTCTCCATGAAGCTTGCAGAGTTTTAACTTTGGCGTTGTACCTTTTAATATCTGTTTAACCTCTTCAATTTTTGAGTAGTTCCCCTTTCTGAAATTAAATCCCACAGTGTTGGGCTGCTGAGGTGTTTTTCCCACCACAGGGATTTTAAATGTTACATTATAGTCACTATTTCCAGGCAGTCCAGTTATAGTTACCTCTTGGATCAGATTCTGCACTCCACTTGCTGTTTTTAAAGTTAGAGACTAACATAGCTACCCCTCTGTGTCTTCTATTTGTTCAGATTTGACATGTATGACACCTAAGACTTGCTTATATACAATCTCTTCTCTAATACTGTAGGTAATATTAAATGCAGTTAATTACTTGTAAATTTGTATATTGAGGATGCAAAAATACTTTCAGTAAATAACAATCTCCCAACTGGTTTATGGTGTAAAATTATTTTCCGGTGTTTAAACTATGACATTACACTCACTTCTATTCAGTACAAATTAGGAATATTGGTAATTAACTACTTTTGGATTTTTGGAATAAATTGGAAAGAGGTCTTCCTAAAGACATTCGTTCTGTTTTTCAGATTCGCCTGGTATTCCACCTAGTGCTAATGCACATCAGCTTTTTCCGGGCTTCAGTTTTGTTGCTATTGCATCAGATGATGAAAGCCAGGCAATGCAGGCAGTTGGAGTTCATTCAATTGTTCAGGTGGGTGCTGTTGTTGAAGAATAAACATAATCATACCAAATTATTTAAAAATGAGTTGTCCTTTGCATAAAATAAGATTTAGCTTTGTTATGCCTTAGATAAACAAGATACCTGAAAATGCTTTATAATAATTAGGCTGATTAATAGTACTGTAACACTGGGGTTTAGCCTCTATTCCTTTCATGAAGTATCATGTAAACTTTAACAGCAACTAAAGACAAGAAAATGTCAGATTATTTTATTCAAAGAACAGTGCCTCAGACAATATAGCACCTCTGCTTCTGTACATACAGTATGATCAAGCATGGATTTTGAAAGCAAGAATTTTAGCATATGAGCAATAATGATTGTTCAAATATCTAAATAATCCAGCCATATCATTTTGAAAAAAGTTTACATATTCTGTATAAAGTAAATCCTAAAAAAAGCAAGTTGCAGTTGGATTATTTCAGCGGGCACAGGAACTGATTTCCTAGTAGAATTGGGAGAGCTGCTTAAATATTTACAATGCTCATAATAAGTTTATTTGCACACACTTCAGGTGTGTTTAGTGGTGAGGATTTGTGGATATTCATGTACTCATCGATTCATAGATAGTTGTGCCAGAAAGGACCATTGTGATAATCTAAATTGACCTGTAAGGTTATAGAATTTCCCCAAATAATTCCTAGCACATAACTTTTTGAAAAATATCCAATCTTGATTTACAAGTTGTTGGTGATGGAGAATCTATCATGACTGTTGGTAAATTGTTCCAATTTAGACAATAGTTTGTTTTAACATGAATTTTAAACTGACAGTGTCCCTCTAATTTATCTGTCTCGAGTGATATCGCCTCATAAAATAAAGCTACGTTTGGAATTTGTGGCTGGTTCGTGGGTGAACAATACTTAATTTTCATAAACTTTCATCATTTTCTCAGTTTGCTTTAGAAAAGAAATAAGGAATTTGCCCACAAAGGATGTACAGTGTCAAGAAAATTAAACAAGAGAGTAGGATATGGATTGGAAGAGATTGTTTTCCAAGGGAAACGAAAAAGGGTGGAGGAGAGGGAAGAAAAGAAAACATAGGTTATTTTCAGTAGCTGCAAAGGTTAAAATCCCTATTAATTGGGTTAAATTCACAAGGGTCTAAGCAAACAGGATCAGGTACTTTACAAACTGACATTGTCTATCTCTTGTTTATCCTCCACTGCTATTGACTTTCCGTTGCATTGAAAAAACCTGTACAATCCATTTGAGTTTATTGGCTTTTAGAAAGTTCAGCCCAGCTATGTTTTCTGGCAAAGCCAACTTCACAAAAACTGTATTTTTTAAATCCACCTTAAAACCAGTTTGCTATTTTGATGGAATAGGGAGTATAATACATTGTGGGCTACGTATTCTCTTGACATTTATGCTGCTTATTGTCCTTCAGTCCTGAATCTCTCTGCCAACTGTGCTATGCTTTCTTTTGTTTGCACAAATTTGCAGAAGGAGTTCTTCTCTGTACTGCTTCCTCTTGTAAACATTTTTCAAAACTTCGCTGTACCCCTTCAACCACTTCCTCATTTTTATTTCCCCTTTTCACATCTGCAGGATACCCAGCTGCCTTCCTGCTAAAGTTAGGCATTCTTTGTATGAACTATCCTACCGTTTCCCTGTACCAAAATACTGTTTCCTTCGTGTGCAAAACAGGTTAACAGTTATTCATTCTGCCTTTTATCCCCAGACTCTAATTTATACTACTTCTTCTGCCTGTAATTCCTAGCAAATTTGCATCCACTGTATCAAAAATTCTCATACTGAGCACTACACTTGCAAAAAAAATCCTAATTTTACCATCCATATTTTGCCATTTGAGACCAGAAAAATTGCAATGTATTAAGATTAATGGGAAGACTTCTGATCTTTCATATTTGTTTAAATTAATAGAGACTTGTTAGAATTTCTGTGATCTCCTATAAATAGATGCCATTTATAGGATTTATAGTGTTTATCATCCAAACAGAATATTATGGGATTTTGAAAACATTTTGACCTAACAGGACTATCATTTTAAAGAACCATAGGGAACCAATATTTCTTCTTCGAATGCTTGCTCATGTCCATTCCAGTTAGGTGTGCATGTGCCGTGTGCCCGGATTGCCAGAGAGTTTTCCCTTAGCAGCACCCATTGGGCCAGCTGTGGAGCCCCATGGAGTAGTACCGCTATATCAGTGCATATACAAGCCTGCTAGCTTCCACCCCCTCAGTTCCTTTTTACTGCTTATGATGATCGTTGGAGCTCCCTTCTCGCTTGCCTGCAAGCGTGATCTCAGGGGTATTTATAGCGTTCTAAGTAGTTAGCACCTTGTTAAACCCTTTTGTTTCTTATCCAAGTTACTTTCCCTGTTAGATAGTTAGATAAGTTGTTCAGGTTGGGGCTCGCCTGTTGCGTCCCCTTCCCGCCTGGCCCATGGGGCATGCCAGGGCATCACGGTTTTAAGCCAGGGCTGACTGTTCCAAGCCTATGCCCTCTGGTGACCTGCACAATTTGTGCTTAAAGCGTTTGGGTAAGGCCCACGTCCCAGCTAACTGCAGAATCTGCCGCAGTTTCAAACCCAGGACTCAGTGCAAGAGGGACTCGCGCTTGAAGATACTCCTTATGGAGTCAGCGCTTCACCCAGCACCATCTTCAGACTCGGCACCGGAGTCCAGCAGCACACCGCCTTCAGTGCAGGAGACTCCCAGTTCCTCAGAGGTGTTGAGGCGCCCTACAGCACGGCATCGCTCACAGTTGCTGGTGCAGCGCAAGAAGAGGAGAGGGGCAAGTCCACGCCCCATCATGTGCCCGAGGTGCACCCGCATTCAGGGCACCCTATCGCGCCTGCACCATCCACTAGGTCTGCTGCTCCTGGGCAGGAGCGTGGCCAGTCAAGCGTGACCAAAAGCCACAGTGAAGGGGAGGAGCCGGTTCAGGTCTAACGGCTCTCCACTCTGGATACATTTGAGGTGGCACGGGAGCTGATCAAGTTGACAGGTCTCTCTCCCTCTCCTCCTCCGGAGTGCTGGAACCGGTCTCAGGCTTGGGCCTTGTCATCGGCACTGGATCCAGGTAGGCCCGCACCACCCTCGGCACGTGGTGTGGCATTCCCCGGCTTTCATGTCAACGCTGGCACCGGTGGCTTCACTCTTTCAGGAGTCTAGAGAGAGCTCGGCGTCAAGCATGCTCATCCCGGCAGCCCAGTCAGCAGCACCGGAGCACCTCATGCCCCCTTCGCCAGTGCAGCACTGGGACAAGCCGGCCTCCATGGTTCGGCATGCAGAGAGACATTGTTCCCCAGGCCCAACCTCCGCCCCACTGTGGTCGGAGTCCGACGTGGAGTCGGTACCATCGAGGGTGTCCATCTCTCATTCCTGCTCTCAGCACCGCTCATGTTCCTGAAGCCAGTCCCCATCCCGACACCGCTCTAGGTCTTGGCGCCATTCTAGATCCCGATGCCACTCCAGGTCTCAGCGCCGTTATCACTCCCAGCATTGTGAGTGCCACGACAGTGTCTTGGGCCTCTCACAAACATGGCCTCCGCAGTGGCAGCATCCAGACCAGTGGCTGTTCTGGACCCCCTGGGTGTACCACCAGGCCCAGGGGAGTGATCCCTCTACAGTGGGGTCCACACATTTGGGGATCCAGGCCCCACCTTCAGCCACCCCACTTCCCAGTGCCCCAGCACCGCACATCTTAATGGTACAGGGGGAATCTCCCAAGCTCCAGTTAGAAGAGGGCGGGGGTCATGGGCCATTGGAGCAGTCTGCCACCTCTCAAGTGTTGGAGTGGCCCCATGAGATGGAAGACTCGACAGTGCAGGAGTACTCATTGTGCTCCCCAGATGAGGCCCTGGGATTGGCTTCTTTGTCAGCGTCGGCCATGGACTCCCGGGCCCATCAACAGTTTCTCTGGAAACTGGACCAGAGCCTCGGGGTCCAGCTTGAGCGGACCTCCGAGGACTCAGACCCTACGGTCGACATTCTTAACATCGAGGTGCCGTCTCGCGTGGCCCTGCCCCTAAATAAAACGTGGGCAAAATCATGAAGGTCCTCTGGCAGATGCCAGCGTCTATCCCGCCCACGGACAAGAGGGCAGAGAGCCAGTACTTTGTCCTTCAGGCCATGAGCACCTGTTCTCCCATCTGCCACCCGGTTCGATATTGGTACAGGCTGCTAATTACTGTGAGAGACAGGGCCAGCCTGCACCTACCCCTAAGAACAGGGAAGCCAAGCACTCAGACTTGTTGGGTCACAAGGTCTATGCCTCGGAGGGGTCTTCTACTCAGGATCACAAACCTGCAAGTCGTTCTGAGTAGGTACGCCTTTAATTCGTGGCAGCTATGGACAAGTTTGAGGAGTTGCTGCCCCAAGGTTCGAGGCAGGAATTCAGGGCCTTGTCCAAGGAAGGCAAAGTAGTGTCCTGGGCCGCACTTTAGGCAGCCCTGGACTCGGCAGATGCGGCAGCCCGTACTATGGCAACAGGCCTGGTCCTGCATAGGGGCATATGGTTACATGTGTCTGGCATTCCCCCAGAAGTCCAGAACACAATCCAGGACTTGCCCTTCAAGGGTGGTGGTTTGTTCTCGGAGCGAACCGACACCAGCTTCATGGGCTAAAGAGTTCTAGGGCAACCCTTAGTCCCTGGGCATCCACATCCCCGCCCCACAAAGGCGCTCCCTCCCTAGGGCCCCGCCTCACCCTTTCCAGCAGGGGAACAGGTCAGACTTCCCTAGGCGTAGAGGCCACAACAATAATAATAGGAACGGCAGACGTCCCTCCCATTCTCCCTCCAACCGGGAGGGTGGGCCCTCCAGCAAGCCTCAGGGCCCTAGGCCGAATCTTTGAAGGTGCGACCGGGGACAGCACACCAGGCTCAGACTGGAGGCCCTTTACCAATCGCCTTTTCCCTTTCTACCATGCCTGGTCACTTATCCAACAGATTGTTGGATCTTTAGACACAGTGAGAAGGGGATACCTCATTCCTTTCCGCTCCCATCCCACCCCTCCATACCTTTTCAGGGACCCATCTCACAAGCATCTTCTCAGGGTGGAAGTTCAGAAACTCCTCAACCTGGGGCAATAGAGGAAGTTCTGTGGGACCGCAGGGAAAAGGGTTTCTACTCCTGCTACTTCCTGGTCAAAAAGGCCAAGGGCGGCTTCTGTCCTATTCTGGATTTGAGGGATTTAAATACCTTCATAGTAAAGTCCAAGTTGGTTACCCTGCCCTCCATCATTCCTTCCTAGACATGCAAGACTGGCATGCTGCCTTCGATCTCAAAGATGCCTATTTTCACATTTCCATTGCGCCTGCGCACAGGCGCTTCTTCTTCTTCAGGATGGACCATGACGAGTATCAGTTTATGGCCCTCCCATTTAGCCTTTCCACGGCCCTCAGGGTTTTCACAAAGTGTATGGCAGTGGTGGCCACTTTCCTGAGGAAGTGGTGGGTCCAAGTTTGCCCATACCTAGACAATTGGCTCGTAAGAGGCTTATCCCCGTCCCAGGTGATAAGCCATATATCCCTCGTAAGGGAGACGTTCCTCAGGCTGGGCCTCATATTGAACGAGGCCAAGTCTACTCTATTTCCCACTCAATCGATAGAGTTCATGGGAGCTCTTTTGGATACGACAAAGGGCAGAGCCTCCCTTCCCTTGGGGCACTTCATGGCACTGAGGGACACTATTCTTCAACTACAGTCATTCCCCACTACGATGGCCTGCTGTTGCACAAGGCTGCTGGGGCTTATGACAGCCTGCATTTACGTGGTACGGCATGACAGGTTCAGAATGAGACCGCTTCAACTATGGCTGCCCCGTACCCACAACCCAGCTTTCCATCATATGGACACGGTGCTGACAGTGCCCGCAAACGTGCTGAAATCCCTCGAGTGGTGGCTGTGCGAGGGAGTGGTCCGCAAAGGGATACAATTTCTTACCCCTTCCCTGTCCATTCAGCTGGTGACAGATGCCTCCGACACGGGCTGGGGAGCCCACCTTGGGAAGCTTGGGACGCAAGGTATGTGAGGCCCCACGGACCTCTCTCTCCACATCAATGTCAGGGAGTTGAGAGCTATCTGCCTCGCCTGTGGCATGTTCCTACTGCAACTCTGAAGCAAGTGTGTTTCAGTTTTGACCGACAACACAGCTGTGATGTTTCATATAAACAGACAGGGTGGTGTTTGCTCCTGTTCCCTGTGCAAGGAGGTTCTCCTCTGGGAATTTTGTGTAGCTCACGATATTCACCCAGTGGCCACCTCTCTCCCTGGGCTTAGAACGAGCTAGCAGACCGCCTCAGCGGGTCCTTCCAGGGGCACGAATGGTCTCTGAGGGCGGACTTGACCCTCTCAATCTTCCGCAGGTGGGGGTTTCCTCACCCGCTCAACAGGAAGTGTCCCTGGTTTTGCTCTCTATTCAGGCACAGTTCGGGGTCTCTGGGGGATGTGCTGACGATCCCCTGGTCTCGGGGCCTGCTGTATGCCTTTCCCCCCTTCCTGCTGATCCCCAGAGTAATCCTCAGGGTCAGGGAGTTCCAGGCCTCAGTGATCCTGATAGCCGCAGCCTGGCTTCATCAGCATTGGTTCCCAGACCTCCTCGCCCTTTCAGTGGAGCAGCCTCTGGCCCTCCCCCCGTGTCTGTACCTAATCTCACAGGAGTTCGGCAGGCTTAGGCACCTGAACCTCTGCTCCCTGCACCTCCATGGCTAATGGCCTCAGAGAGGCAGTGTTCAGAGCAGGTCCAGGCAGTCCTCCTAGGGCAGTGTTTCCCAATTGGTGCTCCGCGGAACCCTGGGGTTCCGCGGAGCAAAACGAGGGGTTCCGCGAGGAGCCGGCGCTCCCCCACCCCCTCTGAAAAAGAGAGAGAGAGAGAGCCGGCTAGCCAGCAGAGGCATGGGCGGTGAGTTGTGTGGGCTCGTGGTTCCCATGCTTCAGCAATATTTGGAGCTGGAGCTGGAGCTGGAGCTGGTCCCGGTCCCGACCCACCGCACGTCCTCCCACCCCGGCCCCAGAGCGTCTCTCCCCCGTCCCCGTCTCCGGACCCATCCCTGCCGTGCACAACCTTCTCTGAGCTTCCCCTTGCTGGCTGCTGCTGCCCTGCACAGCGCACTCAAACCAGTGGGTGGGGAGACGCCCGGACGTGACGTAACGTCACGGCCCAAGATTTTAAACTTGCTGGGCGCTGTGCTGCGCCGCATGGCTGAGTCGCGGGTTCGGAGTCCGGGGACAGAGCACAGACTCCGGCCCCGCAAAGTGAAAGGCAGAAGGTACGGGAGAGGGAGAGGGAGTGAGAGGGGGGGAGGGGAGGGGAGGGAAGGGAAGGGCTTGTGCAGAGGGAAAGGGGAAGGGCTGGGAGAGGAAGGTGCTTGTGCGGAGGCAGAGGGGAAGGGGAAGGCACCAAAGGGACAGGGGTGGAGAAGAGACAAATGGCAGGGGGCCAAGTGCAGACAATGAGGAAAAGGGCAGGAGGGGAGGTGTCAGTGGGAGGGGGACAGGGTGATGCTGGGAGGGGAGAAGGTAAGGGCATTGGGGGCTAGAGAGGTGAGGGGAGGTGCTGGGAGAAGGCTTGAAAGAAGGGGTGGGCATGAGGAAGGCTGGGATGGAGCAATCATCATGTGAGGGCACAGGGGCATGAGGGGAATGGGGGCAGAGGGTGGTGAGGGGTGGGCATCAGGGAAAAATGGAGCAAAGGGGGCAGGAGAAGTGAAGGAAGGGGAGGCACCAGGAGGGTGCAGGGGTAAGAGAAGGTGCAGGTGCCAGGGATTCTGGGGTGAAGCAGAAGGGCAGACACCTGCAGTGGAGGGACCACCATCAGAGGAGAGATGCAGGGCAGGTTTGTAGAGGAGGTGTTAGAAGAGGGGATGAGGAGGGGTAGCTCACATGATCAGAGTGGGGCTACTGGAGAAGTAGGCACAGGGAATAGAGAAGGGCTGGTGGAGGCGGGCAGGTTGCAGGAGGGCTGAGGACAGTGAGAAGAGCAGGAGTCAGGACAGCAGAGGAGGGTGAGGAGTGGGGGCAGCAGGCACCAGGGGAGCTGATGGAGCAAGGGAGGAGACATGGCAGCAGAGGGAAAAGGTAGAGGTTTAAAAATATTTATTAATAACTTGGGTGGCACATCCAAACAAGCCACATGAACTCAATACTGGTGCACAACACAAAATTCATTGTGCTCATGTGAGGAAACTCTTAGGCTATGTCTACACTGGTTGTTTCTTGCGCGCAAGAACACATCCACACTGCCATGTGCGAACTGTGCTTTTGCACAAGAGCATCTATGGCAGTGTGGGCACTCTTGCCCAAGAAAGTGCTGATGGCCATTTTAGCCATAGGGCTTTCTTGCTCAAGAAATTCATGTTGCCTATCTACACTGGCCTCTTGCACAAGAATAGTTGCTCAAAAGGGCTTATTCCTGAGCAGAAGCATCGTAGTTCTTGTGGAAGAAGCCCTGATTTCATACATGAGAACGTTAGTGTACTTGCGCAAGAACACACGGCCAGTGTAGACAGGCAGCAAATTTTTGCGCAAGAGCGGCTGCTTTGGCACAAGATCGTGCCAGTGTAGACACAGCCAAGGGGAGGGAGGAAGGCAGGGGCAGGGAATCAGCACTGGCTCAGCATGTCTACATGGTTTGGGGGAAGGTGCAGGGAAATTGAGCTCAGCTGGGTTGGGGGGGTCGGTGGGGTGGGTGGGTGGGTGGGTGTGTTTGGGGAGGGGGTGTGTAGCTCAGAGCTCAGTTTGGCTGCAGGAGGAGGGAGGTGCCGGGAACCGGGGCTAGACTCAAGGGGAGGGAGGGGCAGGGAATTGGCTCTTGGCTCAGCAGTTTTGTGGGACTTGGAGGAGGTGCAGGGAAACAGGGCTCAGCTGTGCTGTGGGGGAGGCATGCAGGGAACCAGTGCAGGGCTCAGCTGGGCTGAGGTGGATGGGGGAGGGCATACAGAACAGATGGGCAGCTCAGCTGGGCTGTGAGGGGCTGCAGGGAACTGGTGCTGCACTCCCTTGGATTGTGAGGGATGGTTTTGGGGGAAGTGCAGGGAACCAGCAGGGGTGGGCAGCTTAGTTCGGTTGAAGGGGATAGAGGTGCAAAGAAGCCTAGTGGGGAAGGGGGAACCAGGAGCCCTGAAATGACCTCCTGGTCCAAAAATTCCTCATCTGGGACCAGTCAGGTCTAGAGGGTGCCAGATCAGGGAGGTCCAACTCCTACCCAAGTCCCCTCCTCGCACCCTCCCTCGTAGCCAGACACCCTACATCCAGCCTGCTTCTGCACCCTACCTACCACCCAGACCTTGTCCCCTTCCGCCCCCCAGCTCCCTCCCAGATCCTGCACCCTATCCCTATCCCGCTCCTTGGCAGCCCTGCCATCCACCCTAGCACTGCCCTGGCCCCAGCACCTTGCCTCACACCCCAGGACTCAGCACCGCCCTGGCCCTGGTCCTGGCCCCAGCACCCTGCCATCCACGCTAGCACCCAGCAGCACCCTGTTCCTTGCCCCAGCACCCTGCCAGTCACCCTAGTGCCCAGCAGGACAATGTTCCTGACCCCAGCACCCTGCCACCTGCCTGCCCCAGAACCTTGCCCCAGCACCCTGCCAGCATCCTTCCACCCAGCAGCACCCTCTCCCCAGCCCCAGCACCCACTAGCACTCTGTCCCCTACCCCTACCAGCACATTTGGGACCACATTAGTGAGGCTTGGGGGTTTTTGGAGGAGCTTTTTTTTTTCGTTTTTTTTGCATCTCATGTGGCCCCAACTGACTTTTCTGTGGGTCAGTGACCTTTGACTCAAAACAGGTTCCTCACCCCTCTCATATATAAAGACAATGCTAAAACCTTTTGAGTTTGACATAATATTTTATTTAAAAATGAAGCCAGGCCAATAAGCCCCCAATTGGGACCAAACCCCCATTTCACTGCAGCATCATAACACTCCTGCACCACCTGACCCCAAATCTGAGCCTATCATACACTGGAACCCCTGTCCTGAGCCTCTTACATCCCCAAACTCCTGCATCCCCACATCCTCAGTCTTCTGCCACAACATTCCTCCACCATCCACACATCACAAATCTGTGTCCTGAGCCCATCATACTCACAAACTTCTTGCCCTGAGTCACATATCCAGCCCAAACTCCTGCACCCTCACATCCACAAGCCCTGGCTTGCTCAGCACCCCAACCTTCCACCTGACCCCAACACTCCCCAGCCTAGAACCCCCTCCCCGAGCCAACAGCCCCTTCTCCTGCATCCAAATTCCCTCCCAGAGCTTGTACTTCTCACCCCTTCCCACACCCAAATTCCTCATTCCCACTCCACACCTCACTCTCACTAGGCTGAGACAGGTATAAGGGCTGGGGATAGCAAGTGATGGAGAGGCGGGGAACAGAGCAGATGAGGCCTCACAGAAGGGAGATGGGGGGGGGTTGTCTCGGGGAAGGAATGTGATTTTCATGAATTGGTGGGTCCCTCCTCCTCCCCGTCCCCCTTTTTTTTTTTTTTGCTTGACAAACCTAGGGGTTCCTTGAAATTCTGGAAAGCTGAAAAGGGTTCCTCGGCCAAATAAAATTGGGAAACACTGTCCTAGGGAGTCAGAAGGCCCTCCACCCGGTCTTCCTACCTGGCGAAGTGGAAATGGTTTGTGATCTGGTCAGGTGACATGGGGGTCCCCCCCTACGGAGGCCCCGGTCCCAGTTATCCTGGACTACCTCCTGGGGCTCAGGCTCCAAGGACTGGCTTCCTCCTCCATGTAAGTGCACGTAGCAGCCATCTCAGCTTTCCAGTCTGGCTCGGGGGGAAGGACTGTCTTCTTGGACCCCATGGTGCATCGATTCCTCAGAGGCTTATACAGGGTTTACCCTCAGGTACAGGAACCAGTGCCCTCGTGGGACCTAAATTTGGTGCTCTCGAGGCTCATGGGTCCTCCCTGTGAGCCCTTCCCTTCTACAGCTTTCCTGGAAGGTGTATTTCCTGGTGGCTATTACCTTAGCCAGGCGAATATCGGAACTCAGGGCCCTAGTAGTGGACCCCCCCATATATGGTCTTCTTTAGGGACAAGGTCAGGTTGTGCTCCACCTGGCTTTTTTGCCCAAGGTGGTGTCTGTCTTCCATGTTCACGAGGATATTTTTCTCCCTGTATTTTACCCTAAACAGGCATTACACGCACTTGATGTGAGGCATGCTTTAGCTTTTTATTTAGAGAGGACCAAGCCCTTCCGCAAGTTCCCCCAATTGTTTATTGCGTTAGCAGATAGGATCAAGGGTCAGCCAGTGTCAGCTCAGTGTATTTCATCCTGGATCTCAGATTGCATCAAGGCATGCTACGCGCTAGCACAAGTTCCGGCCCTGCCCATTAGGGCACACTCCACAAGAGCACAAGCCTCTTCCATGGCTTTTGCGGCTCAGGTGCCCGTTGTGGAAATTTGCAGGGCTGCTACCTGGTCCTCAGTGCACACTTGTGCTTCAGTCCGTCTCTAGCTAGGCTCCTACCCTGCTTCCTGGGGGGCTAGCTTTGGAGTTACCTAAGTGGAATGGCCATGAGCAAGCACTCGAAGAAAAAACTGTTACTTACTTCGTAACTGTTGTTCTTCAAGATGTGTTGCTCATGTCCATTTCACATCCCACCCACCTCCCCTGCGTCAGTGTGTTCCAGCAAGAAGGAACTGAGGGGGTGGATGACCAGTGGGGATATATATGCACTGATATAGCGGTACCACTCCAGGGGGCTCCCCGTCTGGCCCGTTGGATACCACTAAGGGAAAATTCTCCAGCAATCCATGCACATTGTTTCTTTTAGATCCAATTGATTTGTAATATAGATGGTGTGTATATTTTTAAAGTATTCATCAATTGATTATATTATTTTGGTAGCAGTTGCACAGGAACAGCGTTCAGTTTACTGATGGATATGAAGTAAAAGAAGACATTGGGGTTGGTTCTTATTCTATTTGCAAGAGATGTATACATAAAGCTACGAACATGGAATACGCAGTTAAGGTAACAAATGTTTAAAACCTCTTAATTGCTAACAGTCATGTTCAGAATTTAGCCATAGAAGTTAGTTAGTTAAATTTATCTATCATAAACAAAATTGCAAATTTTTCTTAGTGAGTAGAAAAGTGTGAATGCAAATGCCACTTATTCATTACATTTCATATTTTGCAATTTTATTTTATTTTTTTATTTAAATGCGGTAAAGCAGTATTATTCTTCGAGTGTTGACCCGTGGGAGCTCCACTGTTTGTGTGGACTCATCCCAGAGCCAAGGATGAGAGACTTTCAAGCAGTTATCAGGCGGGCTGCACATGTGCCAGTGGAGAGCCGCATTCCTGCCGCTTTTCCCTTGGTACAGAGGAGCTCAGCCCTCTCCTCCTCAGCGTGCTTTGCATATCAAAGAGAAGCAATTGACAACCAATTGAGTACTTTAGATAGACTCCCCTTTATTCAAACAAAAACAAACAAACAGGCTGCTAGCAGCTCTCACTAAGGCACAGGGACAAGCTGTGGTAGCTGAGTCAAACTGAAACAAACAAACAAAAAACCTAAGGAATAAACCAACTAATAAGCCAAGCAGGCAGCTTGGTTTACACAACTTGGGGGGTATACTCTGGCTTGGGGAAGACATGCCAGTCCTACTTAAGGACAAGAAATATGGAAGATGGCAGGAGCCTATGCCAGTGATGCCCACAGCCTATGCTGTGATGCCCACAGCGAATGCATATGCTGTTTGGGGGATACACGTATACAACAAAAATGTGTCCACTGCCGCAGCCTGATAGCGAGGGCTTGCAAGGAAAGAGAGCTCACAGCCTGCATGCTGTCTGTTGACAAAGCCCTTGATCCCCATAGCTATAAAGGGGACAATAAGGGCTGAAGTGCAAAATTCCCTCAGGGCAATCCCTCCAGCCCTTTACCTCAGAAAGCACGGTCAGAAACCAGCCCGCTCTCTCCCCCCAAGAATCAGTAAAGAGGATGAACCCGGCACCTCGGGCACGGGGAAATCTTGAGCCTCTTCTATGACAGGCTCAAGAGCGTGCTCTAAACAAGTGGTCAAACCATCTTCCCAGGCATCAAAAAGGGCACCTACTAAGGGCCCTGATGTAACAGAGGCACCAATAGCATCAAGGACACCTGCAGTGCCTTGAGCACACTCAGTATTCCTGGCACAACGTGAACCCCTGTGCAATCTCCATCACAGGCACTCAGAGGTGACAGGACTAGTCCCAGCTGCTCTCCAGTACCTCACGCTAACTCCACATCCTCCGGGGTCACGACTGCACCCATGCCACTACTTCATGTACCGGGGGACTCATCAGTGGCTCACAGGACATCATCCCACAGCCGTTCCCCAATGCGCAAAACAGGCACCACCAAGACCAGACGGGAGGGCCAGAACTAGGCCCCCCACTCAGCCTTCGACACAGCACCGCTTTTGCTCCCCATTACCTATAAGGGGTTCGCCATGTTCACCTGCTTTGTCTCAAATCAGTGCCTACCAAGGGGATTCAAGGAATAGGTTCTCATCTCAACACTCCTCCCCAGAGAGCGCAGATGCACCTTAAGGGGCATACGACCTACCTCATTGTCAATATCCTCCTGGCATCCAGAATGGCACTATTATGACAGACACCATAGCCAATAGTCACGGGGCACCTCGTCATACCTCCACTGCTCCTCCTACACTGCACAGAGGTCTGTGAACTCTATACGTTCAGACACATCGTGTTCCCCATCTGAGGGCATGGATCCAGAGGAAGGGCAAATTGAGGATGAACCAACGGTCCAGCAATCAGACATACCACCCAATGATAACTCCTCATCTGCTCCTTATGAAGCAGTTATCCCGAATGATCCAGCACCTAGTGATGACCTTAAATAGTTCCAGGAGCTATTTAAGAGAGTAGTTATCAGTCAGAAGGTAGTCTTATCAGAGGTTCAGGAAAAACACCACAAGCTCCTAAAGAAGCTGCAGCCCTCTGCAAAATCCAAAATTGCCCGGCCTCTAGACAAATCTATTCTTGAGGCAGACAACAAAGTATGGCAAACCCCAGCCATGCCCCCCTCCTGACCAACAAAAGGGCCAATAGAAAGTATTTTGTCTTCATCAAAGGGCATAGAATTCCTGTGCTTACACCCTCAGCCTAACTCCTTGGTGGTTGATGCTGCAAACCAAAGGGCCAAAAACCTGCAGCACAAGGCTCAGACACAGGACAAAGACCACAAACGCTTCGATGTCTTTGGGAGGAAGATGTACTTCTCCTCAACCCTGCAGCTTCACATAGCCAACTGTACAGCGTTGCTTGCAAATCATGATTTCGACAGTTACACGAGACTAACAGAGTTTATGCACAATATTGCAGAGGACAAAGGCAGTCATTAAAAAGGGATACACTATATCCCAGACAATGCTATAAATGGCCCTAGATGCTGCAGATACTGCGGCTAGATCTATTGTGATGTCTGTGGTAATGAGACCTGCATCTTGGCTGCAAGCAGCAGGAGTCCCTAAGGATCTCCAGGCCAAAGTAGAGGACCTGCCATTTGATAAGACCAAATTATTTGCTACAAGTACTGACGAGGCCTTGTACTCTAGCAAAGATTCGCTCACTACTTTGTGCACATCGGGGATGTACACTCCACCCTACCAGAGGAAGCACTACACACCTTGCCAGACAGCCTTTATTACACAACAGCAGTACCAGCCTTTTGAACAGAATCGCTTCCAATCTTGAAACCACTGTAGAAGAGCCCCTAACAACCACCCTTCCACGACTCACACCTCTAGGCAGCAAATGTGAGAATTTGGTCAAGGTTCTGCCCGACCTCCCTGCCACTTCAGTACCTGGCGAGGCCAACATATTTCAGTAGCACTTGCGGGCAGGAGCTGGAAGCCTCTCTAACCCTGTTTCACTGCCAGTGGTGGTGGCAGGGAGGCCCTCAGTGGGTTTTTAATTGCCCTGGCATAGCAGATGGGACCCAGGCATGCAAGGGGGGGGTGTTAATTCATGGAGATCCTTATTCCTCCCCCCCCCCAAAGCCCTGTCGGCGGATGGAGGGAGGAGAGGAGTGCCTGCTAGGAGGATCTGAGGACTGGCACTGGCCCAAAGGTAATTTGAGTTTGAGGCCCCTGGTATAGATAGTAAGAAACTGCCTAAGTAAATAGGGTACAGACACACCAGAAAGGTAGGATGTATTGCCTACATAGCCTCCTGCATGTCCCAGAAGTGCTTCCTATGTCTGTACTGCTTTTTTAGACATATAGTTTGTTTCTGCATTTCTTTAGACAGAGTCTTTCCCTGGTTCAGCAAAAGTGTCTGCTGGTGGTGGTGGGGAGGCAGCAGGGAAAGGCTCTGGTAGGTCCAGGCTGCTGGAACCTTTCCCCACTGCAGCAAAAGGCTCTGGCAGCAGGGAGCTTGCTGCTTCCCCCTGTAAGCAAGCATATGGTAACTGCTTTGCCATTGTATTCTCAATAAACACGGCGTATTGCCTTTTCCCCCATAAAGATCCTGTGTGCTTCTTGTAAGCATAACAATCCTAAGTGAATGCTTTAAAAGTTACCAGAGGATAGGTGGGGTACTACCACCACCTCTTCTGGTGTTGGTTGCAAGGAATAACTTGGACATCTAACTGTATGAGAAGGTGCATGTCGGAGAATCCCGAACAGACAGAGGCATCTCCCTGCAGCCTGGAGTTAGGTGCCTAACTCATTCTGAGGGGTGAGCTTAGGACCCATCCTTCTCTTTGGCGTTTTGTATCAACTAGCTTAGGTGGCTACCTGCTCAACATCCTCGCTTATGTGAATCTGATTTTTAGATGCTTCTCTCTCTGTATACATCGTATAGGCAGCATAAGTAGCTAACTTGGGGTTGTGGATCCTTTCTAGGTGACAGGATGCCTTAAAGTTAAGTCCCTCCCTTTGTAGATCTCTTCCCAGGTGCCTAGCTGCAGACAACCATACTAAAACCAGTCCAGTAATGTCATCCATCCAGGGTTTAGTAACACATGCAAAGTTAGGGGCTTTATGCTTTACTAAATGGACTAAATGGTTAAATTGTTAATTGGCATCTTCACATTAATGATTGTGACATGAAGAATCCTTTTGTTACCCACCAGTAATCCTCTACATCTAAAAAAAATTCCACATTCTTCCCCAAGATTTTTTCCTCCTCCACTACCCAAGGTGTTTTGTAGCCAGCATCCTTGTAAACATTAGTGAGGAATGTTTTGCATTTGTACAAATGAAAACATCTGCCTGCTGCATTTTTTCAGTTTTTAGAAAATATTTTTTCTTACAAATTTGCTTGGTTTTCTAGATTATTGACAAAAGCAAAAGAGATCCAACAGAGGAAATTGAAATCCTACTGCGCTATGGACAGCATCCAAATATTATTACCCTTAAAGATGTAAGTAGACCCCAAAAGATGCATTCTTCGATAGGGTATTATAAAAGTGCTTTCACTCTTTGTTTTGTATCTGTCAAAGAAGAACATGTATGTTTTAGATGTACCTAAAAAGTTCTTTTGTCTGATATAAAAGTATATTAAGACATTTGTAATTTCAAATGTCTTAATATACTTTTCCCAATATCCAATTTTAAAATAAAATATGTAACTGTTATTTGAGACGCTTAACATAGTAGACAGTTTATTAAAATGCAATAAAATACTAATCACAATCTGAAATTGAACTTTTTTTTAAAATTAGTAATGTTTGTTGTAAAAGAGACAAAAGATGAAGGGACGGGATGGGGGAAAGCTAATAAATAAAGGTTCAGCAGTGGTCATTCAGAAAAACTTCAGGGCTATGCAAATAATTTTCAGGGGGTGTATATTCTTATACCATGCTCATCACTGTAGTTGCACATCTATGTCCCAGTCAAACAGGTCTGCCAATATAAGGCACAATGGTGGGATACCTAGGTGATTAGTATTCAATGTGTAGAAAATGTAGAGTGGATATAATAGCAATGCAATATGAGGATAGTATCACCTAAAGTGTAGCACCCAGAGGGACTCTGAAGAAGGAGAGGTTTCTCGCCTTGTGCAGTAAGTGCAATTCAAGATTAGTGTCCCTGTGGGTACTCCTCTACCTGGCTATCTTTCCCTCTGCCTCAGAAATTCCTCTGAGAGACTTTGATAGAGAAGGATCTGAAAGCAGTTTGCTTGTGCAGCCCCCATATGGCCACCAAATAGGGAACAAAGATGTATAGAGTGAATTAATGGGCAGAACAGACTCTATCTAAAATCTCCAATCAGAGGTGCAGGGCACATACACATCTGAAGTGGAGACCTCACAGGAAATACATCTCCAAGTATTCCAGCTACCTCCTCTCCCCATGAGGCATCATGGACCCATAGGCACATTCAGATTAACTCTAAATTCACTCAAAATGAAATGTTTCATTGAATTACAACAAAACATTTCTATTTTGAAATGCCCGAAAAAAAGTTTCAACATTTCCAAATGAAATGTTGTTCATATTTCTACTTTTCATCCATGCTCAGATTTAGGATGAAAACAACTAGAGATATTGGAATTTCTCACAGGATGGAAATTTCAGTTATTACTCAGCAGTAGCTGTTTCACCTTAAAGATGTCTGCATTGAAATGATGGATATTCAAAACACTGTTTTCTCAGATTTTTTTGGGGGGGGAAGGAGGTCTTCATTTTACAGCACAGTTTATGCCCAACTGTGGGGAAAAAATCTATAGCATTTTTCAATACAAATTCATTGTTGGGAATGATCAAAGTACAAAGATACTTGGTTTTGAAATTCATTTTCACTAATGTCAAGAAAAGCAGAACTGTACAGCCAAATGTGCAGATGAATACCCAAACTGAATTATGAAAAACATTGGTTACTTTTACCCTTCTCTACTGTTAATCAAACAAGAACCTTTCAGACCTTAAAGGTGAAGGATGACAACCAGGCTAAAATTTGAAAAACTGGTTACTCGTATCATTTTGGATCTTTAATGACACTATCATAAAATTTTCCATTTCTGTTTTACTTGAAATAGTATGAACCTACGTTGGAAGAAATCAACATCTCCTTTAGACCTATGAAACTTTTCATTATAGTGTTTAGAATTATTTAATTTATCTGCTTTTATGGTTTGTATAACATTAAATTTCTTAACCCAAAAAAAGTTGATTACTTTTTTTAGTTAATTGAATTAATTCATTCATTAATTTACATTGAAGAAATAGTATATAGTCCTTGGTCTCTGGAAGAAACACATTCTATAATTTGTCTTTTTCCAAAAACCATGACCCCGTAAAAACTGTGGAATTAATGGCTAAATTAATCCCATAGCTTTTTCTTCTGCATTTGGAAGCAACCTTACTGAAAAGCATGCTTTCTACAATATGAATTCTGTTTTCTCATCTTGATTATTATTGATAAAGCAAATAATGTAAAATACAAAACCTCCTATATAACTGATTTTAACTACACCAGAATGTAGTTAAAAACATAGAAATTGGTCACTTTTAAACATCTGAGTAACTAAAAACTTTTTCATTTTGAAACCCAAAATTTGCTAAGTTTATTAACCTATAATATAAAATAATAAAGTGTATTTTGAGAGGAGAAAAGAGGAAATTGGACATTTCTATCTGATTCATTCATTAAATACACCACTTTATTTTATTATATGTTCATATAATATATATCCTACATATATATTCCATACATATTATATAAGTGTATATATTATGTCTATAATTTTATTATATATACACATACACTCACACATCCTCAAGGATACCTATTTTTTAATCTAAATGTGAAATAAGTAATTTCACCATTTTTGGCACATACTGTGGAGTGAATAATCTTACATTTTGGAAATTTATATTGAAATAATGAGGGAATGGTTTCTCTAAAAGTACACTTCTGCATAAAACAAGGAGGATCATGTAAGAGGTGTTCTTTTAAAGAGAAGCCAAATTTTGAAGGAGATTGAAGTTAAAAGCCCAAGGAAGTGCAATAAAAATTAAATTTGGTATTCAGATACAGGTTGTACCTCCCTTAACCAGGACTCTGTAGCCCAGCACCATCCATGGATGTTCCTGTACTACAGAGCCCAGGAACAGAGGTGTTTGACGGTGGGGCAGAAGTGCTGTAGGAAGCTCTGGTGACTCAGTGGGGAGCCCCAGAGTGTGTTGGGGGGAGGGCACAGTGGGGAGCTCCAGCTCAGTGACAGCCATGGAGCGCCAGCGGTGGCCAGGGAGCTCTAGCCCTGGCTACGGAGCTCCAGACCCAGGTAGCTGCGGAGCTCTGCACCATCTGCGGAGCTCCAGCTGTGGCACTTGGGCCCGGCTGCAACAGGGCAGAATCTACAGAGCCCCCGGGGTCTGGGGTAGCAGCGGGGGCATGTTGGAGCCCAAACCCAGTGGCAGCCCGGGTCAAGAGAGATGGGACTTCTCCCTGGTCCAGCCCATTCCCTTATTCAGGACCAGTCAGGTCCCGAGGGTGCTGAACCAGTGAAGTCCAACTTGTATTTGTTTTCGAGGCATTTCTATGCAGCTTACAATCTGTAGTGTTCCTTACTGGCAACATGAATATCTGGTCAGCTGCTTCGGCAGAATAGAATAGGTTTGTAGCCAGTTGGTCGCGTGATATTGGAGAGAAAAGGTGGGTGAGGTAACTTCTTTTATTGCATCAACTTCTATTTGTGAAAGACAAGCTTAAAGCCACTTAGGGCTCAAGAGCTTGTCCCTCACCAACAGAAGTTGGTCCAGTAAAAGTTATTCTCTCACCGAATTTATGATCTTAAGGTGATTTTTGAAAGGTCCCTTTATAATGCTCTAAAATGCATGTTGAAATGGCCAATTTCTAGGTATTGCTGAACTTTTTTTGAGGAATAGTTACTTCAATGTGAAATAAGCTCTAATTCAGCCTCACAAACTTATTACCTCCTAATGACTGCATTAAGATCTAATATGCATTTAGATTAGATATCAAAGTAGTAATCTGATCCCTCTTAAATTTTACACATCTGTTCTTTATATTTAGACTTTAGCCTAGCAACTTATTGCATGTTATTCAATAACTGTTCTTAGTGAATAAAGTTTTGTGATCATTTTGCAATTTAAAATATTGTTTGAATAGGTTACTTTGGGAGTGGCAGTAATTCCACAGGTTTTCTAACAAAAAGAATCGTTTGGAGTTATCTGCATTATCTTGATGCCCTTAGAGGAAAATAACTTTTAAAAGTTTACCATGTTAATATATTTCATTTTTGAAGGTATATGATGATGGAAAGTATGTATATGTGGTAACAGAACTTATGAAAGGAGGAGAACTGCTGGACAAAATTCTTAGGCAAAAATTTTTTTCTGAACGAGAAGCTAGTGCTGTCCTGCTAACAATAACAAGAACTGTTGAATACCTCCATGCACAAGGGGTAAGTCTTCTACTTGAAGAAAACATTTAGAAATTCATTAACTGAAACACACTCTCTGACAGTTTGCAAGGACAAATCCATATCTGATGCAGCAGGGCTGGCCCACAACATTTTGGCACCTGAGGTGGGGAGCTTAAATGACGCCCCCATTCCACCTTTTCTCCTGCCTGCCTGTTACATCTCTTGTGCCCTCCTTCCTCCAGCACAGCACTCCACCATCTCTGTGCATCTAGAGCAGAGAGAATACATATCCACCAGCAGCAGACACAATTTTCTACGCTCTGGGTCCTAGTGGCACCCCCCCCCACATACACGCGCGCACACACACACGCACACACACACAGAGAGTCTGGCACCTGAGGCGACCCCCTCAGTTCACCTCATGGTAAGGCCAGCCCCGTGATGCAGTATTCCAGCATGCATCATTAAACAAAAGTTTCCTAGCAAATAACTATGCTGCACTAAACCTTTTCTCCAAAACTCTGAAACTCCTCATAGTGCAAAGCTCATTTTAACAGGTGAAGTAATTTAGAGGTGAGGGAGGTTGATGTCAAGAGTGGAGAATCTTTGTATTGTAAAAGAAGGGAACCTGATGGTTAAGGACAAAGAGAGTAACGAACGATTGGAACCCAGTGAGGTGATAAGACAGAAGGTGGTGATGTCATCAGAACAAGTGAATGAGGCAAATGGATGAGATGCATCTGTGTCTGTGATGGGAAGAAGAGGAAGATTTATAATTAATAACAATACATTCATTTGTTTCTCTGCCATGGCTTCCCATTATGTATGGTTACAGTTTTTGTGATAAATTCAGGATATGACTTCAACATTTATATCAAGCAACAGTCCTCAGTAGTTCAGCCTACATAATCTTTGTTTCTCCAAATACTATAGTTCTAGGAAATTTTGAGATGAAATTACTTGGTGTTCATCATTATAACTCATGTCAAATACCACTTTCATGGTCAGTGCCCAAATTTAAAAACTGAACCTAGAGTATTCTCAAAACTAACTCAGGGTATGTCTACACTGCCACCCTTGTTCAAACTAGGGTGGCTAATGTAGGCGTTCGAACTTGCAAATGAAGCCCGGGATTTAAATATCCCGGACTTTATTTGCATGTTCCCGGGCGCCGCCATTTTTAAATGCCCCATAGTTCGAACTACCTGCCCGCGGCTACACGCGGAACGGACTAGGTAGTTCGAATTAAAGCTCCTAATTCGAACTACCGTTACTCCTCCTGCAATGAACTAGGGTGGCAGTGTAGACATACCCTCATGTATTTCACCATTCTGACATTTTGGGTAGCCAAAAAACAATGCATTGTAGTGTACTGGAATTGATATTAGAAACATCACCTTTTAAAGTCCATTGCTAACTGCAAGTTAAAAATAAATTAGTAAGCAGTGAAGTAAATACTTACAATAGAGAACACTATAATATATTTTGGTTTTTGTATTTATTTAGGTGGTTCATAGAGATCTGAAACCTAGCAACATTCTTTATGTTGATGAATCTGGTAATCCAGAATCAATTCGAATTTGTGATTTTGGCTTTGCAAAACAGCTAAGAGCAGAAAATGGTCTTTTGATGACTCCATGTTACACGGCAAATTTTGTTGCTCCAGAGGTAAGGATCAAGTTGTAGTTTATATGCCTTCAGATTATTTTGTTTCATTATTTAAACTTTATTTCTCCATTATTGCATGATTACAAAACACTCAATGAATTAAGCTTTTGAAACAACAAACAGTTGAGATCTTTGAGTAATATGATGATGTCACCAAAATCATAATTTTTAAGAAAACGGTATAGTTTAATATATTTGCTTTTCACAGGTTTTAAAAAGACAGGGCTATGATGCTGCTTGTGATATATGGAGTCTTGGTGTCCTGCTTTATACTATGCTTACTGGGTAAGTTTGCAAAAATTAAGTGGGCTTTTTGGTTGAGAATAGTTAATTTAGCCAAGCAAATAATGTAGTGACTATCGTCTCAACCCTGCAAAATGCTAATATTGCTGGGAGGTGCTGGTGCTGGTTTCAGCGGGAATTGAGAGCGCTCTGCACACAGTAGTATCATGCTTTTAAGGATCTGATTTATAAAATAAACTTCCCTATAAATGTGCTTAACTGTTGTTAAATCAAAGATTATATCAATTGTATATTTTGTAGCCTTATGATTATTTAAGAATCAGACTAGAGTTATATGCACTGGTTCCCACTAAAAAAGCTAAAACAGGAGTTGGAAACCTTCAACACGTAGCCCATCAGGGTAATCTGGCGGGATACAAGACATTTTGTATACATTGACTGTCCACAGGCACAGACACTCCCAGTTGCCACAGTTTGCCACACTTCTGTGGGAAGTGGCGCAGACCATAGGGACATGCTAGGAGCTGCAGAGGGCTGTGCTTGCGAGTGGTCAGTGTAAACAAAATGACTCGCACCCCACCAGTGGGTTATGTTGATGGGCTGCGTTTCTAACTTTGCTGACCCCTGAGCTAGAAAGTACTATGCATATTGAAGAGAATGTATGTATTTAAAATGTACAAATGATGCTTTAGATTGAGTACTCAAAAGAATGAATCAGATCACTTCATACCATGTCATCAAATGATATATACAACAGAAGTATCTGCTTAAAAGAATACATTAAGTGCAAGTTCATCAAGTAATAATTCCAGATCTCATCTCTGAAATATACCACCTTTATTATCACCAATTTAACCTGTTATACTTTGCATACAAGTTACCCTTAAGGTTCTTTTTAAACTATTTATCTGGTTATCATTTATTTACTGTCACAGTTTGAGTATGCCTGGTCATCTTAACCTCTTTACTAAGGCAAAACAACCCACATGTATAAAAATAAGTGTAACTTATAATAATACCTAAGTGTACTTGTTAGTTCAATAGCAAGGATGTGATTTGTTGAATAAGGTAAATCCTCTAAGCTCAGTGGCTGCTGCTTCTTTCTCAGATAGGCTGGGTATTTGTTCTTTCCAGGTCCTAATCAAGTCCTCCATTTTCAGAGTTCCTGTATACAGGTAGTCCTTACATTACATTAGGATTGTACTGACTTTTGGCCATAACAAGGACAGTCCCTAGAGCTGAGACTCAGAATTAGCCTACACTTAGACATTCTTCGTTATGGAAGGAATATAATAAGAGAGAACTGGTCTTTAATCCCATGCTACCATGCATTTAACCTGTTTATTGTTTTGGGTGCTTTTTCTATCAGTTTTACTATAATTTGTGATGTTGGAGAGAGGGGAGTGTTAATTACATTTATTTTGAAAGCATTGGCAATTTGTGGTCTGACTTGAAATAAGGATTGGAGTCCCGCACGGAAAAGCTATTAATACTGTGAACTTGTTTGATTAATTAGCTACACTCCTTTTGCAAATGGTCCTGATGATACCCCAGAGGAGATACTGGCACGAATAGGTAGTGGAAAGTTCTCTCTCAGCGGTGGTTACTGGAACACAGTTTCAGTGACCGCTAAGGCAAGTATATTTTATTGTCCTTTTGTGCATGAGATTTGTAAATGACTTTTTTGTCACAATAAAAATTGCTTATAGTATTAGAGAACGTGAATTTTAAAGAAGGTTTCAGATTTTTTTTTTAAATTTTACTCAGCCACTCCTTTCTTCTTTGAATAGATATTAATTTGATAATTATGAACCCTTCATGTTTAAATAGTCGTGTAGGAAGAAAGTCAACCATGTTTTGTACCATTGTCATTTCATGTTTTTCTTCCTATATATTTTGAAATCCCTCTAGTTTAATCTGCTTTACAGATGTTTTGAGGTTGGGTTTCTTTTGGGGGGAGGGAAGAGGTTGCACGGGAGGAGGAAGATCTGCAAACATTTCTTCTACGCTGAAGTGCTATAATAAAGCTAATATATGAGTGTGGCACCTGAAATTACAGATTATCTAAATCTGCATTAAGTTATTACAATAAAGACCAGATGCCCTAATTCTTGGATTTAAAAACGAAATAATAAAACAAAATTTTTGTATTTTTCTTGATTTTTTGGGGGGGGAGGGAGGTGATTTATTATTTTCAAAGTATCTAAGGAAGTTAGGCAGCATATACATTTAATTATTTTTAAAATATCCACTTTTTTGTTACATAGTAACTAGGGGGTTGCACCCCCTACTTGCTATGCTCACCAACCCTTGCCCCCCTCTGCCCCACTGGCTGCTTTTGCTAGTCCTTATTCTGGAGCTCCATGGCCCACAGCCCCTTCCCCTTTCCATCCTGACCCCGACCTCCACTCTCCATTCCTACACGCACCATCCTCCCTAACCTCTCCCCCTCCTTCCATCCCTTCCCTCATCTCCAATCCTACACCGCATCCTTCCCTAGCCCCTGCACTCCCACGCTGCCCATCCCCTGCCTCCATTCCTATATCCTCCTCACCAATCCCCCTTATCATACCATACATCCCTACATATGCCCTATCCCCCTCTCTCCCTCCCTATGCACACCCTGCCTCCTCCCACAAATTCATCAAACTGCCCCCCCGCTCTGACCCCCAAAGCACCAGCAGGCTGGGCAACACAGCCCTGGCCACTGCAGCAGGAGCTATAGCCCGGCCCCAGCCCAACCTTTCTGAATGGGCATTATGGGCAGCTTTGCTCCCTGGCAAGCCTAGCGAACCCAGAGCACAGAGTGCCTGCTCCGGAGACCCAGGAAAGTGGCTAGGGTGTGAGACCTGCCCAGCTTGCGGGAGGTCCGGGAGAACATGCCTGAAACAGGGGCCTGGCCCCAGGTCACTGGCACACGCTGGAGCTGCTCACCTGGGGAGAGACTTGCAGCCTGACCCCCAAGCACTGTGACTGGGCCTGGGCCACACAGAGTAAAGCCATGCGGCACGCATGTGGGCCAGGCAAGCTGGGAGCAGAGCCCAGAGGAAGGCAGACACTGCTCCAAGGGGCGTCCCTCCCCTCCCATTTCACGGGGGGCTGGTCAGCGGGGAAGCTGCCGGTGGTGCTGGTAGAATGACAAAGCGGGGGAGAGGGGCACCAGCAGGGCAGAGTTTGAGTAGGCAGGGACAGTGAGTGAGGGGGTTAGGGATGGCACGTGGAGGGGCTGCAGGCGAAGAGGCTGGTCAGCAGGGAAGCCTGCTGGCAGCGCTAGTAGCATGGCGAGAGGCCATGGGGGGGGAGGGGCAGGTGGTTCTAGGCTTGGAGTTGGGGGCATGGCAACACAGGGTGTCTTCCCACAGGGGGGGGGGAAAAATTAGAGAGAGAGATTATATTTAAAACTAAGGGAGGAAAAGGAAGTGATTGAGAAGATAGTTCAGTGTCTTCAGTGCACAGAAAAAGGCATATGTTAAGCTAATTGTTAATGTGTTAAGAGATGTAAAATGTTATGTACAGTGAACAGGCTGTAAATTTACACAAATATTTGTGTCATATGAATTTGTTTACACTGAGTAGTGAACTGCTAGCATATTGACTATTTATAGCTATTGTTGTATCTGGTTGGTTTCATGCCGCCTTCTTTGAGAGGTCCCTGTGGATTCTCCACACTTGGTCTTGATGCTGTCCCGGCGCCTGAATCGGAGATTTTGAAGCAGTCCCTGCCAGGCCACACATGTACAGCATGAACCAATGCACACCATGTTAGTAGTCACCATGCAAGCGTGCCTGATCCCTCCAGTTCCTTCTCAATCGCCCTCGACCTGAGACAGAGCTCTGCAGTTATCTGCCTTACTGACTCTCTTCAACTAGTTATTAGTCTTTAATTATTATTTGAGTGTTGTTCTTGTTACATTGTTAGTTAATTGTAATTCTTTATTTTAAAAAAATAAGTTTTTCGTCATGCCCAGCTCTCCAGGTTTTAAACGGTGCGCCTCCTGCAGAGACACAATCCCAGTCCCGACAGTCACTCATGGTGCATCAGATGTTTAGCGGAGCACCATTTGTCACAAGATTGTCCCCACAGTGCCAAACTCAAGGCTAGGACACGCAAGGACAGGGACCTTTGCCTAAAACTGATCCTGCTGGGAAAAAAGGTACATCCTGCTTCAGATCTGGGAAGGCAGCCCAGGGAGGTACGCTCGCCTCAGGCTCCCGTCAGGGCAAGAAGGCATCAAAAAAGAGTTCCTCTGTGCCTCATCATCAGCCCTCCTCCAGAAAGCGGTCTCTACCCAAACGATCAACATTGAGGTCCCGCGACAGTACTTAAGATGCTCCAGGTACCTCAGGCATGATGGCGCCGACAGCAAGGGCCCAAACACTGCCCTAAGACTGCACTGGTACAGGTCACAGTACCGTCATCTACATCAGTACCATCTCATTCATCAGCGGGACTGGTCACTATAGCACTGACATCACTATTGGCACCGAGCCCGACGGCACCGACCATTTCTTCTGCACCGACGGTGTCCACTCATTCCTTGGCACCGTTGGCACCAACCAGAGCAGCAGCACCAGTCGTATACTGTGTACCGCCAACATACCAGCAATCTCTTCCATCCGTGCCGAACACACCATCGGCACCATACAGACACCGCAAATCCTGGCACCGATCCTTGCAGCACCATTGCCGCACATGTGAAACGCTGACCTAGCAGTGACATCTGTTCCTCAGTCACCGCTTTTTGGCATTGACAACATCACATGTTCTATCCCCAGTGCCATTGCAATTCCTCAGCGATGATGAAAGTGTACAAGCCTCTTTCTCTCTGCACTGCAGTCCTGCTGTACAGTATTACAAGGCTTACTATGACTCCAAGGGGATTCCCCCATGGTATGGGCACCACTGGATGCCTCCTCCAGTCCCATATCCTGCAAAATGGCCATACTGGAGCCCCTGGGGCTCATACAGGAGACACCACAGTTTGCAACTGAACCCTTACAAACACACTACCTCCCTTACACCACACACGACCTCATCGGTGCAACAGTCAGACCCTCAGGTGCCTCAGCCAATAGAGGAGTGACCTCCTGATAGATCACCATTTACCAATTCATCGTCTTCACCGGATGAGGCTGTGATGCCGCCTCCAGTGTCAGCCGCGGACAACTTCGAGCAGTACAATGAACTCTTTAAGAGTGTTGCAGCTGACCTCAAAATCGCGATGGAAGAAGTGGCACACCCCCAGCATGAGCTCACTGATATACTCCAACTCACTCCATCTTATAAAATTGCCCTCCCCATCAATCTCACCTTTTTGGATCCGGCCAACACAATTATTGGCTCACAGTCATGCTGGAAGGGCATAACAAGTGGAGTTCTGCAGGGGTCTGTTTTAGGACCGCTTCTGTTCAATATCTTCATCACCAATTTAGATATTGGCATAGAGAGTATGCTTATTAACTTTGCAGATGATACCAAGAAGCTGGGAGGGGTTGCAAGTGCTTTGGAGGATAGGGTCATAATTCAAAATGATCTGGACAAACTGGAGATATGGTCTGAGGTAAATAGGATGAAGTTTAATAAGGACAAATGCAAAGTACTCCACTTGGGAAGGAACAATCAATTTCACACATACAGGAAGGGAAGCGACTGTCGAGGGAGGAGGAGTGCAGAAAGGGATCTAGGAGTCATAGTGGACCACAAGCTAAATATGAGCCAACAATGTAACTCTGTTGCAAAAAAAGCAAACATGATTCTGGGATGTATTAATGGGAGTGTTGTGAGCAGGACATGGGAAGTCATTCTTCCACTCTACTCTGCGCTGATTAGGCCTCAATTGGAGTATTGTGTTCAGTTCTGGGTACCACATTTCAAGAAAGTTGTGGAGAAATAGGAGAAGGTCCAGAGAAGAGCAACAAAAATGATTAAAGGTCTAGAGAACGTGACCTATGAAGGAAGACTGAAAGAGTTGGGCTTGTTTAGTTTGGAAAGGAGAAGATAGAGGGGACATCAAGTGGTTTTCAAGTATCTAAAAGGGTGTCACAAGGAGGAGGGAGAACAATTGTTCTCTTTGGCCTCTGATAATAGGACAAGAAACAATGGGCTTAAACTGCAGCAAGGGATGCTTAGGTTGGACGTTAAGAAAAACTTCCTAAGTGTCAGGGTGCTTAAACACTGGAATAAATTGCCTAGGGAGGTTGTGGAATCTCCATCTCTGGAGATATTTAAGAGCAGGTTAGATAGACATCTATCTATCAGGGATGGTCTAGACCAGTGGTTCTTAACCTTACTGCAGCCTGCACCCCCCCTTTGGTTCTCAAAATATGTTCTCGCACCCCTTATTAAAAATTGTTGAAGTAGGTCAGTTCTTTAAACCTAATATATATCATGACAGTACACTGTATTTTGTAGCGAGATAATCTCACTACAATTAGCTTAAAAACTTGAAAATAAATTTTTTGTTTGTATATTACAGTAATTGTTAAAAAATGTATAATGTTAATAAATACATAGGTTTGATTAAACAAAGTAGTTGTATTTACGTGCCTGTGCTTAATTTGTGTGTTCGATGATTTACCTTCTAAAAAAATCTGGCATGTCTTGCACCCCCAGAAAGGGCATCTCGCACCCCCAAGAGGTGCGTGCACCCCAGGTTAAGAACCACTGGTCTAGACGGTACTGGATCCTGCCATGAGGGCAGGGTACTGGACTTGATGACCTCTCAAGGTCCCTTCCAGTTCTAGTGTTCTGTGATTCTATGAATTTGGCAAACTCTTGCATCGATCCCACCTATGTGCAAGCGTGCAGACAAGAAATACTATGTATCCACCAATACCTCAAAATTTCTCTTTACTCATTCCACACCGAGCTCTCTAGTGGTGGAAGCTGCACACCAGTGGGTGAAACATCGCTTTTGCACCACTCCACCAGGTAAAGACACCAAGAGGCTTGACCTCTTTGAGCGCAAGACGTACACTTCTGCAACTTTACAGTTCAGAATTTCAAACTATTCAGCCATGCTAGCGAAATATGACTTTTGCAATTAATCCAAACTCATGGAGTTTGCTGACTACATCTCTGAGGCAAAGAGACCTCAACTCGCTGCCATACTATTGGAGTAGCATACCATTTCCTGAGCTGCTCTCCTGGCAGCACTTGATGCCGCTAACACTGCTTTTAGGACCCCGGCCACTGCCATTGTGATGCTTAGAGCCTCCTGGTTCTCCCCAGCCACGTTCCTGCATGAGATCCAGTCCACAGTGGAAGACTTGCCATTTGATCAAGAGAAGCTATTTGCAGTTAAGACCAATGAGGTCCTCGTACTGTGAAGGACTCCCATGCCACTCTCAGCACATTAGGGATACATACTCCTGCCAGCAGGAGTAGATAATACTGGTTATCAGCCCATCAGCGGCCACGCTACCTTGCCTATCTTAACTAACGGCAGGATAACAACCCTAACAGAAACTGAACCCAGCCTCAGAGCTTTGGGCCAGGGCCCTCCACCGCCACTAGCCAAGAAGCAAATTTGAATGCTTGGTTGAGGGCCTTGAAAACCCCCTACAAATTTCAGTGCTGAGAATGACTACACAAACTTTCCAAAATCAGCTCCACCCATTCTGCCACCAATGTGCTTACATCACCTCAGACAGATGGGTGCTCAACATTATTCTGTCTAGTTACATCATGCTGTTCCTCTCCAAGTCTCCTGTCCACCCTCCTACCCTGTCCCTCTTCTGCGACCCCTCTCTTGACGCCCTGCTACAAGAGATGCTGCATCTGTTAGATCTAGGAGCCATAGAACTGGTTCCACAGCAGCACAGAGGCAGGGGCTTCTATTCCTGCTACTTTCTAACTCGAAATCAGGAGGCTGGAGGCATATTCTGAATCTACGCAAACTGAACAAGTTGTCAAGATGCAACACTTTCACATGGTCAGTCTATCCACCATTATCCCAGCATTGCAACAAGGCAATTGGTTTTCAGCCCTTGACCTCCAGGATGCATACTTTCATATCCTGATTCATCCCACTCACAGAAAATTCTTGAGATTCACAGTAGACCTGGTCCACTACCAATACCAAGTCCGACCCTTTGGTCTGTCCACTCAGGTTTTCTCCAAGGTACGTGCTGTAGTCACAGCGCATCTTCACTCTGTGGGAATAATTATATTCCCCTATCTCAATGACTTCCTTCTCAAGTCATCCTCCCAGATGGAATCAGCATGCATGACAGCAATGACCATACAGTGCTTTCAAAATATAGGCCTTTGAATAAACTGGTAAAAGTCTTCTATTCACCCTTCCCAGAACATACAGTTCATAGAGGCCTACCTACATTCCACAGCGGCTTGAGCCTACCTCATGAAAGATTCCTCGTCATTCAGACACTAGCCACAATGATTTACCTTGCCTCTCGCACTACAGCAAAGGATTGTCTACAACTTCTTGGCCACATGTCGATCACAACATTTGTAGTACCACATGCTCGACTTCACATGCGCTGCCTACAAGTTTGGTTTTCCAGAGCATACAAGCCACGCGAATACCCCATGTCACTCTCTCACAATACCGCATGAGGTCAAAACATTGCTCCTTTGGTGGACTAAACCAGCCAATCTTTGCACAGGTGTACCGTTACTTCAGCCTTCTCCCTCATGCACGATTACAATGGATGTTTCACTCACTAGATGGGGCACTCACCTCTGAGATCAGACTGCCCAAGGCCTCTGGTCCACTCCGGAGATGTCTTTTCACATAAATCTCTTAGAACTGCGTGCCGTACACAACGCTTGCAGATATTTCCTGCTTTCCATTGCCAACAAACATGTCTGTGTCCTCACGGACAACACTGCTTGTGTCTTCTATATCAACAGACAAGGTGGGGCCAGATCTCCATCCCTTTGCACCGAAGCCATAAAACTGGAATTTTTGCATCAGTCACAACATCCACCTCTCTGCAGTTCACATACCAAGTATCTCCAACGTGACAGCCAATGCTCTCAGCAGACACTTTCCCCGACATCACAAATGGATGCTCAACCCTTAGATAGCATGCTCCCTTTTTCACAAATGGGGCCAACCATCAACAGATCTATTTGCAATGTCGCACAATATCAAATGCACTCAGTTTTGCTCAAGAGAAGGCATGGGGACAGGATCTCTTGGGGATGCCTTCCTTATCCAATAGAGTCATGACCTCACTTACTCCTTCTCCCTCATATCACTTCTGGACAAGGTCATTCAGAAGATCAGGACAGACAGTTCCACAGTCATCCTGACAGCCCCCGCCTTGCCGAGACAGCTATGGTATCCCTTCCTGCACGGGATGTCGATTCACACACCAGTCACTCTCCCTCTCTGACACAGTCTAATTGCTCTGGGGCAGATAGCCCTAACCTACCCGGATCTACGCAAGCTACATCTAACAGCATGGCTCCTCTGTGGCTCTCCCACTTAGAACTAGACCTCCCAGAACAGGTTCGAACAATCATCATCCACAGCTGTAAGGATGCTTCCTACACTAACAAGTGGAAGCGATTCTCAGCGTAGTGTACATTGAAAGGGCAGGACCCACTGTCAACACTCCTGTCTCTTATCCTTGATTATCTACTCACCTTAAAGCAATCATTGCTCTCATTTAGTTCCATCAAGGTCACCTAGCGGCCATTGCAGCCTTCCACCGCAAAATTGACAGCTGCTCTGTGTTTACTCACCCTACAACCAAAAGGTTTCTATCATACAACCAGTGCCTGCCTGGGATTTTCAGCTAGTACTGTGAGCACTGACCAGGCCACCTTTCAAGCCCCTCATCTCCTGCTCCCTTTTGTACCTTACCATGGAAGTTGCATTCCTCGTTACCGTCACATCGGCTCGCCGCATCAGAGACATAGCAGCACTCATGGCCGACCCACCTTTTTACAGTATCTCACTCTAATAGGGTTACCCTTCTAACACATCCAAAATACTTACCTAAGGCTCCTTCATCATTCCATATAAATGAACCTGTAAACCTATCTGTATTCTTCCTAAAGCCATATGCAAATGTATTCGAGCCTGCCATGCGTACCCTCGATGCTCGATGAGCATTCACTTTTTATTTAGAAAGAACTAGACCCTTCAGACAATCACCTCGCCTATTCCTTACATTCACCGATCAAGTTAAGGGACAGCCCATATCAAAACAGAGGCTGTCAAAATGGATCACAGACTGTATAAAAATCACTTGCACATTCAAGGGCCTACAGCCATCATTATGCTTGACAGCTCATTCCACCAGGGCCATATCCACTTCTTCTGCGTATCTATGCAATGTGCCACTAACAGACATTTGCAAGGCAGCCACCTGGGCATCACAACTTACCTTTACTAAGCACTATGCACTGTCCTACGCAGTCGACACCACAGTGGGCTCTGCAGTGTTATCATCCACTTAGCATAACATTCTGAAGCCTCAACCACCAAGGGGCAAAACTGCTTGTTAATCACCAAACGTGGAGCATCCACAAGGATAGCTCTCAAAGAAATGAAGGTTACTCACCTTGTGCAGTAACTGGAGTTCTTTGAGATGGTGTCCCCGTGGATGCGCCACAACCCACCCTCCTCCCCTCTGCTTCGGACCTGGAGGCCTCTGGGGTAGAGAGAGAACTGGAGGGATCGGGATGCACATTCACAGTGTCTACTAGCAAGGCGCACACTGATTCGTGCTGCGCATGCGTGGCCCAGCAGGGACTGCTTCAAAATGTCTGATTCAGGCACCGGGATGGCACCAAGACCAAGCGTGGAGCATTCACGGGGACACTATCTCAGAGAACTCCAGTTACTGCACAGGGTGAGTAACCTTCATTTTTTACACATGGCAATCTATACATGTAATTCCCTGTCCTGGGTAAACAAAGACCCCATCCCTGACCTGGATAAACAAAAATAGTCTAAATCTGGAAGGATACCTAATCATAGCATTTTTGTCCTTGCTCAAATCAAGGGTAAACATCATTAAAGAATAATCTTCTACAGCTAGATACATGGCAGAGGGGGCTTACAAACTGTTAATTCTTTGGGGGCATTGGAAAGCCAAATCAGGACACAGTACTTATGGCCATATGCTCCCAAGTCCATGAAGTCTCTGTGAAGGGCAGCAATAATTTGGCACTATAGGTATAATGTCAAAAAGTTTTTGATAGTATCCGTCATCCCCCTCTGTCTTGTTATAATAAAACCCTAATAGGCTCAAAGAATTCTGATTATTTAAGCATGGGTTTCCTTTTCTTGGCTAATACCTTTAATTTGCTCTGTGCCTCCAGGTGTCTTGATTTCTAAATACTCACAAATATTTTCCTACAGTTTGTTAAACAGCCTGACTGACATGTCAGCCTCTTGTCCCAAACAAGATATAGAATCACATCTGTCCTTATTCAGTGCCATGCCAACCACTCATACTGGAAATTCTTCATGTGTCTAAAATCATTCAGCTTTTAAGAAGTCATTTTATTAGGGCATTTATTGCAAACTGCACAATAGAGAGTTTGTTTTATAAGAAAATGTTTACATGCTGTTTACAGAATATCTTTAGGCAGTTTAATATTACTAAATGCATTTTTCCCATAAGCAATTGTCCCAGAACTAGAAGTTTTATACTATCCTTACCCATACCATAAGGAATCTTATGTCGACCCAATTAGAACAGAATCAAAGGTCTCCCAGAGTCCACTCAAAGAATTTCTTCTTGGATCACTGCCTGAATTTGCTGCTGCCACCATCAGGCAAAAGTGTGCCCTCGAGCATCTGTCATAACCACCCATTCAACCAGAGTGCAAACCTTCTTGGCAACTTTCCTAGCCCAAGAGCTCATTCAGAATATCACTAGGGCGGCAACCTGATTGTCAATCCACACATTCATGTCCCATCACGTACTTACCTAACAGACCTGAGATGATGCTGGTTTCGGTAGAGCAGTACAGGTTGAAGCTCTCTAGTCCAGCACCCTGGGGATCTGACCAGTGTTGAACCAGAGAATTTGCCGAACCACAGGAGGTCAGTATTGTCTAGCAACATTAGTGACCCTTCCATTGCTTACTGGGCTCTTAGAAAACATTTAGGGGTAAATTAGAGCTAAATAATAGCACAGAACACTGAGAGCCAGGACTGGTGGCTGTAAGCAAACAGTGGGACTGCAGGAAACTTGGCCACACCCATAAGTGGACATCTGGCTAACTAAAATCATGCTGGACCAGAAAGCATCAGACTGGAGAGGCTCAACTTGTACTGTAAGCTGTTTCCCTGGAAGTGGGCTAGGAGTTTACAGTGGTACTGCATGTGAGCCATTTAGAATGGAATCAATGCTAGCAAGTGCTCGAAGAAAAAATGGTTACCTACCTTTTCATAACCTGTTCTTCAAGATATGTTGCTCATGTCCTTTCTGTTACCTGTCCTCTGGCCCCTCTTAGGGTTGTCAGCAAGAAGGAACTGATAGGGCATAAAGTCAGCAGCACCAACTATACCAACACATGACACAGCATAGAGCCAACCCTACAGATGCCTCTAATGGGCTAATGCAAAAATCTCTGACTCTGCACATGGGTGCACATACCTAGAATGAAATGGACATGAGCAACATACCTTGAACAGTTATGAAAAGGTAGGTAACCATTTTTTCTGTATCCTTGACAGGACCTGGTTTCAAAGATGCTTCATGTTGACCCACATCAACGATTGACTGCTGCCCAGGTTCTGAAACACCCTTGGATAGTTGACTGTGACCAGTTGCCTCAGTACCAGCTAAACCGACAGGATGCTCCACATTTGGTGAAGGTAAATACATGTATATGTTCAGCTAGATGATTAGCTAGAATTAATTGTAAACGAAAACATTTGGTCTAAATATTAATCTGAGTTGCATGATTGGGAGTTCAGTAAACAGTGCATTAAGCCATGTGAACTTGTTTTGCCTAATGTACAAGACTTCAAATGAATCCATCTATGCAAGAAATCTGTTCTGTTTACAAAAAGCAGTACTATGCAATCTCCATGCTGTTTTACTTTTTGTGTTGAGACAGATTAGAAGTTAAATAAGTTTATAAATAGTGTTTCCCTGGTGATTGAAATGGCTGTTGCCTAAATTTTTAACTCTTATTTTAAAAAATAATTCATTTGAGACTTTAAGTGATCTAGTTGTTTACAGTGGAGGTGTTGTAGTTGTATGATTCCTAGAGTGGTTTTAGTAGAGGGATTGTAAGTGTAAAAATTTATATTTTAGAGTGGAAATGGACTCTCTTCCAATTAGTTTCATTAATTATATACAAAATAAAATGGAAACTTTTACGAGAAGTTATTGGTGTATTTATGTAATAATCAATGCTTGGTAGTCTAAAACCATTTTATATCAACTGTTTTTTTTATTTTATTTTAACCTGCATGGGTGAGATTGAATCCCCATACTTTCCCACACACATATGAAGTCCCTCAAAGGCCTTACATCATGATGAGCCTGTCAGCCACAGAAGGAGATATCTTATATCTTCAGAGTTAATCAAAAGATCATAGTGCTTCCAGTACTAAATTGCTTAGTAAGGAGCCAAGTTTAGATTCTAGGCATAGATTAGAATTTTCTAGCAATCTGTGCATCTAATTAGACATATTGCTTCATATTTATATAGACTAACAATAAAATATTTTAAAAGCAATTTTTTAGAGAACAGAAATGGTAGACAGACTGTAACAAGGACAATCCCTTTGTGGGATTTTATTCTTTGCACTTTTGGGATCTAGCACAACTTAATTTTGCAATATAAATATCAGTGGTTTTTGGGTTTGTTTGTTTTTTTAAATGTCAGTGGCCTTTAGCTGAGTTTTTCTGTGCTGCAAAAAAAGAAACATGCTTCAGGTAGCTAGAATAATACGTTGGTAAATCAAGCCCATTGTTTTTAACCTACAGAAAACAGTTTTGATTGTTAACAGTAGTACATGATTTAAATATCTTCTTATTTCTAGAATGTAGTAAAGCCACTTTTTGTTGTTGTTGTTTTACCTCTGTTTTCTAACCTTTTAGGGTGCCATGGCAGCCACCTACTCTGCCTTGAATCGCAATCAGTCACCAGTTTTGGAGCCAGTAGGCCGTTCTACTCTTGCTCAGCGGAGAGGTATAAAAAAAATTACCTCAACAGCCCTGTGAAGTGACCTCAACCAGATACTTGGTACCATGGTATAAGATGATAGCACAAATCATGGCGACAAGTAGCACATATCTGACAGATACCTGCAAGCACACACTGTCCCAGCTGGTACCCATAATGCTGCTGCTGCTCCTATTGTTGCTACTGCTTTCATCTATTCTCCCTTTAAGCTATTGATGGCAAGTTACTGACCTTTCTGGAGCTTTGGATGGAGTGAAAAAGAGGAAACACAATGAAAATGAACATATTCACTGATTGAATAAACTAGAAGAATTCTGAATGCCAATTCTATCATAAAAATACACTGAATAAAGCACTCTGCACCATATAGCATTATTTTTATAAAAAATATTTCTTGTCCCCTGAAATATTCTTTGTTACACGTTGGGTTGGACAATTTATGTTAAGCACTTAGCTTAAACAATCTGTTTATATTAGCACTGTATACTTTGTGCCATCCAACATTTTGTATGTTTTTGTAAACAATTCATAAGCAGTACTTTTCTGTGCTGTTTTCTTTAATGTATACATGCCTTGGTTTATTTAGAGATTTTATTAATCATTTTGACAGTAACTCTGGTTAAACAGTTCACCTGGATTGATCAGTATTGTTGGACTGCTCTAAAACAACCTGACTGTTAAACAGCTATTGAATGTAATACTATGAATGTGTATTTTTCCTTGTCTATGTCTTTTCTACATTGCCATGTTTTTGAAGTTGCATGTCTGTTATGAAAACCAGAGGGATGTTGTAGTATTTAAAATTTAAACAGTGGGTTTCTCACACATGTAATAGGCAGAGCCTCCATAAAAAGATGTAACTTGATCCACTGCCCTTTTCCCCACTAATTTCCCCACCAATTACAGGACTCAGGAATCATTGCTAGCCTCCTTCAAGATAGTTTTCTTACTTTTTCTCATAAACCATTTAATATTTTTACTTAAGAGCTGACAAATACTTTGTTCAGCAGGTGCTGGCATTAAAGCAGAAATACCATGCTGTCACTAAAGCAAAATATAATGTCCATTGATAAACAGCAGCTTACCAAAAATGGATGTAAACTTTGTCTCCTGTGGTTAGAATATACTGGACTGTTGCATAGAGATGTTTTGTTTTGTTGTTTTGTTCTTGTGATGCTCTCAATTTACAGTTCAAAGCAGAGTTAGAGGAGAATCATCCAATACTTTCAACTGACAGCTGCGGGATCTGTCTTCATCATTGATCTCCTTGGGCTGGTTATCACCAGTCTAGGCACCCTTAACATTATACTGTCCAAGGTGAAACAAAACCACCCTCTTTGTGTTTCTTGATGCCAATATTCTTCCCACTTTTCCTTTTTAATGTGTGTGTAAAAGGCTCACATTAAGGCTAGTTTAAGGTCTGAAGCCACAGATGATAAAATGTGCTTTCTTTTATGTAATTTGAGAGTCACTGCAAATAACTGATCTTGAGTGTGCACTGGAGCATGTTAGTTTGGCTGATAGCCCATTCTGCCCCCAAAAATGGTAAATCAGCTACTTGTATCAAATACCCTATTCAGAAATATCCAGAGCTACTAACTGTGGAGCTTACTGCACTTTTTTTGTGAACAGTGCTATTTAGGAATCAAGAGATCAGCACAAATGGCAATATGTTTATTGGTTAATTAGTCTGTTCAATTATTTTTCCAATAATGAATTTGTTAGTTTTTCTACAGCAAGAAGTTTTCAAATAAATGAGTAGAGAGTGAAGTCCTCCATTAATGTGACACCACATAGTTCCTCCATCTTATTCATAGATCCATATGAACATGGAATAAAGACTCTTCCAGAAGCTTTTAGGTATTCCTTGGAAAGTAGAAAAACTTAAGTTCTTCTAAGCTGCCTGAAACTTCACAGTTAAACAATTAGCCATTGTTTTAAGTGTCAGGGATAAAAATAATAGTTTGTCGGTTTAGTGCTCTGAAGTGAAGAAAGCAAGACATTCTGGTTCCCTTATAATCTTGTTAGGATCTCTGAAAGGGGAGTAGAAATAGAGGATTGGAAAGAGAAGGGATTTTAATTGGAGACCAAACTGTTTAGCTTCCAGAATCAACTTCATCCCTGGTGTTAAAATGCCAGAGAATCATGCTGTCAAATAGTCTCCTAAGAAAAAGGTAGGAGTATGGGGGAATTATGTTGATTCCATACTCCCTTTTAAAAAAAAAAAAAAAGCCAAAAAGCTAGAGGCTTTGAATGTCATTTGGTGCTATCTATGCTGATGTCCCTCAAGGGGTCTAGAGAACAAGAAAAGCCCTTTGCAAATAAATAGTAATAAGAGTTCCTCTATTAAACCTGCAAAGCAGTCTGTTGTATCTTATTTCTTAATACCTTGCCATGGTGCTGAACTAAATTTGGCAAGGATGATGATGAACTAAAGACTTTCCAAGGCAAGATCCAGAACTTCCACAGGCCCCTCAAGCTGTGTACCTGTGCTCAATGAGGCATGGTAATCCAAGCGAAATGGAGGATTTTAATGTTGCTTTGTATTAAAAAATTACTTTAACAGGAGGATTTTTATTGATCTCAAAAAGTTGAATAGTTATCTTGAACGTATTTGTTTCACTACTGTCCTCAGAGTAATTACATATTTCATCCTTAAGCAATGTTCTGCAATTGAGTAGTGGCACTTTCATTTTGTTGAGGGTTCTCCATTTATGCAAGAAAATTCTTTAATGTTAAAGTGAGAAAAAGCCACTTGCAGTATAGTCTTTCCTTTGAGATAAACTAACACCATCGGTGCTGCAGCCAAACAGTAGTAATCTCTTCACCCTTCAATATGCCTTTCTTCAAGCCCATCAGTGACTATAATTCAGGCTCAACAAAAATATATAAACCATGTCTCCTGGAAACTATTTTTAATTTCTTCTTTTAAAAAGTAAACTAAGTCAAATCTAGCTAATAGATATCATTTTAGAACAGTACTACTGGAATAAATACAGGGTCTTTCAAGTTATAAGATGATCAGTAACTGAATTCAGGAAGGAATATCCCACATATGCTCAGTAAACGGGAGCACTTTTGGGGATTTTTATGCCTTCCTTTGAAACTTTTGGTATTATGTCAATATAACAGACCAGAAGGACAATAAATACTCACTCATATATGGTCATTGCTTTGCTCCTGTAGTTCTTAATTTTGAAGTTGCTTCATTTATTCTGCCTCTGTTCCCTCACAAACTCAACCTATAGATCAGAAATTTCATACCCAACATGCATCATTTACCTTTCATTGCGGACTTCAAACACTCCTTTTACCATCACCCCAGCCAGTGTCAAACTAACCTCATTCCATCAGTTTCCCTGTACCTTTCTTGCCTGGACAGATGCATCTCCATCTTGTGAGAGTATCTGTGTGCCTAATCTACCAGACTTAGGGCAATATCAAGACAAATGACTCTGGCAGAAATCCATTGGTTTTTGACACTGCGTGTGTGTAACAGTTGTCTAATTTCAGAGGTTAGCTATTGTATGGCAGTCTATTTGAGCTAGACATACTCCTCTGCCTGGCTCTGTCTGAAAGTGGGATGAAAGCACATTAATGGAAGCACAAAAAGGGTTGCTTTCAGGTAACAGATGCTTAAACCTTTGTTTCCCAGTGCTTTGTAGTTGCTATGTCCAAGCAGAGACCATTAGGAATTGTGAATGTGATCAGTATGTTGCCTTTAAAAAGATGCTGCTCCCACATCTTATTGTGTTATATGCACAAGCAAGCAAACCATATTGGGCTTTTAATTTCTTCAATGACCTGTTTCTCAAGTTTGATCTAGAGTCATTTTTTAAGGTGTGCTGTTAGATGGAGTTGTATAAAACAGCCTAATTAATACCATAAATACTAGTCAAGACAAAGTGATTGTATTTTAACACATCCTAAACTACTCAAATTAAAGTCTAGATATATTATTGTTTTAAATCCTAGTTTCAATGACATGTGTTTCTGTTGAGAAAATTCATTTTACAGGCAAATGAACCTAGTTTTATACAGGACTCTTTCAGGGGTCTGCACATCATTTTTCTTCTCATTGGTAAGGATGTGAAATTAAAATACTATTGCTTACATGTAGCCTCAACTCCTTAGCGCACAAATTTGAAGGGTGTATAACCCACTGTGTAAATTTTCACTACTGCCCTTTTGTCTGCAAAACATAGCAAGTGACTCTAGAATACAGATTCATGGAAGAAGGAGAAAAATGAAAAAGTGCAGATACAGGTGAATAACCTATTTTTCAAAGCAAAATTGCCAGTTGTGTGAGAGAACAGAGGGAAGGAAGGAGAGAGGGAGTAGCTACACTACTCAGCTTACATGCATATCTAGCAAAGGTGAAGATCATTCATAATCACTATTAGTACTGAACAAAACTTGTATTGAGTTTTTCAAATGAAGTATTTAAACTTGATTTTTAAGAGAAAAAGGCATGAGGAAATAGAATTTTTTGTTTTGTTTTTGTTTGTTTTTGTAAATGTAGAATACCAACTAAAGCTCTACTTTTCTATTATTGGAAAGAGGCTTCTAGGTATGTCATTCCTTTGGTAAACATCAATGGATAATGGATGAGTTTTCAGTCATGAAAATAATGTAAATGATTAGCTTTATCTTGATGCTCTTGACCTAATCAAAGGGAAGGTATACTCATAAGGGATGTAATTATTTTGCAGTCTAGTGGGGGAGGGAGGAATCTACTCAAAACAGTTTTTAAAATGATGAAATCACAGATAATATTTTTCTACAATTCTGTACAATCATACTTTATACTAGTTTCCTCCGCACAGCATGTAAGTGAGTCTAAGGTACTGCAGCAGGAATTCAACTGTATTGTACCTTTTGGCAGACAATTAAAATAGCATCTCTTCAGGTGCTTGGAACTGCTGTCATACAATTGAAATGCTAGTAAAAAGGGTTAAATAGTACTGAATACTTCAAATGATTGTTTCGTTTAGAGTATGATCTAGGAAATTTTCTAATCATACTATTAATGTATAATCTAAACTGTTCCAGATATAACTATGAACAGTCCTGGAAAGATATCATTGCTTGCATCCCTGTCAAATGGCAGGTTTTGTAGTCTTCAAAGGAAATTGAAATTTATACAATGAATAAATTTTCAAACATATGAAAACAAAAGTTTTTTTGCGTTTGATTTTTCCGATACTAACACTTATTAAAAAAGACTGCAGTGTGGTTTTTAACTCACATTTAACTAACTTTGCTCCTTATATATACAATATGCATTCCCACCTAGAAATAACTAATTAAATTGTTTCTAAACTAATAAAAGTAGGGGGTTTTTTCCTGCACTTACTATGCTGGTGTTTTGTCAAACATTTATTCCACTACTTTGCATTTTTATTCATCTTAACCTTTATGAGTACAGTCAACAGAGGACTGATGGGGAAAAAAAAGACCTCAGTAGAAGATCTCAAGTGCATTCAACTCTAATTAAAAACTGTATATTTGTAAGGTGTCCAGACCAAAAGATGCTAAGAATATTAAAATTTGGTAGTACTTAGACTGTTATCCTGAAGCTGCTTGCATGTGGACTAACTGCTGCATATGTATAAAGCGCCATTAAAGTCACAGGGCTCTGTGCACATGAAATTATCCATCTGTACACAAGAAGCTGAAGGATGGGATGGGGGGGGGCATAAATTGTAGGCTCCAAAGAGCAGGAACCTTGTTTTTTCATCTGCTATAAAGTGCTAAATAAATTTTGAAAATTAAAATGTTACAAATGAATGAAAAATATAAGGAAATACTCTACTGATTCAGACAAAATCACTCTTAAGTCATAAGGTATGGCGAACTCAAGTTGTGATTCTGAAATTGTATAATCTCTTCAGGCTTGCAACACAGAAAAACGAGAATTATTAGTCAATGTGAAAGATGTGAAATATTTGTATATTTTAGGTAAAATGGCAATTATGATGGGAGATACATCTCCAAAAAATGTATTTCTCAGAAGTCTTGTTAAATTCATGGAGAAGCTGAATACAGTGTGAAGGTATTTCATCAAGCTTCCAGAATCAATAGAAATACGGTTTGCCTTCACAACAACCAGGAAAAAGTGATTTGAGAGACTGGGGGAGTACTGTATGTTAAATTGGCTGTTTTTTAAAAGTTTTCTTGTGTGCACTTGAACCCAGTCTGCCCATAACCGACATGAAAAGTTCAAATGGAATTTTAATTATATATTTAATTTCTCCCATTTTGATAATTCATTAAAACAACATAAAGACTTAACATTTCTGACAAAACAAAATTGTCACAACCTCAACTAGCACTGTTAGTGAAACTACACAACATTTCTTTCTTATCCTGAGAAATGTCTCAATCTTTCCGACTGCAAGTCATTTTCTGATTTGTACAGAACCTGTCACACACCCTACCTCTTAAAAAATTACAGTGTGGTAACAGTGCTAGTTGAGGTTGTGATAATTTTGTTTTGTCAGAAATGTTTAGTGAGGGCCACCTATGAATCCCCTAACTTGCTTAAATTCCTGAGAAGGAGGGCAGGGGGAGAGAGGCTTTAGGACGAATATAGTAGGAACTATAAAAAAAAAAAGAGAGAGAAATACCTATATCCCTGTGCTAAAGCTGGTCACAATATTAAACAACAGCGCAAATTATTGTGCGCAAGCATTATGTAATCATGGAGCTTTACAATCAAACTATAAACCAGTTGTAAACTATCTCAGATTCCTAGGCATAGTAACTTTTATTTATAACATGAATATACATTTATATATCACTCAGCTCCATTACAATATTAAATTACTTTGAGACACAAACATTGTTTGCTTAATTACAGATCGGAATGTAATAGTAAAAAGAGTCAAGGGTAGCAATTCAACCTGATTTTCCATATTTCCTTGTTCTTAAATGGAATCACACAGCTTTAATAATTTTAATGTAATTCTTTATATGGTTAGCTTCATTAGATTTTAGTGATGGTTTTTGCCAACAAAGAAAAATATAGAAAAGATAATCCTACAAGCAGTTTGTCAAAGATAAATTCCATTCCTGGACAACTAATACATAGCAAGAAATAGAAGAAGCAGGATGGGGAGAATGCAGATGAAGTCCCATTTTTTAGATTATTTGGGGGGAGGGGGGCCGGTGTCAGTGTCCTAATGCTTAATAAAGGCTCTAACACCAAACTGTCAAAGAAAAAATTAAAGGGAACCCAAAACAATCCTCAAAGATCTTCATAGGATAGAAGGCATTTGATCTCGGGAAAGCAATTTTATTGGTTCTTGATTAGATATTTATCTTTTGGGCATTTATCACAATTTGTAGCTGGAAGGAACAAATAAGGTCTTGGTATCTCTAACCTGTCATAAATGTTTCTCAACACATGCTTTTAAACCAATATCCAAGAAAATGAAAGGACTCATTTATTACACTAAATAATACACTAAATCTCCCTACAAAAGCACAGGAACAAATCTACAGACACACCCCTGGAGCCCCAACCAGGGTTATTCTATCTACTACCCACGATTAGGGTTGCCAGATGGTTTCAACAAAAATACTGGACACACTTGACATTACATCACAATCTACATTACATCTTATTTAGAAAATACTGGATATTTATATTTTCTCAATTTGTTTCCTGAACAGAAAGCTCAAATACTGGACTGTCTGGTTCAAAACCAGACACCTGGCAACCCTTCCCAAGATCCATAAACCTGGAAATCCTGGAGGCCCATCATCTCAGGCATTGGCACTCTCACTGCAGGACTGTCTGGATATGTGGACTCTCTACTTAGACCCTACACCATCAGCATTCCCAGCTATTTTCGAGACATCAGTGACTTCCTGAGAAAACTACAATGCGTTGGTGATCTTCCAGAAAATACCATCCTGGCCACCATGGATGTAGAGGCTCTCTACACCAACATCCCACACGTAGAGGGAATACAAGCTGTCAGAAACAGTATCCCTGATGATGCCACGGCGCAACTGGTGGCCGAACTCTGTGACTTTATCCTCACCCATAACTATTTCAGATTTAGGGACAATTTATACCTTCAAACCAGTGGCACCCACATGGCCCCACAATATGCCAACATTTTTATGGCTGACCTGGAACAACGCTTCCTCAGCTCTCATCCACGAGCGCTGCTCCTCTACTTACGCTACATTGATGACATCTTCATCATCTGGACCCATGGGAAGGAGGCTCTGGAAGAATTCCACCGTGACTTCAACAGTTTCCACTCCACCATCAATCTCAGCCTGGACCAGTCTATACAAGAGATCCACTTCCTGGACACTACAGTGCGAATAAGTGATGCTCACATAAACACCACCGTATACCGAAAACCTACTGACCACTATGCTTACCTACATGCCTCCAGCTTCCATCCACATGATCCATTGTCTACAGCCAAGCACTAAGGTACAACCACAGTTACTCCAACCCCTCAGACAGAGACAAACACCTACAAGATATTCACCAAACATTCTTAAAACTACAATACCCGCCCGAGGAAGTAAGGAAACAGATTGACAGAGACAGATGTGTACCCAGAAGCCCCTTGCTACAAGACAGGCCCAACAAAGAAAATAACAGAACACCACTGGCCATCACATATAGTCCCCAGCTAAAACCTTTCCAACGCATCATCAGTGATCTACAACCCATCCTGGACAATGATCCCTCAATCTCACTGACCTTGGGAAGCAGTCCTGTCCTCGCCTACAGACAGCCCACCAACCTGAAGTAAATTCTCATCAGCAACTTTACACTATACCACAGTAACTCTAACTCAGGAACCAATTTCTGCAACAAACTTCAGTGCCAACTCTGCCCACATATCTACACCAGCAACACCATCACAGGACCTAACCACATCAGCCACACCATCACGGGCTCTTTCACCTGCACATCTACCAATGTAATATATGCCATCATGTGCCAGCAATGCCCCTCTATCATATACATTGGCCAAACTGGACAGTCTCTACGTAAAAGAATAAACAGACACAAATCAGATATCAGGAATGGTAACATACAAAAACCTGTAGGACAACACTTCAATCTCTCTGGACACACAGATTTAAAAGTAGCCATCCTGCAACAAAAAAACTTCAAAAACAGACTTCAAAGAAAAACTGCACAGCTACAATTTTTTTGCAAATTTGACACTATCAATTTAGGTTTAAACAAAGACTGTGAATGGCTAGCCAACCACAAAAGCAGTTTCTCCTCTCTTGGGCTACGTCTACACCACGAGTTTTCGCAGCAAAAAATAAGCTAATGGGCTAATTTGCATGAGTCACGATCTCATTTGCGTATCTTCTACCGATCTGTTTTTGCGCTAGGGTTTTTGTGCAAAAACAAGCAGTGTGGACGTTTTCTTTTTGTGCAAAAACCCCTTTTTTCCACAAGATCCTTATACCCCAAAAAAGCACACTGCTCGTTTTTGCGCCAAAACCCTAGTGCAAAAACGGATCGGCAGAAAGTATGCAAATGAGATTGTGACTCATGCAAATGAGTCCCTCATTAGCATATTTTTTGCCGAGAAAACTCGTAGTGTAGACATAGCCTTGGTGTTCACATCTCCACATCAGCTGCTAGAAGCAGGCCACATCCTCCCTGACTGAATTGACCTCGTTATCTCTGGCCTTCCTCTTGATTGGTACTCCTTTCTTTTCATGTGCCTGTATATTTATACCTACCTCTGGAATTTCCACTACATGCATCTGATGAAGTGGGTCTTTGCCCACGAAAGCTTATGCTCCAATAAATCTCTTAGTCTATAAGGTGCCACCGGACTTCTCGTTGTTTATGCAGATTCAAACTAACACGGCTACCCCTCTGATACTAAATAATCTGAGTTCTCACTTGTATTAAGATCTCTTTATACCACTATGGCAGTATAAAGGAGCCTTTCCCTGACAGTTTCATATTTGATTGACTAGATAGTCTAGTAGCTAAATGAAATGTAATAAATTAGGCCCCAATCCTTCGAAGACTTAAGCTTGTATGTAACTTGCCTCTCAGAAATCAAGGGGATTATGCATTTGAAAAAAAAAGTTACCTTTACATAATTTTGTGTAAAATCAAGGATTTATGTTTTAAGCAGAAGATCTGGTGATCCAAGCAAAGGATATGAAAGACTTGATAGCAAGATTTTTAATAGCTAATTTTGCATTTTATTCCCTATAGAAATACCATCCCTGCTTTCCTTCAGAAAGGTATCTGCTCCCTCCCTAAAGAGATCTCAGTCATAAGACAATACAGGGTCCATCCTTCCAGATTCAGTCCCATATTTTAAGCGCTACTTAGAAAACGGAAGGCCACTGTTTCGAGTTCAGTACTAGAAGGTAGGAATATATCTGTTTTGTTGGGAATATAAGCTGGATCTGATGCCCTTTCCTTCCATTTGCTATGCAAGATCCTTTCCCTTTTAGCATTGGACACAGTATCTCAATGTCACTTGAAATTTGAATTTTAGTTGGCAGTGGACACAGTCACAATTGCTTATCACAATGTTGTTAACCCCTGGCATTTAAAGTGTGTCAGGCTAGGGTTACCACACCTCAGGCTTTTCCTTCACGTGACCTCATTTTTGGTCCACCAATCTGGATTGGTACTCCTGGATTGGTACACCCAGCTAGGGCTTTCTTGCGCAAGATATTCATGTTACCTGTCTACACTGGCCTCTTGAGCAAGAACAGTTGCGCAAAAGGGCTTATTCCTGAGCGGGAGCGTCAGAGTTCTTGCGCAAGAAGCCCTGATTTCATACATTAGAACCTCAGTTTACTTGCGCAAGAACTCGCGGCCACTGTAGACAGGCAGCAAGTTTTTGCGCAAGAGCGGCCGCTTTGGCGCAAGATCGCGCCAATGTAGACGTAGCCACATTGTCCTTCACTCTCATCTCCCTACCCAACACATATGTGGGGAGGTTGTTACTTCTGTTACTGCTTGCAAAGTATGTTATTTTTGGGCTTTGATGGGTCTGTGCATTTCATTATTTTCATTTCTCTCTTACACTTACATTTAATTCTTTGAGTTCTCAAATCCTAACCTGTCATGGCTGGAGTAATTATCCTTATGGTAATTGGTGCTTCTGGACATGGCTTGCATGTCCCTGCAGCCCCTGAGAGAGGCAGAGCAGGGGGTCTCCACATGCTGTGCTTGTCTGCAGACACCACTCCTGCAGCTCCCATTAATCAATAGCGGGGAACCGTGGCCAGTAGAAGCTGTGAGCTCAATGCCTATAGATGAGGGGCAGCACGTGGAGTCATGGAGTCACTGCTGTACATGCCAGCTGCTTTCAGGAGTAAGCCTGCCTTAACCCCACTGCTCCATCACCTGAAAGCCATCTCAGTTAAATGGTGCTCAGGCAGAGCCTGCATCCTGAACCTCTACCCCAGCCCTGAACCTCCTCCTACACCCAATCTCCTGCCCCAGACATGAATCCCCCTGCACCCAAACTCCTTCCCAGAGCTTGCATCCTGAAACACCTCCTGGATCCCAATCCCCTGCCTTGAGCTAAGCACGGAGCCCTTTCCACACTCCATACTCCTTGGCCCAAGACCAGAGCCTACACCCCAACCCCTCAGCCCAGTTTGGTGAAAGTGAGTGAGGCAGGGGGATAGAGTGAGCAGGTGAGGCCCTGGAAAAGGGTTGCAGCAGGGGCAGGGCTTCTAAGAAAGAGCAGGAAGGAGGTGGGGCAAGGGTATTCAGGTTTGAGGTAGATCTTACATTGCACTTAAATTTGAAAAGTGATCTCAAATTTTAAAAAGGTTGGAGACCACTGTCCCAAAGCATGGGGAATGGGGTGGCTGCCCCAAACCGCCAGAGGATGGGCCAGCTCTGCACATACTTATCCAGCTTCCCTTTTGCCCATCCTGCTCCCCCTATAGCAGTGTTTCTTAAACTGTTCTATGGCGCACCAGTGTGCTGTGAGGCAATCAGAGGTGTGCAGCGGAGAACAACATAGTTTAAAATGGCAGGCAACTTTTTTTTTTGCTTAATAACTTTCCCCCAACTTTTTTTCCCCACCCCCCACAAAAAATCCTTGGTGTTCCTCGTTTAAAAAAAAAGATTGTTTGGTGTTCCTTGGTCTTAAAAAGTTTAAGAGATACTGCCTACAGTGTCCTCTTTTGGGGAACTGGAACTATGGTTATCCTAAGCAAGGCTTCTCCCTGACTAAAAAGCATGAAATGGTAACACAGTTTTTGGCAGATTGCTTGTGTTTGCTTTCTGGGTTTTGAGCCGTTCACTGGCCTCACGTTTTCCAGCTTTCCACCCCCAAACTGGTCCCTTTTTTTAAGGCGGGGCAGATTCCCACATTAGAATGGGACATTAGGAAAGACGACAAATATCGGCTCTTGCACAGTAAAACCCTCAGCGCCAGTAACGCAGGGCCCTGGCTGCAGAGAGCTGGGAACGGGGCTGCGACACGCGCAAGCAAGCTCACTCCCGCCCCTTCCTCCCCCATTCCTACCCAACGCATGCGCATTTGGGAGCGGGGCGGGGCTTTGAGCAGAGTGAGTCATGAATGGTGGCAGCCGCCGGCCTCCAGGGGGCGCTGCAGCGCGAGCCGGAACGCACGCCGCAAATAGCCGCAGCCTCGTCTTGTCTCGTCGCCTGTTGCGGTCGCTGCCTGTCGCGCGACTCTCCAATCCCAACGGCCGCCACGAGACTCGGTGCCCGCGCGCCGCCCGCAGGCCCCCTCCGCCCGCCCGCCCGGAGCAGCGCGTAGGACCCCCGCCCGCCCGCACTGAGGAGCGGCCGGCGCCATGCCCAAGAATAAAGGTGAGGCCGCGCGGGCAGCCCCCCTCGGGCCAGGCCTGGCCCGGAGCGGCCTGTGCTCGGGGGTCGGTCCGCGCCGGGCGGGCTGCGGGGGAGCGCTGCTCTGGCTCTAGGAGCGGCCTCCTCTCGCCGGCTCACGTGGGGGACCCGGGCAGGGCGGGCACAGCCGCTGCGGCCTGGCCTTGCTGCCGGGCTCCAGCGTAGCCCTGTGTGAGTGACGCTGCCCGGGGCAGCCCCGCGTCACTGCCGCCCCCGCCTCCCTCTGCCGGGCGCGAAGGAGCCGGGCCGGGCCTGGGGTCTCGGCTCCGCGCTGCCAGAGCCCGGGTCCCTCTCGGTGGGCTCCTCTCAGGCCCGTGGCCCAGACGTGCGCGGCCTTTGCGGCAGGTGACCGCGGCGGGCGGGGGTGCGCGTTGGAAGGGAGCAGTGTGAATAGTGAAGGGGGAAAAGAGTGGTGAATAGAGAAGCAAACTCCGGGGGCAAGTTGGGTGCCCTGTGGCAGAATCCAACTCCACTGCCTGTGCTATGTCCAGGCACCTGGCAGCGCTGTTTGTTGTTATCGTACGTACACATCTCTACAGGGGCACTAGCAGATGTTCCTATATTTTAGCCACCCTAACGGGTGTTGTTCACATGTGGCTCTTCACGGTTCTCCCCCCGGCCCCCGGTGCTGACGTGAAAGAGGAGAGAAAGGAAGCAGCTACTTTTTGTGGCAGGGCTTACAAAACTGTCAGCTGCTCTTGCTGACTTTTCAACAAGAAAGACTAATCCTGTTGCTGAAACGCTGCTGTTTAAAAGGAACACATCGATTTGAAAATCACTTTTCCAGCTAGATATTTGCACCTACTGATGCTCCAAGGAAATCGCCTGAAATTATTTTTCTTTAACTTTTAAATTTAATCTGTTGAACTTTATCTTGTTTATAGTCACTTTCATGTTTTTGTTGATAGTAAGGTACATTTCCTGTCTTGTGTATTTGCATAATGATATTATTTACTGATTTGGGATGAAGGGTGCCTATAGATGCTTCTCCTATCCAAGCAAAGATGTGCTCACTAGTAGCAGCAGTGCCACAGCTGAAACTGGAGATTCATCACAGTGTCCCTTTGTAGTCTGTTTCCTGAACAGTCATGAAGGTTGATTAACGAAGGTCAGTCAAAATAATGAGGAGTCTTGTGGCTCTGCAGAGACTAACAGATTTATTTGGTCAAAGCTTTTGTGAGCAAAATCCCGCTTCATCCGACGAAGTGGGGTTTTGCCCATGAAGGTATGTGCCCGTATAAATCTGTTGGTCTTTAAGGTGCCATTGGAGTTGGGCACAGATACAGACTCTCATGGTTACCTCTCTGAGATCCACCAAAATGCAATGAATCGCAGGTTCAGGGTTGATGGTAGTAAATACTCTTTTGAAGACTGCTGTTACCTACATTTCAAAATGTGTTTAAATAATAGTGCTGTATAATCTTTTAATTAATCCCTTGTTTGACAATGGCAAAATAAGAACAAATATGGGATTATTTTATAATAAATATTGCTGAAATTGATACAGAGAAACAGAGAGCACTCCAGACCTTAAATACAATAACAAGATGCCATTAGCATATTATCATTGCTGTGAGATTGAGGGGTGGTGCTCAAAAGATATGATTCAGTTTCTCCTACATTTTTCTTCTGTGGTGTGGGACTGAGGAGTTTATATGCACATTAATTTCTTCTGTCTCTGTCCCATGTGGGATATTTTTCTTGTATCTTAGCCCCAGAATTAGGAAGGGATGGAACAGAAATGAGAAGATGATAAAATTATTGCTGAACTGGTTTTTAAGTTGTTCCTGCAGCTGATGCTGGACTTCTAAGAGTCCAAAGAAATAAATTTTTATGTTCCTAATAAATATGAGGAAAAAAATTACCATTTGTCTTTCGCAGTTTTGATATTAGCCAGCCTCTTCATCCTTTTGAAAAAATACTTGAAATCATCATTGTGCTGTGACAATCACCATCAGCTTTAGCACAGGCCTAGATACAGTGCTTTAAATCGTCAATAGTGAAATTAGGTACACAGGTCTAACAAATTATTGATATTTCATCGTTCCAACACATGCTTTTATATAGGTTTATAAATTGCGTGTGGTAATTTATTTATTTTTTCAATTCAGGTAAGGGAGGTAAAAATAGACGACGAGGTAAGAATGAGAATGAATCTGAGAAAAGAGAATTGGTGTTCAAGGAGGATGGACAAGGTGAGATTTTTGAATTGTAATTGTCATTACATACATTCAGTCAAATATGGTAGCAGCCATACTTTACAGGCTTTTACGTAAGGGATAATTGGGCTGAAGCCAAAATCTAGGATGTTAAGTCTTTGTTACTGTTTGTATTTAAAGTGACTACATAATGTATTTTACACTACACCCCCTCTTAGATTTATGTATGGTTTATTTTTCTCCGGAATATGTTGAAATGATATATAAGTGCTTGCATTTATTATCTCTGACTTCCAGAGCAAGTGCGCTCAGTTGACACATGGCAACAATAGGTGAATCTATCACCAGCCCACTCTACTTCTCAAGACAGATGACAAAAAACAAGCAGACCATTTGGGGACAAGAGAGCACAGCATTATTTTCTCCCTTCTTCTGGGGTGTTCTGAATCCTATCTTCAGGAGTCCTATTGCTCTCACAAGGATGGTATCCCTAAATCACAATGAAAAGCTCACTTCTTTCACACTTATTAGCCTTTAACTGAGAAATGCAAAGTTTCCATCACTTCTGTCTGCTGAAAGATCTCATGGGAAGGTGCAGGCAAGAATGTCCTTCGCTACTTGAGTACAACCGCAGTTTCTCGGACAATGCTACTGGTTGCTACAACTTCATACCTTCCCTTGGCCTACAGGCGGCTCTTGTACATTTCAAAGGGAGAGGAACAGCAGTCGGGACCAGAGTGAGTGGGATTGTTTCAATCCCTGCTCATGCCATTTCCCTGCTGCCCCCCCTGTTCCCCAACCCCTACCCCCACTCAGAGACCGTGCTGGAGGGAACTGGTTTTTAAGCCGGCTCACCTCAGCACCAGCTCCTGCTCTCCCCCCACCACCCTCCAACCCCCTGCTGCGCCTCTCTGATAGAGGTAGCAAGGGGGGGTAAGTGACTAGTTGAGTACCTATTCGACTACCTGATAAGCATTTGCTTTTCAGGTAGTCGAGTAGTCACTTACCTCGGTAGGAATAACATATTGCACCTTCCCCTCACAGAGCCTCCAGAGTATGCTCCTGCAGGGAAGGACTGTCTTTTGTTCTGTTTCTACAGTCTCACACACAGTGGGATCCTGGTTCATGACGAGGGTTTCTTGGTGAAACCGTAAAATAAATACATACTTTTTGTAAAACTTCCTGATGGCTGTTTAAAACTATCATTACGTAATTCAGCAACATTTTGGCTTCTCTCTTCCAGAGTATGCTCAGGTTATTAAGATGTTAGGCAATGGAAGATTGGAGGCACTGTGTTTTGATGGTGTGAAGAGGTTATGTCATATCAGAGGGAAGCTAAGAAAAAAAGTAAGTAACTGATGTGGAAAATAAATGAATCCTGTTGTGCTAGATATATAATCTTCTGTAAATTGATATTGCACACTCTGAAATAAAGGGATACTTCTAAAAAATTCCTAATTATGGTATTAGCAACTTTAAATTACTAAAATTGAACACATTTTAAAACTCACATTTAGTTTTTTTCTGTTTGTTAGCTACTTGCACTTCTCTTGACTCGGGCAATAAATCTTGCCCATAGTCACGCTGACTTTCAGGTTCTTAGGGACTGCAGATGTTCCAGGGAGGTTCTGGCTTGTGTTTAAAAAAAAAAAAAAGTCAGTTTTTTATTTTATAGAAATATTTCAATTGGACTTCGGTTTTATAAAAACTCTGTTACAAACTCTGAATTTTGGATTGAGTTTAAGGTTACTGGGTCACGATAACCTGGTGGATAGCATAACAGTAATTAAAATTGAGGCTAGCTTACTGTTTAACAGTTCTAAAATCTTCATGCTTTGTTGGATAGTCTTGCAAATTGATGTACCTCACGGGAGTAAAATTAGTGGTTCATATTGCAGGAAATGTGAGGGTTCCTATAATCTCCTAAAAATTATATGTGCAACAAAACAAAGGCTCTGTTGCACACCTGATTGTTTTGCAAGTAGCCTGGCATTAGAATAACGGAGCTCAAGGTGATATGCTGTGGCAAATTCATGCACAATTTTGACTGCCAGGATTGTCAGTTTTCTGAAAATGTACGTTATGCACATTGCTTTTTGTTTATATTCTGCAGGTGCTCCATTTGAATTCTGGAAACCTTGCCTAAAAAGCAAAATTTCTAGTTAAATTGATAATTCCATAACATGCATACTCAAATGTTACTTGAGGAAATATTGTCAAGGAAAATAGCTTTAATTGATAGAGGGAAGATAAAGTGAGCAGAAGCATTAAAGTAATAGTCATGCTCCTTACTACTTTCCTGAGTAGTGGAACTGAGTGTGATCAAAGAACAGCAAGTAGTTACTCCTCTCATCAAAGTCAGTGTGGTCAAAGGAATTGCTGAATTTCAGGAAAAGCACCCATAATAGACATACCTTTTCCTAATAACTGGTATATAGTTCACATCGCCTAATGGGGAGTCAGGTGTTGTCGTCAGTCAAAACATTATTTTAGGTTTATCATGAAAAATAAATGCAGAAACCCTCAATTTTCTACCCAAATTTTTGTAATGTACAAAATCAAAAATTTGCATACATCATTTTCATACCCTCAAAGTGCTGTTGTTTTTGTGAAAGAGATCCAAAGAAATTGTCAGATGCTAATGGGGAAATTAGTTGCAGTACCATTTAAGAATCATCAGATGATGTTCCCCCTTCAAGCTCCCAACTGCTATAGAGAAATTAGGCAGCGCACAAACTACGTTAAAAATTTTAAAATGATACTTTAACATAAAAAGACTTTTCTTGACTGTGTTCTGCCTATGTTAAAATGGAAGTGGCCCTGTAATTAGTCGAAACAATAGTAAAGAATAAAATTGTGAAGCATGTAGAAGAACATAATTTGTTGGACAAAAGTCAACATGGTTTCTGTAAAGGGAAATCCTGTTTTACTAATCTATTACAGTTCTTTGAAGGGTTAACAAACATGCGGACAAGGGGATCCAGTAGATATAGTATACTTAGATTTCCAGAAAGCCTTTGACAAGGTCCCTCACCAAAGGCTCTTGTGTAAATTACATGGCCATGGGATAAGAGGAAGGTCCTTTCTTGGATTGAGAACTGGTTAAAAGACAGGAAACAAAGGGTAGGAATAAATGGTAAATTTTCAGAATGGAGAGGGTAACTAGTGGTGTCCCCAAGGGTCAGTCCTAGGACCAATCCTGTTCAACTTATTCATAAATGATCTGGAGAAAGGGGTAAGCAGTGAGGTGGTAAAGTTTGGATGATACCAAACTGTTTAGGATAGTCAAGACAGAAGCAGACTGTAAGGGACTCCAAGAAGATCTCACCAAACTGAGTGATTGGGCAACAAAATGGCAAATGAAATTTAATGTGGATAAGTGTAAAGTAATGCACATCGGGAAAAATAACCCCAACTATACGTACAGTATGATGGGGGGCTAATTTGGCTACGACAAATCAGGAAAGAGATCTTGGAGTTATCGTGGACAGTTCTCTGAAAACTTCCACACAGTGTGCAGCGGTCAAAAAGGCAAATAGGATGCTAGGAATTATTAAGAAAGGGATAGAAAATAAGACCCAGAATATCTTACTGCCCCTGTATAAAACTATGGTACGCCCACATCTTGAATACTGACTGTGTACAGATGTGGTCTCCTCACCTCAAAAAAGATATTTTGGCCTTGGAAAGGGTTCAGAAAAGGGCAACTAAAATGATTAGGGGTTTGGAACGGGTCCCATATGAGGAGAGGTTGGAGCGACTGGGACTTTTCGGTTTAGAAAGGAGGAGACTGAGGGGGGATATGATAGAGTGTGTATAAAATCATGAGTGGTGTGGAGAGGGCCGATAAAGAAAAGTTATTTATTAGTTCCTAAATAGAAGAACTAGAGGACACCAAATGAAATTAATGGTTAGCAGGTTTAAAACTAATAAAAGAAAGTTCTTCTTCACACAGCATGTAGTCAGCCTGTGGAACTGCTTGCCAGAGGAGGCTGTGAAGGCTGGGACTATAACAGAGTTTAAAGAGAAGCTAGATAATTTCATGGAGGTTAGGTCCATAAAAGGCTATTAGCCAGGGGATAAAATGGTGTCCTTGGCCTCTGTTTGTCAGAGGCTGGAGAGGGGTGGCAGGAGACAAATCGCTTGATCATTGTCTTCCGTCCACCCCCTCTGGGGCACCTGGTGCTGGCCACTGTCGACAGACAGGATACTGGGCTAGATGGACCTTTGGTCTGACCCGGTACGGCCGTTCTTATGTTCTTAATCTTACTGGTGGTACCGCCCCTCTGTGATAATGTGGTGTCACATTAGAGCCAGTAGTAGTTTTAGTGGATGTATGAGATTGCTTAGTTAAGTTCTAGGATTCCAACCTTCCAAAAAGCTTGTTTTTAATTATCAAGGTGCTGTAAAATCCATGTGCATAGAGAAAATGTTTGGAAAACTAGTATAGGTGTGTAACACAGTAGGGTTAGAATAGATTTAGGTAGGTTATTTCACACCTATACAATTTTCTTATACTGCAGGAGGTTGGACAGGAGTCCTTGAAAAAAGTGTAGAGTCTGGAATTGCCTTGCTACAAACACTCATAAGTGTGTTAGGGCTGTGAATTGGTCACAGATTCCATGAGTTTCCAGGGCCTTTGTGATTTCTGCAGCAGCTGGCTTAAGGGCCTCCTGAGCAGCTTGGCAGCCTTTGGGCCAGTCACACCAATCACTGCTGAGGCAGTATTGGGCCACTCGCCTCCCCTCTCCAGCAGCAGTAGGTGTTTGGGTATAAGGAGGGGTCTCAGAGCTGGGTCAGGAGGTGGTAGCACAGGTGGGAGTGGGGACTGCAATCAGTGCTTACTGTGAGGGGCTCCCCAGAAGCAGCAAGATGTCCCTAGACAGAGGCATGGGGGAGGCTCTGCGCGCTGCTTCTGCCTGTAGACACTGATGTCACCTCTCCCACTGACTGCAGTTTCCAGCCAATAGGAGCTGTGGAGTCAGTGCTCTGGGCACCTGCACCACTGCCTATGAGCTGAAGACCATGTTGCTGCTTCCAGGGTACCACGCAGAGCCAGATAGGGGACCTGCCAAATCCTGCTCTCCCAATCCCACACACCATGCCAATAGTCCCGGGCCATCCCCCAGAGTACTCTCGGCACCCCTGGACCACTCCCTGCCCCAGAGCACCCAAGATTTAGTCAGATATATAGGACAAGTTGTGAACAGGTCACAAGCAATGAATTTTTGCTTACTGCCCATGCTGTTCATTTACTAAAAATTACATGTGACTGAAATGTAGCCTTACTTATAGTACAAATACCATCCTTCCTGCCTCCATCCTTGGCACCTGTGAAAGAGGCCAAGAGGAGGGCACAGATGGTAGCTGAGTCGAAGTGATGTTCTTCCAGAAAGCCACCTTGTTCCTTTTCATTTTAACATCTTGCCTTGCTCTTTTTTTCTTTAGCCGTAGACAATCTTTAGAAGCAAAACCCCAATTTTTTCAGTCTCTTAAATGGTCTAAAAATGATAATAACTATCCTTTGGGGGGGGAAAAAGATAAGTCTGTTAAGATGAACTAGAAATGTTGCTACTACTGTTGTTAAAGTTTAATCTTGGAAGGAAAAGCCCTTGGTTGATGGGCGTAAATGCTGTCAAAGATGGTAGTAACTGTCACCCCCAAATGGTGTTTGGCATTAAACTGGAACAACTTAGGTAGTAGTGCCATCTTGAGTCCCTCTCTCTGGCCTGTTCTAGTTAAGATACCTCTCAGATTTAGGATGATGAAGGCCTGGGTTCCCATGAAACCGTGGGGTTGACATCTATGATGCAGCTCAGCTTTATCTATTCTTTGTGTCTGCTCTTTTTTTTTTTTTTTTTTTTTTCGTACTTTCCCCAGTTTTCTTTAAGGCCCAAAAAGAGAGCAGTGGATATAATTATCAATCCTGTGCCTTCCCCCCACCCCACCACCAACTAGGCTTAATACTTGACATACCAATTTTGGCCCATTTACCTCTGGTGTCATATCTCCTGTTTTTAACTAGCATAATTTCAATGCAGTCCTTGAATTGTATCAGCTTAGACTTTTTGTTTAGACTAATTCAGTTATTCTGTCTCCCTTTCATACCTTTTCACATTGTATTTTGTTATACATTATTTTAACATCTTATTACCTTTGACATACTACTTACACTTGAGCTTACAATTCAAGTGAATTTGCAGCCCTACAGTGGACACTGCCCTGCAATTTGATGTCCCATTTGACCCCAGTAGCTATTGTAGCACACTGTGCTTCCTGATAATATGGAATAATAACAGTTAGCCCCCGGTTTAGGGGTTAACTGCACCTCTGTCCCATTGGTTATCTCCTAAAAGGACATTCTTTCCATTTGGTAAACCTGATAAGTTTCAAAGTCCTTCAAACTCTTTCAGCAGGGTTTGCCCCTTTGGTTACAATCAGACATCAATTGTAAGATCCAAAACAAGGGCTCCTCAGCCAGTTCAGGCTGGCCTTCAATACTAAAGGCTCATTCTTTGGTTCCTGAGATCCTTGAACCTGTTTTGAATCAGTATATTCAAGTCACCCAATGGGCGGTACTTTTCTGCAGTTTTCCTGTTCCAGGTCTGCGGTAATTGAACCTCCCTCTCTCCCAGTTTTAGTTCTTAGAGGAAGCTGGGTAATATGCCAACATACAATTTCTATCTTACACAGATACAGATAATATTTATAACCTTGAAACAATAGTGTCAAAGACATGAATATATCAGTAACATCTGCCACAGTGGGGATACACCACATGGATATACTAGGACAGTGGTTCTCAAATTTTTTGACCCATGTACCGCCTGACTCAATGCAAAACTTTCCGCAGACCACTAGTGGCTAATGGAAACTCACAGTTAATTACATAATTATGCCCGAGCCATTTTGCTAGTGCTGCAGTTAAGGAGAATGGGGAGGGGTCACACTTTACCATGTGCCCCAAGGTCCTACAATCTCTGAGCCTGACCCATCACACACCAGTCCTCTATTCCCCCATTGCCTCCTCACCCCTGACCCCCACCATCCCACCCCATTGCTTCCTCCTTCCCCAGCCCACTCATTGCCCCCCAACCCAGCTCCACCATTGTCTTCCCCACCCTATTGTTTCCTAGGATCCGGCACCCTCTTCACCCCCGCCCCAACACCGCATATTCTCCCCCTCCCTCCCCCCCCCAATCTCCCTGCAGCTCTTAGGGTCACTGGGGGCAGACTTGAATGGAGAGCTGGCTCTGGTGGGAAAGGTCAGAGCTTTCTTAACCCCCTCTTCCCCTCTGCACCCTCCCAGCCAGAAGCCGTGGCTAGTGTCCCAAGCCTTGCGGCTGTGCAGGTTCGCCGCTGGGTGGGGGAAGGAGAGGAGTGAGATCAAGCGGCGGACCACCTAGGAGGTGGCTGCAGACCACTAGTGGTACACGGGCCACACTTTGAGAACCACTGTACTAGATTGAACTGACAGCCTGGGCTGTGGCTGGGCCGGGCGTTCCCCTCCTCTCTGCAGCTCTCCAAGCTCCCTTGGCTCCCCCAGCAGTGGGCGCTGCGCACTCCACCCAGTGCTCTCTATAACAGGCCATCCTGAATTGAGCCAGGTGCCGTCTCCTCCCCTGGCATCCCAGCATCTCTGGGAGAAATCTCTCTCTCTTTCCTATTCCCCTCTCTGGCCGCTTTCACTTTGCTGAGAGAGCCTGTTGATGCTGATGACGTGGTGATGTCGTTCTGTCGCCTGGCAAGAAAAATCTCTGTGTGTGTGTGTGTGTGTGTGTGTGTGTGTGTGTGTGTATATATATATATATATATATATAAAATGTAGTCTGTATTCCTGTCTAAGTGATGAGTTGCACCTTTCTTACTGAGGATTCTCACACTATTATGATAGGAAAAGCCTCCCATTCGCACCAGACATTACAGGATATCAGCAAGTATTTAGTATTCCAATAAATGTTCAGGAATTAAGTTTAATTAATGAAATATTGTATTTGTACTAGTTATTGCATTATTTGTATCGTGGTAGTGCTTAGGGCGGTGGTCCCCAAACTTTTTGTGGCCAATAGCACATTCATGTTTTCAGAAGAGTGTGGCAGGCGCCAACAATTTTTCAAGGCTTATTTTGTAGTTGTACATTAAATATAAAAACCATCATATTTAATATTGCATAATATATGAATCCATAAGAGAAAAAAGGTAATTTTACATGTAAAGGATATTAATTAAATTATTCGGCAGTTACTCTTTCACCTTACCATGTGAATTTGCTTTTCAACGTACGTTGTCTTTTATTTGAACCACTCGATTTGGGGCAAAATGTTATAATAAATCGCAAAGCACGAGAAAACAGCAGTATCAGTCGGGGCGGATGAGAGTTTTGCAGGGTCAAGGGCAGCACAACTTCGCAGGGCTCCCCTTTGGAGAAAAAAATAGAAAAAAGGCGTAAAATGCGCAAATTGAAGGCTATTTTCATATTAAATGTGAATTGGGTAAATTTGATAGAAACTTAATTTAGTTGGTTAATTTTTATTTTAATTATATTGTAATTCATTTTTAAACAAAATTCTACATTAATAAAAAGGGGGCGGATGTCCAAATGTTGAGCAAAAACCCCAAAAAAAAATCATGGCACCTTTAAATCTCACACTCCCTATCCCCACCATCTGCTGCCGTGTCTCCTCCCCTTGCTCCATCAGCTCCCCTGGTGCCTGCTGCCCCCTAACCTCTCACCCTCCTCTGCTGTCCTGACTCCTGCCCTTCTCACTGCCCTCAGCCCTCCTGAGACCTGTCCCCCTCCACCAGCCCTTCTCTCCCTCCTGTGCCCACTCCTCCAGTAGCCCCACTCTGATCAGGTGAGCTACCCCTCATCACCCCCTCTCCTAACACTTCCCTCTACACACCTGCCCTGCCTCTCTCCTCTGGTGCTGGTCCCTCCCCTGCAAGTGTCTGCCCTTCTGTTTCACCCCCAGAATCCTCTGGCACCTGCACCTTCCCTTACCCCTGCACCGTCCTGGTGCATCCCCCTTCCCCCACTGCCCTTGCCCCTTTTGCCCTCTTTTTCCCTGATGCCCACCCGCTCACCACCCTCATGCCCCTGTGCCTTCACACGTTATTTGCTCCATCCCTGCCTTCCTCATGCCCACCCCTTCTTTCAAGCCTTCTCCCAGCACCTCCCCCTCTAGCCCCCAATGCCCTTACCCTCTCCTCTCCCAGCATCACCCTGTCCCCCCTCCCACTGACACCTCCCCTCCTGCCCTTTTCCTCATTGTCTGCACTTGGCCCCCTGGCATTTGTCTCTCCTCCACGCTGTCCCTTGGTGCCTTCCCCTTTCTTCTCCTGACCTGCTCCCCTCCCCTCAGCACAAGCCCCTTCCTCTCTCACCCCTTCCCCCTATTTTTCCTGCACCCCCACCTTCTGCCTTCCAATTTGAGTCTGTGATCGGGCCCGGCCCCAGCTGCTTCCGTGACCCCAGACCACGTGCTGGGCCTGGAGCTGGGCCACGCAGTTTTAAAATTTAAAGTCCCGGGCTGTGACGTCACGGCATGCCAGGTGTCTCCCCTCTCAGCTGTTGCGCGCGGGCGTTTGAACACGCTGCGCATGCACTCCCTCGGTCTTGCGAACCAGCGTCTCCCCTCTCAGCTGTTCCGCGGCGGCATGCGCTCCCTCCGATAGTCTCGCGCACCCCACTTTGGAGACCACTGTTTTAAAACACGGGTGCAGGCACACATAAATGCCCCGGCGGGCACTATGGCGCCCACGGGTACCGCATTGGGGACCATGGGCTTAGGGGCTTCAGTCAGGTATCTCTTATCAGGTTAGGCACCGTACAAATGTTTAATGAATGGTCCCTTGCCTCAAAGAGTTTTTTTTTTTAAATCAAAGTATAAGGAATGACTCTTTATTGCAGACCTCCTAAACCACTGGAATGCACAGTGAATAGTTTAGCATATTTTTAATCTTCATTTCCTTTAATGTGAATTCATGTTATCTTTGAAAAAGATCCATTCATATATTATATCTTTAATTAATAAAATAATCCAACTTTTAGAAAATTACTGTCCAGTGTAGATTTTTTTGGGGGAGGTTTCTTTTCTGCTTGTCTCTTTTTCTCTCATCCACTTTACTATAAAGTTTTATTTTCTGTACACAGACCCTCTGTGGAACTTGGTCAATAAAATGAATACAGACTTCCCTATTAGTAGATCCACCAGGGTAGTGTTTAAACTTATTGCTGTCAATTGCTGTGGATTTGCAAATTTTTTTTAACAAATGTTCCTTGTTTCTGACTTTCAGGTTTGGATAAACACATCTGATATTATATTGGTGGGCTTAAGAGACTACCAGGTAAATATTCTTGATTTATATACTGTTATAGTGCAGAGCATGGCTTAAATGTCACTAAAAATCTGCTAAGGCGTACTGAACAAATAATTTCTATTTCAGTGGCACTTACTAAGTGTTGAATTGTATCGTGTTAAAAATGTTTCATATTTGATTTTGATATTTGTTATACAAGGCAAATCCAGTCATGAGTAAATGGACAACTTTTCATCCAGATTGCTTTGTCCCTTTAGAACACATGTTCATGGAAAATGCCCCATTTCTCTCTCTTAGAAATTGCTGCTGGGTGAGCTGCTCCTGTGCATTTCCCTGCCAAATGGAGCAAAGTGCTCCTGTAGTCTGGTATGGTAGGATGCCAGCCATCACAGTTAGGGATGTGAACGGTTACCCAGTAAGCATCACCCTTAATGGGTGATAGTTTAACTGGGAGTTGCCTGCTGCAGGCAGAGGGCTTCTCCAGCCCCACAGGGCTGCCAGAAGCTCGCGGATTAGGAGTTGGCAAACTTCCCTCTCCCTTTTCCCCAGCCCCGGCTGTCGCTCCTGGCCCTGCATGAGGCTGCCGACTGCCAGCTGGGAGCCAGCGGCCCCTGCCCACGTGCTCTAGCACAACTGTGATGTGCAGAGAGGGGAACACTCAGGCTTACTGCGCTTGCATTTTCCCCTTTTGTGGTCCAGCAAATGCTCCCACTGTTAGGCTTCTGGCTGCTGGCCCTTGCTCTCCATGCTGCATAGTTGCCTGACTACAATGTGTTATTTCCAGTAAGTCAGACTTCCTAAACAGGCCCCAGAGGAAATTCATAGTAGGTTTAACTCAAAACAAGCGTACACGTGGATAATCTTTCCTTTGCATGTTTTAGGGCTTTACTTTTCAGATTCTGGGAACGAAACTCAGTAGACAAAGCACTTGACATTGGCCAAAAGTCCATTCTTGTCTCACTCATTGTTCAGTATAAATCTTTGAATTTCAGAACACGTTAGGGTTTACGATAATGTATAACCTTTGCATTTAATACAATGGACTCCAAAGGTACTTAAATTTAGTTCAGTAAGGTTTGTCAAGGATATGGCAGAAAATTGCCATGTCTGTCATATCAGCCATTTCACTCCATTTTATTATTTGAGCCCTTTGCTGTTTGAAGAATCCTCTTTTAATCTGTCTCAGAATCGAGAGACTAAGTAAGCTTTTTTAAAATGTCTGCTCTAGTTTCTATAGTAGTTACAATTGCCACTGATTGAACTCAATATTTATCAGATTTTTAATGGGCTTAGCTTTTGTAAACTGTATGTCTGTAATGTATGACAGATGTAATAGATGTGCCTTGAAAAAGAAGAGTTTAGAATGCTTAACAAAAATTAGGCTTCATAGAGGGAAGATTTGTAGTAATCTGTATAGTAGGAAGATATTTAGGTATCTCCAACTATGTTTTAGAGTACAGTATGGTTAGTATGGTTTATCTCTTTCATTTGTAGTGTCAAATGGAATAGTTAACTAGAGTCCAACTAACAAGCACATTGCTAGTTTGTCATTTTAGGAAGCAGAAACCTTTCTACATTGCTGACTAATGCAATGAAGTGTTCTTTTTCTTAGGATAACAAGGCTGATGTCATTCTAAAATACAATGCAGATGAAGCCAGAAGTCTGAAGGCATATGGGGAACTTCCAGAACATGGTAAGAATCTTTCAAGATCAGTTTGGAAGTCAGTCATTAATGTGGTTAATAGGTCACAATGAATTTTCAGTTTTACTGTATGCATTAACTTTTAAAAAACTCTCTGTTTAGCTAAAATCAATGAAACAGACACGTTTGGTCCTGGTGATGATGATGAAATCCAGTTTGATGACATTGGAGATGATGATGAGGACATTGATGATGTGAGTAATAAAAATATTACTCGTTTCATATTTGAAGTGCCCACTGTAGATGATACTGTTTTGTTTACTACTTATTTTAGGTAGCATAGCTTATTAAAGCTTTGAAGTCCTTCACCAGGCTAGGTATTATTTCTCAAAGGCTGGTCAGTGACTTAAGTAATTGAAATTAGTCAAAAATCCTGTCCTTTCACATTATGGCCCTTCTTGCATACCTGCATGGTCTTAGACCAGTGATTTGTAGGATATCATTCAATGAATTTTGCTTCCAATTTTCAAAAATAGAATGTCATACCTGTCAGTTTGATTCTAAACACAGTTCATAGGAGCTAGTAACAAATTATCACATTGTGGTTGATGGAATATAGTCAACATCAGCAGTCACTATTGATTAGTCAAATTGATGTGTTAATTTCAGAGCTTTAGTGTAGGGTTCACAAATTGAAAAAAATAAAAAGTTGAGCACCACCTGAAATTTCAAATTTGGACATCTTAGATCCAGTCAGCAGACCCCGAGTTGCTCTAGATAAGACAAGTGTCCGTCAAAATGAGCAATGACACAAAATCCCAGACTCTAACTCAGGCAAATTCTGAAAACAGTGTGCCATATCTTATAAACATGGGATTTTAAATGGGAAAAATATAGTCTAAAATGTAGCTTAGACTGTTGATTAATCATTTATATAGTGGCATAAGATGGTCATAATACTGTAAATAAGGTGTAACAAGCAGAGGACAGGATTTCTACCCAAAGGATAAGAGGATAGACTAAAACAGTATGAAGAAATACTATGAAGTGTTAGCATACTTGCAATTTTTTTTAATTCAGTTGCAGAATTGATGAGTAATACAAGCTCAAATCCACAGTTATTGTGAGAAAGTTACATGATTTGTATGCTGAAGCACTTAGTAGTAGTAATATTTAAACAGAAACCAGTTCCTTTTGCCAATAACTTCTTATTTGTATTTTGATTTGGAACTTTACCTCACTGCTCAGATGATTTTTCTTTTAGTTTCTTCAGGAAAATCATAGCCCTTTCTGTTTGCGTTTTACTGTTTACTCATTGAGATGATTTGACATTGATCATTAACTTCCCCAGAGTAGATGAGTTGAGAGGGAAGGGGCAAATGATTATATACTCATTAACAAAAAATGGCAAAGGAAGATGGGGAGGAGGGATCCACTGTGATAGGAGTTGTGAATCTTCTGTTCTCTAGGATAAGTTATTAAAATACATCTTAAACATAAAATTGTTTGCTCACATAGTCAACATTTTAATTTTTCTCAATGTGCTGTCTTTTTTCCCCCACTTACAGATCTAAATTGAATTAAGAGGTTTACATTCCAACTTTTTTCCTCCAAGGATTATTCTACATCGATATTTTGGGTAAAATCCCTTTCTTTTAAGAAGACTGAAACGTCAGTAATGAGTGTAACTTGTTACATCAAACGAGAATTTATTTTCAATGTTTGTTTTAAAGTATTTATATTTCTTTAGAAACAGATAATGCTGGATTATCTTAAAGGCTAAATGAAATGCCACAACAATTTTGTCTTTTCACAAATTAGAGCTCTTACATCTGGATGGAAGTGAGACAGAGTAATATCTGCTGTAAAAGCCTGCATTCTTGCCTCTTATGCTTTCATCACTACATTTCCAGTTAAACCTGTATTTTGAAATAAATTTGTTTATCCTGTAATTATCATGGATTTTGATTAAATACCCAGTTCAGATTAGTGTCCAATCATACTATGCAGTGTCTTTCTGTATACCCTTTGCCTTGAAGTTAACTTGAAAAGATTTTGATAATATAAAAGGGAGGCAGAAATCTTCATTCAAACTTCTAATGCATGGGTCTGCTTTTCATGTTTTAGTAGAATGCTGCTATTTTTATAATAGTTTTGATAATTAAGCACTCATTCATTCAAAGATGTAAAATTGCCACAATGGGAGAAAAAATAAATGTAAAAAATAAGCAGCTTCTTAAATTTCCTGTTGTTTAAAGCTGTCATGTATGTTTGAATAGCTTTTCTGTATTTAAGTGCAGTATTATACTGTAGTTGAGGAAATTAAACACTTGGTGGCATTCAGTTTAACAGACACATTGATACTAAACCATTTACAGTTCTGTTTTTTATACTGAAACATGCATAAAATAGTTTTCCTTCAAAATAGCTGCCTAACATTCTTGATGGGTTAAACATACGTAGAATATTTTTACATTATTGGAAAGGTATTGTTAAGTTAGAGTTTTAAGTTCCATACATTGTAAGGTACCACTATGAAAAGGTTATGTAAACTTTGAATAACAGAATATAAATGAAAAATTAAATTAATGTCAGATTCTGAAAAATCTTTTTATCCAGAATTAACCAGAGACACAAACTAATGGAAAGATTCTCTCCAGCTTCTGAATGGAAGAGTCAGCTTTAAAAATTGAATAAAGACTAACAAATTCATGGAAGTATTTTCATGTGCTAGCTTTAGTTTGTGTGTCCTTTTTAATAATGTATTTTGAGTTCAACACTTAAAAGCAGAATGGTAGTCTGCAGAATTTAATTTTCATTCGGTGCTATCTAAAATTCATTTGACATTTGTATTATATGGCCAGGTCGTTGATTATACCTTTAAAGTTCAGAGTGGTCTCATTGCTTTAAGTAGACTTTTTTGGACACTGAATATTCCAACAAACTCTCTTAGAACATGTAGCAGTGTAACTTTTTGCCTTTTCACCCCAGTGTGCAGTATACTGTAGGTTTCCGTTTTCCTTGTGTGGAGTCAGGAGTCATCACAGGGACAGTGAAAAATTTTCTACAATACTCTATATTTGCAACTTATTACATATATTTAAATGTATAAAGAATTTTATAATCCTTGCTGACCCCAGCACTGGCTCCTGCTTCCGCCCCTTGCTGCCTCTCTCTGTTAGAGGCAGCAATGGTGGGCTGGGGGAGAAGTGACTAGTCGAGTTCCTACTTGACTATCCTATAAGCATTTGCTTATCTGGTAGTCAACTAGTCACTTACATCCCTAACCCAGCACAGCCTTCCTGCTCCATTGGTTTACATCAGTTGTGTTGACTTTTGTGACCCTTACATGCCTAAATTTCTAGCAATTCATGATGTAATTTTTTAATTTTCATAGAACCTGTAGTAAGAAGAAATTAATAAATTTTCTCCCTTCTCTGAGCTTTTAAAATTTAGCTAGAGGCAATGCATTTAAGGCTTTTACTATGAATTGGATGGGTGTCACAATAGATAAAATGTTGGCATTAACTTGAAAATGCTAGAATTAACCATTGGAAAAGATTCAGTGGTGATGACTAAATCATCCTGCCTGTCCACTTACTGAAGAGACTGCTGTCAGGGAACTTGTATGTTTTATTCAGATATGAATCTATCATTATCATATTGTCACTGGGAGGGATGAGCAAATTTTACACTGATTATCTTCATTAGTTACAGGGAACTTTATTCATCATACAAAAGTCCACCAATCTATTACTGTATTTCAGCTTGCGAACAGAACTGGATTTGTCAGTTACCGGAAGTCTTGCCCATACTTGTGTGCCCACAATGGCAGATGGCACAGCCAGACACCCTTGCTGAAATGCTTTTAGGAGGGAAAATTCCCAACTTCATTTTCCAGACAGACATAAGGATCTTGCGCAAAACAGGGTTTTTTCACAAAAAAAGTCCACACTGCTTTTTTTTGCGCGAAAAAATCCCTTGCACAAAAAGAAAGGGCAGGAAATATGCTAATGAGATTGGACTCATGCTAATGAGTCCCTCATTAGCATATTTTCTGCTGGAAGAACTCGCAGTGAAGACGTAGCCTTATAGTCTATCTTTAGGGAGCTTGACTGGCTTTATGGGCAGAGTACAGTGTCTCTCTCTCATCCATTCCAAGCAGGTTTGCTTTAGCCCCCCTCTCCTGGGCAGGAATGGAAAAACTGGGGCAAGCAGTTCCCATTCCCACTTTGATGCCAGGACCGGGTGCTAGATGGAAGATTGCAGTTAAGTCCCTGGAATTCAGTTAATAGGGATGGTGGTATGTTGAGCTCAGTTATCTCTGCTCACTCCGCACAGTGTAGACAGTAAAATGTAAATGGTGGATCGTTATGGACTTAATACAGGGAATCTACTTTACCACCTGGAACTGGTGAATCAGTGACATCTTTGGAGCATCTTTCCTTGCGGAATAAAAAACTTGTTTTGGTTCTAGCCATCAGTGTTTGACAGTTGTTTTCCTAAAATAACAACATGATCAGCCTGAGTCAACTTTTCTAGTCCTGGGCAGAGCAGTTTCCCCTGTGTATGTATACTACCCATCAAGAGGGGGACAGGAATGCCATGGCTTACATGTCCAGAATTCCCTTGCTCAGAGTAGAATGTGCATCTGGAAATGCTTTCTTTTAGTGTGAGTCAATTTGATAATGATTGACCTTGAATCTAGAAAGCAGTCACCTGCTTTGTAGCCTCTCCATGTTATTGGACTTACAATGTGAGGTGGTGAACAGCCTCTTTCAAAGCTTGGAAGTCTGGGCTGTGTGTCTTCCTACCTTTTCCATTTCCCTAGAACCATACAAAAATAGGAAGTAAAAAACAGCAGTGTTACTATTTATGCATTTCCAGCTAAAGAAGCTATGGCTTTTTGAGCTGATTAATGTGCCATTCAATCATCTGTTTTGAAGTCTGCTAAACCAAGTTGCACTAGTTGTCTTGTTTCATTAGAAGAGCAGAAGGTACTTTGGCAAAAAGAGGTAATTAAAGAGTTTTTCTATCTATGCCAGACAGTAAAATGTCATTTTTCATTCACCAAGTCTGAGGGCTAGTCCTGCTACTGCTTTTAGGCACTGTTAAGCAAATGCTCTTAACTATACTGACATCTTTCATTACATTTCCTATTAAATAAATTAGTGTTTATACACAGTTGTTAAAATCTGTTACAACCATGTGGAGTTCTAATATGCTTGCATTGGCCAACAGGACCAGGAGATCAGTATTAATCATGCTTTCTGGTGCTTTTATCTCATTGAATTTTTTATTTGTTAGCCAGATTTGCACCAACCAGCTAACTTGCATTAAAACTTTGTTGATGTTAACAGAACTTCATGCTGCAGTAGACAGAGCTGGGCAATCACAAGTTAGTCATCTAACATTTGTCTAGCTCTTTACAATTGCTGCAGAACAATTGAGTTCTTCATGCTTATTGTAATGCCACATATCCAGTCATGAGAGACTCAGAAATTTCTGGATGCACATTCTGTAGTTCATGGTGTCATCACCCTGTATTTGGACTATAACATGTATAATGCCATGTGATTATGATGTGTGCTTTACCATATGGGTGAGAATGAGGAGGAATATGTTGGGACAGGATATGGAGGATGCTTAGACCTCCACCTCGTGCTGATGGAAGGTCCATTACAGAAAAGGTGACATGGAGTGCCTTGTGTGTCAGTGATGCTAACTGGGATTAATGCCGCACCTTGGGCCAGAGCATGAAATTAAATGTCCTTTATGAAATAAAAATAGTGCACTTGTCGTTTCCGATGGTGTACTGTTAGCCACTATAATTCCAGACCTCAGTATGTGAGCTTTATAGATGGTAACCACGTTTGGGCAGCTCAACTGCCATTACAACATTGAAAAGATGTACAAACAGCAACAACTCTAAACCAGCAACAACTACCTGCAAAGATATTACAGTACAAAACATTCTAAACATCAAGTAAAAGTAACTGAAAATACTGATCTGCAGTGCAACATGGCATTATTTTAGCTGTTTCTTCCCCTATTCCTCCTCCTCCCCCAGCTTCACAAGTTACAGTTGTCCCGAGGTTGGATGAATGTATTGTTGAGATGAAGTGACAGGACTGGGCAGGAGAACTTAGAACCAACTGGTTTGTGATCCCTAAACATCCCTCAGAGATGTCTTTGAAACATCATGACTCACTCCCTGATCTTCCAGTCATAACAAAGATATTCCACCAATATAACTTTCATCTTTAGATAGTTTCTTCAACACCAAGTCCTCCCTTTGCAGCTGGTTTAGGTTCACCTGCTGGTTTCTGAGCTTTATTTCATAGTGGTCATCTGACAGCACAGCCATTCTGCATCTCCAGCAACAAGACATCCCTGGTCCTCTGTCACTTGCTCTTCAGATTCTGCAGCAGATTCACAGGGCTTTTGGCATCCTCCCCTCCCTTACGTTTGAAACTGATTCAAAGGTTCCTAATAGAGAGAAAAAGTCTGTGAACGTCCTTGAGTCCTAAGATTTTTATATCCTTTCCATGTAGCTGGAAAAAAACAAACAAATGCAACTTTTTATCTGAAATGCCATTCCTTTCACAGCCTTGTGTGTCTGGTTAAAGCATATTCTTAGGAAAAGAATAGTGTACTTCCAAAAATTTCCACTTTTAATAGGCAGATCTTTTAAAGGGAGGCAGTCAATCTTGGTGATGCAACAGCATTGGTGATTATTTCAAATGTGTGGACCGATGAAGTCATGATGAGATTCCAAGCTAGAGGAGAGAGTCATTATTTCAGTCATCAGAAAAGACAGAGTTATTCAGGTGAAATATTTCTTCACTTTTATACCAGATGAACTGAGAAATAACAATTGAAGGGGCTTGTTAATTACAGAAGGTGGAGGCAAGTTTACATTGTTCAGAAATCTGGTAGCCCACCTGGAATTTCTACTATGTGAAAAATTCTACTTTACTATTTCTTACAAATGGACCAAAATAAGATCTTCAATTAACTTGCTGCTACACCAGTGAGCAGGTGATACCACATGCTGTCTTAATATGCTGTTGAACTCTTGGGTGTATCTAGTAGTGCTTTTAAGGAGTGCGCAAGCAAGCTATATTTTATCAGGATGCTGCAGTGTGTTTAGTCTTTTGCACACTTGCAGTGCATTTCTATTAATAAATTGGTAATGTTATCAGCCACTGGAAATGGTTCCTTTTTTCTTTCTAGCTAATTGAAGAGTATCTGTTAGGAGGAATAAAGAGAGAGAGTGGGAGATGGAGCGATGCAGGTAATAACACCGCATCCATCTGCAACTGATGCAAAAGATTGGGATGAAAGATTAAAACCCACTCATAATAGCCTTTATAACAGAAATATCTTAGTCTTTACCCAACTGCCATACTGTGTTCGTTTTGATTTAATTGACCTGGTAGGAAAAATGCTCAAAGTCATTGGAGCTTTCTCTACCTTAGGTTCTCCCACTGCTGTTAACAGTGGATGAGCTGACAGCTTCTGCAATAACAATGAGAACCTCCTGGTTACAGAACTTCTATAGAGCATCTGACATCTAGCAAACTCTAGAGGACCTTTTATTTTCCAACAAAACTGATTACATTCATTAAAGATTCCCATGCTATGCTTCATTCATTAATGGACCCCCAGCTCCCAAAAAGCATCAATATAAAGCCCCACAACAAAAATATTCTCAGTAGTATTATAGGCAACCAGGATATTCATCTAAGATATATGCCTTTTCTAGGAGGATATAAAAGCCACAAAGAAGGAGGTCCTCAGTTCTAACTCAAATCAGCCACTTCATCCCCATTCAGCTCTGGGGAAACAGATTATTTTGCCTGACACAGTTTGGGCACAGATACACTTTCTCAATGTTTGGGAAGCCATACAAGCAGAGAAGTAGGTCCTAAGCACCATGACACTGGGATATTCTAGCCAATTCCTCTCCATTCCCTTCTACCACCCCTTTTCTCCAATCCCTTTTCAGAGACAAAATCTTACATGTCAGTGCTCCAAGAAGTTCAGATTCTGTTCTCACTGTGAGCCATAGCTTAAGTTCCCCTTCAACATTAGGGAAAGGGGTTTTTACTCACGATACTCTTCCGATCCCCAAATCCAAAGAGGGGTCTGAGATCTGTATTCAGTCTTCAAAAATTAAACAAGTTCATCAAGCATATAAGATTCTGCCTGGTTTCCCTAGCTTCAGTCCTTCCCTCTCTAGATTGTGAGATCTGGTTTGTCGTCTTCAGTCTCCAGAACTCCTACTTCCACATAGTGATGCTTGTCACAGGAAGTTTCTGAGATTCCTGGTTGCAGGTCAGTGTTATCAATGCACATCCTCAGGTCTTTCAGTTCCCTGAGAGTCCAGTTGGCTATGATCTTGGCTATTCATCCTTCCATTCAAGGAAGATTAATTTTTTTTCTAGCCTCATACTTGCCAGATTATCAAAAGTTATTGTCTGGCTTTCTTCTCCTATAAGGGACATGGTTCTACTCTAGGTCCTTAATATAATATTGGCAACCTTGACAGGTCTTCCATTTGATCCTCTGGCAACTTGTCCTTTGCTTTGCTTGTTACAAAAGAAGCTGATTTAGGGTAGATATTAGAGAAAAAAACTCAATTGTCAGAATAGTTAGATACTGGAACAGGCTTCCAAGAAAGTCTATAAAATCCTTATCATTGGAGGTTTATAATAACAGGTCAGAAAAATAAATGTCAGAGATGTTCTAGATTTACTCGGTCCTACCACAGTCCAGGATACTGTGTTTCTCAACCAGTGGTACGAGTACCCTTAGGAGGTATTTGAGAGAAGTCTGGGGGATACGTCAAGACAACTGAAATTTGGAGAAAACTGAATTTTTGTTTTAAGTTTTACAGCACTTTATTATTTTTGTACTTTTTACACCCAAAAATTTCATCGCCTGCCTGGCTATGATGAAGTTGTTTAAACAAATGTGTTGCAATGGTAGAAAAAAATTGTGTGTGTCTGAAAACTATAGGTACTAGGGGTACTTATAATTTTTTGTAAAGGGAGTACTTAAAAAAAAAGAAGTGTACTTTATACAAAAAAGTTTGAGAAACACTGGACTAGATGTTCTCTTGAGGTCCCTTCCAAATTGACATTGCTGTGCCTCTATGAGAAGTTCCCCCCCCTCACTAAAAGAAAAAGTTTAGGTTTGAAACTAACCATTTTTTTTCCAGTTTGGCCAATTAACTAAAATCATTTGTTCACTCACTTCTAGTAAGTATATTGAAGTCAATAGGTTTGATGGTTTAGCTAAAGATCTGTCCTTAAGTGAAATTCTGGACCCACTGAAGTCAATGGCAAAAAGTGATATATTAAATATGATCAGTTAAACATTTTATAGCTATTCATTTGAAACTTATCTACCATAGTTCAAACATTACATGCTGTAGAAACTATTGGTCTTATTTTACTTATCAATATTGCCTGAAGCCCTGATTTACAAGTTAGGCACAACAAGCTTGCAATCTTGCTCTATCAGAGTTTTAATGACCTATATACATGCTTTTAGTTTGTATATGCTCAATCACACACGATTAATAAGCATGGATAAGAGTCCCAGCTTATAAAAATGAAAGAATAAGGAAAAGAAACCAATTTCAAAGCAAATAAAATAATAATTTGCCATTTCAATTATTCTCTTTATAAAAATGCAATTTCTATCCAAAAGTTAGTGATGCTGTGCCCTTTTAAAGAAATAAACAAGCAAACAATGAAGACAGTGTAACTGTTCAAGGACTTTTCATGAAAAAAGAGACCAGCTAAAATCCTTATATCAAGGAAAATACAAGTTTTGTTCCTTTTTTCTCCCCTAATTATATTCAAAGTGACTAATCAATTATTGAGATTTAGACAAGGAGAATTTTTTTAATTTAAATTATGTATTTTATTTTTAACAATATTCCCACTCAGTGCTCTGAATGTATGCAAACTATAAAAATCACTAGAGGGCTGCGCTCCCTGCTCAGTACGCTCGCCAACCCCCCACCTCTCGGGGTAGGCAGCCCTGGCTCTCCTCCTCCCCTGGTGGCCAGGGAGGGCCAGGCTCAGGTGTGGCAGCCCTGGCTTGCCCTCTTCCTTCTCCCTGGCTGCCAGGCGGAGGCTGGGCCAGCTCTGGTGCTCCCCCTGAGCACCAGGGAGGAGGTAGGTGGGACACAGAGTGACATGATGACATCACTGTCATCCTGCAGGAAAACATTTATATATAGAAAGAGATTAACCAAATTACCATCTAACAGAGCACAATTCCCTGAACAAATAGTTCCATACCCATAACTGCCTCTTCATAGAGCTACTGCATCATCAGTACCAGTCAAGGAAGGACCTGATTCAATGTCCGTTGAAGACATTAAGTCTTTTAATTGATTTCAGTGGAAGTTAGACCAAGTCATCAGTGATATGAGTCTACAGAATATCACCAGAGAAGGTTGGAAGGGATCATCTGAAACATCTTGTTCAACTGGCTGGATTAAGAAGGAAAGATATTATAGATCCAGTCATACAAGGGATTAAACATGTGCTTAGATCTTTGCAGACTCAGGACCTAGGTATTTTCTATGTGCTTACATAATCTTTCTTTCTAATTCCACTGACTCTGTCATAGCTTCCTTATAAGATAAATTCAGCACCACTATTTAAGCAGATTTGATAGCTTGCACCCCATGCAGCCCTTCTATACTGGATGTTCCAGGGCTTGGACCAGTGTAGGAATCCCTAAAATTGCCATACTTTTTCGTCTTTATTTTTTAATTAAAGGATTTACTTGCCATTGTTCAGGTCCTTGTGTGGGCTCAGGGTAGGAGGAAGTGCAGAAGTGAGGGCAGGGGGTGCAGAAGGGAGGGGAAGGAGGTAGGGAGATGTCAGGGAGCTCAGGGTTAAGAGTTGGAAGGGGTAGGAGGGCTCAGGGCAACCCTGAGGTTGGCAAAGGCTGTGCTGCCTGTCCACTGTCTGGTGATGAAGAGACATAGTGGTGGGGGGGATGTGCTGCCTGGGCCTAGCTTGTGCCTGAGCCAGCCAGGACAGGGTTACCTGGCCGGTGCTGCTCTCCAGAGAGAACCTCAGTAGCAAGGCTACTGGCCAGTGGAGCTACTCCCACCAGTGCCAGGAAGCCAGGCAGCACTGACCCAGCCTCAGAGTACTGGGAGGCCTAGCACTGCAGTCCCAGTCTCCTCAGCCACAGAGCACCAGAAGGGTGTACAGCATGGACCCAGCACCAGTAATAGCTTAGGCCCCGGTAGTACAGGGAAAGAGCCAGCCATGGTGCGAAGCAGGTGGGATCCTGGGGAGACACAACATGTGTGGGATGATTCTTGGCTGTTTAGGGAGGCTCAGCCTCCCCCAGCCTTTGATACCCACCATCCATGCCTGATTGGCTGTGCTTCATGCACTTTCTTTGAGTGGTTCTACGGCAGCCACTCCTTTACACAGCTAAAGTAATTTGACTTAATACAGGGATATTTGGATGAAACACAATGGCTTGTGTTACACAGGAGGTCAGACTAGAATCTAATGGTCCCTTCTGGCCTTGAACATTATGAAATCTATTAATGTTTGCTGAAAGGGTGCTCATTTGTCTTACTGGCATTGCCAATGCACTAGTGCAGTTACACAAACACTACAAACAACTCAATTTCCTTCAGGCAAGTATCAGTGATTTCAGCAGTTGGCGATGAAAAACCTAAAAAAAATGTTTCTGTGACTTGAGGCCAAACATTCCATTCTTCAGGGGGAGGGGTTTTCTTTTTTACCTCTCCAAACAAATCCTGAGACTGTCACAGCCTGTTAAAGCATGAAAAACGAGGAGCACATTTGCCATTTCTTTGCCTAACATTGTAGAAAAACTTCTTTAGTTCAATCCCGGAATCAAAAGTAATCCAGTGGCCCCTGACAGCAGCAAGGGGAAGCATTGCAGGGGAAATCCTGCTCAGGACATATTCAGAGAGGCTATAGCTCATCTAGTGGGTGGGAAGGAGCCATGTGAGGGAAAGGAATATATCCAGTACAGATAGAATCTTTGGTGTATTTAGCTGCCAGACTCTTAAGACATCTCTACTGAGTGCATGTGAACTGTGATATTTTTTTCAGAAAGTTATAACTTCGCTAAATTTGGGTGCATTTTTTGTGGGAATTCCTCAGTAAGAATGACTAAGATTTTTTTTTTTTTTAATATGGGAAAATGTATTTTCCCCTAAACTCATTCTTAGAACAGGATGAACCATTTTAGATGAAACATTCCAGAATAACTAACAGCCTGAGGGAGATGTCCAGCATGGAAATTTTCAACCAGAATGATTTAACTTTGGTGCAGTTATCAGCAATTGGGAACAGGGTAAAGTTAGCAACCTTAACTTACAGACATTACTACATGCACCATCTATAATTTCCAGTAGTAAATCATAGTTTTGTCTAGTCATGTTATTTTAACGATACATGTAAAGCAAAGCCCAACTGAATATATTGACTTGAAAGAAAAATAGTTCACAAGCAAGTTCCAACTAAACAATTAATGTGCAGGAAGAAACTGTAATTTATCTGAAGTAGAAGTAAAACTAAAATACTAACAAAATCTTGTTGCCTATTGTTATGTATTTTCATGTCATGCAGACTGGGAGTACTCATTTGAAGAAATGGGTTGTGCCCACAATACACTCTCTCTCTCTCTCTCTCTCTATATATATATATTGTTAGTCTCTAAGGTGCTACAGTTAGTTTTTTTATAGTAGGACAGAGTAGCAATAGTACTACATTGTCTGTTAAAAGTTCACTGTTTCTATGCAAAGTAAGATTTGCTCAATCCAGCTGAACAGTACATGTCTTTCCATCACAAAAATGTAGGTATCTTACACTCTGTTAGTACTAAAGCTGCCAGAGATTTTGCAGGAATTAGCTGAAACAGGTATATCAGAAGCAAAGCAGATGTACCAACTAAGCTGTATAGCTTTCAATCCTGCTCCTTGATCACAAACATGCAGATACAAACAAGAAAGAAGCAGATTTCAGAAATCCAAAAAGCAATTTCCATAATTATTTTTGGAGCCTGTCATGAGATGTATAAAGAAAATCATCACACTTGTACAACAGAGCAAATGTATATGAGTAATCTTCCCCTCAACCCAAACAATGGAAGGACCCATGTATTTAAACTATTGAAATTACATATTTGATGTTTTTCAAGCTATATTCCACACTGAAAACCAGGCAGTATGTCTTGCAATTAAATAAGAAGCTAATAATGAGAGTTTGCCATTGGGTTATCCAAGGTACTATGTGACCTCCAATAAAAGTCACTTAACCTTCTTTTGTTTCAATCTGCTCAGCTGGAAAAATGAGTTAAATCAGGACCTCCCTGAAAGTCAGCAGCTACAACTCATTTGTCTCCCCTGGATAAACTATTTACAAGAACCTAATTGTCAATGCATGAAGTCATGTTGCTCTACAATACATACTTTGCATGCAAAGCTATGATGCAATGCATCTCTTCATAATATTAAAAAAATCAACAGGCTGAAAGCTTGACATCTCCCATGTAGTGCTGTCTTTTCCTTCTAAATGCCAATTAAATTTGTTTTCATCCTGAATATTTTTAAAAGCTCACTGCCTGGTATTACAATTTCTTTATTGTGGAAGTGCAAACTTTGGAACACAAATTATATACTGACAGCAATAAAGAATTAGTGAAAAAGGAAAGAAGATAGAAACTTTTTAATTCTACTTAAAACACTTTCAGATTTCTTACTTTTGTTTTGGTTCTATAAATATGCTTTTATCTGATATTTATTTCATGTATTGGTTTTGTGAATAATCAGGGAGCAAATTTGAACATTAGCAGGTCCACGCATATGAATCCAAATTCCATGTGCCACCTTTTTCCACAGAGCGTGTGCAAAGCAGTCAGGAAGCAGCTGAAACCTGACCATCATGACGTACCTCTCACGATTGTCCATGGCACTAATGATATCTTAAATAATAGTGCACCTGGATCCAGGTGTTTTCTCCTTCTCCCTAAATATACCGCGATTCAAGTGTTTTAGTCCTAATAGAAACTGGGAGGTGGTCTTCCACATCTAAAGCACCCTCCAGGTGTTTAGGTGTGTTTGGGGGGGAGGTCTCATCCCTGCCAAAAACTGTCCTGGTGAAGAAAGTTTTTTCTCCTGCTGATTGTTAAAGAATATGCATGGAATTGGACTTTGTACTAGAATTTGTCAAGCCAGGGCAAGAGCCCTTAAAACAAATTTTCCTCCAACCTGGGAATTAGAAGTATTTGAGAACAAAAAGAGAGACCCAGTGTGTGAAGGCGATGGTGATGGCAAAGGGTGTGTAGCAAAAGGGATGTAACTCCACAAGTCGGTCTCTTTGAGTACATCTACGCTGCAGAGCTATTTCAGGATACCAGAAGTTTCTTGAAATAGTTATTCCATGTCTGTTGAAGCAGCCCATTATTTTGAAATAGATTTTGAAATAATGGGTGGCTTATTCTGACGTCCCAGTAACACTTGTTCCACGAAGATGAAGGGACATTTTGGAATAGCAAGTTATTTCGAAAATAGGTGCCATGTTTGGTTTCATAATTTATGAAATAAGCTAATTTGAAACACAAAATAAACTACACAAGTTGTATAGCGCAAACTGCGTAGCTTATTTTGAGGTAAGGGAAATAGCACCAAATTATGAAATAAGCTATTTTGAAATACACTTGAAATAAGCTACACAAATTCTGTAGCACAAATTGCATAGACTATTTCAAGATAAGGGTGCTGTGTTACCCCTGTTTTCTAGCCTCAGAGGGGTAGCCGTGTTAGTCTGTAACTTTAAAAAACTAGGAGTGGTCCTGTGGCACCTTGGAGACTAACAAATAGAAAGGCATCTAGGGGTCATAGTGGACCACAAGCTAAATATGAGCCAACAGTGTGATGCTGTTGTAAAAAAAGCAAACATGATTCTGGGATGCATTAACAGGAGTGTTGTGAGCAGGGCACGAGAAATCATTCTTCCACTCTACTCTGCACTGATTAAGCCTTAATTGGAATATTGTGTCCAGTTCTGACACCACAGTTAAAGAAACGTGAAGAAATTGGAAAAGGTCCAGAGAAGAGCAACAAGAATGACTAAAGGTCTAGAGAACATGACTTATGAAGGAAGACTGAAAGAATTGGGCTTGTTTAGTTTGGAAAGAAGAAGACTAAGAGGGGACATGATAGTGGTTTTCAAATATCTAAAAGGGTGTCACAAGGAGGGAGACAAATTGTTCTCGGCTTCTGAGGATAGGACAAGAAGCAATGGGTTTAAAGGGCAGCAAAGGAGGTTAAGATTGGACGTGAGGAAAAACTTCCTGTCAGGGTGGTTAAACACTGGAATAAATTGCCTAGGGAGGTTGTGGATTCTCCATCTTTGGAGCTATTTAAGAGCAGATTAGATAGACATCTATCAGGGATGATCTAGAGGGCACTGGGTCCTGCTATGAGGGCAGAGCACTGGACTCTATGACCTCTTGAGATCCCTTCCAGTTCTAGTGTTCTATGAAATGCAGGATCATGAGCTTTCATGGATAAAGTGGGTTTTAGCCACAATAGCTCATGAGCCTCTATATTTTTGTTAGTCTCTGAGGTGCCACAAGACTACCCTTTCTCTAGCATTATGGCAAGCAAGGAGTAGTCCTTAGTTTCTAAGGTGTCACAGAATAGAGTATCATGAGCTTTCTTTGGTCGAAATCCATTTCTTCAGATGAACTTGAGTGGAGGAAAAAAAAAGCTCAGGCGTCATTATCCGGCATCCTGAAGCCACCACAGCTGGGAGGCCAGGGAAATTGATTCCCTTCCCCCCACAGCCCTTGCCCGCCAGAGCGACCCCGGCAGGAGGCAGCGGCCGGGCCCCGCTGAGCGCCCCCGCCCGGAGGAGCGGAGTTGCCGGGCCAAGGGCCGCTCCCGGAGCCGGCTCAGGTGCCCGGGGCAGGGGGCGGGCGCGAGACGGGCCGCCACACGCCGGCAGCGCTGGGAAGGAGGGAAGCACCTGCAGGCGCCGCCGCCGCCGCCCCAGTCGCTGTGCGCGCCGCCAGCACTGGAGCCCGCCGCCGCCGCCATCCCTCTCCCCGCAGCGAGCGCAGCGTCAGGTGCGGGCGGAGCGGCCAGCGCGCCTGTGCGGCCACCGGGAGCAGCAGCCGCGCTCGCCCGCCGCAGCCCGAGCGGGAAGATGGCGGAGCCGGGGGTTGCCGGCACCTCCCCGGCGCAGCCGCGGGCACCAGGTGAGGGACAGGCTGGGGCGGGCCCGCCAGGTGCAGCGGGGCTACAGCCGCGCGGCGGGCTGGTGGGGAGGGGGACTAGCGGAGCCTCCTTCGCTGGCATCAGACTGACGCGGGGGGCAGGTGCCCAGCAACGCACAGGGGGGTGTGCACAGAGCCAGGCGTGAGGGGCGGGCAAGGCCTGAGCGAAGGACTCGGGCCCTGGGCTGCAAAGGCGCTCGGCCCCTGGTGGGGAGAGCGGCGCGCGCCGTGGGGCAGGAGGCGCTTGCGGCGGGGCAGGGCGCGGGGTGCTCGGCCCTGGGTGTCTGGTTGGGTGCGGGGCGATTTCCGTCGCTGGGCACTAGTGAGAGAATTCGGCGAGCTCCCCCCCATCCCGGCAGCTCCAGGCCGGGTGTAAAAAATGCCAGGGAAGGATTAGCCGGACTTGTGGATCCCTGCGTCTGTGGGAGCGCGTATCAGTGGTAGCGACACAAGAAAGCTGTTAATGCTGCTGAATGGTTTGCTGTTCCCTGGGGTGTCAAACATGATTTGGTTCAACACTCTCAGAAAAGGGAGCCTGTGTGAGTGGGAGAAAATCTGCTGGGAGCCCTGCTAGGGTTACGCAAGGATCCTTCGGATTCACATCCCTTTGTAGGCTCGTGTTCATTTTAAAACTGTTTTCTCTTTTTGGTATAGTAAATACTTGCCATGAGACAGTGTTTAGGTGTCTTTAAACCTGTTGGGTTGGTCTTGCAGGGCAGAGGTGTATACATTTCTCAACCACTACAGCAATGAAATGAGCTATATTTTAGCCTAAAGTAGGTATCAAGGACAGAACATCTAAACACAATTTCTTGCAGTGCCTGGGCCTGTCTATACTGGTAGGCCAAGCCATGGAATAAACTGGTTAAGCTGGTATTGAGTTTGACTACTCAGTTTAATTCTGAGTCCTGTGTAGGCTCAGCTTCTAAAGGGCCCTCCTTTCCTGCTTCATTCTAAATAACCACATTGTAAGTTCCTTGGGGCAAGGACTGACTTTTGCTGTGTGTGTGTGCAGCACCCAACAGAATGGAGCTCTGATTTTAATGGTGATTTCTGGGTGCTACCAAAATATAAATAATGTTTACATTAGAACATATTCAAATGTTGTTTGATTTGCAAAGTCAAGCATTCCAACACCTGGGAATACTAGAACTTCAGTTGTGAACTCTTATTTTCCCCCAACGCCTTGTATGTGTGGGTGCTTGCATTATGATGGATATTAATTATGTGGCTGATGCCTTTTTTCATGACCTCTGCTTCAGTCAGTGCACAGGAGGGACAGTGCTCAGGGAATGAAGGAGCTATTTGATATATTTTTATCTCCATCATCCAATATGCGGCCCTTGCTTTATTCACTGCACACCATAAAAAACCATGCACTGAATACAGAATTATTTATTTACTCATGGTGCTCATTAACTGTAGCATCAGAATGCCTCACTGACACTAATGCATTTATTTGCACAACTTCTTGGGGGAGATAAGAGTTCTGTTATCCCTGCTTTACAGATGGGGAAACTGCGACAAGTACAGTGATTTGATTGACACACAATGGCAGAATAAGAACATGCAACTTCAATTACTGATAACTCCAGACTATACTGCCTGTCTCTGGTGAGCAGCCACAGCTCCCATTGACTTCTGTTGCTCTTCAGAGCATTGCTGATCATCTGACCGTTGGTATTGCAAGTTGGGCCCCTAGAAAATGAGAGAGAAACAATGGAAGTGACACCTGTCTTAACTCCAAGAGCATCTTTAATCTTTTTGCATTCCCTGCTTTGTTGTCAATATACCTTCCAACTGCTAGAGACATGAGGTGGGGTCCTACAAATAAGTTTCATAGACTGTATGCTTGTCAGTGTCATCCATTCTTTGCTATGTCCTGTGGAAAAAATAGTATGTTATTGTGTGATGAAAGACTGTGTCATAAAGAATCTGCACAAGGTGGCAGAATGATGGTTGCATGGGTAATTGTAGTAACTACTGATCCTGAACCACCAGGGTTTGAATCCTGCATTTTAAGCATTGCAACATAAGAGTGCTACCCCTTGAATTATAGAACTAAATATATTAGCTGGTAGCCAAAGACTATTTGAACCTTCTACTAAAAGAAGTTGATACATTGAAAATTAGTGGGTTATATATACATGAGTAGCCCCATTCTACAGACAGAATAAAACATAAAGATATGCAGTGTGATAGATTGGCTGAGATTTGGATCTGCTTGAATGGGTAGCTGGGATTTATTGCTAGTCCCAGCTTAATAATAAAGTGTGATGGATACACAATTACTAAAGCACTCAGCAACAGAGAGTTTAAATACTCTTCTGGTATTGAAATAATATTGTGTTTGTCTTCTCCTGGGGTTCTCATCTTACCTAGGGTTGTCAGGCATATGGTTTTGACCGGAACACCTGGTCAAAAAGGGATCCTGGTACTCCAGTTGGTACTGTCAACCAGGCTGTTATAAGTCCAGTTGGCAGTGCAGCAGGGGCCCAGGGCTAAGGCAGACTCCCTTCCTGCCCTGGCTTCATGCTGCAACTGGAAGCACTCACCAGGTCCTTGTGGTCCGTAGGTGCTGGAGTGGGCAGTGACTGGGAGGCTCTGGATGCTGGCCCCACCCTGAGTGCCAGCTATCTAACTTCCCAATGGGAATTGTGTCCAAAGGGCTTAAAAGCGGTTCCCACAGCGCAATCTCCGTGGAGGACAGGGGAGGTAGAGGCACAGCGGGAAACGGCGCAAGTGGGGACTGAAGCATTCTCCTCTTGCACTGCTTCTGCTGTGATTCTGCTTTTGAAATGTACAAGACCCCCACCAGGACTCTTGTATGTTTCAAAGACTCAGGTGCCACAGGGAGCATGGGGTCAGTGGGACTCCCCCACTGGCTCTGCACTCCCTACGGGGCTTCCACTTTTGAACTGTAGCAAGAGCCTGGTAGGGCTCTTGCTACAGTTCAGAGGCGGAGGCACCCTTATCAACTAATCGAATAGTTGATGGAAATCCCATTGATTATTCAATTAGTTAATTAATCTAAATTTAACATCCCTACTCCTGCACCTCAAATTCCTCCTCCCTAGCCCCACCCCAGAGCCCACAACCTCTCCCACACTCCAAACCCCTTGGCCTCAATTCCACCCCACAGCTCACACCCCCAGCTGGAGTCTGCACCCCAATCTTCTGCCCCAACTGGATAAAAGTGAGTGAGGGTGAGGATGTGAGCAATAGAAGGCGGGAAATGGAGCAAGTGGGATCAGGCCCTCTGATGGTTGGGGCCTTCGGACATGTACGGGGCTGGGCAGGGATTTTTTTTTTTTTAAATTAGAAAGTTGTCAACCTTAATCACACTGCAGGAGGTATATATGTGGAGAGAATAATATTTCTGTCCTCTTTTGTAGCCCTGAAGGTGGGCAGGAGTATACAGGAACTGTATTTTGGGCACAGGTGATGGTTTCAGCTCAACTTGGATTTTCCCATCCCTTCTTCTGATACTTTAGCTGGTCTGGCAGTAACTTGCTGGATTTTCTGTTCACTGGGATTCCATGCTGCTCTGGTAGAAGTTGTGGGATCCCAGCTTCAGAATGTTTGTAAGGTTTTTTTTTTACATGCTGCCAAAATCACACAGAGGTGGCATAAGCCTTGGTAGAGAAATAGGTTTTTCAACAGTTTATATTCATTAAAATCTGAGCAGAATTTCATGATACTAATAAACTGTGCTTTCCCCCTGCTGAAACCTTGCTGCAAATAATAGTGGTGACAGGGCTCAAGAAAGATGGTGGTAATCTTGTTTAATGAAAGGTGTTAGGCAAACTAAGTATTTGGGTGTCTGCCAGTTCTGTTTCTAATAATAATAGTTAATTATGAGGAATAAATACCAAATGTCAAGCTTTTGATTTGCAGATCTCTCATTTTCCCTTTCATTGCTCTGTGAAGTGTACTTAGATCTGTCCTGGAAACCTAAGGAAGAACTCAGTGGTTTTGATTATTTTTCAGGGAAGTGTTTTATTTGGGTTTTTTTCCCCTTTCAGAAAAGATTGGTCAAAACTAGGAGGCTTTAAGAGGATGGCACATATGGCACCTAGTTAGGTAGAAAATATAAACAGTGAAAATATAAGGAGTAACTTCTTACATATGCCTTCAGTTTTTTTGGCTGCTATGATGACAGCATTCACTCAGCTGACTTCCATAAAAATTTCAGTGTATAGGAAAGTATACTAATGTTGTTTTATAGTATTCTTTTATGTGAGACATTTATATTGTTTTCCCAAGGTGTTAGTTTCTGTGCTTGCTTTTATGTGGTATAATCATTTCGTAAACATCAATTTTAGTTCAGAATAGCGTAATGCATTCTGTAGTTACATAAATAATGACTTAGAGGCATTACCATTTAAAATTATTATTGTACTTTGATTAAAATGAAGTAAGGAACAATAGCTTGCCTCTTTGAACAGCAAAAATGGAGGGAAAAAGGGTTGTTGCTTGAATATCATCAGCTATAAAAATGTAGCAACTAAAAATCTGAACATTAGGGTGTTAGCAGTCTTGATACCATACATAATATACATATTTCAGTGTGTATTATTGGGCTCTCATATAAATATGGGGGAAATACATGAGGGTTAACTTAGATATTTCATATTCTTTTTGGATGTGTGATATATTGACTGAAGGATACATTATGTATGTCGTAAATAAAACTGTGCATCTTACATGTTGAAATCTTAAGATTTTTGTAGTACACACTTTTTATTATGTATTAAAACAATTATAATTTTCTTAGCAATTCTTTTAACTTTAGGTGTATTTATATCTTAACCTAGTAAAAAGAGAAATTTTGAACATTCTGTTGATACTCTTCAGTCAGATACTAACAACACATATCCCATGCACTGAAAAGTGAGAATTTGTGCTTGGTGACCAGATTGTTCTTTTTAAGTGTTCATGTAATAAGGTATGTCTGTTTTTTTATCTTATTCCTGTGAATTCCTCCATTGGCAATGTATTCCGTGGCTGGCAATCCTACTTGGTTCTTTCGGGGGGTTTTTCCCCCACTGTGGTGATGTTGACAGTCTCAGTGGACAGTATTTTAATAGATTGGCCATCTTCAAATTATTGCCTTTTTATTTTGATGAGTAACTAAGCCTGGCTCCCCTCAAATCATTGGCTCTCCCTGTGTACAAGCTGGCTTTCATTAACTTCATTGCAGCACTATCTGTGGAAGGAAATCACAATCTCCTTCTGCTAGGACCAGACACACAAGCTGTTACTAAACTTTTTGGCTCAAGTAGCTCTAAATTTTGGGGCATTCTCTTATTCTTAATAGCAGTTAGTCTCAATTTGAATGTCCATATTAAATTTCTATGCTTAAATAAAATAAAAAAAGTTAGGTATAAAAGTTGTAATTAAATGTATCTATTCAAGCACTATGAAAAAAAGACTAGGCAGACAAACACTATGTTATGGAGTGTGAACCATCACACCTACATTCTGGTAGAACCATCTCTCAAGCCACTCTCTTGTCTACTTTTTATCATTTCTAACTAGCTGTCACAATTATTTCTAGCCTATCAAATTAGAATTTCAGCAAATCTTTGGAAGTCTGTTTGCTTCAGGTTCTCCTTGATACAATTATTTTTCACTTTATGTGGAAAAACAATGTTTTACCTAGGTCAGTACACCATGTTACAGTTATTTGCGTAGTACATATTAATACAGTGTGTTCCATTGTTACACCATCCACGTTTAACTTTCATACAGCATGTTGGTCTCATACTGGCCCTGGTAAATGTCTAGTTTATTTTCTTGTTAAATTGTTTACAGGAATACTAGTGTACCTTAACAAAAGTTTCACTAATAAAACACCAAAGTTCCTCTCGTACTTCTGTGAACTTGATATAATGATTATTTAGCCTCTCTCATTTATTACCATTTACTTTCTTTTTGTATGCATTTGCCATAAGTGACCTGCATGAATCACAGATGATTTGACACATATATAGATTGTGTGTTTTCTATAACTGTGAGAGGATTTTACTGTTCTATGCATGTGTGTATATATGCAGACATATATATTGCCCTTAGTCAGTTTCTCTGTTTTTCCATGCTCTAACTTCATAAAACTATACAATTTTAATTTTCAAGCTGTTACAGTATGTTAGTCTGCCACTTTACTTGTGTCCAGTGCTTGCTTTAGGTCATTTAGTAGGCTACTCACCAATTTAGTGTCTTAAAATCTTAGCTAGACATTTTACAGGAAAATAATATACAGCACTGAGTCTTTAGCGATACCTGTCATTGTACTTGATCTCTCTGTAACTGATACTGGTGTGTGTGCACACTTACCTCAGTGTGGGATTGGTCTTCCTCCTGGGAAATGTCTTGAGACAGAGGAAATGCATTTCACTGTTAAGATATGTCTACACTATGTAGTTTTAGCAACAAGGCTGTGTCAACACAGTCTAGTCTCTAAAAGTCAGTTTGGATGAATGTTGTTTGTCAGCACTTTTGCCAACAAAATACTTCCACCCCCTTTGAGGAGGTTTTGCTTTGAAAGCAACGTTCACACTTGCCATTGCCGTCATTTGTCGGAAGGTTTTTAAAGCAACCAAGAGCGACACAAACGTTGATCAAGTGAAAGTCTAGTAGAGATAGCCATTAATGAAACAGGCAGAGTCTATCAAGGTTATGATTGATCTGTTACTTAAAATCTTATGTTTGGCATTCTCTCTCCTTCAAATAATGAATTTCGTTTTCTTTGTCTTGGCTTCTGCCAGTGGACTGTTAAAATGGCAGCATTCCCTGTTTAAAATCTTCACAATATTCATTTGAAGGGACTTTCAAAGTGATGCTTTGTGTAATTTAGTTATTAAAATCTTTCATTTTAAAGAGCAGTTTTGCTTTAAAATTGTTCTTTGTATTTGGTGTTTATATAGTATTTTTGTTAACGTAATCAAATAAGATGGCCAGATTATCTCCCATTATTCATTATTTAAGTGATTAATGTAATTATACTTTCATTTAACTCTTAACAGTTTTCTCTCTTTGGCTAATCTGAGTTTGTGTCAAATGTGAGATCAGACAGACCACATCTAATTTTTATATCTCCACTCTTGCTTACTGTGTGCCTAATTAGCATGTCCATGTGTTTCTGTGAATCTTAGAGCAACAATTCTCTTTGCCCAATTTAACCTCTAAAAAGTATACATCTGCTACGTGTTCTTTAACCTATATTAACAATGCTTGTAATAGTCATTCCAGAATAATAACTGAAAACCTTTGCTTTCTCTAGATTGTTTTTTGTAGACCAGTGGTGCACAAATGGGAGGGGGCACACTCCTAAAAGGGGCACAAGAAGTTCTCTGAGGTGGTGTGAAGAAACTTTTGCCTTCCGCCCTCTTAATAAGCATACAAATACCACAGTTACCACCATTACTTCTGCACTGCTGTTGGCAGCGATACTGTGTTCAGAACTGCGCAGCTGAGGAGCAGTGGCTGCTGGCTGGAGGGTGTTCATGTTGTGTGTGGCACGGGAGGACTATTTTTTTTAATCCTGTGCCAATCCCACCATGCAATTCCTACTCTCACCTGTTCCATATAGCATGTTGATTTCCCCTCCCCCCCATTCCCACTGTTATGGCAACAGGCCCTTTTTTGTTTCTTTCTTGCTTCCTAACTCTGGTTTCTAACCAGGAATCCCAAATTGCTAATGACTGGAAAAGATGCTCATTTTAATGGCTTTTATTTTTCCAATGTTTTGGGGAAGCAAGTCACATTTTAGGTAGCCTCTCTGCAGGTAAAGTAAATGAACCTTTAAATATTTAAAGTCATTTCATGGCTTCTCAGTATGCAAAATTCTTTTTCACCTCAGTTGCTAGTTATTTTCCTTGAACTATCTTTTTCTGACTTGCTTTTGGGTTGGTTTTGTTAATACTAAAACAAAAAGGCTAAGAATATCCTTCTAAACAGGAAAAACTCACACATGTCTGACAAATAAAAACCACAGTTACAAACTTTAATTTAATATTCAAGAAACCTTAAGAAATGTGTTCCTCACTTTATGGATGAGTCATCTTTATTGCCTTCTATTGTAGGAATACAGGCATTCTAGTCTTTTGTAGAATTTAATTTCCCTGAAGATTTCTTTATCCCATAGTGAACTGAAATAGATTATCGTATATTCAGTTCCTGGTATGAAAAACATCCAGACACACTTTTCTCTCCCTATTCGAGACCTATTCTAATTGCTCCATTCATTTGCTCTCTGTTGTTTAAGCAGCCAAACCTTACCCCTTTAATGAAAGTTCATTTTTATAGTTTATATCTAATGTCAAATCAGTTCTGTGAGTTTGTTGTGGGGTAAAACAGTTTCCTTCTAATTTCATTGTACATGTGTCAGTTCGCTGTTGTAAAGTTGGCATGTCTGCCTGCAGTGTCTTCCTAAGTGGATTGTTTTTGTCAATGATGTTGGCCTTTATGTTCCTTTTAGTGCTTCTGCTGCATTTCTCACCTCCAGTGATCGAAAGGAGATGGGGCACATAGAACATTCTTTAATCTTGCAGAGCTACTGTCTTAAACAGCCATATGAGAATCAGGATGTTCCTTATCACCTTCTTTCTGTTTTAATACATTTCCCCTCATGATTGTTTTAACAATTGGGAAAATTAACATTAACTCCATTTATGAGAAAAATGGGAAGTGTTTGAAAATGAACAGTTTTAGAGATTTGGATTTATGATGGGAAAGGGCAGGAAGGGTAATGTTGGTGAAACCATATGTCAGGTCCTGGATGCCAAGCTCCTTAGAAATATGTAAAAAGATAACATGACCACTGTTCCCTCTAAGATTTCCCAGCTGTGAGTGGGGTGAGTTTTGTCTTGTGCACCAACATTGACATCGTGTGCACTTGTTCGGATGTGCACTACTGTGGCACCCACCAGTTATACAGTCACACTTGCACACTCACACGCTCACGAATGCGCGCGCACACACACACTCTGTTGTACAAGGAAAATACCAAACCAAGGGATAATTAACAAGGTGCATGACCCTAGGATACAGAAATCAGGAGTGCAGGGGATGGGCGGTCTGGGGGTGGCTCGGGCTGAAGGATTCAGGGCAGGGGGAACTTAGGATGGGGCACTGAGATGTCAGGGAAGTGACAGCTCCCCGCTGTCAGGAAGCTGGAGCTGGGCTGCCCATTCTTGCGGGGGGTGGGCCCAGGACTGGGCTGCCCAGCCCCCCAGGAAGCTGCTCGCTGCGGGGAAGTGGGGCTGGGCTGCTTGGCTCCTTCAACCAGCAGACTCCCAGCCAGCTGGCCGGCAGCTTCTGGGGTAAAGGTGCCAGGGCTGCTGGCTGGCAGTTGCCCACCTGGCTGGTGCTGCAGCAGAGAGTCAGGGGGATAGGTTTGGGGGCCAGGCGGCAGTTCTGGCTCTGGAGCTGCCACTGCCACACACCATATAGCGGCTCCAGCCCCAGCCCGCCACACAGCAGCTCTTGTCCCAGCCGGGGCCTCCCGACCAGATGCCACCCACCATGTGGCAGTTTTGGTCCCCAGAACTGCCTACCAGCCACCTCCCTACATGTGATGGCTCTGGTCCCATCTGGGCTGCGGCATCCCGCCCACTGTAGCTTGAACTGGGGCCAGTGAGGCTGCCCAAGCAGGGACAGCCTCATGGTGCCCTGTCACCAGCCAGAGCAAATAGGGGAGGGCAGGCCAGCCACACAGCCCTGCCAGAACCCACCAGGCCATTACTGCCACCACCACCACTCACCTTCCTGTCCAGCAGGAAAGTGAGTGGTTGTGAGTGCTGCTGCACGGCTCTGTTGGCCAGTTGGGCAGGCCTAAAATTTTTTGTGTGCAGGCGCGCAGCTTAGGAGGAACTCTGAACATGAAGATGATCTGTTGTTTTCCTGTTCCTGTCAGATGTTGGATGGCATATTGATCCCTGTAAGTTTAATTCAGTTAAATGGGAAGATCTACCTGTGTAGGCTGCTTGATCCAGTGTGTTGAACAGAAACCAGAATGACTGTTTTTTTATGTTAATAAAATGTTCTTTCTGGTATCTGGAGTGTGCAATTAATTCAGCTTGTGTCATAGAATTCTGGAATTTTTAATGGGTCTTTGATCCACAAAGAAAGATACAGACTTATCATAAGGCTAAGCGAGCATGCTCCAGGGGTATTGACTACAGAAAGAACTTTGAAGTCGTTTTTATTTTCAGTCATTGAGTGTGTTGCTTTGAGTAAATTGGGCTATCATTTGAGGAGAGCTATAATCTAAGTAAATAATTGTCCATTATCTATATGGAATTAATTAAATGTTTAAAATAAACTTATTTTATTGTAAGTAAAATAAACCCTGAATTTGGAAAACCTTAATCACTTAAGGATGTGCTATTTATTTAGTTAAGCAGGGCATAGGACACATCATAAAATGGATCTCGCTCTGTTCCAAAAGGAAATAAACATAATCTTCCATTAAATATCAGGACATGAATAAACACTGTATTAATAGCATTTTTAATACTTGATGTAATGATGCCTTTCTTTTTACAATACTTCCTACATAGTATCACGTAGGCATGTTAAAATGAGTGTATTTTGGTAAATTTTCAGTGGGTACATGTTTACATGCAGGAGGGTAGGAGCAGGTAGGAACCGATGCTTGTGGGGAGCCAGCTTTTCAGCTGGCTCCCGCATAGGTGCCTGCCTCCCCATGTGCTGCCTTTGTATCCCTCCTACTCCCCCCATTCACTCTCTAGCACTGCTGCCACTGACACAGAGGCAGCAGTGCGGGGATGGGAGAGGCCCTTGCATGTAACCATGACGGTTAACCGATGAACTCATCGGTGAGTCATTTACTCATGTACACTATTCTATCCCTAGTATCATGACTGTATTTTAATAACAATAGTAATGCTTTCCATGTGTATATTTTTTTCCAATGAAAGCTCTTCACAAATAAAAAAAAATGTACCTGTATGAGGGAAGCAGGTATTCTGGTTTCCCTGTTGGAAGAAGCTGAATATTGCAATTAGTCAAGATTGCAAAGGACATCTGAGGTAGAATCTAAGTTTTATTCTCAGTCTCTTGATTTTGAGTCGTGTGTTTCAGATACAAGACATCCTTCCCTGTATTCAAAATATTTTATCTGCTGTTAATGTGTAAGTGTTTGTTGTTTAACTTCAAACATCTATTAGTGAGAAACACAGCTAAGTGCTGTGGCTATGATTAGGAAGAGTAGTTATGGAAATGTCTAAAGGTCTGGTCTGAAGCTCACTGAAATTGATAGGTGTCCTTCCATTGATATCAGTGGGTTTTTTTATTAGGCCCCGGAAGAAGACATCTAAGGCAGGGGTGGGGAACCTCTGGCCTGCAGGCTGGATCTGGCTCACCAAACAAATTCATCTGGCCCTCGGGAGTCTAGTGGCCGGGGGTTGCTTTAAAAACTTCTCCCAGTCTCCCCTGCAGCGAGGCCAGGTACTTCCGGTTCTTCTACTGACATGGGAGAGGCCCGCACAAGAGATCTGGTGTGAGGGAGAAGCTCCATATGCTGGAGCCCTGTGGCGTTTCCGCAAGGTGGCACTGAAAAAGGCTGGCTGCCAGCAAAACTCGTTTTGCTGAGAAGGAGACGTGCGGGACCAAAGGATAGAGAAGGGTGGAGGGAATCGTTCCCAGAGTGGGAGGGAAGAGAAGCCCTGGAGCCCTTTCCCTGCCTGGGACACTTTTTGGGAGGCAGAGGAGGCCACAGCGGAGACAGCTCCCCCCTTCCTTTCTCTGAATAGGCTGGCTGCAGCAGGGAACAGCGTCCAGCAGAGTGGAGCCACATGCTGCCAGCAATGGCTCCTTAACAGTTGAGATGTGTGGGACCAGAGGGAAGGGGACTTTTGCAGGAGTGGGAGGGAAGAGAAGCCCCCCCCAGCTCTTTCCCTGCAAAAAGCAAACTCAGCCATCACACTACAATTCTAAATAAAAAAAATAGAACATCATACCTCATCAACGCATTTTGTAGAATTTTTGTGTGCACGCGTCTGGTTTTTTGTTTGTTCGTTTGTTTTTCTTTCTTCTCGCTTTTGTACGAGACGATATCTCTGAGGGTTAGTGGTCCCTGACCCAAAAAAGTTTCCCTGCCCCGATCTAGGGGTTTTCAAGGTTTCATTCTAGAATGTGGCTTTGTTGTTTTTCTGAGGTTAGATTCTAGAACGTTGGTTCTTGAACGATAGGTCATGTCCCATTTTAAGGGCTAGCTTAGACTAGGGATGTAACCGACTAGTTGACGATCCAATAAGCATATGCTTCCCCCCCTTTGCTGCCTCTGTCAGAGAGAGGCAGCAAAGTGGGGGAGCAGGAGCAAGTGCTGGGGAGAGCTGGCTTAAAAGCCAGTTCCCCCCAGCACCATCTCCGTGAGGGGTAGGGGAGGCAGAGGTGGTGGCTCTTAATACATTTAAAAAGCATAAGTAGCAGGGGGGACCAGGCGTGAGCTGGGACAGCTGATTCCCGGAGCCACTGTGGCTCTGCAGTTTCCCTTCCTTATTAACTGACTAGTTGATTAGCTGATTAAATGCCATTTAACATCCCAAGCTTAGACTTGCTGGGGTCTGGGGCCAAAGCCTGAGCCTGATCATTTGGGGCAGATGCTGAAGCCTGAGGGTGTTTGAACTCAGGTTACAGCCCCCCTCCCTCCCCCCCCGCCTGGAAATGAAGCCCTTGGAACTTCAGCTTTGGTCCCTCCTGCCCAGGTCAGTGGGGCTCAGGCTTCGCTATCCTCTCCTTGGGGCTGTGTAGTGATATTTTTTGTCAGAAGTGGGTTTCGATGCAATGAAGCTTGAGAATCCCTATTGTAGAAGAGAGTCTGAATAGGAATGAGGCAATGGGAGATGGGACGCAGAGTGCATGATATAGGTTGTTTTAGGAATGTTAATGTGTACCTGTGTACTTGGTTAACTGATGAGTCTGGGTTCATTGGCTAACCCTAACGGTTACATGCAGCCAGCTCCCCATGAGCACTAGCTCCTGCCTAGGCCCCCACAGGTAAACATTGTAAATTTCAGCAATTACATGTTTATAAAAATAAACATATTTTAACATCCCTAGGTTGTTTAGGGGAGACTGCTCTATGGGGAGAGCAGAGTTTGTAAAGTCACTGAATCCTATAGTTAGTCAAGCGACTGTTGACTAGCTGAAGACCTAGAATAAAAATCTGAGACAACTGCATCAAAGCACAAATTAACTGAGACACATCCATTTTTTATAAGTTAATGGGAAGAGAGCTTATTATATCAACTATTTTGACAGTATGAGGGAAACTTTGCATTTTGGTTTGTTTTTCCTGTATATTGCGCCCAATATGTTTTATGTTCCTGAGTTTTAGGTATTATTCATTTGTCATTCATGCTCTGATAAGGTCTTCAGGGCTTGAAAACTTTACTTGGCAATAATTTGCAAGAGTACTATTCCTACTGTTTTAAGCCAAGAACTCCTATGCTGCTATGACCCCACAATCATATATGTGCAACTGTCTTTGATTTACTGGTGAGTATGAAGCTGTGCCTGTTATGTAACCAACCTAAGTAATATAGTTCTGGGCAGGCCCTCTCAGGGAATGACAGAGGCCCAGGCCCCAAACCCCCGACATATCGTAACTTCTCATCCACAGGGTCATACTAAAGCCAAAAGACTATATGAAAATGAACACTTGAGACATTTATTAACAATTAAGTCAGTATACCAATAGCATGTATATTAAAATGTAACTATAATTGTGAGTTTCCACTGCAAGCAAAAAATCTTCATTTTATAAATGCTTTTCTGGCTTTGTGTGTAAACTCATTCATAATTTGGAGTATTGTGTCCAGTTCTGGGCACCGCATTTCAAGAAAGATGTGGAGAAATTGGAGAGGGTCCAGAGAAGAGCAACAAGAATGATTAAAGGTCTAGAGAACATGACCTATGAAGGAAGGCTGAAAGAATTGGGTTTGTTTAGTTTAGAAAGAGAAGACTGAGGGAGACATGATAGCCGTTTTCAGGTATCTAAAAGGGTGTCATGAGGAGGAGAAAAAACTTGTTCATCTTGGCCTCTGAGGATAGAACAAGAAGCAATGGGTTTAAACTGCAGCAAGGGAGGTTTAGGTTGGACATTAGGAAAAAGTTCCTAACTGTCAAACACTGGAATAAATTGCCCAGGGAGGTTGTGGAATCCCCATCTCTGGAGATATTTAAGAGTAGGTTAGATAAATGTCTATCAGAGATGGTCCTAGACAGTATTTGGTCTTGCCATGGAGACAGGGGGACTGGACTCGATGACCTCTTGAGGTTCTTTCCAGTCCTAGTATTCTGTGATAATTGAAGAAGAATCTAATTTACATGCAACATCACTATTAATGTTAAGCATTGTGAGCCCATTCAAACACTCTTGTCCCATTATGCAGAATGATGATAGTTCTTGTTTTAACGTGTTTAGTATGCATTCACCTGAAGCCACTGTTGCAGGAAGATTGACAAAAATACATAATGCAATTGTGATATTAGGAAATACAGTCGACAGGCTGAGATGAAATATTTCTTGATGCAGTTTTTTTGGCTTGCAGTCCAATTTTAAAGTTGGTGGAATGGATATGTTTCAGGAAGACAATCTCGTCACAAAGATCTCTTGACATTTCATCATTGTACCTTTTCTGAAACTGTTCAGTCACTTAATATAGATCTTCATCACTTAGTTCTCTGAACTCCCAAAGGAATCCAAAAAGGGTACAAATTTGTTGCAGTGACTCAAATTGACGTGTAAGACCAGATTTGATGGAGTCAATAATAACAAAAAAAATTGACTTGATAGTGCCTTTCTGCATCAGATTGAGATGTTAGGCTACGACTGGTGGAAAACTCAGATTAAATGTAAATATCCTGTGCTACTGATTTGGACTCAGAAAGGATTGCATCCCATTGATCACGAATCTTTTGAATATCTTTAAGAAGTTGTTCAATGTTATCCCTCTCAACATCTAATATAGCATTGCATGCTTCAATTACAAGATTAGTTTCGAGGATCATTTTTAGCAGCTTCATCCACATGGATGACATTAAATATCAACTATTTTGACAGTATGAGGGAAACTTTGCATTTTGGTTTGTTTTTCCTGTATATTGCGCCCAATATGTTTTATGTTCCTGAGTTTTAGGTATTATTCATTTGTCATTCATGCTCTGATAAGGTCTTCAGGGCTAGAAAACTTTACTTGGCAATAATTTGCAAGAGTACTATTCCTACTGTTTTAAGCCAAGAACTCCTATGCTGCTATGACCCCACAATCATATATGTGCAACTGTCTTTGATTTACTGGTGAGTATGAAGCTGTGCCTGTTATGTAACCAACCTAAGTAATATAGTTCTGGGCAGGCCCTCTCAGGGAATGACAGAGGCCCAGGCCCCAAACCCCGACATATCGTAACTTCTCATCCACAGGGTCATACTAAAGCCAAAAGACTATATGAAAATGAACACTTGAGACATTTATTAACAATTAAGTCAGTATACCAATAGCATGTATATTAAAATGTAACTATAATTGTGAGTTTCCACTGCAAGCAAAAAAATCTTCATTTTATAAATGCTTTTCTGGCTTTGTGTGTAAACTCATTCATAATTTGGAGTATTGTGTCCAGTTCTGGGCACCGCATTTCAAGAAAGATGTGGAGAAATTGGAGAGGGTCCAGAGAAGAGCAACAAGAATGATTAAAGGTCTAGAGAACATGACCTATGAAGGAAGGCTGAAAGAATTGGGTTTGTTTAGTTTAGAAAAGAGAAGACTGAGGGGAGACATGATAGCCGTTTTCAGGTATCTAAAAGGGTGTCATGAGGAGGGAGAAAACTTGTTCATCTTGGCCTCTGAGGATAGAACAAGAAGCAATGGGTTTAAACTGCAGCAAGGAGGTTTAGGTTGGACATTAGGAAAAAGTTCCTAACTGTCAAACACTGGTGATAATTGAAGAAGAATCTAATTTACATGCAACATCACTATTAATGTTAAGCATTGTGAGCCCATTCAAACACTCTTGTCCCATTATAGAATGATGATAGTTCTTGTTTTAACGTGTTTAGTATGCATTCACCTGAAGCCACTGTTGCAGGAAGATTGACAAAAATACATAATGCAATTGTGATATTAGGAAATACAGTCGACAGGCTGAGATGAAATATTTCTTGATGCAGTTCTTTTGGCTTGCAGTCCAATTTAAAGTTGGTGGAATGTATATGTTTCAGGAAGACAATCTCGTCACAGAGATCTCTTGAAATTTCATCATTGTACCTTTTCTGAAACTGTTCAGTCACTGAATATAGATCTTCCTCACTTAGTTCTCTGAACTCCCAAAGGAATCCAAAAAGGGTACAAATGTGTCGCAGTGACTCAAATCGATGTGTAAGACCAGATTTGATGGAGTCAATAATAACAAAAAAATTGACTTGATAGTGCCTTTCTGCATCAGATTGAGATGTTAGGCTGATTGGTGGAAAACTCAGATGAAATGTCAATATCCTGTGCTACTGATTTGGACTCAGAAAGGATTGCATCCCATTGATCACGAATCTTTTGAATATCTTTAAGAAGTTGTTCAATGTTATCCCTCTCAACATCTAATATAGCATTGCATGCTTCAATTACAAGATTAGTTTCGTGGATCATTTTTAGCAGCTTCATCCACATGGATGACATTAAAATACATTCAAATTTGGATGTATTCTTCAGAATTGACTTAAGCTCAGGGTGCGAGCCTGTGCTAAGAAAGTAAAAGATACAAGCTCACTTAAAGCCTTTCTTGCAGTGTCCAAATGCTGTGAAACTGTTTTAACACCATCAATCTTGCTGATCATCTCATTGTCGACTTGCCATGAAGGGAAATAGGCAGATGCTGCTTCAGAATTTTCCGCTTTCCAAGACTGCTACTAAAGAGGTTATACAATTGCTGGATTGTTCCAAAGTATATCACTGCTTCCTTGCATGATTCAGCACAGTCAACGCTGACAAGATTTAGTGTATGGTTGCCACAACTGGAGAAAACACAGTTTGGATTTTGCTCTAAAAGGACTGCTTGTACTCCGTTGTACTTCCTAGCCATATTGGATTCATTGTTATAGGCTTGGCCAATACAGACTTGAAATTTTAATTTAAAGCCTTCCAGAATTTCTGATACACGAGTGGCAATTTCTTTTCCGGTTTGTTTCATGATTTTGTTGAACAAAATGAATCATTCTTCAGTTGAAACCTTTGAATTTCCTGCAATTTTAACATACTGAACAATCAAGGTCATTTGTTCTTTATGAGAACAGTCTGAAGTTGCATCAATAATAATTAAGTACTTTGCATGTCATATCTCTTCAAGAATTGTTGTTTGAACAATAGTTCAACACAGTTCAATAAACTCATTTTATATTCTGGTAGACAGATAATGGACTTGCATTGTATTCTGGCTCTCTTGTGATTCACAAACATGCTTAACATGGCCTGATAAAAGTGGGTCGTACTTGCTAAGAAGCTCAAGTGGGTACCAAGAAAGCTTCCGTTCATAGGGTCACTGGCCAATCCCCATTCAGAAAGAAAAATAATTACATTCAATATCTGCTCAATGACTTTTTTCCCCCCCAGTTATCAGTTTCTGTGTTTATTTCACTCAAGAGTAAGTTTTCAATTGAACTGTCAGCTAGTGCTGTGCTACTAGCTGATTTCCATGTAACATCATTATCTTTATGCGATACTGAAGTTTCACATGCAGGAATTTGGTCTTTCAGCTTTCTCCAACGTTTACTGATGCTCCAACCAGGTGGATCAGACAGTACTGATGCATTTGAAGTATTACTGTTAAAAATGAAACAGGATACACAGTACAGAGCCTGCTTTTCCATGCTCCATCAGAGCCAGTGTCTTGTGTTGATCTCTCCATTTGGAAGGGTTTTTGTCAGCAGATGAGTGGGAAAAGCATGATTTTCAGCATCTTTCAGTATATTACTTGGAATCTGAAAACAACTAACTTCGGGAAATGACTGCATTTGAGCAACTTTGTTTTTATCAAGAAGTCCAATATCAGGTTCTGATGCCACTGTTGTTGCACTGTGTCCTGTGCTAGTCATAAGTTCTTGCTCTTGTTGTGCAGCATCTCCGAGGTCCTCATTTTCTGTCTACACAGTCTCTAAATCGAGCGTAGATTCTGCATCTATTGCTATTGGCATTTCTGTCTCTTGATTAATGACCTCATTTTGAGGCAGTGGCATTTAAATGTCATTTGTGGGTACAAAGTTTTCATCACCAGAACTGGAAGTGTCACTGTCAGTATGGTCACCATCTAATGGCTGAGGCATCTTTTCTACGAGAAATGATGTTATTGGCTTTATACTCTTCACGCTATTGCTTTCGCTGTCTCTTACTTGCACCACTTTCAAATTTTCGCTTCATTTTTATAAAAGGGTTCTTTTAAAACACAGTAACACACAATTAATTAATTCGCTAAAGGCTATTGGTTATAAAAAAAATTAATTGTATATACTTCGCAATGAATATTATATAATAACGGTTTGAGGGTGTTATGTACTACCGCCCTTATAGCATTATTTGAAAGTCCTGAAATTTCATCTAACATGTTCCTGTTATTAAATTCCTCTAATAACTGGTGCATTTCTATGAATATGAACAAGGGGGGATTGTTAGATTAGATATAAAGTTTATTAAACAACTAGAATTAAGTTTATCACAAAAAAAGCCTTTAAAGGTGAATCTAAAACTGGATGAAGAGATAGCTTACAGCTGAACCTGATATGGTTATTGTATATGATGGCACATCATAAAAACCAGGAATACGAAAATCTCCTATGCACAGATAAACATCTAATTTAAAGGTTAAATTCGCCCTCAGACCAAGCAAAATCACTTTACAGTAACAGAATTAATTACAACTTTCAAAATCTTTAAACTATTCAAAGACTACAAACAGCGTTTTATAACATAGAATCTCTAATCACAGAAACTACTCCAGTCATGCAGATGAAAACTTGGATGTGACCAAAAAATTGGCAAAGGCCTGAGGTTCCACAGTGATTTAAATAATTGTTTTGCAGGTATATATAGCTTCTTTTGTTGTCTCTGTTATAACTGCCAGGTGTATAATAAATGTAAATAACTTGGTAGAAAAATGTCTCCTGAGGCCGAGGCCAAATGGCCCTCCTGCCCCCCTCACCCCAGATAGGGCTTGCTTGAGGGCCACACATAGAACCCGGATGGGCTGGTTGCAGGCCCCAGGTTGCCCACCATTGCCATACACATGACAACACTAAATAGCTTTACTGTTTATTGGGTATTTGCAATGGAAGATAAGTTGTGTTGATTTTAATGGACATGGTAGTGAGCAGTCAGAAGACACTGAAAGTTTTTCCTAGTGCTTTCAAATAATGCCAGTTTTGTTATGGTCAGAAATTTCCTAGAAGGGATTAAGTTAAGTAGTTTTGTTCAGTGAACAGTAATAGAAAACTTGCCTACAAAAATACATTTAAACCACTTGCTCCCCTTGTTAAAAGTAAAGAGGGACTGAGGGAGGCACACGTTAGTGGATGTTGCGGAAGCAGTGAATATTGCTCTAAGGTAGCGGGTAATGGATGTTAAGACGTGTGCTTGGTTGGCAAGAGTTATTACCAGTTTGAAAATTTCACTGACAAGCTCTGAAAAAAAGCACTGTAGCAGGAAGAGAGTTATGCTGCCGCAAGGCCTGTCAGCAGTGGAGGAGGATTATAGAAGATGATATTGAGTCTTTAATAAAAGCACATCTTTGCTTGATGAGATGGGGAGGGAGGAGGAAGGGGATGAAGGAGGAGTGCCTGCAGCCAACAGCCTACATGGTGAGTTTCTGAGTGAATTACTCAAATGGAAGGACCTGGCTTTTGGGGATGAGGAAAGAGGAAATGTAAGTGAAAGCATGGCAATTATGTGGAATAGCAAGGCAATGAGGTGTTATCCCTGACCCTTTAAAATCATGAGAAACAGAGGCTTTTCAAAAGCTTAAATATATTTAAAGTGATTTCTGCAAAATGTTAGGTAACTGCTGTCCCTGTGATCACCGTATACTAGTCCTCAGGGAAATTTAAATTATAACTGATACAAACCATTAATCAAATAAACCAGAGAATGTAGTAAACTTTAAAAAAAATCTAATAACTGGAGCCTTCTTTCTTTCTGATTTAGAAATGTTTAGTTTTTTCTGTAAAAATCTGCTTTAGGTATACACAGACAAAAAGTTGGAGTTTCCTCCAAGTATTTCTCCTTGCAACTGCCTATCCCCTTTGTGAGGAACCACAAAGAGAATCATGAGAATTCTATATTTGGGGACTACATAAGTTGAAATATCTATCTGTATACATTGTTTCTCATGCATCAGACATGAAATCTGAAATGGCACACTACTGTTCAGATGTTGGTTTAATTATTTAGAGATAGTCACCAGTTTCCAGGGTATTCGTATTTCCTCCCTAAAGCTCAGATAATGTTTAGTTTTAATTTGTTTTTTATCTAAGTAGAGAGTAGAAGCTGTCTCTCACTTACATATATTGTGATTCTTTTGAGTAACTTTAAGCTTGATGCTGTCAGAATTTAAGGGAAAGCAGCAGAGGTATGATGGGATCTCTAAGGCTGAGGCTATGTCTATGCTGCGTTCTTTTCTGAACCCCACAATTTTTGTACCTTTTCCACTTTTGTGTGTGTGTGGGAGGAGGAGAAAGAGGCTTTTCTGACATTTGGCCCGTCTACACGGGGTCAAATGTGGGAAAAACCTCCTCTTTTGGAAGATCCCTTATTCCTCATAAAATGAGGAATACAGGGCTTCTGAAAAAACGCTCCCGCTTTTTCTGAAACTGTTCCAAAAAAGCGGATGTGGGATGAGTATCCTGGAAAAACTCTGTAGTGTAGACATAGCCAGAGTGGCTCCCTTTTCTGAGACTCATAATATGAGTCAGTAAAGAGTAAGAGATTGGAGAATCCAAGATGAAGTTCTTACAGATAAATATACAGATAAACATTTTGAATTTCTGGTAAAAAGGAGTACATTTGAAATGTTGTAGAGCTGAGTGTGTGTGTGTGTGTGTGTGTGTGTGTGTGTCTGTCTGTCTGTCTAATATATATATATTTGCAGTTACTGAATCCTGCATTAAAAAGGTACCATTCATCATGGAGCAACAGCAGTGTGTCATCAGGGTGTTGGAATGAATTGGCTGAGCTACATTACCCAGGGTGTGAATTAGGACTCTTCCTTCTTGGTCTCGCAACCATCCAAATAGCAGTCATTTGTTGTTGCCGGGTGGGGTCAGTAATTTTGGCAATCTGAAAATCTCAAAACAAAGAAGCACTCACTTCCTATAGAGTTTTAAACTCCTCCTCAATCATGTTTATCTGTTTGGCTGAAGTTGGAGCAGAACTTTATCAGAGAATTGTAGATGTAGAGGAAGACTGTGTAGCTATTTTCATGCCACAGGCTTATTGCTGCATTGGTCAGCATTGAGGAGAGCAGAGAGCCAAGACATGTAAAGTACGTCAAGTGCAAGTTTTAGAGTGTGAATTTCACTTCTAACAATAGCTTATTGTTTTCAGTACTTGCATGTCCAGTTTCATATTGGAATAAATGACACACTCTTTAGCACAAATTATAAAACAAAGTCCATTTCTCTTTGGAATGTTTATATGAAAATATCAAAACCCATGGTTTCCTAGGTATACGTGGTGCTCTACAGTGCTGTTTCCAATCTCTGGTTGATCAAGAAACTTTGATTTTTTCCCTTCAGTGCACGCCTTGTCATGATTATTCTTCCCTTAATTATCTGGAATCTGACAGTTAAAATTAGCAGAGATGCTTCAGTTATATGTTAGGCTAGAACTGTGTAGTAAATGGCACTGTTAGTAAAAGTCATCCGCTTATGGAGCGTGATTCCAAATAGATGGCTTTCTAAGAAGGATGCTGCGATTTGGGCTAAGGAAGCTTTCATGTGAGGTTTGGATTCACAGGGAAGATACGTGTGCCAGTTGGTAATTAAGGACAGAAATAGCCATGATAATTTAACCATGTGACTTGCAGAGCTTTTCAGATAACTTAAAACTACACTGGGCACTTTCTGGAGAGGAGATAGGAAAGCAGGTGGCTTTTTAAATTTTGTTTTTTACAAATACTTGCATGAATAAAGCAGAGAGACACTAGTCAGGTAAAATTTGATCCAAAATGTGTGTTTTGTAATTATACTTTTTACCAAACAAAAATGTTTTCAAGAAATAATAAAAAAAAAAATTAATGGAAAAAGCTCTGAAAGTGGCTTCCTACTCTATCAATATGAAAATGATTAGGCAGCTTTCATTGTCAAAGTACAGTGAAATGTGAAGGAATAAACAAACAGCATAAATAGTGAATTTAAAAAAAAAATATTTGTAGTATTTAGAGTGCTGCTTCTAATAGGGTTAAGGGTTGCTTACATAATTTTTAGAAAATAAATCAGTAATAGACTGAGCATGATCCTGGATCTTCCATGTTTTAGTCACAGCTCTGTTGTGGACTCACTGTATATTACTGAGTCCTGTACTCCACGCCTTCCCACCCCCAATAAGGATAAGAAAGATAAAATCTAACAAGGGTGTTTTGAACAGTAATATTAGTACAGTGTTTTGAAAACGTAAAGTTAACAAAATCAGACTTTTAAAAATAGCTCATTCGGCAAAATTCACACTGCTTGATGACTTTAAAAAGGTACCTTCCTGTGGCCAGGAGGAATGTGGGTGTCTGAATGGTGTTGGTGGTGTAAAGTGAGGAAAAATCTCGAGGGAAATATTTTAATCCGATCTATCTTGTTACTGTTCTTTTGTAAGGTGGGGGGGGGAGGGAGGGGATTTGCCTGACAAATTGACAAAGAGGAAAACAAGAATATCTTGACATCGGATTTGTTGGTGAAAAAGGTGTCTAGGTGTCATGTTTACAGTAATATTGAGACTATTACGCTAGAGGCATCCATGTATAACAAATCTAAACTGCTGGGTTAACAATTCAGGATGTGAAACTGAGGTGGTGTGAATATGGCACAAACAGCTGTGATAGGCTTGTCACTATAATGTATCAACTGCAGAGTTGGCATTCATATATCTAAATCTTGGATTGTACAAAATGAGTATCCACGTGATGGGAGCAAAAATAAAATTAAGCACATCCTTTAAAATTTTAGCAATCTGGTTGCACATATTAAATGAAATTTAAAAAGCAATCAGAATTGTTTACTATTTTTATTCTCTGAAGGCAAATATCACTGGGTTAGAGTGCGATAGACAGTGTTTCCATTACAAGATTGATGTGTAAATATAGAACCAGAAATCCATGTTGTAGTTGAATTTTCTTTAATTACCTGGATGAATATTCTTGTGAATGTGCTTTTTATATATATAAAAAAGGGTGTGTGTGTGTCTTGCTCCTAGTTAATGTTCATGGAAAATAAATACTTTCTCTCTAAATAATCATATTCTGTGTGGGGATGCATGCCTGAACTTCTACCATGGGTGTTGGTTAGAAATGATTTCATCCTACATGTAAATGGTTTGGCGGGGGGAAGGAATGCAGTTCAGTAAGATTATTTTTGTACTGTCTCCACTTATTGTATGTCCTTTGGTATATGCGGTCCCCACTTGCTACACAAAAGCTGCAATGTAACAGGATGCTGGGAGGGTGGTGATTGGCTGGTCAAGATGTCTCAGCTTTTCAGGTACTGGGGATAAGGGAATCCAGGCCTTTTTACAACTAGGGATGTCAGTGTGTAGATGACTACACGATTAACCAATAAGCCTGGTTTTATTAGTTAATCTCGTTGACTACATGCATTCCCCTCCCTGCTGCCTCTGTATCTTTAAGTTAGCTCCCCACTGTTATATCGTTTGAAGTTTAGAAAGAAATCACTTGAAATGCAGAGAGCTGGAAGCAGCTGCAAGTGTCCATTTATTCCATAACACAGAACTAACTAGAATCAGCCCAAACTGGCTGGGCTGACAACAAGATCTATATCTACAACAACCCAATACACAATACCCATGAGCACTGGATCTGATAGAGAGGCAGCAGAGCGGAGGGGTGAGGGGGGTGGTAGGAGCTGATACATTCAGGGAGTCGGTTTGTAAGCTCCATGGATCTGCCTACCCCCGCGGTGGAGGTGGGAGGGAGGAGGAGCTGGTGCTAGGGTGAGTTGGTTTAAAAAGGGTGCCTCTATCAGTGCTGAGTGGGAGGGAGCTCCGCAGGAGTGGGGCCAGGAGCACACTGGCTGCCAGCCCCACCACCAGGGACTATTGAATAGTTGTCTAACTGCTGAAATTCGATGTGGTTACATCACTATTCAATTACATGCTATCTAGCATCCCTATCTACATCATTATGGCCCTGTTCGAGATGGTACTCTGAATAGGGGCACTCCAAGCAAGGAATTCCAAGCCACTGCCCTGGGCTACTTTCTATTAGAGTTCCTTCAGTTTGGGGTGTGTTCCCTATAGTCCAGGTTGCTAGTATGACTTGCATCCTGTGGCACCCTATTGTGAATCTTGAGTGGCTTCTGCTGCAGTTATAGCTATTCTGGAGAAAGAGCCTAGAAGTTTGGTGAAGCCAGACCTCACAATGTCTCTGGGCTAGAGTCAGCTAGTTACTCAATTGCTGGAGGCTCCAAGGTCTCCTTCACAGTCTCTCTTGGCTGGGAGACAGGGTAGTAGCTAGCTCCTGCCTCTTTGCCAGTCAGTCTTTAAAGTGCTACATAGTCCTGTATTTTGTTTCAGCTACACCAGACTAACACGGCTACATTTCTATCACTAGTCCTGATCTGGGCCTTGCTCTTACCTTCTCTCCTTTCTCCAGGCCTAACTTTTGTTGCAGGTATAACAGGGTGGGGCTAGCTGGGCCCAAAAGCTCTTCTTAACCCTTGCAGTGCTGTTGGGTTGTTTTTCCACTTCATTTCAATCAGATACATATTTTTAAAGGTAGAATAGATGACAAAATGTCAGTAGACATTGGTACATAGTGTATTTATTGTTATAAGAGGTGTTCTGCATTTACTTAATCTAAAATGATTCCCAGTGAAGTGTAAATTACCAGTGTGGTTGAGGCTTCTACATTTTATTGGAAGAGATTATAGGCGTGATAGAAAAGCAGGAAAATGGGATTAAGATTAAGTAAAGGCCATGTATGTTGTACTAGCTTTATTTCACTTGTTCTGTTTTCTTAACCATAGTCATTCTTCCTCTCCTTTCATTAAACTATGAAAACTTTGAGACCACCTTAGGTTTACCGCTTATGTTTTAAGGCTAACATACTACAAGTTGTATGGGCTCAGCACATTAAGCATGATATTGAAAGTATGACACTTGGAAAACAAAGTTGGTGTGGTCTGTCTAGTGCAAGTCAAGTGAACAGTTAAATGGTTTAATTAGACAGTCTCTGACTGATAGAGGATCTTTTTTAAAAAATCCACCTTTAAATAATTTTATGTACTGAGCATGTACTTGTAGAAAATTTTGGTTTTGCAAAAAAAATTTCTTATTGGAAATTATATTCTTGATCAGCTCTAGTTTAACCATAAGGCCTGGCTTTGCTCAGCCCAGTTATCCTTGCCTCTCCTCCTGTATGTTCCTTATCCCCCTTATGTCTTGTCATTATGAAGATTGTGAGTTAATTGAAATGGGGGCTATCTTTTATTTGATAGTCCTGTAGCACCTTAGAGACAATTTGTTTAAGTTTTTTCAACCAAAAAATGTTGATGGTATCATGAGCTTTTGTGAGCACAACCGACATCTTCAGAAGAAGTGGGTTGTGCCCACAAAAGCTCATGATACCATCTCCATGTTTTGTTAGCCTAATAGCACCTTAAAGACTATTTGTTGTTTTTTAAGTTTTTCCTGTTACAGACTAACTCAGCTAGCCCTCTGAAAATTTTCTATTATTATGCATCACTCAGCACACTTGGTGCCACAAGCTTGATAGGAATCTCTGGGTGTTTCTGCAATAAAAATAACAACATACATTACTATTTTGTCTTCTCCGTGTCCTTTGGAAAAAAACTAGATACAAAAAATAATATTTTCATCCTCCATGAGATTACTATAAAACATTAATTAAAATTCCTAGCAACCATTCATAGAATCACTGTTTGAACATGTAGGTATTCTATGCAATGTGCACATGAGGAGAAAACCTTTTTTATTTAACACTTGAAAATTTTAAAAATCAAGAGTCTCCCCCTCCCCCCACCCCCAAAAAAACCCTCCTACTTCCTCCATCACAGTAAAACACAATGTTATATGATTTGAATAGGATCACATTTAACAATGTTTAAGATGTGTTGATTGAAAAAGGTCTTAAATGTTGGGAAAAACTCCATATGTGGAATGGCAAATTAAAGTATTTTTTCAAAATAGATTTGCACTGAGTATAGACTTACATAAATATAGGACTGGTAGGGACCCCAAGAGGTCATTAAGTGCCTCTTTTGTGCTGAGTCTGAACCAAGTATACATAGACTGTTCCTGACAGGTATTTGTTACGAGATTTTTAGTAACAGCTTGGACAGAAATGCCACAATCTCTATTGGAAGCCCATTCCAATGCTTAACTATTCTCATAGTTAAAAAGTTGTTTTTCTATATATAAACTGAATCTCCCTTCCTCAGATTAAGCCCATTACTTCTTGTCCTACCTTAATCAGTAGATAGGGAGAACAGTTGATCCCCGTGTTCTATATAACAGTCTTTAGTATCAGAAGACTGTTATCACGTCCCCCCCCAGTCGTCTTTTCTAAAGACTAAACATGCTCAGTTTTTATTATTCTTTCCTCATAAGTCAGTTTTTTCTAAATCATTTAATATTTGTTGCTTTCTTCTGGAACTGTCCAATTTGTCCACATCTTTCTGTCCAAAAATGGGCACATTTCTTCAGCTGAGGCCTCCTCAATATCCAGCAGAGTAGGGCAATTTCCTCCTGTCTTACTTACAATACTCCTGTTAATACACCCCAGAACGATGTTAGCCTTTGTTGCAACTGCAACACAGTGTTGCATATATTCAATTTGTGATCCATTATAAGTCTTAGATCAGTGGTTTTCAAACTTAGGGTCGTGACCCAGTACTGGGTCACGGAATGTCAGGCACTGGATCTCCTTGCTCCATGGGGCTCAGGTGACCACTGTGGAGATGCTAAGGCAGGCTACCTGCCTCTCCTGGCACCACAGACCGCTCTGTGCTCCAGAAGCAGCCAGCAGCAGGCCTGGCTATGTGTGGGGGTGGGGGGATGTGGTTCTGCGCACTGCCCCTGCTCTGAGCACTACCTCCGCACTCCGACTGGCTGGGAACGTGCTCCTGGGCTGCTTCTGGAGTGCAGCGTGGTCTGTGGTGCCAGGAAGCCTGCCTTAGCGCCCTGCTGTACTGCTGACCGCGAACCACTCAAGGTAAGCCCCTCCTGCCCAGCTCTGACCACCACCCCCAAAACCAGAGTCCCCAAAAAGCTCTCATCCTCAACCCCACCCCAGAGCCCACACTCTAGTCAAATTATGTTGGGTCGTGGGCATCAACAATTCTCTTCAACTGGGTCATGAGAAAAAAAGTTTGAAAACCACTGGCTTAGATCCTTTTCTGCAGTACTACTGCCTCGCCCAAATTTTCTCCATTTTTAAATTTCTGCCCTTGATTTTTAACTTCTGAAGTGAAGTATTTTGCTCTTGTCGTTATTCAGTTCCACCTTGTTGAATTCATACCAATTCTCCAATTTAAGGTCATTTTGAATTGTACTCTAGTCCTCTACAGTAGTGGCAGTCCTTCCAGCATGTGTCATATGCATATTTTATAAGCATGCACTCCACTCTATTATGCATGTCATTAATGAAAATATTGAATAGTACTGGACCCAGGATAGTACCTTTTGGGAATCAGTTAGATACGTCCTCCCAGTTTGACTGTGAGCCATTTATAACTGCTCTGTGAGTACCCTCTTCCAACGAGCTATGAACCCACCTTGTAATAATTGAATCTATATAATATTTCCCTAGTTTGCTTATGGGAACATCATGTGAAACTTGTCAAACTTTAATGAAATCAAGATATTTTCTGTCTGTAGCTCCCCCTCCAAATACAGTAAGCCAGAACCTATCAAAGGAGGCAATTAGATTGGTTTGGCATGATTATTCTTGAGAAATGCAGGTTTGGCTATTCATTATAACACTATTAGCTAAATCAGGAATGGGCAATAAGCCAGACTGGCGTTCCAGTGTCCTGGTCCACACCCCTTCTTACAGCTCCCATTGACCATGAATGGCGAACCAAGCGGACGGGAGCTTCAAGTCGCTGTACCTGCGGAGGCGCAGGTAAATAAAGAGCCGGCTGCCCACCAGGGGCTAACCCTGGTGAACTGCCTCCGGCCCACGGGCCAGTTATTGCCCACCGCTGCTCTAGGTGCTTACAAACTGATTGTTTAATAATTTGGTCAGTATCTTTCCAGGTATTAAAGTAAAGCAGAGAGCTTTATAAATCCCCAGATTCTTTTTCTTTCCGTTTTAAAAGATATTGTATTTGCCCTTCTGCAATCCCCTAGGATCTCACCTGTCCTTCATGAGTTCTCAAAGATAATTGCTAGGAGTTCTGAGATTTCTTCAGCTGGTTCCTTATGTACCCTAGGATGAATTTAATCAGACTCTACTGACTTTAATACATTTAATTTCTTTAAATATCCTTTAACCTGTTCCTTCCCTGTTTTGGTTTGCATTCCTCCTTCCTTGTTAATATTGATTGTGTTAAGTAAAATCAGCCTTTTTAGTGAAGACTGAAGCAAAATAGGCATTAATCACCTAGCTTACTTGAGGTTATCCTATTCAGGTTGAACCTCCCAAATCCGCGACTCATCATTGGTCCAGCAACATCTGTGGTCTGGCAGGGCCACGATGTTGCTGGACCAAAGAGCCCCGGAGGCGGAGAGTGGGAGCTAGCTGGCAGAACGTGGGGCTGGGGAGCCCGGCTTGGCTGGGGAACCCCTGACATCAGCAGGCCCCAGTCAGAGAACCCCTGGTGGCAGTGGGGCCGGGCGGCAGCACGTGAGCCTTGGCTGGGGAGCCCTGGGGAATCCCCAGTGGCAGTGGAGCATCGTCGTCTGGGTGGCACTGGCAGGGGAACCTGGGAACCCCCGGCAGCAGCGAGCGAGAGCCCCAGACTAGGGAGCCTGGGAGTGGGGCAGCCAGTAGGGAAGCTTGACCTCCCCTGGTCCAGCAAACTCCCTGGTTCGCGACAGCTCAGGTCCTGATGGTGCCGGACCAGGGAGGTCCAGCCTGCGTTAGCTCTTCTTTACTGTTCAGTATACCTGCACTTCACCTTTCTCTTGCTCCTAATATATTTATAGATCATCTTATTGCCTGTTATTGTCCTTAACTACCCGTTATCTGAATTGGTGATAATTTGTGATAATTCTTGATGCACAAATTGCTTTTCTTCTTTGGTCATTTAATTTGATCAAACACAAGTATAATCTTGTATAGTAAAATCAGTATAGCGTCATGTGTATGCTTAAAAATATAAAAGTACCTTGTATGTAACTTGCTTTTTAAAATCCCAAATAGCTTAATCTGTAAGCACATAAATGTCCTTTTTAGCAGAGGCTAAAGATTCATTGTTTGCATTTGGATGGTTTTGTACTCACTGATAAATTAACAAAAATATGTACTTTATTCCTATTTTCAAAATATTTTTTGTGTATTCATACTGACTAGCAGAGAAGCTTGCAGTTTGTCCTATAGTCCACGAGCTTGTTACTTTTTCTGAGGTTATATAACAGTGCCAAGCACACAACAAAAAATGTGCTCCAGAGAGAAATACATAAAGCATTGAGTATCTATTGTTAATTTAGAAAACCTTTTACTTTCAATATGAAGGCCCTGTAAATCAAATAAGCCAAATACTGGTTGAAATGAGGTCAGCTGGATGGGAGAATGATCCCAGTTCAGTAACAGCTCTCTGTTCATGTCTGTCTTTGTGGGCATTACCAAGAACAATACACAGGAAAAAGGATGATCCCTCTCTCTTTTGTTGCATACTAGGAAGTGATTCTCTGCCCTGCCAGTAGAAAAGTACACTTTTACTTACTCTCCTAATGCACCCCTCCACCTGATATGAACTACACAGTATTCTATATCCGCAGTTCTCAATCTTACTTGATCGTGTCCCCACTTTCCCTTGTGTGGCTGGGCAGCGTAAACTACTACAGACACAAGTGCATAAAAAAAAAATATGCAACTAATAATAAAAACAGTAGACATTGATTCAAACAGAGCCAACAATTCATTGTAATAGGAGCAAAAGCAGAGGTACGATTGTGTGAATGCTTACATTTAAATGTGTACACTCCAATTTACAAACAGATTCATGTACTTTGTATAATGCTATGCAAGTTTAACAGAAATCCATCAAAAGACACAGCATCCTCTGTTGCCTTCATATGTCTGGAGGAATCAGCTTTCCTAGTTATTCATTCTTGTGGGTAAAATATGCACTGTATTTTTTTTTCCCTAAAGCTTCTCATGTCCCCTCCTCTTCTGAATACATTCCATCCCTGTCGCTATCCTCCAGGAGGGTCCAGCCCCCACTTTGAGAAACCTCTGTTCTGTCTCATCACTGGGTAGTGAGAACTCCTTTGCCAAGCCCCACTTTTGTGGGCTTCGTTTATACTGTGAAAAAGCATCATATTAGAAAATATTAACACTGTATTAAAATTGGGGGAAGGGAGGGCAAAAACTTGAGCCCCATCGCCCTCAGAGAGGCCAGTGGCTTCAGCCCCAGGTGGGTGTTTGTAACCTGAGCCCCACCACTCAGGTTCCCTGGGCTTGGGCTTTGGCCCCAGTAGTGGGGCTCAGGCTTCATCTTCGTCCCTGGGCCCCAGCAAGTCTTAATGCCAATCCTGGCACCCCATTACAATGGGATCACAACCCACTTTGGGGTTCTGACCTATAGTTTGAGGTCCTGCTCCTGCTGAGCAGTGTTTCTCAACCTTTTTTTATGAAGTACCCCTTTTTCCAAAAAAAAAAAAAAGTACCCCCAGTACCTACAGTTCTCAAACACACACACATTTTTTTCTACCGTTGCAACACATTTGTTTAAACAATCGTAGCTGGGCGGGCGATGACATTTTTGGGTGTAAAAAGTACAAAAGTAATAAAACCCTGTAAAATTTAAAACAAAAATTCAGTTTTCTCCAAATTTCACTTGTGTTACTGTACCCCCCAGACTTCTCCTCAGTATCCCTAAGGGTACTCATACCACTAGTTGAGAAACATTGCTGTAGTAGAGGTTTTAACTGCTCGTCTTAAGGAACTTCATGCTTCCTAATGCGTAACATTTTTAATGTACATACAAATGTTGGCATTCTAACTTTTGTTCTAAAAAGAATACAGAATTCAGAATAGTTTGCAAAATGACAAATTATATTTAAGATTGCCACACAAAATAATGTAGGCTAAGAATTTAAAAATACCTGCTCTTTGTAAGCACGTGCTGTTGAGTGAGTGGGGTCAGTATTTCAAAAGTAAAAACAGAATATATAGTGCTTATTTTATTTTAGTAGTAATTTTATTGCAGCCAATTTGTATTTTTATCTATCTATATCACACTATTTTGCTGCTGTGTGAGGGATGAAAATCTTCTAGATCCGGTCTTCTTTTGTTTTAAGCAGTTGTATTTTAAAATACACATGACACAGGGAAGAACTTGTTGAGTAACTAATCTGTATAAGGAGGGTGGGTGGAGGTGGAGAGAAAGCCCCCACTAGTTTGGCACCTGAGCATCAAATTCATTCTCTTCAGAGTATACTTTTGCCCATAGAGCACACAATAGTAGTGGCTTTTCTCCTCTCTCGTGGTTCTAGGAAGAGGTGAGTGGTATTGATGATATAGAACAGGTTAACAAAGCCTTCTTTATAGTGGTGGACACTGTACGGGTGAGCTGCAGTGTCGCTCTGGGCAGGGCATAGCTACTCTACATACTGATTCTGCAAGAGATTCTGCATGGATGCACCTGTGTGCCTGTGAAGAGCATCACTGACTGCAATTTATATATGTTTGGGTCCACCTGTATAGATCCATTTGCAGGATTAGGGCATACAGTGCCTGCCACAAAGAAACACCAACTCTGAGTGAGGTCTCTGAATGCTATTAATAGAAGGTGCTTTTGCTACAACACTCTGGTATCTTGAATCCCAACTACATTTAAAGGCAGTTGGTTTTGTTATAATAATGTCTTTCAGAGCTTTTTTTAAATGTTTGACTCCCCAGGGATGGTGTTATATTAAGAGGGTGCTTTATTTGTTTTCTTTCAACAGCATGAGAAGATGAAATAGCATTGGATTCACTCTTCGTCTGCACCTTTAAATTCCTAATGAAATAATTGGACAAGTCTCCACAATACAGTTGTCCTTTTTGTTATACTTCAGGCAGCTCTGCAGTAGTTAATAGTATTAATGGTTAAACCACCATCATTAGATTAAGTGAATAGGTGCAGTTCACACCCCCTTAGACCTATCGTTTTGCACTGTCTGCAGACACAAGGACTGAGCATTTTTCATCAAGCATAAGGGTTTAAGAATTTTTAAAAGTGAGATTAGATTGTGAATTGCAAGAAGACCTCTCTAAAGAAGTGCCAGCTTGCTGAGTTGCAGTAAGCTGGCCCAGCTCAACCCTTGCTTGGATCCCCATGAAATGATAGCAATCCTGTTAGCTGCCTCACCCTTAAACTAATTGGATCTTTAGCTCTATTGATTACTTGAATTTCAGTTGCCTTGGGCATGTGTTTTTCCTGTTACGATAAAAGGGGGCCCTACATACTTGTTGTTAGGTAACCGTAGTCTCGCTCACTTCACAAGTTGCCTGCAAGCAGAAGCACATGCAGCCAAATTATGATTTTTCTACTGTAATTACTTATGAGGGATAAGACTATAATGCTTGCAGCAAAACTGATGCAGTGCAAAAACTGGCACTGTCTCAGCTCTGTGAGAACAATATCTGTAATGCCTATCCTGAATGTAATGAATAGTCTATGTGCCTCCTGCATGGTGGGCACATTAAAAAGGTCAACAGTTTCACTGAAGAAAGGAGATGCTGTATTCAGTATAAGAACTTACTGGGTCAGACCAATGGTCCTTCCAATATCTTGGTTTTTACAATGGCCAGTGCCCAATGCTTGGGAAATGAACAGAACAGGACAATTAAGTGATCCATCCCTTGTTCTCCAGTCCCAGCATTTGGCAGTCAGTGGCTTAAGGAGCATACACATGGAGCAGATGTTTTCAGAGAATTCTCCACAATTACTCCAAAATCTCCTCCTTGAGTGGTAACAGCTAATCTAGGCCCAATGATTTTGTACAAATAGTTAGGATTATATAATGTGCATTACTTTGCATTTATCAACTGTGAATTTCATTTGTCATTTTGATACTCAGTTGCCCAGTTTGATGTCATCCTTTTATTTGTAATTCCCTGAATTCTGCTTTGGACTTAATTTTCTTGAGTAATTTGATGTCATCTTCCAATTTTGTCACCTAGCCCCTTTTTCCAGAACATTTTATGAATATGTTGAAAAGCTCTGGTCCCAGATCCCTGGCGCACGCTATTGTTTACCTCTCTCCAAGTTGACCATTTATTCCTATTCTCTTTTCTATATTGTAACCAGTTATGGAGCTATGAGATGACCTTCCCTCTTATTTTATGACTATTTAGTTTGCTTCAGAGCCATTCGTGAGAGATCATTTTAAAGGCTTTCTGAAAGTTCATGTATTCTGTATCCACTGGATCACTATTGTCCAACTCTGTTGATGACCCCTTCAAAGGTAAGGCATGATTTCCCATTGCAAAAGCCTTGTTCATTTGCCATTCCTCCCCTGGCCAAAAAAAATAAATTAATCTATAACTGATAAGTTGGTTAGTCTGTTCTTTACTCTAGTTTCAACCAATGTGCCTGTTACTGCATTTAGACTTACAGGCCCGTAATTGCCAGGGTTGCCTCTGAAACCTTTTTAAAAGAATTGGCATCACATTAGCTAACCTCCAGTCATCTGGTACAGAAGCTGAAATAAGTGATAGCTTACATACCTGTTAGTAGTTCTGCAATTTCATGAGCGTTTCTTCATTACTCTTTGGTGAATATCATCTGATCCTGGTAATTTACAACTGTTTAATTTCAGTTTCTTTCAAAACTGCCCCTAGTGACACCTCAGTCTGAGAGAATTTCTCAAATTTGTCACATAACAAGAATGGCACAGCTGTGGGAATCTCCCTCACATCCTCTGCAGTGAAGATTGATGCAAAGAATGTATTTAGCTTCTCAACAACCTTGTCTTCCTTGAATGTTTCTTTAGCATCTAGAATATAACTGTTAAGGGGGATGCACTTTGTCTTGCATAGAAATACTGGAGAAAGTAACAATTCTGTGTGTATATAGTCTTGTCCCTTAGTTGGACCCATATTATTGGGTGGGTGGGGTTCGTTTGGGTATTAATGCTTCTTCACAATAAAGTCAGGCGTGCAAAGCTGACCATACTCCTTTCCATCTCTTTCAAAAAGTCTAATAATATAAGGGTTTTAATAAGAGCAGCAGTGGCTAAAGACTCAGGTCTTTGAACTACTGCTGTAATCTCCTTTCAGTCACTGAACCAGTAATAATACTTGTTCTGCTCACTGAATTTTCATTACTGACTGGGTAGGTTGTACTGCCTAAGGCCTGGCTTTTGGCACTTTAGCTGTTTGGTCCTTTCCTTTCCTGTCTCAGTGGAAAGTTTTCTTAATGTGTATTGTACCTTCTTGCCTAAGCAAACCCTCACCCAAACCCCAGTGCAGTTCTGAGGAGGATGTAGGACACACATCTTATTTTTTAAAAGTGAAGCACTTAAAGTTAAATACAGGCTGTACCTCCATAAACTGGGACTCTCTGGTCCGGCAGGACCACAGATGTTCCTGAACTAGAGAGCCCAGGAGTTGGGGTCAGTGGTGGGCAGGGGAGCCCACTGCCAGAGGGCTCTGGTGGCATATTTAGCCGTGTAGCAGGGGGACCATCAGCATGGGAAGCTCCCGTTGCGCAGCCAGGAGTCCCAGGGGCAGTGTTCAGGCGGTGAAGAGTTCTGCAGCAGGGGGCTCAGGTGGCACGGGGAGCTCCTGTGGTTTGTACACAGCTGCTCCCTACAGCAATGTGCTACTTAGGGAGAATTTAGGGTTCTACCGGTAGCACATTGCTACAGGGAGCAGCTCTGTATGAGCCACTGGCAGTACAGCCGGGAGCATGGCAGCGGCTTAGGCAGTACAGGGAGCCCTGTGGCGTGGCTGGAGCCATGCAGCAGGGGCTCAGGTGGCACGGGGCTAGGTTAATGCTGGGAGCGCCACAGTTGGGAGTCCCAGGGCTGAGAGGTCTGACCAGGGCCAGCAGTAGAGTTGGCTGAAGGCAGTGGAAGCCGGCTGGAGCCAGAAATGGAACTGGCATGTGTCTGGGAGACCAGTGACAAGGGACCTCCCCTGGTCTGGCCAATTCCCTTGTTCGGGACCAGTCAGGTCCCAAAGGTTCCAGACCACGGAGATCCAACCTGTATTTACATTTTGTCTGTCTAGCAGGGTGGCTACTTAATAGGTGGCAAACAGGTCTTTAAATTTTCCGAAATTGGGAGAGTCTTAAGGCACAGGAACAACAGCTCAGGGAAAGTAAAAATGGCTCTGTATGACAACTTAGATGTGTTCAAATTCGTGTAGATATCCTTATGCTGCCTAGATCTTCCTGAAGCAGCTTTAACCCAAGAAGAAAAAATTCAGATTAACCTCTCTGAGTACTATACATCTCTCACATTGGCTAATCATTTTTTCATTTTACGTTTTTCTGTTTAATGTATTGGTTGAGATTCTTTGTAAGGGTTTGTGAATGTTGCTATAAAAGATACGTTTATTGAGCAAGGTATCCATGTTGGTTTGCATTTTCATTCAGAGAAGCATGCTTAATTCCAACATCAGTATATAAGTACAACAATTTAAGATGTTTTTCTCTTCAGTGGATCTCTGGCAAAGTTTGGATGGGCTACCATCAATCAGTTTGGCTAGTTTAGCTGAAAAACAAGCTCTAGTTCACATAGCTTAAAAATGTCACACTAACAGTTGTAATCAGTTTTTATCCTTTTGGGTATTACCACAAGATATGGATAGATTTAGTCATAACAAAAACATTACACAACACATCTATGTATATAAACATTCTGGAATTGTGCTTGAAGACTAGCTACTTGCGTACTTCAATCCAGTATAGATAAAAATTCACACACATTAGTAACAAGGGATTTGCCAATTTTCAAGGTCTCTTCTGTATACTCAAAGATTCCTTGGCACAAATATCTTCCATTGGTATCTCTTTCATTTTAGATATTGTCTATGCTAAGTTTAAGGACATCCGATGCATGTCTGACTATTTTTGGAATGTGCAATGTTTAAAATTCGCTTTAATAAGGCTTTCATAAACTGGCATTGCTTTTTGAGTTTCCTGAGTTGTTTAACTTTCACTTTGTTTTGGCGTGGCTCTTAAACTAGAAGCTTCATTACACCAATATTTACATAACATTGAAAAGTAATAATTTAATCAACATTTTCTTACTGAAAATCTTTCATGCATCTCCCTCTGCATATCATACTTAAGACAATATATATTATTTTTAAATTTTAGTGGAATTTAGACAAAACAAAATGAGATGTTTCCAACAGTGTAATGTTAAGATACCTTTGTATGTCCTTTGATGCAAGAAACTTCCCTGATATTTTAATCAATCATGCATGAAGACATAAAAGTTCAATAAATACTTTGGCATGATAAAGTCCTTCATAAATAAATCAATCTGTGAAGTTTCATTGAACTTAGGAACAGTGTTGATCCTGTTTCCATAACTGAATAATAAATAAATATTGAAACTATTATTGTTTGAGGGGAGGACAGAGTGGAACAAATAGAGGCATGGTATGCCTCTCCTCTTCACTACTTCTGTTTAAAAAGTCAAAAATTGGGAGGGGGGAAAAGGAGAGGTGTTTAGGAGAAAACTCAGGGGTGGTTTTTTTTTTTTTTAATCAGCAAAGGTAGAAAGAAAAAAGATTTACCATAATGGCCTGTATCCCATTCCCAATTTAAACAGTGAATTTTGCATCAATTTTTCATTTTGAATACAGAAAATATCACCATTTCAGTATTTACATTCTTGATATTGATTTTAAAAAGTCAAAACTGTCCTTGTGGCTTTCAGATGGTTCAAATAGTATTTTGTGTTAGACTCACTCACTGTGGGGCAAGAGCTAATAGGCATGCTTTCCACAATGAAAGAAACAAAAAATGTATTTCAGAATGTAGTTTTAAATGGAGATTTGTAAAATAGATTATTATTGTATTTAAACACAAAGTTTAATTAGTACAATTATACAAAATTTATTTTCCCTGACTTGTTTTCTGTTTCTGCCAGGAAAACTGCTTGTGGAGTAACACTTAAGCTGAGATCTTCTTTGCTAATGTGCAGTCAGATCTTCTTAGCTTACATGCAGTCACCCTAGATATGCTTGTTCTGAGTTCAAACAAGAAAAACTTTAACCTTTCAGATAAAGATTTAGAATTAACCAAAATGACTACTGAAAGTTGTGGATAATATGTCAGAAGATGCTGTCTTAACGTCTAAGATGTAATCCTTCAATAAAAGGAATACTGTCACCTACTGAGTGGGTTAAAATTTGCCTTATCCTATTGATGATAAAAATAATTACAATGTATTTCAAAAGACTGCTTCTGGTGGTTTCCATACTATGGTAGGTGCAGTATATTACAAAAATATATGGGTCTTGCTCCAAAGAGCTTACTCTAAAAATTGGGCTCACTAAATCCAGTATGACCCAGAAAGAGTGTTCTCCATCTATGGGATATATATGATAACATAATTGGAGAATTTTTTTAGTAGGGGTTGCTTCCCCTCTGGGTCAATGGGTACATTGCTGGATGTTGCTCATGGTTAGGGGGATTTGCTAGGTGACACACCAGCTGTGACTTTGGCTGGATGCTCAGTCAGAGCCACTGTTCATTGAGGTCACTAGACTGCAATTGGGAGCAAACAGTTATCATCTCTGCCCCGGTGCCTGTAGTCTGGATGGGGCAGCAAGGCACCCAAGGTTCAGCCCTATATTCAGAGCTAAGCAGCAAGTGGGGTAAGTGTCATAGCTTTGGTTGGATGGCAGACAAACACAGGTTTCTTGGCCCAGGGAGGGGAACCTGCCATCGCAGGTTTTGGGGTGATGGCGGGGGATGTAGGCCTACCCACTCCACTGTGTCCCAGCCCAGGGCACTACCAGTGGCATGGGGTCTGCTACCAAGTCAGCGAGGACCAGGGCTGCAACACACTGATTGACTGAGTCTGTCAACAACACAGCTGGACTAGGATCAACTGCAATGTTCCCTCTAATCTTTTCCATCCATGTGTAGGAAAATGTTTCCAATGTGCACTGGAGCATGTGTGAATGTGCACCAACAGTAGAAACAAAAAAACTAAATGTGGGCACTCTGCTGGATGACATTTGAATAATTCCTGAGTGGCCTCACAAGCATACAGTTTATAGGGAACTGGTCAGCTGTCCCTGGACCACTTTCGAACTCCCCCACACCCCTCAATTGTACCTGTATCTGTAGCGGGTTCTCTGGGTCCAGCAGAAAGGCAGCTTGTGGTAGTTCTGGCAATTCTTCTGTGGCTCAGTTCACAGGGGGTTCTGGCAGCTCAGACCAGCCCTCAACTCCAGAGGGGCCTAAGGCAGTCTCTCAGATTGGGAACAGGCTTGAGGTGTCTGACTCTTCGGGGGTATTCTCCACTTGACCGTTACACTAGGAAAACAGAAAAGAGAAGAGTAAAGGATCACTCTGTGTGGATGAGGAACAATGGCCTTTATTTCCTTTTAGTGTTTTTGGGGGATCAACTGTCTAGCTCAGAACCCTCGCCTAATCTCTTAAGTGGGCCAGTTGTTCCAAGCCACAGGAAAAGCTTCTTTCCGCAATAGTGAAACCTCAAATTGGGATGAACTCTGTTGCTGTTGGAGGCTTATGTGGATTCTGAGGTAAAATCAACTTACTCCTTCCCCATGTTGTACAGAGCTACCCTGCAGCCAGCAGCAAACTCCAGACAAAGTAGTGGAATTGACATCTGGAGTTTCCCTAAGGAGAAACTGTGTTCGGGGTGTGTGTGTGTTTAGACTATTCATCTTACTATATACATCAAAAATGTGCATCCGTCTGTCCATCTGCGAGTCAGTTTGTTCAAGAACTCCTCCTATATGGCAAGAGCTAGGGCCACCAAATTTGGCATGTAGCTTCTTCTTGTCATAACTTAAAGCCAGGTCAGGGTTTGTTTGTGCCAGGACAGTGGGATGTGCCTGGAATTTTTTCTCCTAAAATGGACAAGGAAGGGTTTGGTAGAAGGGAGTTATACTGCAGAATGACCATAGGGGAACAGCTATGGTGGAGGGTGGAGAAGGGGTGGAGAAAGGGACAGCTATCTACTATATATTTTAGAGTGTTGGTCTGTTGTGTGTCTTTTTGTTGCCCAGCCAAGGGACATGCACGTCTCCCTTGGCTGTGCCTACTGAAGTGGCCATGGAGAGTGGCTTCTCACCTGGCCCCAAGCTGCTGCAGTGAGAGGTCCCTGGGGCAGCCTGCATACTGATCCCCTCATCCCCAACCCCACCTCAGAAAAATGATTTAAATGAAGAAAAAGAAAACATATAAGGCTCTGAGTAATGCTGGGTAAGTCTTCTAGTTTTTTTAATAAAGAGGAAAAATGATATAACCCTGGGAGAAAAGATTGAGCTGGAAGTATGCAGAAATGCAAAATTAGACAGTGCCTAATTAGCTATATCTGCCCAAGGAAGGGGGTTAGTCTCTTTAAATATATACCAGTGGGCTTTCTTTCTTCCTTTGCTGGTGTGAAACACTTTGGCAATGCTTACGTTATTGTATTAAATTTTAACTTTTGCACTGTTCTCTATATGGCTGTTATATAGTGCTGTACCATGGTTATAACCCTGTTTGGTGTTTCTGCATGCAAGAACAAATTCTGTGATAACATGGTTGTGGCGTTATCGTGTTGTAACACGAGGCCCTGATAAGGTCACTTTGGCTGTTAAGTCTCTTACTCCAGGGGGAATTCTGCACCAAACAATTCAAAGTTCTGCATATTTTGTCAAAATAATGCAATATTATCAAAACTATTGACGTTATTTATATAAACTACAATACAGAAAAATCACAATACTACTCATTTTCTAAGCACATCAAAATTAAATCACAAATGCTTGCTAACTAATACCCTGTGTTCGTATTATAACATTTTAAATTACTTAGACATAAATACATGACAGTCATACAGTTTTGCTAATCACTGTCTTGGACCTGACTTAGGTACTTTGGGAAGTGCTTGGTTCTGATTGCCTTGACGTTTTATTGACTGCTTGGTAAATCTTTTATTTGCCCGTGTAATTGTCTCAGGCTGTGGGTGGCCTGGCTGCCTCCCTACAACTAGTTCCATAGCCCTGTCGTGGGGCAGGGCGAGGTGAACAAAAACATTCACAGTCTTTAGGACAGGCCCTGAGATCAGGGCAGGCAAACAAACAAACAGTTGAGTAACCCAAAGGGTTCCTGGGCACAGGCCTTTTTTCAGGCTGAGCCAGGGGTTGGGTCTCCTTGCTGGTGGAGAGCTGACAGGTGCAGGTGGTTTCTCCCTTCAGGGGGAACCTGCCACCCGAGGGAAAAGGGTGGCAGGGGGGGACACAGGCCCACTTGTGCCACTGTGTCCTAGTCCAGGGCCCTAACAGTGGCAGCGCCCAGATTGCCGGGGCTCTTGGCCGCAACACACCTGTCTGGTCAGTGGGCTAGCGGGGGCCCGGACCACAACCTGCAGTCCAGCTGACCTCCATGTCCTCGGCCGGTGGTAGGTTGGCTCCTCCTGGGCTATTTCCCGGTTCCTACCTGGCTCCATGTCTGCTCGGCAAGCTCTATGGGGGCCGGAGGAGCTGGCAGGGTGTCCATAGGTTCCAGAGGTAGCTCAGGCAGAGGTCCAGGGGATCCAGCCCATTCTTCTGGGTCCGGTGTTGGTCCTGGATAGGCAGTAGGCCTTAGCAGGGGTCTCTGCAGCCTCTCGTAGTTATGGTGCTTTCACAGGGGTCGCAGTGGCCTGGAACAGTTCCCAGGGCACAGCAGTGGTCCTGGTGGCCCAACCTGGTCATCCTGCTGGGGTTGGCGGGGTAAGGCTCACCGTTGCCTCTGGAGCTTCAGCTGAGCCTCCTCAGCTGCTGGGTTCCAACTGAGCTGGGAGCTCCCTCTTTTATACTTCCACCCTCCTGCTTCCTGGGGGTGGGGCAGTGGCGCTCTGGCACCACCCACTAAAGGGTCTTTAGGGAAACTTCCTCCTTCTGGTCATCAGGAGGCCATGCGGCCTCCTTACAGCACTTGGTCTTTTTTTTTTTTTTTTTTTTAATGGATAAGTAAAATAAATCCTGAGCTGTAATCTAACCACATGGTGCCACTTTAGCACAGGAAAAAAAGTGAGAAAGCATATAGATCTTCCTAGATGAGGATTCCCTTACTGTTGTAATAAGACTCTTGACAATGTAGGGGCCTTAAAACATTTTACAGGTTTTATGCTCTTGGAGGAATTAACTGAGTGGTGTAGCCAGAAGGGGGCCCATTTGGGTTGGCCCCGACTTTGGATGGTTGTGCAGTTCTGGGGATGGGGTTAAGCTGCAGCGTCCTGTCTTCATTCCCTGGCTGCAGCTCCAGGTGCAGTGGGCTAGGGTAAATCCAGGTGCCCTGTCCCTGATCCCCAGCTGGAGTGCTAGGTAGGTTGGTGGGGATTGAGCCTGGAAGCAAAGTGGATGGGCCATGGCACACTCAGGCCCACGCGTAGCTACACCCCTGCGGATAACTAACAATTAAAACAATAGACCTTGTACTACACTTGTGCCTTAGACAGTGAGATCAGTTAACTCAGGCAGGCTGCTTCACTGGTGCCTCCTGCATAATGAAAAGCTCTACCCTTACATGACAGGGAGCTGCAAGCTCGTGTGTGTGTGTGTCTCTCTCTCGATGCATACCAAGTCTCCTCTAGGGATGTTAGATAGTGATTAATTGAATAATCGTGCAACTTCATTAAATTTTAGACTATTTGAGACTATTTTAGAGTCCCCGGTGGCAGGGCCAGCAGTCAGTGTACTCCTGGCGCCACTCTTGGGGAGCCCCCTGACACTCTGAGATGCTTCCTTAAAAACCAGCTCCCTGCACTGACTGGCTCCTGCCTGCTGCCCTGCACTGCTGCTTCTGATACAGAGGCAGCAATGAGGGCAGCAGGAGTCCCTGTCCACGAGGGTGAGGGGGAGGAGCGGAGTGTTAAGTGCCCCATGGACACAAGCTTCATTGGCATCCCACGGAGCAGCCTCTGTCTGCATTGAGCCTGGGCCTATCATGGACAGAGGTTTCTTTGCAGCAGCCTTCCCGGTGCTGCTGCCTCTGATAGAGGCAGAGGCAGCAGTGCAGGGAGTGAGTGGGCAGCTGGCTCCGCGAATCCAGTGCTTGTGGGGAGCCAGCTTAAAAGCTGGTTCCCCACCCATACCACCTCCTACCTCTCCTCCCTTCCCCCGTTGCCCCTGATACAGAGGCAGTAAGGAGGAGGGGAATGCGTGTAGTGTAGCCGATAAGATTAATTGATTAGCCTAGGCTTATCTGTTAGTTGTGTAGTTGACTGCACATTGGCATCCTTAGTCCCCACCCCTCCAAGGTTATCTTGCTGGCAGGCACACCCAGTACTCCATCTCTTGTCTTTGAGGCTGCTCCCAGCATGCTGGAACAGATGCGCTACCAGGGAAGAGGCACATATCCCCTGGCCTTTGCATTTTTCTGCGTGGGAGGGCGCAGAAAAATGTGGGCCGTATAAATTCCCCAGGGGCAGTCTCTCTAGATGGTATAATGATAAATGCTGTAAAGAAACCTCAGATAACTGATAAATTATGGTTTGGAATGATGAGGACACTATTCAAAATACTGTTCTGGAACTGCTGAGAATTAAATTCCAAATCAGTCCCAATGTAAACAGTGATTTAGCCAGTCTACAGTTAACAAATGTGTGTTGGGTGGGAATAGATGATCATGGTGTTTTCCCATTTATTACTCCTGCTGGCTTGAGGAAACTGCAAAATATCATTACACTTTACTACGGCACTCTGCCTTTCTGATTTGGTCACAACGCTCTCACCATCTTGACTTAAGTTGCATGGTTATTTAACAGTTAAATTAGCACATCCATGATCAACAGAAAATTAACCATGCTACATTTGCTCAGTTGGACCATTTTTCTTGTCACGTGTAATTTTGGCTGGAAGTCTTCATCATTTTGTATACATCACACTCTCTGGACTTCTGTTGGCTTTGATAAAGATTGCTTTTGGCAGCTAACTGGATATGAATGGAAATGCTGTTGATACAGAAAACCTGAAATGTGTTAAATGTCCCTGTGCTATCTTAGTAACTTGCATACTGGTTACTAACAGTATAAATGCACTCCTTTACAATATATTTCCAGAGCAAAGATGCGAAATGTTCTTTTTATTTTTTTGGGAGACGGTGAGGGATTGTTCAGTGCCCATTTGTAGGCAAGCCTCATTGCTCTTGTCAGTGGTCCAAGATTAAAAGTCCTTATTTTAAGTACCTGGAGAGGATGGATGCCCAACCATGTAAGTATGCCGAAGCACGCACACTCTAAAACCAGTCATTCAGTGTTAGAAATAAGAGGAAGAGAGATGTATATAGGTGTTTTTTACACTAGGGATGTTAAGAAGCAGATATTTAACTAATCGAGTAGTTGATAGAATTTTAATCGACTACTCAATTAGTCAATAGGCAGCTGGCTCGCTCCGGGTCTGTGACCAAACCCCACTGTGGCTCTGCAGTTTAAAATGCAGCAGGAGCCGGGGGGAGGAAGGGCAGGTTGCCAGGGCCGGCCCACAACATTTTGGCATGTGAGGCGGGGAGCTCAAATGACGCCCCCATATCCCCTCGCTTGGGCCAAAACTTTGAAAAGTCTCAATTCTGCCTTCTTCCTGTTCTACTCCTCTCATGGTACAGCTCCGCTACCTACATATGCACCAGCAGCAGACACAATTTTCTACACTCTGGGTCCTAGTGGCGCCCCCCCCCCCACAGTCTGGCACCTGAGGTGGCCGCCTCAGTTCACCTCATGGTAAGGCCAGCCCTGCAGGCTGCCCAGGTCCTACTGCATTTTAAATTGCAGAGCCACAGCGGAGTTTGATCACAGACCTGGCTTGAGCCGGGACTGAGCCAGGCTGCCTGCCCAGCTGACAGCAGCCCCTGTCCACAGGGGGTCCAGGTGGGGAATTGGGACTGCCCCCCGTGGACAGGGGCTGCTTTGTAGCAGCAGCTCTTGCCCTCCTCTCCCCCGCCCGGCTGCCTCTGATAGAAGCAGCAGCGAAGGGGAGCAGGCGGCACCACAGAGACGGTGCTGGGGGGGAACCAGCTTTTAAGTGGGGGGGGGAGCCTAGACTTATCGGGTAGTTGACTACTCCCTTCCATCTCTTTTACACTAGCGTCCTAAAAAGGGAAGCAAAGCAGAATATATAAGAATACAATGGAACAGTATCGGTTATGCTAACCAATAGTGCTGTAAAATTTTAAAGGTCAGTATTTGCATTTTTACTGCCTTTCTCTTAGACAAATGTATATGCTGTAAACATTTTTTCAATTTCAATAGATTTTTAATATACAAATCAATACCTCTTATCGTAAAAGGGCAGGATCTAATTTATCATGTGTCATTGTGCGTCTGAGGCATTAATGGGCCACTGAATGTCTTAATGTTACATTGATCTACCAAATTAAAATGGAGAGCTGAGCCAATCAATGAAATGTAATGTTTAATAAAATTTCTTACATTTGCTGTTCTGATGGTGAGTAGCATCTTCTCAGTTGAATTCTGATTGCTTAGCAAGAAAAATACCCTTGAAATAATAACTTACAATGGCTAATATTTTTCACTAAAAGACACATTTAAAGAAGTCACAGCTTAGTGTCCATTTTTACTAGTTATTTTTGTATAATTCTCAGTAGTGAGTTTTATAAACGTCTGAGACCTCTACTCTTTCTTCTTTATGCTTCTGAGTTGCAAAGTTGATGGAAAAAGTGGATCTTTTACCAATCCGTGTTAGTTGGATAGTTTGATCAGGCTAGTGTGGCAAGTTATAGAACAGTAGTGTAAATAGCACAAATATGAAGGAAAATGCTGATTCATCAAAAGCAAAACTTTTTTGCAAGGGAAATAAAAGATGGAAATCAAAACAATGTTTCATTTGACCTGAACCAAAGTTGTTGTGTTTTTTCCTGGTCCTTGTTCACCAAAATTTGAGGTTTTTATCTTCTTCCGCCCCCCCCCCCTTTAGGGACATAGAAATTTTTTTGAAATTTTTCAAAATTTTACCAAGATGGGATTTTTCAGCCCCTGAGTTGTAATCCAAGTTCTGACCAGGCATGGATAAAACACACAAAATCTGTGGTTTAATTTCTATCTGTAGATTGGGAGATATCTACCTCAATGGGGTGTTGCAGATTATTACACACACAAGAGTCTAAATTATTTATTAATATTGTGGTTTAAGAACATTTTCCAGCATGAATATCTTGACTATCTGAAGTATTTGATATAACTGAGACCTTAGCCTCCTTTAGAACAATGGTTCCCGGCCTGTAGTCTGCAGACCCCTAGGGGTCCACAAGGGCACTGCAGGGGGGTCCATGGAAAATTTTAAAAGTAAGGATCGGTGATCCTTCTCTCCCCCCCCCCCCCCTTGGAGTGTGAGAGAGAGGGTAGCCGCTGTGCATCCTGGGACATGCCCTGCCTTTGATCCAGTTCTCTGGAAGCTAAGGGTGCGTGGGGAAAGTGCTTGCATGCCATGCATGCCTCTCAGGCCTGGCTGGTGTGTGAGAGGTATGTATGGGCTGCAAACACTTTCCCCCTTGCTCCCCCTTAGCATCCAGGGAATGGGATCAAAAGCAAGCAGCGACCTGGAGCGTATGGCTGCTTCCCACCTGTTCTCCAGGTTGCGGCTTGCTTTTGATCCCATTCCCAAGATGCAAGGAGAACGAGGGGAAAGTGCTTGCATCCCGTGCATGCTTCTCACACACCAACCAGGAATGACAGGCATGCAAGCACTTCTCCCACGCTCCCTTAGCTTCCGGAGAACGGGATCAAAAGCAAGTTGCATCCCAGCACGCATGGTTACTTCCCCCCTCCCCCCCCCACCCTCTGTGCTCCCAAAAGTTCCACCCTGCCCCCTACCCTCTCAAAATTCCACCCTTGAGGAGCTGGTAGTTGGAGAGCTCCCTTTGGCCACAAGTGCCCCCTCCCTCTGTGGATGGGCAGGGGGTCGGAAGGAAGAAGAGAGGAGGGGACGGAAGGCAGAGGAGGAAGCAGTGTGGGTGAACAGCAGCCAATGGGACCTGAGAACCTCCATGACCTGCAGTCTGCACGTCCCTCAGCTCACACTGAAGCTGACAAGCTGCAACTGTACTCTGGAGTTGGCTTATAAATGGATCAGTCATATTTTACCTTTTTTCCCCTCTTTTTTGAATGCACCGCGCTCTAATTGTTCAAAAGCTATTAAAGTGGCAGGAAGTGTTTAGCTTGATCGCTAGCAAAAATGGGTGAGCGGATCAAATACAATGTTATTCAACAAAAATATATGGCATCTCAAAGTTGTTACGTTTGTGTGGACATGCTGTATTATCTCTCAATACTACTATATTTGTTTAGAAAACATGAACTATTCTACATATCAAATTATTATCAAGTAATGGAATGTTAGAAAACAGCTGTATTGTTTGGGGGGGTCCGTAAAATTTTAATAGATTGAAAAGGGGTCCGTATGCTCAAAAAGGTTGGGAACCACTGCTTTAGAACACAGGTTTGTTGCTGTGGGAAGAGCAATAATTGCCAAATGGAAATGGACACTGTTTCTAACTAAGGGATTTGTCCTTCAAGAGGATATTACAGTGGAAAAAAGAAGAATGATTTGAATATTAGAGGAGCTGATTTTTGTGTCTTTTGTAAATTAGTTTTAAAAATATAATTACCAACCAGCTTTTGACATTCAAAACCCACATTGTGTGCATATGGTAGCCAAGTAAAGCAATTTTTATTTGCAGAATTGGCAAAGTTAACATTTCTACAATGAAATCGGTACAGTAAAAGCATAATTCTGACAAGCCAGAGGGAAAATTAAAGTGGGGGAAATGATTTTTTAGTTTTCATTTTAATAAGGAAAAAATACCGTTAAAATTGCATGCCCCACTTAAGTTACCAACACCTGTAGAGGCATATTATAAACACAAATTGAACTCCAAACACACATTAGAAGATATTAAACTGATTACAGAGCTTACTCAGTCCTAATATTATTGTGCAGTATTCAACACAGTTGTAGCTGTCAGGATTAGGATGTCAGACACACAAACTGCGTGAGGTAATATCAAAGCATTTTGCTTTATATTTGACCCAGTCCTCGTCCTCAAAGGAAACCTGCCCAAAGCTTTCAAAAGATAAGCCAGGGAGCTAAAATTCATTATCCTGCTAGACATTAAAAATCATAGCTTGAATTATAGCCATTTCTTTCATAGGACTGGGAGATGAGTGGAAGGTCTGGCACTGGCAGCCGGGCCTGGGCCCGCCATCACACTCACCGACAGCAGTGGGAAGCAGAGTGACCCAGGCCCAGCCCGCTCCACTCTACTGGCTCCCAGCATTCATCAGGAGAGGGGGGGCTTGAAGGAAATAAGGTGATAGGTAACAGCCATCATGGATTTGTAAAGAACAAATCATGCCAAACCAATCTGATAGCTTTCTTTGATAGGATAACGAGTCTTGTGGCTAAGGGAGAAGCGGTGGACGTGGTATACCTAGACTTCAGTAAGGCATTTGATACCGTCTCACATGACCACCTTATCAATAAACTGGGCAAATACAATGTAGATGGGGTTACTATAAGGTGGGTGCATAACTGGCTGAATAACCATTCTCAGAGAGTAGTTATTAATGGTTCACAATCCTGCTGGAAGGGCATAACAATTGGGGTTTCGCAGGGGTCTGTTCTGGGACCGGTTCTCTTCAATATCTTCATAAACAATTTAGATGATGTCATAGAGAGTACGCTTATTAAGTTTGCAGATGATGCCAATCTGGGAGGGGTTGCAAGTGCTTTGGAGCATAGGGTCATAATTCAAAATGATCTGAACAAACTGGAGAAATGGTCTGAGGTAAAAAGGAAGAAATTTAATAAGGATAAATGCAAAGTACTCCATTTAGGAAGGAACAATCAGTTTCACACATACAGAATGGGAAGCGACTGTCTAAGAAGGAGTACTGCAGAAAGGGATCTAGGGGTCATAGTGGACTGCAAGCTAAATATGAGTCAACAGCGTGATGCTGTTGCAAAACAAGCAAACATGATTCCGGGATACATTAACAGGAGTGTTGAAAGCAAGACACGAGAAGTCATTCTTCCACTCTACTCTGTGCTGATTAGGCCTCAGTTGGAGTATTGTGTCCTGTTCTGGGCACCGCATTTCAAGCAAGATGTGGAGAAATTGGAGAAGGTCCAGATTAGAGCAACAAGAATGATTAAAGGCCTAGAGAACATGACCTATGAAGGGAGACTGAAAGAATTGGGCTTGTTTCGTTTGGAAAGGAGAAGACTGAGATGGGACACGATAGCAGTTTGCAAGTATCTAAAAGGGTGTCACAAGGAGGAGGGAGGAAAAACTCTTCTCTTTGGCCTCTGAGGATAGGACAAGAAGCAATGGGCTTAAACTGCCGTAAGGGAGGTTTAGGTTGGACATTAGGAAAAACTTCCTAACTGTCAGGGTGGTTAAACACTGGAATAAATTGTCTAGGGAGGTTGTGGAATCTTCATCTCTGGAGATATTTAAGAGCAGGTTAGATAGACATCTACCAGGGATGATTTAGAATAGACGGTACTGGGTCCTACTGTAAGGGCAGGTGACTGAACTCTATGACCTCTTGAGATCTCTTCCAGTTCTAGTGTTCTGTGATTCTATTAAATGATCAAATGGGGGCAGGGAGAGTTGAGGCCAGGTGAGAGCTTGAAGCATGGAATGGGGGTGGAGCCAGGTGCAGGGTCTTGGATGGAGGTTCTCCCAGGCCCCGCCTCTCCCAGGGACAGCCCTGAACTGATTTATGAGACTGGATTTATGGCTTACTACAAACATACAAACTGTAGTCCACTAATGCCTTTTTTTGTCCTGTGACTACTCCCTTACAATATGTGCTAACTACTTATGTGAAATAATCTGTTCCACCTTGCATTTTGCTGAAACCCTGAGAAGAGCTCTTTGTAGCTTGAAAGCTTGTATCTCTCAACACCAGATTGGTCCAATAAAAGATATTACCACATTTACTTTCTCTCTCCAATGTTATTGTGTAAAATGACCATTTTAAAATTTGTTAAAGCTGTTAGACCAAAGTACCGCTTTGCTAAAAAGAAAAATATAAAAGGCTGACTTTTGATTCCTTTGCATTCACTTTGTTGCCTTTTCCAGGACTATTTTACGAACTTCATATATAACTGGTATTGCATACATGCTCTAACACTGAAAACTGAAATACCTCTGCAATTTTCCTCTGAAGGTTTACATGGGTACATAATAAAATTGGCGTCCCATAGGGAAAGACCAAGGAACAATTCCGTATAATTCAGCAGTCTCCATTAGCATTGGTGACCAATACCAGAACTGTATTAATGTTTCATGCATGCGCAGAGTGAATTTTATGTTTACCAATATGGAGGTGATGAGGGGCTGAAGGGTTTGGGGTGCAGGATGGGGCTCAGAGCTGGGGCAGAGGATTGGGATTGGGGGAAGGGTGGGAGAAGAAAGGCTCTGGAGTGGAGCCTGGGATGAGAGATATAGGGTGCAGATCCATCCTGGGGCTGTAGTGGGGCGAGAGGACTTTGTCCAGCCCCTCTCTTCCTGCACCTGGGCTGGGGGAAACGGTGCCACTCTCTCTCGCGGCAGGTCCAGGGATGGGGCCACAGGATAGGTGCTTCTCTCTGCTACGGCCCTAAGCATCTGCATGGCCCTTGATAGACTGCTGTGTGTCCGTGCAGCTTAGAAGGAATTTAGCTGGTCACTTGTGTATATATTGTCTGTGCCTTCTGTCAAAGATGTATTTTGTTCTATGCAAGTAATTTTTGTGGTTGACTAATCTGCCATCTTCAGCTTCTGTTGACAGACTGTAGCCACCATTCATTCTTCTTCGGGTAGTCCCCGTGGGTGCTCCACATGTGGTGTCGGGCTCGTCCCGGCGCCGCGAATCGGAGGCTTCACCTAGCTGTATTCGGCCGGACCGTGCGTGCGCGAGCGCTCGAGGCCATTCGCGCCTTTTCCTCTCCGTGCGCGGTCTGGCCCCTGCTCCAGTTCCTCTCAGCCGCCTCTGGCCGCGAACGGAGCTCTCTCCTCTCCTCTCCTCAGTACTTCAGACATCTTGTTAATAGTTAAAAATATAATTCATCAATCTTATCTACTTTTCCCTCTCCTTATCTTCACTGTTTTAAAAAAAAAAAAAAAAAGAAAAAAGAGAAGTAGAAATAGAGACGTTTCACTAGTTATCTCCGTCCCTGCTGTTTCCCGCTGTTCTCACTTGGCGCCTAGCCGCCTCTCTCTCTCTTAGAGAACAAACAAACGAGAAAAAAACCAAAAAAACCCCCCAACAAAAAACCATGGAAATAAGCTAAATACCAGAATACAAGGAAGGAAAGAAAGAAAGAAACAGAAAGGAAAGAAGCAAAACGACAATATAAACAAACGGCAAGCGGTTACCGGCGCAAGCACTCAAGCGGCAAAAATGCTGGGCTCCCCCGGTTTTAAAAAGTGCTCGCTATGCCACGAGGCAATGCCGATCTCTGACGGCCATGCCTCCTGTATTAGGTGCCTTGGGGAGATGCACTTGCCCCAAAAATGCACCCACTGTGCTAATTTGACCACCAGAGCCCGCAAGGACTGCGAGAGATGGCTAAAAATGATTTTATTTGATAAGGCACTCATGCCTCAAGACACGGGCTCCACGAATGCTGGCTTTGATGTAGGGAGGAGACGGGCTCCCTCCCCAAAGGGTAGCCCTCCCATGACGGAGAAACCCTCTCCAGCCAGGTCCCTGCCTGTTGTCCCGCAGAAGCGGGTAAGCGCAGGAGACAAGCTGGGCAGGTCCGGCTCCTCTACCGGCACGGCGCCTGTTTCAGGCTCTAAGAAGCCGACCGGCACCGCACCACACTCCCAACCTCCCACCACACCGGAGCGCCGCCTTAAAGATTCTGCCCTGCCGGCACCGGCAGCCTCGGTGCCGCTCTCCTCACCTCACACAGCTGCAGCTCCCCCCCCCTCCCAGCTCAGGAGTTGTCCTCAGCACCGGCACTGACAGGGCTCCAGCTGGGATCAGCAGCTCTCCCTGCTCCGCAGGCGGCTGCTGCTCCATCAGCAGAGCTACCTACTTCAGCACCTAGGAAGGCAACTTCCAAGTCTCGCAGGCATGCTGCTTCTCCTCTGCCTTCCCCGATAGATTCGCCTGGGCCATCCCTGCAGCACCATTCCCCTGCACCTGACCTCACCAGGGATCAAGAAGCTCATGCCCCCAGAAGTCTATCACCTTATTATTGCTATCATAGGGAGTCTAGCTGCACATACTCAAGGCATTCTCGACCGCGGTCTCCTTTCCGATATCCGCGCTCCCCTACACGTTCACCACGCCATGCATATTACATCAGGCACGCTAGTGTCATATCTTCTTGACACTCGTCTCCGGGGTGCTCAGATCGTCACTACATTAATTATGACAGACCCTACTACTACGTGTCAACTCGTCACAGTCACTCCCGCTCCCATCGGAGATCGCCGTGCTCCTGCCGCTCTGTTAGCCCGGCTTCTCAGCATATTGAGCCTAGGGTGCGATCACCTACTCATCTACCATCCCCTCGAAGGAGTCCAGATCCGCAGCGTGGCCATTCGGACCCCGAGGAGGGACAGATTTCGGACACAGAGACGGACGTGTCGGCTAATGTGCATTCATCATTTCCTTCACCAGATGATGCTGTGACCTCAGGTGACACCTCACCACCAGATGATCTCAAAGAATTTCAGGACCTTTTTAAACGTGTGGCACAAAGCCAGGAGGTCCAGCTGTCTGAGGCACAGGTAAAGCAGCATAAGTTGTTGAAAAATTTGCACCCCCAGCAACGATGCAGGATTGCACTTCCAATTGACGAGGCAATTCTGGATGTGGCACACGAGATCTGGCAGACTCCCACTTCGATCCCGCCTACTAGCAAAAGAGCAGATAAAAAATATTTTGTCCCATCAAAAGATATGGATTTTCTTTTCAATCATCCTCAACCCAGCTCTTTAATAGTGGATGCAGTACGCCATAAAAACAAGACATCTCAGTTTAGAAGCTCACTCCCAGATAAAGACACTAGAAAACTTGATCTCTTTGGGCGCAAGATGTATTCATCATCAACCCTCATGCTCAGGATCGCAAATTATGCCACTCTTCTCTCGAATCATAATTTCGACAATTATGCCAAATTGCCCGAACTGATGCAGCACCTCTCTGAGGCTGAGACCTCCGTTGAAAGCGTTAGTTCAGGAGGGATAGATCGCCCTCGATGTCGCAGATACAGCAGCACGTGCCATGGCAACAGGTATCGCCATGCGCAGGGCTTCCTGGCTGATGGCATCTGGAGCACCTAAAGAGCTCCAGAATAAAGTCGAAGACCTCCCATTCGATCGTAAGAGATTATTTGCCACTTCAACAGATGACGTCCTACATTCCGGTAAGGACTCACGCACCACTTTGCGGACACTGGGAATGTATACCCCTCCCTTTAAACGTAGACGCTACTATACCTTTCAAAGGAGGTATGACTACACGTTCCAGAAACAACAGCAGCGTGTTCCCGACCAACCTCGATTTAGGCAACATCCGCAGCGTAAGCGCCAGCAGTCAAAGTGTGCGCCAGCTCGCGCTAGCGCCAAACAGCAAATTTGACTCCTGTGTCAAGGACGCGATCACATCTTCAGTGCTCACGGTACAAAAATCCACCAACATCCTTCTCTTTCACCATCGCCTGAGGCCATATTACCACCACTGGCTCAACATCACCTCAAACCGATGGGTCTTGGAAGTAATAAAGTCAGGCCTCACCATACCCTTCATCTCCATGCCTCCCGTTACCCCACTCACCCTGTCCCTCTTCAGGGACCCATCCCACGAGACTCAGCTCCAGCAGGAGGTTCGTCGTCATCTTGCCATTGGAGCCATAGAAAGAGTGCCCACAAGATTCAGGGGCAGAGGTTTTTACTCTCGATACTTCCTCGTCCCCAAGAAATCCGGAGGGTGGAGACCAATTCTCGATTTGAGACGTTTAAATCAATACATCAAGAAGCAACGTTTCAAGATGATCGCGCTAAGCAAAATCATACCGTCACTGAGCAAAGAAGATTGGTTTGGAGTCCTCGATTTGCAGGACGCACATTTCCATATCTCGATACACATAGCACACAGACGTTTTCTGCGTTCCATAGTCGGGCAGGAGCACTACCAATACAGAGTGCTGCCTTTTGGTCTGGTTTCCAGTCCCAGGGCATTCTCCAAAACCCTGGCGGTAGTTGCTGCACATCTTCGCAGAATAGGGGTTTCAATCTTCCCCGACTTGGACGATTGCTTGCTCAAGGGCTGCACTCGGTCGGAAACTCTCAACATGCTCACAGTAACGAGGAATCTCTTCAACTCCCTCGGCTTAATTGTAAATACGGGAAAGTCATGTCTAGAGCCGACCCAGACTCTCACGTTCATAGGAGCTCGCCTCGACTCACTCTCAGCACGAGTGTACCTACCTGCAGACCGCTTCCAAGTCATATGCGACCTGGTCCACACGGTATCGCTTTCTCCGATACTTTCCGTGCGTACTCACCTTCAGCTTTTGGGTCATATGGCGGCCACCACGATGGTGGTCTGCCATGCACGGCTGCATTTTCGTTGTCTCCAGCACTGGCTGGGCTCAGTATACAACTCCGCCAAACACAGCATTCAAAAGCGTGTGGTGTTGCCTACCCATGTTCGGAATTCCTTGCGCTGGTGGACCGAACCCAGGAACATGCTGGCGGGTGTCCCCTTTCACCAAGCCCAGCCCTCAAAGCAGATAACGACAGACTCCTCGCTCACCGGTTGGGGTGCGCACATGGGTACGTCTACGATCCAAGGTCGGTGGTCCAAAACAGAAATGATGCTCCACATCAACTTACTGGAGCTCAGAGCGATATTCCACGCCTGCAGACACTTCAAACCTCACATACAAGGCACAGTCACCAGGATCCTTACAGACAACATCGCCGCAATGTATTATGTCAACAGGCAGGGCGGTGCCAGATCCCGCTCCCTCTGCACAGAGGCAGTCCGTCTATGGACCTGGTGCAACCACAACGACATTACCATCATAGCATCGTACCTGCCAGGAGTGAGCAATGCTATCGCAGACTCGCTGAGCAGATACTTCCCACACGACCATGAATGGGAGATCCACACGGACGTGCTTCAATCTATTTTCCACCGCTGGGGTCGACCCGCCATAGATCTTTTCACTACTTCTACCAACAAGAAGTGCCAAGCGTACTGCTCCAGAGCAGGGATTGGCATCCACTCCCTGGGAGACGCGTTCCTTTTCTGCTGGGGGAGGTTGCTACTGTATGCATTTCCCCCCGTGGCTCTAATTCCAAGAGTACTGGAGAAAATCGTCGTGGACAGAGCCCGGGTCCTGCTGATGGCGCCAGCTTGGCCCCGACAGGCGTGGTACTCCGCTCCTGCAACTGTCCATCCGAACACCTTACTGACTCCCTCTCTTCCCGGACCTCCTAACGCAACAGAACGGATCTGTACGCCACCCGAAATTACTCACCTTGCACCTGACCGCGTGGATGCTAGATGGTTCAGCACATCCAAGAGTTTTTGTTTGGACCAAGTGAAACGCGTTCTGTTGCATAGTAGAAAACACTCCACGAGGAAAACATACCTCGCAAAATGGTCTCGGTTTACACAATGGTGCAGCTCCAATGCCGTAGATCCCTCTGGCTCACCATTGCATTTCGTACTCGACTACATTCTACATCTACACACGACAGGTATCTCGATACCGTCGCTTAAGGTACACCTAGCAGCAATCACGGCATTCCACCACACAATCGATGGCCGGTCTGTATTTGCCCACCCCACTACGAAGAGGTTTCTCAAAGGTCTCATTAATCTTAACCCTCCACGTAGACCCCCACCTCCGGTCTGGAATCTTGACCTCGTGCTGGATGCTTTGACACGTCCACCTTTTGAGCCTCTCGCTACTACGTCCCTTCAGCTGCTTACGACCAAAGTCGTCTTTCTTCTTGCTATAACGTCTGCACGCAGAGTGAGTGAGATGGCAGCCCTTATGGCATCTCCCCCATATACTATCTTTAATAGGGACTCTGTGACACTGAGGTCGCACCCAGCCTTCCTGCCAAAGGTCTGCACGGACTTCCACATTAACGAACTGATCGTCTTACCTTCTTTCTGCCCAAAACCACATACCTCGCCGTATGAGGCTCTTCTGCACACGCTGGATGCTCGCCGAGCCCTTGCATTTTATATTGACAGAACTCGTGATATCTCTTCATATCTGTCGCAGATCAGTTTAGAGGTCGTCCACTCTCTACACAGCGCATTTCGAAGTTGATTGTCACTTGCATTACCACCTGTTATAATATCTGTAACAAGTCGCTCCCATCACAGCCTAGAGCGCACTCCACTCGCGCAGTTGCTACCTCGACAGCCTTCCTGAAAGGAGTCCCTATGCGAGATATCTGTTGAGCAGCTACTTGGTCGACAAACGCCACCTTCATGAAACATTACGCAATTCTGCAACACTCCACTTCAGACTCCGCTGTAGCCTTGGCAGTACTCCAACGCTGCCACAACCGTGATTCCGTAGCCCAACCTTAGCTCGGACCACTGCTCCGGAGTCACCAGACGTGGAGCACCCACGGGGACTACCCGAAGAAGAAGAAGAAGTTACTCACCTTCGTGCAGTAACGATGGTTCTTCGAGGTGTGTCCCTGTGGGTGCTCCATGACCCGCCCTCCTCCCCGCTACGGAATCTCGTCTGTTTCTCTCATTTCAGATGAGGCGGTGAGAGGAACTGGAGCGGGGGCCGGACCGCGGGCGGAGAGGAAAAGGCGCGAATGGCCTCGAGTGCTCGCGCACGCGCGGTCCGGCCGAATACAGCTATGTGAAGCCTCCGATTCGCAGCGCCGGGACGAGCCCGACACCAGACGTGGAGCACCCACGGGGACACACCTCGAAGAACCATCGTTACTGCACGAAGGTGAGTAACTTTTTCTTTCTCATCCTGCTTATCACAAATAATGAAAACATATTGTGATTAAATCTATTATCTATCATCTCCAGCACTACGATTCAGTTTCACATTGGTATTAATTCTAGTGTTATGATATCAGGCAACTAAATTATTTTAAAAACTGATTTTTGGATGTGCCTCTCTCTAAGCCTGAAAAGGTGGTGAGGAAATATTAGAAGTTGATCTAATATATAGAGGTGGCCAAACTTTCTGACCCTCTGAGCCACGTACAACAACTTTCAGAAGTCTCTCTCCTATCCTGCAACCAACAAGGCTACAACATCATTTCTCTAAGCCTCTCAGTTCTAATACGAGCTGTTCTTAAACTACATGCTGTAAAAATTGACACCAGTGTGATGTAGTGGCTCTATTCCTTAACCCATTTAAACAGGAAATTTTCATACAAGAATTTAAATTGAGCTGCCTTTTTGGCTAATCCATGTCACCTCATCCACTAAGTTTATTTTTTTTCTTATTTCAATTTCTTGGAGGTTAATATGTAAAAGAGTGGTTCCACTCTGAAAAGTGACACTACACATGCCATAATGAGGTTTTACAACTGTTGTGCCCAGTGACCTCTAAATCAAACTTTCTCTCTTTATCTGTAATGAATATTTGTTTTTTTCCCCTAAGTGTTAGCCATGCTGTGAATAACTAGTGTCCTCACATGGGGTTTAACACTACAAACACTCATTGGAGTACTATCCAAACTCACAGACTTGATTGCTCATAGGACATGTAGGTGAACAAAACAGTGGAATGGATTATAAGCAACATGCTGCAACTATTTAAATTCAGCAGTGGGTGCAGGTGGTGTACACATCTATCCATCTTCTGTATTTTGTCGTCATTCTATATTCAAAGACTTCAGGCTTCCCCTTCTCTGCCTACAATGTTTGGGGCTGGGAAAATGTGTTCCCCTGGGTCAGATTGGTAGAGATCCCTTGGGGGTTTTGCCTTCCTCTGCAGCATGGGGCATGGGTCACTTGCAGTTTTAAAACTCACAGGTACTGGCTTCCTCCAGGCCGGGTGGAGGTGCTCAAACCCCTGTTCCACCCCAGGTCTTACCCCTACCTATCTCTTTCTCCAAATAGGGATGTGAAAGTGTAACTGGGTACACAGTTATCTGATGAGCCTGCGCTCATGGGTAACATTCACGGTTACACACAGGCTCCCGGTACATGCAGTGAGTCGGCTTAAAAGCTGGCTCCCTGCACACACCAGCACCAGGGAGCTACCGCTTTTCTCCCCCACCTCCTCCCTCTCCCACTGCTACTTCTGTATTGAAGGCAGCAGCACAGGGCAGCTGGCAGAAAGCCCGTTCGCTCAGGGAGCCACCTGTGCGTAACCACTGAAATTTTCAGTGGTTATACAGTTACTTAAATGCATTTTAATGTATCTAGAGAGCACTTCCTATTGCAGAAGGATGCTGGGCAGAGGAGCAAAACTGCAGTCCTGACATACGGAATCTGTTAAACTGTGGAACTGGTGCATGTCGTTCTGCATACAGATCTCAGCAGTTTATCTACCGGGACTGTAAAACACAGCAGCTTGACTGCCCTTGCAGGTATTTCCTCACTGACCACAAATGGCAGCTGAATGATGTATACCGAGAGAGAGGTTTTACCAGGGATCATCCAGAGACAGATCTCTTTGGATAATATCACAATCGAAAGGGTAGGCCAGTGTCGGCGACCTTTCAGAAGTGTTGTGCCAAGATTTAACTTATTCACTTCTCTTTACGAATCTGCGTGCTGGGGGGTGAAGGGAGCGGGGAGAAGGGGGAAGGAGCAGGCTGGTTATAGTGACCATATTTTCTGAACCAGCTGCAGCTAAGGAGAATGGCTTAATTTAAATTATTAAACAGACTAAGTGTTTTAACTTTCTCATGTTAGTTTAAAATCAAGATTTAAAATCAAGTACAAAAATTTGTCCAACACAAGGTTTCAATGTTTTCTTTATTTATGGCAGTGGTGGGGAACCTTTTTTCTGGGAGCCACTGACCCACACAAAAATCAGTTGGGGACCACCACATAAGTGAGAAGCAAAAAAACTCCTTCAAAAACCCCCAACCCTCACTGATGTGGCCCCCAACTGAGACACCTCACTCTATTGCTCCAGCCCCATGAGGTGAGGGGAAGAGACAGGGAGGACTGAGGTTCAAGGCTTCGCATAGGCCAGATTTACTTTTCTGGGGTTCCGGAGTTAGTGGATTTTATGGACTCCCTTAGGCTCTGGGGTAGGGACCAAAATGAGGGGTTCAGTATGTGAGACAGGGCTGCCAGCGAGTGGTATAGGGATGGGGTGCAGGATCTAGCAGGGAGGTTGCCGACGCCTGGTGTAGGCAATTCTACTTGGCAGCGGGAGGGAATCAGCCACAACTCAAAGGGTGGTGGTCTGGTCATTCCTTTGCCTACCGTATTGCTATATGTTTGCCCCTTCTCCTGACTTTACTACTTGAGGTCCTAAACAAATTATAACAGGAGAAATTAGCAACCATCCTTGTACACCACTGTTGCTGAGACTGGTGAAGTTTCCAAAGCTGGTTCGCCTGTCTCTGCAACCTTCTTCTGACAGTGAATCTTCTCACTTAGTTGGGATCCATCTCTCTCCCCCTCTCCCCAACTTTTTGGCACCTCACCTCAAGGCATGGTGGCTATTAGCTGTCTGTCTGGTTTAGAACAAAAATATTTCCCAGAAGTATAAACACATCTTAGTAGTTAGAAAACCCATAACAAGGAAAACTTGCCCACAAAGTAGAAACACTTCCAGGCTTGGAGCAGAATGGTCAGTGCTGCCAAGAGCTCTGGCCTTGTCTGCACAACTTCCCATTTCTGGTTAGTCATCCCTGATATATCTTGTTTAAAAAAACCTGGGAAAGTGAGTGTGTATGTTAGTGTGGGTTAATGTCCACGGGCCAGGCAGAATAAGATAATGTAAAGTTACTAGTCAAAATGAAATACTGTGTTTAATTATGAGACAAATTGGGTCAGGACCAGTATTCTCTCTAAGATTGCCCATCCATGAGCAGAGTGAGTTTTATCTTGTGCACCAATATTGAGCTCATGTGCACTTGTTTGGGTGTGTGCCACTGTGGCACTCACCAGTGGTGCCGCTCCCTGAGAGAGACTCCCAGCATGGAGAACCCAGTCTGGCCCCCCTTTGCTAGGACCCCAAGCCCTGCTCCCAGGCAGCATCGCCCCATCTCGTGGGGAGAAGGGGAGACTTGCCCCCCTGGGAACACTGCTCCTGGGGCAGTCTGTGTGCAGAGCAGGGGCCGCCCTTGGCTGCTCCCCTCAGGGCTGGCTGTGAGTCTCTCGGGAAGCAGCAGCAGCACCACTGGTGGATGCTGCAGTAGCACACATCTAAATAAGTACTATCTGACTGTTTGCTTGTATTCCCTGTTTAACTATCTGGTGTCTCTTGTCTTCAGATTTTTAGCCCTTTGGGGCAGAAATTGTCTTTTTCTTCTATGTTTGTGTAGCACTTAACACAATGGGGCCCTAGTCCATAATTTGGACTCTTAGGCACTACAATAATACAAATAAACAGTAATTAACACTAATAATTTGTACTTATTTAGCACCTTTCATCTAAAAAATGTCAAAGGGACTTAAAAGTGTTATCCTTAGTTCGCTGATGGAGAAATTTAAGCACAGAGATGTTAAATGATTTGTCCATGGCCACTCAATGGAGAAGTCAGGAATACAAGGTAGATTCCCAGCTCCATATGCTAACCAGTAGAACACAGAGAATCATGCAGGGGAATCATGGCAAACCTTGGTTTGAAAGCTCCCCTGTGGGCCACTACATTGGTCACTGCTCCAGTAGCAGTGCAACTTAGGGTCAAGCTGGTAGCAACTGAGAGCTCTGAGGCAATAGTCTTCAAAAAATCTCTCTAGCAAGCAACACTTCTTCCAAACCCAAGGAGAAATACCAATGTGCTCTAACAAGAACTGGTTCCAGCTATCCTTCAATGGAACCTTTCCGTCCAACTGCTGATTGAACACACAGAATTGCACATGACCTTCTTCCAAAAACACTGAATCCAAAAAAAGTTTAATTCTACATAAATCGTACTTAAAATGATGTACAGTAAAACAGTTTATAGCAAAAGAGTTCATAGTACACTGACAAGGAAAAGAAAGCTTTAAGATGTGATTAAAAGTGAGGAAGTGACAAAAGTAAAATCTCTGCAAGCTGCATGGAAACTTTTCAAATACACCATAATTGAGGCCCAACTTAAATGTACACCCCAAATTAAAAACACAGTAAGAAAGCCAAAAAAGTGCCACCGTGGCTTAACAACCAAGTAAAATAAGCAATGAGAGATAAAAAGGCATAGTTTTAAAAAGTGGAAGTAAAATTTTAGGGAGGAAAATAGAAGGGAGCATAAACTCTGTCAAATTGAGTGTAAAAAATGTAATAAGAAAAGCCAAAAAGGAGTTTGAAGAACAGCTAGCCAAAAACTCAAAAAGTAATAGCAACATGTTTAAGTACATCAGAAGCAGGACGTCGGCTAAACAGCCAGTGGGGCCCTTGGACCAGTGCCGGACCGAGCCATACTTGCGCCTTAGGCAGCGGGCGCGCAGCGCATGCATGGCCCCCGCCCACAGGCACGTGGCGCCTGATTGACATGGTAAGGGGCGCCACGCCCCCAGGCAAGCAGCACATGCGCAGCCGCGCCCCCAGGTGCCAACCTATGGGGGGCACCTGATTGAAGTGGTAAGGGGCGCCGTGTGGCGTATGTGTGGCCCCGCCCCCGGGCGCACGGCGCCCCTTACCACTTCAATCAGGCGCCCCCCATAGGTTGACGCCCTGGGCAGCTGCCCGTCTAGCCCCCCCCTTAATCCGGCCCTGCCTTGGATGATCGGGATGCTAAAGGAGCACTCAAAGATGATAGTCATAGTGCAGAAACTAAATGAATTCTTTGCTTCAGTCTTCGCGGCTGAGGATATTAGGGAGATTCCCAAATCTGAGCCATTCTTTTTTAGGTGACAAATCTGAGGAATTGTCCCAGATTGAGGTGTCATTAGCGAAGGTTTTGGAACAAACTGATAAACTTAACAGTAACAAGTCACCAGGACCAGATGACTTTCACCCAAGAGTTCTGAAAGAACTCAAATGTGAAATTGCAGAACTATTAACTGTGGTTTGTAATCTATCTTTTAAATCAGCTTCTGAACCTAATGACTGGAAGATAGCTAATGTGACAGCTGTAGTATGTCACTTTGGAGAAGGATAAAATGGTCTCAGATTTGACAGGATATTGACATCTTTCCAGTGCAGAACACAACATCAAAAGATTAAAACAGAGGAAGACTCATAGTCAGCATTTCTTTAAATTCATATCTGAAAGGTTGTATTATTTCCACCAGGTGCATGTTACATCAAGGGAAGGGTGTAGTAGAGACTAGTCTGTATTTGTATGACTTACGTTAAACAATCCACATGTACCTGGTGGACATCCAGAATAGAAAATAAAACCCCTAACATTCTCCTTCCTAAAAAAGCTAAAATACCTGAGGCACCCCTGACTCAAGTCATTTTAAAATTAGGTGAGGCAGAGTCTCTCTAATAATGTTATTAATCACAATTATAGTAATTGTTTGTTTTTAATTTTTGTAAGCGTTAGGTTTATTTTAATTTAACAGTTACACAAAATTGAGGGAGGATACAGTTATTTGATAATATAGACATTTTGATTCAAAAAGTTAGCTTTGTAAAACTATAAAGCACAAGCTGTCAATATTGTATGTCAAAATATACAGTACAAAGTAAATACTTAAACTAATCATTTCTGTTTTTAATATTTACTTATCCATTTGTAACAAGCCTAATTCAAATTCTGAATCCCTGGATTTTGACTCTGTTATCAAACAATATTTTTTTAACTTTTCTGTAGATATTTGTTACCAGTGTTAGTTTTGGGGGGAGGAAATCAAATGTTTACAGGCATTTGCTAGAAGGTTGCATGTGTGTACGTGTACAGAAATGATTGCCTGGCAATATCTCCAGAAAATTAAGAATTAAATGATTTTATAAACTTTTTCTGTAAGTGATGCTTCAGTAATATATAGGGTGAGTGTGATGATGATGATGATGATGATGATGTTCGTCCATCGTATTCGAAGAAGACCTTGACATCTAACAAGTTGTGGGCTGTCCACGGTGTGTCCGCAGATGGCTGATAAGGCCAATGCGGGCACAAAATGTTCTGCCACATGTCGGGCAGATGTGTGGGCACCACTGTTGCAACGTTTGCAACTCTGGCTTTACGGAGTGCTCGCTTCTCTTGTGCTATGGTTGTCCTTCTGGCTTCAGATGTTTGACAGCCTTGGTGGATCAGCATGCGCCATGTTGATTAGTCTTGTGCCAGGGTCTCCCAGGAGGTAGTGTCAATATCCAGGGACTTGAGAGAGGCTTTAAGCATGTCTTTGTAACGCTTCTTTTGTCCCCCGTGCCATCGCTTTCCTTGAGACAGCTCACCATAGAAGAGCTGTTTAGGGATGCGATGGTCTGGCATCCTTGCAACATGGCCAGCCCAGCGTGTCTGGGCTTTCATCAGCAGGGTGTGAACTGACGGCAGGCCTGCTCTAAAAGGACTTCTGTGTCTGGCACCTTGTCCTGCCACCGGATCCTCAGAAGTCTGCGGAGGCAAATCGTGTGGAAGTGGTTCAGTTGCCTAGCGTGCCTCCTGTATACAGTCCAAGTCTCACTGGCATACATCAAGGTAGTTAACATTACTGCTCGATAGACTTTAAGCGTTGTAGCAAGGCTTATTCCACGGCGGTCCCACAGTTTGGTCAGCAGTCTGCCAAATGCAGAGCTTGCCTTGGCGATTCTGCAGTTGACCTCGATGTCAATTGTCACTGTGCGGGAGAGGGTGCTGCCAAGGTATGTAAATTGGTCCACTGCTTGCAGCTTTTGTCCCTTCACTGTGATGGTGGGCTCTTGATGTTGGGATCTATTCCTCAGGAACTGAAAGACGCGTCCATCATACACCTCTACAAGAGGAAAGGAAATCGACAAGTCTGCGATAATCATAGAGGAATATCACTGCTCTCCATCGCAGGTAAGATCCTTGCACGAGTGTTGTTGAATCGCCTGATTGACCACCTGGAACAGGGTCTATTACCTGAGACACAGTGCGGCTTCCGCAAAGAGCGTGGCATTGTGGATATGATCTTCGCAGCCCGACAGCTCCAAGAGAAGTGTCAAGAGCAGAATCGTGAACTGTACACCATCTTTGTGGATCTCACCAAGGCTTTTGACACTGTCAGTCACGAAGGTCTGTGGCGCATCATGTCGAAGTTTGGGTGCCCTGACAGATTCATCCTGATGGTACGTCAGTTCCATGACGGCATGATGGCTCGTGTTCTGGACGACGGAGAAGCTTCAGAGGCCTTTCCCGTCACAAATGGCGTCAAGCAAGGGTGCGTGCTGGCACCGACCCTGTTTAGCATAATGTTTTCAGCCATGCTGTCAGACGCCTTTCAGAACAGTTCCTTGGGAGTTAGCCTGAGATACAGGACCGATGGGAAACTGTTCAACCTGCGAAGACTCCAGGCTGTCACCAAGATAAAGGAGACTGTGCTATGAGACCTCCTTTTTGCTGACGACTGCGCCCTGAATGCTGGATCAGAGCAGGAAATGCAAGCCAGCATGGACAAATTCGCAGCAGCATGCGACAACTTCGGCCTTCTCATCAACATAAAGAAAACCAAAGTGATGCACCAGCCAGCTCTGAAAGGGTGAGTGTAGACTGTTTTTGCCACCAGCAAGAAATCATCCTAACATTTCCTTTTAAAAAGGGCTCCAGTGTACTGAAATCCATTGTACTTCTTAATCTAGTGGTGGCAGAAAAACTCTCCAGATGGAGAAGAAATAAGGGAATATTTGACTTTGACTAGCCCTTTGAACATATATGGTCCTTTTGTTAAATTACATTATTGGAAGCAATTATGTATGGGTGAGAAACAAGTGGGTGGTGATGTTTTTTGTATGGTAATATAAATAATAAAATGAAAAAGTATTCTGATATCCAGTTCCAGATCATTACTTTGTCCACATGGGGGCTGTACAAGACTGCAGAATGCGCTGACTTTGGAGTTTCTACTAAGACTGTTAGTTTTTTGGACCATAAGAACAGCCCTATGATTTCTGGACCTTCCTTGCCACCCATCTTAACTACATTCTGGAAGTATATTGTTGTAAAGAGTACAGTAGAACAAGTGAAGAGGACTCCTCTTTCCCCTTTTCCTTTTTCCTCCTTCTCTCCCTAGAATGTGGATGCAAGGTGCTTATCCTGTGTTCAGTACGTGCTGGCAAAAGATAATTAACCCTGATAGCAAGCCGTTTTTAATATGTAGCTATGGAATTACAGTTTTCGTCATAAAATTCAAACCACAGGAATCAAAGTAAATGGCACACCGATCTTGGTTGTGACCTCTATGTAGAACTATAATACTAATAACAATAAATACTTATAATTGAAGGTTTTATTTTTATAAAATTTGAAAACTGTTCTCCAAATATATTTAATGTTTAATATGGAGAAATTAACTCTAAATTACATATTAAAACTATGCTGATGTTGTTTGGTTAAATAACGTAAGTGCAGATTTAAATTTATTTTCACTGCAGATACCAAATCCCTACTATACTCAAAGGTATGTTTTAGGGGGGCTTTTATTGAGACCCAGCCTGAAGTCAATAGATGGAGAAGGAAATAGGTATGACTATAGGTATTCCACCCGTTTTTTTGGATAGCGAACTATATTTACAGTACTTTCTTATGAAGTTGATAGGCCATGGCACAAAATGAACTGGAGTAGCCGTAAACAGAAGGTCTTCAGAACACCTTCCTTCACATTCTTCAAATGTATTATTCTGTTTGCATTGTGGTAGGGATGAAAGGCTCTGATCAGAGTTGGGATTCCTTTGTCCTAAATACCACTTGGAAACATAAAAGAGCTTCCGACATAAGATGCCAGTTTTGCAGAGATTTACACACCTGATTATCTTATCTGATTTGAGTAGCCTAACTGAAATAATTGGAGTTACATACATTCACTAAAAGTAAGAATGTGCATAAATCTTTGTAGGCTCAATGTCTAATTCAAGACAAGTTCAACAACAAGTGAGTGTAACCAAAAAAAAAAAGGTGTTTTAAAGTGGAGGCGAGTCAATGACTAACAGTAACACATCATTCCATAGATTGTGTCCTCAGCTTGATGGTTCTGAGTAATTTTTAAAGTTATTTTTATTTTAAAAACTATAGAAGACTGCTGGCTTTTATCCTAGCACTCTCTACTAGCCTCTAGCTAAATTGTGTTACTTATTTTAGAAAAGTAAAGCATTACTTAGAAGCAGTAATTATTCTAGTCCTCTGAAGCAATTGATTTTTTTTTTCCTTCCTGAAAGATGTTGACTTGGGCTGACCTCCATTCATCTAGTTTTAAAAGATGGATGTGCCCCAAGAGACTATATGGGCAAGTAGAAATCATGCACTTAATTTTTGGGTATTTCATTTGCTTAGTGAGAACATGAAGATGCAGTTTTCCTGAGGAGCCAGGGAGCAATACGTGTATTCTCAAAATACTGTCTGTGCTCAGTTGTCTTTTGAAAGTAAATTATTATTTCATTCAGTGAACAATGGAGGAGCAGGGGCGGCCCATGACTATAGGCGGACTCAGCCACCACCTAGGGCGCTGCCTTCAACGGGGCGCCCGATGATGATGTCAGTCCATTGTCGGCCCTGCAGGCAGGGGCGCCGATCACGCGTTCTGCTTGGGGCGCCAGCTGCCACAGCCTGCCTTGGGCCGCTCCTGTGGAGGAGATGTGCATGGTTAAATATCTGAGCAGAGTGAATGCTATAGTCTGATAAAATTTGGTTCATATTTCAGGGATTTTTGAAAATTTCTACTGTTGACAAAGTAGTAGCCTCTTTATACTTAAAGCTGCAACCAGATGCTGCTAAAAAGCCCTGATTTCCACCACCTGCCTAGAATACCTGGATTATGAAACTTGTTTATAAAATTGCTAGATTTACTAGATTTAAATAAGATATTTAAAACTGCTTAATTACAGGTAACTAAAATTGGAAATTTGCAATGTTGACTTTTTTGTCTAACATTCTTGTCTCCCTCTGACTGAAAAGTAGCTTATTAATAACTTCTGAAATTTTCCATGAAGTTAAATCATCATCTTTGAGCAGTGTCCTGTGGGTGCTCCACTGTAGGTGTTGGGCTTGTCTCGGCGCCGCAGATCGGAGATCTTTTTCAGCCATAGTCCGCCGGACCTTTTTGCACTGTTTGTGTGCGCGAGGTCCGGCTCCTGCCAGTTCCTCCTGACCGTCCTCGGCCGCCGACGGAATGAACCCCCTCTCCTCAGATTCCTGTCAGGATTGAGAGAAAATTTGTTTAGTTAGTTAGTTAGTTTGTAGTCTTCGTTCCTATAGTTAAAGTTATAGTTATATCGTTTAAAAAAATTCCTTGTAAATAGTTAGCTTATTTAGTATAGTCGCCTCAGATGAAAAGGGACGACCATGCCCGGATCACCTGGCTCTAAAAAGTGCGGCGCATGCTGAGAAGCAATGCCCGCCTCTGATGGACACTCCCTTTGTATACGGTGCCTCGGAGAGGGGCACATTCCGCAAAAATGTCCCCATTGCTCCAACCTCACTGCGCGAGCCAGGAGGGACAGGGAGATGCATCTAAAAATGCTCCTCTTTGATAGAGCATTACAACCACAAGGTACTGACGCTCCCCGTTCAGTGGAGCCTTCACGGCCTACATCTTGGCAGCCACCGTCTCCCAAGAAGACGAAGAAAACACCTTCATCCTCTCGGTCTTTACCCCCGACGCGAGTCAGCGTCGGAGATAAGCCAGGCAGCTCGGGCACGTCCGCTTCATGCAGCCCTGATAAACTTAAACAGAGCTGCAGTACATCGGCGCCAAATCTGTCATTGTTCGGCCCCACAGTGCCAACTGCGACATCGGTGCCACATTCAGCACCGAGCGCTCCACCGGCACCAACACCATGTAAGGCACTGAGCTGCTCGTTGGCACCAACTGCTGCCTCAGCACCGACCGCCATCTTGGCACCCGCTGCACCACCGGCACTGGCTATCATTGAGGCCCCAGTGCACCATCCCTCATTGGCACCGCACACGTACACGGTGCCGTTATACCAGGCACTGTAGGACATGCTAACAGTGGAACCAACCACACATGACAGATGGCACCCTGGGCCCATGGAAATCTCCACTCTGGCCTCATCCTCACCGGAACAATTCCCTGCTCACACCACCAGCCGCCAAAAGGCACGGAAACTGCCAACTCCTTCCACCAGCCCAGACCACATGTGCTTCTCCCCGGAGCTGTCCTCACCTTCTCCAGCACATTCAAGGCACTCACCAGGGCATCACACATGGCAAACTTATTGTTCCCCACAAGTCTCACCTCGCTACCACTACTGGTACTGAGTGGTACTGCTCACCGGCTCCATCCACACACTCTAGGGGAAGATCGCGATCTCCCAGATCACCAATGCTTTCTACCCACTTGTCATACCATGCAACACACAAACGGGCATACTATACTAGATCTCCACATAAGTCTCGTTACTGCGATCGCTCACCAAGCCTCTATCGCTATTACACTCGTCATTCCCACTCATCTCGCCGGGACACGTTATCGCCTTCATCTCCTCACCGCTCGCAATCCTCACCTTCTGAAGATCGTTTGTCTGCACCACCCTTAACAAGACCACCAACTCCAACTGGTGTGCCGCCTCCCATACCCTCCACATCACACACCCAGCAACACCAACAACCTCCTTCTGAACAGGGAGAATTACAAGGACAGTCACCCACTGACCAATCATCATCATCACCAGATGATGCAGTCTTTCAAGGTGACACTTCCCCAATCAGATGACCTTCGTCAGTTCCAAGAACTGTTTAAGAGGGTAGCAGACAGCCAGCATGTACAGGTTGCTGAAGTACAACAAAAACAACATAGTTTGCTCAGGAACCTTCAACCATCACATCAAGCCAAAGTTGCACTATCGTTAGATAATGCCATCCTAGAAATAGCGGATGATATATGGCAGGTACAAGCCTTGACTCCCGCTACCAACAAAAAGCGGACAAGAAATATTTTGTTCCAGCGAAAGGCATGGAGTTTCTCTTCACCCATCCACAACCAAATTCACTGGTTGTGGACGCAGCTCAGCAGAAGGCAAAGGCTCCCCAACAAAAACCCAACGAGGCAGATAAGGACAGCAAACATCTAGACCTGTTCAGCCGAAAGAGATATTCTTCGGTGACATTAACCCTACGCATGGCCAATTACGCAGCATTATTGGCCAACCATAATTTCGACAGTTAAGTGAAGTTGGTCCCACTTATGGAACACTAACCCGACACTAAGTGTGACATTCTTAAGGCAGTGGTCCAAGAAGGCTATGCAGCCTCCAGAACAGCTCTGCATATAGCCCTGGACACAGCGGACATTGCAGTGCGCACCACAACCACCTCTGTGGTCATGCTCAGAGCGTCATGGCTGCAACAGTCAGCTGTCCCAAAAGACCTTCTGTGTAAAGTTAAAGATCTTCCATTTGACAGGCAGAGTCTCTTTTCCGAGAAAACAGACCAAGTCCTCCACTCAGGCAAGGATTCCAGAACCATACTCAGACCCCTGGGGATGTACACACCACGTTACCGGCATAAGAGGTACATACCATACCAAAAGCAAAGACTGTTCTCCCACCAAATTACCTCATGTAGACAGCATGACCAGCAACGCAACAAACAGCGTCAACAGAGAAGATGACCCTCATCAAAAGTGTCTGGCCAGCACAACACCAGACAACAGGTTTGACGCTTCGGTCGAGGGACTCAGAACCATACCGCTCAACGACCACGCTCGTGCCGCAGACACTTTATTCCACCATCATCTAAGGCCTTTTCAACAACGATGGGCCCATATCACCACCAACAGATGGGTCCTTCAAACCATTGAACTAGGTTACACCATCCCCTTCACATCACTGCCTCCTCCCTCCCCTCCCACCCCATCCCTCTTCAGGGACCCATCTCATGAACCTCTGCTAAAACAAGAAGTACTTTGTCTACTGACCATTGGAACAACAGAGAAAGTTCCAGAGTTGGAACAACTCTGAAAGTTCCAACAGAGTTCAGGGGCAGGGGTTTTTACTCCTGATACTTCTTAACCGAGAAAAAGTCGGGAGGTTGGAAGCCGATTCTAGACCTTCGAGGCTTAAATTGATATCTTCGAAAGCAACATTTCCGGATGGTTACCCTAGCTACAATCATCCTGGCACTACACAGCGGAGACTGGTTCACATCCTTCGATCTGCAGGACGTGTATTTTCATGTGGCCATCCATCCGGCCCACAGAAGGTTCCTTCATTTCCAAGTAGGTGCAGACCATTTCCAATACAACGTCCTGCCCTTTGTTCTCTCGTCGTCGGCTCCCAGGGTTTTCGCCAAGACTCTGGCGGTGGTTGCAGCACACCTACGTCGTCTGGGTATAATGATATTCCCTTATCTGGATGACTGCCTAATCAGAGCACCTTCGTCAACAGAAGCGCTTCATGCCACAAATTCCATGAGAGCAGTCTTCGAGGCGTTAGGCCTGATTCTCGATATTCTGAAATCAGTCATGACGCCCCCACCAATCAATACAATTCATCGGTGCCCACCTCGATTCCACCAAAGCTCGAGCCTTTCTACCAATGACCAGGTTTCAAACAATCCAGGACCTGATACAAATACTTTCTACCAGTCCCAAAACATCTATACTCCACTGTCTACAACTCATGGGACATATGGTGTCCACGACGTATGTCGTGCAACACGCGAGGTTACACTTCCGGTGCCTTCAATACTGGACAGTCACAGTATATATCCCGAACACCCACGACATCCACAGGACGGTTACAATCTCTGTCTATGTCAAACAATCGCTGACTTGGTGGTTTATCCCCGACAATCTGGTGTCTGGCATACCCTTTCATCGTCCCCAGCCGACAATTCAGCTGACTACCGATGCATCACTCCTCGGGTGGGGCGCCCACTTGAAACACAAACAGGTCCCCCAAAGAATCGTTGATGCACATCAATTTCCTGGAACTATGGGTGGTTTACAACGCCTGCCAACACTTCCTCCTTGTTATCCAGGGCCAAATCATACGAATCCTCACCAACAATATGACCACTGTATATTACATAAACAGACAGGGAGGAGCTCGGTCCCAATCCCTTTGTGCTGAAGCGATATGTTTGTGGAACTGGTGCAATCACCACAAAATCTTCCTTCTCGCAGAGTATCTCCTCGGACAGCTGATGCCCTGAGCAGATATTTCTCCATGAACCACGAGTGGGAGCTACATCCAGAAGTACTCTCCATCATATTCCATCGCTGGGGGTTCCCATCAGTAGACCTCTTCGCCACAAGTCTCAATGCGAAGTGCCCCCAATACTGCTCGAGGGCCAGGATTGGACGGAACTCCATGGGAGACGACTTCTTGTGCAGTTGGAGTCACCGTCTTCTATATGCCTTCCCTACCATGCCCTTAATCCCCAGAGTCCTGGAAAAGATAGCTATCGACAGAGCTACGGTGTTTCTGATAGCCCCTTTCTGGCCATGACAAACGTGGTTCCCTTACCTGTATCGCATGTTGGCTTGCTCTCCATATCCTCTGCCCAGACGCCGCGACCTGCTCACGCAAAACCGCGGACACTCGATTCATCCACAGACCGACCATCTCGCGCTGACATCCTGGTTGGTTCCAACAAACAGAGATGATATGTTCGCGAGCTGTCAAACACATTCTATTACATAGTAGAAAATCTATCACACGTACCACTTACCTTCATAAATGGATACAGTTTTCTTCATGGTGTTCTGAGATGCACTTAGATCCCTACTCAGTCCAGAATCCGGTGGATAGGGACAATCTCATATATCTTAAAGACTCCGGCCTTACCTGTGCTCCTGTTAAAGTACACATAGCTGCTATCACTGCTTTCCGTCATTCAGTAGACGGCTACTCAGTCTTTTCACATCCCATGACAAAGAGATTCATGAAAGGGATGGGTAATCTCTTTCCACACCATAGACAGCCTGCAGACCCCTGGGATTTGGAGCTAGTCCTGAACGCTCTAACACGGAATCCCTTTGAACCTTTAGCAACATGTGACCTACACACTCTCACAATGAAGGTCATCTTCCTGCTCGCAGTAACCTCTGCAAGGAGAGTTGGGGAACTATCTGCCCTATCAGCTTCACCACCCTACACAATATTCACCCCTCAGGGAGTTTTATTATGCCCCCAACCTACTTTTCTCCCCAAAGTAAATTCAGAGTTTCACATGAACAAACCAATAGTCCTTCCCACATTCTACTCTAAACCTCATTCTTCGACAGAGCAAGCATGCCTCCATACCTTAGATATCAGGCAAGCGTTGGCATTCTACATAGACAGAACTAGATCCTTTCAGAAGTCGCACACGCTCCTAATATCCACAGCTGAGTGCTCTATGGGCCCTCCCTTATCAGCACGCGCATTTCATCAATCATCATCGCCTGCATAGAGAAACGTTATGCTTTGCAAAATAGACCTCTACCACACGCGCTGAGAGTTCACTCAATGCGAGCAATAGCCACGTCAATCGCTTTCCTGAAAGGGGTTTCATTGAGAGCAATGCTGGACCGAGCCATACTTGCACCGCGGGCACGAGGCACGTGCGCGGCTCCACCCCCGGATGAGCGGCCCCTTATTGATATGGTAAGGGGCGTCACGCCCCCGGGCGAGCGGCACATGCGCGGCCACCCCCCGGGCGCGGGCGCATGCACGGTCCCGCCTCCAGGCACCAACCTATGGGGGGCACCTGATTGAAGTGGTAAGGGACGCCGCATGCCCAGGCGCACGGCATATGCGTGGCCCCACACCCGGGCGCGCAGTGCCCCTTACCACTTTAATCAGGCGCCCCGGGCAGCTGCCCGGCTAACCTCCCCTTAATACGGCCCCGATTGAGAGACATTTGCAGGGCTGCTACATGGTCTTCGGACTTCATGTTTGCCAAACACTATGCCATCTCCAACCTTCTTCTACCGGATACGGCAGTGGCATCAGCAGTCCTCTCTACGGCTACAGCACGATAGCTCCGAATCCCTCCTCCATTACAGGGGCTACTGCTGTAAGTTCATCTACAGTGGAGCACCCACGGGACACTGCTCAAAGAAGAAGTTGTTACTCACCTTGTGCAGTAACGATGGTTCTTCGAGATGCATGTCCCGTGGCTGCTTCACGACCCGCCCTCCTCCCGTCTGCGGAGTATCTGTTTCTTATGTCTTTCAGACCAAGAGGATCAGGAGGAACTGGAGGGAGCCGGACCGCGCGCACACAAACGGCACAAAAAGGCATGAGACGCACTTCGCGCATGCGTGGTCTGGTGGACTATGGCTGAAAAAGATCTCCGATCTGCGGCACCGGGACAAGCCCCACATCTACAGTGGAGCACTCACGGGACATGCATCTCGAAGAACCATTGTTACTGCACAAGGTGAGTAACTTCTTCTTAAATACATGTCTCTGAGGAAAATATGTTGTAAGTAAGTAAAATTCATAGTAGTGATTCCTATAAAGTTAGATCAAAATAGGGATGTGAATGACTAGTCACTTCCCTCCCTCTCCCACTTGCTGCCTCTGTCAGAAAGAGGCATGGCAGGGGGAAGAGGAGGAGATACTTCAAAGCAGCAGCGCCGTGTGGAGCCTGGGATCAGCAATGGGCTCCATGCGGCGCTGCTGCTTTGAAATGCTGCATGGAGCCTGACGCTGGGCTTCCCATAGCATTTCAAAGCAGCAGTGCCGCATGGTACCTGGGGTCAGCCAAGGAGTCCCCAGATGATCCCAGGATCCATGCGGTACTTTTGCCTTTGAAGTATAGCAACAACCCTAAGGCAGAGGCACCCTATCGAATAGTCAATGCAAAATGCATCGACTATTCAATTAGCCAATTACTTGAAATTTAACATCCCTACTTCAAAATGAAATCTGAAGGGGAAAAAACCCCCCAAGAAAAGGTGTTGTTTCCTCCTTTTTGGGGGTAAAGAAATCTCCTGTATTTGGAATCTTTCAACCAGCCCTAGATTTCTCCCCCCCCCCCCCCCCCCATGAAATGTTGCAGGAACTAAACCTGCTCACATTTGTTTTAACCAGTTGTTTTGCTATGGCCATCAGTGAGAATGGGACTGAAATCTCAGGACTGGTTATCAGTTGGAGTAAATAAGCCTAGTTCCTTAGAAGGTACATCTCTTCATTGAAGAATTATACTGATTTTATCCATCTGTGTGTTTGTTTGTATGAACATTCTGTTCTATATAGGTTTTATGGTATGCTCGTTGCCTTCCAGTAGTGCATTAAGCTGTCTCATTGGTTGCACCATAAAATATCCATAAAGATGTTTTAAAAACATTTTAAAAAGCACTGAAAATATAGTGTAAAAGGTATGGTTTGTAAGTGACAATAGGGTATTTAGCCTTCATAACATTTACAAAATCCAAATATTTAAAAGCAAGGAAATGAATAGTGGAAGACTTCACCAATCTTATGTTGCCCACATGATAAACATAACTACATTTAGGAGTTAGCTATTGAAATGGGGTGAATTTTCACTGCAGCTCAATTGGAAGAAAGTGAGAGAGTTGCGGGTTTCCTTACTACACAGAAACAAACACCACATTCTTTCTGAGAAGATGAAAATGTTTAATTTAGGAAATTGGCAAAAATGCATCCAACACAAATGTGAGTGTTATTAGCATTGCAAATGAAGGGAGATATAAAACAGCAATCTTATTAACATGTAACCAGGAAAATGTAGATAAAGTAAATCAGCAACAGTAAATTAAAAGAAATTGCCATACCGTAGGTTAAATCCATGTTTTTTCCTCAGATTTGTTTATGGAGGTTCTTAAACTGGCTGAGGTGCCCTCGTTAGCTGACTGCTTGGACAAGTTGTGGTGTAACTCAGGTTGGGTGGAATGCAGGAAGGAATGTATTAGGGATATGAATGAATAGTCAACTATAAGCAAATGCTTATCAGATAGTCAACTAGTTGCTTCTCCCGCCCCCCTCCCCCCCCTGCTGTCCCTATCAGAAAGAGGCAACAAGGGGAGGAGGGAGTGGAAGGGGTGCTTCAAAGCTGCAGTGCCACATGGAGCTTGGGGCCAGACCCCGGGCTCCATGTGGCACTGCTACTTTGAAAGGCTGTGTGCATCCTGTGGCCAGCTGAGACTACCCTGCTCATCCCAGGCTCCATGCGATGCTGCTGCTTAGAAACATCGTGTGGAGCATACTGCTGGGCTCCTTGTGGCGTTTCAAAGTGGCCATGCTGCATGGAGTCCGGGGCCAGCCTTGGGGCTGTTGTTACACTTCAAAGGCAGAAGCGAACTGATGGACTAATCAAATAGTCGATGCAAATTGCATCAATTATTCGATTAGCTAATTAATCGAAATTTTACATCCCCAGAATGCATAGGACCTCTTCTACCATGGGTGATGAGCACTCTAGGCCATTTGGATGACAGTGCCGTTTTAACAAGGCTGGGGATCTGGTGAGGAAATACTGTGTTGAATATGGTTATGTTCAATTGTGTTGAATATGGTTATGAACAAGCAAGTGTGCTAATCAGAGTGATATTAATCCCACCTAATACCAAGAGAAAAGCGAGAATTTCTTGGGATGTTGCCAGATTTTGCCTGCCCTGTTTTGGTGTACTTTCTTGACATTTGCAGAGGTCCTGTCTGTTTGCTGGATAAGAAAGAAGGTTTTGAGTCAGTTTAAATTCTGGATATTTATTCAAAAATCCTTTCTTTGTCAGTTTGTCTTTGGAGAGCAAATTGAACCAATATACAAGAGTTTCTCTTGGCATGATAGGAGTTCTCTGGAGGTATTTTAGCCTGAGTGAATTTACCTAATCCTGATCTTCTCATGGACTTGCATACGTCTGGCCCACAATGATGCATTAACTTAATTCAATAGGGTTTAATTCAAGATATTGCAGGAATCTGTCACACTTATCAGCAGAATATTCTTGCATATGCAATGACAGACCAGCTGGAGGAGGGGAGTGTAAGATACAAGGCAGAACAGTGATTTAACAGATTTGTTAGTTCTCAGCAGTATTTTAAAGTAAGGAATTAAATTTTATAATAAAATAGAACAAAAATTAATCATTGAACAATGAATTATCACAAAAATCTAATAATACTGTACAGTGCCAGATTTTAGGATGTATACAGCAAGACAGTTATGAGATCAAGGTTAGTTCTTTAAGAAACAGCAAAATAGCTTTGATAAGCTGGTGGCTAGGTCAACCTTTACATACTAAATGCAAGCATTTCAAAACAATTGGTGTTTTGGTGGGGGGAAAAGCAATTGAATTGGGAACCCAGCAACTTAATTATAAGGTATTAGATATGGGAGCTCAGTGCAATGATTCTAGAAAGGCAATATTTTCATTTTCTGAGGCCAAATTCAGGCTTCCTTCAAAGTACAGAAATTCCCTACAGGATTTTTAGAAATATATATTCTTCTTCAAGTAGTGTCCCTGTGGGTGCTCCACTCTGGGTGCCGGTAACCGGAGATTTTTCTAGCAGTGTGCGCCATGCGTGCACTGTGGCGCCCCCTTATGCCACCCCTTCATGCCGTTGGTGTCTGTTAGGTGCGCGTACGGCGTGGCTCCCTCAGTTCCTTCTCTACCGTCCTTAGCAACAGATGGAGCTTCTTTCCTTCCCGCTATTCTACAGAGAAATTACAAAAAAAAACGATTAATTCCCCTTAGTTTCCTCACATTTCCAAGTTTTAAGCCCCTCCACCCAACCCTATAGCAAACAAACAAACAAACAAAACAAAAAAATCTATTGGCCCGCTGCTTTTCGTTGTGCTTAATGCTTCAAAAGATATGAGTCGTGCCGGGATGCTATGCCTGTCTCTGATGGGTGTTCTGCATGTATAAAGTGCCTTGGAGAATTGCACCAAACACAAAAGTGCCCTCACTGCTCCAAATTGATGGCCAGAGCACGCTGCAACCGCACTAACAGACTAAAAACCTTCCTTTACGAAAGGTCTCTCCAACCACCTTCAGAGGACCCAACAACTGCCTCAAAATCACCATCAGAGCCAAAGGGTATGGACAAATCACATCTCTCTACCTCTTCTGGCAAATTTGTCTCTCAAATGAGATTATCTCCAGCCCGATCCTTACCCTCGGCACCGACTGCCTCAAGGGTCAGCACCGCGGACAGACCTGGAACATCGGGCACAGCACCGTCCGAGATGCCGGTACCGCATAAGAGGGCGCACTTGGAACCCAAACAAAAACAAGCGACACTGATAGCACCAGCCACACCATCCAACCAACACAAATACCACTCGGCACCAAAGCAGCCAATTTGCTCGGTACCAGAGAGACCGCATGCCGATATGTCACCTCTAGACCAGTCGGCACTGCCTACTCCCCTGGCACTGAGCAATACGAGAACCTCGGCACTGTCCCAGGAGCATCAATGGCACGATGCTCCTATCAGGAGCCGCCCCGCACCGGCATCCCCAGACTCCTCCATACAATCAATGCGCTCTTATAGGTCGCCGAATCTCTCTTGCTCCCCGAGTGAAGCCGGCATCGAACCATGCAGCTGTTTTTCTTCCCAGCAATCCAGCCCGGGACACTGGGCCTGCTACATACACATACCCACCATCAACCTGGTATGCGCCTCATTATACATATCTGCCACCCCCCCTTACTTGGGGCAACGGCAATCACGGGAGTCACGTCCTCATGCAAAGACTATAAGCAAATGCTTATCGGATAGTCGATACGCTAGTTGACTAGTTGCTTCCCCTTCCCCTTTGCTGCCTCTATCAGAAAGAGGCAACGAGAGGGGGGAGTGGAAGGGATGCTTCATCATGATCATCTATTGTAACCTCCTTCACATCACAGACTACAGAAACTTTACTTGTCTGCTACTGTATTAGGCCCATAACCTCTGACTAACTGAAGTCCTCAAAACTTGATTTAAATACTTCAGATTACAGAAAATCCACTATTTATTTTATTGCTAACTAGCAAGTGACTCATGCCCCCACACTGCAAAGGAAAGAAAAAAAATCACAGGATCTCTGACAATCTGACCTGGAAGAAAATTCCATCCTGATCCCAAATACTGAGATTTACAATGAGATTGTTGACATTTGTGGGAGGGGGAGTTAGGAAGTTGATATTATTGAAAACAATCACTGTATTGGAATGAATAAAAAGTAAGGAGCCGGTCAAGTGGCTGGGAAAGTCAACTGCAGGCATGCTTATAAGATCTGACATTGTAAATATGATAAGATGCATGCAAAACTTTGCTGGGAAAGAATTATCTAGATGAAGAGGGATGTGAGTTACTATAGTGTCCCATCTCTGGCAGTTGGAAATATTTGCAATTAGCAGACTTACCCGTTGTTGCCTGGGTCCTTCAGGGCAGAGCCTTGAGGATGTGCAAGGGCAGTGTGAGAGTGAGGGTTGGGGGCTGAGGAGGGACCCCTCGCCCACCAGGGGCCTGTTCTCCCCATCTCGCCCCCCTTCCCTGCGGCCATCAAGGGCCTTTTTTCCTGCTCCTCTTATGTTTAGAAACCTTCCTCTGATTTGAAGACTACAGTGGCTGGTGGCCAATTTATAGCCATTTGTTTGCCAATGTTGATCCTAAAACTCTGCTTCCCTGGTGTCTATCTCTCTGATGCATTTACTGTGAGCAATCACATATCTCCTTCAGCCTTTATTTTGTTTGGCTAAACAAGCTACGCTCTTGTAAGTCTCCTGTGATCATCCTAGAATCATTTCTCTGAACTTACTGCAATTTGAATTAATCTTTCTTAAACATTGGAAACCAGAATTGTACACAGTTTTCTGAATGAGGTCTCACCCTGTTTGGTATAATGGCATACAACTTGGGATTGCATTAGCCTTTTTCATAGTTGCATCATATTGGTGGCTCAGTCATCCTACCAGTACACATAGATCTTTCTCCACCTCTGTCTCCACCAACTGGTAGGTTCCCAGCTTATAACAATTTTTTTTTGTCATTTCTACCTAAATGTATGAGCTTAAACTTTGCATTATTAAGCTTCAACCCATTTCTGTTAGTCCAGTTTACAAGGTCACCTAGATCTTTTGGTTTGTTATTTTGGTGGTCCTCCATATTAGCATTACCTCCCCACTTTGTGACAGCCACGGTTTTATTAGCAGATGCCCATACTTCATGCCAGGGTTATTAATCAAAATGTTAACTAAGGTTGGTCCCAAGATCTTCAGGAATTCCACTAATAAACTCTCTGTAGTCTGACAGTTTAATTTTCAGTATGTCCTTTTGTGGTTTCCCCTTTCCTTCAGTTCTGTGGGAAGTTCTTCTTATTACAGTAAAAGCTGTTATCCTGAAAGTTGGGTAACTGGAGAGTGCCTTTTACTTGAATATTCTGGTTAACTGAGAGTTATACAGCCGGTCCCCAAGTTGCGAACAGTCGAGTAACGACCATTCGTATTTACGACCAAAGCTCCCATGGAGCAGTCATAAAGGCGGTCCCTGAGTTACGAACACGACCTGCGCTTACGAACAGCGTGATCGCTATGTAATTCAATGGGGTCCGAGTTACGAACAAATTGAGTTACAACCAAGTGTTTGGTCCGTAACTCATTCGTAACTCGGGGAGAGGCTGTACTTTACTAATGGAATACTACTTTTCAAAAAACTAGAATAAGATGAAATGAATAAAATATAAAACAATATGCAAGTACTCATGATCCAGCACATATTGGATTTCCCTAGTCTGGCACCCTCTGAACCTTAGTGGTCCCAAACAAGGGAGTTTGCTGGACCAGGGGAGATCAGTTTCGGCCCCTCTGCTGATGGATTCTGGGCTCTCCTGTGGTCCGACAGCAGACCCAGCTGGGCTCCACTCCTGGCCCCTGGGTTCTGCTGCTGGCCACAGATGTTGGCTCCATCTATCAGGCTCCCTGCCCCCAGCCGCTGATGATTTAAACAGTGTGTTAAGATGCCACGTGAAAACACTTGATGCGTCCACAGAGAGGCAGGATGTATCCTCTCTCTACAGAGAGGGATGTCATGACTTGTATGTCTGGGTAAACAAGCCCTTTGTGAGCTCTGTGAAGAGGTGAGATGTTTTGACTTCCAGTTTCAAGGGATTTGTTCTTATGTCTTTGGGCTGCACATTGCCTAGAGCTGAATGGAGTTAGCTGTGACAACGCATTTCTGAGTTATTCTGACACACAAAGTGAAACCTGTGCTAAAGACCCCATGTCCAGTGAGGGAAAGCGCTGCTGTCAGAAGAAGTCAATTCAAAGCCTCTCCTGTTTTCTTCAAAGATCTCCTCTACCAGGCAGTGGGGCTCTTACTGATTGGTCCTTTTACTAATTGGTACCTTTCAAGCAGTGGTGAGGATGATTAGTGACATGGTTTTCTCCACTCTGTAATTGTCATGGTTAGTTCAGTACAGCTGGTCCCCGAGTTACGAACGGTCGATTTATGACCATTCGCATTTACGACTAAACCTCCCATTAAGCGGTCATAATGGTGGTTCCCAAGTTACGAACGTGACCCGAGCTTACAAACAGCGCAGTCGCAATGTAACTCAATGGGGTCCGACTTACAAACATTTCGAGTTATGGCCAAGTGTTTGGTCTGTAACCCGTTCGTAACTTGGGGACCGGCTGTATTGTCATTCTGGCTTGTGGAAACAGAAGGCACTTGATAGTTTTGCAATAACTTCAAAAAATGCAGTTGCAGTATATCTCACTAGGGATGTAAATTCCCATTCATCAGTTAACCAGTTAATGTTAGGTCACACTGGGGCTGCCGCCAGCTCCCAGTGCCCTCTGGACCAGCCCTTGTCCACAGCAGGCTGGACTCCCCATGGAGAGAGGCTGCTCTGTACACTGGTGCAGTCCCTGCCTGTGGGGCTCCCAGGTTCCCCAGAGACGGGCTGTTCTGGAAGAGAGCAACCCCTGTCTGCAGCGGGCCCTCTGTGGGCCTGGGGCAGCCCCCTGACCAGATGGGATGGGAGCTGCTCCAGCCCCCTCTGATTACCAGTTAATTGGAACCAGTAAGCATCGTCTGTTAAGAGGATTATGGAAGTTGTTCCATGAAATTGTGGGATAGTTCTGGATGACTCCCAGGCCGAGAGTCGGAAGGGGCTGCATCTACACTGCAAATTAATAGGTCTAGGATCCTGGATGTCATCTTCAATCAAGGTTGGCCCCCTAGCGATGCAGTGTCATGGGACCCCAGGTCTGGGGCCTGGGTTAATGCAGTTGCAGTATAGTTGCATGGGGGGATCCTATGGGGCACAAACCCATTCCTATCAGTAGAAGGTGGTGGGAGGAGTTCCTAGAGAGGTCACATGACACCCTTTACTTCCGGTCATCTATCCATCTTGGCCATGGATGTGCTACCCAAGGGCAGAACTTCCTGTGGCAGGTGGGCAGGAGCCGAAGGCGTCAGTGGGTGTGGCAAATGTGCTCCCATTTTTGGTTCATAAAATATGGCCACTGTATGCATACAGATAACCTACTGTGAAGAAAACTTTATCTTATAACACTACGTAGCACTGTAGACATACACAGTGTATACCCAGATCATTAAAAACACACAACACGAAAGCCATGTTGATCCTAAGTTAATCTTTCTTTGATTCAGCACACATTTCAGGATCTCGCAGTGCCTCAGGGTCATCATTACCAACATCACTTCTCATTGCAGGTGCAGAAGGTGGAGGAGATTGGGCTGAATCTGAAATGGCCCAATGACACCCTGGAAGCTGCTTTTTTGAATAAACCTCTGATTTCAGTTTGTTTACTTGTCTTCTGCTTCTTTTCCAAAAAAGTGAAGTTCAGGATATGCAATTGCATAACATGTGGGCAATACGCTAGTCCCCGTTACTAGACTGAATATTTGAATTGGGAGTTATCAGAAATGCCAGTTACTTGAGCTTTCTGGTTAATTGAGTGTCAGATAAGAAAGCTTTTACTGTATCTTAAGGAAAGCTTTCCTAAGGCTATATAAAAGCTTCAGAGGGGTAGCCGTGTTAGTCTAAGGGTATGTCTAGACTACAAGCCTCTTTCGAAAGAGAGCGTCTAGACGGCAACCACTTATTTCAAAAAAGCGAGCCACTTTTTCAAAAGAGAGCACCCAGGCAGTCTGGATGCTCTCTTTTGAAAAAGCCCTGTTTGCGTTCAATAGCACCTTTTTTCGAAAGCACGTTAGAAAAAAGGCGTTATTCCTCGTAAAATGAGGTTTTCCATGGTCGAAAAAACTGCCGCGTTCTTTCGATTTAATTTCGAAAGAATGCGGCAGCAGTCTAGACGAGGGTGAAGTTTTTTTCTAAAGAAGGCCACTTTTTTTGGAAAAACCCAATAGTCTAGACCACACCCTAACTGGAAAAACTTAAAAAAACAACGAATAGTCCTGCAGCACTTTAGAGACTAACAAAACATGTAAATGATATCTTAAGCTTTCGTGGGCATAGCCCACTTCTTCAGATGAAACTGTATGTCACAGTATCCTGAGAAACAAGGAACTATTGAAACCAAAGGAATGTATGCTCTTTACTGTTAATTTCTAAGGTGACAATTCTGAATTCCTTGTAAGATAACCTAATATTTCTTACATTATAGCTAAATTTGTTATCTTTCGTGTTGAGAAACAAATGATTTTACCAGTTTAGGAATAGTACTGAAGTATTAATCAGTTAATGTTGAAAATGTATGTTCTCATTACTGATTGTAGGAATGTTGTATAAAATTGCTAACTTTGAATTATGAATTTGATATTAAATAATACAAGTTTTTTTGAATGTTTGCTCATCTTATTAATGTTTTGAAATTATTTAGGACAAGATTAAAATAGAATATTTTAATTATTGGGAATTAGGATTATGATTTTATAATGAACCTGGAAGTTATTTAAAGGTAGCATCAAATGGAGGAAACCTTCCTTTCTCCTCTTATGAGAAAGTTGAGAGAAACTCTCCTCAAATTAAAGTTAAGCAAAAGAACAAAGAAGATGAAAGCTTTAACTTAAAAATTAAGTAGAATTCTGGAAGATAATTACCAAAATACCTCATTCAGTTGTTAAGTGGTTCAAGAGGAAGTGGCAATAGAAAATTTAGCCAAAAGATTTTTCAACAGTTCTGTTGGAATATACTTCAATAATGCAAAACAAGAAATTTAAGAATCCAAAAGCAAAGGGTTGGAAACGGTTGAAGAGGTGAATATTTCTAAAGATTGGTTGCCCTCTACTGGATGAATACAAAACATTAAATGACATTTTGACTTGTTCAGATGATGAATTTATTAATTGCAATCAGTGTGCCCTCTAAGATTTTCCATCCTTGAGCAGGTTGAATTTTCTTTTGGGTGGGTTGAAATTTCTTATGTTGAGGTAGTGTGTGGATGTGCACCCACCAGTACAAACAAAAACCATAGTCCTTAGGTGTGGAAGAAGAAAATATTAAAACAAAGAATAATTAGGAAGGAGCAGTGCTTATGAGGTTTATTTAATATGAAATCAAATAAAAAATTAACACTACCCTTGGCTGAAGAAATGGGTTGTGCCCATGAAAGCTTGTGATATCTATATATTTTTTTTGGTCTAAGGTGCTAAAGAACCACTGTTTTTTAAATTTTTTTTTGGTTACAGACTAACACAGCTACCCCTCTGAGACCTGAATCCTCATTGTTTCTAACAGACAAATGCATGCTTCAAAGATCTTGCAAATAAGGTTTCATCCTACAAAATCACTACTTCTGACTCATAAGAGCCAGAACTCAATCAGAGAGCAAAGATCTGGTTTTAATGCAATACAGTTTACCATGTATTAATTAGTAACACAGGATTTTAAAAAATAATTAAGATCAGTTAGAATCTTTTTCTATTTTAAGCCATTAATGCTTATGTAAATTTTGAAATGTAATCGTGCAAATGTCCTGGTGCAAGCGCACGCACATATACGCATGCCTTGTCTTGTTTCAACCAGAAATCCATCCCCCCACCCATTTGCAGCCTCTGCACGTGTAGATTGTGGCTGTCCTGCTTCCTGCAGCTAGGGATGGAAGCTTTCCAAGCATGGAACTCAGAGAGTTAAAAAGGGGGGAAAGGCTAAAGTGATCAGAGATGCTGAAACTGGGGAGTCCCATTTTCAGTGACAGCGCAGGGACAAGTTTGGTCTTGCTCTCACTGTAGGAGATACTGAGCTGATTCCAAACAGGGTAAAAGTATGAAAGCACCAGAGAGGGGGAAGAGAGAGGTGCTGTCTTGTTACCATGGAGCCAGGGAGGGGAGCAAATTGGCAAGAGCAGGAGGAAAATAGGAGGCAGAGAAGTAAAAAGGGCAACTGCCTTGCTCTGAATGGGCAGCTGGGGTGTGGACACAGGGGAAAACAGGGGATCCCTGCCCAACCAATTCCCCAACAAGACAGAGGCAAAGGGAGGAGCAGAAAGGGGGGTAGGCTGCTGCCCTTTTAGCAGTACACAGGGCAGGGGAGGATTTGTGAACAAAGCAGAGTTGCCAGATTGCCTGTAACTTACCCAGCTTTTCCCACGTGGCCAGTGGCAGGCAATGAAGCAGGATCCCTCCCCACTTCAGCCAGCACCTTCACCACATCTGGGACACATGTTCCCCTAAGTACTTCCTGTCTCTGATTGGAGAACTTGCTTCCCCGCCCTCCAGGAGAGTTGTGGGGGGTCCCAAGTAGAGGCTGCAGCCAGTACAGCAGGCAGAAGCTGCTGCTCCTCCACACTGAGAGCGCAAGTGCCCTGCCTTCCTCCCCCACCAATCAGCTGAGCTTGCTGCCTGAGAGGGGAGCTCTGAACCTCTGCACGGGGCTCAGAAAAGGGTTGCACAGCCACTCAGCTTACAGGGAACCTTGCCTCTGCAATCAAATCTTTGTATGTCTCAATTTTAAACTGCCCAGTGGGAAGATGCTGGAATCATAGATTGATTCGTTTTTGGAATTGGGCCAACTTTTCAATACAAAGGAATGGAAAGATACCACACAAGTTTTGCAAAATTTAAGTTTGTTCTCTCCACCTAAGAGAGTCCATGGTTTCTCTTCACTGAGAGATTCAGTCTTTGTCCAAAAGCCTTAAATACAGAAGCATCCTGATCTCAACTCAGATGAGTGCGTCCTATTAATGTAAAAAAATGCTCAGTGATTCTGTTTCCCCAAGAGATAGTTTCTTCTAATTGAAAGCCCTTTATAACAGGGATGTCAGCATGTAGACAACTACACCATTAACCGATAAGCCTAGCCGTTAGGGTTACCAGCTAGACCCCCCCCCCCCTCCAAAATACCGGACACACTTGATCGTGGGCGGGGAGGACCGGCTGGGAGGAAGGGGGCAGGAGGCGGGGCTGGTGGGGGTCAGGGGCCGCGGGGCTGGCCGAGAGGAAGGGGGCAGGGCTGGCGGGGCCACGGGGCTGGCCGGGAGGAAGGGGTGGGAAGCAGAGCTGGGGGTGGAGGCCGGGGCTGGAGGAGGAGGGGGCCGGAGGAGGGGGTGGGAAGCAGAGCTGGTGGGGAGGGGGTGCAGCCACTGGCTGCAGCCAGAGTCCAACAGTCCACGCCCCTGGCAGGCACTCCCTCTAGTTGCTAGTAGAAGCCAGGCAGGGGCGGGGGAGTGGCTGGGAGCCACTTCCCCCCACCTGGCTTCTGCACGCAACTAGAGGCTCCCACCTGGGAGGCGGGTCCACAGTTGGCTCTGGGAGTGTCTGGTTGTGCACAGAAGCCAGGCGGGGGGAGTCCCAGCCACTGCCCCCGCCCTGCCTGGCTTTTTCACGTGACCACAGGGCTCCCAGTGCCAATCGCGGCCCCGCTTCCCAGTCGCTCTCCCGCCCTCACCAGGCTTCCATCCAGCGCCCAGCCAGAAATTCAGAAAATACTGGACACTGCACCTGTCCGGTATTTTCTGAATTTTTCTACCGGACAGAGGGTGCAAATACCGGACCGTCCGGTAGAAAACCGGACACCTGGCAACCGTACTAGCCATATCAGTTAATCGTGTCGATGACACACATTTCTACCGGACAGAGGGCGCAAATACCGGACTGTCCGGTAGAAAACCGGACACCTGGCAACCCTACTAGCCATATCAGTTAATCGTGTCGACGACACACATTTCCCCCCCCACCCCATGCCTCTGTATCAGAGGCAGCGGAGGGAGGGGAGTGGCAGCCAGTGCCCATGAGGAGCTGGTGGCAGTCAGGCAGTCTGCACAAGAAGCTGGATTTTAAACTGGCTCCCCTCATGGACCAGCTCCCGCCTGCCCGGGCTCCCTGTGGACAGAGACAGTTCTGAGGCAACAGTCTACATACACAGGGACCTCAGACCCTCTGCGGATAGGGCTGCTGCCACCCGACACTGCTGCCTCTGTACAGAGCGGCAGGCAAGCAGTCTGCATAGGGAGCTGGTTTTTAAACTGGCTCTCCTTGTGGACCAGCTCCCACCTGCCACCCCGTGCTTCTGCCTCTGATATAGAGGCAGCAGCGTGAGGTTGCAGGGGACTCCCCAGGAGTGGGGCTGGAAGCACACTGGCTGCTAAGATTTCATGCAGTTACATGACTATACAATTACACGATATTTAACCTCTCTACTTTATAAGACGACAACTTGAGTTTTTGAACTTGAAAAGCCCAGAGTCCTAAGTATAATTGGGACGTTCAATTGTAATCTCAAAATCTGGGGATGTTGGTAAAGATTTCTAAATTAATTTACTCTCTTGCATCTGTCTAGTATTTATTTAATTAGATAGATGGCACCCTAAATTCTATTTTAAATTGAAGGCAAGGGTTCTTCCTAAAATCAGTTTGGGAGTGTTGTGTATGGGGATGTAAGCAAGTACTCAACTACTTGTTTCCCCCCTCCCCACTGCCTCTGTATGAGAGGCAGCAAGAGGGGTTGGAAACAGGAGCTGGTGCTGGGGGGAGCTGGCTTAAAGCCAGTTCCTCCCGGTACCATCTCCGCTTACTCCCACTGCTGGCTCTATCGGGTGGGGGATACAGGAGGTTGTTTAGCAGCAGCCCCCGGTCTACGGGGTCTCAATGAGGACCTGGGCCGCTGCGAACAGGGGTTACTACTGTATTGGCCTGGGCCACGGCAAACAGGTGCTGCTGGAGCCGGTACAAGCTGGGACTGAGCAGTCCCGGCTTGTGCTGGCTCTAGACTGCTACACCTCTGTGTTTTAAATGTATTAAGATGCCAGTGGCTCTTACTACATTTAAAATGCAGTGCCGCAGTGGTCAAAAGATATATTGGCATAGAAAAGGTTCTGAAAAGGGCAACAAAAATGATCAGGGGTTTGGAACGGGTTCTCATATGAAGAGAGATTAAAAAGACTTGGACTTTTCACCTTAGAAAAGAGGAGACTAAGGGGAGATATGATAGAGGTCTATAAAATCATGACTGGTGTGGAAAAAGTGAATAAGGAAAAGTTGCAAGGAGTCCTGTGGCACCTTATAGACTAACAGATGTATTGGAGCATAAGCTTTCGTGGGCAAAGACCCACTTCGTCAGATGCAATAAGGAAAAGTTATTTACTTATTCCCGCAATATAAGAACTAGGGGTCATCAAATGAAATTAATAGGCAGCAGGTTTAAAACAAACAAAAGGAAGTTTTTCTTCACTCAGTGCATAGTCAACCTGTGGAACTCCTTGCCAGAGGATGTGGTGAAGGCTAGAATTTTCACAGGGTTCAAAAAAGAGCTAGATCGATTCATGGAGGTTAGGTCCATCAGTGGCTATTAGCCAGGATGGATAGGAATGGTGTCCCTAGCCTCTGTTTGTCTGGAAATGCGTAACAGGAGAGGAATCACGTGAGGATTACCTGTTGTGTTCCCTCCCTCTGGGGCATTTGGTATTGACCACTGTTGGCAGACAGGATATTGAGCTAGATAGATCTTTAGTCTGACTCAGTATGGCCGTTCTTATGAGCCGGCTCTAGGAGCTACCCCTGCTGTGGCTCTGCAGAGTGCCTCTCCTTATCAACTAATCATAAATTGATACAAATTGTATTGACTACACAATTAGCCGAATAACTGCTCTTTAACATCCTTAGTTGTGTACCTTCAAATGCTCCTAAAATTTAGGACTTTCTCTCTCCTGGCTAAGCATTCCTTTTATAGCCTGTTCATGGGCTATAGGAGCATTTAACATGATACAAGGGCCTTCTTTTTTTGAATTTCCATGCAGCTTGTTAAAAGATGGATTAACATTTCTTTTAGGATTAAACGTAATTAGAGACATTTGTGGGATTACATTTTATTTCCAGTTAAATTCATGTATCGGCTAAGAATCAGAGCTTCAGTATAGTAATTGAACAGAGAGGAGGAGGAAGGAATTGACTGACCTCTTAAATATTGAAATGTGGGAAGATGTCAGCAGGGAACCATTTGGTATCTGTTCTCACAGCTACATTTCCCTTTCAACATAACTCATAATATCTTTGGTTACAGTTGCAATTGTAACTAAGAAAAAAAAGGAGAGACACATTAAACAGTGCTTGTAGGTTAATCCAAATGACTACACTTGCTTTTCCCCCCCACACCCATTCCCCCCTGCTGCCTCTGTATCAAAGGCAGTAAGGTGGGAAGGTGGAAGCTGGTGCCTGTGGGGAACTGGCTTTTAAGCCGGCTCCTCATGAGCACTGGATCCCACAGAGCTGCCTGTCCCCTTCCCATTCCCCCATCCCCGTGCTGCTGCCTCTGATACAGAGGCATCAGCATGGAGGGTGAGGAGTGCAGGTGGGAGCAAGTACATGTGGGAAGCCGACTTTCAAGCTGGCTCCCCATGCATATTGGCTCCTGTGGAACCTCCTGCCCCCCTCTTGCTGCTTCCCACGGAGGCAGTGCAGGAGGGATCCAGGCAGGAGCTGGCTTGGGGGAGATGGCCTAAATCCGGCTCCCCAGGAGTACTGGCTTTGCAGAGCTACCTCTTCTCCCTCCCACTGCTGTGCTGCTCCCTCTGTATCAGAGGCAGCAACCCCGGGGTTGTGGGGGTGAAGCGGAATGCTGGAGCAGCCCTTGTCTGCAGGAAGCTCGGGGATGGAGGCTGAGCTCAAGCTACGGATCACTAATGATCCACCAACTGCAGTTTGAGAACCACTGCACTAGAGCAAAAACAAAAACTCTCAGCAATAATCCATGAGAGTAGGGTGATTTTTTTTAAATGCACTAGCTCTTTGGCTCTCTTTGATTTTTCTTTAGTTTTTATTATTAAAATTCCTTTTTCCTCCTCTGGTTTTAGTTGTGGATGGATTTCTGAAAACCGATGAAAGGCAAAGATTAGCAAAAGAAAGAAGAGAAGAAAGAGAAAAATACCTAGGTAAGTTGACCCATGCATTTTTGAAAGCTATAGGTGAGTTTTTAGTGGGGCTTATATTATTAAAAGGAAAATAATCACGATTTTCCTCCTCTGAATTGAAAATGTTATATTTCAGTCTACTTTTGTTTTTCTATCACCTTGAAATCATTTACATTGCTAGAAAATTTTAACAGAATCTAATTCACTTTTAGGTAGAGAACCTAATGTTCTAGGACTTTTTCAGCTGATATCAGTGTACAGCACTTCATATTCTACGGTTAACAATCAAGTTATCTTCAGTAATTTTGTATTGAATATTATGAATGCGATATTAATATATGTTTAGATAATGACCTTTTGGAAGCTGATGTATATGATTCTGAGACAAAGTCAAGTCTTGAATAATATCTAAAATGAAAAATTGATTGGTTGTGGCATTGTCATTTTATCTTATGACTGTTTAACTACCTTAAAATTTAAACTGAAGTTAGTGAGAGAGGCATAAAGTAGATATGTTCTTTGCCTTGCTGTCACATGAATGAAAGTTTACAAATTCTTTTTTCAGTTGTGGGAGGCAAAAATTATTTTCAGACTCATTGGTGTAGTTTCTGATGCTTTGAAGAACCTAATAGGAAATGAAGGGAAAAGGAGAGACAGACCTTTCTCTCTCTGAATAATTTTTTCTACCACATTATTACAGACAGGGCAGGTTGTCCAAAACTTTTTAGAAGTCCTGCTTTCCGTTGCTTATAACTCTGCCAAACTTTCAATATTTGGACTGAAATTTGCCTGGTATTTTTTGGAAGATTTCACCAAAATGATTCAGTTGGCAAGAACAAGGCTGAAGAAAAGATGATATTTTGCTCATATCAAAAGTCTCTGGCAACCTATTCTTTGAAAAGCTGCATGCAGTGCCTCCATTTTTTTGAGTAGGGACTTGAAATTTAGCAGGGGTGTGGCCTTTATACTGCAGTTAGACACCTGCAGCTGGCCCATGCCAGCTGACTTGGGCTCTTGGATCCGCCACCAAAAGGGGAAAAAGGGGATTTTCGCTGGCAGTGCAGTAGACCTAAGGAAGGCTTCCTGCTCGCCTTTGCTGCATGCTGCTTTCAGAAGTGGCTGGTGGCATGGCACGTCCCTGCAGCCTCGGGCAAGGGGCAAGGCGGGGGGTCTGCGTGCGGCCCCTCCTCCTGAGTGCCAAATTCTGTAGCTCCCACTGGTCCCAGTCTCATTGCCCAGCTAGTCCTTGTGTTAGTCCCCCACCTAGCTCCTCATCTGATCCATCTCTCTTCCCCATCCTTTCCTACAGCTCCATACCCATTAGCTCTGACTCCCAATCCTCCTCTTCAGGTTCCTGATTTAGTTCCAGTGTCTGAACCTTCCCCTTCTGGCTCCTTCGCTAATCTCTTGGCCCAAGTAATCGCAGCTTTCTCCCCTGCACCTTTATCTGATGTCTTCCCACCTTTCCCTGCCCCATTAATTCTCACTCCCATTCTCCTTGCCCACTAGTCCTACTCTCCATATTTGGCTCCTCACCCAGTCTCAGTCTGCCAGTCCCTTCCCCATGTCCTTGCCTGTATCCCAGTCTCATTTGGCTCTTGCTGCCAGTCATAGTTTCCTTTCGCCACCCCGTCCGCCTGCAGTTGCAGTCTCCCCACCCCTTGCAGGCTCCTTATTCCACTATTCTCCCCCCACATAGACCAGCCCTGGTTCTTGTTCTCTCTGAACTCGAATCAGGCAGCTTTCTCTCCCATACCGATCCCAGGCTTCAAGAGCACATCAGGGAGAGTCTCCCTCCTCTTATTTCAGGTGCCCACATCTGGCACTGGCACAGGCTGCTGCAGCCCAGTACTGTTCTTGCAGAGAAAGCCCTGCCGAGAGCCAGACTGAATCATGCTCGGTCCATACAGAATCTTTGGGGAATTTGCCAACTAAAAATCTAAACTCTCCCTACTAAGCATGTGCAAACTGTGATTTTTCTAAGGATTCTATTGACCAGTTTTTGGCAGCTTTCCACCAGGATAGGAAAGGGCACATCCCTGACAGTGGGTATGTCTAGTTTGCAATTAGACACCCCCGGCTTGCCCATGCCAGCTGACTTAGGCTACAGGGCCCTAGCTAAGGGGCTGTTGAATTGCAGTGTGAATGTTTGGGCTCAGACTGGGATGCAGGCATTAGGACCCTTCAAGGTGAGAAGCTCCCAGAGTTTGAGCTTCAGCCTGAAGCGGAGCCTCTACAATCACAGTTCAGCAGCTCTTTCACGCAGGCCCTGCAACCAGGCCTCCCAGCCACAGTGCCAGGCCCTGGGACAGAATAGTCAATGCAGGCACAAACCCTGCAGCATGAACGTGGTCCACCTGACATTTGGGCGGTGCTGTGCCTGTGCTGGCTGGTGCCTAGCGAGCTGCCAGCTGCGCTGCTGAGCCTGCTCTTTTGGCATAGCCAGGGCTGCCAAATGCCCTCCTGGTGGGGTTGCCAACTGTTGTCTGACCATGCAAACCCAAAGACCCTTTGCCTTGCCCCACATTGTATCCCCTTTGCTCTCCCTCACTCACTTTCACCAGGCTAGGGTAGGGGATTGTAGTGGAGGAGGGGGGGTCAGGGTCAGACTCTGGGAGGGAGTTTGGGTGCGGGAGGAGGGTGTGGGGTGCAGGCTCTGGGAGGGAGTTTGGGTGCAGGAGGAGGGGGTGGGGTGCAGGCTCTGGGAGGGAGTTTGGGTGCGGGAGGTGATGCTGGCTCTGGGAGGGAGTTTGGGTGCTGACAGAGTCAGGGGATGGTGTTTACCTCTGACAGCTGCTGAAAGCGACTTGCACACTCTTCTGGCAGCAGCTCCTAGGCTGCAGGGATTTTCCATGCACTGCTGCCCACAGGCACTGCTCCGGTGGAAGAATGGATCTCAAAATGGTTAGGTGGGGAGACTGGAGCTGGAACAGCCTGATGTATGGAGATGGGGACTAACTGGGTGAGGCGAATAGGACTGGATGTAGGATTTTTCAAACTTTAATAATGTTCTGTTAATGTAGCTTTTAGTGTGCATGTAATATATATTAAAGTAGGTGTGTATATTCACTGTTCTACCTTCATATCTATTCTGAATTATTTTTCTATTGCCTTTTACCTTAAGTTTGCATGAGAACTGCAGCTTTCTTAATAATTTATTGATTCACTCCTGCTATTTATTCCCCCCATACACTTGAAGTAACAGTCCTGTTTATTGTGTTGCAGTCATCATTCTATAGCAATAAATTAATATTTCAAAGAGTATTATAACTTTCATGTGGAACAAGCAACTGAGACAAACTCAACAACAAAAATACATTTTCTTCATATAAATAGCCAGAGGTGACAAACAAGGTAACTGAAAAGTACAAAATTACTAACAGAATAATTTCGGTTAACAGAAGCTTTCCATATAGCTTGGGCAACCATTTCAATTCTTTCTTTAAAGACGATACTACAAAAGAAGAGAAAAGGGAACAATCAGCCTTTACAGTTCTAAAACCCACATTCCGCTCTCTTTGTCTACATGACTCCCTTTTAAAGCCACAGAAGGCATTCATGTGCACAGAAGAATTTAGCCATAAAGGAACTCATAATATATACAGAAGCAGGTCACTTGTTAGTCTGATCATACCATTCATGAAAGAAATGGATCACCTGCCAGTTTGCAAACAAAGAGTTTGCTCGTTACTTATTATACTAATTAGATTGTTTGTTTTCTTGTTTGCCAGCCTAGAGTATTTTTATGCATTGTGTTGATTTTTTTTTTCTTTTTTTTTTTTTTCACCAGTGTGTCCTGTATATTTGCATTTTGTCATACTGTTAAATTAGTTTATGGGAGGGGGGATAAAATCAAGTTAAGTGAATCTTTTTATTTATTTAAGCTGCCAGGGAGCAGCAGATTTTGGAGAAGGAGAGAAGAGCAAAACTTCAGTATGAAAAGCAAATTGAAGAACGATGGAGAAAACTGGAGGAACAGAGACAGAGAGAGGAACAAAAGAGAGCAGCTGTTGAAGAGAAGAGGAAACAGAAGCTCAGAGAAGAGGAGGTGAGGTACATTGGCATGGCATATAGTACAGCCACCAGTAGCATCACTGTAATATAAGGATGCTTATGCTTTCACATGAGCTAGCCAATAATTATGACAATAGGACTCAACCTTTGCTGCAATAAGGACCATTCTTGCTACAGGCTATTAGCCAATCATTATGCCTAAACTTACAGAGCATATCTGAGAGATGCACAAACATTGTTTTTACATTTATCTGTATGTGTTGAGGATGTTTTATTGAGCACATTGAATGGTATACAGTACTTTGCAAATTGTACAGAGATGAAATGCTCTGTGGGCTGCACGGAAGGAAGTATTTGAGAAAATTAGCACTGCATCTCTGAAAGTTGATCATTTATGACACCGTTAATCTTTCTTAGGTTTTTGTTTGTCCCCATGTGTTTCTGTACCCCTGCACTATTCAGCCTCTGCCCCAATCTGTGACCCCTCCTATGCTCTCCATCTCCCCCATATCCCATGTTCCTGACCTGGCCCTATGGGTACGATTCTGTGAGGAACTTGCATGCTTCCACCCGGCAACAGCTGCTTTCTGTTCTGGTGGCATGCCTTTGCTGGGGGAAAGACATAACTACAGGACTTTTTCAGCAGAATGCATTTTCTGTAGAGAAAAAAGGTTCTGCACGGTACATGAAGTCTGTGCATGCACAGTGGCACAGAATTCTTTCCAAGAGTAATATACTCATTTTAATATTAAATATTGATGTCCTGCTTTATCTTTGAAGTGGCTACACATGTTATGAAGTACAGACTGGAGTCGGTCTGGCTGCTGACAGAGACAATGGATGTGGGGTATGATACAGTTCCTATGGGCATGCCTACACTACCCACTTAAATCAAACTGTTAGATCAATTTACAGCCACCAAAGTGGCTGATGTCCACACTACCTTCCTTCTGTCAGTGGTTGCGTCCTTACCAGGAGCGCTTCTATCGACCTCAAAGGAACAGTGTGTGTGTGTGGTGGGGGGGTGAGATTGATGGTTCTCAGCCCCACTCACCTCCCCAGCTGCCCAGGCTTCTTGCTTCTCTGAGCAGGGAGCCAGGCGAGCACAGCCCAGCTGGGAATGGAGAGCTGGGCAGGCACAGTCTGGCAGGGAGTTGGGGGCAGCTCTAGCTGCCAGTCTTGCATTAATAGTTGACTGAAACTGACAAGAAAGTGACTTACCTGTACCGATACAAGCTTTATGCCTCTTATGGAGGTGGAGAAGTTATGTTGGTGTAGTAGGGCACTTATGTCAGCAGGACAAGGCTGAAGTGTGCATTGATGTAATTGGGTTAATAATGTAAGTTGCCTTATGCCCACCTAATTGTGTAGTGCAGTGTTTCCCAATTTTATTTGGCCACAGAACCCTTTTGAACTCGAAAGAATTTTGTGGAACCCCTGACTGACTGCTTGCACTGAGTAATGACACCATCGTCCCTACTCTCTGGCTAAACTGGCATTACACAGGGACACTTATCGTGGCAAAAACAAATGAAAATTGTTTTCAATAAAATTCATAAGTGAATGAAAATTCCATTCCATTCCAATAATTCAGGTTGTAATGGAATTTTCTCGCAGAACCCCTATTTTCACTTCGGAACCCCGGGGTTCCTCAGAACACCATTTGGGAAACACTGGCCAGAGTGTGGCTGGTGGCCCAGGAAAACACTGGGAAAGCCTGAGGACTGACCTCCCCTGCTCTGGCAAATTCCCTAGTTTGGGACAACTCAGGTCCCAAGGGTGCCGCACCAGGGAGGTCTGACCTGTGCTCAATTTGTTTTTTGTTGTGGTGAACAGTGGCCTAATTTCTGAAGTAGTTTTCTCAATGCAGCATGTGCGTGAATGTATCTGTGTACACATAGATGGGAAGATGACATACAGACAAGCGTGAAATGAGATGGTTTTAAAAATGCTTTTAGTTTATTTTGTGCTTTTCCCCCCAATTTCTGATAAATTGTGGCGTAGCAATTTATTCAAACCTATAAATATTATTTTATGAAGTCCCAAGGCACTGAATTATCAAATGAGTAAAAACAAAGTGAAAAACCCGAGTTCCTTAACATAGGGAATTGCATAATGGCAACAATTGAAATGTTTCAGAGTTAGTGCTATGATAAAATAGGGCATGTTCACATCTCAGACTAACCTTTGCAGTGGACCATTGCAGTTCTTTGTGAAACGCTTTAACAAATCAGAAAGGATTAAAGACTTAAAATAGAGTGTGAAAGTTCCAGTTCTGCTGAAAATACAGGCCCACAAGCTTGTAAGACACTTCTGGGATTTCACTTTTACACTTAAGTTAATTGCTATTATCCGATTGTTGTTAATCACAAAGTTCCTATTACTATCTGTTTACATGTGGGAAGAGATTGAAGGCTGCTTGGGCCATACTAGACCATAGCACTTGCACTGTAACTGATTAAGAATTTAAAGTTTTTTTGTAAAAGAGGTGGGTGAAAAAAACTGTAATGGGACAACACTGATTTTGCTAGAATAGTTGAATCTCAAATCTTGTAGGGACATACATTCTAGACGGCTTTGATAACCCTTCCTTTCCCAGTGACCAAAACACCTTTGCAAAAGAGAGAAAACATATCCATGCAGTATACATTTTGCCCTGACTTCAACTTCAAAAGAGAAAACAAAATCTGGCCTCTCCTACCTTACTTGTAACATCCTGATTCTAGGATTTGGTTCTTTGTGCACTTGAATGTCTGTGGAAATTATCTGCTTCATTTTTGGAAAAAAAAATCTCACACCAGGAACAGCCATAATTCTTTTATTGGCCAGGGTGGAAAATGTTTTTCATAGAATCATAGAACTGGAAGAAACCTCTAGAGTCGTCCAGTCCACTGCACTCATGGCAGGACCAAGTACCGTGTAAATCATCCCTGATAGACATTTGTCTAACCTGTTCTTAAACATTTCCAATAATGGAGATTCCACAACCTCCCTAGGCATTTTATTCCACTGTTTAACCACCTTGACAGTTAGGATTTTTTTCCTGATGTCCAACCTAAACCTCCTTTGCTGCAATTTGAGCCCATTGCTTCTTGTCCTATCCTCAGAAATGAAGGAGAATAATTTTTCTCCTTCCTCCTTGTAACATCTTTTTAGGTACTTTTGATTCACTCCTGTCCTGCTCGAGCTGCAGAGCAATAAATACAGAACTTGTGGCCAGCCAATCAGTGGAGTATAAAGTAAACAAAGCTGAGTGGCACAGCAGTGTGACACCATTTGAAAGTTGGAAGCCAATGACAACCGCCCTGCTTGCTTGCCTATGTGTCATATGCATAATTGAATTGCTCCTGTTTTCCCTTTATAATAAGCAACAACAGACTTCTGTCTCCTTCTGAAATTACTTCATTGCCATGACAGTACTCCCTAAATATGTGTTTAAAACTAATTGTATGCAGTTGGAAATGCATATCAATGATCCATCTGGAAAAAAAAAGGATAAGTATAAGAACATAAAAATTACTATACTAGGTCAGACCAATGGTCCATCTAGCCCAGGATCCTGTCTTCTGACTATGGCCTATGCCAGATTGTTCAGAGGGAATGAACAGAACATGGCATTTAGTAGTGATTCATCCTCTGTCCAGTCCCAGCACATGATAATTGGAGGTTTAGGAATATTCAGAGCATGGGATTACATCCCTGACCATCTTGGCTAGTAGCCATAGATAGAGCCCTGAGTGATGAAATTTCCATTGACTACTTGATCAGTCAATAAAGGATGGGTTGGGGCGCTCGCTTTCCCCACTGCGCCTCTTCCTTTTAAATGTAATAAGAGGCAGCACGGTGGGGGGGGGGGACAACTAGTCAAGTCACTACTTGATTACCCAATAAGTGCATGCTTATCAGGTAGTCGACTAGTCATTTACATTGCTAACCTGGAGCTACCTGTTGGATTTCCACATTTGTGGAGGCTGCTGTCCTTTTTAACCGTGTGCCGGGGGTTCCGCAGGTCAGTGCTCGCTGGGCTGGGGGGGAGCAGAGGAGAGGGGAGGAAGCGGGTCAAGCAGGGTCAGCACTCTGCCCATCCTGCAGTGAGATTTTAGGATGCAGCTTCTTGTGCCCTTTCCCTGCCAACAGTTCAGGGGCCTACCCTGGCGCCCACTCCATCCACCTGGTGGCAGGGGATGGATGGGGAGAAGACTGCTGTGTGGTTATCTGCTCCACTATCCACGGATGTGGATATGAAGCAGATATCAGCAGATATGCAGGGCTCTATTTTCCATCAACTTATCTAATTCTTTTCCGAACCCAGGTACACTTTTGTTCATCAAAACATCCCAAGGCAATGAGATCCACAGGTTGACTGCATTGTGTGAAGTACTTCCTTAGCTTTGTTTTAAACCTGCTGCCTATACATTTAGATGGCTTACCCCTAGTTCCTATGTTAAGTGTATGCACCATCACAAACCTCTCTGTAACCATCCCCTCATGATGCTCAAAGAGAAATGCTTCCACTTGTATGCTACTTGTAAGAAAGAGAGCGAGAGAATGTGTGTGTAATATATATAAATAAATAAAAAACTCCGTTGTGTTCAACATGCTAGCCACTAACCACATTTGGCTATTTGGCCAGTTGGGTGTGGCTAGTGGGCTTGAACAAATTTGAGACTATATACTGGAAAGATCTTACTACTTACCTGTGATGGAATAAGCCATGAGAATCTGGGTAGAAAATATTTGTTGTTGAGTCTGTAGAACGTCTTTCTTTATATATAAAAAAGAAGAGTGACTCTCCACAATCTGTAGTAGGCTTATTTATCTCATAGGGCTAAGAATGTTTTGCTCAGATATTTTGTCCTTAAAAGAACCTTTGAAGAGTAGGTGATGAAAGTTCCACTTAGTCAGATTTTTTTTCTTCCTTCCATCTGTGAAGAGGTAGATAAAGTGATTTATGTATTTTAAGAGATGCAAAGTAAGTGCAATGGCTCTAGCAAGACCCTCTCTGAGGTAATGATTATCTAAGCCCCATTGCAGAATGGAGTGCAAGGGTGGGTTTTCTTCTGCCTTTTATTATTATTTAGGAATATTTCTTCGGAGGGCTTGTTGAACTTGACCACTAGAATTTTTTTTTATTTCAACTTAATCCTCTCTTTATTAGCTATTCCTTTTTTTTCCTAGACGCCCCAGATAGCACCATTTTGGGAAGTTTGTTTCTTCTACTTTATTAAAATACATGTCTGGCCCCACTCCTGTTCCAAAGCACCCCAGAGACAGGAGTGGTTTACAAGGTCTTTCAAAATATTCTAAATGTATCTCTTTTTAGATGTAATGTCCTCTGCTCCACTCCCATTTATGTTCATAAAGCAGTGATTTTTACAATGTATTTTTCCACCTTTAAAACAAACATTTTTTTCTCCTTTGTTGCTGTTCAAGATGCACACCAATAAAAGTTTTAAAAAGAGTAGATGGTGATTTTTAGGAACATTGCAACTAACTACACTTGAACTTCTTTAATCCGGCAACTTTGGGAAATAAGCGATGCTGGATTATGGAGTTTTCTGAACCATGGGTGTTCACCATAATGAAGGGTAAACAAAGTCTGTAGGGGCAGCGAGCCAGTGTCAGCGCTTCAGTCATGTGAGAGTTAGGGATGTTAAGATGCGGTTAATTGGCTAAGCAAGTGGTCAATGGAATTTTTATCAACTACTCCATTAGTCAATAAAGGAAGGCAGCCTGGTTTGTGCCAGTCTGAGACCTTCCCCTGCTGTGGTTCTGCAGTTTAAATGTAATAAGAGCCAGGTGGGCAGGAGCCTGGTTCAGTCCTGGCTCGCGCCTGGCGTGAGACCTACCCCTAACACGTGGCTCTGCATTTTAAACGTAGGAAGAGCCGGCCTGCCTGCCCTCCTGGCTCTTGGTACATTTAAATTACAGAGCCGCAGTGGAGTTAGGTCCCAGACCCGGCGTGAGCCGGGATGGAGTTGGGCTGCCTGCCTGGCCAGAGCAGCCTCTGTTTACAGCCAGCCTGGGCCACTGCAGACAGGGGCTGCTTTGCAGCAGCCTCCCCGACCCCTCTCCCCCGCATTACTGCCTCTAATAGAGACATCAGCACGGTGGGGAGCAGGTGGCATCGTGGAGATGGTGCTGGGGGAAACTGGCTTTTAAGTTGGCTCCCCCCCAGCACCAGCTCCTGCTCCTCCCTCTCCACCTAGGTTTATTGGTTACAGGTGTTCCCAGATCACAGACACACAGATTAAGGAGGTTCAAGTGTACCTCAACTGTTTTGATTTTATTTAAATTCTCTTTTTTCATTTTGTTTACTTTTGTGAACATTATTTTTTTCTCTAATCTGACAGCTAGTTGTTTGAAACAGTAGGTACAAATATTCAGGCAGGAACATGACTATTTAAAGCTGTCCTTTTAATAAATTCCTTTTTGTTTATAGCTATGATAGTTGTAAAATACTCTCCAGTCTGAGAAAAAAATTAAAAAGACAATATTAACATTGTATCTACCATTATGTTGAGGTTTAAATGAACAAGCACTACAAAATAGGTAGATAGAAACATACGCAAAATCTAGCTCCCAACTGTAAGACATCTTGGTAACATTATGGGGTACATTTCATATTTTTGAAACTCACGTTTGGGAAAGGTATGCCTTGTTTGTTCTTTTTCTTGTGTGTGTAATATTTTGTATAGATGAAAGGGAAGATCTTTGATCAATTTACTTGCATTCTCTATGCTAATGTTTTTTTTTAAAAAAGAGATAATTTTGAGTGATCCAGTGGTTCTGTTCTTTATACTGAAGAAACTTAAGTAGATGGCTAGATGAGTTTTTGGAATGCAGAAATAAATGTTACAGCTTCCTCTATGAACAGTCAATGGCTCTTTTCAGGTTTTGCTTATTTTTTATTTAACCTTCATGCAAAGCTCATGGAATATTATAGAATTGTTTTTGATGGCTCAACATAGCTGTATTGCAGCAGTTACCTTCACAATAGCTATTACATATTCCAGATGGGAAGTGGGCAGGAACAGTGTTTGAAATGTCTTTCAAGAAGGTGTAGGATCTGTAAGGAATGCATTTGTGTCCAACTGTTTAGCTATTCTTGAGAAAATAAATTGGATGTTGCAGTACTAAATCCAAATGTTTTTGCTAACCCAGCATTTTATAGCCTATGTTGATGTATATGTGTATTCATTTTGTGAGATTTAATATTAAATCTGTGATTCTCTGATGAAAGGCACTATTATTTATATACTTTTTTGAGTGCTTGCTCATGTCCATTCCATGTTAGGTGGGCGTAATCACTACGTGCACCAGTGCTGGAAGTTTTTCCCTTAGCAGTATCCATAGGGGACTAATTATGGCGCAGTATGAGGGGTGCCACTGCCTCCCCCGCCCCAATCCTCAGTTCTTTCCTACTGCCAGTGACAGTACATGGACCATTCCTTTGCTCTGGCAAAGCTCTCTCCAGATCTGTTCACTCTGAGCTTTCTGCTGTGAATAGTTAGCATTAGTTCTCTCTGTGTGTTGTAAGTTAGGGTTAGTGTCCCAGATGGGATTTAGCCCCGGAACAGGGCATGCTCAGCTCCATGAGGTTTAGGGGCTGCAACAACTATAAAAAGCCTGTAAAAAGCCTAATTATAAAAGCTTTTAGCCTCACACTAAGAGAGAAGGGGACATTAGGCTTAATGTCCTCCTAATGGAGTCAGCGCTGACAGTGGCCTTGAGCGGACTCAGCCCACAGCACCTCAACTACAGCGCGAAGCACCTGGCCAATACTGTCATTGGATGGGCAAAGATCCGCCTCCTTGGCACCAGCCAGTAAAAAGAAGGCGGCCGGTAGAGGCAGAGCTCCTCTCCAGAAGGGCAAGGAAAGGGCTGGAAGCAAGCCTAGACTCACAAAGAGCAGCTCATCCCCTCCAAGAGGGAACTAGGCCCCAGCTTCAGTTGAGCAGGCTAGCCCTCCCAGGGATGCGCCTGCCACCTTGGATAGCATCTTGGGAGTCCGGCACCTAAAAGTATCATTGACTCCGGAGGTCATGTAGGCAGCGCAGGACAGTCTGTCCCTCCTAGTGCTGCCAACACCAGTCACCTCCACTCACCTCCTCATGGAGCACCCTGCAAGCACTCACCTGCTCAGAGCCACCACACTGAGGATGTAGAGACGTTGGCAAATTGGAGCCCTCAGCAGTAGTCTCCGGGTTCTGAACATTGCTCTGTGGACCCAAAACATCAGTGACTAGCAAGGGGGTGCAGGTCTGCTGAGGTGTGCACCACTCCTAGGAAAGTCTCGATTGGGACTCCCAGTACTGGTCCCTGACTTACCAATGTAGGTCATCATTCCAGAGTCACCACTCAGAGTCAAGGCACTGGTCATGTTGCTGCCTCTCTTCAAGGCACCGGTCAGGAAGATTTGGTATCAATAGTTGGGGTTCCATCTGCTGAACACTGACACGGGTCCCGAGGATTTCAATACAATGGGTCATCACCCATGTACAGATCCTATTCAGAGCATGGCAATTGTCACAGCTTGGACTTGGACATTTGGTCAGTCCCGAGCCCCGGAATTTGGCCTTCCCTCCCGGGCTTCAGAGTCTAACCAGGAATCCCTGCAGGTAAGTCAAGATCTTCCTTCCATTGCATCGATCATCCTGGTGGCACCTCCAATTCTCATGACCCCAGGGCCAATGCCATGGCTCCCCTGCAACCTGTGGGGCTTTGTATGGCCTTACCAGTGGCAAAAGGCAGTGTCTGTAGCCTCCAATAAACATTCGTCCATAGTCTCCCATCCACAGAAGATGGAGATCACTTTGCAAGGGACCCCACGGATGCTTCAAATGGTGGACGATGCCCCATCAAACAGGTTGCTTAAGAGGTGATGTTAGTCAGGCAAGCATCCTCCTCCTTTTCTCTTGGTGAGCTATTGTGGGGCCTCCACCTACAATCTGCAAGGACAATGCAAAAGTTCTCCAGGAACTGTAGAGGAGGGTAGCCTCGAACTTGGAGCTGGTAACTGAGGAATTTGAGGAGCTCTCGGGCACTCTCATCAATGTCCTCACCTCAGCAGTCCCAGCTAAAATTGTGCTCCCAGTGCATGAAGGGGGTGGCTAAGATCACTTACGCCCTTTGGTGGCAGTGATGAAGGAGTTTTCCATTCTCTAATTGGGCGGAGCAAAAATACTACATGCCTGCAAGAATGTACAAATATCTATACACCTACCTTGCCCTGAACTCATAGTAGTGTCTGCTGTCAAAGAATTGGCAAGGCAGGACCACCTGGTGGCTACTCCTAAAAACAGAAGCAAAGAAACTGGGCCTTTTGGGAAGAGAGGTTTATTCATTTTTAAGCCTGCATTTACAGGTGACAAATCATCAGGCCTTCTTGGGACACTATGATTTCAACATTTGGCAATCTGTGGCCAAATTTGCAGATTCTCTCCTGCAAGACCCCAGAAAACAATTCCAGGCGCTACTGGAAAAAGGACAGGGAGTCGCGTTAGTGGCACTGCTGGTAGCCTCTGATGTGGCTGGTTCTGCAGCACAGACTGTGGCCTTTGCTTATCAACTGAAGTCCAGCAGTCCATCCTGGACCTTCCCTTTGATGGCCAGGCTCTGTTCGCAGAGAAAACTGACAATAAGTTGCATTGCCTCAAGGACTCACATGCTACACACAAGACATTGGACCCGTACGTCCTGTGTCAGCAAAGAAATTAATTTAAGCTACATTCTTCTCACCAGCAGCATAGTCAATAGAGACAGAAGTCCTTCCCTAATAGATCCAAGGCCTATAGGTGCAGTCAGGTCTCAACACAGGCTGGCTCTGCCCGTCCCTAGTATGGGTCAAAATTTGTATTCTGAGGGTGTGCCGAAGGGCAACATCCCTGCCACTGTCCTGGATTCTGCCCATCTCCTTTTCTCCAGTTCACTTTCTTTTTTCCTTTCGGACTGGGTTTCTATAACCTTGGACCACTGGGTCCTCAGTACTGTGGTGCAAGGCCATTCCCTTCAATTTGTTTCTACTTCTCTACCCCATCTTTCCTCCCCATCCTGCTTCAGGGAACCCTTTCATGAGAATATACTGCAGTAGGAGGTGCAGAGCCTGCTGCAAGTGGGAGTGTGGAAGAAGTCTGTCTAGACCTCAGGGGCAAAGAGTTCTATTTGTTGTTTTCTAATCCCAAAGGTCCAGGGTGGTCTGAGAACTGTCCTGGACCTGTGAGTCCCAATAAGTATCTCAGCAAGTTGCAGTTTGCGTGGTTTCCTTGGCCTCCATCATCCCTTCCCTGGGTCCAAGAGACCAATATGCCACCCTCAAGTTGAAGAGTGCATGCTTTTATGTAGAGTTCTTTCAAGAACACAGATGCTTCCTCCACTTCACTGTGTAATCATCACATTACCAGTTTGTGTGGTGCCACCATTTGGCTTGGCAGCGGTGTCAAGAATGTTTACGAAATGTTTGGCAGCGGTGGTGGCCCATCTCAGGCATCAAGGAATCCTCATTTATCCATACCTCGATGGCTGGCTGATTAAGAATCACTTCAGGTTCTCGGTCAAGGAAGCCATCATGATGTTGCTGTCTACATGCAGGCCTGTTGATAAACGAAGAAAAATCAACATTAGACACTGTACAAAGGATAGAGTTTATCAGCGCAGTCCTCAATTTTACCAGGGTGAGGGCGTTTCTGTTGTGTGATAGGTTCTGGACAATGAGAGACATCATCATCGGAGTCTCTGCATTCCCTCTCATGATGACCTGGATCTTCCTGTGACTCCTGGGCCACATGGCGGTATGCACATATGCTGTCCACCATGTGACGCTCCAAATGCAACTGATCCAGCAATGGCTGGCTATGGTCTGTGCCCCATCCATGGATCACCTGGACAAGGTTGTCGCCATTCTGCCAGATGTATTTACTATGATAGAATGGTGGACTGACCCCAGGACAGTCCTAGATGGAGTCTCGTTTTCAGCCTATGCTCATCAGAGTCACTGGTACTGGATGTCTCCGAAATTGGCGTGATGCGAACACAAGGTATGTGGTCTCCAGAGGAGCTGTTGTGACATATAAAGGTGAAAAAGCTTAGAATGGTTCTCCTGGTCTGCACAGTGTTCCTCCCGCAGCTCTCCAGCCATGTGGTTTGTGTGTTGACGGACATCATGGCCTTGATGTATTACATCAGCAGGCAAGGAAAAGTGATCCTCTGTCAAGAGGTGCTATGTCTATGGGAATTCTAATGTGATCTGTCTTTAGGCTTTTCATCTACCTGACGTCAAAAACATGCTAGCCAAGCAGCACATCTGGGGACAGGGGCATGTGACCCTGTGTGCCCCCTATGCATTGCCTTTGGAGACCAGTCTCCTCTGCCAAAGTGAAAGAGGTTAATGGTAAAAAGGTTCGTGATTAATGTCAGCAGGGAATTAGTGATTCAATAGATAGGCAGGATTTTGAGATTGGGTTGGGGCTTTGACAGGGATGAAAAAGGGAGATAATATGGCTATCAGGGACAGAGAATTCAGAGCACAAGAATCCAGTGTGTGGTGAAAAACAGTGTCACCAAAGCAGTGAGTAAAAGAACTTGATCCGTAGCTTCAGATAAAAAACAAACCAATGAATGTTGGATAAGCAAGCGAGAGGCTGTACAGCTGGATGGATGTTTAGCATGGAGCTGAAGTGGCCAAGGTTGAGAGAGGGCAGTTTGGAGGAAGTAAGGAAAGAGGATCAAGATCATGGGAGGCGATAGATGCAAGAAATAAGTAGAGGTTAAAGAACCAGATGATATCCATTGCGAAGGGGAAAAAGAGGAAGAAAATAAAAGGCCATTGCCACCATCTCTAAATCACAGAGAGCGCGCATTGTAAGGAAAGGTGGAAATGGGCATGGATAGAGGAGGAGGAGGAGTCAGGCTTCAGCAAGGGCCAGGAGGCGGAGGTAGTGGGACAATTACTCATAAATTGGCAGTTAGAGGTGGATTGCCAACTCTCCAGGATTGTCCTGGAGTATCCAGGAATTAGGGATTAATCTTTACTTAAAGATATTATGTCATGGGATGACACATCTGGTTCAGTCAGAATAGGTGACCCTAGAAGTAATAGGTACGTGTTTAAAACGTGTATCTATATTGGACCAGACTATGCAACTCCGATCAAGATAAAGACACTCTTAAATGTCTAATTTGTAGACGGTGTTATGGGGCACAGAAGGATTTTTAAAAAAAAATATAAATGTCATCCTGCAAATACAACTTGCTTCTGGTTTGAAGTGATCATTTCTCTGTACAGCTAGGAGGAGCCACTGGCTTTGCAGCAATCTAGCTTTAATACTGGAGGAGAAAAACCTGAGGCCTGCTTAGACAAGAAGGAGTTAATGCTTGTCAAGCATTATTCTTATACAAATTAAGTCCAGAGCACAGCAGCAGACTCACCAGTGGGAGCAGATGCTAGGCAGTGATGCAACCTGTGGTATTTACTTAGGCCTCTGTAGTGACCTCAGTGGCTTGCAAACAAAGGATACTCCTCTGTGAAGGTAGGTAGGCAGGCATACTGGTATCTTCTGTGATCACTCGTTTTCGCTTTGTTGATAACAGGTTCTTGTAACAGTGCTGTGTGGGGTGACAAACCATATTGATCAGAAAAGCGCAGGTGAACTGAATTAGATTTTATTTCTCTGTCTCAATTTTTTTGCAACAATTTAACCAGGAACGTTTAGAAGCCATGATGCGTCGGTCATTAGAACGTAGTCAGCAGCTGGAACAGAAACAGAAGCGATGGACCTGGGGAGGAGCACTGGCTGCAGGCTCCGGAGGGAGAGATGGTAAGTGAAACAAGCTGCCTGCAATGCAGAGCCTGAAGTGGAGAATGCATGAGATTAAAGATAGAAAGAAGGTACCCGTTTATAGCTATTGTGGTGTTGTGAGGATTGTTGATATGTAGCATGAATAAATGCTTTGTAATCGCTTACCAGGTTTCCTGTCTATGGTATCTCCTGGGAAGAAAGGTCATTCCTAAGTTGGTGAAAGCAGATCATTTCAATAGAGTAATCAGAAACTGTTCTGGGAATCACAGAAAAATGCTAAAATAAAATTTAACACCCCCAACTCATTTAGCTCCCTACATATTCACAAAGGGGTTGAGTATTGACCAAGCCTTTGCAGAAAACAATCTATTTTTGTCACTGTCGCTTCACAGGGATTTCTAGATGATTATGCAGCATTCACAGTTAAAAAGGATTTTTCCACATACTTTTTGTTGTTGCTCTTTTTGATTTGGCTTCATAATTATTTCATAATCAACCATGAATTGCTTTTACATTTTAAAAAGGTATGCATCTCTCTTCAGTTTATATCATTAAAATGAACTGGGTTTCCAAATGGACTGGCTTATTAAAAACAACAAAAACCCTCTGTGCTCAGATGTTGAAATAGGACTGCTGCTCTCATCTAAGCTAAGTGTAAATATATTTTAATTGGCCACGTTAGAGCAAAAACATTTTATTTTATTTCATGATACAATTTTCAGGGTTTATTATTTAAGGCATATTGGTAAAGAAATATACCTGCAACACAATAAAAGCATCTCTTGTGCTTCTACAAACAGACTCGTTATTTTTCTAGTATAGCTTATAGCATGATTTTTTTTAACCTATTCGGTAATATCTTTCACCTCTCTTTGCTCTGATTTTTCTGCTGTATAGGTGAATCAGAAAATACCCCACCCCCTCTCCTAGGTTTAGCTGCCAACACCCTTCCTTCAGACCCTGTGACCTCTACTGCTGCTGCTGATTCCTACAATGGTATTTCAGAGAATCACAGTACCATAGTGTCTCGTTTATAACTGTTCTAATCACTTAAAACCATTCACTGATCTTGTCCTTCCTAACCACTGATTTTCTTATTATTTCAGTCTGGTACTATTACCATTAAAGATGTGGAACAAATGTCTTTTTTCTTTTGATTTTTGTCATAGTGAAGCAATGCATGCCTTGCATTCCAGCACAGTGGAGACATTTCATAATTTCACACTAACTATCGACTTGAATAACTCAATAAATTCACATTTTTGTCAAATTTGTGGGCACGGATATATGTTTTTGTAGTTTTTTGTATGTATGTCGTTTGAGTAGCTTGTTTAAGACAGATTTAATAAGGGCAGAGGTTCTATTTTTAAAATATTTCAGTTATATAAAAAGAGTAAATATGGAGATAGCATGTCACCATCATGTACCTATTCCGTCCAGTCCCACAATCTACATTCAGATATGTTAAAAATTAGTAAGCATTGTTATTGTATGCTGAAGTGTTTTGGACATTGTAATAATGATTATGAATTCTGACTCTAAATTTGTCCTTTGACTTTATTGCATTTTGTTTCATACATTAAATTAGAATTTTAATTTCAAAGGACTGTGAAATAGATCTTGTGTGTCTGGACTAGGTTTTTTTTTAGTGGTGTTTATTTTTGACTTCAGCTGCAAATATATTTGACATTTTGGAAATCTAGCACAGCCAATCTACTCGAGCTGTTTCTTCAAAGATGGGCACAGTGGTTAGGCCAGCAAAATGCATGAGTAACCAATGTGGTGCAAAATACGTACAGGAATCTTCAGGACTTACTTCTGGGTAGACATGGGTATACACAAAGTAGTATTTATGTACAAATAAGCAATTTGCAGGTTTGTGTGCATTTTCTGGAAGCAACCATTGCACCTGCGTTTTAAAAATGTGAAAATAAGGAATTGTATTGCTTATGTAATTCAAAAGGCCAAATCTTGCAGGTGTCCCATAGGCAAGACTTCCACTGTTGTAAGTGGAAGTCATTGTTGATCAAGGACTGCAGAATTTGGAATGTGAATATGAGTTACTAGCTGAGACTTTTTTCTTGTTGACAGAAGAAACAAAATTTTAAAAACAGACAACCCCTTGTAGCTTCTTACCATAAAATAACAAACAACATGTCCTAGTTCACTGTGAGTAAATAGGAATAATTATCTAGATAATTTACCTTAGCAAACAATATTGCAACCAAAATAAAAAGAAATGTGAACATTTGAGCCAAAACCAAGTTACTGTTTTGAAAGTTCTTTTGCATCTGATGGTAAAGACTGCAATGGTGCTGTCATTTCCTATACATGCATACATTAGTGTTGAATATTTTGAGTTTTGCATTAGAATAATACTTGTGCTATGTAGCTCCTCCAGACTGCAGCTGAGAGAGGTCAAGGAAGAGCTCAGATTTGTTATGTTTGTGTTGCCTTATATACTTTCTTCTTGTACAAGAATTGCATTTCTTTCCTTGATACAATTTCATTCATTTGGATTTAGTGTGAAGTCTCTTGTTCCTGGCATTGTAAAATTGAAATATTAAAATCATAAGTGGAAAAATTGTATCCCAAGCTGTATCCTATCAAATGCCGGTATCTACATCATTTGGAATAGGATTACCTGTCCTACATTATTCACTGCCCCCCGATGAATGACAGGGTCTATGAGTACAAAATGAAAGGTTAATTTTGGACGCATTCAACAATGTAGTATGAATATAAATATCTTTAATGCGTCTCTCTGCAGCATGTGACAAACTTTCAGCTTCTACAATGAATCTGCCAAAGCAAATGGAGTCACCAATCAGTAAGCGTCTCTCCTCCTCCACAGCGGCAATAACATATTCCCCTGACAGAGGCAAGTGAATATGCTGCTCAGTGTCTCTTATCAGCATAAACTCTTCTGTGTTTAAAACGCGCCGCCTTGTCCATAGATCTGCTTGTAACGCTTGAGTTCTTTGCAGTAATCGGTTCAAACATTATTAAGGTTGTGAATTAAATTTATCAGTAAGAGTTCTTAAATACATAAAAGAGCTTTGTAGCCAGCCTAGGTTTAATGCTACCATGTTGGGGATTGCCAGCTGCATGTGACAAAACGTTGCATGGCAGATATAAGACTATGCCATCGAGAGCAAACTGCACCTTCATGTAGCTGTTTTGTATGCTGGTTAACTGTGTTGTTGTGGCTGAATATTGATGAGGAATGGCAGGGCAGTGAAAATGTTGGCCAAATTAATGAAAGGAGACAGGGGTGAGGTTTTTTTGTTTTTGTTTTGTTTTTGTTTTTGAGATGTGATAGTTCACACTCTGCACCTTCAGTAAATATGAGGATTATTTAAACCCTAAAACACAGTTACCATTTCTTACTGGTTGTAAATTATCTCGTGATGCACTAAGAAACCAGGCTGTGCACAACATGTAATTGCAGTAATCCCCCTGAGATGCATTGCTTATGACGTTTAAGCATATTAAGAAACTATATTATTGGGCTCAGATGTGAATGTACTTACTATTATTGACAAAAGTTTATTGTTGTGAGCCAGTTGGAAGTTGTCATTTGTGTCAAGGGTTCTAGAGCCTCTTAATCTGACTAAAAGGCCTGATGTATGAGAAGCTCTGCAGATGATGAGCACTCTGCAAGATTACACCCTTTAGAAAATATTAACTGAACTGAAAATACTGAAGGATTTGTCTCTTGGTGAATTGTTTTTTAGAACAAATGAGAAATATGTTGCCAGAGAGAAACAGTAAACATAATTCATTTCAAGTTAGTTTTAGAGTTGCCTAATGAATGTAGTGATGGGTGGCTTTATAAATTCAGGTAATGGGAATTTATTTATAAAGGTATGTAGTCATCTCCCATATTTAAGAGGAGGAAAGACATAAGGGTATGATGTATAAAGATGGTTTATACAACAGTGAGACTGCATTTTAAAGGATTCCCAGTGTTCTGAGCACACAAACCAGGAACTGCTCTGTCATTGGGGGAAAAAAAGCAAACCTTTTCATGCTGAGTCATGAACACGACCATTTTGCAGAAGTCTTCTATATAAAAACAAGTTTAATCTACTGTATTTATTACATAGGCTGGAAAATAATGTAAGTGGTTTAAAATGACAAAAAACCAAAAATCTCTTTTAGAAGAGCATTAAATTTAAACAGCATTTTAAAATCACAAACAGGCTTTTTTTTGTTCATTTCACTCGATCATTTCACTGGTTTTATTTATTTTAAAAATTGTTTTTGTTTACCTTTTGCTTTTATAATTTTTTTTGTTTTATTTGCTCCCATCCTTCAGCTCACCGCATGCACCTTAGTCCAGTGGAAAACTTTATTGTTTCTCGACTGCTGACTCCCACACAGTCTTCTTTAGCCAGAAGCAGAAGTACATTAATGCTTTCTGAGCAATACAGTGATTCAGGTAAAAATGAAAATTGTGCCATTTGAAAATGTTAAGGTATGTGTTTAGCAGCACTTGAAAAATTGTTTAAAGAGATACTGTCTGTTATTTTCTAACCTAATTTTGCTCTCCATTTTGGGTAGTAATGTTTCAAAAGCATGGAAATATTTACATGTCTACTATTTTGTCCTTTTCAGTTCTTACCTTTATATATAAGAAAATTTGGTGACAAGGTCTTCAATTTACTAACTAAATAAAATCAACAAGAAATTTCAAACCAGGGAGGAATAATTGAGAGAGCTCAATTTTTTGACCTACATTACAAAGTGACCCATTTATAGAGTTAAAGATAGCATGTAATGTATTGCTCTTTATCTTGAACACCCAAATAAAACCAAAGATACAAATTAGCATTTTAAACATGTAACTTCATCCATAATTATTTTATCAGGGCTGCTATTATTTACTATAGAATCAACTTTGTCTTTTTAAAGGAACAGATCATAAAAGGATTTAGTTCTTCGGTATACTTAGAAATAAACTAGACGCACAGAGTGGAGGGTATTGTTGGAAGGCTTGTTCCTTCACCTTCCCACTTCCCTGCTCCTTCTCACATGAATTGAGAACAGCAATACCTGAAGTATAGAGATGTAAATAGCTCTGTTTATTAGGGTTAGCGTCCAGCAAGCTTGAATCCAGTTTCCTTTCTTTTCTTCCTCTGTTCCCTTGTTTTTTCCCACTTGCTTCCTATTTGCCCCTAATATACATAGCAATATTTTCAAGTATACCTTAACCCTGTGGTATCCAGCACGCTAGCTCAAATGGCTATTTGGCTAGATTGAGTGTGGCTAGTTGGCTTGAACAACGTGGCTATTTGGCCAGTTGAGTGTGGTAGCTTCAGAACTGGTTGGACACCATGGCCTTAACCAATTATCCTACTAAAATTTAACTAACCAACTCTAACATATTGTAACATGATTATCTAACTGATTATATCCCACCACCTTAACTGGTTTACACCCAGCAAAATTAATTATACAGGAGACAAACAATCAAAGAACCAGACAGAACCGTAGAGATAAACAATAGAGAGTTGTGAATTGGGTCCTTGCCAGACAGAAAGTTACCAGACTAAGTTTCTAGGTTCTTCCCTTTATCTGATATAGATAATAGCCCCAAACTGTTGGAATGTGCCTTACTTCAATATGAACACTTTGGACTGGTTTGGAGTGTGCCAAAAGCCTTAGCTTAAGAACAAGGCCTCAGAGAGAGAAACTGTTTTTATATAGGCCTTTAAAGGCAGGCCTGAATATCTGTGTCTTAACAGCTATCAGCTGTTGTAATGATGAATATATTGATATAGATGTGTAAACTAGAAATTAGCAGTTACTTCTTCATTTCTATATGTTACAATCTAGACCCTTAGCATCACAAAACTAAATTTGGCACCAGTCTTACTGACTTTATGCATATGCGTAATCCCATTGACTTGAATGGGACTACTCAGAGGCACATATTTGCAGAATCAGGACCAAAAGCTGGAAAAGTTTTGTGCACCTCTTTTTTAAATAGACCTACTGCAAATGAAAATACTTTTCAGGACAAAACTGTGATAAGGTACAACATCAGTGTCATCTGTTATCCCCATATGATGTGACTTAAATGTATTCATGCTCTAACAAAAGTATATTACAAAGAAAAGAGACATTCTCTTTCCCTTCACTTTTTTCTTTATGGTTTATAAAGCTGGAGTAGACTCATTAAAAGATTCTCCAGATTTTGTTTCTACATGAAAAATACTGTATTTTGGAAGTTAAGATATACAGTATTTTAGCTGTGGGAGAATTCCAGATTTACTGTTCACAAAGCAACTATCTAAAAGAAAGCCAGCTCAGAAAGTCACTGTACTCTGCTGTTAATAAAAGAAGAGATGCTAAGCCAAAGAAAAAGTGTGTTGCTTTTACTTCACAGACACACAGAAATGTAGGACTGAAAGGGACCTAAGTAGGTCATCTAGTCCAATCCCCCTGCATTGAGAGGAGACTAAATCTTTTATGGCTTCCTCATAACTTATATAGAAGATACCAAACCTAAAAAATGTTTTATGTTTTGCTTTTTCTCACATTCTTCCAGTTAATATCATTTTTTCACATATGAAAGGTGCCCACCATATTACCAAAGAAATTAGGGATATCAACGAGTAGTCAACTAAACGATTAACCGATAAGCCTAAGTTTATCCGTTAATCTTGCCAACTACTCTCATCCCCTGCCCCTGCCCCCATGGGGGTGTTGGTAGCAAGAGCTGGTGCTGGGAGCAAGAGCTTGTGCTGTGGGGAGCTGGCTTAAAAGCCTGCCTCCCTTCCCCATGCTGCTGCTTTTACAGAATAGATGGCAGTGGAGGGGGGGAGGGGAGGCATCTCCCGGAGCAGCCTTGCTGCAGGCAGAGGTTGCTTTGCGGTAGCAGTCCCTGTCTGCAGGGGTTCTGAGCTCCCCGCAGACAGAAGCTACTCCACATCCCAAGGAGCAGCCTCTGTCCATGGGGAGCTCGGACCCCCCCACAGACAGGGGCTACTGCCACCCCGTACTGCTGCTTCTGTATCAGAGGCAGCAGCACGGGGAAGCAGGCAGCTGATCCATGAGGGGAGCTGGTTTTTAAACAGGCTCCCCTTATAGACTGGTTCCTCTTTCCCCCTGTGCTGCTGCCTCTGTTAGAGAGACAGCAGGGAAGGGTGCCAGGGGGTTCTCTGGGGGTGGGGTTGGGATTGCACTGGCTGCTGGCCCTGCCTCTGGGAACTATCAAATAGTCGTGTAACCAACAATATTTTGTGCGGTTACGTGGCTATTCAATTATATGATAGCTAACATCACTAAAAGAAATATGAGAAAAACACAGACTAGCCTCTTTTCACAAACCTTTGTTCAAATTTCAAGTAAAAAAAAAGATGAAAAAAAGGAGGGGGGCAGAAAGCCCTGTGGTTGTGGCATCATGATGCTTATACAAGTGAACTTTCAAATTCAAGGCTATGTGTAATAACAGTAACTGCATTTAAAATGTGCACTGTAACAATAACTGTGCACTTATATTAAGTGCACAATTATTATTACTGTCTCAGACCAGGTTTTTTTAGGACTCATAGGTACATCTTTTGAAAGCACCAGCTTGATTTATGTGATTGAGACCTTGTCTATGCTTGACACACACTACAGCCAAACAGCTGCTGCACACTGCTGTAGTGCTTTGGTACAGATGCTCACTACTGCGATGGGAGGGGGTTCTCCCATTGATGTAGCTAATCCATCTCCCTGAAAGGCAGTCATCAGATTGACAGAAAACTAGCACCTAGCACTGTCTTCACTGATTCAACTATGGCTATCCTATTAATCTTTTAATAAGTATTTAATAAATGAGATCAGTGCTCTTCAGAACAAGGGGGAAACAAATCACAAAATCTGTCCTCACAAATTAATTCAGAATTTATATAGGTAAAAGAGAGAGACTCTAGTCCTCAGACATTTTATGGGCTTTTAAAAATTGACTTGATTTTATGTTAATGCTTTTTAGTGATAGCATTTTTGGTAAATGAGACAATTCTGCACATATGCAAAAGGCACAGATTTAATGTGATTTAAATATCCCTTTTAACAAACCTTTAATAATGTCATTTGCCATGTCTAACATTACAACATAAAGTTGTGCTGTTTTCTCCTCTCCCCTACTTCCTCTGTCTGTTCCCCTTCGCTCTTGCTATTGTACTATAACTCTTTAGTATTCCATATCTGTCCTCGTGTAGCACCAGCTAGTCCTCTTAAATCTCCCTACAAGCCTTCCCCCACCCGAAGTGCAGAAAGGAAGAAGGCAGCATCAGCTTCCACATCTGATACCATGAAAGGGGCAACTGCAGCTGAAGTCACAGAGGTGGGTTTAGAACATGTTTTAATTGCATTCCTGGACAAAGTTGTGTTTCTTTTAGTTGCTATATTTTATTATTATATGGTACACCCTTTTTAAGAACAGAAAGCAAAGCATTCATGTCCATTTGTAGTTCCATTCTCTTGTCAATCAGCAGGTTTTTAATATCTTCCCAGAAAGCAATGTGGCCTCTTATTAACCAGCATTAGTTGGAATGACATTTTTGTATTCAGAGAATCTGTATTTCTGGCAGTGAACCATATTGTCTGGATGGGCTGTGTCTTGTGAAACCAGTACTTCTGGGAATGGGTTTATAGCTGCATTGAAAATAAAGCCACCCTACTAGTGAATTGCCAAATTTTCCTCATGCTCCGGTAGCTAATGTATTGGCAGCATCTCTAATTTATACATGTCAAATTTCACTTATTTCTGTAAATATCATTTTTAAGAGGAAATGTATTCAAAAACTAGCACCTAGCACCTAGTTTTCACTATTGACAACTGTACATTTTCCATAGAGACATAGAAACGTAGCTTAGCCTGAATGTGCCTCGTCCCTACATAGCATTTGAGAACAAGAAGTCAACTTTTCTGCCAAATCCCATGGGACTGCCATATTTCTTGTAATAATTGATAATTTATGGTGCTTGGTCCTGCCATGAGTACAGAGTACTGGACTTGATGACTTCTTGAGATCCCTGAGGTTCTTTCCAGTTCTATGATTCTATGATAAGAAAACATGTCTGTGTAGATGTAGATGTCAGTAAGATTTAGTTGCTTTTGAAAATTCTACTTGATTCCTAGGCTCCAACAAGGGCAGTGCCCTTCTGTACTGTTGCATTAGTATTTGTTTATGGTCTGAAAGGTGTTATCTCAGCAGCATATATTGTGTGTACAAGACATGAAAATATATATACGGTCGGCTGGTCCCTGAGTTACGAACGGTTGATTTACGACCAAACCTCCCATTAAGCGGTCATAAAGGCGGTCCCCGCGTTACGAACGCGACCCGCGCTTACCAACAGCGCGGTCGCAATGTAACTCAATGGGGTCCGACTTATGAACATTTTGAGTTACGGCCAAGAGTTTGGTGCGTAACCCGTTCGTAACTTGGGGACTGGCTGTATTTTAAAAAAGATCTTGCAGTTCAGTTGTATATTGGAATTTAGTAAACTTCCATTTTATGCAACTATGTTATATGTCTTTCTGTTAATTATCTATCTGTATCATTGAAGCATTGCTTTTAATTAGAAGCTAAACAAAACCACCCAAATGTCTTTTTCCAGACTGAGAAGATAAAGAAGGAAAAGCGATCCCCAACACCTGTTTCATCATCTGGCCTAGGATCTCCTCTGAGAAGGTCTGATTCTCCTGCAAGCATGACTAGAAGATCTGCATCACCTGCACTATCAAAGTATGAATATTTTCTCATTGCTTCAGTACTTTTTGAGACTATCTTATTTCCATAGGAAAACATTAACTGCTCAGGGGCTTCCTTAGAAATTTTGACTAAATTAAGATTGTTTTGAGTACTCATTTTTTATTTTATTGTGTTAAATGGCCTGATAACATTTCTCTTTATTTAATGTCGCTGGAGTCGATATACTTTAGGTTGGTCGTGGTGCCGATTCCACAGTAGGAGGTCGACAGGAAAAACGCTCCTGTCAACTTCCCTTACTCCTCGCAACAGTACAAATCCTCCTGAAACTCCTATTCAGCATGGCTCAATGATGCCACTACTGATGCCACTGTGTACCATGGCAGTGTTGTTGTTTATACTCATGAGTTAGTGCAACTATGTATGCATAAGTAGAGGAATTACACCCCTGCCTTGTGGTATAGATATAGCCTGTATGGATGCACATTCTATCTTCCAGAAAACCCCAAACACTCAGCCACAAAACATTCTTCCTTCATGTTTCCATCCTGGGTTTCAACAAAATGTCATATGTTCAATATATAGTAAAGACTTGTATGTCCCAAATGTTGGACTTACATAAATTTGGACCGAGATAAATTCATGTAACATTGAAGAATGAAAAGGCAGCTCTGCTGCAGAGGACCCACTTTTAAGCATCATTTTGGACAGCTCAGGGAAAACTGCGGCTCAGTGTGTATGATGGCAGTCAAAAATGTAAACAAAGAATTAGTTGATAGAAAGGATATGAAAAATTTCAAATAGTATTATAAAAATGATGGTATCTCTTAAATGCTGGTATTCAGTAACACTACAATCAGCCTATCTCAAAGATATACGAGAAATAGAAGCGGTTCAGGAATGGGGGAGTAGTGACATGGAAACACTCCTGGATGAGTAGACAATGAAAATGTTTAGAGAGGTAAAGAAGAAGGGACAAGTTAGAAGGATGCAAATTAATGAATGGTTCAGAGTGGGGGAATAATAGGACCTGATTTACCCTTTTCATATGATGGAACAGGAGGACATTGAATGAAATTTGAAAGGTGCCACAAACTTAGAACTCATGAAGGAAATATTTGAATTGCTGTGTTTTTTAATATATGTAAGTGGTTAACATAGGACCAAGGAAAGAAGTTAGATTTTTTTTAAAAAATGGGCACTTATATGAATTAAGGATGTTAAGGAGTGGGTATGTGGCTAATTGTGTAGTCGATACAATTTGCAATGACTACATGATTAGTCAGTAAGGGGAGGTGCTCTGCAGAGCCACGGGGCGGGGGGGCGGGCGGTCGGAAGAGGGAGAGGCAGGGGCAGGGGTTGCTCCTGGAGCCTGCACGAGCTGGGACTGAACAGTCCTGGCTCATGTCAGCTCTGAGACTGCTGCAGCTCTGCCTCCCTTTACCACCCCTCCCCCCCCACCTGCACACTGTGGAGATGGTGCTGAGGGGGAACCAGCTTTTAAGCCAGCTGCCCCCAGCACTGGCTCCTGCTTCCCCCCTACTTGCTGCCTCTGTTACAGAGGCAACAAGAGGGGGAGCGAGTAGTCAAGTAGTGACTTGACTGCCAGATAAACCTGGGCTTACACCCCTAACATGAATAGTAAGAACATCCACAATTACAAGATATACACCTGGAGGCATTCTGCACCAAAAAAATTCAAAAATTTTCTGCGCACAATATTTTAAAATTCTGCAAAATTGTACACATTTAATTTGTCAAAATAACACCACATAATCATGTCAGTTTCAATTCTTTTGGTAATTTATTTCAAAGTACCTGTCAACCAGTATGTCTATAACACACATAAAACCAAACTGGGGAGAGGGAAAGGGACAGACACCCGCAACCAGTCTCCTTCAGAGCCCAGCTGCGGGGGCCCCCAGCCTACACACCTGTACCTTTTCCCCCATCAAGCCTTAGCTGTGCCACTGCCCAGATGGCTGCTACCTCCTGCCCACCCCATCCCAGAGGCCAGGGATCCAGAGGGAGAAAGAGCCTGATGCTCAGTCCCAGGATTGTGGAGAGTTTCCTGTGCACCACCCTCTCCTTCTCTCAGGGCATGCAGGGAACTGCGACTGCCAGGAGCCCTTTAGATCCCACTCCCTTCCCCAACAGTGTGTTCTATGTACCTTCCTAGCTAGGCTCTTCTGTGTCCAGCAGCCCTAGTGGCAGCTAGCAGCACTTCAGCCCATTTCTTTGCAGGAAATGAAATTCTGGGTGCACAAAGTTAATTTTTGCAAAATTCTGCATTGCACAGTGGCACAGAATTCCCCCAGGAGTACAAGGAGACTGAAAGAGAGTGATAATATGGGAAGGAAATAAATAAGGTACCAAAAGAACACTAATTAGAAGACAAGACTAAGTATATAAAGTTGTCTGAAATTACATGAGTCTGGAAATGGCAAGAAGCACAGAAATGTTTTTAAAGGATAATCTTAACTTACTTAATATGGAAGTCTGTTAACGGGCAGGAAAGTTGACAAAGTGGGATAGCATGGCAAAAACAAGGAATTATTTTTAATTTCTCAGTTGCCAGTGGATATTGATTGTTTTAAATGTTGACCGCTTCCAAGATGCCTCCCCTGATCAATAATACTTAGAACTCTTAAAGCTCTCTTCATCTTCAAAAATCTTGAAAACATCAGCTAATTTTCATAACATCCCTCTGAGTGTGGGAAGATAAGTATTGTTATCCTATTTTATGGATAGACAGAGTGATTAGGGGCCACTTTGGGCTTGCCTTTACTCATGTGAGAAGTTCCACTACACTCAGTGGGACTACTTGCCTGAGTAAAGCAAGCAGGATTTAGCCCTAATTTTTTTTTACCATAAAGTGTAAGACATAGATGGAGCCGGTACTGGGGCCAGGAATAGAAAGCAAAAGTTTTGATCCAAGTCCTCTGTTCAAGCCATTAGATTCTCTCAAATCAGGGAAGCATGTGGCCATTTTAAATTATTGTTCCATTGCAAGTTTTTCTCTGACCTTTGGTCTGCCTGTGTGAAGAATTCCCCATTTCTTCTAACTTTATTTGGGCCCGGCCATAGTCTTCCTGGGAACGAACAGGCTCCAACCTGCAAATTTTCATATTTTGTAACATATTGTTTCCTCTAGGACGCTTGATGTACAGTATATTTTTAAAAAAGATGGAAAAGTGAATCCAGTGATGATTCTCTGTGGGTTGTCTTCTTCCAGACCTGACCTGTGTGTGTCTGGCTTCTGTTGCTAAATCAAGTTAGATTTTTTGCCATCAGTCAAGCTTACTATGGCCCAGTCCTGCAATTTGATCCATGTGGATGGACCTTTATATCTGTGCAACATGCTGTCCAACCCAGCAGGATTCTGTATGGGCTCGGTCTGTTTTCATGGATCAAATTGCAGGATCCACATATTGGATGTGGAATGATAATGAGATTAGTTAAAAAAAAATTGAAAAAAATCCCTACAAGATCCCACTGGAAATACCCCTGTTCAGTGATTAATTCTTCATGAACAGTTATATTTTTAGATCTATCCGTTAGCCAGTTTTTAATCTATTCATTAGGCTACCATGATTTTCAACTCAACATTGTCTTGACTGAGAGTGGGAGAGAAATAAAGGAAAGACACATACTCCGTATTCTACAGTATTTACAGTTTACCTCCCTCAGAGATGGTTAGCAAACAGAAGGCACTCATGCTGAGACGCTCCAGTTTCAGAGCTGTGTTGACTTAACTGATCAGGATATTCAGACAAGTAGTAAAGCCAGGCAAAGCTGTGTTGGTTCAGGCACTACTAGAAATGAAAGGAAGAAATGAACCAAACTCTGGTGTTAAGGGGGAAATTGCTTCCAAACATTTGAGAAAGTATTACAAGTTATGAACTGTGCAAAGCAGACATGTTAATGCCAATCCTTTCAAAAAGGAAAACCTGGAAGTATGGCAGTCTCTTGGGTTTGAATTAAAGTGGGCATGAAACAAACAGGATGTCAGAGCAGTTCATTTCTGATTTTAATATCTTCCTTCTAATCTACATGGTCTTTCCATTCACAAGCTAATGTGAACTTGGCTTTTAGAACAACAGATTGTTCTCTTCCCTGCTTCCTTCAGATAGAGTTGGGTGTTAACTCTAGCTGGCACCAGTAGGAGACCTCAGTTTTTGTTTTTATTGTTCTTCTGGTGCAGCAAAACATGTGTTTTACCTGCCCTTGCTTCAGTTGAACTAATCCGAGAACTCCTCCAGTGGTGTTATCTACACATTCCTCTGAAGGGTCATCTTTTCCCCCTTCAGAAGTGGCAGGTGTTGACCCACAAACAACAGTGATTCCTCAGAACATTTGGAAGGCTTGTGCCCCTGCCTTGGTGTTTGTCCTTGCTCTGCTTCTTCTGCTACCGTGTTAGTACAGCATCTGCAAGAGTTGTGCTGGCTGGTGCTGCATATGAGGGCCCAGGATTGTAGCCATCTTGCCCAGAGTGGGAAAGGAGGTACGATGTGGGTGGTTGGGCTGGAAGTCTCTGGGAAGAAGTGGAGGGCATTTGTGAGGCAGATGTTTGACTCAGTCCTGCAACACTGAGTGACCCGTGGAGCTGTTAGTAGAGCTCTGCAAATCCACAGATATCCAGAGACAGATTTTGCTGCTCAGATGCAGATATACATTTTTGTATCCACTCAGGGCTCTATACATTTGGGTTCAGTCTTTCAGTAAAGAGGGGGAAAAAATGAGAAACTTGCTTCAGAAATGACCCTCTACTAGCATCTTGGAAAAGAGGAATGCTTGAGGTGTCCACCCAATCAAAGTATTGTTTCTTTTTCATATTTTTGAAATATGGGATGTGAAAACTTCAGAATACAGATTCTTATTGCTGCTATACATTTTGTTTAATAGCTATTCCTCTGTCAGTGTGGAATAAGTCATTTTTACGGTTGTTACAGGTTTTATTTCTGGCTTACAGCAAATATCAAAACAAGTAAACCACCGTTCTTTTTTCCTCCCACCAGACAACCACAAAATAAGATGTAGAAAGATTTATTCAAATTAACATTTTAACTCATATTTTTGCTCTAGTGTAGTATGATGTGCAGTTCTTCTGTCTCATACCTCAGAGTAAATAAAGAGATTTAATTGCTTATTAAGCTCCTTCCCTACCATCCTTTTTAATATAAAGCTGTCATTATCCCTTAATCAGAATATAATTAGTGTTGTGGTAATGCTAAAAGTAATAACTCAGCTTTAGTTAAATGACTGGTTCTCCTTGTATCAACAACTAAAACAGCGATTTGCCAAAAATGTGTTGTGAAATGTAAATGGTGATCCAAGAAATTTAGGAAGAGCGTCACTGCAATCTGGCAATTCCTCTCTGAAAAGGAAAAAGGATGTCAATTAAGTTTTTTTTACAAATTGTATTAAATAGAATATATAGGAGTAGTTTTATCATTGAACATATGAAAGCTAAAAGGGTTTTCAATGTACCTGATACGCTTCATTCATTTTTATTTATTCATTTAGTGTCATGATATTTTACATGTGAATAAAACAAGGTCATTTCCTTCAGTAGTTTACATTCTAACTCAAATGAAATTTGGACACAAAGAGGAGTGAACAAAACACAGCAAAGAACAAAAAGGGGAAAGTTCTGTCAATAGACTCTGCTTGGAGAGTGGACTGTGAAAGAAGTTGTTTGGATAAACAATTTTCCCTGCCTCCCCGCCATGCAGCCTTAAGCAGACTAGAGGCATATCTTTTAATGGAACTTAAGTCTCATTTTCAAAAATGACTTTCCATGAAAATTAGGCTCCTGAATGCCTGCATGACTTTTGAAAATATAACTTGGATACCTAAATCATGTAAATGCTTTGTAAATGTTATCCTGGGAGAATGTGTTAGATTGGAAAACATGTTAGAATACCTGCTTTTAAACAAGGACTTTGCACGTAGAATAGACACAGTTTAAAAGTGTTAGCTGTTTGTAGTCAACTATGGACTCCCGACTAGGATAAACCACAACCAGCCAAACTGTATTTATGGTAGATGCAAAGTTCAGGTTTAAAAGAAGTTAGCTCACTTGTTTCTAAATGAGAATTGTTTTCCAAGTGTAGACATGATCTTAGAACTGTGGTATCCAACCAGTTCTGAAGCAGTAGCCACTAGAGTGGCTAATGCTATAGTGAACTAGCCAGACTCAATCAGCCAAATAGCCACATTGTTCAAACCAACCAGCCACACTCAACTGGCCAAATAGCCACATGTGGCTAGTGGCTAGCATGTTGGACACAATGGTCTTAGAAGAATTAAATTCCTTTTATGTGCTATTCTGAAACATCTCACAGGAGGTGTGTTTGAAGGAGAGACTCAAATGATTGGCAGGAGCACGGTTGTTCAGTACCTTAAAGAGGGGGAATCAAGTGGAAGTTAAAGGAAAGTCAGTGAAGGAATTCCAAAAGGCACTGGATTTGACACCTCCGAAGGAGCAAAACACATGCTTGCTTTTTTTTTTTTTTTTTTTTTTTTTTTTTAAAGCGTATGGATAGATTGGAGCAGAGTGCCATGAAGGGGGAGGTTGCAGTAATCAAAGTGGTAGATGATCTTGCCCATACTTGGCTTTCGTTTCTCACTGCTAAAGGACTGCTAAGTTACTTAAGAGTCTCTTAAATTAGAAGGGAGAGGAATGGTTTATTTTATGGATATCATTAAAATCAAGCTGCAAGATTAATTATCAAGCTATATGTGGAAGAAGAGGAGATAGGAATCACATGATGCCAGATTATAACATGGGCCTCTACTAGATGATTTAAATGAGGAACTCAACTGGTTCTGCCAGTAGAGGAGCTGATAACCTGACATTTCACCTTCTGAAGGATAGTAATGTGGATAGGGATGGGTGGTGTGGGTGTGTGTGTGTGTCTATATAAATTCAAGACCGTAAGTAGCATACTCTTTATATACTCTTTATATATAAAAATAGCATTTATAGCATTATTTTCCTTGATAGTCTGAAGTACTGTCTCTCAACCTGCAAGAAAGGAGTAGCAAGTATCCGTTAAACTAGAACTTCATACTAAATCCATGTGTAATTTATGGACTTCTCTATCCCTGCCCCCCCCCCGCCCAAACTACAGGACCGTTACGAAGACATATCCACAGTCTCCTAAAAATGTTAAACAATATCCTGCATCTCCTGTGAAGAACCGTGTCACCTCTAATCTCAGCCAGGAGATTCCGAAAAAAAAAGCCGAAAAGGAGAAAGAGAACACCACTAGTCACAAACCCCAGCTGTCTTCCGCTGAGGAGGTTGTGGGCCAAGCAGTCGCTGAGAAGCCTGTGCCTTCTACAGGAAAGACTGAAAGCAATGAAGGTGGGTTTTGTTGCAAGGATATATCCAAAGCTGCTGCAGGTACATGATGCTTTTAAACAAAGATTTTTTCTTTTCTTTTCCTAAACCTATTTGTAAATCTGAAGTGTACAATAGTGGTTGAAATCACTGGTTATATAATTTCCACCGTGGTGACATTAATTATGCGCAAAAATGCAGCATGAGATGGTCAAACTGAGGATTCCTATCAGTGCATCTCCTGGACCAAGGTTTTCAAAAACAGGAGCCTGGAGTTAGTCATTTTCATCAATGGAAGCATAAGGATTCATGATTTTGAAAATCAGATTAAGTATTTAGATGCCTAAATAGTCCTAGGTTTTATTTTTTTCATTTTTTAAAGATTTTGACCATTTTGGATTAAAACTTTCACTTTACTATATTCTTCATATCAAAAAAATCCGTTAAAATCCCTTTTTTGCATTTCTGTTTTTCATGCTAACAAGATGCTCCCCATTCAGCTGTGCTAATTATTTGTAGGCAACTGTCATTAAATTGAGCTCCTTGAATGCTCCTTACATTTAAGCCAAATTTTCAAAACTTAATTTTATTCTGCCTGGTACTTTCCTGAAGTATGAGGCTCTGTCTGAGCAGGATCAGGTTCATGTATCTAGACAATAGATGCCACTTGCAAGTATTTTCTATTTCTTTCTTTTAAGGTTCAGCTAAATTGTTACAGCATTTATGATATAAAATATTTAACCACACAATGAAGTTATTTTTATATTAATCTTATTTCTATGGCTTTGTCAGTTGTTTTACAGTGCCTGCTACTTTATAGACATACACAAAATAAAGACCCTGACCTAAGGAGTTTCCAGTGCATGAGGGATATAGAAAAGTACTTGTAAGGTGGATACTGGGAGATGGCTACAGTGAAAAGATAACATGCTTATTGAATACATGTTAAAAGTGTGTGTGTTTATATAATGTAGGTGTTGTATAGCTTTTTTTCTTTTCCTGACTCATATTCTAACCACAATGTTCCAGTAGGAAAACCCACAGCAGGAACTACTGATGCAGAAGAAGCTACAAAAATTCTGGCAGAAAAAAGGCGGCAGGCTCGTCTACAGAAAGAACAAGAAGAACAGGAGAGACAGGAGAGAGAAGAGCGGGAGAGGTACTTTAAAAAAAAAAAAAAAAAAAAAAAAGAATTGGGGTGATAGTCATTAGCACCCAGAAGTCTAAGATCAGCGGCCCATTGTAAAAAGTACTATAGAAACACATAGTAAAAAAGAGAATCCCTATCCCAAAGAGCTTACCTATCATGGGAGCTCAGAACTTTTGAAAATCAAGCTAGGTACTCAGGAACCTAAACTGAGAACCTCATTTTTTAAAAATGTAACTCAGATAACTAATTACAGAACTCATGTCTTTTTACATCTTGTGCAATAGAAGCACATTGTTATCCTTGTAGAAAGCCTGAGGTTCCTCGTTCTTGCCCCACTTTACACCCTCCAGCACATCTAAAGTGTCTGTCCTTGGAGGACTGAAGGGAAGGAGTTTGCGATTACTCCTTCATAATTGATAGCTAGAGTCACTGTCAAATGTCACCGTGCCGTAATAGATTCTTTCCCTCACCTCGCTTCCCCTGTGGCTAAGTGAGTATGAAAACACTGCAGTTCTCCAAGCTCTTGCTAGCCTGAATTGAGGTATGCATTTACAGGTTAACGATCATGCAGACTGCTCTTTCCTCCTGCTTCCCTACTGAACTGTTAGGCATCCTGCAGTCCCTACGCTGTCTGGCTGAAATTGTGCAGGCACAAGAGACCTCCAAGGAGAGCCATGTAGCCCAAGGATCATGAGAGGCTTAGCACTGGATGGAAGGATTAGGTCCCAATTCTGCAATCTCTTCTGTTATGCGTGTCAAGCTTCATACATGTAGCATTTGAAGTGCTGAGGCACTAAACTTGGCAGATTTTTTTAAAGCCAGTTTATTTAGAAAAGTCTGAAACTTTTTTAAGCAATTCAGTAAAGTAGGGGGTTTACCCCTATCTCCAACTGCTCTGGGGAGCTAATATACATGAGTTTCTATACAGCTGACCCACTGTGCTCTCAGTGTCCTGTAGTTTTGTTTCTGGACAGATGCACACATGAATTGAGCAGAATACACAAATGAGTTTGAAAAATGTTAATTCTATGTAGTGTAGCTGAAATTGCAAACACATCTCTTTTTTTTTTTTTTTTTTTTTTTGTTCTGTCCTACTTTAGTCACATCACTGTTCAAAGGGAAATGTTATTTCTGCAAAACATTAGATGGAGTGAAAATCAGGCTAGAATGGAAGCTAGGTTGCAACTTAAATTAAGGAGTTGTGGCCAGTGCCTCCATTGAGTTGGAGCCCATTCCATACAAATGTATGTAGTAGCATATATTCAGACCCAGATTTACATTCTGTGCACTCTGCACCTTTGAGTTCGGTGTTAATCAAAGTGCTGCACTGTTAAATGTGCTGCCGTGTCTTTGAAGGCTAGAGAGGGAGGAACTGAAAAGAAAGGCAGAAGAGGAAAGAATTCGCCTAGAAGAAGAAGCTCGTAAGAGAGAGGAGGAAAGAAGGCTTGAAGAGGAAGAGGCTAGGAGAAAAGCAGAAGAGGATGCCAGAAGGAGAGCTGAGGAAGAAAAAATGCTTAAGGAAAAGCAAGAAAAAGAACTGCAAGCCAAGCTTGAAAAACAGGTATAGTACAAGATACTTTTTACAAAAACTCCTGTTAAAGGAGCAGAAATCTAAAATACAATCTGCCTACAGGCAATGGGCCTGGTTTTCAGACGTTCTGAGAATAGCAACTCTAGTGACATCAATAGAAATTTTTATATGCTCAGCATTTCAGAAAATTGGGGCCCCATCTTTATTTATGAACATTGTAAACAAACTACTAGTGTGGAAAAGCTATTGAAGAGCACTTATTAACTTAGTCTTTTGCTTCTTAGATCAAGTGAAAAGCAGTAGCACACTGTAGAGAAGATAAAATGTAATCTATAAATTCCTTCAGTGATCCCTTTTAAAATGGGTGCAGCCTAATGAAACTGAAAACTCGTTCTCTTGTGTAAGATGCTTGTTGCTGAAGTTATGCCACACCTGGCAGGCTACGCAAATTTTTATAGAATCTGGTAATTTGTCTAAAATTAATAATGGCTCTACCTTAGCTTACACATTTTAATTAGAGAGAAGCAGCTGAAGCAAAGGCCCGAGAGGCTGCTGAACATATGCGTCTGGAAAGGGAACAAATCATGCAGCAGATTGAGCAAGAAAGACTGGAGAGAAAGAAGGTAGGTTTTCATCCGATTTAAAAGAATTAGTACCTTTCTTATTTTAAATGTACAAATCCAGTAACCTGCCCAAAAATATCCAAAACAGACATTCAGTTGAGTAGGCAGAGCTGAAGTGTTTTTAAAAACATAATCCATATAAGCTAGTTTTCAACCCAGAGAAACTTGTACCTCAGTTTGCAACAAACTTAGTTATTATTATTTTTAATTCATATTTATTGTGGCAGGGCCCTAGGGGCTTGCTGAGAATGGGGCCCTCTTGTGTAAGGCACTGTACGTACGTACACGTACACACACACACACACACACACACACACACACACACACACACACACACACACACACACACACACACACACACACACACACACACACACACACACACACACACACACACACACACACACACACACTGTTACCACTCAAACTAATAAGAGACAGAATGTTAATAATAGGGGTGTGATGCTTTAAATAAATGTACTGTGTTGTCATTGAGAGAGTAGATTTGTGCTCTTAAGGAAAAAAATGTTGTTATCCAGTTGGAAAAAGCTTTCTCCTCACCCTACTTTGCCTCTGAAGGGAGGAGCAATAGCAGAGCCACTCTATTGCCATTACAGCAGTGGTTTCCCTCGTGTATGGAAATGGCTGGTGGTTCTATGTAATTCCATACTTACAGCTTACAAAGCATACTTACAAAGTCACACTGCATGGCTGTAGGTGGCTGGACAGAATTTTCACCAGATTTGTAGAAATCTTTGTCTTTAGTGTAGGTAAGAGATGCCTGAGATGATGTTGTAAAAGCCTTCCCTTTTGTGTTTTTTTTTTTTTAACTTCATTCTAAATTATTAGCCTTGGAGGGTGAAGGGGTCAAACCCTGGAACACAAGAACTAGAAGTGATATCTTAAAATCTAAAATAGTTGAAATATATAATTCTCTGGGCAAAGACACAATGCATTTAATGAATTAATCGGGGGGGAAAAAGGATTTTACAGCTGTATCTGACACATTTCTGACAGGAGTAACTTCTCTTTTTTTATTTTTCTCCTAAAAAGTAAACAAAATTGGTACAACTATTTAAAAGTGTTTCATTTCAAATATTAAATGGATTGCAATACTAGAGGACTTACTGCTGACTTTGTGGTCTGAAGAAGCAGTAGTCGTAATGAGTGGGCAGCTGACAAACTTTTTGTTGAGGAACTAGGCGCAGGGGGTCATAATCACAAAGCTTTTTATTTATTTTTTATCTATTAATATGCACCTGGTGAGAATTCTGTTTGTTGGAATTATGCTTGCAAAGAGAGTTCCCGTATCTTCTTCCCCTCCTCTCCTCTGAGTGTATCTACACTGCAGTAAAAAACCCATAGAGCTAAGTCTCAGCATTAACTTGGGCCCCCAGGGCTTGGGATGTAGGGCCAGAAATTTCCATGTATGCCTTTGGACTGGAGCTCAGGCTCTGAGAACCATAGAGTTTGGGCTCCTCAAAACACCTACATTGCTGTTTCTAGCCCTGTAAATCCAATTCAGCTGACGCAGGCCAGCCATGGCTGTGCTGCACATCTTTTATTGCAGTGTAGATATACCCTCTGACCTCTTCCTTTCTATTGAGGACAGACGCAGAGAGAAGTTTATGATAGGGATGTAATAGTCAATTAACTGATAAGCAAAAGCTTATAGATTCATGCTATAGACTACACGCATTTCCCGCCCTCCCCCAGTACATTTTTTAGCAGGCTGGCCAGCAGCCTAGCTCAGCCCTGGCTTGCGCCGAGTCCGGGACCTACCCCTGCTGCAGCTCTGAATTTAAAGAGTATTAGGAGCCAGTTGGGCAGGCAGCCCAGTTCAGTTCTGGCTCACGCTGGGTCTGGGAGCTTAGACCACCCCAGACAGGGGCTGCTGCCACCCTGCACTGCTGCCTCTGTATCAGAGGCAGCAGTGCCGGGCAATAGGCAGCCAGTCCGCGAGGGGAGCTGGTTTTTAAACTGGCTTCCCTCGTGGGCCAGCTCCTGCCTGGCACCCTACGCTGCTGCTTCTGGTACAAAGGCAGCAGCACGAAGTGGCAGGGGGCTCTTGTGGAGTAAGGCCAGAGCGCACTAGCTGCCAGCCCCACCTCCGGGGACTCTAGAATAGTTGAGTAACCGATAAGAATTAATGAGGTTAATCGACTGTTCAGTTAACCAATATTTAATATCTCTAGTTTGACACCAGAGTTAAATCAACCTTCCCTGCAACTTGTTACCAGTTGCATGCACCTCCTATGCCAGCTAGACAGCATGTCTGCCTTGTAACCTTCTGATAGGATTGATTTACTTTGATTTCTAGCGAATAGATGAAATAATGAAGAGAACAAGAAAGAGTGAAACACCGGAAGTAAAGGTATGGAACAGAGTTTCCCACCCTCACACCCAGGGTATTGCCCCAGTGGGTGGGGGGGCACTGTCACATTGCTTCAAAAGAATAAATGCTTTGCCTAGAAATGTTCTATTCTTATTCTTCTGATAAATTTTAGAATGAAGAGTGACTGTAGCTCCGCCATGCGATCAATGCCCCTCTTGTAGGCAGTGGAGGGGTGAGCAATACATATTGTTCAGAACTACAAGTAGTTCTGAGAACTGGTATCGTGATTTTCATTGCCTGTGCAATGAACCTCCTCCCATTTGATGATCAGTTAATCAGTCATAGAGTTCTTATGCTCCTCCATGTTAATTCTGATCAAGGGGCAGGATTAACAGCAGGGGTGCCTGATGGTGCACCAGCATTTACTGGACAGAAGTAAAATGTTTGACACTCTCTTCAGACTTTTACTTCATAATATTGTTTTTAGGGAAGATGTTTATTTGACATGGGAAGCTCTAGTTTTCTTTAAAAAGACAAAACCAGAAACATGTCCTATCCTCTCCACATTTCCCTAAAAGCTACCAGACATTAGGCATATGAGGGGAGGCTTTGTCTGGTCTGGGGGAAGAACTGGGGGCTTGTGACTCCTTCAAGGGTTCCTCTCCTTTGGGTGGAGCAGGAAGAAGGGACACTTCACTTGAACCACAAGCGGGCCACTAATCCATGGACACGTTGGGGAGGAAGGAGGGTTGTCACATTTTGAGTGCGATCCCAACCAGTAAGAGGCTGTGCCACTATCTGCCCAGTGACCCTGTTTGTCTGCAGACATGCACTGAGTGTCTGTGTTAAGCAGTCCTGCTTCAATACATTCTCGCACCAGCTACTTGCTTGTTTCACCTCAGCCATGTGCTGGTCTTCACCCACCTTGGTTACTACTAGCCAAGTGACCCCAACGTACCCCCAGTGCTGAGTTGTACTGCCTTCTCCTGAACACTCAATGAAATAATATGGTTGGTTTGCTCCTACAAAGAGACAGATTAGAGCTTTTTTCCTTAACTGGAGTAAATACACACTTCCCTTCAAGAATGTCACTAAGGTGTTTTGTTGTTGTTGTTGTTGTTAAAAAAAAAACAAAAAACCAAGGATATTAACAAAAGAACATAGATTAAGTGATGCCAAGGAAAAGGAATAAAGGTAGAAAGGGAAACAGACAAACAAAATTAAAAAAGAAGCTACAGCCTTGGTTTGAGGTAGATTTCTTACCAATCTTTTTCTTTCTAGATGTGCCTGACTTTCTCTTAGTCAGGACCTTCCACAGAAGTACAATGTGCTGTTTTCCTTTATCTTCCTTTATGAAAGATCTTTGTCTAGGCAGGTTTTTCACTTACATTCAGTTTCCAGAGACGTCAACCTCCTTGTCAACTTGCAAGAGATCTGGCCCCTTATGTCGGTCTAGTGATTGATGCCAACATGGCTTCTTCTCTCAACTGGTATTATCTTTATGGTGACTATATTTTCTGAACCAAAAATAGGAACACCTTGGCCACACCCCCTGAAACCAGTAGCCATGCCTCTGACCACTTATGCCCTGCCCACCTGTCACAGGAAGTCCCACCCCTGGGGTAGTACTTCTGGGGTCATGCTGAACACGTGACCAGAAGTAAAGGGTGTCATGTGACCCCCTCTAAGAACTTTAGGGATGGGTTTGGGTCCCATAAAAGCCCCCTATGCAACTATACTACAATTGCATAAACCCAGGGTCCAGACCTAGGGTCCCATGACACTGCAGTGCTAGGGGTCCCATTTCAATTCAAGATGAGATCCAGGATCTAAGACCTATTACTTTGCAGTGTAGATGCAGCCCCATTGACTCAGAGTCTGGGAATCATCCAGAACTATTCCACAATTTCATGGGACAACTTCCATAGTCCTCTTAATGCTGTGGTTCTCAACTGGTGGTCCATGGTGACTTTTTCGGTGGTCCACAGGAACATTGTCCAAAGTCACATGGCGTGAGCAGGCGCCGCTGTTAGGCTGTTTTACACCATGTTCACAAGCACGTGGCGCATCATCCATAGTGTCACCTAGGACGCAACCATGTTGTGTTGCCAGTAACTTCCATCTGAGGCTCTGAGCGTCAGTGTAGCTGCTGCCGTCATGCTGAGCGGTTGCTGTGTCGTTCGTCCTGTGCTACATGTGCTGGAGGTGGTCCACGAAAATTGTTTGATTGGCCTGGTGGTCCGTGGACTGAAACGAGTTGAGAACCACTGTCTTAATGGATGATGCTTACTGGTTCCAATTAACTGGTAGTCAGAGGAGGCTGGAGCAGCTCCCCTTCTGCTTCAGGAAGGGGGGTACCCCAGGCCCACAGAAGGCCTGCTGCAGACAGGGATTGCTCTCGTCCAGATCAGCCCTGTCTCTGGGTAACTCGGCGGCCCCATAGGCATGGACTGCGCCAATGTCCAGAGCAGCCTTTCTCCGTGGGGAGTCCAGCTTGCTATGGACAAGGGCTGCTCTGGAAGGGTCTGGGAGCCAGTGGCAGCCCCAGTGTGACCTAACATTAACCGGTTAACTGATGAATGGGAATTTACATCCCTAATGAGATGTACTACAACTGCATTTTTTGAAGTTACTGCAAAATTATCAAGTGTCCTCCGTTTCCACAAGCCAGAATGACAATACTGAACTAATCATGACAGTTACGGGGTGGAGAAGACCATGTCACTAACCCTCCCCACCACTGCTTGAAAGGTACATTGCCCATGGAGATCAATGGGGCTGGGCTATTTTACATGTAAAGCTACTGATAAATGTATATGTCAATACCATGATGGCAATGCCTATATTATGTAAATAATACCTAATAATAATTGCCAAATGAGACCACTTCCCAACCTGCTTACAAAGCGCCTGATCGAATTTAATTTTAAACTAGGATTGGGCCCAAAGCAATCTGTCGATATTACCCAAGAAGATCCAGGTAATATTTAGACATCCTTCAAAAATATAATGGCCCAATCAGTCAAAGCCCCACTGCCTGGTAGAGGAGATCTTTGAAGAAATTTGGAGAAACTTTGAATTGACTTCTTTTGACAGCAGTGCTTTCTCTCACTGGACATGGGGGCTTTAGCACAGGTTTCACTTTGTGTCAGAATAACTCAGAAATGTTTTGTCACAGCTAACTCCATTTAAGTCTAGGCAACGTGCAGCCCAAAGACAGCAAAGTCCTTTGAAGCTGGAAGTCAAAACATCTCACCTCTTCACAGAGCTCACAAAGGGCTTGTTCACCATGACACAACCCTCTCTGGAGAGAGACGATACATCCTGCCTCTCTGTTGGATGCACCAAGTGTTTTCACGTGGCATCTTAACACATTGTTTAAATCATCAATTGCTTGGATGAGGAAAACTCACAAAAAGTCTGTGATCCACACCAGAGTGACACAGTGATTTCACCACCGTGGTGACAGACCCGATCTCTCTGTGGGCTCTTCTGGAGCAACAGGGAGCCTGGGGAGCCTGGGGAGGGGTTTCAGGGGGAGAGCCCAGGGGTACCTCTATTTCAGTAATCTCAACCTTGCTGAGCCAGGGGGGTCTGCAGGCCAGTGTAAACCTTTCCATGGACCACCAGTTGCTAATGGAAACTCACCGTTAATTACATCATTACACCTGAGCCATTTTGCTAGTGCTGCAGCTAGGGAGAATGGTTTAATTTAAATTATTAAACAGATTAAGCATTTTAACTTTCTCATGTTAGTTTATCAAACTTCATTTTAAATAAAATAAAATATTAATTTATGTCCAGCACAAAAGGTTTCAATGTTTTCTTTCTTTATGGCAGATGTGGGGAACATTTTTTGGGTCAGGGTCATTGATCCACAGAAAAATCAGTTGGGGACCACACAAGTGAAAAGCAAAAGAACTCCCAGACCCCCCAACCCTCACCGAGGTGGCCCCCAACTGAGACTCCTCACTCCTCTGGCATTCCAGCCCCAACGGGTGAGGGGAAGGGACAGGGAGGACTGAGGTTCAGGTCTTCCCATAGGTCAGATTTACTTTTCTGGTAGATTTTATGGAGCTTCCTTAGGTTCTGAGGTGGGGACAAAAATGAGGGGTTCAGTATGTGTGACAGGGCTGCCAGAGAATGGGATAGGGATGGGGTGCAGGATTTGGGAGGGAGGTGGGGGGCAGAAAAGGGAAAGGTTGCAAGTCTGGATGGCAGGTAGGGTGCAGAAGCAGGCTTTGGAGTTGGGTGTCTGGTTAGGGGAAGGGAGCAAGAGCAAGGGAGGGGTGCAGTGTGTGGCCAGGAAGGATGGTGCAGGAGGAATGGTGGATGCAGGAGCGGACTGGAAGTAGGGTGTCTGGCCAAGGGGGAGTGTGCAGGAGTGGACTTGGGGGGTAGCTGCTCTCTGGCCTCCCTGTTCTCTGACTGGCCTGTTCTCCACCCCACCCCATCCCCAGCTGCTCTCTGGCCCCCCCGGGTGCTCTCTGCCTGCTCTCCTTTCCCTCCCCCCCCCCAGCTAGCCGGGCTGCCGGGGGGAGCACTCTTCACCTTGCCGCTCTTTCCTCCCCCTTGTCTGCCCCGTACCGCAGCCCATCCACTTACTTGGCTTCCCTGCGCTCCTCAGAGGCAACGCCTCCTCCTTCTTCTATTGGCTGGATCCCCAGCCACGGGGAAGTCCGGGAAGCATCCCTGACTTCTCCCCCAGGGAGGGGAGAGGGAGGAGGAGGAGAATCAGCTAGGGACTTTTTCCAGGACAAATCATAGCTATGTGGGGCAACCGTGAAAAGCACATTAAAAATCGGGACAGTCCCAGATTTTTGGGGCCGTATGGTCACCATAATTATCTTCCCAAACTCACTCAGACCCAAGATGACTTCATGCTGTTTTTCTCTTCTTGTGGGCTTCCCATTCCCCTGCTGATTCATATGTAAATGGTGCTTCCATTGTTTTTAGTCCCACCTAGTTTAATTTCATTGGACACAATAGATAGCTGACTTCTCCTGCCTGGAAGAAACCTGTTTGTTCCTATTTTTGTTCACACATTTTAAAGCATAATGTCCTTAAGTATCCATATGTTCTCATATAATGTTAATACATACATTTTACAATGATACTACGAGTTTATTTTCAGTTTTCTCAGAAGACCTTACTTCATACCCTGTTACAATACAGTAAGATTGTGTATAGTCAGTTATATCCATTACGCATCATTTGAGGTTCAGACTGTTGAACGGGCTATCTCCCCCACACCATAGGTTGATGACTTTGTCTAGTATGTAAATGTACCATCATTGTCTGATCCATCTGATCGTCAGGCAGAGACAAAGAAAGCATTCCTTTGCCTACAATGGACGGTACTTTTGGATTGCTTACCAAACACATTTTTGAGACCATAACTCTAGTTCATATCCATATTTCTTTGTACACACCCCATACAGACATCATACAATGATATTAATTATCAGTGAGTTAATAGTTTTCATATTATACATTACATGCCACTTTTCAGGTATAGATCATGACAACAGTGTGTGAGTATGTCAGGCCTGGTGAGTTGCTGACACACAATAGTGAACCACCAGTGGGACTCTGTGCCACTAATATATTTATATTTCTTTCTTAAGAACAGCAGCTCCCACCCATGAATCATAGTGCAGTGGACACTACACTAGTTGCTTTTTGGGGTTCTGGGAAGGAATTTCTCTCACTGCCAGAGTGGCTGAGATGGAATGAAGTTTTTTGCAGTTCAGAGACCTAGTAGGGCAGGGCAGGAAGCAAGGTTCAAATATTCACATCTTATTAGGTATCCAGTTCCCCCATGAACCCAGTTGGAAGTGGGTTTATCAGAAGGGCATCTCCTGGGGAAGTGGGGAGTTGAGGAGACAACTTCCCATCTCCACCCCCTTCTTAACTTGCAGAAAGGTGATAAGGTCCCATCTATGGGCTGGGGTGACAGCAGGAAGTCCAGAGGTGCTACTGGCAGCACTCCCAGATAGGTAGGAAGTATTAAGCAAAGAATGACCTGCACCATACAGCCATTGCCAAGTATTTCCCAAATGTTAACAAAATTGTGGCCTAATTTAAAATACATCCCTTGCAACTTGTCTTTCTTCAACCCCATTCTCTCAGCCATGAAGGATTTCTCTCAATCAGCTTTCTGGCCACCTTCTGGTACTGTCCAGTCCCACCTACTCTTCACCACCATCACTTGAGTCTCTGTTCTTCCCCTTACATCTTCCTTTCACATCTTATGCCTTCACATTCCAAAAGGGGAACCTAAGTATAGTTTCATAAGGACACATGTACTCTTAGAGTAACTACTTTAGCAGTATGATGCAGCCTAAAGATAAAATTCTGTTGTATTCTGTAGTTTTTGCTTTATGTGCTTGAATATAATTGAGAAAAAGCATTCTAGGTACAATTTATATTATCGAGCAGGTTTTTTCAAAGGTTCTCAGCCAATTCTCTGAGTCTTAGAACCTTGTATCTAATGCAGTCAAAACATTGTTTGGTTACAGAAGGAAGAGCCAAAACTGCAGATAGCATCTACTTTGACTGAGGAGAAGCAACCAAAAACACTTGTTCTCAGTCAAACAGGTAAAAGCCCTTCATTTTTGTTTTGACCAATATTCAGTGTTGATAACTTGAAAACAAAAATCCATAACCTCATATTATGTTGTACTGTAACGGATGCTGTGCTTTCATTCAAAAGGGGCAAATGTGCGTGCGTGCGTGCGTGCGTGTGTATATGTGTGTGTGTGAGAGAGAGAGAGAGAGAGAGAGAGAATAGAAGTTTGGTTTACCCCTTTATGTAGAAGCAGACGACAACTGTCCTGAGAGGTAATATTCCACTCCACAATATGTCCCAGGGAGCATTTATATAAAAGTTATTCTTGCCTGCAGATTTCTGTTCATTCTACTTTCCTGTTTTGTAGGTTCTCTAGGAATATTCTTCAGCAGCCAAGCTTGACATGGTTTTTAAATATGGTTTAAAATACAGTCCCTTTTTATTTAATTTGGTTTAATAACAGCATATATATTTTAAAGAATATGAGAGATATAAATAGGAAATGTGACTTTTCTCTTTTCCCCCCTTCTCTGGGGCTTCTCCATGCATGTTGTAAAAGATAATACAGTAGACTTCCGATAATCCGGAACCTATGGGACTTAGGTGGTGCCGGATTATCAGATATGCCGGACTATAAGGAGGTACTATAAGCAGGTTATATATATACTGTATACATTATATACTGTATATAAAGTGTTCTTAACCCTTTTTATTGTACATACTGTATACAGTATACTGTAACGTTTTAGTTTTTTTAAGCCTTTTTTACCCTTTTTGCTCAGTTCAGCCGCTGCCGCTGTTACCTTGTGACTCATTTTTTGCCGAAGCTCACTCACTAGGCTCTTGCCATTTTGATGCCGGACTGTCAGGAGTGCCGGACTATTGGATGCTGGACTATTGGAGTTTTACTGTAAATAATTTTGCTTCTCTTTCCAACTGTCCTACAGTAATGGTGATTGACAAGATAATATGATAGGTCACTTTCATCTGTAATTTCTATGACTCAAATAATTTTGTGTTTAAATATAAACCCTACTATTGTCATATTTCCTAATGAGGTTCTTTTATAGAAATCAATGGACTGACAGTTTCCCAGGAGAGTAAAGTTTTAGGATGTGCTGCTTCTGAAACACTTTCTCGAGATATATTTTCTAATGGACTTAAGTCAGTTACGGGGCTTATTCAGCTGGATGCCATCGATGGAAAATCTAACAGCATGGATGATTCAACAGATGAGGTTCAGTCTATGGATGTGAGGTATGCATCACTTGAAACACATAACTTTCAGGTAACTATTCAGCAAACCAAAAACAACCTGGCAAAACATATACTTTGTTCTCATTTGTTAATCTGTCTCTCTGAACAGCCCAGTTCCCAATATGGACTCCTGTGTAACTACTCTTTATATTTTCTGACCAGTAGTGTGCTCTCAAGAAGAAAATGCACTTTCAGATCAAAGGCTAAGGACAGTCTCTTATATCACACTCATATCTTACAAAATAACTAAGCTGTTCCACTTTTCTCACTTGCCAAGTACACACAAATATGCCCAAACATTTTGGATTGTCTGCAGAGTTCACATGCTGTATTGATGTGAAAATGGGTATTCAAATATATGCTTTGTTTAGTACCAGAAATATAAAGCCATTGCATATACCGTATATACTCGTTCAGAAGCAGACTCTTTATGGAAAAAAAATCCTGCTGTGAAGCATGGGGGTTGGCTTACCAAACGGGTTCTAAAAACGCAGTGCCGCAGCGGGAGACCTGGCGTGAGCTGGAACTGAGTTTTCCCGGCTTGTGCCAGCTCAGAAACCACTGCGGCTCTGCCTTTTAAATGTAGTAAGAGCCATCCTGACGGCTCTTACTACATTTAAAAGGTGTAGAGCCCGAGTGGTCTGGGACCTGACCCCCAAAACTTACAGAGAAAAAATTTTAAAAAGTCACTGGCCTGTACTGCTGTACTTTGGAATCAGCTTATAAACGAATCAGTGACTTTTTACCATTTTGTCTCTAAGTTTGAGGGGTCGGCTTATAAACGAATGGGCTTATGTTCGAGTATATGCGATAAGTCATTTATTGTACAAATAATGTTCAGGTTAAAATTTCAACATTCAGTATTTCAATTATTTTAATCTTGGGTCTTTTACTTCATGTTAATATAATAAATATTTGGCAGTGAGTTGTTAATATGAAGTAAGCAAGTAAACAAGCATTATGGGATTTTCATAGAATCATAGAATACTAGGACCGGAAGGGACCTCGAGAGGTCATCGAGTCCAGTCCCCTGCCCTCATGGCGGGACCAAATACTGTCTAGACCATCCCTGATAGACATTTATCTAACCTACTCTAAAGTATCTCCAGAGATGGAGATTCCACAACCTCCCTGGGCAATTTATTCCAGTGTTTGACTACCCTGACAGTTAGGAACTTTTTCCTAATGTCCAACCTAAACCGCTCTTGCTGCGGTTTAAGCCCATTGCTTCTTGTTCTATCCTCAGAGGCCAAGATGAACAAGTTTTCTCCTTCCTCCTTGTGACATCCTTTTAGATACCTGAAAACTACTATTGTGTCCCCCCTCAATCTTCTCTTTTCTAAACTAAACAAACCCAATACTTTCAGCCTTCCTTCATAGGTCATTTTGAGTGAAAGTTTCCTATTATACAGTATATTCACCAAGGGAATTGAAATTTTAAGATTGCACCAAACCATAGTCCTGAATTCTTTGATTTTAGTAAATTATCATATTTAATATTGTATTAATGTAGCTTTTTAAATCAGCAGGCCAAATTAAGCCCTGATGCCATTTGTTATGATGTTAAGTTCATTTAATTTTTAGTTATAATGTTAATAGGGTATGAACACTGTATTCAGGGTATTTCGGTAAGTTTTGTTTTTCTTTATTTAAATCATTGCTCTGGTGTGGGGTTAGGTATTAGAGGTTGTATATACAGGCTGATTTGGGGAGAGAAGACAACACACCTCTCTCTCACTGCAGCTTGGGGCTAGGTAAAAAGCACCTCTCCATGGCTGCTGCAGCTCCAGTGGGCCCAGCCAGAAGAGGGGTGCTTGTTGCCTGGCTGAGGCAGGTCGAGGTTCTTCTGCCCCCTGCACTCCCCAGACTGATAGAGGAATGGAGTAAACTCTGCACTTCCTCCTGGCTGGCTGACAAAGGGGAACAGCCAGCAATGTTCTGGTATGAATTAGGGATGTTAAATTTAGTTCAATCAACTAGTCGATGGATTTTCCACACACGCACGCACGTGCACGTGCACGCACACACACAAAATCTCTCTCTCTCATATATATAATCTGATATCTAAACATTGATAAACAGATGTCTACAGTTTTTGCTTATTTCCTCCTGTTTCTCTAACAGATTATCAACAGGGCATGGGGACATTTCAAATCCAATTTTAATAAGATATTTATTGTTAAAATCTTGTTATAATTTTCAGATGTAACATTAAAAAAAGAAAATTAAATGGGCCTAAATGAACCTAATGTCATAATTCATTGCATAACTACTGAAATAATTAGAATTGCATTAGGGCCAAATATAATTGAAAATTAACATTGATTAAAAACATTACCTCAATATTAAGTATGACATTTTACTAAAATCAGGGAATTCAGAAGTATGGTTTCTAGCAACCTTAGGATTTCAGCTTCCTTTTTGTGCTGCATTTAGTTTTGTTCTTTAAAAGTTAGATTTTTAAATTCCACATTGTTTCACAATTTTCACATGGTCAAATATATCTGTTAATTTTACACATTTCAAAATCTGACACCACGATCCTGCAAAGGTTTATCCACAGCCTTAATTTACACTCTGAAATTTATTTATTGAAGGCAGTAAAACTACTTGCTGTTCATAAAGTATGTGTGTAAACCTTTGCAGAATCATGCCCAGAATTTGTATGAGGCAATTAAAAAAAGTAAGTATAAGAGACCTGATGGCTCAGGGAATGGAATATTTAGCCTTTAGCCTCTGGGTCACCAGTTGAAATCCAGCCTCTCTGAAAATGAGTTTGTAATCTCAGTCCAGAGGTGGTGTCCATACCACACAGCCACCACCAAGGCCAACATTTAGGAAGTATGAAGACAGAATTACTTTCTTCTACATACCATACTCTTGGTATGTTGTGCCTGTTCTGAGGATAAATGGTGCAGCTTTCAGGGTTGTTGTAAACCTTTTCATGAACACTAAATTCATTGCTGTATTTTCTAAGAGCTTACAAGACTTTTTTTCTACTTTTTTCCTTTGTTTTTCATACAGTCCTGTTTCAAAAGAAGAACTTATATCTATCCCAGAATTTTCACCCATGGATGAACTCATGCCCAGTGTTTCTATGGACCAAAATGGAACAAGTAATGCCAAGGCTCTTGAAGAACTCTTGGATTTCACAGGACAGGCCACTTACTCCAAGATATCTAGTGAAAACATTAGCATGGATGATTGTAACAAAAACTTGATTGATGGATTTAACAGTCCTGGGCAGGAGACTACACTAAACTCCATCTGTTGACAACCATACGACTCTCTTGTAAAGGTGAAGGTACAATATTTGTGACAAACACCTAAGATAAAACAAGTTATTGAGAGTATAGATATTTAAATTTGGCATAATCTCCCATGAGTAGACTACTTAGGAATGTAAGAATTGGCATAGTGAAAAAGATGAATTGTCCACATAGTCCTGAGCCCTGTTTTAGAATGCAGTCTGTGGTAAAGAGTCCCTAAAGGCAAGTTGTAAGTCTTTAGAAGGCTCCAAATGTAAAACAAAACAGAACTTTCCAAATCATAACTGTAACTTTTCCTGACCCATGATGCTTATCTTAAGCCCTAAGGGTGGGGAACCTTTCTTCGGCTGGGAGCTACTGACCCACAGAAAAATCAGTTGGAGGCCCCACACAAGTGAAAAGCAAAAAAAATAAAAAGAACAACAAAAAAGGCTGGGGGGGGAGGGCACTTGCACATCACCTCACTTGGGGGTGCTTTAGCCCATGAGGAAACACTAAAGGCTCCAGGCTTGCCCCCACAGCAGGATCAAGCAGCATTTGCATTCTGGTCCTGCAGGGGGGCGCCAAGGTCACGAGCCAGATTAACTCCTCTGTGGGCTCAGGTTTATTAGATTTTGAGGGGACCTAGGCTCCAAGGTGGGGCCAAAAAGTGAGGGGTTCAGTGTGCGACCAGGGGCTGCAGGTTGATGCAGGAGGGGTTAAGGTCTCTGACTGGTTTTGGAGTGGGGCTGGGACTACTGACTTGGGGCCAAGGTGAATGGGCTTAGGGCAGGAGATCAGGGTGGGGGTATGGTGTTTTGGCAGGAGTTACGGTGTCGGAGTTGGCTCAGGGTGGGATGCAGGGTCTGGGAGGGAGCTAGGGTTCTGAAGAGGGCTCATCTGGGTGTGCGGAGTCTGGGGAGGGAGCTAGGATGTGATGGGGGTTCAAGGTTGGAGCACAGGGCATGGGAGAGAGTTATATACTTAGTGTTCAGGAGGGGGCTCAGGGTTGGGACGGGAGTTAGGTACAGAGTCTGGTAGGGAGCTACGGTGCAGGAGGGGCCTCAGGGCTGAGGAGTGGGGTGCAGGCACTTACCTGGAGCAGCTGGGGGATAGGTGGCTCTGTGTGGCCCTGCATGCACCACCCCATGCAGCTCCCATTGGCTGTGATTCCCAGCCAATGGGAACTGCAGGGGGCAGCGCCTGCAGGTCAGAGCAGCATGCGGGATGGTGCTTCCTTTGATGCTTGCAGTGATGTGGCTCCAGCTCAGGGTGGCAGGGGGAGAGAATGGCAGCCTCCAGCGCCTCCTCCCTTTCTTCCCTCCTCCCCCGGTCAGGAAGGGCTGGCCCCTAAAACCCCTTTCTTAATCTGGCCCTGGCTGCAGACCAGAACCAGCCTGCAGGCTGTAAGTTCCCAGCCTTTGCCCTAAAGTATGAGAAGTCATGGTCCTTGTAACTTTTGCTTGGTAGTATATCTGCAGGTGCTATTCTTCATTTAAAACAATGCTCTATCCTTTTCTGAAATGTACTAAGCTTTTTGCCTAAATACTCTGCAGATAGCAGTTTCACAGGTTAATTAAATGTTGCATAAAAAGCATTTATTGTTATCAGTTCTAAATTCTCTTCTAATTTCCTCTTCTTGTTGTATTAAAGGATAAACAGCAATAACTGTTTGGCTTTCTCTACATTTGTATTGTTTTTATATTCCTGTCATACTTCTCACTCTTCCTCTTTCAAATGAAATAATCCTAGTCTTCCTGAAATCTACAGTGGTAGAATTCCTCTATCACAAACGTGTTCCCTTCTCTGAACTCTTCTGCTCCATATTTTGAGATGAAATGACATAAGAGAAACATTGTAAACCCTTGGAATATTGGTTAATCTCCTGGTGTTGAACCTTTTGGGAAATGAGCATTTCCCTAGGTTTTATGGTAATTTGTTAGCCACCTGAGTCAAATTCAGACTACTTTTCCTATCCTTCAAGGATCCGCACAACTTCACTCCTTTATACCTTTCAGCTCATATTTCCTTTCATCATCCATTCTTGATTCCTCTGTTCTGCCCAAGCAGTTCAGCTGGCTGTTGACTTCATGTTGTGCTCCCTCTTAATCTTGTCTCTGTGATTCTTTTCACAAATACCTCCCATTATATGCTAGGTCTGTACCCATTTTATCATCTGTCCACCCTCTCTTCCCTCTGCCTTATTACATAATCTATTCCAAAAAGCCTACAGGTTGGACCTCGCTGGTCCTGACTAGTCCCGAACAAGGGGATTTGCTGGACCAGGGAAGGTCCTTCTCGTGGCCGTACTGCCACCAGGGTAGGGCACAGCCTGCCCCTGCTGCTGCCAGGGCCAGAGCACCTCAGCTAGAGCTCTGCAGCCAGGGCAGAGCTCCGCAGCCAACTGGCTCCGCAGCTGGAGCCGGAGCTCCCTGGCTGTTGCTGGGGTCAGAGCTCCTTGGCTGGGTCTGCAGGTCCACGACCATGGCCAGACTAGAGCTCCCCAGCTGCTGGGGCCAGGGAGCTCTGTGGGGGCCAGAATTCCCCACCATGTCATCCAATCTCACTCCCCCCCACACACACACTCCAGGCTCCCAGCTGAGTCGCCAGTGCCCCTTATGGCACTCCTGCCCTGTTGCCAGACCTCCCTCTTCCTGGGCTCTCTGGTCCAGGAACATCCGTAGTCCATGCCGGAGCACAGATGTTGCTAGACCAGGGAGTCCCTGTTAAGGGAGGTACAACCAGTACTAACTCTAGCTTTCTGCAGTTTGTGAATTCATCAGGTGAATGCAAAGTACAAAAATCTGAAAGGAAAAGATGTGAAAATGTAATAAAGCAAAATAAACCCCACATAATATTAATCTGAAAAATATGAAATTTACAAGATATGGCTCATCCTCCTGTGTTTGCTCACCTTGCTCCTTGACTTGGCCCATTCATCATCTTGCAGTTTCCTTTCAGTGATTCCTTAGATTGCAACGTGTTTGCAGCAACAATTTTGTCTTTACAGTAGTCTGTAAAGCACGTAGCACATTCTTGACATTCTACAAATAATAAATAGATATGGGGGGTGAGAGATCATGGAGGATGGGGAAAGCTTGTATGGCTGTTGGAAAGATGAGTCATATTAGTATGCTTTCCTATATTAAAGTTTTTATGGGCTCCACTTCATCCCTGATGGGAACCCTTGTCATGCCCCACCTCACCTGCACCTGGTTTCTCACCACATTCAGGAGGAGTGCGGAGCTAGCACATGTCCAGCTAGGAGTGGAAAGAGTGGAATCCAGATTGGTTCTATGCTGACAATTTAGCCATTAGCCGTAAGAACTCATTGCATAGTTCAGAACTATAGATGTAAGTTCTGCATCTGATTGAGGACAGTGTCTTTATTTGTGAATTATACAGATAGTAGTTGTACTTAATAAAGTGTTTAAGACTTTTATCTGCAATTACTTGCACTAAAGCTGTTGAAGCTACCTGTTGAACGTAAATATTTCAGTGGTAAACTCAGGGTATAATGAAAAACATAGACATGTCATAGTTTTTAATTATATCTAATTTCAATTTAATAACAGAACTATTAAAAGGACGAGTTAAGTGTGCAGCAGAATGGAGCATGGTAGTGATTTAATTTTATTATTTTTCAGTGCTGTAGATATACACAGTATTGTACATACCATTAACAGTCCTTTTCCTGGAAAGTATGCAAGCGAAGTCAGAACAAATACAGTATGATATAATCTTTAATTGTAATATTGTACTTTATTGCAAGAGAATCAGTTCTTAGTTATAAGAATTGCAGCCATTTTACTTATGTAAACTGTTTGATTTTTTTTTTTTTTTAATTGACAGCGGAAGTAATTTGTGGAGGATATACATCCTATCATGCTGCTGGCAGTAAAATATGAGCTTTTCATCTGAAAGAGCTTCTTCGGTCTTTGAACACTGGATTTCACATAATCAGAGCTGAATATAACTTTGTCTTCCCATGTGGTATGTTGAGTAACTGGCTGTTCTTGGTGGATGCCAGGAATATATAGCTTTGATTGGTTTCAGGGAAGATTCATTGTGCTTTAGAATTTGGGCTTCAGCTGCTAATAAAACTCTTCCTTTTTTTTTAATTTAAATTTCATCTGAATACTTCACTGTGATTTTTACCCTGTGCGTTTTATTTTTAAATCATTCTTCCTTCAGTTTTGTCATACAGCTACTTGATATCATTTTTTCTTGTAAATACTATGAGGTTTACCAACAGTGCGTTGGAATTAAATAATGTACTGTACTTTAGCTCTGTGCCTATCTTTTTTTAAATGGGGAAAAATACTGAAGAGTTCTTGGCAACTCTTTTTTGCAGATGTATGTATAATTGCAAAACTAGAACTGAGGAAGCATGAAAACAAATAATTATGCAACTGCTGGAATCAAAGGCACCTTCTTACTGACGGTGGAGGGTAAAATTTATCTCCCTGCTACAATGCATCACACATGGCTATTTTGTCTTAAGTCACTAGTGACAAAGCAGTTTGTTAATACTAATAATATCTTGTGTTGACTCTTGCTGAAGTCTTTAAAACTCCCTTGACATAACACTTGTAAACAATGTAGACATAAAACTTAATGTAGTCCTCTAATATGAATTACATAACTGCAGTCATTCTAAGCAAGTATGTCATGGGATTCAGATATATGCTGAGTTAATTTTTGAGATCAGTTATTAATACCAGCAGGCTTTCATTTATGTGGATAATTATTTTGTGTCTTCCTAGAGACTCAAAAAAATATAATCAGCAGTAAAATTATATGTAGATACGCAACAGAAATACGAAGTCTGTGAGACACTGATGTCTCACTCACACGGTATTTTCACCTATTTAATTATATTAAGCCTCTTTAGTTAGTGTTCAACAAACATCTATATGGGGAAATTCATACTGAGAATGTAAAATGTTGACATTATGTGCCATACAATGTATTTTGGTTAGTTTTATTTCTTTTGGTGAACTATGGTAACTTTTAAGGTATATTCTGTGCTGCCTGGAGGACATTTTTGTCTAAATCTTTAAAAAAAAAAAAAAAATCATAATTCTGTTTGGAGACTAACTAAAAAGTAGAAACTTTTATATGTAGAAAAGTTTACAGTGTAGCTTGGTCTCAATTGTAGCCACTTTCTTCTGCTTTTAAAGCCAGCAACTGTTTAAAAATTGAAGTAGCCAATAAACCTGTGTGTGAGTATATAAAGAAAACAACTAATAGTTCCTTTTATGTTGGTGTATTTCAGCAAAATACCTTTCTGGTGACTGTTCAGTAAGCTGTAGCATGATATCGTGTCTTCCAAATTAGTCCTACAATTGTTTCCTAAATAATAATAAAAGAAGAAAACAAACTACTTATGTTTGTTTTGCTGTGATGTATTGTGTTTAGCAAATGTCACCTGAGATGTTATATTTTAATATGGTATCATTGTATAACCTCTAGATTTCCTCACTTGCATGACATGTAAAGCATGTATAACAATGAAATACATTTTCATTTGAGTCTGACTTGTTTCCCTAGCTTTTTTCCCCCCCTTGTAAATAATGATGGCAAAAAAAGGTACCGCCAAAAAAAAAAAAAAAGCAATTCGGTGATTTTCTCAGCAAGGCTTAATAATGAACAAAGAGAGTTTCCTTATCCTCTCAAAATACTTAATTTTTTTACCTTAGTTGTCATTCTAATGTGGTGATTTGCTTCTGCTAGCCTGTTCTATTCTCTTACTAGTTTTCTCTCAGGTACCTGAACTGTGAATTATCCACATTGCAAAGCAACCTGCAGTATAAATGTTAAACTGCTCCTTAGACTGAAGACAAATATCTCATTTTAGAAAGAGGTCTGCTTGTGCAATAAAATGCTAACTTTAATTCACTAAACTCTTGGGGAGGAGTAGTCAGGAAAGATTTTGTTTTAAATGTAAAGTAAAATAAAACAAAATAATTTAAATACAAAAAAATAAAGTATGTAAGTCTGATACATTTTAAACTGTACTGACACTGTGGTACAGTAGTGATATATGTATACTCTGATACTGGCACGGATATATTTTAGAGTAAACTGTCACCCAGGATAACTCTTTCCATCCCATACTTATTTGGGTTTCATCCCATACTTATCTGGGTTCTGTGGTACACTGGGTCTTTAGATTTCTCCACACAATTGCACTGTAAGGTGTTAGGAGGTGAAACAACTAGGTGTACATATAAATAACAGCAGATCCTTTTATTGACTTCCAGAGGTATTTTCAGTGGGTTTTGGCTAACTATCTGAGGTTATTGCTCTTGTAGAAAAAAGAACATGTTGGGCGGAGGGGTTTAATTAATATTTTTACTCTTTATACTAGTATATATATTTGCTGCTTTGGTTCAGAATTATGGAATGTACTTTATTTGTTTAGGCAATGCTCCTGGAACTACAGTCTGTGCACCACAGGTGATCCTCCAAGTTCTCTCTTGAGATCTACAGAATTAAACCATTTGAGAACCAAGCAGTAGAAAAGGGGGAAGGGTAGTTGATAAAAGTGATGTTTGGTATGAAGTGATCCACAGAATGGAATTGTTGGAGATTCACAGAAATAAGCCTTTTTCATTACGTCAGATGAAATCCTATATTATTACATTGTTAAGGAGAAGCTATAGAGAAGTATTTACAATACTTGGCTAGCGCAAAATTACTATAATCTGGGTATACAACTGATTGAAAGATGGTACTCAGTAGTTGTCAGTGGTTCACTGTCAATTTGAGAGGGTATAGCTAGTGAGGTCCCACAGGGGTCAATCCTAGATAATACTTAATATTTTCATTATTAAGCTGAATAACGAAGTGGAGGGTATGGTTACACAATTTGCAGATGACACCATGCTGGGAGCGGTTGCAAGCTCTTGCAAGGTTAAAATTCAAAATGACTTTGATGAAGTGGAGAACTGGTCTGAATTCAGCAAGATAGAGTTCAATAAAGACAAATGTTAAGTACTTCACTTGGGAAGGACAAATCAAATGTATAACTACAAAAGGAGAATAACTGACTAGGTGGTAGTGTTGCTGAAGAAGATCCGACGGTTATAATGGATCACATGTTGAATACGATTCGTCAATGTGATACAATTCATCTTCATTAATACAGGGTATGTCTACACTGCAGTTTTTTTGGAAAAACGGCATGTGTGGACGGGGGAGAGGGAGTTCTTTTGAAAGAAGAGGAAAGAGGAAAAAGCACAGGTGCCCTGGTGCCACTCCATCCATAGTAATCACAGCTTACATGCAAGAGAGCGTCCATTCAGTGTGGACGCTATCTGTCGAAAAAGCAGATCGATTTTTTTTATGCGCTTTTGCGGTGTAGATGCTCTTTCAGAAGTTTTTTTTCTGGAAGATCTCCTCTTCCGGAAAAACTTCTTCTGAAAGAAGCCTGCAGTCTATACATAGCCACACAGTCCTTATGTTATCATCTATAAAAGCTCTCGTGCCTGAAAATTCGAGGGTACTACTGCTCACACTAACTTTTATTATTTATTTTATGGGGAAAAGACAATTTAAATTTAGAAGCAGGGAGTGAGGAGGGAAAGGATTTCAAGATTTTTTAAATCTGAAATGCAAGCTAACAATTTCTTGTCCTGCAGAAGAGTTTTATTACTCTTGTTTTCCATTCTGTTACCTCATTTTGTGCAGACTGAAATATGGTGAGACAGTCTTGCTGTATTTCTGATAACTGAAAACCAAGGAAATGGCAAAAATCTGTTTTCCAACCAGTGGCTTGGATGACTGGATCAAAAGGACCTTCTAGATCTCATGATTCACAATTAGCCCTTCCTCCTGAGAAGGAATTAGAAAATTAGAAGAAAATTAATATCTGGCATGATTTACATATTCCTGAAACTGAGTGTGTCTTATTTATTTTAGCAATAAGTCACATGAGCTGTATATTTCATGCATAATTGTGCTGTCTAAGAAAAATCTCTGAAGTTATTGGTAATTGAGTAATCGGCACTTGACAAGATTGGACCCCCAAATAGCCAAAGTTGTATAGAAATAGAAGAATGTTCATGGGTGTGAGATAAGATGATAAACTGGAAAATTTTTCTCAAACTATTTCCTGTATTTTTCTGAGAACAATAGCCACATATATTTACCAAATACTAGGTATGAGCAATACTTGTTAATCCCATGGAAAGACAGTGCAGGCTAGTGGCTGGCAATGTTAGGGCAATGCAGGTATAATACCATACCTAACTTCTAAAAGTTCCGATGTCCCTTATGTCATCACAACAAGGCTGGCGACAGAATTCACCGAGCCCTGGGCAAGTTGTGGTGGGGAGGGGAGGAAGAGGAAACTCTGCTCTGGGCCGCTGGGGGTGGGGCAGGGTCTCACAAGGGGTAGGATTTAGGGGCAGCCAGCCATCAGCGCAGCCCAGACTATGCCATGCCTCCCCCCACCAAGCCCTCAGTGCTGCCCGGGGCTCCAGCAGCGATTTAAAGGTCCCAGGGCTCCAGCTGACACTGGCAAAAGGCAAAACTTACTGTGTTCTAAACCTTTTTAACCTAATGTGGCAACATCCCGAAAAATTAGCATCTTCCATAAATATGGGGGAAGTATGAAAATAACTGACCCTCAATTCCCTGAAGAACTTGATTGACCATGGATTTAGAAATGATATCCAGAGTTACATGGGTTTAACGCTAGTGACTTCTCTGAGATCACTCCTAACTTATTGGTGTGAGTTGAAAATCAAGACGAGAGTTTTCACTTCTACATTACCATCCCCAATATAGTCAGCCCTCAAGACTAACAATTCTCATGGCTGTCTTGTGAAATCAGGGTGCTCTCTAGTTGAGGGCAAGTTATAGCACAGCTGGCAGAGACCAAAAATTGAATGGGCACAGAGACCGAACAATCCTCTCACCTCTAGAGATGGTGCATGCAGCTCAGAATTGATATAGCCAATATGGAGATGTTTGCTCTGCTGTGCTATTTTCTCTCTGTTAATAAGTGGAGGACTTCTGGGGCATCACAAAGCACTAGAGATTCCCACACAATTTAGGAAATAAGTAATATTGTATTTGCCTCTTTCTTCTTCCATTAACTAAAGGTCTAATTTTTCTTTACTAACTGTAATCCTGGTGATATTATCCAGGACCGTGATTTTTTTTCTCTTACTCATTGTCCTAGATCTCTAAGGCTATGTCTACACTGGGAGGGTTTGGCAACAAAAGTGCTGTCCACACGCAAAAGTCACCAAAAGTGAAAACCAGTCAGACCAGTTTTTCTGCCTCCCATTGTTGAAATTTCATGGCCACGTTGCTAGCACCCGGTAACAGATAGAGCAAAGCAATGTGGGTAAGCATCCCACAGTGCAGTGTTGTGGGAAGGCAGAGCTGATCCCTGTGCTTCTTGGGGTTCCCTTGTAGTTCTGTGAGCTCTCTGTGCTAAGGAATGTCAAAGCAGCTCTGTAGTCTCTCTAGCCCTCTCCCTGAACCAGCAGTCTGCCTGCTGTTGCATTTCTAGGGCAGGGCAGAACAGAAGCAATTCAATGATTTGTTGTTTGTTCTTCAAATGGAGCAGAACACTCAGCTGTCAGATACTTCCTGGAGCTTTGAAAGGGGAAAAGGGTGCATGCCCAGAGCCGGCCCAAGCTACGGGCTGACCGAGCTACCACCCAGGGCACCCCATTGTAGGGGGCACCGCACGGGGCTGCCGCGCATGTGCTCGGGGTCTGGGGGCGCCGCACGCCCGGGGGCGGTGCTGCACTCCCGGGGCACACGAATGGCTCGGGCCGGCCCTGTGAATGCCTGCAGGACAGCAGAGATCACAAAACAGTGAACAGGGCCATCAGGGCAGGCATTATGGGATATTGGTGGAAATCAGTTCTCTTGACAAAATGAACAACAGACATTGGATCTTTGTCGATATTAAAAGGAGGAGACAAGACAAAAAGTGTCTCGCAGGGCTGGAAGTTTTTTGTTGCCAAAAGTGGGTGTGTTTCCTGACAGTCATATTGCAGTATAAATGTTCTCACTGTTTTGTTGCCAAAAGGCAGTTTTTGGTGACAAAACATGGCAGTGTATGCAAGGCCTTAGTCCAGGGGTGCACAAGAGGTGGCTAGCGGGCCGGATGTGGCTCGCGGCCATATCACTAGTACCCTTACTACAGAGCAGCTCATGCTGCTTTAAACAGCTGACTTCTAATTGATCTGGATGCTGGGGAGGGACAAGGAGGCTTCGTGTGCTGTCCCTGCCCCCTAGCAAAATCCTTCAGCTCCCATTGGCCAGTTTCTGGACAATAGGAGCTGAGAAATTTTGCTGGCGGCAGGGGCAGCGAGCAAACCTTCCTCCCTGCCCCATGTGGAGCAGCCTGCCCATATGACAGGCATGGAGCTTGTCTCAGGTTCCTGCAGTGCTGTTAGCTGAAAACTGCTTAGGTAAGTGCCTCCCAAACACACCCTGCCTCTGGCACCCTACCTCCTCTCTTCCCCCAACTTCCTGCCCCAGGTCACCATCCAAATCCTCTGTATCCCCTCTCCCTACCTCCTCCAGATTACAGTTTTCTCCCAGACTCTGCATCTAGGCCAGAATCCTCTCTTGCACCCATACCCTTCCCTGACCCGGCACTCAATTCCCCTGCCCCAGGTCACCATCCAAACCCTCTGTATCCCCTTTCCTCCCTTCTCCCAGGACACAACTCCCTCCCAGACCCTGCCCCGGCACTTCTTCCCCAGGCCAGAATCCTCTCCTGCACCTATACCCCCTCCTGGACCCTGCACCCAAAGCCCCCTCCTTTACCCAAACTCCCTCTCAGACCCCACACCCCCTTCTGCACCCCAGTCCTGTATCCCAAGCTTCCTTCTACACCCCATTCACCGTCTCAGACCCCTCCATAGAAGTGTAGCCCTTGACCACTTACCAAAATCTTGGCATGGCCCCCCATTAAAATTATTGTTCACCTTGCCTTAGTCTGTAATCTTAGGATGTCTATTCCCATCTCCTAGATACATCATTATATCACTTCCATTTAATTATCTGTATTATGATAACAGTAGCTCCAATCAAAATCAGGACTCTATGTGCTAGTTGCTATACTAACACATAAGATCTTGCCTTGAGCGTGTTTATAATTTATTGCAAAATAAGATACAACAAATGGCTTTAACAAACAGTGGGAAGAAATGGGTGAGGATAAGGGCAACAGTGTCACTAAGGAGGTTCACAGACTGCACACTTAATATTGAATCATTAACATTAAAAATCATATATAAATATCAGTAATCCCTTCAAATCATCTACCTATTGAAATCCAAAATCATGCCTTCATTTTCTCATGCCATCAGCTTATTGCAACTTTTCAGTGTAGCCTGTGCAAATTCTAGTTCTGCCTGCTCACATATGCAAAAGACTTCAGCCCATACTTAAACAATTTCACTAGTGTCTTACTGACTACTTATTCAAAATTATTTGTGCAAAATTGTTTGTTAATGCTTTGGTGATCAAGTTTATATTACATGCCTATTTCTACACTAAATACCTTCACTAGTTTAATTACTTTAGCTTTAAACTACATTGTACAATTTGTACACCAGTCAGTCACCACAGTCAATACAGCTGGAGGCAATAGATTTGTTTTGTGTTGCTACAGGGAAGTTATGATGACCTTATAAATATCTAGGCACCATTATGTCTCAGAAAAGGAGGTTTGAATCCTATATTTTATTTTACCAACCAGGAGAATTAGACAAGTTGTTAGGTTCAGAGTAAGACACTATTTAAAGAATAATTTGCTGATGCATTACTCAGCTCACTTAGCAGTCAGTCATCTCTTAACCTTCAGGTTTAATTGTTAAATCCCATTTATTTTTTCCATATGTATAAGTCACTCAATATCAAAAGGTCCTTTTTAATAAGGAGGATCCCAATTAACTAAGGAAATGTTGGCTACTCTTTGGAGCACAGAATCAGGAGATCACAGAAATGCAAACTGATCATTGCATTAATTGATTAACTTTTTTCTGGTTTGTCATCACTAATCTGGGTGAAATATAACTCACCTGACATCAGTGTAGATCTAGCAAGTGAGCTCTGATTTCAGTTTTAGGCCTAAGTTTCTGGACATTAGGCAACATAGCCGACTTATGTCATCTGGGTGTTTGTGATGCTTAGTTAATTTGTTTCTACAGCACTATATAAATACTAAATATTACTATAGATTTTTTTATAAATGCTTTCTGTACCAGAGGTGTAGCAAGGGTGTTATGCGCTCAGGGGCCAAAGCAAAATTTGCAAGCCCCGTGTGCAGGGCCCTGAACCTGGCACACAGCTGAGCCTCACCCTGGGAGGGGGAGCGGGGCAGAGCTTGTACTGCATCTTCCCCTACCTCCTCCAGTTTGGGGCCAGGCCCCCACATGCACTAACCTGCTGGCAGAGATGGAAGAGGGTGGGGCTGAGGGCGGAGAGGAAGCTCCAGCTGGCAGCAGTGGGTGGAGAAGGAGCAGGCTAGCCGAGGGATGACAGGGAGAGCAGAGGGGGACTAAATTAGCCTCCCCCCCCCACTCCTGTTCTGTACATAGGTATACAGCGCTCTCATTTATTAAAGAAAAACAAAACTTGTGGTTTATTCGGTCAAAGAATTTATGTATAAAAAGGAGAAAAATACCTGGATCTCCTAAGAGGGGCAAGTGTGAAGGGGAAATGAAGTTGAGGCTTTTATTGAAAGAAGAGTTAAAATAATTGTTGTTACAAAAGCATATTTAAACTGGGTTAAAAAATGGTAAAGCACATTTCTCTTGAAGTTTGCCTTCTCTACTTCTTTTATTGTTTCTTTGACAGCTCTCTTAGGCTATGTCTCCACTACCAGGTTATTTTGAAATAACTCCTCAAATAACTATTTTGAAATAAGCTTATTCCTCTTTACAAGCAGGAGTTACTATTTCGAAATAAAAAGCCTATTATTTTGAAATAACAGGCTTGGTAGTGTGGTACGCGCCTTGGTTTTTTTTTTTTTTTTGAAATACAGTAATTCCTCGCTTAACACATGCCTGCTTAACATGTTTTTGCAATAGCACGACTTTTTTTTTTTTTAGGGAACATTTTTCGAACAACACGACCCTCCCCCCAATAACACTATTTCCCCGGCCGGCTGGCAGCTGCGCGGGGCTTCCCCTGCCTCCTTGCAAAGCGGTGGAGGTTCGCTGCTTGCCGTGCTGGTCCCTGGCGACCCCTCCTCCCCAGATACAAGGAGGCAGGGGAAGCCCCGCGCAGCTGCTGGCGCCCGGCCAGCTGGGGAAACGCAGCTGCCAGCTGCAAGCAGGGGGCGGAGGAGAGGGAGCGAGGCATCCGGCCAGAGGGGGTCGCCGGGGAACGGCGCAGCGAGCGGCGAACCTCGGCCACTTTGCAAGGAGGCAGGGGGAAGCCCCATGCAGCTGCTGGCGAGTGGCCAGCTGGGGAAACTCAGCTGCTGGCTGCAAGTCCCCTTCCCTTTTCTTCCCCAGAGCCAAACACCTCCCCTCCCTGCTATAACCCAATCCCCTTTTTCCCCCAACCTTGTGTGCCGGTCCCACCTGCTAACAAGTACAGGCTGGAGCCGCGAGTGCAAACGCAACCCCCACCTTTTCCATTATTTTCAGTGGGAAAATTGACCCCGCATAACACGTTTTCAGTTAGCACGATCATTTTCTGAAACGTATCTACCGGGTTAAATGAGGAATTACCGTAAGTGAAAACTTGCCCTTACACTTCCTCCTCTGTTTCAGACTCTCTAGAACAGGGGTCGGCTACATCCAGAAAGTGCAATGAATGGGCTCCTCCTCCTTTCCTCCCTCTCCCCCACAATGGTGATCCTGTGCTGGTGATCCAGCATCGCAACCCCCCTCAAGATTGGAGCCACTGCTGGCTTCATACAGGAGAGGGGGGAAGCGAGGGGGAGCTCATTCATTGTGTGTGCCCCACACGTGAGACTGTGCTCGGGGATGGGAGGAGGAAGAGTCTAGACGCATTTGCGTGCCGCCACAAGGTGCGTAACACGGCATTATGTGTGCGTCCTCTCCCCTTGTGGAAGCGGAAATTATGGAAATCAGCTGAGCCACCCCTTGCAGCAATTTGGCCCTGTCCCTTTCCCCAACTGGGGCAGCGACTTCATTGCACATTCCTGACTCAGTCACAGCCCGCAGGATGGGAGCCACTTGCAGCCAGCGGGGAGAGGGAGGAGGGCACTGAAGGCCAAAGTTTGGCAGCTCAGGCTGGCCTGGGAAGCCCCGAGGCTCCGCACCGGATCCACACAGGGCCGGACTAAGGGGTGGGGGTGGGCTAGCTGAGCAGCTGCCCAGGGCTCCATCCTACGGGGGGTGCCTGGTTCCCAGCGGGCTGCAGCAGCCGCCTGGGGCGGGGGCCGTGTTAATCTCTGCAGCACCGGCCAGTAGCGCCCTTCCCCCCATGGTCACAGGGCCCTGCACGGCCAGGCGCAGCGCGTGCGCCGTGTGTCCGCCCACATGCCCCGGGGGCGGGCCCACGCATGCGCCGTGTGCCCGGAGGCAGGGCTGTGCGCCCCAGAGGTGGTGCCGCACGCCTGGGGCACCAAAATGGCTCGGGCCGGCCCTGTCTCCGCATGGGAAAAGCCAGAGAAGAGCCCCACATGCAGGAGACCAAGCAGGGCATGTGGTGAAGAGAGCCCTTCCCCCCCACTTCCAGGAGAGTGGCAGGGCCCAGGGCAGGAGGGTTAAATCTTGGCACGCCACTTCAGAAAGGTTGCCGAGCCCTGCTCTAGAGGACGTCTTGTAGCATTCTTTCTCCTCTAAAACATCTCATGTACTAGGGCTGAGTTACAGTCAAAATGAAGCTCTGCCTAGGGCTGTTAAACTGTACACAGTTAACTGATGAGCCTGGTATCACCAGTTAACCTGCAGGGTTACATGCAGCGGGGGCAGGCGAGAGCTTGTGCATGCAGGGACCCAATTCTGGAAACACTTTTGCACATGCTTAATATTAACTACATATATAACTGGTTGCAGGATTGAAACCTGCATTGCTAGAAAAGGATTCAGAAGTAAAGATGATATTGCTATGTTATTTCAGGCTATGTAATATAAAAATGTATCTACAGAGTATTTTCTGTAGTCAGTCTGAAGAAATTTAAAACTTGATGGGATACTCTATCTGCCCATTTTTAAGTTTCAGACTGTTGTAAGACACGCTATTGGTCTGAATATCTGCATTTTATAAGGCCCTTGTTTTTTCATGGTAAATATGTGATTAATGAATAATAGAAAAATAAGATGTTTTCTTATTTTAACTGGTCCACCTTCCATTTCTTGATTATGAAGATATTCCTCTTCATGCAGTCACAGTTCTATATGGTCTAAAAGTGTAGTAAATGTTAAATGTTTATAAGTAAGTTGAGCCTGTTGGCACTTAAGATTTTACGCAGATGCACTTTTCCTTGTAAAGATATATGGATTAATATGGCTTCTCTGGGAGAGTTACTGTCCTAGTGCAGGGGACTTCCCACAGGGGAATTAGAGTGGATGAGCTAATGCCCTTCCAGATGGGGGTATTGTTGCCCAAGCAGTATGTGGGGGAAAGCATCAGATGGAAAGGGAAAAAGGGGATTTGTGTGCAGCCATCTCAGGTTTGTTAGCAATAGATCAAAAGACAGGCTAACCCTATCCCTAAACCGCACGAGAGTGGTAAGAGATGCTTTCTTTGCCTCGCTTTGGGAGATAAGGATGGAATGCTGACTCCAACGGGAACCTTGAGCTAAGGTTGCTTCTGGAGAGAGTATTGTATAAACAAAGAGATAACCGTTAGCCGTTGATGTATGTAATGGGAGAGTATATATACTTGTCTTTTACTGCTTGTATTTTGAAGATCTGTCTAAGGAAGGGGGCCACCCCCGTCTGACCACAGTCTTCCCTTGCAATTGCTCGAAATAAACTGCCTCTAACTTGTTGCTTACAAATGCAGAGTGAAGACTTGTTTTCTTCCACAAGGCATCAACCAAGGCATAGTCTTAGAGGACAATGTACTGAAGACCCATGTAGCAGCCCTGTAGAGCTGGGCCAGATTTTAAAAGCTATTTAGGTAACAAATGGGCTTTTTAAAAGCTAGGAGCTGCTTTCACCCTTTCAAAATCTGATGAATTTGGTGAATATTTGGGAACTAAATTCTACCCCAAAGTGGCAACATGTGAAATCGCACTGTGCTGGGCCGAGGTGCCAATTTCCCCCTTCCCAAAAAAGCCCACCCCTTGACAAAGGCCATCACCATTTCAAAGGAAACTGAAGAAATGTTGACACCAAACCAGAAAACTAGCCCGCCTTAGAGTCACAGGCTCCTCAAGAATAAGCGTGTGTCTTACAAAATGAAAAAAGAACAAAAGGCGGCCCAAGGCACGAGAAGCGCTGCAGGGCGGCGCGGCACTGCTGCCGCTATTCCAGCGATCAGTAGGGCCAGGGAGGACTTGCTATTAAAATGCCAGCTGCACGGGCCGGTGCCGCCCCTGTGCAGAGGGGGAGGAGGGGAACTGATGCAGCGCTCACGCACAGCACGAGCCTCCCGAAAGGTGCCCCGCTGGAAGGGGGGCAGAGGCCGGGACACGCCGTGGGCGCAGCCGCTCGCACAAAGCGGGGAATGGCGCGGAGCAGCCCCCGACCCGCGGATCGTGTCTGACCCGGGCGGGGCTCCAGGCGCCCTGAGCAGCGCGGCACGTGCTGGGAGGAAGGACGCCCCGCCCCGCCCCGCCCCTAGTCCTGGCACGCAGCACGAGACCCGCGGGGGGGGAGGCGGGAGCGGTGTTGTTCTGGGCCCCGCCCCCCTGCACAGACTCCGCCCGGCCCCGCGCGGGCACTGTCCGGGCAGCGGCTTCGCGGGAGGCCCCGAGCCTGCTCCGTCGCCGGGCGCATGCGCCGCGCCAGCCCCGCAGCGGCAGCGCGGTCCGGGCAGTGGCTTGTCGCGTGACGCCGGCCCGGCTCGCGGCGAGGGAGGCGGCGGCGCGAGGTGAGTGTCCCCGCGGGAGGGGGGGTGTGTCCGCGGGCCGGGCGGGGGCACCTGCTGCGGCCGGGCCCGGGGCGAGCTCGCGCCTAGGCCCGGGGGCGGCGCCGCGGTGGGACTCGGGAAGCGACGGGGAGGCGCGGGGCCTGCCCGGCCGCCTGCAGCCCGGGGGCCAGCTCCTGCGCGCAGCCTCCCCTGGGCCGCTCCAGCGGGCAGTTCTGGGGCCAAAACCAGCCCCACCCCCCGGCCCTGTGCTGGCCTGTGCGAAGCTCGCCGCGACCCCGGGTGTCTGGTCAACGCCCCTTCCCCACCCCGCTGCCAGCCTGGCGTCAGGTCACGTCCCGGGCCGGGTCTTCCCGCTTGGTTTTCATGGGAAGACCTTGTCCCCTAGTCACCTGGTAAGAGCAAATAAAACCTTGATTGGTATGGAAAACGGCATGAGAGTGAAATACCAATCCAGCCCACAAGCCTCTCCTACCGCTCACCCCAGCAAACCGGGTCTTAACACCCCCCACCTTACACAGAGTGTCCCATAGACCTGGGCTGAAAGGAAAAGACTCTAGGCTCTGCAAAAGATCCATACAGAGACTTGGGCTGTGCTAATCTTTTAGACTGGGGAAGCTCATACCCGTGGTGATAGGTTCAAACTCTCTAAAATAGATGGTCTCTTGTAATGATGTTGGAGATGCATAGGATCTGATTTGTCCAGGTTTGTTAGGGTCAAGGCAAGTTTGGGACAAGAATTATCATGAGGGTGTTGCATCATGAGTAGGGGCCTATCAAATTGATGGTCCCTTTTGGTCAATTTTATGGTCACAGGATTTTTCAAATTGTAAGTTGCATGATTGCAGCTACTTGAAATTTGATTCTGAAGTTTCACAGTGTTGTAATTGTAGGGGGTCCTGAATCAAAAAGGAGTTGTGGGAGGGTCACAAAGTTATTGTAGGGATGTTGCCATAGTTCTACCCTTACTTTTGTGCTGTTTCTGGTGGTGGTGCTGCCTTCACAGAGGAGTAGCTGGAGAGTGGTGGCTGCTGGCTGAGAGCCAGCTCTGAGGGCAGATTCTCCACCAGTAGCAGTGCAAAATTAAGGATGGCATGATATGGTATTGCCACTCTTCTGTGCTGCTGCCTCCACAGCTGGGCCCTCAATAGTTGCCACTCTCCAGCCACCCAGCTCTGAAGGAAGTACAGGTAGGAATACTGGGCCTTCCTTAAAATAACCTTCTCCCATACACCACTCCTCCTGTGGGTCCGAACTCCCAGTTTAAGAAATCCAGGTCTCCCCTATGAAATCTGTGTAATATAAGGTAGGGTATAAGATAAAAGCACACACACACCTGATTTCATGGGGGAAGACCAGATTTCACAGTCCGTGATGTGTTTTTCATGGCCATGAATTTGGTAGGGCCCTAATGATGAGGCTAGTCAGTAGTTCTCAATGATTCCATTACATTAATTTTTTCTATAAATTCTGTGTAGATGATGCAGCAGAACTGAGTTATTGTTTTTATTTTGTTCTGAATTGAACTTGATATGTGAAGATGCTTCCTATCCCAAGAACTGTAGGATTTTTCAATACACAACCTTGCACAGATTAACTGAAGTTGTGTATTTCTATTAATTTCATTTACCAGGTGCAAGTTTTGTATATAGGGACTGTTATTTTGGTTTCAGTGTTTCCTTTCTGTTTAGTGTATTCTTACAGAATTAAATGAAATCAACATAAGGACATTTAGCACCAGTTTAAACTGAAAGTAAATGTACAATAAATATACATGTAGTTGAGGTGGTACAAGCTTTTGTGGAGACAAGCCCTTAATACCTAAGGACTTGTATAGTTAGAGCTATGCAATTTTATAGAAACTTTTTTTTGCCTAGTATGACTAAGGTGTAATACTTCTAAAAGCACCAAAATGAGGTAGGAGGCAAAGTACCATTTCCAAAAGTGACTTAGACACTACAGAATTATGTCTACATAAATTATGTCAAAATACAGCCATCCCAGTTATTAACTTCCTTGTGTATGTGTACACAGCTTATTTTGATCGTATTGTCAGTTTGGGGTATTATGAAAATCATTGAGAAAATAGGGTATTTGCTCCTTTGTCACATCAGAACTCTTAAAAATTTTACCCAAGTCCTAAAAAGATAGAGAAGTGAGACGTGAAGTGAGGGAGACCTAGAGGAAGACGTTCCTATCATAATTATTTTATTTATCTCTTACTTTGTAAGTCTCTATTCTTTCTTGAGTCTTGTGGGAGGGGGTTGAATAGTGCCCTGGAAATGGAAGGCTATTCCATAGAGCCTAGCGCAAGGTGAATACAAACTGATTTTTTTTTAATTTAAATATGATTTTTTTAATTTTTTATCATCAATAAAATGCAAACATTTCTCATTTAAAAATGTTACAATTACATGTCATCACACACATGCTACACATACACTTAGTCTCATAAAAATGAATTAATCATAGAATACTAGGACTGGAAGGGACCTCGAGAGGTCATCAAGTCCAGTCCCCTGCCCCCATTGTTTTAATGGGTCTGGTCTGTCCAGCCTGATTATTAGCTCTTGCTTCTTGCAAACTCTGAGCTTTCAGTTTTTCCTCAGAAGACTAAAAAGTAACATGCAGAGAAAGATACAGACTGGTTAGGTTTGTTTTTGTTCTTTGCTTGTGTGGTGGTGGACCTTAGCCAAGCATGGCAGAGGAGTTAACTAATACGTTATCTTAAAGACAGAGAGACTATATAAAGGAAAGGAAAGGTTGGAGGCAGCATAAAAAGGAACAGTGGAATGGACTGGAAAGAAAAATGGAAGAAGTCATTCAGTGCTTGCTGTGCGCATGCGCACACACTCTTTCCTGTATTCCAGTACACTTTTGCAACAGAAGAACTGTCTTGACTGTTGGGCCTAAGAGAGAACCTATCTGGGAATATTTTGAATAAATTCATTCCCTTGGTAAAAAAGGAAAATGTGTCAAGTGTAAGTGGTGCAAGATGATGCAGGGCCTAGTTGCAGAATGAAACATCATAAGGAAAACTACTTATTGGGAGAAAATAAAGTAGATGTGGGTATGGCTGAGTGAATCAACTGATAAGTAACTTAAATAATTCACTTTTGTAATATATCTTTATTGAAGACTCTCTCTTCAAGGATGTAGGTGACGTGATGATGTCACTTTGTCGTCAAGAGAGGGAGAGAGCTTTTCCAAGGGAATGCCATCCTTTACTTGTTTTCTCAAAAAAACAGAAGTGTCACTGAGTTCAGTGGGGCTCACTCCAAAATTAAGTGCACTCTAAGCATAGTCTTTTTTTTTTTTTTGTAACTTTACTTAAATCAATTTTTTGGTGTTTTAAATTGTGATTAAAATCAATTATTTAAATCACCTTGATTTAAATCAATCCACCCTGGCCCTGCGCTTATACAAAATTGGTATCCATGTCCGCAAAAATGATCTCTGGATGCCCATGGATATAAAGTGGATATCTGCAAACTTGCAGGGTTATAGATACGCTTGTAGCTGCAAAAATAAGCAACGGGTATTCACATACAAATCTCCAGATTTGCAGGGCTCTCCTGTGCCATGCATAAGGGACAGCATGGAAAAAGGCAGAAAAATGCCAGTTGGAGAAGCATATAAAAGTAGGATCTAAATACCATTGGCAGATAACATAACAACAGCCATACTTGGTCAGGCCAAAGGTCCATCTAACTCTGTGTCCTGTCTGCTGAGAGTGGCCAATGCCATATGCCCCAGAGGGAGTGAACACAACAGGTAATCATCACGTGATCCCTCTCCTGTCATCCAATTCCAGGACACCATTCCTACCCATCCTGAGCAATAGCCATTGATGGCCCTAACCTCCATAAATGTATCTAGCTCTTTTTTTTTTTTTTTTTTTTTTTTTTTTTTTTTTTTTGAACCCTGTTAAAGTCCTGATCTTCACAACATCCTCTGGCAAGGCATTCCACAGGTTGGTTGGGCGCTGTGTGAAGGAAAACTTCCTTTTGTTTGTTTTAAACCTGCTACCTATTAATTTCATTTGGTGACCCCTAGTTCTTATATTATGGGAACAAGTAAATAACTTTGCTTTATTCACTTTTTCCACACCAATCATTTTATAGACCTCTATCATATCCCTCCTTAGTCTCCTCTAGGGATGTTAATTGACTAATTGAATAGTCAATGGGATTTCCATGGACTATTCGATTAGTTGCTAAGGGCGTCTCCCTCTTTGAACTGAAGCAAGAGCTCTGTTGGGCTCTTGTACATTTCAAAAGGAAGCTTTGCAGGGAATGGAGTGCCTCAGCCTTTGAAATGTACAAGAGGCCCAGCTTCAGTCCCCACTTGTGCCATTTCCTGCTGTGCCTCTACCTCCCCTGCCCCCCGCAGAGGCAGTGAGAGAGAGAGATAACTTTTAGACTAGTTCCCCCCCAGAACCAGCTCCTGCTCCCTCCTCCCCTTGCTGCCTCTCTCTAATAGAGGCAGTGGGGAGGAGGGGGAGTGACTAGTTACATCACTAGTCATCTGTATGATAAGCTTATGCTTATCGGATAGTCGAGTAGTCGCTTATATCCCTAGTCTCCTCTCTTCTAAGGTGAAAAGTCCAAATCTTTTTAATCTCACTTCATATGAGACTCGTTCCAAACCCCTAATCATTTTTGTTGCCCTTCTCTGAACCTTTTCCAATGCCAATATATCTTCTTTGAGATGAGGCGACCACATTTGTACAGAGTATTCAGGATGTGGGCGTATCATGGTTTTATATAGAGACAATAAGATATTCTCTGTCTCATTCTGTATCCCTTTTTAAATGATTCCTAAGAAAGGGAATTGCTCAAGAGCCTAGGAAATTATTGGATCAAAGGGAATTACTGGAGAGGCTAGAAAATCAGAGGCTGGGGCAGAATTGTGGGGGGCCTACAAGGCATGGATGAGAAGTTGAAATTTGATATACAGTGGTTGCTGAACAACACTTCTGAAGTCCTGAAAGTTCTAATTGGATTTTCTTGAATATTTTAAAAATATTTTGTTCTGAAAGTGGTAGTGTGGGAAGAGATCAGCATTTAGTTTTTGAGACACACCCTTGTAGTCCTGATGAACCAGCTGTCTTTCTTAAGTAGTGTCTGTGCTGTTCTGTGCTCTTCCAGATCTCCCTCCAGCAAAGAGACTCTGATATTATTGCTACTACTTTAGTGCATATGATCAATGGACGTGCATTTCAAGATCTTTGTTCTTGGATTATGTCACCACCTTGGTTTAGATTAAATAAAACAGGAACCATATGTTAGCAATTTCAGGGGAAGGCAAAAGAATTCTCCAGGGTGACCTATTTTATAGTACAGTTGGGCAACATAGTTAAAAACATAGAAATATATGGCTGAAAGGGACTGCTAGGTAATCTAGTCGAGCTGCCTGGGCTGAGGCAAGACGAAATAAACGTAGACCATCTCTGAGAAGTGTTGGTCTAACCTGTTATTAAAAATCTCTATGGAGTGGGATTTCATAACTTGCCTTGGAAATCTCTTCCAGTACTTAATTATCTTTATAAAGTTTTTCCTTGTATCTAACCTAAATCTCCTTTGTTGCTGATTTAGCCAGTTACTACTTGTCCTACCTTCACTGGGCATGGTTAACAATTGATCACCTTCCTCTTTGATAACCTTTAGCATATTTGAAGACTCTTATAAAGTTCCTCGTTTAGTTGTCTGTCTGCAAAATTAAATATGTCCAATTGCTTTAACCTTTCCTCATAGGTTAGTTTTCAAACCCTTTTATCATTTTTTGTTGCTGTCCCCTGAATGCTCCAATTTATTCACCTCTTTCTTAGTGTGGTGCCCAAAACTGGATAGAGTACTCCAGCTAAGGCCTCACCAGTACATTAATTTAACATTGGTTTTTATATTTCTTCTTTATGATGTGCTAGAAGATGTATCTGGTGTTGTGTGGGGTCCATAACTCAATATTTGTTTTTTGGAAAATAAAATGAAAATGTACGTTTCATTTAAATCATTGCTCTAGAGTAGGGTTGCAGATGAGGGGTTTAGTATGCAGGCTGCTCCAGGGAGAGAGAACTACCTCTGCCTTTTCTCATGGTAGCAGCTTGGGGCCAGGTGAGAAGCATCTCTCCATGGCCCCTGCCGTGCCAGATTAGGTTGGGTGGGAACCGTAGAAGGACCACCTGTGCCCTGGCAGGGGCAACTCTGGGTTGGGTGCCATGGCTGGGGGTTGGCATGGAGCAGAGGCAGCTGGGGGTGGTGGGGTGGTGCCTCTGGCCCTAGCACAGAGCTACCATGGCCGGGAAGGAGGGAGGGAAGGGAGAAAAAGGATGAAGCACCCACTTCCATGGCCCCAGCACGGAGCTGCCACAGCTGTAGGGGAGCTCTGTGGTGGGGTTGGTGGGCAGAGGTGGTATTCTGCACACCTATCCTGGACCCTCTTTCAACATCATCTATGTAGATTTTGATTTAGTGATTCTTTCTCTTTTCTGTTTGGTTTTATGAGAAGCAGTCCCATTCCAGGCACATCCTGTTTTCCTGGTACAGCCAAATCCTTGCGTTGCTCTAAGTTATTATAAGAGGAAGCTGTATACCTAATTTTGTGGTCATAGCTATTACTGTTTAGGAGTTCTTGAACAAACACACACAGACAGACTCACTCAAATATATAGTAGATAAATTGGAAGAATTACCTTCTGTGTCTTACATATATATGTTAATGCACCCTGGCATACTTGCCTTTTTCTCAGCCACGTGACATTGTTGAATCATTCACTTTATCCACTGTAACTCCACACATCTTTTTAGCAGTATTGCTGTCTGGACAGTTATTTCCCATTTTGTTGTTGTGCATTTGATTTTTCCTTGATACGTGTAGTAATTTTCACTGGGGATGTAAAATGTTAAATGGTTAACTGGTTACTTGGTAAGCATTAACCTTACTGAAATGTTTACTAGGTAACCAGTTAATTGGACGGCATGACTGGTAGGAGCAGCTTCCCTGGCTATTGCGGCCTGGCTGTCAGGACCTCAGCTGCAGTGGGCTGGTGGGGCTGGGTTGGAGCAGTTCCTCCCATTGGACCAACGGTGGTTTAATTGCCCAGCTATTTTAGTGGGTTTTTACATTCCTGCTTTTCACTTGTCGTCATTGAATTTCATATTATTGAATTCAGACAAGTTCTCCTGTTTGTCAAAATTGTTTGAATTATGATCCTGTCTGCCTAAATGATAGAAATCCCCTTCCAACTTGATGCAGTCTGAACATTTTATAAGCATACACTCTGTTCCATTATCTGGGTCCTTAATAAAAATACTAAATAGTAACAGACCCAGGATAGACCCTTGCCAGGACCCCACTAGCTATGCCTTCTGTATGGTAGTGGAACAATTTAAAAACTACTCTGTGAGTATAAAAGTTTGAGGGGTAGCCGAGTTAGTCTTTAACAGGAAAAACTTAAAAAACAACCAACAGTTTAGTAGCACTTGAAAGGCTAACAAAACATGTAGATGGTATCATGAGCTTTCATGGGCACAACCCACTTCTTCAGATGAAGGGGGCTGTGCCCATGAAAGCTCATGATACCATCTATATGTTTTGTTAGCCTTTCAAGTGCTACTAAACTATTGGTTGTTTTTTCTGAGAGTATAGTCTTTCAACTACTTTTGCATCTACTTCATAGTAATTTCCTCTAGAGTATGTTTCCCTAGCTTGTCTGTGAGAGAGCCATGTGTGGCTGTCAAAAGTTTTTTACTTAACTCTAAATGTAGTCCATTTACTGCTTTCTTGCCCCCTTCACTGGATACAATAGGTCATCTTAAAGAAGAAAATTAGGTTGGTTTGGCATGATTTGTCTTTGGGAAATCCATGCTGCTCATTTCTTATAACCCTGTTATCATATAGGTGCTTACATTTAAGGTATCAAAATATTCCTTAACCTGTTCCTTCTCTGTTCCGGCTTGAGTTCCTTCCCTCTTGTTGTTAGTATTAGTTGTGTTAAGCATCTAGTCACAATTAACCTTTTCAATCAAGGCTAAAGCACAATAGGTGTTAAATAGCTCAGCCACCTTAATCTTCTGTTAGCTATCCTTTTCTACTAGGTAGTGAACTTGCACATTCTTTTGCTTTTTTCTTTCTCCTCATATGCTTGTAGAACAAGGGTTGGCAGCCTCTGTCTCAGGAGTCAAATATGGCTCACTAAAGAGCCAGATATGGCTTTTCTGGAGCCCCAACTCAGCCACTCCTAGCTCCCCCCACAGCAGGGAACCAGCACTGGTGATACAGCCTTACAGCCCCCTGCATGATTCAAATGCCGATGCTAGCTTCCTGAGGGGACAGGGGAGAAAGCCCTGAGCCTCCCTGCCGGATCCAGCATGCAGGGAACAAGCAGAGTGAAAAATGGCTCTCTGTGTTGCCCTTTTTTTTCCCCTGGCATGTGGGAAACAAGTGGAACCAAAAATGGTTCCAAGCACGCTGCCATTTTTCTTTCCCTGGGACACACTTCCTGGAGGCTTTCCCTGCGAATCCTTCCTGGAGGCTTTCTTCCAGCAAATGGCAGCAGTGGGAGGCTGTGTTACATGGTGCCTGCGCTGCAGCGTGAAAACAAGTGCGTGGCCCCCCCATGCCCAAACCCTGCAACTCCCACCCCTTCACTCACCCACCTGGCCCCCTGCCAGACACCCTTCCTCCAGCTCGCTCCTGCCCAGACAGCCTGCACCCAGCCACATACCTTGCCCCCTCCCTTGCTTCCTGTCCCCGCCCTTTCCCCCCGGCCAGACACCCTACTCCAGCCTGCTCCTGCACCCTATCTGCCACCCAGACCTTGCACCCTCACTCCCTCCTACAAGCCACCTTCCGCCCAGATCCTGCACCCCCATCCCTATCTCGCTCACTGGCAGCCCTGTCCTGCACACTTAACCCCTCATTTTTGGTTCCATCTCAGAGCCTAGGCAGTCCCACAAAATCCACTAACCTTGGAACTCCAGAAGAGTAAATCTGTCCTGAGGCCTTGAACTTCAATCCTCCCTGGCCCTCCACCCACCATGGGACTGGAGCACTAGGGGAGTGAGGTGTTTCAGTTGGGGGTCACATCAGTGAGGGTTGGGGGTTTTTAGAGGGGTATTTTTGCTTCTTGCTTGTATGGTCCCTGACTGATTTTCTTTGGGTCACTTGCTCCCGTTCCCAAATAGGTTCCTCACCTCTGCCATAAAGAAAGACAATGTTGAAACCTTTTGTGTTGGACATATTTTCTTTATTTAAAAATGAAGCCTGACCAGCAAGCTCCCAATTTGGTCCCAGCTCCCATCTGGCTGCAGCATCATAACACTCTAGCACCCCCCACTCCTCCACACACCAACCCTTAGTCCATCATACACCTGAACCTGCTGCCCTGAGCCCCTCATACCCCCTGTGACGGCGCGTTGGGGACCCCCCCCCGATCCTGCACCCCCGTAGCAGCCAGAACAGGCTCTGCCAGCCAGTAGAATAGAGAGGGTTTATTGCTTCTCCAGGATACAGCACAGCATTAATGTGATGTGGCTACAGGAATCAGGGCCAGGATGCCTCAGACCCCTTGGGTTAGGGGATCCATCTCCCCCTCAGCACTCAGCTTAGTCTGTTCCCTTCATGTTTCCCAGCCAGGAACTGCCTCGCTCCCAGACCCTACCCCCCCAGCCAGGTGTTTATCTCTGCGTCCCTTCCTTTGTCTCTCCCCCTGTGAAGAGCAGTGTTATCTGCTCATGCTGGGAGTAGGTGTCTGGGCCAATACACGTGGGTGATTCAGTGGGAATCACACATCACAGCGCAGGGGAACCCTGGGTTACAGAGCAGACAGCACCCCCACTACGTCACACCCCCACATCCCCAAACTCCTGCCCTGCACCTCCACACACCCCAACTCCCTGCCCTGAGCCCATCCTACCCCCACCTTCCCTAACTCCTGCATCCCCAGTCCCCTGCCATAACACTCCTGCGCCCCCCCCACAGCAACCTTGTGCCCTGAATCCATCATACACCTAAATCCCCTGTGTCGAGCCCTTCATACACCCCAACCTGGACTCCTGCACCCCACATCCCCAGCTCCTTGCCATAAGATTGATAGAAGACAGCCTGAATGTGCATATGAAGTTGGATTTGACCAGTTATGATGTAAACTTCAAAGAAATGCATGAAAAGATGCAACAGCAGAAGTCCCATTAAATAAAGTCTGTGAGTACAAAGTTTCATTTATGCTATTATTAATCATTGTCATTTATCAATAATATTACATTGTATTTTTTCAGTCATGCAAAGAAAGTAATGGGCATTCTTATACAGATCTTTGTTGACCACTTGTTCTGAATTTTGATGTACAGTAGAGTCCCGATTATCCGACCTAAACAGGACGGACAGGTGGTCGGATTACCGAAAATGTCGGTTAATAAAGAGTACAGGAAAGGAGGGATAGCTGCAGGAGCTGCTTGGTCCCCATCCCTGCCTGGCCCCTTCCCTCCCTGCAGCTCCCGGATGCGGGGCCACTTTCCCAGCCCGCGCCCGGGAGCTGCAGGGAGCGAAGGGGCTAGGCAGGGATGGGGATGAAGCAGTGCCAGCCGGAGCAGCATCAGCAGCGCCAGAAGAGTGACGAGGCAGCGAACGGGGCCATTCTCCTGGCCCATGCCCGGGAGCTGCAGGGAGGGAAGGGGTCAGGCAGGGATGGGAACCAAGCGGCGCTGGCAGGGGGCTCCGACCTGCGGGAGGCTGCTGGAGCCTCTTCAGCTGGGCAGGCTGCATGCGGCATAGCAGCGCAGGGCGGCTGGCCTTGGGGGCAAAATACTCGCGCTGCGCTCGGCTGACAATGGTCCGCGGCTAGGTCGGATAAAGCAAAATGTCGGATTACTGAAGGTTGGATAAAGCGGAATGTCGGATTACCGAAGGTCGGATAATCCGGACTCTACTTTAGTTTGGCTCTTTGATTTGAAAAGGCTGCTGACGAATCTCTTCTTATTGCCTTTTATATCCCTGGTGGGATGTAACTCATTTTGTGCCTTAATCTTTATGATTTGTTTTGTCTCTACATGCTTGTGCTATTTCTGTACTTGTCCTTAGCAATTTATCCATGTTTCCACACTTGGTAGGATTCCTTTAGATTTTCAGGTTATTAAAACGCTGACAGCATTCACATACAATATTGCTGAAAGCTCTTTTAGTGATTTTTTTTGAAAATGAACTAAATGTTGGAGAGGGAAATGTTAATTTCCTGCTAAGGATGTTAAGAAACACGTAATTGGCTAATCATTTAGTCGATACAATCGGTGTGTCCCCCCGGCTTGTGCTGGGTCCAGGAGCTACCCCTGCTGTGATTCTGCAGTTCAAATGTAGTAGGAGCCGGGTGCGCAGACAGCCTGGCTCCTACTACATTTAAACTGCAGAGCCGTAGCAGGGATTGCTCCCAGAGCTGGTACTAGCCAGAACTGAGTAGTCCTGGCTTGCGCCAGCTCTGGGACCACTGTGGCTCTGCATTTAAACTGCAGTAAGAGTCACTGGACTATAGAGCCGTAGTGGGAGTAGCTCCCGGAGCCAGCTCATGCTGGCTTCAGGACCATTGTGGCTCTGCCTCCCCTGTCCCTACCATGCACATTGTGTAGATGGTGCTGGGGGCAACTGGCTTTTAAGCCACCTCTCCCCAGCTCTGCGCTCCCCCTCCCCCCCACCTCTGATACAGAGGCAGCAGGAGCAGGGGGAGCGAGTAGTCCAGTAGTCACTCAACTAGGCTTATTAGGCTTATTAGGTAATTCAGCTGGTCACGTTTATTCCTATTTCCTGCCTTTTTGTGATTCTTAAAAAGTTACCTCTGTTAGGTTTTACATAATATTGTGTTATATAGCATTCAGCTGTTAGAGAATTCTGAAGAAGATTGTGTTGGGATTCTACCCAGGCCTTTTTTCTTGTCCATGACACTAAACTGCAAAACGTAGATATACACCCTCTCACACCCAGGGAACAGGGTAGAAGAGGAACTTTAGCTCAGTTTTATTTGTTCATGAAGTCTAAAAGTCCCAAAATGATTCTATGAGATGAAGGGGTAGTATCTTTTCCTAGTTTGTTTGTTAGAAAATAATGTTTTATTTCCCCTGAAAAGACACTCCAGGAGATTGGGAAGCTATTGAAATCAGGAAATTGCAAAAACCTGAAAGATGAGTATTTGACCGTCTGAGGGCTTAGCATGGCTTGGGAATGCCTCTTAATTCCCATAGAGTTCAAGCTTTCATTATGTGGCCCCATGGTCCATTATGGCATGGTGCAGTGCAGCATTGGCTTCATTTCCTCACCTGGCATTTTGCTCCTCCACTCAGACTCCAGTGCTGATTTGTCATGATCTTAGCCCTCCGGCCAGATCGCACTAAAGTTCCTCCCCTTTTGGCACACCCAAAGTCCAAAATCAACATGAAGAAATGTAAGCTCTTTCCTTATTTAAGGAGAGTGTGGTAGCAATTGTGTTCCCCAGTTCCTGGCCCTAGCTAACATTCTCTCCCACAGTGAGAGGTTAAGATGAGTGCTCTCTCACCCACCGAATAAATCATTTGGACTCTTTCCCCTTTAGTTCCTGCCTCAAGGCCTGATATCTGCTTCAAGTGCCTTTAGTGGGGTTGATTACACCTACGAACCTCACACGTAATTTAAAAAAAATGAAATAAATCTACTGAATATGAACTGATGATACACTGTTGTCTTGCCAAGTCTGCAGACTGCCTAGAATTCTGAGAGATGTTAAGGACCTTTCTTCATCTTTGAAATGTACTAACTAGGATTTCTCTGGAACTCTTCACAGAAATGTCTAGATAATGTTTGTGGTTGATACTACAAAAGGTAGAATTGGAAAAGATCTAGATCTGTTGTGAATAACCTGTGGCCTTAGTGTTTCCTCTGCAAAAAATTGCATTTATATTGGATTTAAAATATATAATCATTATGTACATTTTTAGCCCATTGGTTCTTGTAAGTTGCTTCTGCATTCTTTTTGCAGCAAACATGATACTCTATGGCTCAAATGATGTTACTGAGTGGGTTAGTTTTCATGGAAGTCTGCTAAAATTGTACAGAGTGGACCTCACTGGTCCGGCACCCTCTGGACCTGTGTGTGCTCTCTCACCGGATGAGGGAATTTGCCAGACCGGGGAAGGCCCCCTGCCTCTGGCCCCTTAGCCTGCTGCCCTTCCCTACCGCCAGCTCCTTCGGTCATTCTGCCAGTAGTCTGCCATAACTACTGCTCCAGACCTACTGCCAGTCAAGCTGCCGACCTGCCATGGCTCCAGACAGGCATCTCCTGCTGGGCTGCCGCAGCCCAGCCTTACTGCCAGCCAGGGTGCCACAGCTCTGTTCCCACTGCCAGGCCGGCACGCAGCCCTGCTTGGGCTGCCACGGCACAACCCTGCTGCCAGGCCGGCACGTATAGGCTGCCCCTGCCTCACTAGTATGGCCCAGCTACCACCGCCTGTCTGCTGGGGCTCTTTCGTTCAGCAACATCCATGGTTCTGCTGGGCCACGGATGTTGCTAGACGAGAGAGTCCCAGTTTAAGGAGGTGCAACCTGTAGTAGATGCCCAGTAGTAAACTTACTCGGATAAGATATTTCTGCTGCTTATTCCTACTAATGATGTTTCCAGAAATTAAAATAATGTAGAAAATTCTTTTACATTTTTTGTAACAAATCCATTGTTGCACTGCACTTTTTTTTTTCCTTTAGCATGGTCAATTTTACAAATTCTGTAGTAGGTCGTTTTCCTGCTTCCATATTCTGAGTGGAACTCGGACACATGGGACAGCCCATGTACAACTTCTGTATGATACTATGAACACTATGTTTATGCCCGGGCAATGATGTTTACTGTTTGCTTCATACTGCTCGTGGAAAGGAGAGAGGGGACTAAATAGCTGGTCATTGAGGATTTTTAGTTGAGTAGGTCTTGATCTAATAAAACAATGGAATAACTGGCCCCTTGGTAAAAACGGTTCTCTCCAGTTTGTCCATAGAAGAGCAGAGAATGTGTCAGGAAAGTGGAAAAAGAAGAAATGAAGGACTAGGAGTCAGTGTTCATTTTCAAAACTACAGATACTGGGAGAGTCAGAAGCACAAAGGCCCTGCTTTCTGGGTTAGAGGGACTTTGATTGTCACACTTGCAGAAGCCAAAGGAAGCTGGTTGCAGGAATCTCAGCGGACTACTCTGATTCAAAAGAGAAGCTGGAGGAGTGAGGTCCAGGAGAAGGGGCCTGGAAGCCTAAAATATTGTATACCAAATTACAAAGAATGCTCAAGGGTAGTGAGGGAACTGAGGCAGGGAATTGCATACAGATGTTTTCTAATAAAGCAAGGTGGATTAAAACTGGTGACTTCTTGAAAAATGTAAAACTGATTTTTATTGTATTTTTCTTTTTAATTAAAGCTGTTTAAAAACAATCTGAATTTAATATAAAGAGGAACAATAGATCAGCTGAAGTAATTTAAGTGACTGTCTTGTTTTCAAGGAATTTAGGTTTTGTTTGGCGTAAATTTGAAAATTTCCCCTAACTAGCCTGAAATCTGTTTCATTTATGGACTGCAGTTAATCTCTGTTTAATATTTTAATAGTAATTTTTTTAGTTATGTAAATATGAAACATCTTGGAAATTTATGTATCTAAAACAATTATGGGTGTTCTGTTTAGTAAAAACAAACTTGACATGCTGTTTTATGAGTTTAATTAAATTCCAGTTCCCTTCCTAATGCAGCTTGCCACAAGTTGTGAGCTGAAAGTTAATTATCTAGTAAATAAGCAATGTATAATTCATCATTTTCTAACAAAAGTGTACATTAAATAAAATCTGAAAATATTCAGATGTATTATTGCTTAAATAACTGTGTGCCCTTCTAGATAGCAAAAAGATTTACCGCATCAAGTATAAAGGGTCTGTTGAGTTGTAAATCAACGTTTTAATGGTTATCAATCGCTGACCGTGTACTTCTTTTATTTTCTAAAGAAAGATATAGATGGAAAAGTTGATTAAAATCAATTATGTAAGTCAGGGCTTTCCTCATGGTAATTTAAATCATTCCACCCTGCAATAATGAGTGATTGGTTTAGAAATCCCTCTGCAAATTCTTGTTTATTTACTTCAGCTATCACAGTCACTGGAGAATTAAACTATAAACCTGAGTACCCAGTAGTGTGGAGTTCTGGAAAGGGTGTACTCAGTGCTTTTTTTGTGTTTAAAAAAGGTGCCGGTTCTCCAGGGGAAAAGTTGTTGAGCTCCGACTGGAGGTGCTGGTACTGCATCTGGAGGTGCCGGTACTGTGTACCGGGCAGTACCTTCACAAAAAAAGCACTGGGTGTACTTAAGTTACTGGGAAGTGAGTGTGTGTTGGCACATAGGTCTTTGGACTAGGGCATCTGGACCACTGAGACCTTCCAAGAAGGGATGCCAGACAAGAATGTTTCCAGGGAGTGAGTCTAGAGGTGGAAGAGAGCAAGTGCCTGGAGTTCCCTCTGATCCAGAGGAACTTAAAAGCATGAGCACAATCACAGAAGTCTGGTGAGTCTGAGGAAGAGGGGGAGATGCACCAGGTCTGTGACAGCTTTTTAATCTCTGGCTCATGAATATACCTCATCTGTTGAAGAGGGTGCTAGTTTTGTCCTGCCACCTCATTTATGAGTAGTACAGAGTTCCCAGCTGAAAATCTCAGGATTTAAAACTTTTCTACTAAAATTAAAGTTGGGAGCAGTTGAGTTTTAATTAGGATTGTCAAGCGATTGCAAAAATTAATTGTGGTTAATCTCATTATCTATTTAAATATTTTTAGATGTTTTCTAAATCTTCTAATATATTGATTTAAATTACAACACAGAATACAAAGTGTATAGTGCTCACTTTATATTTTTTATTACAAAACATTTACAGCCTCTTCCCAATTTACGAACCAGTTACGGACCAAGCAGTTGGTCGTAACTCGATTCGTTCATAAGTCGGACCCCATAGAGTTACACGCGACCGCGCTGTTTGTAAGCGCGGATTGCGTTCGTAACTCGGGGTCCGCCATTTACGACAGCCTCAGTTGTAACTGTGAACGGTCGTAAGTCGACCATTCACAACTCGGGGACCGGCTGTACACTGTAAAAAAAAACAAACAAACAAAAAAACCCCTTCAGTTCATCTCACTGAAGTATTGTAGTGCAAATTCTATCATGAAAGCTGAACTTAAATTCTTCTATTCAAGAGAGTCCTTTTTTAGCTCAGTCCCAGCTGTGAGTGGCACAGGGCCAGAGGGGGATAGACTTTGCCGTGGGCAGTGCAGAGTTTGGGGGGCTCAGCCCCCCAACTACAGGTGGCATAGGGCTCGGGTGAGGGTCAGCCCCCAAGCTCACGGGAAGGGGTCAGCCCTGTAGACCCCACCATAGGCGGTGCAGAGTTTGGGAGGGGGGACTCAGCCTCAGAATCAGATTTTGGGGGAGGGTCAATCCCAGCCCCAGGAGGCAGAGAGGGGGTGGCTTGGGTGAGCCCTGTCACTTGGGGGAGACAGTTTGGGCAAGACCCTTCCCCTCCCTCCCCCCCCGCTGTTTTATTTTAAGAAATATGGTCACCTGGGAGGGGAGAGGGTCGGGGTCTTTACTTTTCTTGTTTACTTTGGAACCATGGCTTCAGTTTCTTTTCCTCCTTTCTGGCTGCTTTGTTTTTCCATGCGCCCTCTGGAGGTGGTTTGCGCCTTACCAGAGAAGCAGCTCATGCTGGTTTGCTGACCTCTGCGATTAACATGAGTTAATTTTTTTTAACACGTTAATTCTGCCCTACGTTAATCGCAGGCACTAACACCCACTAATTGATAGCCTTAGTTGTAATGTGTCTGGATCTGTCTCATGTGTTAGCTGTTTTCTGGGTTGAGACTCTTAATTCTTGGCTTCTCTTTCTTGCTGAGACACTGAGTGGTACATGCTCTGGTATGATCCTCATAGCCTGCTTAGATATTGCTTGGCAGATGGTCAGATGAGAAACCTTCAGTTTCTAAAATTCTTTCTGGATCAGGGGTGGGCAATAATTTTTGATGGGGGTCCACTTAGTGAATATGACCCTGAGGGGAGTGGGGAATGATGCTTTGCATGCTGCCTGTTCTTCAAACAGGTAGCTCCCACTGGCCAAAAATCGGCCAGAGGGATTGTTCTGGGGTGGGAACAGCGCATGAAGCATCACTCTCCCCTTCCCCACATTCAAAGCACTGCAGCATTTGCTTTTCTGAAGAGCATGCGGGGGCAGGGCAAGCAGGGAGTCTGCCTGAGGCTCTCTGCTGTGTCCACAGGCTGATCCGGTGGCTTGGTGGGCCGGATCTGGCCTCTGGGCTGTACTTTGCCTAACCCTGTTCCTGATGGTGCATGGATAGTAAGGTTTACTGGGTTCGTGTGTGGGAAAATGCTCTTTCTCCTTATCTCCTGCACAGCCCAGCTCAGCCCATAGACAAATCATGTCGCTTGCCTAATCCAAAAGGCTAGAGAATAGGGATATTAGCATGTAGACAACTACGTGATTAACTGATAAGCCTGGGCTTATTGGTTACTTCTGTTGACTACATGTATTCCTCCTCCCGCCGCCTCTGTATCAGAGGCAGCAGCGTGGGTTGGCAGGGGGCTCCCTGGGAGTGGAGCCAGGAGCGCACTGGTTGCTGGACCCCACCCCGGGAGACTATTGAATAGTTGGGTATCTGCTAAAATTTGATGTGGTTACACAACTATTCAGTTATACGCTATCTAACATCCCTACTAGAGAAAGCCAGGCTGGAGAGGCAGGGAGTCCATGGCAAGGAAGCATGTTGTTCTACTGAAGGGAGCACCTGAAGGAGCCGTCTAAGGGCAATTCATCAAAGGCAAGAAATGCTACAGATTGAACCTCTCTAGTCCGGCATCCTGGAGATCTGACCAGTGCTGAATCAGGAAATGTGCCAAACCACAGGAGATGAGTATGGCCTAGCAGCATTACCAACACTCCCACTGCTTACTGGGCTCTTAGAAGACATTGAGGGGTAAATTAGAGCCAAATAACTGCACTGTAAGCCAAGGCTGGTGGCTGTAAACAAACTTTATGGGACCGCAGGAAACAGCCAGACCCACAATAAGCGAAGCGAACGTTCGGCTAACTGAAGTAATTCTAGAGCATGGATGTTGCTGGACCTAAAGAGGTAGGACGAAAAGGCTAAAGAGGTAGGACAAAAAGCCAGATAAAGGATCCAGTGGACTATTAAGATGGCAGTGAGGGACCATTGTGGTCAACTCTACAGAATACTCCATAGTCCACACATTTCATGGCCTGTTTACAGAGGCCTTAGCTAGCTGCTGGTTTTCTAGTTAAACTTACCCATGTTAGGGGTTGTTTTTTTTTTCCTGGGGGCAGCTCTAGTTCTCTCTCCTATCTGCTAGGTGACCACAGTTCTGATTGGCAATTCCTGAGTCCGGTCATGTTGAACATAAATCCTCATGAAGGAGTCAGGAATCTATCAGCATACCCTCTTCCAAGACTTGTCTCTGACAAGGAGATAAAAGAAGCTGCAGCCCTATGGAATAGACAAAAAGATTAAATCTGCCAATAAAAGTTGGTCCAAGAAAAGATAGTGCCTTGTCTACCTTGTCTTTCTCAAATAGCCATCATACAGCTATCCTACTAGTTCTGCAGAAATTTCCTTACCTCTGCCTTGTATCTCGGTCTGATTCAGATAGGGTAAAAGTTCAGAAGCCCTGCTCCTCTCCTTGCTGCCTCCTGAAAAGAATGCACATGAGAGGAGAGAAGGGAATACAGAACATGGGGCACTTTAAGCTCAGTCATAGATTCTCTTTCAGACTCTTGCTAAGTGTGTTATAAGGATCTTTGTACCTACTCTCAAAGCACTATTCTCAAAAAGGCAGTGGCCAAGAAAAGCTGTCATGGAGGCTCAGGTTCTTCTTCCAGAGAGGAATGTCAGTTGACTTGACCTCTAAGGAAGAGGTCAAGGCAAGTGACTTGACCTCTAAGGAAGATCTCTGAAACAGATTCAGCCGTTCAATCCACCTGCTTGACTCAAACCATCCTGGAATAGACAGAATTACTGTCTAGCTTCCTCCCAAAAATAATCACTCTCAATACATGGGACTAAGTCTTTGTTTATCTCTGCCTCTTTTCATGCTTGGTATTCTCAACCAGGGCCATGGCCAGCAATATACACATGCCTTAGTACCCAAAAAAAAGTAAATTTGTGGAGTAAGCACAAATATTCCTATTCTTGCTTTCCATATTTTAATTTAATGTTAATGCTTTTTAGAGGGAGCTGGCTAGATGACCTAGCGATTCTTTCACATATTTCCATGATTTTAGGTAACTAACACTCTGGATCATTGTCCACATAACCCTTGGAAAATGAACTATGAGGAATTTTTAAAATAAATTATCTCTTGTGGTTTTTTTAAACCATAATCTTATCTCATTGTCAGGAAGTCAGATTACTTGACTTGGTTCCTGTGTTAAAATGAATAAACCATTTCCATGAATCAAAAGGAGTGCCTGATCTGGAAATTATAATAGTAACATTTATCCCCAGATGAAATCAAGTATATACTATCAGTTTTTCGTATGCTTCCAACATGACTCATTGCTGATGTGGATGATAAGGCTTTTTCTTAGGTTTCACTTAACCATGTTAATTCCACTTTTAGTTTGATTGTATTGGAGTATCATGGAGTTCTGCCAGGCTTTGTGATGGCTAGGGATGAACATTATTACCTCTTCAGCATTACTGCTTCATTTACAGTGGGGAGTAAATAGAGATTCTGCTTCTTTAGATGATCCCTTTTAAATATTAAGAATGAAATCCAGAAACTTTAAGAAAGCTATAAAGGGAATAAATTTTTGATAAAGTACATAAACCATTGTGCTTTTTCTGGATGGGCAGAGTTGGTGATTGGAAGGAAAAGAACTGATTCCTTGCAAAAATAATTGAACTGTCTTTTATTTGAAAGTGTGGATCAGTTAACCATAATTTCCAACATGTTCAGTAGCCAGTATTTTAAACATTTTCATTATACAGGATTAAGGGGGTGTGGTTAGATGTTCGGCTGCATGTGTGTGTTCTCCTTCTGTACGGCCCTAGCTTTGTGCAGTGAGCTGGTTCAGCAAACTGCCCAATGACCGTGAGATCCTTTAAGATACAAAAGGCACTCAGCCAGATTTATTGCCAACAAAGCATGGTCCTACCTCCCCTGATCAATGTTTACAGTATGCCCCTGACAATGGACACAGCTCAGTGAATGGCAGAATTTTCCATTCTCTCCATCCCCTTGGCTGGCCAAAGACATTACCTCTGAGATGCATTTTTATACATCAATAAAACAAATTACATATTGCCCCATACCTGTATGAGGGTGCCACCCATTGCCTTGAATCTGTAAGTCTGATCAAAACTTCTCTGTCCATCATGTCATCCTGACCTTATCCTTAAGAAAGGTTGGCTTGTTCCTGTTATCTTTGGGGAATGTATTTGGTGTCAAGGTGTCCTGGTAACACCTTTATGGAATATGTTTGCATATATATTCTTGTGCCTAGCACTACTTAGGAATGTGTGTTTCTGCAGTATTGTCCCAATTCTTGCCAGAATCTATAAGCAGGAGCTGCCTCTCGTAAAGCAAAATTAATTTGTGAGCGTCTGCAAAGTTTTGACTCTGCTAACTGAGGCCTCGGCTCTCATACCAGGCCTCTGATAAGCTTTTGTTTCAGGCTTTCTTTCTACTACAATGGGAAATCACTTATAGCCCCATTGTGATACAGGTTGGTGCCTCCCTGCTCAGGCACCTTGGCACCTTAGAGTTCCGGAAAAGGGATTTTGCCCAACAAGGGACATCAGGCCTCTGGGCTCTCCCTGGGCTCCTCTCCTGGCTGCCGCTCCCGGAGAACCTGGAGGCCTGACCTCCTCTGGCTCACCTGCCTGGCTCTGCTGCCCCCATCCTGATTGCAGAACTCTGCTCCCTGTCCCCAGCCCTGTATGTGGTGACAGCTGTTCCCGGGGCTTCCTGTCTCTGTCAACCTGACCTGTACAAGGTGGCAGCTGCTTCTGAGGGGCAACCTGGTTCCATGCAGGGTGGCTGCTGCTTCCGGAGCTCCTTGCCTGCAGGTGCCTGGTCCCACCCAAGGCAGCAGCTGCTCCTGGGAGACTCTGGCTCCTTGCGGGGCAGCAGTCTCTCCAGTCCCGGAACTCTCTGCCCACAGGTCACTGGCTTTGCATGCTGCTGCCATCAGAACAGCTCTACTCCTAGCTGCACTCAATCTCTGCGACTGGGGCATTCTGGTCTAGCAATATCTGTGGTCCTGCCTGACCACATATGATGCCAGACCAGAGAGTCCCAGACAAGAGAGGTTCAACCTGTACCATTGATATCAGTGAGATTATTTTTGGAATAGTGATACTCCAGCTGAGTAAAAATTTAGCTATTTGGTCTTTTAATTTTAAAAAAAGTATCTGAAGTTTGAGTAGTGTGGCTCTCGTGCACATGACTTCTGCATTGATGATCAAATTTACTTGAAATTTGGAACTCTTATGAGGAACTCAGTACAAATACCATTGGCATATGCCACTATCTCCGCTTTATTACAAGCGTTTTGCCAGCCTTTTTGCCTTTTTGGCAGCACTTGTTCATTTTGTGCCACATGAAAGGATTTACCAAAGGTTAATACCCAGACATTTGGTATTTACAGAAAAATCACTCACAAAGTAGCCGTATAGTTCTATTAAAAAACTTCAGTCTATTGCCAACTGTTATATGGGTAGGTTATGGCCCATCTCAATGAGAAATGTTGGTTCAGATAAACTTAGAGAACTATCTTGGTGTCAGGGTGGTTCTGTAGAGGTTGTCTCCAATTGCAACAACTCACCACCACTACACCAGGTCTCCTTCACCATTACCACCATGTTTTATTGTATTTTTCCAGCAGGTCACAGCTTGTATTGTTGTTTACATATACTTAAAATCCCTAGATAGTTTCCCTGCTTGCTTCTAGGGAAGGGAGCAATACCAGCTGCATGTAGACCTGTTTACTTCAGGCTCCTATCCCCCTGCACTTTCTTCCCATCAGTTTATGTAATCCCAGCTGCTGGGGTTGCTGCCCTTGAATTAGCGTTTGAGCTGTAGTTTTACTCAGTTGACATCTTCTGTCAATTGCCTGACTTCCATTTAGGTCCCAATTAATATATATTGGTGGGTATTAAAATGACGAAGTGCTGAGTTAGCTCCTGATATAGCACACTCTGTTGCACTAGGTTTTAAATGGTTACCCATATCATAATATCTGAATGTTTGTGGTGGTGATCTTCATTGGGGCTCATCAGTATGCCCTACTTCTGAGTTGCAGTGAATAGAATGATTTGTTAATATCTAATAACTTTTCCTGCTGTGGTGTTTTTTGTATTTGTTATATTTTCCAATAAGCCCCAATTGATGCAATCAAACAAATAATGTTATGAAGCAGAAGTTTGAATTTTATGATGTTGGGAAAGAAAAGCATAAACCTGACTTGTTTAAAAAAGGAAAATGTTTATTGTTATAATTTGCCACCTCTAAGTTTTTAAATATATGTCCAATAATGAGGTTATAAAAACTTAAATATAGAAGTTGCAAGTCACCGCTGGGAAAGGCGCTCTCACCAATGGTTTAAAAAGTGAAAAATATAAGGAAATTTAAACTGTTTTTTCCTGTGTGTTTCCTCTATTTTAAACTAGTAAAATGTAATTATGAAAAGGTGACCTGCAACTACTAAAACATTTTTAGCTAAAGGCGCTAAGAGAAGTTCAGTTTGTGCTGACAGTAGAGTCTTAGATTTACAAGGAAGAAAAAACAATTAACTTCTGTAATGTCCTAAATGTTCCTCCTATATTTGCTATTGTGACATCAGCACATAAAATGGTAAAAAAAAAGTAAGATTTAAATATAGTTAAATAATTAAAAAATATAAATCTTCTATTGATATCTGTCTTGCTTAAAAATTGTCTGGAAAACCAGTTGTTGTAGCTCTGATCTGACTAATAATTCATATTTTTATAGATTCTAGAAACTAATTGACATACACATGAAAAGATGGCTAGATCTAGATCAAGATCACCCAGGTGGAAACACAGGTAAATGTTTAACCTTTATTATGGATTATATTTGTTTTTAGAACATAATTTTATATGGGAGTGTATCAAACAGCCCATATCTGTTTAGGATAGCAGAAAAAAGATATTAGGACTAAAATGTATATTTCAATGAGAATATATAACAATATTTTATAAAATAAATATAATCTGCAAGAGCAAGTTTTCAGAAGTAAATTGTTTCCATGAGTTCTTGCTTACATGGAAATTTGAGACAGATAGTAAGTGGTGATACGTTTTGAACATAAGAACGTCCATAATAGATGAGACCAAAGGTCCATCTTAAGATAGTGGTTAATGCCAGGTACCCCAGAGAGAATTAACAGATCAGGTAATCATCAAGTGACCCATCCCTTATCACCAATTCCGAGATTCTGACAAACAGAGGCTAGGGAAACCATCCCTTCCCATCCTGGCTGCTAGCCATGATGGACCTATCCTCCATGAATTTATCTAGCTCTTTTTTGAACCCTGGTATAGCCTTGACAGTCAACATCCTCTGGTAAGGAGTTCCATAGGTTGACTTACTTTTGTTTGTTTTAAACCTGCTACCTATTAATTTAATTTGGTGACCTCCTAGTTCTTATGTTATGGGAAGGAGTAAATAACTCTTCTTGATTGACTTTTTTTCTACACCAGACATGATTTTCCAGACCTCTAACATATCTCTCTTGTCATCTCTTTTCCAAGCTAAAAAGTCCCAGTTTTATTAATCTCTCCTCATATGGCAGCCCTTCCATATCCATGCCCTGTTCTGAACCTTTTCCAATGCCAAGATACCTTTTTTTTTTTTTTTAAATGAAGTCACCACTTCTGCACGTAGTATTCAAGATGTGGGTAATAAGATTTATATTGAGGTATAAGATATTCTGTGTCTCATTCTCTACCTTTTCCTTAATGATTCCCACCATTCTGTTTGCTTTTTTGACTGTCGCTCACATTGAATGATTAGAGAATTATCCACTAGGGATGTCGATGTGTAGTTGACTGATTAACCGATAAGCCTAGACAGTAAGGAGGGGGAAAGCAGGAGCTAGTGCTGGGGGGAGCCAGCTTAAAAAGTCGGTCATGTCCCCCCTTCTCCCCCCCAGCACTGGCTCTGTGGTCCCGCCTGCCCCCCGGGCCCTCTGGGCGGGGGAGGCTGCCACAAAGCAGCCTTTGTCTGTGGCGGGCCCGAGCTCCGAGCGGACAAAAGGCTGCTCTGCCTCCCATGGAGCAGCCTCTGTCTGCTGTGAGCCTGGGCTTGCTGTGAATAGGGTCTGCTCTGTAGGGCAGAGCAACTGATGTCCATGAGTAGCTCTGGAGCTTTCTGACAGCCGCCCCCCCGCTCCCCCAGCAGCCTCTGTCCACAGGGAGCTTGGATCCCCCATGGACAGGCTGCTGCCTCTGTATCAGAGGCAGAGGGGCAGCAGGCAGCTGGTCTGTGTGGGGAGCTGTTTTTTAAATTGTTCCCCCGTGGACCAGCTCTAGCCTGGCACCCTGTGCTGCTGCCTATGATAGAGAGGCAGCAGTGAGGTGGCAGGGATCTCCCCGGGAGTGGGGCCAGAGCACACTGGCTGCCAGGCCTGCCTCTGGGGACACTAGAATAGTAAAGTAACCGATAAGAATACATATGGTTACTCAACTACTCAGTTACCCGATATCTAACATCCCTATTATCCACAGTGACTCCAAGATCTCTCTCTTGAGTGGTAACAATTTAGTCAGCATCATTTTATCTGTCTAGCTCTTTTCCAATTTGCAATACTTTGCATTTATCAACATTAAAATTCATGTGCTATTTTGTTGCCCAGTCGCATAGTTTTGTGAGATCTTTTGAAGCTCTTCACAGTCTGCTCTGAACTTAACTATCTTGAGCAGTTTTGTATCACCTGCAGATTTTGCTACCTTGCTGTTCACCCCTTTCTTCAGATTATTTATGAATATGTGGAATAGGATTGGTCCCAGTAAGGACCCCTTGGGGATACCACTGGTTCATTTATTCCCACCCTTGGTTTCCTATCTTTTAGCCAGTAATGAATCCATGAGAGGACCTTTCCTTTTATCCCATGACAGCTTACTACATGAAGGCTTTCTGAAACCCAAGTACACTATATCCACTGGATCCCCCTTGTCCACATGCTGCTTGTTCACCCCCAAAATATTCTAGTTGATTGAGGCATGGTTTCCTTTTAGAAAAACCATGTTAACTCTTCCAAATAAATTATAGTTCCAACCAGTTTGTTTAGTACTTAAGTTAGATTTGTTGGCCTGTAATAGCCAGGATCACCTCTAAAGCCCTTTTAAAAAAGTGGCATCACATTAGCTATACTCCAGTCATTTGGTACAGAAGCTGATTTAAAAAATAGGTTACAAACCACAGTTAGTAGTTCTGCAATTTAACATTTGAGTTCTTTAGAAATTTCAGGTGAATGCCATCAGGTTCAAGTGCTTTATTACTGTTTCGTTTATCAATTTGTTCCAAAACTTCCTCTAAGGACACCTGAATCTGGGACAATTACTCAGATTTGTCACCTAAGAAGATCGGCTCAGGTTTGGGAATCTCCCTCACATCCTCAACCACGAAGACCAATGCAAAAAATTCATTTAGTTTCTCAGCAATGATCTTATTGTCCTTGAGCGCTCCTTTAGCAGCTCAGTCATCCAGTGGCTCCACTTGTGGTTTAGCAGGCTTTCTGCTTCTGATGTACTTAGAAAAATTGCTATTACTTTTTGAGCCTATTAATCCTGCAAGGAGTTTGTGCATGAATGGCACTAGTTTAATTTGAGACAGTCTCGCTTCTACTTAAAAAAAAAAAAAAAACCAACCTCTGGTTAGCAATTAAATGACTGGGGTGGACTGTTGGGATTTATTGGGTAGGCTGGATAAAGTCTTTCCCTGCTGAAGAAAGGAGATGGTTGCATGGTACCAGTTTTGGCAAACTGTCAAAACCACTAGATTTCTTGTTGGCTCCAATAGGTGTGAATGTACCTTTCAAAGGTGATGTGGTATTATGAGTCTGCAGACCACTATTTTGCTGAACACTGCTTTCTAGAATTGAGCTAGTAATTTGAAATGAATTTTGTGTTTACTTAGGAAAAACTCACAAGAAGATAATGATTTTCTTGGAATTTACTTAAGCCTTTTCCAGTAGTTCTTTATGGATTAAACACAGAGTTTGCTGTAAATATTCAGTAACTGATTAGTTTAAATACAAGATGCTTTGATCTGGGATTGCCTCCTAATTCTCAGTGGAGGTTACTACTGTCTTATTGTTTTGGAATGGCCTCTGCCCAGCAGGTGTCTGGAGATTTTTTTTTTTTTAAATGCACAGCTGGCCTTGGCATTTTAAAAAATGAGATAAATGTATTGTATTCAACATGCTTTCATTATGCATTTAAGTACATATGGAATATTTTTCATGTGCAAGTGTCACTTGAATATTTGCATATGAAAGTGCATTCAACCATGTGTTTTTGTTTTTGGTTTTTAACAATGCGCAGAAGCACTATTTAATATATTCAGATATATAATTACTAACAAAAACATGTAAGAAGGCAGAGATTAGAGATGGTTAAATATCTTGATTTATGCAAACTTCCTAATGGCAAATGTAGTTTTGTAGAAATCAAAATTTTCTGCAAGAAAATGTTAATTTACATAACATTTTTTTGTTTTGTTCGAAAGGACATTTTGAAATTAAACAATGCTTCAAAGTGGCATTTCTAAACAAATTTCTGTTTCAGTTTTTGGAATCTGACATTTTGACTCTTCGTATTTTGGTTTTTGAATGTTTAGGGTCCCTCCATTTTCAACCCCTCCCCTTTTGATTTCCACTGGAAAAATTTGAAAAATGTTAAACAACTGAGTGCTTTTTACATGTGCTTACTGTTTTCCAACATTTTCTAGTGTAATAGAAATGGGGGGCCGGGGAGAGTTTTTAAATGAAAATTTTGGAAAAACTGGGTTTTTTTGTGTTTGTGTTTTTCCGTTAAAAATTGGATATTTTCCTATGAAATTTTTCGTTAGGGGAAAAGTCAGGTTGTAATATAGGTTTTAGCTGAAGTACACTTGCCCTGGACTTGATAATTTTGAATATTTTGGCTTCTTTAAATTATGAAGCATATTTGTTCTAACAATTTTGTATCTGTTTTTTTGTAACAATTAAAATGGAATTTTTTTTTTCTTATGTAGGTCATTGTCGCCAGCATTTAGGAGCCCAGAACACCATAGACAAAGGCATGCTCATATTAATTATGACTGTGACTATAAAGGATTTAGGAAGGATCTAAAGAAACCTATGTCTTGGAGAGTAGAAGATGGGAAATATGGACAGAGCAATTCTAGATTTGCATCACATGGAAATAACCACCACAGAATTTACGAACATAGATCACCTTCACCAAACTTAAAAAGAATTCCTTTAGAGGATACATATAGTCATAAACCTTACAGAACACATTCATCAGAGAGAAGTGAAAGCAACAAGAGATTCCAGTTTCCACCTAAATACTCAGAAATACCCTACAAAGAATATGACCGACCCGTTTACCCTCACAAAATGCAAGAAAGGTATATATCTGAGGACTTAAGAGTCACCGGAGATGGGAAAGGAATTAAACCTTTTCACAGACCATTAGGGGCTTCAGGTAAATTTGAAAGAAAATGGCATGAAGCTGAAATAAGACACCAGAGGTTACAAGAAGACAAATATGGTCAGTCACTCCGAAGAGCTTCTGAAGAATTTACGACCAGGAACTCTTTGCAGAAGAGGTATAGGAATAAAATAATTAAACCTGGGTAATGTGGTGTAAAGCGTCAAGTGAAAGTCTGTTTTTGTTATAGGTGAAGATTTCCACCTTGAAAGGCATTTATCCATTTGTAGTTTAATTGTGGGCAACTGGTGGTAGAGAAGTATTTTATCTTTTTAAATAAATCCATGTACATGCTAGAGTATAAAAGGATCATATTTTCCTTTTAAGTGCCCCTGCACTTCTGTACTCTGGCTTGTGGGATTTTGGGTTAACTTTCCACACATTCTGCATATAAGGCCGTGCTATCCAACATTCTGCACGTAAATTCTCGCTTTCTTCTCTAGTGCAAGTGTAAATTGCTTTATGTCAACACAGGTATCCTGAAGATCGTGATTACAGAGAGCATGGGCATACATCTAAAAGAGCTAAAGAAATTGAGAGAGATGACGGAGAAATAGCAAGAAATCAGAAATGGAAGCAAGATCGGTCTTTTCCACCCTACCAAAAAAAGGAGGAGCAAAGAAACCTTGGTTCTCAACCTCATCGGTCTGCTGAAAAGGAGTATACAAAGAGTTCTGTTACAAAGATAGCATATGACTATAGTCACAAACATCATAGACACCTTGATGGGACAAAATCTTTTTCTGATGATAGAGCTCAGAAGTATGTAAAGCAGGAAGACCAAAATTATAATTTTCCTAAGGGTGCTCGGAATAGCAAAGAGTTAGATCATTGTAGTGGTGGAAGAGTAAGACGGACTGAAGAAGGGCATAATGAAACAACCATTAAGTATAGTTCAGAGAAGAGCTGCAATGCATGTGCTAACTCTTACAAAAATGATGTTGATCTGAGACCCTTTAGTAACACAAAGAAGGAAAGAGTAAGGAATGAAGGGGATTTCAGAAAAAAAATAGATTCTTCCAATAGCCATCATGACACAAATCATACGGTTTCCGATGTGAAAATGTCAGATGTCACTCCTAGAAAGGAGCTGCTCACAATCAAAGTGGATATGAAAAAAATGATAAACAAGTACAGGTACCTATTCATTCTTCCTTTCTTATTTAATTTGTGAATATTAGAGAAATCAAAGATTCTTAAGGTGGTAATTAGGGCAAAACAAAGTGATTAGTTGTTCCTTCATACAAAACTTTCCAACTCTAATAACTTACTATTTGTTGCTCTGAAAATAAAATAGTACCTGATTATAAGGATGTGGCAGAAAAAAATGTGCTTTTTTTTCCCTTCCACTGAGGTGCATTTACCTACCTATATACGATTAAAAAAAAAAAACAGGTACAAATCTGGTTTTCTTTTTTCTTCTGGAATAATCATTTAGAATGGGATTTTCGTTGACTTTCACTGGGAGTTGGGTATCTACTTGCATTAGGCTCCTTTTGAAAATTACAGCCTTAAAATGGGTCTGATCTCAAACACCTGAGCTCTCACATCCAGTCAAACTGCAGAACAAAATGTTATATTTATGGGCTGTATAATTAAAATGTGTTGAAAAATATTGCTGGGACAAACTAACATTTTACCCCAGGCCAGATGGTATTTCTGTAACAGCTCTGAATGAGCTTGAAAGTGAAGTCACTAACAGCTATAAAAAATATGACATTATCATAATCAACCACTGTGCCTGAGCACTGGAAATAGCAAATGTTGGCGCTAACTTGAACCAATCAGATGTACTTAAGTGCCAATAAATTAACAGATTGCACTATAAATACCTAGATGGAAATTACATGGAGGGATAAACCAGTGTGACTTCTTCAGAAGTAATCATGCTACAGTATACTAGAATTATTGTAACATATTAACATGATAATGAATAAAGGAGAGATGGTTTCTCAACAAAAATTGCTCAAAACAATTTTTTGGTGTGGCTCTTCGCATTAACTGCCGCTGTTTTGGTGCTCTTCGTTTAATGGGTTGGCCACCCCTGGTTTATATAATCTGGGCTAGAGAACTTTGACAGAATCCTATACAAAAAGCTATTTTGGGGCAGGGTGGGGGAATTAGTCATGGCCTGAAAGGTAAAGTATTGTGATGAATTATAACTTGCCTGAAAGAAAACTATTTACAGCTTGGCAAAAGATGAGCAATTGGGTGTCATAAGATTGTTTGCTAGGACTAGTGTTTATTAATGAACTGTAGAAGAAGTTGAACAGTTAACTGGAAAAATATTGTGAATGATCATATTTTTTTCAAGAAAGAGTTAGAATCACAAAAATTAGATACAGATGTGGAAAAGAACATCTACAATTATATAAAGTAGGAGATACATTTTTATAGGGGAGACAAACAGTCATACCTCATTGCAAAAGCCAGTTTCTGGCAAATGTTAGGAAGAAATTTCCTGCACTGGGTGAGCTGCTGATTTTACCTGGTATAGCAATTCTTGGGTTTGTGATGGGTTTTCTGACAGGTGAACAATAAATTGATGCTCTGGATGTCTGAGTGGTTTACATTGATAAACTACATCAGTCTAAGAAGTACCAAAATAATAAATAGTCAGAAACTCCTCGTATATCATGGGAACTAGTCCATAATATTTTCCCCTCCCCATCAAGGTTTCCTTGTATATTTTTTTCTGCCTGAAATCAGTAATAAAATGTGGAGTTCTGTTCTTGATAGAAGAAAATAGAGAGGTGCTTTCCAAAAGCAAAATTTTAAAAATCCAAAACAATAATGTGGAACACGGAAAGGTGTTCTCTGTGTGCTTTCCTAAAATACAGTAAAAGCTCTGTTATCTGGCATTTACATAAGGAGAAAGCTCAATTAACGGGTATTTCTGATATCCAGAAATACAAAATCTTCAGTCTAGCAACCAGTACTAGTATACTGCAATTATGCAATTGCATATTTTGCACTCTACTTTTATGCAAAAGAGGCAGAAGACAAGTAAACAATCTGAAATCATGGATTTAGTCAAAAAAAAGCACCTTCCTGGTTGTGTCAAACGATCATTATAGATTCAGCCCAATCTCCTTATATACCTTCTACATCTGCAATAAGTGATGTTGATAGTGCCTTCTGAATCAAAGATTAAATTAGGTTCAGTATATTTTAGTGTTGTGTGTTTTTAGCGACCTAGACACATGCTATGTGTTGCTCATAGTGTTATGTACTGTAATAAGATAACCTACTGTATAGAAAACTTTACCTGTATACACCTAAATGCTTTGAGTGCAGTACAAGTATTGGTTTGTTGAGTACCTGTATACTGTGTTATACTTTTTATTGATGATGTTGTATTCTAATTCTAATTTCCTAATTAAAATTGGTATTCCATTGGTGAAGTATAACTCTGTTAACCAAAATATTTGATTAACTGGCACCCCTTATTTCCCTAACATGCTGGATAACAGAGCATTTACTGTAATGACTAAAGCATTCATTTAAAGAAAGGTAACAGAACAAGATTGTTGAAAGTATTGCTGTTCTCAAAATAGTTTGAGAAACAGCAGCAATTTTGGAGACCACCTTAATTTACAAATAATTAAAACTTACTTATTAAAAACACCAGATACTTGCTGCTTCTTTGATATATTGACCAGTGAATTGGATTGCTTATAAGAAGCCAGGCACCAAACTTTTTGATTATTGGATCATTATTTGAGGGGATGATAGTGGGAGGGAATAGCCTGGGCTAATGTTTTTCTTTCTTCCTCTTTGTAACAATCTTTTAGGTATTTGAAAATTATGTCCACTCTTTCTTCTCTTTTCCAGAATAAATAAACTTTTTCAATCTTCTTTAATAGGTCATTTTTTTTCTAGACCTTCAGTAGTTTTTGTTGCTCTTCTCTGGACTTTTTCCAGTTTGTCCACATTTTTTCCAAAATGTGGTCCCCAGAACTGGACATGCCACTCCAGTTGAGGCCTAAACAGTGTGGAGTTGAGCAGAATTACTACTTGGGTTTTGCTTACAAGAGTTCTGCTAATGCAGCCCAGAACAATGTTTACTTTTGTTGCAATAGTGTTAAACTGTTGACTAATATTTAGCTTGTGGTTCACTATGACCCCTAGATCTCTTTCTGCAGTACTTCTTCCTAGGCAGTCATTTCCCATTTTTATATTGGCAGCTGATTGTACCTTCCTAAGTGGAAAACTTTGCATTTGTCCTTATTGACTAATGTTTGATTTAAAATGTGAGTTTTAAAATTTCTTTCCCTAAGATGACATTTTGTCTTGATCTACTCTTTATTTTAATTTTTTGTTAATTATTGCAGTATCTCTGAAAGTTACTAAATACATTTATGCAAATTTATTCTAGGACTACTTCTAGCCATACTGTGGAGCGGCAGATGTCACATGATCTGGTTGCTGTTGGCAGGAAAAATGAAAATTTTCATCCAGTGTTTGAACATATGGAATCTGTAACACAAAATGCTGAGAGCAACCCATCAAAAGAATTTACTCAGGAAATTATCACTATCATTCATCAAGTTAAAGGTGATTATAATATTTCATGCTTGTACATACAAACTAAATTAAAATGTTTTGGTATTTACCAGAATACTATCTATTTGAATACAAATAGCACAAGACAAGTAAAGCCTCATGCAAGCTCTAAGCAGTATGTGCGATGGCTGTGAAGTTGGGCATGTTAAGGTTTTGGTAATCTAAAATAAAGGAAATCTGGTGGTGTGCTGCTAAGGGTGCAGGAAGACTTTTTGCTAGAGGAGCGATCAAATTGAGCTGTTTGTCAAGGAAGACTTGAGTTTCTGTCCTGAGTGAATGTCGGTAAGGAGTACTTGGAGGGGCTTGGCAGCCTGGAGAAGATGATAGGATATTGGGCTCTTGATTGTTTAAAGGTAGGGTTAGAAATGGGCTGCTGGGGAAAAAAAGCAGTAATTACATAGTGTTTTATATTAAGTAAAAACAGAGTCGATTTGCATTTTGTTTATAGTAAAAACTAAATACAGAACTAGGGCTGCAGTTCTGTGTCATAATCCATATACACAAACTATTTCACCAGTGTAGAGTGCTGTTGACTTCAGTGGGACATTCATGTGCATCCTGGTATTGCAAGATAGGACTGATGTGTTTCAGTGGAGAGACTGGTTCCTCCTGTATAACTTTTCTTGGGAAGAAAGGAGTGAGATGAGATGTACAGCTGAAACCTCTCTAGTCTGGCACCCTCAGAACCTGACTGGTGCTGAACCAGAGAACTTGCCGAACTATGGGAGTCAATTTGCCTTGCAGCATTATCAACATTTCCATTGCTTACTGAGTTCTTAGAGGACATTTATGACTTGATTAGAGCTAAATAAGGGCACAGAACACTGAGAGCCAGGACTGGTGGCTGCGAACAAACTTTATGGTACTGCAGGAAACTTAGCCACATATCATGGATGTGGCCATCTGGCTAATTAAAATCATGCTGGACCACAGATGTTACTGGACCAGAGAGGTTCAACCTGTACTTTGTTTTATTCAAAACTATTAGCCATTTATATTTGCTGCTCCATTCGTCAGTTTAATGTTATTAATTTTGTTGTAGCACTACTTCTGTATCATACTTGATTGTGACAATCCATAGTTTCCAGTATTTAAAATATTGTATGGCTAGAGTTGATAAACTCTTAAATCCCTTTGGGTTGACATTATTATTTACTGTATTAACAACAATGTATGTAATCATTCATTTTTAATTAAATTAAAGTAGTAGGATGGCTGCTATAGTATGTGTATAGTTTGTAAAAGTACTATCCTTTGAGCAGTGAGAGTTAGGATTGGATTTCAAATAGAAATTATTTTGATTTAATATTAGTATTTAGTGTTATTTTGTATAGTTAATACTTAAATAGCATGGTTGTACAACTGCAATACAAACAATAAAGTAATATTTTTTCATTTAATATATTTTCACAGCAAATTATTTTACATCTTCTGACCTAACTTTAAATGAACGCTTCTCAAAAATTCAAGATAAACCAGTTGTAAATTTAAATGAAGTTAAAATATATTCAGATCCAGAAATTCACAGGTAAAGCAAAAACTTTGTGCTATTATTTATATTGATTAAGGTACTTAATTGTTTCCTGTATATGTTCAGCTTAATGTGAAATATGAAATAATAGCATATTTATTTTAACAACTTATAGTTGACTTTAAATTGCATAGCATGAAATTGTGTAGTATAATTATTTTAAGAGTGACCATAATGACAGTGGCTTTTAGTTCAAAGTGATCGTTCTCTTCTGTGTTCTAAAGTATGACATTACCCTTATATAATTTTGGCTTATTACTTCAGGCGAATTGATATATCTCTGGCAGAACTTAAGAATAAGCGAGGTATGCCATGTGAATCTGGACAGGTATGCTAATTTTTTTTTTTTTTTTTTATGTTGAGAATAAGTTACAATGATACTCTGTTAGCACTTCTGATGCACTTTTTTCATAAACTTGTAACTTGTCCGTAACATTCCATTATTATATAAATATTGACCCATCAAACAATGTTAAACTAGTTTAATTTTTTTAACATTTTTTGCACGTAGATTTAGAAACTGAATCTTGATGGTTCAGGTGCCTTTTATTTCTCTGGCCACTGAATAGGCAGGCAAATGTGTTCTGTGCTAAATAGAGTGTTCAAAAATTTATGCTGTGCTTTGTGAACCCAGAACCATTTGAAAGTGGTTTAAATGTTCAGCTGATGCCAGTTAACCTATGGATCCAGTGTTGCACCTGTAGTTATAAAAAGCTCTAACTTCCTTCCCCTTCCCTTCTCCTAAGCTAAACAGTTGTCCTGAGTATTTCACTTTTTGTAGGCCATGGCACTGTTTACCATAGACCACAATTGTATTGTCAGTATACATTAATTTAATAATTATAGCTGTAATTATATATTGTTTAAAAATGTTAGGCTCTAGTTAAATATGGATCAAGAAAAGTATCCAAGCTTCAAGCACTGCACTGTATTTCACATTCGGTGCTTAAAGCATTTGGGTAAAAGGCATCCAGCAGAGGATACTTGGGCAGTGGTTTGTGATATCAGAACAAGATGCAAATAAGGAAAGTGGGGATAGAGGACCACATGGAAAAGCCTATCTTAGGCTTTGGATCATCCAATCAGAAGTGCTCAGATCTTTCTCCAGAGAGGGAAGACAAATCATTGGTTATAATAGCCAGTTCAGAATGTCATAGTTGTCTATTCTGTGTTAAGAAACATCATGTTGAGCTATCAAGATAGCTTAGATGTGGCTGTTTAAAAGACACATTCAAGAGCTAAGCCTTTGTTACCAATTTCAGTGTTGGGAATCATTGCCTTTTTAAGGTCTGATCTCCTAGTTTACCAGCCTCTTAGCTTCTGGATGTTGAGCTTGATTCTTAGTAGGTTTATGACTACTCCTTTTGAATTTTGGAGATCTGTTTTGCTCTGTACTGTACCTCTTCTTCTTCCCCCCACCCCACCCCCCCAAAGTAAAGTTGTTTTGCTGGTAATTGAGTAAAATCTAGACTTTAATGATGGACCTTTCTTGTTCAGTATTTTCCAAAGAGAAAGTAATGCAGCATCCTTAGTTAATGCTTCTGAATAATCTGTAGATATGAGCGTCATCTAAAATAAAACTTACATGTATAGATTCTGTTTAAAGCTTCATATTGTGCTTAGAAAGACTAGCTCAATAAATTAAATTTAAAAACAGATGTTTGAAAAGTAAGCCATTTTGGAAGCAATTACATTTGATTACTTTGATAATAAGACCAAAGGAGAGGAGATCTCTAGATTCTTATTCAGATGGTTAAAAATGACAAGTAGTCCTATGGCACCTTAGAGGCTTAACAAATATACAGGATCATAAGCTTCTGTGGGTAAAACCCACTTCATCAGATGAGTACTCATATCATATATTTGTTAGTCTTTAAGGTGCCCCTTTAGTTCTCCTCAAGCATCCCTGAGGTGGCAGAGCTGGCTTTTTGCAGCTCACTCTGTTTGGAACCATGTACTTTAACTACCTCACTGACCAGTGCCAAGCCAAGTTGGGCCTGCCATATTAATACAGCTGGGAAGTGGGAGCTGACCTCCATAGACCCAGTTCCAGAGTAGTTGAAGTAACCCCAAAACAGCTTCTTTTCTTCAAAACAAAGCCCCCATTATTTATTCAATCACTAACAGTACAAAGTATACAGATAAAGGATAAACACAATAAAATCCTACACAATATTTCTCTTTACCTAATCCTAATTGCAATCTCTCACATAATTTAGCAAGTTCATTTGTCTCCATCTGTTGGTTATGAGAAGTTGACTGCCACTACTTCAATTTCTGCTTTTGTCGTTCTTCTCCTTATTAGCCTGTCAATTCTCATTGACTCCTGGAGCAGACACTCTTAACTCCCTTTCCTTTGTTAAGGCCTAGGGTCTTGTAATGATTTAGTGTTCCCTTTAATATTTCTCTTTTCTCAGCCTTGATAAAACTTCTCACCAGAATTGAGTCTGGGAAGCTTTCCCTTCATGGCCATAAGCCTGCCTATTGTGTTTGAGTATTTGATAGGATATGCCTTATCTTGGCCATTATAAATGCAGAGTCATGTGCTATATTAATTGATATAGATATTTCCCACTTCATTACACCAGGCCTGAAAGAGTGCTAGCACCAAGTGGGACTTGGAGCTTGTTCTACCAGAGGAGCCACTTTCCCAAATTCTCTCATTAATGTACCTTTCTCTGTGAGGATGCCACTTGGAATTCCACTGATAGCTTTATTCAGTACTTTTATCTCAACTTCATAGTGAAGTAGGATGCTCATTTTCAGAGGGTTAAGTATTGTGCCCTCTTCCTGCTTGATAATCTACTATAGTGCAGATTTACAGAGGTAACTACAGAAAGGAAAATGGCAGCTTAATTACCAGTAACTGGAGTTCTGTGCTTCAGATCCGGTTAATTTGGGATCTTGTAATAAGTAAAATGAAGCAGAGAGGATCAGCGGATAGTTGCAGAGTTGAACTCTTTATAACCAACCTTTGTATGCATTGGTCATTGTGTACGTCTGCTTCCTTCCTGCCCTCAGATGGTTATTTTTCTTTAAAATGGGTTTGCACGCACAAGACAAGCCACAACACCTGCTGTGTGGTGTTGTGGCTTGATTTTGATCAGTTGATTTTATATATCCAATATAATTTCAGTAACATTTCCCTTCCCATAACTTAGACTATTGTAAGAATTCTAGAAGATCCAAATGATCTACGTCATGATATAGAGAGGAGGAGAAAAGAGAGGCTGCAGAATGAAGATGAGAGAATGTTTCACACAGACAGTGTAATTCAAAGGTAATCTGCCTTTAGTGTGTACATCTGTATGCCTGAGTCGGGGTTATCAGAATTTTTTGCATCTGTTTTTAAGATTTTTCCACAATTTAGTTCAGATGTGGTATGCTTCCTTTTTGTAAGATTGGTCCTTGAATTTTGAGTCTCAAATTCCGTTATAAACACTCCTAGGTCTTATTCTGTACTGGTTGAACCTCTCTCCAGCAGGACCATGGATGTTGCTCGGTCAGAGAGACCCGTTGGAGGGCCAGAGGCAGGAGCTCTGCGGGGTTGGAACCCAGCCAGGCTAGCTGCTGGGAGCCCTGACGTGGGAGTACAGCTGAGCTGGTGGCAGACAACTGGAGAGCGAGCAGCCTCCTGCAGGGCAGTAGTCTGCTGCAGTGGGGCCAGGAGCCCTGGCGATGGGGACTGTGGGCTGCTGCAGCAGCGTTGGCAGGGCCAGTGCTGCCCCAGTAGGGCTTTCAGGTTCGGGAACTCTAGTGGCTGAGCACTGGTCTGCCGCAGTGGGGCTGGGAGTCCCGGTGGTGGGGCTGCTGGTGTTGCCATGGCAGGGCCAGAGCACCGGCGGGAGGGCACTAGTCCACTGGGACAGAGCTGGGACCCCAGCAGCCAGGACTGTGGGCTGCTGCGGCATGGCAGCAGGGCTGGTGCGAGGTGGGAAGCCAGCTGGGAAGCCAGGCCAGGAGTGGAGCTGGACAGTAGGGCTGGTGGCGGAGGGCCAGAAATGACCTCCAGTAGTCCAGCAAAATCCCTTCTTTGGGGCCACTAATGTCCCGAGGGTGCCAGACCAGGGAGATCCAACTTGTAGTAACAAAGAACAGCTTTGAAAGAGAGAAAAGCTTAACTTTTAGTAAAGGTGAACTACAATGTCAAAATCAAAATTAAGCCTTCTTTCAAATATTCCCATTTGTCAATAGGGATGTCAACATGTAGACGTCAACACGATTGACCAATAAGCCCGCTTATCGGTTAATCTTGTTGACTACTTGCATTCCCCCGCTCCTTGCTGCCTGTGTACCAGAAGAAGCAAGGTGGGAGGAGTGGGAGCCAGTGCCCATGAGGAGCTGCCTTAAAAGCTGGCTCGCACAAGCACTGGATCCACTTGCCCACCCCTGTGCTTCTGCCTCTGATAGAGAGGCACCAGTGCAGAGGGTGAAGAGGGGAGGTGGTGGCTGATATGCATGGGGAGTTGACTTTCAAGCAGGCTCCCTGTGCATGCTGGCCCCTTGGACCCACCTGCCTCCTACAGAGGCAGTGGGGGAGAGGGGCAGGCAGAAGCCAATACTGGGGAGAGCTGACTTAAAAGCCAGTTTTCCCCAGCACTGGGTCCTTGGTGCCATCTTTACTCCCTCCCTCCCTCCCCCCCCAGCCTCAAGCAGCAGCTTCTGTCTGTGGCAGCCTTGGCTCTCCATGGACAGAGGCTGCTCTGTGGCGGCAGCCTCTGTCAGTTGGGGGTCCAAGCTCCCTGTAGACAGGGGCTGCTGCCACCCTGCGCTGTATCAGAGACGGGAGCACGGAATGGCAGGGGGCTCCCAGGGAGTGGGGCCAGGAGTGCACTGGCTCCCACACTCAGGGACTATTAAATAGTCCACTAAAATTTCATGCGGTTACACAACTATTCAGTTACACTATCTCCCATCCCTACTGGTCAGGCTGGGGGAAGGAGGAAGGAATTCAATTAGGATTTTTTTTTTAACCTTTTAAAATTTCCTGTTTGTTGTAAAATTTTCTTGGAATTCTTTGGTTCACTGACAGTACTCTGGAACAAATTGTTCTGTGTAACTACCACTATTTGTGATGTCCCCTCTGGGATACCTTCAGTGAAGGCAGGAAGCTCTAAGAATATTTTAGAGATCTTTTGAAAAAGATTTAGTTAAGCTTATTACTGCACTGAGTGCCTCCCACTGTTTGATTAGCAGGGACATTCAGCACAGAAATGTCTGTTTAACTCAATTGTACTACTTTACTTGTTAACCTTAAAATTAACCTGAATATACAGAGATGACTTCTTTGCACGGAAAAGAATAATTGTGAGGTAAACTGCCAAATTGTAATAAAGCAGGGCTTGATTTGATGATACCTTATAACATGTCATATGTATTTTCAATACAAAATCTCTTTAAAAAATAATTTAGGGCTTGGACAGGTTGCAGACTTAGGGTACATCTACACAACAGGGCTAAAGTAAAATTCAGCTACGCAACTTCAGCTACACCAATTGCATAGCTGAAGTCGAAATAACTTAATTCAGCTCTTTGGGCTGTCTGCACAGCAGGAAGTCGAAGGAAGAATACTCTTGCCTCGGCTTCCCCTACTCCTTGTGAAATGAGGGCTATTGTGAGTCGGAGTAAGAAGTCCTCCATCTCGACATTATTTCAAAATAAAGGCTTGTAGCGTAGATGCGCATTTTGTTGTTTTGGTATAACGTCAGTTCTGAAATAACGCTGCTGTGTAGAGAATAAGGAAGGTATGGAGAAGAAACTAATTTCCTTTCCTTTGTCAGTTTGTAAAAGCATGTTTTCCTTTTTTAAAAAAGTGGAAGAGTACTCTCATAGAAGATCATACAAAATATATTATGTAACTGATTATCTTGACTCGCTTCTATTTGTCTCATCCAGTATGTCAGTGAGTATACTTAGAATTCAATTTATAACTCTATTTTCAAACAATAGAGATTTATATGTAAATGCTTTTAAGTCATACTATACATTCTTATTTAAAAGTAGATGCTAAGCAACTTGAATAGCCAAAGGAAAATAGTCAGTTGTATAGTCCCAAAAATAAATTTTGGCTTGTAGTGACTGCTGCTTTTTTATGGTGAATCTTTTTAGGCAGATGTTGACACTACTGTATTTCTGGTGGTCTGTTTAGGAAGGAAACTGAAGGATGTACTATCAGTAAGCATTTTTTTGTGTACTGCATAATGTCTGTTTTAATTCAGAACTTCAAAAATTATGAATTTTATATGGTTTTATTTAGAAGACTATTTAGTGGTATTTATTCTAATGAACTATTGTTTTTCTATCAGGAGAGAATATAAAAGGCCTTTTTAAAGCAGCATTACACCTTTTTATGCGTTTGAAACTGCTAACTATAAAACCCAGTCTTACCCTTCAGGCAGTTATTTTTTAGCTTTATATTTAAACTGTACATAAGAGACCAATGTGCAATTATGAAATCAGAAACATCTGCAAATTTTGTAGGAAAATATATAATTTTGTATAGGATTTAGAGAAGAAATGTAGTTTTCCTTTGTGCTCGTTGCTGCTTTTGATGACTTGAAATGCCAAGGATTCTTCATTATTCATACAGTTATTCTTCCTATCCTGGACTTTTATAGGTTTATATTTTATTAGCCCAGACAGGATCATTTGATTGTGTAGTCTGATCTGCATAACATTGGTCAAAACCAGATTTTTAAAATTCCATTTTCAGCATTTTTTCTTGTCCCTTCTTAATCCAGGGTGCTAAGAGTATGTTGTATTCAGTATTTTAGTGATGACTTCAAAGGGACTTGCATCCCTAAATCATTTAGGATATGTATACAGTATAGCTTATGTAAACAGAACTTAAGTTGCTCATGGGTATGACTAAAACAGAGACATACTTTACACTGATATGAGCACCAGTGTGGATAGTGTTGTGTTGAGAGAGAGCTTCTCCCACCAACATAGCTTCTGCTGTTCGTGGAGGTAGTTTTAGTATACCAGTGTGAGAACTTTTTCCTGTCAGAATAGAGCCTCTTCACCAGGTGTGATGCAGTGGCACATCTGCATCAGTGCTGCTGCACTGTTGTAGTGTTGTACTATGTGGACATGCCCTTGTGTGCTTTTGAAAATCCCCATTAATTGTACATAAATAGATGCTAGATGTTCTACACTGTACTAAATGGGGCATGAGGAATAGTTCTTGTGATCTTTAGTTCTAAAAATGCAGACTTAGAATCCTAGGGCTGGAAGAGACCTGAGGAGGTCATTGAGTCCAGCCCCCTACTCAAAGCAGGACCAATCCCAACTAAATCAACTTCTTCCACTTGAACTAAAAAAAACCTCTCTATTTTATAAGAGCACTAACAGAACTATGTTGGCTAGCCATATTAGGCTGAGACAATTTCCAGCCTTAGAATAGTTAAAAGACCTAACATATACAGTACCAGCCAGCAGAGGGCAGGAATAGTTAAGCACATGAATTGCTGAATCGTTTGTACAGAGATTTTCAGTTGTATGAAGAAGATTTAAAGAAAGCACAAAGAATCAATAGATTGCCTGTTTATTAATCTGTGTCCCAAGTATGCAATATTAATTTCATTTAATTTAGGTTTCAACAGCGAAAATGGACCACTAGTAATTTTTCAGTGTGCCGGTATAATTTTTCTTTTATACTTTTATATAATATAAATGTTTAAAATAGCTTGGTTTTGAAATATTGCTGGGTTAGTTTTCATTGCTTTTTTATTTTCTGTATCCAATCAGGAACGATCACAATTGCAGCTTTTCAAAATTACAGAACTCTCGAATTGATGGATTCCAAAAATCTATAAGATTCATAAAGCCACCTTTCAGAAAATTTATTAGAAAACCTCTCATGGTAAGTTGAAATAATAGGTCCCTTTCCTTGTCTTTCTCTTCTATTTCCCTCATACTCATGTTTAAAATTTTTGCTGTGTTGTTTGGGGTAGCATGAATTTTAAGTCTCTTGAGCCCTTGTCATGTTAAGTTTCAAAAGATGATTGGTTATATCTTACAATTTAACGCAAATGCATTTTATCTAAATAGTACTGAAGTTTATTAGTCATAGGTAAATTCTAGTGCAGCTTGACTTTCAGATGTTACAACTGTTAAATAGCGTACAAAAAGATATTAGCTTGCATGAATTGTGACATTATTCTGATTTAAAATCTTGCTGCTGCTGCTGCTGCTGCTGCTGCTGCTGCTGCTTGATGCTTATGTATCACTCCAAACATCTTGTACTGGCTTTTTACTTTCCTGGCATGGAGATGGCTATTGGGAATCAAGAACACTGTTTGATTTAAACTTGAAACTATTTACAGTGAAGTCTGAACATTTTCAGGAGAGTCAAGAAATGGGGAGATCAGTTTCTAACACAGAATAATCAGAGCAAGTAATTGCAATTATAACTTATCAATTTCCACAGATCATGGGGAATTATGAAATTAAAACTTGTTTTGATTGCAGCGTGTGTTCAAGAAATTTGGTGATGCATTACATTTTCCCTTCATAGAATAGGCATATGAAGTCTGGATTTATCAGTCACCATTGATGGTTACACGCTGGCTCCTGCCCCGCTCCTGGGGAGCAGTGCAGGGGGCGTCAGGGGCAGCTTAAAAGCCAGCTCCTGGCATGTACCAGCTCCAGGGTATCAGCTGGCTCCCTTGGAGCGGTGCCAACAGGTGGGAACCAGCATGTGTTAAGCCCGGCATGCACCAGCTCCTGGGGAGCTGGCTGCTGCTGTGTGCTGTAGGTGCATGTAATTGTGGGACTACTGAAATTTTCAGCAGTTGCATGGTTACCCAATTACCTGCTTTTTAACATCTCCATCATAAAATACTTCCACCTAAAATACAGATTAAAGGGTTTATTACCAAGTGATTCATCTGAAGTCAAATATAATAATTTTGGATGACAAACACAGGGACAGAGCTAGCCCACACTCCGGTGGCTGAACAAAGCACAAAGTGCACATCTTGCTTGAATTAAGTATCCTCCTCTGCAGAGAGATACCCTTTTGTTATCAGAAAGTTAGATTCTAGAAAATACAAGAAAAAAATTCAGAGACTAGAAATAATTTGACATAATTAAAATTCATCATTTAGGTAAAAACTCGTGGTACCCTATTTAGAAGAAGCCTTTACTGACATCTCCATAATGAGTCTTTTTAAACTAAAATTTGTATGTTAAATTTGACAAAATTATAACCAGGGGTCCAGCGCTGACCTGCAATAATTAGAAAAAAAAAATGTTCCCTCTGAATAATTTATTTATAGATAAATGGTTATAAAGTGTTTACTAAGGACTTATCTATACTGGGAACTTATGTTGGTATGGTTGGTGGTGTGAGAAATCCACACCGGTGAGTTAACACGTTCAACACTGGGTTAAGTTCATGAAAGATATCTTCTGTCGACCTAGTTACCATCTCTCAGGGAGGTGGATTAACTAAACTAGTGGGAGAACTCCTACCATCAGTGTAAATAGTGTTTACACTGAAGTGCCACAGTGGTGCAGCTGTAAAGCTATAATTGGGTATAGAAATACCCTCAGATAAATAAGTGACTGTAAGTGAAGCATTGAATAAGAAAAGGCATGCAGAAAAACTTTTGCTCAAATAAGGACAGTGTAAACTGGAACTCAACTCTCAACTTCCTGAATTTTCAAATGACTTCTTTCGTGCATGTAGAATAAATAAATAAAAATAACAAATAGGAGACATCTAATTTGTGGTCTTCTTCTATTTAAAGTGTTGACACATCTTGTCAGTATTTTAATGTCAAACTTCATGGGTTCATCAAACTTTCCTTTAGTCTACCAGAAGTTTGTTTTCATTATTTGTTTCACCAGCTACTAAAATGCTTTGGGGATATAATTTGGCAACTCTTTAACAGCTCTGACAGTGCTACAGGATGTGAATAATACTTAATTCAGAAATTAAATTGAAGTTACACATTTCAAACGTGAGAACTCAGCTTAGTGGTTAACAGAATCTAGGCAAATCAAGAGCAGTTGGTTCAAATGGGAACTGAGTTAATGCATTGTCTGTCAGGAGTGCAATGAAAACTTTATCTTGACATTAGGCTGCAAGAGTTAGAAAACTGCAAACCAGGGAGTTTTTGGACAGCAGAAAATGCTTTTTCCTTGACACAAGTTCTAGGAATGATGAGTTGCTGAGTAAGAAGCAATGGCAGCTATGAAAGAACAGCTACTGAATAATGCAGGGCGTCGGGAAGGATAGGAAGCCAGCCATGTGCTAGCCAGTTTTAAGTTGAGATTCCTGCCACAGAACAATCTAGACTGTCAGCAAAAATTATAATGAGTTAGTGCTAGCCAAATGTTTTAAAGTGATTAAAAGGGCTTTTAGGGAGAGCACTAGAGTATTTTTTTTTTTACCAGTCCTTATTAGTCAGAGTTCCCAGTTGTGGCAGATTAGCACACAAGAACCCCTTTTAGACCTTGTCTTGCCCAGGCACACTTGTGCTTCCTTTCTCCATCTATCTTCTTTTCTTTTTCTATTTCTGTGTTGGTTTTTGCCTTTTAAAATTGTTTCCATTTTGTTCCTTCTTGCTATTTCCCCACTTAGGGTATGTCTAGACTACATGCCTCTGCCAACAGAGGCATGTAGATTAGGCTAGCCAACATAGTCAAAGAAGCGGGGATTTAAATAATCCCCGCTTCATTAAAATAAACATGGCCGCCACGCTGTGCTGACGATCAGCTGATCCGGCACAGCGCGGCAGTCTAGACGCGGATCTGTCGGCTGGGGAAGCCTTTGCCGACTGATCCCTTATGCCTCGTGATCGTCAGCACAGCGCGGCGGCTATGTTTATTTTAATGAAGCGGGGATCATTTAAATCCCCGCTTCATTGACTACGTCAGGTAGCCTAATCTACATGCCTCTGTTGGCAGAGGCATGTAGTCTAGACATACCCTTTAGCAGACATGGCATGTGCTGCTAAAATAGCCATTCATGGGGTGTATCCTTGTGACTGGGTGGCAGATAGTCTTGGAGATGAGCTGAATGCAATGTGAAAAGAACTTTGCCTGATGGGCTGTAGTTTAAGCCTGATCTCTGTACAAATGAGTGTATCTCACAGAATTACAAGCTGTTGCGGGGGGAGGTGAGGGGCCAGATTGTTCTCAAGGAGCCACCTGTAGCGTTAGCTTAAGCATAATTTTGCAATGTGCTTTTAAGGTAGATCCAGAGCTATATAAGCTTTCTTGGCATCCATGTTCTTTGGCCTAGATCCCCTAGAGCCGTGGTCACCAACAGGTCGATCGCGAGGCCTTGACCAGTCGATCGCGAGGCCTTGACCAGTCGATCGCGAGGCGACCGGGCCCCTCCCCCCATTTTCCACCCACCCCCGAGAAGCCCCAGTACTTACCTCGAGCGAAAATGGAGGTAGTTCCGGCTTCCCGCGGGTGGATGGAAGTCCCACAGCTTAGCGCCACTTCCGGGACATCCGGAAGTGCGCTGGCTGCTTTGCCAGGAGTGCTACGGGAGGGGGCCCGGTTCCGGAAGAGGAGCACGGTGATTTTCCTGCACCGGCGCAGGAGGCGTGAGTTGTCCCCGGGGCAGGCGCGCGCGGGGTTTCCCTGCACCGTGGGGGGTGTGTGTGTGTGTTTCGGCCCCGGGGCAGGTGCGCGCGGGGTTTTCCTGTGCCGGGCGGTGGGTGTTGGCCCCGGGGCAGGCGCGCGTGGGGGGGGTCATGCCCGGCAGAGGCGTGCAACGGGCTTCCTTCTTTTCGGGGAGGGTCGGCCCGGAGGAGTGCGGGACGGAGGCTTCCTCCGTGGCTGGTGTAGGGACTCCCTGCCCCAAACCTGTCCCCGCCCTCCTGCCCCTGTTCCTCTCCCCTGCCTGCCCCTGCTGCAGAAACCTGCCCCGCGAAACCTGCCCTCCTGCCCCCTCGCAGAAACCAGTCCCCACCGGCACCCTGTCCCCTACTGCAGAAACCTGTTCCCCTGCTCCCCTCTGCAGAAACATGTTCCCCCCCCCGGCACCCTGTCCCCTGCTGCAGAAACCTGTCCTTCTGGCACCCTGCCCCCTGTCCCCTGCCCCCACTGGCACCCTGTTCCCTGCCCCAGAACCCACTAGCACCCCTCCCCAGTACTGTGTCCCCTGCTCCCGACTGACTTTTCTGTGGGTCAGTGACCCCTGACTCAAGGCAGGTTCCCTGCCATTCTCATAAATAAAGATAATGCAGAAACTTTTTGTGTTTGACATAGTAGTTTATTTAAAAATGAAGCCTGGCCAACAAACCCCCAATTGGGGCCAAGCCCCCATCTGGCCACAACCACTCCCGCATTCCCCCTTCCCCAGACCCTAGATCTGAGCCTTTCATACACTGGAACCCCCTGCCCTGAGCCCCTCACATACCCCAACCCTGTGGCTTGCTTAGTACCCCAATCCTCCCCGGCCTGGAGCCCCCTTCCCGAGCCAGTGTCCCCTTCTCCATCTCCTCCTGCATCCAAATTTCCTCCCAGAGCTTGCGCCTCTCACCCCTTCCCACACCCAAATCCCTCATTCCCACCCCAGAGACTACACATCCTGTCTCAACCCAGCAAGGGTCCGGCTAGACTGCAGGAGTTTTTCAGGATTCTGGAGATATCCCAGAAAAACTCTTCTGCATCCAGGGTTGCATTTGTTCTTCCACTTTTTTTAGTGGAAGAGCAAACATTCTCTTTCGGTCACCCCTATATTCCTCTTTCCACGAGGAATAAGGGGGCTTCCAAAAGAAGGGGTTTTTCTGACATTTGGTCCAATCTAGACAGACCAAATGTTGGAAAAACCCCTTCCTACAGAAGAATTTTTTTTTTTAAAAAGCAGCAGTATAAGGATTGGGGATAGCAAGTGATGGAGAGGAGGAGAATAGAGAAGGCGGGGCTTCAAGGAAGGGGCGGGGCTTCAAGGAAGGGGCGGGGTGGTAGATCTTGGCTTGGTCTGTCATTTAAAAAGTGATCTTGGGTGTAAAAAGGTTGGAGACCACTGCCCTAGAGTAATCTGGCACTTTTTGGGTTGGAAAATACAGCAATAGAAAAGAATGAAAGCAGCTATTTAAAGAACTGAATGAAAATAATGATCTCAAAATGGCTCTAATATTAAACTCCTTTTCAAAAAGATCTGCCTTTAAGAAAACCTAAGTTTACACAGATAGAAAGTGGGATGAAAACTACACAAGTTCTTCACAAAAAAGCAGGAAATGAAATAAAGTAAATTAAATATGAACATACACAAATCATCCAGTCTGCATAATATATATTCTGTTAAGGGAATTTGTAAAACTCAAGAATGACATTTCTGAAATGTCATGAAAACTCAGTATTTGCCAGATTCTTAAAAAAACAAAGGTAGAGTTGGTCTTCAAAATGAAAAGTGATCCTAACATTAAATTTACAATCAATTCCATCTCTAGTAAAATATAGAGGTGTTGGGGTGGAAGCTGTCAGCCTTGTGTGGGTCTGCCCTGCAGGGCCAGTGGTCTGAGGGCTGCTTTCCCTGGGACCCACTGGGTAGGAGGGGGTATTGGTCCACAGTTAACCTGTCAAATGCTGTGCTTAACTGGTTTAACTTTTTAAACAGTTTACATCCCTAATTGGTGCTTTACAATGCTGTAACTTGCTGTACTAAGGGAGAGGAAGGGTGTTTTTTCACACCCTGAGACAAAAAGTTAGTGCTGTAAAGTGCCAATGTAGACTTAACCTGAATGTCAAAAGAACAAAAAAATCATGGGCAGTAAGCAGCATTTTTTGGCCGATATTCTTCACTGGTAATTTATCGACTCACTCAAAAGTAGGAAAGGGGAATTTGAAAGATTAATATTTGGATCTTAGCACGATTCTGTGAGATAATAATGCTTTACTACCAATGCACATTCATGTAACCTTGGATATGAGTATTGTTATATGGATTCAAAACTGGAAGTAGGATCTTTTTTTAAAAAAGACAATATTAAATAGCGTGTCAGGTTTGAAGGATATATTTTGTGGATTCCTGTTGATGTTGGGTCCGGTCTAATGAAATCTTCATAAATGATCTAGAACTGGGTATATGTTAAAGGTGCTAATAAAAAGGTGATCTTGGTGGGTGAACTGTTGCAGATAGTCACATGAGAAGAAGAGATTGTGGGTAATAATTTGATGGTGAAGTGATCTAGAGAGATTAAAAAGATTGTGTGGAAAAATGCATGCTGATATACAGAGGAAATGCAGATATGGGAGGGAGAAACCTGAAATGTTGGGGGTTTGTGAAAAGTAAATTAAGTACAATATCCCATTGCATTATGGGAGCAAAATAGGCCAGAATCTTTGAGTTGTATAAATGGAGGTCATGTTATGGAATAGTAAGTTCTTCATCGAGTAGTGTCCCCGAGGGTGCTCCACTCGAGGTGCTGGGCTCGTCCCGGCGCCGCAAACCGGAGGAATTTTCATTAGCAGTAGGCCCCCTACCGGACCACGCATGCGCCACTGCCTCTTCGCGCCTCTCAGCTGAGCGCGGTCCGGTCCTGTCAGTTTCTCTCCAACCGTCCGCAGCCGCAGACGGAGTTAGATTAGGCTCCCTTCTCCTCTCTGAGGAGAAAGGGATATCTCTTAGTTAGAGTTTGTTTTTCTGATTAGTTAGATAGTAGTTATCAGTTATAGTTGTTACTAGTTGTAGTTCCCTTTTTCCTGTGTTTGTTGTTTTAAAAAAAAAAAAAAAAAGCCTTTTTTCTGCTAGCGGTCAGTCAGTGCCTACTCGGCATTTACTTGACTGAAATTGACAAAAAAAAAAAAAAAAGGACTCAAGAAACAACCATGCCAGGATCACCTGGATTCAAAAAGTGTCTTCAGTGCCAGGAGGCTATGCCGGTCTCCGATGGGCACTCCCACTGCGTCAGGTGCCTCGGAGACACCCATGCCCCGGCGAAGTGCAGCCATTGCACGAAGCTGACAGCTCTCACCAGAAGAGATCGGGAGCTGAGACTGAGAGTCCTTCTATTTAATAAGGCTCTCCAGGCTCCAGAAGTCTCCGAGCTGCGCTCTGCAAGCGGGGATCGTCCTGGGCAAGAGATCCCCCACGGGATCCAGAACACGCTGGGCGGCAGCACGGACAAACCAGGGACCTCTGGCTAGTCGCCGAGGATCCCTGTGGACAAGTCGGGCAAGGGCCGTAGTTCCTCAGCCCCAACCTTAGCCCGCCACAAGGACTCCGCTTCAGCACCCACAAAGGGGTTGCAAGTGGAGTCGGTGCCGGCAACGGCTCCAACGGCCGTTGCGAAGCCGGCAAGGGAAGCCTCGGCACCGAGAGTTTCTGCGCATGCGCGGCGGAGCTCAGCTGTGCCGGCACCCGCAGCGCCTTCCCTGCGTGCTGTTCCATGCTCCCCGGTGCCAGAGGCACCGGCACCGGACTCAGCACCGCAGTGGGAGACTCTGCCGGCCTAGCCCTCGGCTCTGACGTTATCCCCGCATTTGCAATCAGCTGATCCAGCGGCACCGAGCCTGCACTCTGCCAATGATCACACTACAGAGGCTCCTTTCCTGCCTACCATTCTGCCACAAGCAGCTCCTCAGCCTTCCCTCAACTCCTCAGTGCCAACCAAAGCGCAGCACAAATCTGCACGGGTCCGGACACCATCGCTGACACTGGACCGTGTGACCTTCTCGCCTGGACCTGATTCACCTGCCTCGTTCCATTCTGGTAGCCATCATCATGTTCATCGTTACACGGCCCCCAGAGACCGCTACTGTAGGTCACCTCGTCGCTCACTGCCACGTCGATACTATCAGGACCACTGCTCGTGGTCTCCTTCTCGCCACGGTCTCCAAGGCTTACAGCATGTTCTCGTCGATATGACACATTGAGAAGACACAGCCGTTCTCCTTGCCACAGCTGGTGGTATGACCGATGTTATCATGAGTGCTCTTCTTGTTCATCTCACTGCAGAAGGTATTCGCGGTCACGGTCACTGCAATTTTCTCGGCCTCAGTCTCCACACGGTCCAGACGAGTCTACGCCTTATGTTGCCCCACCATCCTCTGCTGGAGATGTAGATTCAAGCTATCAGGAAGATAAGCAGGACCACACTCCTCGTCAGGGGCAACAGAGCCCTGATTCTCCGGCACAGCGTTCCTCTTCCTCGCTGGATGAAGCGGTGGTCCCTGGGGACTTGTCTCCTACGGAGGACCACAAGCAATTCCAGGAACTCTTCAAAAGGGTTGCTCAATCCCAGGACATCCAGACCACGGATGTGCAGCAGAAACAGCATCGGCTGCTAAAAAATTTACAACCTTCCCAAAAGTCGAAGCTCGCCTTTCCCTTTGATGATGCTATCCTAAAGGTTGCCAACGACATCTGGCAGACTCCGGCCACATCGCTACCAACTAATAAGAGGTCGGACAAGAAATACTTCATAAGCCAGAAGGGTATGGAGTTTCTGTTAACACATCCTCAACCTAACTCCCTTGTTGTGGACGCTGCACAACAGAGAGTAAAAACGTCTCAGACCAAAAATTCCTCAAATGACAAGGAGGCCAAACGCCTGGATATCTTGGGCAGGAAAATATATTCCTCCACCACTTCTGCTCTGAGGATGTGTAACTTTGCGGCACAACTAGCAAATCACGATTTCGACAACTATTCGAAACTAGTCCCTCTATTTGAACACTTGCCGGATTCCAAACATCAGATTCTCAAGGCAGTGATACAAGAGGGCTATACAGTCGCCTGAACAGCCTTGCAGATTGCGCTCGACACGGCTGATGCAGCCGCTAGATCCACAGCTTCGGCCATAGTCAAGCGTCGGGCGTCTTGGCTACACCAGGCCGCTGTCCCAAAGGAGTTGCACGCCAAGGTGGAAGATTTGCCCTTTGATCGTAAGTCACTCTTCGCCCAGTCAACTGATCAGGTCTTCCACTCGGGCAAGGATACACGTACAACCTTGAAGACACTGGGGACGTACACACCTCCCTACAAGCATTGAAGATACATACCCTACAACAGGCAAAGGCCATTCTCTTATGCGACACCTCGGGCCAAGCCATATGATCAACAGAGACCAAAGCAACGTCCCCAAAAGCGGCGCCAACAGCCTAACAAGGCGTCCGTCCAGCAGCAGGGCCGGCAGCAGGTTTGACGCGTTGATCGAGGGACTTTGGACCACCCCATTGACAGAGACTCCAGGCATCACAGAAGGTGTATTCCATCATCGTCTCAGGCCTTATCAGCATCGTTGGGCTCTCATATCCACCGACCGGTGGGTTCACGACGTAATCACTTCAGGATATGTCATTCCCTTCACTTCTCTTCCCCCTCCTTCCCCGTCCCTTTTCAGGGACCCCTCTCACGAGACTCTTCTCCATCAAGAGGTCTCTCGCCTACTCACATTAGGGGCAGTGGAGAGGGTGCCGACACGCTTTTTGGGGAGAGGATTCTGTTCTCGCTACTTCCTCACCCAGAAAAAGTCGGGGGTTGGAGGCCTATCCTGGACCTACGTTGGCTCAACCGTCATCTGAGAAAGCAGAAATTCAAGATGGTCACGTTATCTTCGATCATTCCTGCTCTCGACAAAGGGGATTGGTTCGCGTCCCTCGATCTTCAGGACACTTACTTTCACATAATACACCCGGCTCACAGAAGGTTCCTTCGGTTTGTAGTGGGGTCCGACCACTATCAGTACCGCGTACTACCTTTCGGACTGTCGGCGGCCCCATGAGTTTTTTCCAAGACCCTTGCAGTAGTGGCGGCCTATCTGCGGCGCCTCGACATTACAATTTTTCCGTACCTGGACGATTGCCTGCTAAAGGCTTCTACTGTCGACGAGGCCGCAAGCGCAGTGTCCACAACTACCTCTCTGTTTACAGCCCTCGGACTCATAATCAATCTCGAGAAGTCCTTCCTGGTGCCTACTCGCGATCTGGAGTTTATCGGATCAAGACTCGACTCCCGGACAGCAAGGGCATACTTGCCTGTAAAGAGGTTTCAACTCATACAGGACCTGGTGCAGTCAGTATCAATTTCTCCCAAGTCCCAAATACTTACCTGTCTACAGCTATTGGGACACATGGCGGCCACCACGTATGTGGTTCCTCATGCCAGGCTCCATCTACGCAGTCTTCAGCATTGGTTGTTCACCGTGTACACGCCCTGCGTGCATAGTACAAACAGGGTGGTTTCTATGCCCAGTCAGGTCCAAGCTTCCTTGGCATGGTGGGACAGTCCCAACAATATGCTAACAGGGGTCCCCTTTCATGCCCTCAAGCCATCACTACAAATCACTACAGATGCCTCCCTGCTTGGCTGGGGTGCTCACCTACAGGAGCACCGGGTGCAGGGTCTCTGGACGCCCCAGGAGTCGCTACAACATATAAATTTTCTCGAGCTGAGAGCAGTCTTCAATGCTTGCAAACACTTCCTACCCATTATTCGAGGCCACTCCGTACAGATTCTCACCGACAACATATGCACGGTGTATTACGTCAACAGACAAGGAGGGGCACGCTCCCGCTCTCTTTGCGCAGAGGCTGTACGCCTGTGGAATTGGGCAATTCGGCAAGGTATCACCATAGCAGCAGCATACCTTCCCGGCAAGGACAATGTGATCGCCGATACTCTGAGCAGGCATTTCCTCTCACAACACGAGTGGGAGTTACACAGCGAGGTGCTCCGCGACCTCTTCCAACTCTGGGGCTTCCCCAATGTGGACTTGTTCGCCACTCGACACAACAGGAAATGTCATCAGTATTGCTCACGAGCGGGCATCGGCACAGACTCTCTGGGGGATGCCTTCCTCCTGGACTGGAGTCGTCACCAATTGCTGTACGCCTTTCCTCCTTTTCCGCTCATCCCGAGAGTTTTGGAGAAGATAACATCGGACGGCGCAACAGTAATTCTGATAGCGCCTTTCTGGCCCCAACAGGTCTGGCTAACACAGCTGTCGAAAATGTCAGTTGCCAAACCACGACTACTGGAACAGTTCAATTTACTCTCTCAGCAACACGGCACAATGCTTCACCCAGCCATCGACCGCATGCACCTGACAGCGTGGCTCCTAGCTGGCTCCAAGCATCCGAGCTCTCCTGTTCTCAAGATGTGAGGCACGTGTTGATTAACAGTAGGCGACATACAACGCTCAAATCCTACCTCCACAAGTGGCGTCTTTTTCAGTCATGGTGCTTGGCAAAAGATCTTGACCCTCTTTCGCTGTCTATACAACAGATCCTAGATTATGTGATGCATCTAAAAGCGACGGGAATGGCTATTTCTTCCCTAAGAGTGCATTTAGCAGCAATTTCAGCCTTCCGTCTTCCGGTTGACGGCCATTCGGTGTTCTCCCATCCTATCACCAAAAGATTTCTGAAGGGACTGGGCAATCTATATCCGGCGCACAGGATCCTGCCGGAGCCTTGGGACTTGCCTTTGGTATTGGACACTCTAACCGCTCGCCGTTTGAGCCGCTGGCAACGTGATCTACAAATGCTCACCATGAAGACGGTGTTTTTACTTGCCATTACGTCGGCGCGTCGAGTAAGTGAATTAGCGTCTCTTTCAGCTGATCCATCGTACACGCAATTCTTCAGTCATGCGGCAGTACTGCGTGTCCAACCAGCGTTTTTGCCAAAGATCAACTCTGCTTTCCACATAAATGAGCCCATAACCCTGCCGACTTTCCACCCAAAGCCTCACTCCTCATTGGAAGATGCACGTCTGCACACTCTGGATGTCAGGCGAGCACTGGCCTTTTACCTCGACAGAACTCGGATCTTTAGGAAGTCTCAGCGGCTTTTCCTTTCCACAGCCGAACGCTCCAAGGGCAAGCAACTCTCTGCGCAGCGTATTTCCCGCTTGGTCGTCGCTTGCATCACACGATGTTATGCTCTGCGCAGCAAATCTCTTCCAGGTAGACTTCATGCTCATTCCACCCGGGGCATAGCAACATCTATTGCCTGTCTTCGCGGAGTACCGTTGCAGGACGTATGCCGTGCGGCAACCTGGTCGTCTACCCTCACATTTGCTAGACACTATGCCCTCGGGAACATACTTACCTCTGATTCAAGGGTGGCCCAGGCTGTCTTGTCTACAGCACAGGGGGCAATAGGTCCGAAGCACTCATGTAATGTTGGACCACTGCTGTGTACTCACCTCGAGTGGAGCACCCTCGGGGACACTACTTGATGAAGAAAAGAGAGTTACTCACGCTATGCAGTAATGTCTGTTCTTCGAGATGTGTGTCCCCATGGGTGCTCCACGTCCCACCCTCCTCCCTGCTTCGGAGCTCCTGTTTATATTTTTCAGATGCTTCCGGTTGGGAGGAAACTGACAGGACCGGACCGCGCTCAGCTGAGAGGCGCGAAGAGGCAGTGGCGCATGCGCGGTCCGGTAGGGGGGCTACTGCTAATGAAAATTCCTCCGGTTTGCGGCGCCGGGACGAGCCCAGCACCTCGAGTGGGCACCCACGGGGACACACATCTTGAAGAACAGATGTTACTGCAGAGGGTGAGTAACTCTTTTATTAACAAAGGTCAGATGGGAGAGTATGTGTGCAGGGGTTAGTGACTGTATTTTACTCCAACCCTGCCCACAATCATAAAATGGTTTGTAAACTGTTTTTAATCTAGAATTGTAAAATATGCTAAAAATTTGTGAAAACAAATCAATCCTGACATTTTGTGGTGTCCCCTATAATAAGAAGCTAAATCTTTAAATAAATAGATCTCAAATTGCAACAGATACATTACATTCACATGAATCCCTTTAGTTGGCTCAGTTTTGCTTCTGATTAAAGAATGCATCCTGGGTTATGCAGAAGAACTGTACCAGTTTAGCATAATATCAGCAAAATCAAAGTTTAGGGGAACAAAAGAGTGAACATCTGCTAGTCTTTCTGTTTGGCGTATTGATCATGCAGTCATAGGGTATATGCTTTTGAAAATGACAAAATACTACCTTAACCACTCCCCTTTTAAGTGTATTAATTTTGGATGATACGTAACTATACAGCGAGAAGATTGTGCCAGAGGGGCAGGTTTTCATGAGCAAGCATGGCAGGCAGGCAAAGCTCTAAGAATAGTATTTTTAAAAGACTATTTAAATAGGGGCAGAAATAATTGAAGTTAATAAAAATTATACTTGAATTTAGATTGGAATCTAGCTTTTATGGAGCTGTATGGATATTTCTGCTTAATTTTTGTGTTTTCAGTATTAAAAGTACTTTATGATTACATCATGCTTGACTGGCTCTTGAAAAATGATTGGCTCGGGCATTATATACAAACATTAAAGAAGCAACTGATATTTCTAAGATTTAAATCTGAGTGGCAGGTCATATGGATATTAAGATCATGCTTGTGAAACTAAGAATGTTTTTTATATAAAATAATAAAATGATTGTCTTTGCAACAACTGAAATAATACTAGAAATTTGATGGAAGTTTCATTTTTATTATAATTTGACTGTTGTTAAATGGAGAGTGTCAAATCATTTTGGTCCAGAATTTAATATAGTTGCCATACTGGAAGAAATATGTGGACCATTTAGTCCGGTGGTATGTCTCCTGGCAGTAGCCCTTGCTGTAGTCTGAGGAAGGTGCAAGAAACCCTATAGTATGCAAACTTTCTTTTGTAAAGTTCTCATGCTACAGGTTGAACCTCTCTGTTCCAGCACCCTCAGGACCTGACCAATGCTGAACCAGGGAATTTGCTGGAGCAAGGGAGGTCAGTATTGTCTAGCAGCATTACCAACACTTCCACTGCTTACTTGGCTCTTAGAAAACATTTAAGGGTAAATTAGAGCTAAACAATAGCACAGAACACTGAGAGCCAGGACTGATGTCTGTAAACAAACTTTATGGGACATCCAGCTAACTAAAATGATGCCGGACCAGAGAGTGCCAGACTAGAGAGGTTCAACCTGTAATACTTAATAGTTACAGCAAAGTTTAAACTATGAAATATAATGTTTTATCTCCCTTCCAATACTCTGTTTGTTAACATTAACGGTTTAGAACTCTAGATATTCTAGTTATCCATGTAACTGCCTGGTCACTCTTTGAATCTTTGCAAAGTCTTGCCTTCAGTGAGTTCCACATCCTAATTGCATTTTTTAAAAGCTGATACCTTTTGAATTAATTAAATGCTCCTGTATTCTTGAATATTATGAGACAGAACAGAAGCTCCTGATGTACCTTCTCTGTACCACTCATTTTATATCTTATTACTGTATTGCCTTTTATTAATTTCCTCTGAGCTACGGTCCCAGTCTCTTCAATCTCTCTTCAGATGTATTTTTTCCATCCTCTCAAACATTTTGTCCTCTTCAGAACCCCTTCTCATTCTATAATAATATCCCTTGAGATGGGTAAATAGTGAACACAATATCTATCCCATTTCATATGCATCCTTTTTGCTCAGTATGCAGCTACAGAGGTCTTTACAATGATCCTCAGATTTTTTTCCTGACTTGACACAGTTAATTTAGAAACCTATCAATGGAGGAGTAGTCAAATTTGCCCCTCTAGTGTGCCTTTCTTTGCATTTATCGTAGCTGAACTTCATCTATTTATTGTCTTAGGTTATCTCTCTGAATTCTTGCCTAGAATTAACCAATCCCAATAACTTTGCCATCTGCAAATTTTACCAACTCACTCCTCACCCTTCTTTTGAGATTATTAATAAATATATTAAACACCAGATTTCATACAGTACCATTAGGCACCCCACTCTTTATCCTTTTACCTGATGAGAACTGACACTTACTTCAACTCTGTTTCCTGCCTCTTAGCCTGTATTTGTTCCATGACAATACTTTGCCTTTCATTCCATGACTATCTAGTTTCTGTAGCCTCTTGTCCAGGGGTGGATAAGAGGCTGTTAGTGGGCCGGGATGCGGCCCGCCAAGCCACTGGATCTGGCCCATAGCTGCCTTGCTAGAACCCTTAGGCGGAGAGCAGCTCACGCTCTAAACAGCCAGCTGCTCTCTGCTGTGGACTGCTGGGGAGGGAGGAGGGAGACTTTGCACAGTGCTCCTGCTCCCCCCCCCAGCAAAATCTCTCAGCTCCCATTGGCCAGATTCTGGCCAATAGGAGTTGAGAAATTTTGCTATGGGCAGGGGCAGTGTGTGAAGCCTTCTCCCTTCCTCTCCCCACCCCAGTGCCTGGAGCATACCCATGTGGAGCAGCCATCTGACTGAGACTTCAGCAGAGAGCCTGCCTTGTGTTCCTGCATGGCTGCTGGCTGGGAGCCGCCTAGGTAAGCACCTCCCAGCCAAAGCCTGTCTCTGGCACCCACTCACCCCCTACTACTTGCCCCAGCCACCAGCCAAATCCTTTGTACCCCTTTTCCTCCCTTCTCACAGGTCACAACTCCCTCCCAGACCCTGTATTCACTCCTACACCTCTCCTGCAGGCCAGAATCCTTTCTTGTACTTCTCCCTGACCCTGCACTCCATTTGCCTGCCCCCAGACATCACCAAAACCCTCTGCACCCCTTTCTTCAAGGTTACAACTCCCTCTCAATGCTGCACTCCCTGCTAGAGCCCCTCCCCCAGGCTGGAATCCTCTCCTGGACTCTTACCCCCTCCTGGACCCTGCACCCCAAGTTCCTTCCCCAGATCACAACCCCGTCCTGGACCCAAACTCACTCTCAGACCCCATGCTTCCTCCTATATCTCAGTCCTCTATCCCAAGCTCCCTTCTGCACCCAACCTTTGTCCCAGACCCCCGCACCTCCTCCATAGAAGTGCGGCCCTTGACCACTTGCCAAAATCTTGGAGTGCTTAAAAATTATTGCTCATCCCTGCTCTCATGAGAGATGTTTTAAAGACCTTTTGAAAGAACAATTTTTACCAATTATCTTATCCAACCCCTTTTCTGTTTTAAAAACAAACTAAATTAAACATTTTTTCATGTTTCAATTCAAATAAACCTTTCACTGAATTTGAAACAATTTTCTGCCATATTTGTAACCTAAATAGTAGCTAGTACATGAGAACAAGTAGAGAAGCTGTCAATTTTTGTTTTTGTTGTTCAAATTGAATAGAGTAAAAATCTAGCCTAACTGAAGAAAGAGAAAATAAATTCAGATTTTAATTTTTTCTGTTCTAAATAATGTAACATCTAAACACAAGCAAGACTTTTAAATATTAAATGCATATTTTTAAATTGTCTTCAGCTATCTTTTTCAACTAACATTGTTCTATTTCATTAGTATTAAGCAGCTGTAAGACAGATCTGGTTGCATAATAATTTTGATATCTAGGCACATGGCTGAAATTGCAGACAGTGCTGCTTACTGGAAATATAACATTAGGCTGTAATGCATTCTGGAATGTTGCATAGATAAGTGGCTTTCAACATTTCTGGATTATTGTACCTCTTTCAGCAGTCTGATTTGTCTTGGGTACTGCAAGTTTCACCCTCACTTAAAAACTATTGAGGATACTTCTCTGAAAACACAGTGGCAGTTAATGATTTCCAACACTGTTTTCATTAAGAAAAGGTGTGGATAACACGACAGAAAATATCATATTGCCTCTATATAAATACACGGTATGCCCACATTTTAAATACTGTATGCAGATTTGATCACCCCATCTCAAGAAAAATATATTGGAATTTGAAAAGGTTTTTGAAAATAGTAACAAAAATTATTAGGGATATGGAAAGTTTCAATGTAAGGAGACGTTAAGATATGGATTTTTCAGCTTGGAAAAGAGAAGGCTAAAGAGAAACACGTTAGAAGTCTATAAAATCATGATTGATATGAATCAAATAAAGAAGTGTTACTCTTTCTCATAATACAAGTACTAGGGATCACCAAATTAAATGATTAGTCATCAAGGTTAAAATAAACAAAAGAAAGGTATTTTGTCACAAGTCTTGCCAGAGGATGGAGTGAAGGTCAAGACTGATAACAAGGTTCAAAAAAGTACTAGATATATTCATGGAGAATAGCTCCATCAATGGCTATTAACCAGGAAGGATAGGATGATGTCTCACTTTGACAGAAGCTGGGAATAGGTGTCAGGAAGGATTACTTGATGATTACCTGTTTTATTCAATCCCTCTGGTGCACCTGGCATTGGCTACTTTCAGAAAACAGGCTCCTGGGCTAGATGGACCTTTGGTTTCACCCAGTGTGGCCATTCTTATGTCACAGCAGACTATTACTGAAAAATTGCTTGCTTTCTTATTTTTACGACATAATTATTAAAAATAATTGGAATGAAATATAGTATTTATATTTCAGTGTATAAAATATAGAGCATTATAAACAAGTCATTGTCTTTCTGAAATTTTAGTTTATACTGACTATGCTAGTGCTTTTTCTATAACCGGTTGTAAAACCAGGCACATATATAGATATGTTGATGTATCCTGAGGAAGACCTCTGCGTACCCCCGAGTGTACACTTACCCCTTGTTGAGAACTACTGACATAGATACTTTTTTTATGGGTTTTTTTTTAGAACACTAGAACTGTTTCAAAAATGAAAAAATTAGTTATGTTTGAAGGAAATAGTCCCAACAAATTCATACTTTTTCAAGCATTAATGATTGATCATTAAAAGAAACATTACGATTGTATGGTGGATTTTCAGTTGTTAAAAGAAGAACTTAGCATAATTTAAGCTCTGCCTATATGAAACAATTTCTATTAACATGCATCTGGAAGATATATTTCTATATGAAAATATACGTAATACATGTTGGATGTTAAATGTTCTAGCTCTTGGAAGCTGTGCTGGAAACTATGGGAAAACAGTCAAAATCAGTTTGCCCTCTTTTTGTTTTTGTCCATGTACAGAATGAATTTTGTTATGTGCACCAGCATGGAGATGATGTATGACACATCACCCCCATATTGGTGCACATAACAAAATTAATTCTGCACATAGTCGATCCATGATGAGAATGAGGCTGAGCAGTTTGGCGCGTGAAAGGAGCTCAGGGTTGGGGGCATAAAGGCTCTGGCTAGGGGTGTGGACCTTGGGGTGGGGCTTCTGATGGAGTATTTGGGATGCAGCACGGGGCTCCAGGATGGAAGGGTTTTGAAATGCAGGAGCAGGATAAGGGCAGGAGGTTGTGGTGGGGAGTGAGGTCTGGGCAGGAGTTAGGGTGATGGATGGAGTTTGGGGCTGGAGCAGGCCACTGGGGTGCAGGGTGCTTACCTGGGGCAGCTCCCATTTGGTGGTGAGGAACATGTAGCTCCATGCTGTCCCACGCTCACCTGCAGACACCACCCCGTCCTCGCCCTCCTCATTTTCTTTTGGCCATGATTCCCAGTCAATGGGAGCCATGGGGGCAAAACTTCCCAGCATTTGCAGTGATGCAGCTCCAGTTGGGAGGGGAGGGGCGAGGCAGGGGGGAAGAACAGCAGTACATAGAGCTGCCTACCTATACCCCAGGACAGGCTAACTTAGAACATAGGCTTTATGGGCTGCAGCCCAGGCCTTGGGCTGGGCTCTTTAACCCAGAGCCTTGGGCTGCAGCACCTAAAGCCCCTTTCTTTATCTGGCCCTGCTGCTGGGGCTGGAGGAGCTCACCTCTCCCCTAGCTGGGATCAGAGGAGCATGCCTCTTCTCCATCCCCAGCAGGGAGCTGAGGTGGCTGGAGCAAAGTGGCCTCTCCCCCAGCTGCTGCAGCTCTGTGTGTGGCAGGCTTGTTAGGCAGCCACACAGCTTAAAGGCAATGTTGGTCAGAGTGCACAGGTAAAGCAGCAATGAGAGGGAGTGCTGCTAGTGGAGGTGCTACATTGTTTTATGTAACCAAATCCTGTTTAATGCCCACACACTCGTCAGCTGTAGTTACAAACACCACTTAGTCATGTTACTTGCTTCTGAAATAGTGCATATCTCTAGGGTAGATGAGCCTCTCCTATTGCTAGCTACCAGACTGAAGACAAGATAAAGAATAGTCATCTTTATGGAAAAATCCAATGCCGTTCTTAAGTTGTTCAGTGCATGGATCTTACGGAAATGAGTGTGCTAGAAATGCATATGGCTGTTCTAAAGTCATGAAATCTGACTGGGGCTATATGACTTGGTGTGGGAGAAAGTAAGTCTTGTTTGCTTGGAATGTTAGCATGGAGTCGGTTACACAATTCACCGATAAGCCTGGGCTTATTGGTTAATAATGACTACATGCAACCCCCTTCCCCTTGCTGCGTCTGTATGGGGGGTAGGGAGGGGAGAGAGATGGGAGCTGGTGCCCAGCTCTGCAGAGCCTCCTTGCCCCCCTCATCCCCGCTGCCTCCCATGGAGGCAGCAGCACGGGGGAGGAGGAAGCTGGTGCTCCCCACAGAGCTGTCTCCTCCCTAGCCCCGCAGGGGGAGTGTGTGTGGGTGGGACAGGTGTGAGCCAGTACACACGGGAAATGGCTTTCAGGCTGATTCCCCGTGCATGCCACGGAGATGCCTGCCCCTCTTTATCAGAGGCAATGGCGAGGAATGGGGCAGGCACGAGCTGGTGCTCATAAGGAGCTGGCTTAAAAGCTGGCTCCCTCCTGTCCCTCCTTCCCCACAACTAAACATGTAATTGCTAAAATTTCCAGTGGTTACATGTTTACACAAACATTAGTTAACATCCCTACTGTTTGCAAGCCAGGACTCACTAAAGGATCTGGTTGTGTCATTCCTGTTTCTCCTCTTTCCCCCCTAAGAGGGCTGGTGTAGGAGGTTGCTATGCTGGCTCTCTGCCAGTTGATGGCTGTCTACTCCACAGAAGGGTAATTCTCTGACTGCTTTACAGTGCAAAGGGGCTATATTCTGGAGTGATGCCTTATGTCTTTTCTGCTGTGGGAACTAAAATCAGTCTTTGCAACTTAAACTCCAGATCAGTAGGTATTGCACCACTGCAATTTCATTGATTTAATCAATCTCAGATGTAATCTTAGGCCAAAAAAAGTATAGTACAAATTAGTTTAATCTAAAAATTGTCCATGTTTCATTGAAATTGTTTTTAACATTGTTAAACTATTTGTTAAACGTTTTTCTAGAATTCTTATTATGCTGCAAAAACCAATGACATCTTTACTCACAGACCATTTGGAGGACACCTTGATAATGCAAGGCCCTTCAGAAGACCTTTTAAGGTATTGTGTCTCTTACCGTGTGTGTGGGTGTTGCATAAGGTTTCATTTTAGGCTGTGGTTTTGTGATATGTTGCTGTAAATGGACAGACATGTTAATAGTAAGATTTTCAAAAATGGTCAGCATTGGTTGAACTTTGTTCCCACTGACATAATAGGGATTTACCTGTTTACCATGACTTCAGTGAGAGAGAACTGAATGTTTGAATTCCCCCTTCCCTTGGTCACTTACCAGTTGGCATTCTATCATATTTTGGAAGACGAAGTTACTAGAATTTGGATTCTCCCATATAGATGAGAGCTGTCTTTCTCAGGGTTTAATTTTAAATACTAATATTAAGGAAGAAGTAGCAAAATTGTAAAACAATAAAGGGGAGTTGGCAAGAAAGAAGGGAAGGGCAAGATTATTGGGCTAGTGTTCAACAATAAGAGAGAAAAAGTAACCACAAAGAGCAACTTTAGAGTCAAAATGGTAGGGAAAAATGGGAGTTTACTAATACATCTGACTAATAAATAGGTTTAGAAAGACATTAGGGTTTTTATTAGTAAATGTTGGTGTACATCAATTTCACCATACACACAAACCAAAAAAAATATTTCTATCCATAATAGACATTCACAGATAGGTAAAGTGTGTATAAAAAAGAAAAAGCTTCAGAACTTAGTTTCCTTTAAGGATATTAATTTTGTATTTTTGGCATGTGATGTTGACAGTTTATTTCAATAAAGCGTTAACTTTTTGAATCACCATTTACTGTCAGTAAATGGTCGATAGCAGGTTCTGGGGCCGGTTTTGTTCAACATCTTTATTAATGACCTGAATGAGGGGATGGATTGCACACCCAGCAAGTTCGCAGATGACACTAAGATAGGAAGAGAGTTAGGTATGCTGTAGGGTAGGAATAGGATCCAGAGAGACCTAGACAAATTGGAGAATTGGGCCAAAAGAAATCCGATACAGTTCAACAAGGACAGTTGCATCTACAGGCTAAGGAAGAATCCCAAGCACTATTTACAGGCTGGGGACCAACTGCTTAAGTAGGAGTTCTGAAGGAAAGGACCTGGGGATTACAGTGGATGAGATATGAGTCGTGTGTGCCCTTATAGCGAAGAAGGCTAATTGCATACTGGGATGCATTAGTAGGAGCATTGCCAACAGATCTAGGGAAGTGATTATTCCCTTTTATTTGGCACTGATGACGCCACATCTGGAGTATTGCATCCAGTTCTTGGCCCCCATTACAGAAAGGATGTAGATGCATTGGAGCAGTCCAGTGCAGGGCAACATCAATGATTAGGGGAGCTGAAGCACATAACTTATGAAGAAAGGCTGAAGGATTTGGGCCTATTTACTCTACAGAAGAAAAGAATGAGGGGGGATTTGATAATAGCCTTCAAGTATCTGAACGGGGGTGGGGGGAGTTCCAAAGAGGATGGAGAAAGGCTGTTCTCAGTGGTGGCAGATGACAGAACGAGGGGAAGTGGTCTCAGATTGCCATGGGGGAGATCTAGGTTGGATATTAGGAAAAATTGTTTCACTAGGAGGGTGGTGAAGCGCTGGAATGAGTTACCTAGGGGAGGTGGTGGAATCTCCATCCTGAGAGGTTTTTAAGTTCCAGCTTGACAAAGCCCTGGGTGGGATGATTTAGTTGGGATTGGACTCAATGACCTGAGGTCTCTTGCAACTGTACAATTCAATGATTAAATTACCGGATACTCTCCATTATTTCCTCAATCCATGAAAATTTAAATAGATAACAATTGAAACAAAGAAAGCTTAAATAAACATTTATCAGTCAAAATTTATTTTTAAAAAATCCAATTCTGTCAAATCTGTGTACAGGTTGGACTTCCCTGGTCCAGCACCCTCGGGACCTGACTGGTCCCAGATGAGGGATTTTGGTGAACCAGTGGAGGTAATTTCTGTACCATCCCCTGCCTGGCCGGCTGGCCTCCTAGCGTCTCCTCATCTCCTGCCGGTCTCACTGCTCTGGCGACCCTTCTGGGCAGCCACGTGCTATGCTGGGGCTCCAGGACCCGCTGGGCATCCCTGCCCCAACATGCTACTGCAGCTACCAGCTCCGCCAGGCAGCCACGCACATCTCCCAACCCTACTGGGCAGACATGCTGCCGTGTGCTAACAATGGGCTCACTGAGGGCAGCCCACTACCCTGTGGGCCACGCAGGGATCCTGGCCACTTGCCCTCCACCAGTACTCTCTGTTCCTACAAAATCCGTGCCAGACCCATGGATGTTCCTGGACCAAAGAATCCCAGTTAAGAGAGTTTCAACCTGTATGAGAAATGCCTTGCATGAATACATTCCACCAGGAGTGAACATTATGTTGTCATAACGGTACATGAGAAATTCATAGGATTTTTCAAGTATAAGAAAAAACACCACCCTTTTCAGTTGCCCTTCTACTGCATTCTATATGCCTTTTTCATGTAAAATTGTCTTAAATCTATATGATGACTCCTAAATATGTTTATTTACTCATTTTATCTGCTTAAGTATTGCTTGTAAATTTTACAGGAACCCCAAGATGTAAGAGGGTCAGCAAAATCACCTTATTCTGGGGTTCTGCAGAGGCTTCCCAATATACCTTGACTGCAAAAGGCAACCTGGGGTCAAAATTAATTAAATTTAAAACAAAGATTACTTGCATCTCTTCCTTCCTGTTGTTAGTGGCATGCTGTGCATAGGTCCAATTAGGTCCATTCATAATGGGAAAGAGAAACTCTGATCAAATCTGGGTCAGCCTCTTCTAGTTTTCCATTTAAAAGTGGCCTTGCTATGAGGCAATTAGGTCACTGACCCTGGTCCAGACTATCCCTTTTTCCATGAGCCATGTGAATGGTGGAGATGAGATCACTGTTAATCCATCTCTTTCACAAAACACATTTCAGATAGGCTACTGAATAATACTTAATATTTTACAAGATTGCCTTGAGGATTTAAAAAAAAAAATACATAAAGACAAAGGCATTCCCTCATTTTACAGATAGGGAAATTGAGGCAGAATTATTATGACCAAGTATGTAAAGGGATGTGAAAGGTTAACTGGTTATCTGGTAAGCATCACCCTTAAAGGGTGATGCTTACTGGTTCTGGTTTAACCAGTGGGGGCTGGAGCACCTCCCCACCCAATGTGGGCAAGGGGCCTGCTGAGGACAAGCACTGCTCCAGACATCCAGAGCAGCCCCTGCTTGTGGTGGCCTGGCCATGGCAGGGTGAGGAGGCCTCCAGAGTGGCCCCCTTAATTGGTTAACCAGTTAAACATGAAGTAAACTTCACATTTAACCAATTTACCAATTACACAGTATTTTACATGCCGTAGTACGTAAGGTAGTTTGCTTCAAAACACACGGGTGCCTTTGTAGCAAGGTGTACACTAAAGGATCCTAAAACAATCTATGTAATTTAAGTGTAAGATGACTTGTTTTTAACCTGTTAACAAAAGTGATAATTCCTAAAAAATGCTAATGTTTATAAAGCTAAGTACTTTATCTTGAGGAAAAGTGTAGGTGTTTGGTTTTTGTTTTTGTTAAAAATCTGGGTGAGTGGTTGCATTTAATAATAGGGTATAGATGAAGACACTGCTGTCCAGGATTGGAGACCCTGAAAATCATTTCTATCTAATGGTTCCATACTTTTAAGTAAGGATAAGAATCAGGAAGCCTGAAATTAGAGGTTAGTACCTCCCCTTTATTACCAGCACAGAGGAAGTAGCTGGTTCTGTTACAGCAGGCTCATCCCTGCCTGCTGTATCAACCCTTTGGGGCTGTTGGCTCTTGATGTAACTTAAAGCAGCCTGAAGTTTTGATTCTTTCATGTTGGCCTGGAATCCTGTGTGTACTGGAGGCACATAAAGATGAGCTTTAAGACAATGTTGCATTCATGCAAGAAACTTGTGCTGTGCACTCCTTTCCTTACGCTTTCAGTATCTCTATGGGTACACAGCATATAGATCAGCACTGTGTTTTGCATGTGTGAACAGGAAATGGATTGTTTGGTATGGGAAAAGGGATATTCATTTATTGACTTAAAATTCCTAACCTAAAATTTCATCATCTTTTTGTTATTGAATTTTCTCTTGTATCGCATATAATTCTTTGTTGAAGTTTGACTTTGTTTGGTATTCCTGAGATGGTAGTTTGACCTCTTTCTAAATTAAGCCTTTTGACTGATAAAGATGTTAGGCAAATCTCTCTTCCCTTATGTATAAACAATTCTGTCACTAAAAAAAGTGTTTTGTTCAAAATATTTAAATTGGTTGCCTGTGGTGTATATTCACTTTATTAAAAGCGTAACACGTTATAGAGAAGTCTTATGCAAAGATATGTAAAAGATTTTAGATTTAAAAAGTTCTTCTTTTGACTTAGTGTTTCACAATGCACCTGGGAGATGAGGGCAATAAGTAAACATACCAGGTGGGTTTACTGGTGGATCATTTAAATAAAACCATTGTCCTGGAATTCTGATGACTTCATCAACTGTTTGTTCTACAGTCCTGGTTGTATTCTGGGATAGCTTAGATGTTTATATTATTTGTTCCTAGAAGATTTACTGGCATTGCTCAGGTCCTTAACTCAGTTAATTTTTGTGTTTTGAAAATGTGCATGTTTCATTTAAATCATTGCTCGGGAATGAGGCTGGGGATAAGGGGTTCAGTATGCAAATTGCCCTTGGGAGAGAGGACTACCCCAGCCCTCTTTCACTGTAGCAGCTTGGGGACTGGAGAGACGTGCCTCTGCATGGCCGCTGCAGCTTCAGCAGACACAGCCAGGGGAGGGGTGCATGTCCCACAGCTGGGGCAGGTCCAGGTTTCCTCTGCCTCCTGCACAAATCAGGGGAGGGAGAGCTTCAACACCCAAAGGTTGCCTGTGGGGTGGGAGACTTGGAGCTGGGGCAGTCCTGGACCAAGGATGAGGGGAACACTTTCCCCCAGACAACTCTTTCATTTGCCTGTCTCTTTTCTGTATGGTTTTATGAGAAGCAATACCATTCTGGGCACATCGTGTTTTCCTGGCACACCCAAATCCTTATCTTGCTGTAAGTTATGATAAGAGGAAGCAGCGTACTGAATTTGGTTGTTATTGCTCTTACCATTTAGGAGTTCTTGAAGAAACAAACACATAGACTCAGGCATAGGCAGACAAAATCTCTCATCTATATAGTAGATACAGTCTTTGCTTTTAAAAATAAAATAGCTTGAAAATAATGTTAATTTATGAAGTGATTGTTTTAGAAACACAATATTAGCAATCTTTGTAAATTAGTTGTACATTGATTATTATATGAAATTTTTATAACCTTAGGTTGTTTCAAATTGAAGCCTCTTGAGATTTTCCAAATAACTTGGAACAATAGAATAATTATGTAGGCAGAATCTGTTTAAACTGCATAAATTAGTCTTTGTAGAGTTAGTAATTTGAAGTAAGCTACAGTATGGTTTTGTATAATTTGATAGTAAACACAGCGGTAGGTAAGCTCTCACATTACTATCTATCTTTGGTATTTCTAATGTGTCTACCATCACAGTGCCTTCTTGCTAAATATACAATTAAGATTCTTAGTAGGTGTATCTACAATTGACTATACTCTTCATTATTGTTGTCTTGGTTTTTCCTTAGTCTTGTGTGGGTCAAATGATTGCCTTAGTTCATAGGGTTGCCAGATGGTTGAAACAAAAATACGGAACACCGCCCCCCCCCCCCCCCCAAAAAAAAACAAACAAAACAAAACGGGAAACAATTCTGTTGAAGGGGATAAAAGGGGGGGGGGGCAAAGTTGTTGAGCAAAAAAAAAAAAGGACTCCGAGGACTTATTAAACCAAAAAAAAAAAAAAAAAAATTAAAATAAAACAGCATGTCCCCTTTAAGAGTGAGTGCAGGGATAGGAACAGGGGAGCGGTTGAGCACTAAGACCCAGGGGAAGCATTGCTTCCCCTAGGTCTTTTGGCTGACAACCATTTTGTGCCGGCAGCCTTGGAGAACCAAGTAAGCATGGGGGCTGGGGTCGGGGTGTTTGGGCGGGGTGGGAGTGGGGGGGAGAGGCCGGGCGCTGAGTGTGTGTAGTGTTGCCAGGTGCCCGGCATTTTCACCTTCTGGCCAGGAAAAATTCAGAAAATACCGGACATCTCAGGAGTCTGGTATTCTCTGAATTTTTTTACTGGACAGGAGGCGAAAATACCAGACTGTCCGGGTGAATACTGGACACCTGGCAACCCTATTAGTTCAAACATAGAATTTATGACTACAGCAGCTCCACTCCCTTTCCCTCCTCTTACTCTATCTATCCGTTATTTGCTTATTTCCATAGAGAGACAAATGCAGAGGGATAGCCTTGGAACCATCTTCCTAACCACTCTTGCTAGGAGGAAGATCAGAAGATGTGGAAGGAGAGGGAAGCTCAGTAGCTTTCTCCCAAGCTGGAAACAATAGCGATGGCTGTTGAAAAGCTTTTTGGCCTCCTCTCATGCTAGGAGGCAGATTCCTCCTGGTAGAAGAACTCCCCTGCACAGCAAGCACTGCTCAATGCAAGATGCCTGCCAATTGGGGTCCAGATTGCCCGTGCACATAGTTTAGGGGGAATCTTGGTTTTTATCTTGCCAAGATTCAGGGGCTTAATTTAGAAATTTAAAAATATTTCAGATTCTTCTATTATTGCAATATATTTGCATGAAGGATGATGTTGTGTTGTATCCTAAGAGCAGTCAGGTTTGGATTTGGATCTCCTGTTAGAAGTTTAGCCTTTAGCAGCTATCTGCCAACAATCCTTTGCCTCCAACTTCAATAAGCTTCATGATGGTCACTGACATATGAATCTTTCTTGGTAGATGCAGCTTTCTCAGTATAGCGTGGATGGATACAGGGTCTCTGAAATAGCAGAAGTCTCCTAGCAGTTTATATAAATGATTTCTTCTCTTGTGCAAGCCATTTTAGCTGCACGCTGCAAGTTCATTGAAAAACTGGTTTAAAACATTATGAAGCATGTGATTTTTTTTTTTTTCCCCCACCCTGTCAGATTAAAACCAAATGTTACCAGAACTCTCCAAAACGCTTTTCAGTGAGGACTATTTTAATGACAAAATTCAGATTTTTCTTCTTATAGTTAAAGCTATTCATGAAAAGTTACAAGATTTATATATGGGGAAGATTTATGCTTTTCCTCTTGCATCCTTTTTGTATTCAAAGGCAGCTTCAACAATTTTTTATTAAAACTCTTTTTAAAAAAATCACCTTCTGGCAAGACCAAATTTGGAAATTTCAACAAAATGTTAAATACCCCTTATACTATAATAAATCGGGTTGGAATTATTGTGGCATCTGAATGTCCAAGAATAGAAGACATGACACAAACGTAATTATAGTGGATATACTGCTGCTCCTGCTACGTATGTTGTCTGTCCATTCTAGCATTTGTAGTGCCATTGACTTTTTATTTCTGTTTCCCTGTGGCTTTCACCCTCAGTCCCACTTCAAGTAAATTCACAGTAGCTCAGTGCAGAGGTAAAGGAAGCATAAATCTGTGGCTTAGATGTTCTTTCAATGATTTGTAAAGACTGAAGTGATTCCAGGTAATGCCAATAATGTAATATCTTAGGGTACGTCTATACTAGCCCCCTCGTTCGAACTAGGGAGGCTACTGAGGGCGACCGAAATTGCTAATGAAGCATGGGATTAAAATATCCGTGCTTGATTAGCATATTCGGCGATCGCCATTTTGAAACTGACTAGCCGGTAACTGCCCGCGTCTGCCGCGGAGAAAGCGGATTCCAAGATAAACCCCTTAGTTTGAATTAACTGTTAAACCTCATTCCACGAAGAGTAACAGTTAATTCGAACTAAGGGGTTTATCTCGAATCCTGCTTCTCTGCGATGTGACGCGCAGTTACTTCGGCTAGTCAGTTTCAAAATGGCGACGACGAATATGCTAATCAAGCACGGGATATTTAAATCCCGCACTTCATTAGCAATTTCGGTCGCCCTCATTAGCCTCCCTAGTTCGAACGAGAGAGGGGGCTATGTAGACGTACCCTTACACTCAACATATGCACCAGAGATTGCTCTTGGATGAAGTCCTGAGTTTTGCCATTGAGTTAATAAAGTTAAGATTTTACTCTTAAAGTTTGTTTATTGTTACAGTTGTCTATATAGATATATGCAGGCTATCCCCACACAAAAAAAAAGTTTGTCTCTTCCCTTCGTCCTAATTTATTGCCCATATTTTATAAATTCTTCAGTACTCATAATTTTGGTATTAAAATCTGTGCTATGAAGGTAACTTGAGCTAATTTGGGCTGTTGTCCAATATGTGCAGCTCTGCAGTTCTGTCATATGAACAGTGAGTGGGTCTGAGGTGTATTAAATAGGAGGCAAGGAAGAGGAATATTCATTTATAAATTAATACTACTTCAGTACTGTAAATTTTATGTCTGTATAATTGTGATTGTACTTTAAAATGGTTGAATATAATAAAATACAAAAGGGCCTTTTCTACCACAGTTCTGAAATTCAATCACTTTGTCCATTTTTTTTTCCTTTTTTCCCCCTCTACAGAACAATTTTACAGATGGCCGATTGCAGCACAGTTATAAATCAGGCTTAGTACAGAAGGGTTTATATATTCAGGCTAAGTACCAGCGGCTACGTTCTGCTGGTGTAAGGGGATTTACCACTTATAAATTCAAAGAAGGATTTTTGAGGAAAGAAAAGGTGAGTTGGATTAAAATTAATTTTCCCTAAACTTTTTGTGTTATAAAATGTGAGTATCCAAATGATCTACTGCTATTTTAGAATCCATGTGATGTTGTTTTTTTAGCTTGTATGGATATTCTTTGGAATACTAAACTGAAATTCTTCCTCTCCTCCCCCCTACTCCAGGAAACTTGTTAACTGAGACTTTGAGTTAGCTGTGGCCTTTAACATTGCTTCTCTTCTGAGATCTCAGTTTTGGCAATCTCCTTTGTAGTTCAACTGAGCTGATTTTAAGTGGAAAAGCTAGTCCTTAATGTTTGATAACATCACAGTCTGATAGATTACAGCCCCTAGTTGTCTGAAGACTATTTAGTGTGTCCTTTCAAACAATTGTTAACTAAATTCTGTTGTATAAATGTGTTGTTTTTCAGCACATTACCCAAGGATGTAAGCCAAATGTTCAACTTAAAAATCATCTAATTCATATGCATTGGAGTGCTATATTGACAAACAGTGTACAGCAGGGGTTCTCAAACTTTGTGATACCACAAACCCCTAAAATGCTAAATGAATTTGTGTGTCACCCACCCCCACCCCACCCCCCAGTGCCCTGGGTCGCTTCCTCCCCCCTTCTTACCAGACTCCTTGCCCTCCTGGGGTTCCTTCAAGACATTTGCGGTCCTCAATGCCCTTCCCCCCTACATGCTCCTCCTCCTCCCCGTCTTTCTCCTCTGTGCCTCTTTTCCGCTCCGCATCCTTTTGGTTCCTTCCTTCCTCCTCTCCTCTCCTCTGACCCCCACGTGCCCTTATTTACCTCCGGGTCCTCTGCCCTGACCCAATCCCCCAGCCCGCTGCCTGAGGACCCCCAGCTGGGAAACTGTTCAGTCACCCGGCAACCGTGCCCCAGCCGGCCCCTCGTGCGTCCGCACCTGCGCTGGCCTCACTCTCCCGCTGCCTTGCCTCCTCCTGCAGCTGAGCCGTGCTCCTGTAGTCCTGTGGTCCCGGCCACGCTGCACAGCTTGCCGGCGGTTGCCTTCCGCCACCCTGCCATTCTTTGTGGCCCGGGGGAGAGGGTTCGCAAGTGAAAAACCGAATCCAGCTGCGACCCCCAAGTTGTCACGACCCACAGTTTGAGAAACACTGCCATACAGAGCAACGCATGCCCTTGTTTACATCCTTAGATGCACTGGGATATATTATATATATTCTTTGTGCATAAAAGGGAGACTGAAACTGCTCAAAGCAGGGATTGGATGACTTGGATGAATAACTCAAAAAGTAATCCTGTTCTGTTCACTATCTCCCATATATCTGGCACTAGCCAGTGTCAGAAGACTGGATACTGGATGGACCAGTGGTCTGACCCAGTATGGCCAGTGTTATGTTCTTAAATTTGGTATATTAGGGCGTATCTAGACTACGCAGAACGGTTGAAAGAGGATGTGCAAATTCCTTCGTCGAAAAGCTGTTTTTCCTCAAAAAAGGAGGTTTACGTGGCTTTTCGACCGGGGGCTTCGCTGAAAAATGCCGCATCTTAATTACTTTCACTTTCGAAAGCTCTGCTTTCAACAGTGTGATCAGAAGAAGATATGCAAATTTGCATATCTTCTTTCGACCGTTCCCTGTAGTCTAGATGAGCCCTTTAAGTATTTATCTATTTGTTTATAAACTTACTTAATGGTACAACTTATGTTTTTAAAATACTCAAATGAGTGGTAGCACTCTGCAGAGTTGTGTGCTACGGAAAATGGAGCATTGTTGGGGTACCCTGAATTGGTAACGTCTGTCATCAGTATATTTGTAATTTTGACAGGGCATAGTCAGACATAATTAGGAGTATCCATGTTATAATAACTTTGTAGGGTGCACAGGACAACACTGTTGTAGCACCTGATGGAGTATCATGTTGCAGCTATTGTAGAATCATGTCAGGAGTATTATAAGGATTAGTAACAAATAGGGGACCTGAGTATTACCGTAGCATCCTAAAGGTCCTATTTGAACGGTCTTAGCATAATCTAAGATGTATCTTCATTACTTGTTTTGTAACCATGGTGTCTGTTAAATGTGCCAGGCAAATGTTTTTGGCATGGTTAAGTTAGTGATGTAGATATAGTCTGTGTGTGCTGCAAAGGTAGTACACTGTAAACAGGTTGTGCTTCTCACATCACCAAACAGTCCTGACCATTCCTTTTTAAGATCTCTGATGAATACCACCTATGCTTTCTAGATGGAAAAAGAAAATGACTGAAAGATCAATTGAGAATGATTCCATATTCTGAAAATTATAAACTTGTGCTATAAAACAAATGTACAGTTGTTTCACTGTAACCACAGGGCAGTGACATCTATTTGCTAAGTATCTTATTGCTATTTTACACTTGAATGCTAGAAATTCTTGTCTAAAATTCATTAAAATAGTCTTAATAAAATTTGGCTGCTAAAAGTTATAGCATGAATCATTGATAAACGTATAATTAGGCTTTTTTAAATATTAATTGTATAACCAATAAAGAAATCTAATATCTCTCCGTCAAAGCAAAATAAATACTGTATCAAAATACAGTAAAACCACTTAACTAGATGGAAAACTTTAGAAACTGGCAAATTTCTGAGCGGGAAAAAACTTGTTAAAAGCCAAAAAAAAAAAAAAAGGAAACTGGCGCTTTGAGCCAGGCCGCTCCTCATACGCTCCTCCCCACCCCTGCCAGATGTGCATGCAGCACGTACCTGGGGGAGGGGCGAATGGCTGCTCCACTGCCTGATGACAGGCCGCATCCTGGCCCCTCCGCAGTTCCTGGCACCCCTGCGTCTCATGGTTGCCCGGCACACCACCTCCGCGCCACCTGGCCTACCCCCTGGCAGGTCAGCCCCCCACTGCTCCCAGCAGTTCGGTCCCCCCGCAGCTCGTGGCAGCCCGCGCACAACCCCCCACCCCCATAGATCAGCCCCTCGCGGCTTCCTCCCGGCAGGCCATTCCCCACCATCTCCACCCCGGCTTCCACCCCACCCCCAAAACCAGGCCACATCCTGCTCCCTTCCCTCTCCGTGGTCCCCAGCAGGCCACATCCCAGCCCCCACACCGCTCCCACCCCCACCTAGGATACCTGGATTTTTAAGAAAACCGGTGCGACCTAATCCCTGGGCATGCCAGATAACACAGATTTTACTGTATGTGATGTGGCCTTTTTCCCTGCATGTCACTAGCAGTTTAGAAAGCTTCGTCATGGCAACACGTTATTACATTTCAGTAGTTAATGTATTTTTACCCACAAAATAAACTTGTTAAATAGTTGATATTTGGGTTACAGTTGATATGATATACATGGATTCCTTAGAAAGCGCTAGTGTAACGTGTTGATTGCTAAAGGCTGATTTTTAAAAATGTGAATGTCCCCACTCAAGTTGTACTTCAGTGTTGAAAGCAAACAATTTAATTATTTTAGCTAAAGAATTTTTCCAAAAGCTTCTACCTGAAACAAAATTCTGTCACATGTTATAATGGGTTGACGATTAACAGCTTTATTAAACAAGTTTGTTTTCAAACCCAGCAAGTCAAGAAGTTACTTATAACAATCCCTGATATGCTCATCTTATCATGTCTGAACCCTTTATAAACTATAATTGTGGTGTTCATATGAATAACCAAATTCCATATCAACAAAAACTCATCTTAAATATACATTTAAATATTCAAAATAATAAAATGACTGTTTATTCACCACATTAATCAACATATTTTCAGTTCATAAGTATGTTAACAAATTTTGATTGGCTAGAATAGGTACTATTTTGAATGATTGCTCATGTGTGTTCCAGTGTGTGTGCATGTGCCTCATGCATGATCGTTAGACTTTTCCCTCGCGGTACCCATTGTGTTGGTTGTGGTACCCCTGTGGTGAGGTCTCGCAGTATAACATATATACTCCTGCCAACCCCAACTCCCACTTCAGTTCCTTTTTGTTACCCGTTGGAGCTTCTTACTTCTTGCACACAAGTAGTTAGTCCTAGTTTAGCTTTGCTTTGCTTCGCTCTGTGTGTGTGTGTGTGTGTGTGTGTGTGTATTAGTTGTTTGTTCTAATTACATAGAGTAGTAAATTTAGGGGGGTTCCTCCTCCTATTGTTCATACTCCTGCAGTGTGCAGCAGCCTAGGGTTTCAAGCAGTGTGCGAAGTGTGGCAATCATTTGCCCAGAGGGGATTCTCAAACTGCCTGTTTGAAGTGTCTTGGAGAGGGTCACCTGCCTGATAAGTGTAATGTCTGAAGGGGGTTTAAGTCATTAACCAAAAGGGAGAAGGTCTAGCGGCTTAAATGAGCATCATGGAGTTGGCACATAGGCCTCAGCCAGCCACTCCAATGCCATCTGTGTACAGTACACTGGCCTTGGGGCATGAGACTTCAGTGCCTTGCCCTGAAGAGTGGCATCAACACCATTCTTTGGCACAGAAAATGGACTTATCCTCCTGGCAGCAGTCCCATTCCCTGGTGCTGTGCAAAATGATGGACAGGGTCAGATCTCTCTGCAGGAATAGGGATGTTAAATTGTGTTTAATCAGCTAATTGAGTAGTCGATGGAATTTCCATCAAATACTTGATTAGTCAGTAAGGGGGGGGGAGGTAGTCACTACCCCCACTGCAGCTCTGCAGTTCAAATGTAGTAGGAGGTGGGCATGCAGCAGCCCAGCTCCTACTATATTTGAACTGCAGAGCCACAGTGGGGTTAGCTCCTGGGGCAGTGTGAACTGGGACTAAACAGGCCTGGCTCACGCCAGCCCCAAGAGCTAATCCTGCTGTGGCTCTGCTGTTTTTAAACCATAAACTTACTACAGTAAGCACCACCCAGTTCTTTCTACATTTAAAAGGCAGAGGTGCAGCGTGGAACCCAGCATGAGTGGGGACAGCTGCACCTCTGCCCCCTCCCTGTCCTGCCCCCTGGCACCAAGGAGACAGTGCTGAGGGGAACTTGCTTTTAAGTTGGCTCCCCTGAGCACCAGCTCCTGCTTCCTCCCCCCATATAGAGGCAGGAAGGGGAGGGGGGAAATGCGAGTAGTCAACTATTTGACTATTCTTTTACATCCCTATCCAGGAGGTGTAGTAAGACCCCAGAATTGGCCTGCATCGCTCCCAGCCTACATGGGCTGAGTGCTTCAACCCCAGAACTATCGATTCTGGCCCGACAAGTGGTCCATAAAGTCTGGTGTTGGTGGACTCCCCAATGCTCTTGGTAGTGGAAGAGGACTTTGAAGGACTTTGACCTTCCCTCCATGCCAGACACTCTTGAGGCTTCATGGGACCTCATTGAACTGATGGTGACGGCACAATTCAAGGCACAGCACTTTCCGTCAGTGGCACTGGTCTCAGTGTTGTCATTAGCACCACCATCTGCACCCAAGTTTACAGCAATGGTAACATCAGTGCACGGGGCCTGCATGGCACAATTGGCTCCACCTCAGATCCAGACTATGGCTGCATCGCACAGCATTTGGGATCTCTTTGGCGCTATGGGAAGTCCACTGCCATGCTCAGTGCTTGCTCACCTCTGGAACTGTCTGGGTGATGGTACTGCTTCTGGCATCAACACCAGGAGGCACCATCAGCACCAGCACAGGCCTGGTTTTCACAATGGCAGGTGCCCTTTTGGGTACGTCGGTGGCACCTTCCACTTGGGCGCCATCTTCTGCCTCATCAGTGGCCCTAGCCCCACCTCCTGTGTAGGACCCGAAGGGGAAGGAGAACAGGCTCCCCAACTCCCAGCTTGCAGGTAATGTGGAAGGAGAGCAGGTGAACCAGAATGATCTGGTTCTCCTGGTGCTCTCTTCTTCATCGTCACCAGATGAGGCCATGGCGGGTACCACCCTGTCACTCTATGGACTCTAGGGTCCACCAGTTGGTGCACAACTGCATGTGGCTCCTTGGGCACATGGCCTACTGCACCTATGTCCTGCACCATGCCCACCTGCATCTATGCCTGTTCCATGTGTAGTTGCCATCAGTGTTTAAGCCCTCCAGGGACCCCCTTGACCGTGCTGCTGGCAGCCGTGCAATCCCTCCACTGGTGGATGCAGCCTCAGATAGTGTCTGCACGGGTCCTGTTCGTGGGCCTGCAGCCAGAGATCACCCTGGTGATCGACGCCTCAGACACAGGTTGAGGGGTGCCCCTATATGATTTGTGGTCTTGCTTGGAAATATTGTTACATAGCAATGTCCAGGAACTCAGGGCGATCCAGCTCACTTGCCAGGCGGTCCGGCCTCACCTGCAAGATGTGTGTCATGTTTATTACAGACAACACCATAGGGATGTTTTATATTAATGAGGGGGTGGTGCTCTCTCTGCTCCTCTGTGCAAGGAGGCCATCACCCTGTGGGACCTCTGCATTTCTCACAACATTCATCTGCAAGTTTTACAACCTTGCAGATCACCTCAGACAGTCTTTTCAATCCCACAAGTGGTCTCTCAAGGTAGATCTGTCTCTAATTTCTGAGAGTGGGATCATCCCCAGGTGAACCTGTTCACGACCCACCTAAACAGGAAGAGCCTGCAGTTCTGCTTCCTTTCAGGGCCGCAGCCGGGGCTTCCTTGTTGGATGCTACCTGTTGTGGATGGAGCAGTACCTGTATGCCTTCTCCGGGTGCCATTAGTACCGAGGGGACTCCTCAAAATTTGACAGGACAAAGCAGTGGTGAAATTCATAGCACCAGTGTAGTCAAGGCAACACTGGTTCACCACACTGCTGTCCCTGTCGGTGGCCAGGCCCATGACACTCCCTCTGGTTCCCAACCTGTTGATGCAGGAGTTTGGCCAGTGGCGCTACCTGAACCTGGAGTTGCTCCACCTCATGGCACGGAACCTCCATGGCTAAACCTCCTTGAGCACCAGTGCTCTGACTTGGGTCTGGGAAGTCTTAATGGGCATCTCAAGCCCTTTACTAGGGCTACTTATCTTGCCAGATGTGTCTTGACTCTCCAAGAGGCCAGAGTTCCCCTGCTTCTGGACTGTCTCCTTTATCTCAAACACCAGGATCTGGCTGTCTCGTCTATTAAAGTATACCTTGCAGCTATCTCCGCTTTCCACCCAGGTTTGGGAGTGAGGTCCATCTTCAGGGACGTGGTGGTAGATCATTTCCTTAAGGGTCTAGATTGGCTTTACCCTCAGGTGAGGCAGTTGTTACTACCATGAAACTTGAACTTGGTGCTCTCCTGGCTCACAGACCAGCACAGTCAACTCGGCGCAAGCTTTGTCCGCGGTCTTTCTGGCACAGGTCCTGATTCAGCATGTCTGCAGGGTGGCTACATGGTCTTCAGTGCATATCTTCACAACTCATTATGCCATCATCCAGCAGTCTTGGAATGATGCAGTGTTCGGCAGAGTAATACTGCACTTAGCAACGAGTTGAGGTCCAACCCCTCGTCTGTACAAACTGCTGGTAAGTCACATATTGGAATGCACATGAGCAATCACTTGAAGAAAGAATGATTACTTACCTTTTGTAACTGTTGTTCTTCAAGATGTGTTGCTCATGTCCACTCTAAACATCTGCCTTCCCCTCTGTCAGACTGTTCAGGCAGGCAAGGTCTGAAATGGGAGTTGGGTCAGTAGAGGTATTTATATGCAACACCGCGAGGCATTGCCACAGTGGGGGCCACAGCCAAACCCGATTGGTACTGCTAGGGAAAAGTCTTTCATTGATCATGTTTGCAGTGCATACGCACACATGTTGGAATGGACATGAGCAACACGTTTCAAAGAACAACAGTAACAAAAGGTAAGTAGCCATTCTTTTCCAGATTTTAAGAGTGTTTCTAATTATTTGTATTAAAATTGTTGCTTTTGCAAGATACATGTACTTTCTGGGGGGTAAGCCACAAATTCCCTGCCTGTATTGCTCTGCAGATATACACACAAGTAGCCCAACTGATATTACTGGGACTGTTTCAGTATGTTAAAGGGGTTCACAATCGAGCTGAGAGAACAAAAGAACAGACTTAAGTGTGTTGTACTCTACTAGTATTTGTTTCTGGTACCAACTCTGACAGTTTAGTATATATTCATATTTTTGGCCAAAAATTTCAAACTTGGATAAGCACTTAAAGGTGTAAAAAATAAGCTTACTGCTTTTCAAAGATGCTGAGTTTCTGCTGACTTTGGAAAAGTTAGTATATATTGTTGTTTGATTTACTTCTGCCTTCTAACATTGACTTGAAAATGTACCAGTCCAGGCACAATTCATACTCCCCCACCCTTTGCTATGATGTTAAATGACTAAGAAACTCTACAGTTGTACCAGTTTAAAATATTTTGTCCTTGGTGTGTAATTTTTACAAAGCTGATTACCTATTCTTTATTTAATCAGCAGTGTGGTCTCTTTAGTAAGAAGTTTTGTGCATTATTACATACCATAGAGTGAAAATTAAAATTAATAAAAGTATGAATTGCTAGAGTTTTTTTCACCACTGTTGTGACCTAGACATAACAACTTTTTCCTCTTAATAGGAACAGTCAGGCATTGCCACAGAAACCTGAACTATTATCCTGAAGTGGAGTACATACAATAACACGGCAAGGGAGCATCAGTTTGTTTTTGACAACTTTGTCAGGAATTAAAAGGGGAGAAATGAACTAACACTGTAACTGTCTTGATAAAATAACTATTTTTCAGTAGTGGAATGCTGCAGAACTTTTTTACACTTTTAATAATTGCTTTTAAATTACAGCATTCAATGGAAAAGTTGTAGTATGGTACCTTTAGTTCCTTTTGCAAGAAGTCTAAAAAAATTGAAAGGAGTCTTATTTATTGAATACTTTTTCTCTAAGCATGATTTTATGAATAGAACTTGAGTTGTTATACCCAGAGGTTTATATGTTAAAGAGTTTATTGCTTACATAATAAAAAAAAGGAAAAAAATGTGCCTGAATTCATTCAGTGATAGCATATTGGCTCAGGACACTCCAAACAATGACTTCTTAGGTTGTTCAGTAGAGTTTATAGCTCTTTTCAGTGATTTTCTTAAAACAATCTTTTGTATTTCATTTTTGCTTTATATTTAGTGGGTTTTTATATATATAAATTTGTAAATAGAAAAATTGTAACAGTTTCCAAAATTTGTTAGAAATCTATAATGGTATGTAGGTATGTCATGTATTACATGGCTGTAGCTTATAACCGCACAGAGATGCTTGGGTTAGTTAGAGGACTGGTTGACAGTAAGCAGAAATATTCTGTCACTTTTTCCACATACAGCAAAACTCCAATAGTCCAGCATCCAGTAGTCCGGCACTCCTGATAGTCCGGCATCAAAATGGCAAGAGCCTAGTGAGTGAGCTTCGGCAAAAAATGAGTCACAAGGTAACAGCGGCAGCAGCTGAACTGAGCAAAGAGGGTAAAAAAGGCTTAAAAAAACTAAAACATTACAGTATACTGTATACAGTATGTACAATAAAAGGGTAAGAACACTTTATATACAGTATATAATGTATACAGTATAGATATAACCAGCTTATAGTACTTCCTGATAGTCCGGCATATTTGATAATCCGGCACCACCTAGGTCCCATATTATCGGAAGTCTACTGTATATCATTTTGTGATTAAGCAACACATTGTCTTATCTTCTGCTATAAGTGACTTCCTTGATTCTAAAAATGGACTTAAAGATATGTAACAGATAAGAGGAGTTTTTAAAAGCATTATCTAAAAAAGCTCCATATAACTGAAACAGCTTGTCAAAAAACTTCTAATTTTTTAAATTAAAATCCTATTCATTCTCCACATTTAGCACCCTCAATATTATGCTGAATGCAAAAATCAAGCAAGCTGATATGTAATAGAATGCTCAGACCTAAGGCCATATTGTGTTCATTTCCCATTTACAGTTTGAGCCTTAATCTAGATGGTGTGTTGTTTTAAAGATTTATTTCAGACTTCTTATTACAAGTAGGCTAAAGATATATAAAAAAATAATTTTTCCAGGGGGAACTCCCTAATTAAGTTTAAGAAGAAAGTTATTGTCATCCAATCTTGTGTATTTTAATAATCTCTAACAAAATAATAATAGCCATAAGAGTATGCATTAGAATCTCATTTATGGAATGTATTCAGAAAGCTGACATTGACTAGGCATGTGAAAATACAAAGGAAAACACTTAGCTTTTTGGAAGATCAGTTTATAAACTGTACATACTGCATGATTTTTCCAGATGCCTTCAATAATAGGAGTATTTGACTTATTGAAACTCCTAAGCCATGGTTCAAGAAACTGTAAAATGGTTAATACACTGAAATCTTCCTAAAAACTTTGAAATACACTTTGGTACAGAGGTTAGTCCTCATGTAGGATAATGTTCAGTACTCATTAGTATAACTGTGATTCACTTAAAGCAGGGGTGGGCAATAATTTTTGAAGGGGGGGCCACTGAAGTGGCTGTGGGCCAACCTGGAAGGGGCGGGGCCTTGGGTTGAGAGCTACCCTACCAGGAGCTTTGCTTGGCTTGGGGTCCCTACTCCCTGACTTCTGGCCAATGGAAGGGACCTGGAGCAGATGGGAGGGTGCTGGGGCTAGCCTCCTCACAGAGTTGTCTGGGGTGGAAACTTAGAATTCACATAACATGGCTGGCAGCTCCTGGCTCCTCTGCTAATTTGTTGCCTGGCAGCCACCTGTCAGGCACAAGCCCTTTGAATAGAAGAAGTTGAAAGGGCTCGCGCCTCCGGGGCAGCTCCCAGGCAATGGGCCTGTGGAACTGAGAGCTGCAAGCGCTTTCAGTTGATTCTATTTAAAGGGCTTGCGCCTGCCGGGTGGCTGCCAGGCAACACAGCTGTCCAGCAAGCGTGAGCCCCTTAAATAGAAGGAGTTGAAAGGGCTTGTGCATCTCTGGCTCCCAGGCAACACACTAGGGGGCGGGACCTGGAACTGCCTCGCAGGCTGGATCAAAACCCTAGGTGGGCTGGATCCATCCCACTGAGAGGGTTTTGCCCACCCCTGAATTAGAGACTGAAATGTTGTCTTCTGTGAATGTTTCCAAGAGCTGAGTGTAGGATTTAGGTAATGCACCTATTACCTCTGTTGTTCAGAAATCATACTACTTTTTCAGGAACTTTTGGTATGTATAAGCCAAACAGAAAGCATTTCTTTGTAATAGTAAATATTAGATTGCATACAGTGAACCTGTCCAAATTTTGGCCCAATTTGTGCCTAAATTGTCCAACAGTCGTGCTGTTTCTGAATGTGGAAAAATATCTGTAAACAAACATACACACAATAGATTGTGAACTGATGAAAGAGCATTGCTTTATGGGGCAGTACGGTGTGGTACTACTACTGAAACGTTTTCATTAATGTTTTCACAAAAGTCCCGAACAAAAATTATATTTTGAGTCAAATAGAAAAAATGGTTACGAGACAACTCCTTCATATGTGATAAAGGAATTTGATACTGTTGTGGGAATACACAATATTGGTGTAGCTAGACATCAAAGTTAATACATTCTATGTAAAAATTCCAGCTTTAGAAATATGATTTCTTCAACTGATGAGTATGTTTTGCTGATTATACATATGACACTGGGTAGCTTTATTTTGTACTTCAGACATCATCTATGCACGGTTTTAAAAGACAATTGATGGTAATACATTGCACATGATAAATATTTTAGACTGTAGGCATTGTAATTTTATAAACTTTTTCTAGGCAGTGAGTGTCAAACACTGATAAGTCATTGTTCTTTGATTTGCTTTGACATGCTTTTCTTAAAAGCTCATCACTTGTACAAATTGTTGTTTACTAATAATTAAGCAATGCTAATTCAAGATTCTTCTACTGCATTAATTTAATAAATTGGGTGTAGAAATATTTTAGCTTACAGGGTTTTACAGAAATATATTTGAATTCTAGGTCTTTTAAAACAGTCTGACTTGCTACTTGCTGTTATTCAGTGTGATATCTATGTTGCAGAGCATGTGCTGTCCTGCTAATTGGGGGAATGTTGCAGAGATGACTCCCTTCACATTGTGGAAAAACTTCATTACATATTGTGTGATAACAAATCTTTACACACACACACACACACACACACACACACACACACACACACACACACACACACACACACACACACACACACACACACACACACACACACAATGAGTCAGTATTGCACATTTGACTGATTTCTGTCAGAGGGATACACCTGCTGAGAATAACAGACTGAAATATCAAAAGGTGGAAGAAGGAAGTTGGTGAGCATTATAAGAAAAGTGAGACCATAAAAAATATTCGGTGCCTTAATACTGCATTAAGGGAAATAACCTCTTGCTGTACAAAAACAAAATGTCATTCTTAAAATTAGTTTGATGGAAATGTGGGCAGGAGACACGTGGATTACAATAGCCACTTTGTTTCATTATGCAAGTAATTCTCAGCCTCCATATTGTAGCTTACCTAAAAGGCAGAATACATATGTACTTTTATTGGAAAAGCCAATTGATACTACTATTGTGAAGTGCTAGCTGTTGAATATGTAATTAAGTGTGACAGTCATTCTTTTAATTTTCTTTAAAATTGTGTAGATCTTTATTGTTAAATTGCTTTCAGTCATCTCAAAATGACTATACTAGAATGATGATGCTTGTCATATTCCAAATAGGTATTTTTATAAAATGAAATGTTTCAATTATTCTTCACCAGTGTCCAAAAATGCAGAGTTAATATGATCAAAGTTTCATTTTTCAGTGTGTAATTGCTTTGGCATATACATTTCTGAGCAATTGAAATTGTACATTGCATGGCTATACCCCTAAATTAATCCTCTGGAACTTTTTGCTCTGATGGTCAGACTCCCAAAGTTAAGAACATTGTGGTAGTTACTTGGAAAATTAGAGAGCCAATGCACTAGTAGAGCTCTGCCTTATCCTCTTGTGTGTGATTTATTTTTAAGAACTTTTCAAAATTCAACCATTTACTTTATGTAAAGGACTTGGTTATATCCAGGTTTCGAGACAAGAAGACTACCTCAGTGCAGATGACTAATTTCTTTGGGGATCCACCTGAAGGCCCAGTCTGGACTCTAACTATACCTAGCTGCCATCTTCTCTTCCACAGCCTCTGGATGAAACAGACATTCAGCTTCCTCTCTCTGAGCTTAGAGGTACACAGAGAAACAAAAGGGTGAAGGTCTTTGTGAAACTCAATAGAAAATTAAGACTTTTCAAAACTGGCTTTTCAGTCCTTGGAAAAATGCATCTCCATCTTGACTCAGACGTGGTGAACAGAGTGAGAGGGGATTCGATAGAGTGATTAAGATACCCATGGTAAGTGATAAGGATGACTTCGAAAATACACTTGGCTTTTCAGTATTCACCTCAGAGGACAGAAACAGCATACAGTCTTTAATAAAGTGTGCTTTATCCGCTGGAAGAATCTCCTTTTCCAAAGCCTTAAGAGACAGCTTGCCTCTGTTTAAACTGATATTATTGCCACCCTTGCCAAGTTTTCTATATGTCTTGGTAAAAGCAAAAATCTTAGAATGTATACATCTCCCAGTGCAGGAAAAATGGGCAAAAACTTAGTGCCTAGATATGTGCACATATCTCTTGCCTGTGACATGACTTTATTCCATTGGTGCAAGATAGGAAGATACTTGGTGCTTCAGAATTCCTGCAAAATAAATTGCTATAAATATAATTTAAAAATAGCAACTGCAAGAACTATGAATGCTTACCTACAGCTGTCTAACTCCTCATTAGACTTTTAGGAAGCAGTTGAATGTTGACCACGGTCTCATCTCAGTCTTGGCTAAGAGAAAATTTCAGTGATAAGGAATTGACATAACCACTTTTATAACAACGCGCTTAGCCTGATTCTTGAGTAAGTGCTTAGGCATGTGACTTTTAGCACAGCCTAGTGCCTCCTTACTTTCTTCATTTGCTTTCTCACCAAACACTATACTAGTCATTGCTCTGAATCTTGTCTGAGTCATTTATCTCACATTGTCTTGAAATGTTGGTGTAATATTCTGTAAATAATTTAGTTGCTAATCTTACTTTGTGACTGATTTCTTTTTCTCATGATTTTTTATTCTAGCTAATGGGGTTTGGGGAAGGGCTTTCTCAGTGAATTGCTGCTTAAGTAAGCAATCCTTGGAACAACAAAAGCTCTTTTTCTTTGGTTAGACATTATCAACGATTTTCCATCCAGCAGGGTGTGCCTAGCTGTCCATTTTTAATAAATATGTTTAAAGTAAACCCCATCCATAGTGCAGTTCCTCTCCATTAAACCTTTTAAAATGAAGTTTAATATTGTTTCTTGTGGTGTGGATGGGGCATAGTATTATTTTTAAATTTCACTATTAAGAGTAAAACTTACTAAAGTGTGCGTAGTCTCCTGATGTACGTAGGGACTTTGGAAAATGTTACCCTATGTTTAATAGTTTCCTGGTAATTAACATATGTATTGACTCTCAAGTATGCATTTGTTTGACTATGTACAGATACCATATTAATATACAGATTGTTCCTAGAAACTATAAACACATTTAAACATATTTTAAGTTTTTAGAGTTGCAAACTGTTTTAATGAGTTGTTTTAGTAGCAGGAATTGATACGTGTATTTACTTCAAGTAGTATCCAGTTTTCCTTAGAAAAAATTCTACTAGATTCTTTCTGTAAAAATGTAGTCCATAAAAATACCTGTGTACTACGTTGCTTTTTTTTTTTTTTTTTTTTTTTTTAAGGCTTCATCCACTGCTCTTTTGTGAACGAAAATCTTCAATCCAGTTCTAATTTTGGATAAATTTCATTTCTGGCTAAGAGAAGCAATATTACCTCTCCCCACCTTATTTTATATTTCGTGTCTTTATAATGCCCAAAAATGTTCTTAAATTCTTAGAACAATGTTTGGCTACTGTGATGGTGGATACAATAGGAAACTCTAGGACAGGCTCTGAATATATCACTTATTCCATTCAAAAGATGTAGTGCTATATCCTTTTTTATTGCTTATTTGTACACTACTTATAGTGCATTTGCTCTCTGTGTGTGTGTGTCTGTGTGTATGTACATATTTCTGTTGAATGCAGTAACAAACTGAAGCCCATCCATGCTATCTTACACATACTGGATATCAAAGTAAAAATCGTAAATGAACCAAACTGTTCTGTAGAATCTCTGTGGTTAGTAAATTCCATTCTCTAATAATAATATAGCAGTCAGAATATATTTCTGATCACCTTACCATGATGGTGATAGTGATTGTGAAATGCTCGCAGAGTTTAGAGAGTCTACTTTAAAAAGTAATGGGGATTTCAACTATCCCCATATTGACTGGGTACATGTCATTTCAGGACAGGATACAGAGGTAGTTTCTTGACACCTTCAGCTGCTGCGTGGAGCATCTAGTCCTGAAACCTACAACAGGAGAGGCAATTCTTGATTTAGTTCTAAGTGTAGCACAGGATCTGGTCCAAGAGCTGGACATTTGGAAATAGTGACCATAACATAATGAAATGTAACGTCTAGTGGGAAAAGCACCACAACAGTCTAAAACTTGTAGAATTTAATTTCAGGAAGGAGGACGACACAAAAATGAGGTTAGTTAGAAATTAAAAGATATAGTGCCAAAAGTGAAATCCCTGCAAGCTGCATGGAAAGATGTAAATGCCCAAATTAAAAAGAAAACCAAAAAAGTGTTAGCATGATTAAACAAAGTAAAAGAAGGGGTGAGAGGCAAAAAAAAGTATTGCTTTGAAAGTGGAAGTAAAATCATAGTGAGGAAAATTAGAAGCATAAACAATGGCAAATGGAAGTGTAAAAATTTAAATAGGAAGGCCAGAAAATAATTTGAAGAACAGCTACTCAGAAATTAAGAGCAAAAAATGTTTAAGTACATCAGAAGCTGGGAGCCAAGCAACCAGTTGGGCCACTGGACAGTAGAGCACGCAAGCATGATAAGGTCATTACGGTGAAACTAAATGAATTCCTTTCCTTGGTCTTACAGATGAGGGGGTGAAAGAAATTCCCAAACCTGAGCCATTATTTTTAGGTGACAGATCTGAGGAACTGTCGCAGATTGGAATGTCATTAAAGGAGGGTTTGGAACAAATTGATAAACTAATCTCTCTCTCTCTGTGTGGGTGGGTGGGTCTGTCTGCAAGTCCATTTGTTCAAGAACTCCTCCTAAACAGTAAGGTTACGTCTAGACTACAGGCTTTTGTCGACAGAAGTTTTGTCGACAGATACTGTCGACAAAGCTTCTGTCAACAAAGAGCGTCTAGACTACATCCAGTTCTGTCGACAAAGCAAGCCGCTTTGTCGACATGGCAATGTAGCGCAAAGGACAGTTTAGATGCAATACGCCTTCTGTCGAAAGAACAGAAGGCATTATTCCTCGTAAAATGAGGTTTACAGCTGTCAACAAAACTGCTGAGTTCTGTCGACGTTATGTCGACAGAACTCGGCGGTAGTGTAGACGCAGGTATAGTTTTGTCGACAAAAGTCCACTTTTGTCAACAAAACCCTGTAGTCTAGACACACCCTAAAAGCTAGGGCTACCAAATTTGGGTACATTTAAACTACATCCCTTTTTCGATAAAGGGGTATAAATTAGATGTATCTAAATTGTAAATGAAACCGGGATTTGAATTTCCCCAGCTTCATTTACATAATAGCATCCACTTTTTTGAAAAACCGCTTTTTGGAAAAAAACGTGGTCAAGATGGGGATCGTTCGACAGAAAAGCCCTGTTCCGAATGATCCTGTTTAAAAAAAAAAAAAAAAAAAAAAAAAAAAAAAAAAGCCACATATTACGCCATTATATGCGTGAAGCATGGAAATTCAATCAGCTTCATTTTACAGATCTAATCATCTAATTTACATCCCTTTATCGAAAAAGGGATGTAGTTTAGATGTACTCTTTGGTATGCAGCTTCCTCTTCTCCTAACTTAAAGCAATGTCAGGGTTTGCTTATGCCAGGACAACCAGAAAGCCCTGGGGAAAGGACTCTTTTCCCCAAAGTGCAAAGGGAAGGACAACTGTTAGGAGGGATACGATATAAGAGGGTACACTGATAGACTGCAGGGGGGAGCTCTCCTGCAGTGTCCACTGGGGGCAGCCATATCACCATGGGAGTGGCCAGCAAGGCTGAGGCTCCAACATCTTGCCTGCCAACACACCAAGTAGCCCTCCTGCTCCAAATCCTTTCCCCCAACCAGGCCACAGCACCAGAGGAGAGGGGAGGGAAAAGGAAAAAGGTGCCCGGTGGCTAAGGGAGGAAAAAAAGGCTCCTGGTGGAAAATTGCCCTGGTGACTGGAGGGAGGTTGAGAGGAGAGAGAGCTTGTGCTGGATGGGACCCCTCCCTGCCCTGAGGCCCTTCTCACCCCAACCCTCACTCTTGCACCCTCTCACTCCCAACCTCCTGCACTTCCTCCCCACGTGCCCTGAGTTCTAACCCTCCCCCGTCACATATACATTATTAGCCCCCTGCCCTGAAAGACCTGGGCAATGCTGAGTAAGTCTGTTAGTAAGAAATAAGTCACTAGGACAAGATGGAATTCACCCAAGAGTTTTGAAAGAACTCAAATGTAAAATTGTAGAACTAACAACTGTGGTTTGTAATGTAGCCTTTAAACCCGCTTCTGTACCAAATGACTGGAATATAGTTAATGTGATGCCATTTTTTAAAAAGGGCTCTAGAAGTGGTCCTGGCAGTTACTGGCTGGTTAGTCTAACTAGTACCAGGCAAATTGGTTGAAACTATAGTAGAGAACAATTGTCAGATACAAAGAGGAACATAAATTGTTGGGTAAAAGTCAACCTGGTTTCTGTAAAGGGAAATCACGCCTCATCAATCTACTAGAATTCTTTGGGAAGGTGGATAAGCGGGTTCCAGTGGATATAGTGTAAATTTCCAGAAAGCTTTTGACAAAGTCCCTTCTCCAAAGTCTCTTGAGCAAAGTAAGCTGCCATGGGATAAGAGGGGAATGTCCTTTTCATGGATTGATAAATGGTTAAAAGATAGGAAACAAAGGAAAGGAATAAATGTTCCGTTTTCAGAATGGAGAGAGGTATCTAATGGTGTCCTGCAGGGGTCTGTACTGGCACCAGTCTTATTTAACATATTAATACATGATCTGGAAAAGGGGTAAACAATGAGGTGGCAAAATTTGCAGATACAAAACTTCTCAAGATAGTTAACTCCAAAGCAGACTGTGAAGAGCTTCAAAAGATCTCACAAAACTGTGACTGGGCAACAAAATAGCACATGAATTTTAATGTTGATAAATGCAAAGGAATGCACATTGGAAAACAATCTCCGTTATATGTATAAAGTGATGAGGACTCAATTAGCTGTTACCACTTGAGAGAGATGTTGGGTGTCATTGTGGATAGTTCTCTGAAAACACCCACTCAATGTGCAGCAGCAGTCAAGAAGGCAAATAGGATGTTGGGAAACATTAAGAAAGGGATAGAAAATAAGACAGCGAATTTTACTACCTCTTTATAAATCCCTTGTATGCCCACATCTTGAATACTGCATGCAGATGTGGTCACTTCATCTCAAAAAGATACCTTGTCATTGGAAAAGATTCAGAGAAGGGCAACAAAAATGATTAGGAGTATGGAACGGTTGCCATATAAGGAGAGATTAATAAGACTGGGACTTTTCACCATGGAAAAGAGATGACAAGAATGGTATGATTGATGTCTGGAAAAACATGACTGGTGTGGAGAAAGTGAGGAGTTATTTACTCCTTCCCATAACATAAGAATTAGGGCACACCAAATGAATAGGTAGCAGGTTTAAAACAAAAGGAAGTATTTTGTCTTGCAACACACAGTTAACCTCTGGAACTCCTTGCCAGAGGATGCGGTGAAGTCCAAGATTTTAACAGGGGTTAAAAAAGAACTAAATAAATTCATGGAGAATAGGTCCATCAATGGCAATTGGAGTATGGCTGTTCTTGCGGTGTAGAGAATACCCTGAACTTTTGACTTCATTTGGAGCTAATGCCTGACTGTTCTTATGGCTAGTATCAGAAGAGACAAGTGCTGAAACTGTAGTGCTGGAAAGGTATTTCCACACTTTCTGGTAATCCTTCAAATTTAAAAAAAAATGGGAAAGCCATTGTAAAAGGGATGATCGGTTATTTAAAGAGAACTTAAGCATTAATTAATATTGTGGAAATGTGAGTCATTTAGTACATAGAATCATATAATACTAGAAGTGGAAGGGACCTCAAGAGGTCATCAAGTCCCAGTCCCTGGCCCTTACGGAATCTAGCTGATACTCTGTTTTGTGTTGTGTGAGACTTCAAATGTAAATTCTTCTTGTGCAGTTTGTATTGTTGCATTTGTATGTAAAGACAGGCTATCATGTGTTAGAGATTCCTCTGCTTGCCAGCTATGGAAGAATGGCTTCAAGAAATTTTCCAGTGCCATTGCCTGGGTTGAAAAGTGTGAAACAATAGAATACAGTTCAGTTTACATCTCTACTTTGCTTTTGATGGAATTACATTAATGGACAAGCCGGCTAAAGGAGTGACTCTCTTCCTACCTCACTCCTCTTACATTTCTATTCTATCTTTACTGAAAATTGAGTGTTTCACTATTTTAATTACAGATATGTCCAATAAAAGCAAAGAAAACATTTAACATTAGCCATTCTGTGCAATGTTTTATTTTTCTGAACATGTAATTATTTTTTTCCAAAGTAAAATTTAAATACTTTTAAGCTGGTTCAGTTTAAACTGCTTGAGCACATGAAATCATTTTCCTGGAGACAGGAATCACTCTCCTACAGCAATTGCTGCACATTTGGAAAAAAAGCTAGTTTTCACGGACATACTGTATTACTAAAAAAAAACTATTAAGCACTAGGTATTTATGTGTGTATGACATCTACAGTGGAAATCATTCCCCTATACAGTTTACATTCTGAGAGCTAATTTTCTACCAATAAAACACTTTATCCAAGTCCTGCTATCATATTCAATCTGTATTTTTTTTTTAAATTAACAAATTGCATAAAATCATTTCTACTCATAGGCAATTTTGCCTTTAATGAAGAGTTTTTATAACTTGTGTGTGGTTTCTGAGAATTATTTTTCAAATAAGAAATAATATGCTCCACATGTTAAATCCATTTCACTTTGGCTGCTAGCATTTTTTCCACCTTCACAGGTAAATTAATGCTAGGGAGAGTTAAAGAAATAGTCTACAGCAGCCTGGGCAGTTAAAGCTGTTCAGTAGTGCAACTATTTTTTTATATTTCCTGTATCTTATCTATAAATGTAATTCTTTATTTTTCCCCACTCCCCATAGTGGAAGTTTGCTTCCATTGATATATATTGCTCTTCCAAGACCCTGGAGCCTCTACCTACACTCTAATCTCAGAAAAAATACCATTTACCAAAGAGAGAGGGACGCAGAGAGAGACCACATGGCCTCTTTCTGTCCAAAAACGTTACTGTTATTGAAATAGCATAATGAATCATTTTGATACTTAGTTTCATTGTGTCAATGTCACAAGTGTTCACTGCCTTCAAATACAGACGGCACGTCCTTACGCAATACTTGAAAAGTAGGAACAATCACTACATGAAATAGTGGTTTTTAAATGTATCACCTAGCCTCCTCTGTCAGCTACAGCACATTTGAGGTCTTGTGTTGTCTCACTTATGTCTGTCTTTTTTTCCATAGCCATATGATGGGTGGTGGTGTATCTTCTCTGGTTTAATTTATGTTGCTGAGAGAGCTTTTAAGCTGGTTCAGTTTAAACTGCTTGAGCACATGAAATCATTTTCCTGGAGACAGGAATCACTCTCCTACAGCAATTGCTGCACATTTGGAAAAAAAGCTAGTTTTCACGGACATACTGTATTACTAAAAAATTAAACTAGGTATTTATAAAGCACAATGTGTGTATGACATCTACAGTGGAAATCATTCCCCTATACAGTTTACATTCTGAGAGCTAATTTTCTACCAATAAAACACTTTATCCAAGTCCTGCTATCATATTCAATCTGTATTTTTTTTTTAAATTAACAAATTGCATAAAATCATTTCTACTCATAGGCAATTTTGCCTTTAATGAAGAGTCTTATAACTTGTGTTTGGTTTCTGGAGAATTATTTTTCAAATAAGAAATAATATGCTCCACATATTAAATCCATTTCACTTTGGCTGCTAGCATTTTTTCCACCTTCACAGGTAAATTAATGCTAGGGAGAGTTAAAGAAATAGTCTACAGCAGCCTGGGCCAGTTAAAGCTGTTCAGTAGTGCAACTATTTTTTTATATTTCCTGTATCTTATCTATAAATGTAATTCTTTATTTTTCCCCACTCCCCATAGTGGGAATTTGCTTCCATTGATATATATTGCTCTTCCAAGACCCTGGAGCCTCTACCTACACTCAATCTCAGAAAAATACCATTTACGAAGAGAGAGAGGGATTTAGAGAGAGAGACCACATGGCCTCTTTCTGTCCAAAAACGTTACTGTTATTGAAATAGCATAATGAATCATTTTGATACTTAGTTTCATTGTGTCAATGTCACAAGTGTTCACTGCCTTCAAATACAGACGTCCGGCGTCCTTAGCAATACTTGAAAAAGTAGGAACAATCACTACATGAAATAGTGGTTTTTAAATGTATCACCTAGCCTCCTCTGTCAGCTACAGCACATTTGAGGTGGTGTCTCACTTATGTCTGTCTTTTGTTCCATAGCCATATGATGGGTGGTGGTGTATCTTCTCTTGGTTTAATTTATGTTGCTGAGAGAGAGCTTTTAAGCTCTGCAGAAGTGTTCGGGTCTCTCTCCTTTCTTCTCTCTCCTCCTCCCCCCAAGTTTGCTCTAGGTGGAACAGCATTACTGACTAGGTTTACAGTCATTCTCATTCAGGTCGGTATTGAAGACCTCCTCCTATCTGGTCATCGCGAATAGTGTACACAGACCCTCTCTGCATAACCCCTGACCCTTATAGGGCTACTAAGTAACAGACCTTCTTCTAGGATACTTTAAAAATACTCTGAGTGAGAATTCTAAAGCTGATACAGCAGACCGCACTGAGTAGGGCTGGGTTAGCTATGAGCTGTAGAACTGGGAAGTGGGCTACAATCCAGGGCCAGAGCAGGCTTATGAAGAGATCTGGTAGAGCTGAGCTGCTCTTGTTGCCCCGCCTGGCTCCACCAGGTTGTGCTGCTGCAATGGAGGTTTAGGTTGAATACAGCTTGGGATGTAATGTGGGGGGACAGCATGTCGACTTTAGGTGTCAGCGATCATTCAGGGGAATGAAACCGCTGCTCTCCATGGGCTTGTGCGTGTTTATAAGCCACCCCGAGTGTTTTCGCGGTCTGCGGTTGAAATCAACCCTTCCTCCTTCCCGGAACTCAGTGGCTTATAGGGGATGGTGAGCTGCTTTTTAGCAACAATCTATGTACCACTGCCCCTGCAATCCCAGCCTGGGCTGAAAATGAGTCTGCCTCCCTCTTTGCTTTCCAATGTCCCTACGGGGAGGAGGAGCATCCCCAGCCTTCCCTGGGCGGACCCCGGGAGCTGAGTTTTCCCCACGCCTGCGCCTCTCGCCTCTGTCTCAATAGGGTCACCAGCCCCCTTTTTTCCTTCCTTCCTTCCTTCCCCGCTGCTGCTGCTACGGGCGGCCCGGGGCCCAGGCGGTGTAGCCGGGCTGTGGCTCGTTCTCGCGACACTTCCCGCCGAGCCGCTGATTGCGGCGGCAGCTGCAGCCAGGCAGACCCAGCTCCTCGGCTTCACACTTGCCCGGCTGCACACGCGGAGCCGCAGCGGCCGGGGGGTGTCGCCGCCCATCCGAGCCTGCAGCCTGCGCCCAGGGGAGGCAGCAGCCGCCGCCGCCGGGACCGGGTCGGTTGCGGAAGCTGCGTCGTCTCCTCCCGGTCCCATTTCTGCCGTTTTGATGCTGCGGAGCCGCTAGCGAGCCGCAGCCCGGCCCGGCTTCTCCTCGCTCCCGTCCCCGCGGCTGCTCAAGCCTCCTCAAACTTTGAGCCTGCCCCCGCTGGCGGGCAGAGCCCGGCTCCACACCCATGGGTGAGTGAGGGCGCGGGAGCTCGCGCCGCCGCCAGGGGAGCTCCCGGGGGCGGCTCCTCTCGCTGCAGGACGCGCCGGACACGGGCAGGGGGCTGCTGCCTCTTGCGGTGCTGGAGGTTCTCGGGCTTGCCCAGGCGCCTCCTGCCTTTTCTCCCCCCCGCCCTTGACGCGGCGCCGCTAGTTGTGAGGCTGGGCGTGAGGGAGGGCAGGGGTCGGTGCAGCCCCGGGTATGGGGGCAAGAGAGGGAGGCAGGTTCCCCTGGGGCGGGTGGCTGGTGCTTGCAGGCAGCTGGGCTGACACGTTTGCAGTTCCTCCCGGGGACCAGCTGGCTTGCGGGGGCAGCGCGAGGCTGGAGGACGAAGTAGCGCGGAGCCGGGGCCCGCCTGAGCCGCCCGGGCTGCGCTTTTCCTGCCGAGGCGGCCGGGCTGTTGCCGCTTGCTCCTTGCGAGGCAGCAAAGCCGAGAGGCCTGCTCGGCTCTGACCTGCCCCAGGCTGTGCGGGGCCGCACAGGCTCCTGACGCTGCTCTTGTAGCTCCACCGAGCCGCCCCGCCAGGCAGCTAACCAGGGTGGGGCTGCGACCCACTGTGAGCTTCCCCCCTCGCAGCCTGCCTCGTGAAGCCCCCGAGTAGCTCAGGCTGGAAGGGTGGCGCTCGTGCACTTAGGGGCTTGCGAACCCTAGTGCAGCCAGCCGGGCGCAAGCTGCCCGGGAAGGGACAGGGAGACAGGCGCACGGCTGGCCTGGGGTGGGCTCTGTACCTTGGATAGCAAGGCGCGCGGCAGCTGGTGGAAAGCGAGACTTAGGGTTATTCATGCTGCTCAGTTTGTAGGTGTCAGGAAAAGCCCCGTATTTGGAGGGGGGAGGGTGTCTCGGAGGCGCCGCTGCTGTGCTCCGTGTTGCCCGGGGGTGAATTGTCCTTTTATGCTGAGCGTGGCGCTCAAGAGAGGCGGGGGCGACAGCAGTGCCAGGCTCCGGCTGGCTTGGAGGCGCACACATGGGCCACAGCCTGCTGGAGCCTGAACGGAGCCAGACGCTGTTGTAGCCATCAAATATGTTGAGCGGTGTGTGTGTCACGCATACACGTTTCTAGATTGGGGAGGGATACGTGAAAGAAGGTAGCAAAAGAGCCCCCATGGTGTTTTATAGATACCCAGTGTATGTGCACAAACGCTTGCACGTGTGGATTAAGTGTAGGACCAGTGGAGTGAGCTAGGAGAAGCGGCCAAGTGTACTTGAAAAGCTAGCTTTTAAGTTCTTTTCTCTGATGTACTGCCGCCCCATTTTATGTACAATGAAGGCAAAAAAGCAGTATCCTGTCAATTACAGTGAATAAATTTAGTGGCTTATGTAAGCAAGCATACTTCAAATTTCTATATCTGTAGTGATACTTGATGATTTGTTTGAGAATCAACAAATCTCTACTGCTGCCTGACATGTTAGAGGGAGATTTATGAAAATACATGTAACTACTGTAACGCGCAAAGATACACAAAATTAACCACCAGCTTTTTGCTTTTGAACTTCAGTTAGTTCTACGGTCCAAAATGAAGTGTGTTCCGTCTTGGGGATGGATTCAGTTGCCTTGATTTGAGTTTAGTTGCTAGTTGACAGTAGGCCAACAACCCAGAATAACAGACTTAATTGATGTGTTTTAGAAGGCGATGTGGGATTAGATCATTGCTGTTAATGTTCAGGGAACATTCATCTCCCTTTCTGTGTTCAGGAGTAGGGTTGCACTCCCCATCTGCAATGTGACTTTAATATGGTGCTTGATGTAATTGAGATTTCTTTTTTTAAAGAATGGATAAGCAGAGCTGCCTCTTGGGTGTAATGTTCATTCTTGTGGTGTAACAAATGAACTTGGACCAAAATATGTAACAAGAAATTAATTACACTCTTTTATTAGGTGGATGTAATCAAATCCCATGCTTCACGGCCTCAGCCAGCCATCTGTTGGGGCCAGGCAGGATTCCTTCCCTGTCCCCCATCTTGTAGAATCCATGAAATATTAGAGATTGGCCAGGGAAGGAGCTGGGGTACCCCGTGGATTGGATCAGTGCCCTGAGGCCCTGAGTGCCTTATTGATGCCTGGCTGGTATGTCTTGCTCATGTGTTCAGGGTCTTATTGATTTTCAATCTGATGGGAATTTTTCTTCCATTCAGGTTGGCAGAGATAGTGAGGGTTTTATTTTTGTTTTTGTTTTGCCTTCCTCTGCAATATGGGGTGTGGCTCACCTGCTTGGCTCATCTGGGCATATCTCACCTAATCAGGCTCCTGCCATTGCAAAGGCCTCAGTCATTGGTGACACCTCCTTCTCTCCTTTAGTTTGCTTATGGAAGGGGTGTGGAACCTCAGGCTTGGGGGAGGGGAGGCAGATCCAGCCCCCAAGGTTCAGCATTCTATTAGCCTGAACACCACCCCCCAGCTCTGGTGTGGGAGGGGAATGTGGTGAGTGTCTTTCCCCTTCTCAGTTGGGGAACACGGCAGTGAGGGGTGTGTTTTTTGTTGTGGTTGGTTTTTTTCCCCTTTTCACTTGGGTGCAGCGTCCAACTGATTTTTAATGTGGGTCAGCGGTCCCAGGCCCAAAAAGGGCTTCCCACCCCTGCCTTATTTTTGTAATAGTTTACATTTAACACAGTACTGTACTGTATTTGCTTTTTTTTTTTTTAAATGGTCTCTGCTGCTTACTGATTGTGTATTTCCCGTTCCAAATGAGATGTGTGGTTGACTGTCAGTTCGTAACTTTGGTACACGTAACTCTGAGGTTCTACTGTGTCTATATATTAATAAATAAACCCCAAAGCTGTGAATCTTGTCAGTAAATGATTAAAAACAAACCTGACTGACACTGTTTTTTTAATCTTCTGTGTGTTTTTGAAAACCTGCATATGTTAGATACCATCTTACGTCCCCCTCTACTATGTCCCACACTGGGCTCATTTGTGTATGTCTGTGCTCAGTAAATAAAACGACCCCCTCCCCAGCCCTTCCCTCTGCACACATGAAAAAACATGTTAAGATCATAAAGTGAAGTGCTGAGAAGTTAGGAAAAGTTAGAATTAAAGTTCTTCAAGCAATCGTACATGTCCATTTCGCTTTAGGTATGTGCTCACCCCATGCACTAAAGCTGTGGGGGGGAGTACCTGTTAGGGTGGCACATACACCTTTGCATGCTGATAGCCAATGGCATAAAAGGGTGGGGTTGCCATCCTTCCCTTGATTCCTTCTCCCCACCTATGGTAGGTAGTTAGCACCTGCATGTCTCACACTAATTAGTAGTTAGTGTTAGTTTAGATGTTTTTATTTTACACACATCTGGACTTAATGGTGTCATCAACATTGAGTAGTGGGTCATGCCTACATTCCAAAGGTTTAAGTATCTGTTGTTTAATGTTTTTGGAAGGGGGTACGTTTGAGAGCCGTGTCCAGTCTCCAGGGGATTCAAGGCTAGGACCAAGAAATATGGAGAGATGAAAAGTCTCAGAAGTGTAGTCATGTTAAGTCTGTAACTTGGGGGAAAAAAAGAGTAGTTCTGTGGCACCTCAGAGATTTAACAAAAATATACATAAAGTATGAGAAGTAGGTTTTGCCCACAAAAACCCATGATATTCTCTCTCTCTCTCTCTCATATAAAATTTATATGTCTGTCTGTCTGTCATATATATATATATATAATACACATACATACAGGGCTCGACAAATAATGTAATCTACTCGCCCGTGGCGAGTAGATTACAACCCGGAAGAGCCAGTGCAGAGCGATCTGCGCATGTGCAGAGCGCAGAACCGCATGAAACTGCGCGGCTGGTGAGTGGGACTCGCTGCTGCTTGGCGAGCCCTGTGTGTGTGTGTGTGTGTGTATATATATATATATATATATATATATAACAAATTTATCTTTGTTAGTCTCTAAGGTGCCACAGGATTACTTGTTTCTGTGGAGATGGGGCTTTGATACCTGTTGGTGGATGCATTTTTATGTACTTTCTCAGAACCCAGCCACTCAGTACAGTGGGTATGAACTGTACCTCAGAGTGGATCTCTGGACATTGGTGGGATTCAGAGAGGAGGCATCATTCTCCATCTCCAGTGCCATGCAAAGGACAGAAGAAGCTGGATTGAGCTGTGCTCTTTGAAATCTGAGACGTTTCTGTTTAAGGAGGTCTTGGTCCCAAGTGGGACCATCCACGGGTACTAAGAATAGTGCACAAGCTCATATTTTCTAAGCTACTCATGTAGATGGTTGATTCCAGTACTGATATGGGTATTGTTTAATTGACTCCATTGCTGGTTGTGGTGTGGTATCTTCATTCCTTTGTGTGACACTCCTGACACTGACAATGGCAGAACATATATTGCAGCGAAAGACCTGCTTTGCCTTTCAGTACTTAACTAGTCAGTGGTACAGGAGGCAGAGTTTATGGGTACCAGCTACTTCTTCATGAGCACCAGTACTCATCCTCCGCATCATGTCACTTAATTCCAGCTTCAAGGTAGCAAATGTTGAAACCCATGACTGCCGAGGCCTATGTTCCTGTACAAAGTAAATCTTTGATACTGTCTCTGCTAAAACACTGGTGTTTCCCCTGTTATGATTTCAGGGTAATTGGACCTGTATTCCTTGTCCAGAGTTCCTCAAGGGCACCCGTTTCAGGTCCCCTCGCTTAGGCAGAGATCTGCTTCTCCCTCCCCTCTCGCTCCCAGGAAATTTTGAAAGTTCCCTGGACTTACACTGTGTCTTCTTCAGCAAGCCAGTTGCCTAATGTTCTGCTTCTTTCCAAGACTACAACTAGTGTTGTAGGCAATCACCGTCCCCCATAAGGTGGAGCTTCTAAAGCACGGGGTCAGCAACCTTTTCAAACCAAAGAGCCAAACTACATCAAAAATCAGAACAGGTGGCCAGCAAAGAGCCGTATAAGAATGTCCATTTGCATGATTGAAAATATACAACTTAATATTATTAATTGACATGATGATTAAGAATAGCATAAATGAAGCGTACTCACAGACTTTAATAGGACTTCTGCTGCTGCATCTTTTCACACATTTCTTTGAAGTTTACATCATAACTTGTCATTCAGGTTCATGCACGCATTTATTTAAGCTACATGAGTACGTGTTTTTAAAATATTGAATTAATTTTTCATTTGAATTTTAAAAGTTGCATGCATTTTGGGAGTGACAAGAGAGCCATATCTGGTTCCATACTGAGCTATATTTGGCTTGAGAGCCACAGATTGCAGACTCTTGTTCTAAAGGCTGGATTTTGACATAACTAGGTTGGGGAATTTCCATTAACTTCTCCCTAGGATTTCTCCAGGAAAACCCTTAACATGTTTATCTTCAAAAGTCCATACTTTTTCCGGCATATTTTCAGTATAGTCTTTTAAACTCCCAAATCTTACATCGGCCATGCCCACTTTGTTCAGTCAGAAATCTTGATCGCTCATCCTGTTAACACTGCCTACTTTGTCCTCCAATTATTCCTACTTTACTTTTCTTCAGAGTCTGAGATGTGATCTTACGCTTCCCAATTGTGATACAGGAGGTTGGAAAAGTCATTGTCGTCTTTGCAGAGTTCTTGGTCCGACACTGATGCTGTCACAGGAGCAGGTTTACTGGAGTCTGATGTCTTATCAGTGGTGATCCTAAAATCCATAGGGCATGCTTTGTGAGCTTCTCTGGTACCTCGCCAATCTGAGTCACCCTCTAAGACAGCAAGAAGTGCTTGGTACCAATTAAGTACCGGAGGTTTTACAAACAGATCAAGGTGACACAGCCTCATTGCAACCACTAGTTTAAGACTATCCTGTACAGATACCCCTGAATACATCTTCATCCTCTCCTGCTGAGAAAACAGTATCGGCAGTCATCCCCAGTTTGAAATGATTGACATACCAAGAACTATTGAAAAGAGTTGCTAGTTCTCTTGGTACACAGGTAAACATGATTCAGGAGACACCACATAAATTAGAATACAAGAATGGCCGTATTAGATCAAATCAGTGGTCCATCTAAGCCCAATATTCTGTCTCTGATAGTGTTCGATACAAGAACAGAGGTGGATCGCTTCATCTGCCCTGTCTTCCCCTCCTGGCTTGTGGCAGCCAGAGGTTTAGAATTATCCTTACCATATAGTGCTGCAGCTCAGGTCCATCAATGGCTATTAGGGAAGATAGCCAGTCACCCATATATTTTATCCATTTGCGTTTTTTTTAAACTTAGACTTTTGGCCTTCACAGCATCCCCTAGCAATGAGTTACACAGGCAAATTGTGCACTGTGTCAAAAAGTACTTCCTCTTGTGTTCTATTAAATCTGCTTCCTGGTAACCCTTTGTTGTTTTTGTTTGTTGCATTGAGTAAATACCACTTCCCTATCATGATTTTATAGACCTCTACCATATCCCATCTTATTTGCCTCTTTCCTAAACTGAACATCCCCAATCTTTTTAGTTGGAAGCTATTCCATTCCCTTACTCATCTTTGTTGGCCTTCTCTGAACCTTTTATTTTTGCACTACAGCTAATCTCTCCTGTTCCTTCCCTTTGGAAACAGGCTATCCCACCTCCTCAGTGCTTGGACCTATATTACAACTGATTTCTGAGTGCCAGTCACTCTGGGACTGAGAAATACCATACAGCTTCTCTGTTCCTCCTAATCCCCCAACCCCTTCCCCAACCCTTTTCAGGAATCAAGCTCATGAGACTGTTCTCATTATTAAGTCCAATTTCTTTTACAATTAGGGTATGTAGGAGAGGTTTCTCAATATTGGGGAAAGAGATTTTATTCCCAGTATTTTCTCATTCCAAAACCCAAGGAAGGGTGGCCTCAGACCTCTTCTGAATCTGCAAAACCCAAGTGCACAAAAATATAATCTTTTGAAAGCTTACCCCTGGCCTCTATTATCTTGTCCATCAATTGAGATGATTGGTACCCTGCTCTATCTTTTGACTTGAAGGATGCTTACATCCACATGCCCATTCCCTAGAACTTGGGGGGGGGGGTTTAAAGTGTTGTGATAATTTACACTATCAATTCACAGTCCTCCTATTTGGTTCTTTTTTTCCCCTTCAGTTCTTTAAATCTTACAAAGTGAATGGCAGAGATAGTAGGACATTTCAGTAAGGCGGGCATTGTTATTCCCCACATTTGGACAATTGAGTGATTTGGGGTTGATCCAAATGTCACATGGCGGTCAGCATTGATGAGCTCTAGTCCATCTTTCATTTATTGGGCCTGTTGGACAAGTCCTGGCTGTTTCCTGTGCAGTTGCGTAGATTTTGTTGTGTGCACAGGAGTTGAGGCCCTGAAGCCTTGGAAGGGTAGGCTAAAATGTATAGTGCTTCAATGCAAGCCGCAGTCTCTCAGTCTAGGCTTGGGAGCCCACAGCCAATGGCAGCGCAGATGTACTGGCAGTGGCTAGTAGCAGCAATTGTAGGGAAAGTTCTGTGGAGGCTCTGGAACTTTGTGCTGGAGTGTGTTCAGTGCAGATGGAATCATGGAGATTTTAGATGCTAGACTCTAGCCACTCTGAGTTTGTGCAAACTATGATTTTTTTTTTTTTTTTTTTTTAAAGAGACTGGCAACTTGGCAAATTAAGTAGATGTTCATGGGAAGGTAAAAGCGCATCTCTGGCAAACATCGGGTCTCTGCAACAAAGCATGGAGTACTAAAGTTTCTCAGTGAAATGGTTACGAATTTTTGTTTAATATGGGCATAGCATATTTTTCCTAATATTATCTAGTTCAGAAATGACTGGGAAATTTTAAGATGAAACTCCTTCAGCCCTCCCCTCAGTATATTTTTATATTAAAATCTCCCACAACACTTTTTAAAAAATTTGGTCCGCTTCCTAATTTCTAGTATTGTTTTTTCTGTAACTAGATATTATCTTGCTTCCATTGAAAAAATTGTGAGATTGACTGTTGACAAGTCCAGATGAACTAGAGTGGTTCAAAGAAGCATTTCTAGTTTGGTACATCACATCCTGTATACCATTTGTGAACGCCTTTCACTGTATGAGTTCGTCATGTGTTGTTTTCATAAACTGTAGTAAGCATGGTGATGTATTTAAGGCTAAGTGCATAGATCTACTGGAAATACTTAATAAAAATCACAAATTGACTAGCTTCTCTTTTCTCCCAGGAAATTACAAACCTCACAAATGCTTGTTCTAGGTTGCATGCCTACTGATTATATTTTAAACAATACAAGATGTACCTAGAAATTCTGAAATTAAGATATAAAATTGTACATTTTTAGTTAATCTTTTGGGACCACATAAGTGTGATTTTTGAGAATTATTTCTAATTGCACAACTTTTTTTGTAATGCCAGAATGTTCCCTCTGGAATATCACTTCACTTCTTCCTGCCTCCCCCACTGTTGTTACAGGGTTGTATATTAACCTTTGCTTCAGAGTCAGTAAGTGAGAGAGAAGATTTTCTGCAGATGTGCTGTGGGTAAAACAGCTGCATTCTTATTGGCCCATATACCAGACAAAGATGCATAATTGGGAAATCATGGGGTGGTGGTTAGTATTCCCTTGAGCCCTTCTGGACATCATAAGGCATCCTTCTCTATTCAGAGTTGGGGAAAAAAAAAAGCCTTAATTAAAATGTTTTCTCCTTTTTGCCAACAATAAACAGCCTTCTCTTATTACCAGTGGTGATCATATACATATTCCTATACTGTTTATGAAGTTTAAGATTTCTGCTAATCATGTTTATTTAAGAAGGCATTTAAATGTATTTTGTAACCATTGTTTCCTAGTTATTTTGAGTTAAGCAGGGTAACATTTCTAAAAGGTGTGTGCTGGAATTCATATAGCAGACCAGCATTGACCTTATGGATAATACATTGACTCTGACTGCCTCTACTTAATAGGGCCATCTGTACGGTGAGGGAAGGAGGAGTTACAGTTGTATGTAATAAGCAGCTGAACTTCCATCTCCAATATTAAGGTGTATTTGTGCCCTGGTGGATGTGAAGGATGTAGGAAAAAATTAGAGATAATTTCATTAGCTCTGTGGCAGTTTTTAGATCACTGTTTACTCTATTATGGGTTTTTACAGCGGTCCTATCCCTGTGTGTGTAAAATTAGAGTACAAAAATCTGAACCAAGAAAGTGTTTTGGGGGGGAACATGAATGCAGGCTTTGGGAATTACATACTGTAAATATTCTGTTGTTGTTTTTTTTTAAATAATACAGTATGGAGGGTGGAGAATGTGAAAATCAGATAATTGCTTCAACTTATGTGAAAGTAATCCCCGAGTGTCTGCTTCATACCCAGGGGAGAAAGTTGAAGGCTTTAAGTCTGTGAATATGTGTGAGAGAGAACATATAATATTACAGTTTGGTAGTCCTGAAGCAGCACCATTCTAAGTGACACTCACAGTGGAGCTTGTGTTTCTTTTAGTTTCTTTTTTATGAGGAGGCAATATCTAGAAATATTGATTAGAAATCACTGCTGTGATTAAAATTACCTTCTCTAGGTGCAGGGAAGACACAATACAGAAACTTGTATTTCATATGAGAAATTATTGCTTGCATCCACTTATCTATAAATCTCCGTGTAGAAAATTGCATTTTGAGCTCTTTCCTTCAGTTTTACTAGAAATATTTCAAACGAGAGAATCATAGAATACTGGAACTGGAAAGAACTTCGAGAGGTCATCAGATCTAGTCCCCTTCCCTCATGGCAGGATTGAGCACCATCTAGATCATATCTGACAGATGTCTGTCCAACCTGATCTTAAATATCTCCAATGATGGCAATTCTACAATCTCCCTAGGCAATTTATTCAAGTGCTTAACCACCCTGGCCGGAGGTTTTTCCTAATGTCCAACCTAAACCTCCCTTGCTGAAATTTAAATCTGTTGCTTCTTGTCTTATCAGAAGTTAAGGAGAATATTTTTTTCTCTCTCCCTCTTCCTTGTAACAACCTTTTAAATACTTGAGAGCTATTATCAAGTCCCCTATGGATCTTCTCTTTTCCAAACTCCTAGTATGTATTAAATAGCAACTCCCTCTAGAGCTGGCGCCTCGATTTATTCCTTCTAGAGAGATGGGATAACAAATATCAATCAGAATTGGCTTCATGGTTTGCAAATCAGGACGGAATAAGGACCATAGAAATATAATCAGCTTTTGTCGGCCACAAAATTAGTGTCTAGTTACTATTGTGGTTCACTAGGATAAATGGAGCATACTGTCCAAGAGATTTGTCTTGTTTGGTTTGTATGTGTTGTTTTTATTTGTCCTATGGTTACCTAGAGCCCAGGAAATCTTGTTCACTAGTTTGTTTGCTATTTATTAGCCACTAATGAAATACTGATATCTCAAAAGCATAAATCTGCACTTCTGTTTACTGAAGGAGTTTGTAGTAGGTAGTGCATAGGACTTGTATTTTATATACTGTAAAAAAAAAAAAATCAACGTGAAAACTTCTACTGAACTTTTCAGTCCAGTAATTCTTCATCCTGGATTGTATTCAGTTGCTAATGACAGCATAATTCCTTTAGCATGCTTTACTACTCTATTCCCATATAGACAAACTTGTTAAAATATTCAGGTAAGGTTAACAAAAGAATTTGAATATAAATACACATATACTGGGGAGTCTTCTGTTTTTGAACTAAGTATACAGTGCAAAAACAACTCCATGAGATTGCATAAACCTTCAGTTCTGGTTTAAATCTGATGTGTAGTCTAGTATGCAGCTGCTGCTGCTTTGCCACTGGCTAGGATAATTTAAAATTCTGGTAACTTCACTGGATTTTTATCCATTAGGGATTTGTACAGTGGGGAAAATTCTTCAGACTTAGGGCTTGAAATGAATTAAACCACTGGCTATTGGTAAACTCTTGGTCTTTGCATTTAACGTGTCTAGGTATTTTCCTCCTCATTTCTAAGTCTTTTCTGTGGTATTCATGTTGTTCTCAGTGAATTGCTTGGACTTCAGCTTTTGTGAAGGAAACATAATGGAAATACAGACATTATAATAATCTTACTTAGTTACTTAATGAATGGGGAGACTTTTTAAAAAAACCTATCAATATGGAAACTTTTTAAAGATCAGCTGTTTGATTTGTGCCCTAGTTCCTAATTATAAAGCATACTGATTTGTTTTGCAAGGAGAATGTTGACATCTAGTCATAAGATGTTTGCATTTATGTTTAATTTTGCTGAGGTATGAATGTTGAGTGGTTGGTTGATTTTTTTTTTTTTTTTTTTTAAGACCATAGCAACAATTGATTTATGGAGTTTTTTGCCAAACTTTATGTAAACTGGTGACATCTCAAGGCAAGGCTGACCAAGACCATGCTGATGTGCTCAAAAATGGTCTGGTATTCTCTATTAACTTTTTTGTGGGTGTGAAAATGGTCATAGTCTTAAAGTTTCTGTGGTATGAAATCTCCAAATATTTTAAAGCTGCAGGCATAAGCAGAAGTTTACCAGCAAGCTAAGGGATGATCTAATCTGAACTTGAGTGCAAGGCTGCTGGGAGGGTTGCAAAAGGGGTAGCAGCCTCAGAGACTGACGATTTAAAAGTGCTTGGGGCTCCTTGCTGCCACTGCTGTTACCTCTGCAGCAGCTGGAGAGCCAGGTGTACTGCCGCTGGACTTCTGGCAGTGCTGAAAGTGCTGGCTGGGGAAGGCTAGTCCCAGCCCTGCCCCTTAAGCCATCTTCTCCCAGTGCCAGGAGCAGACTCTCGTCAGTTTTGGTTTTGTAGCCATCAAGTTGCATGGCTACAAGATAAGCCTCACACCTGATTTGTTTGAAGGCCTTGGAGAAAAGTGAAGCTTGCAAACCACAAAAATTCTCTCTGTTTGGTCTACAAGCTCCCTGACGGAAAATGGCATTTCAGAACCTATGGCACTCCTTATCTTGGAAAGAGAAAATCATGACCTCAACAACCAGCCCACTTCAGGGTTTGACTAGGCTCTCCCCACACCCAGAAAGGCCTCCAAGTAAGGAGCTCTGAACCAAGAAAAGCACTGCCTGCCTCCTTGACTGCAGTTCTAGCTTCTACTCTATTGGCTACGTCTACACTGGCAGCTTCTTGCGCAAGAACTGTTTTGTGGAAGAGTTCTTGTGCAAAAACTCTTCCACAAGAGAGCGTCTACACTGGCATGTGCTTTTGCACAAGAGATGTGCTTTTGCGTAAGAGCATCCAAGCCAGTGTAGACGCTCTCTTGCGCAAGAAAGCTCTGATGGCCATTTTAACCATAGGGGCTTCTTGCGCAAGAAATTCATGTTGCCTGTCTACACTGGCCTCTTCTGGAAGAGCTCTTGCGCAAGAGGGCTTCTTCCTGAGAGGGAGCGTCAGAGTTCTCGCGCAAGAAGCCCTGATTTTCTACAGTACAACGGCAGTTTACTTGTGCAAGAACACGCGGCCAGTGTTGACAGGCGGCATGTTTTTGCGCAAGAGTGGCCGTTTTCACGCAAGAACGCGCCAGTGTAGACACAGCCTATATGATTCCAGAAGACTGAGAGTCGAAGAGTTTGTGAATCCCAATTCTCTTAATATTTTTTCCTTTTTCTATGTTTCTTTTGTTTTTATTATCTTGAACGTGTCCCAGACCATTTTATTTCCCCGATGGTAATGTATGAAAACATGCATGTATGTAAGAGTTACCTGTACATCTGCATGGGTAAGGTACAGGAAATAGTTTCACCAGCCCTATATATATAGAGAGAGAGACAGAGACAGAGACAGACCCCCCCCCCAAGAAACTTAAAGCTGTGAGAGTTGTAAACTGCCAAACAAAAGTTAAGCTCATCTGTGTTTCTTAAAAGCCTTTTTAAAAATCTGTTTGATATATCTGAGGGCAGGAAGAGGGACAGAGTAAGGTAAGGAATTTTTTGAAATCTATGGAAGAAGCTTTATAATTGTCTCAGTGGATGGCTATGACATTAGATGATGATGACTGGATTCAGTACCAAGGCAGCAAAATTATAGATGTGATTAACTTAAGCTGGAGTTCATAAACAAATGGACAGTAATCTTCCTAGATCCTTTTTTAGAATTTATAAAGATCAGTTATTTATTGTGTTGATTTTACAGGGCTTAACTCATTTGATGTAATTCAAATCCAATATTGAGATTAACCCGTTGATTCGATTTTGATTTCATAGTTGTAATGCTTTTATTCAGAGTTCAGTGTTATGTACAGTAACAATGATATGTTTCTCTATTTTTATTTTTGTTTGGTAGCTTTAATAAAATGTATTAAACATAGTCATACTTCTTTCAATAAGCAATGTGGGTCCAGAGTCCTTAAGAACTTGGGTGGTAGTTAGCTGGTCAACTTAAGTCTTACCAGCTCCTCCTAGTTGGTTTATAATTCTCGTGTGCTCCTTTCCAGCTGTGGAAGAGATTTGTGATCTGATATATATGTCCAGCTGAAGGTGTAATATGGGAGAGCATTACCCTTCACTTCCTCTTCCTTGTTTATGTTGATGAGGTTGCAGAATTACATTCTTTCATCATGTGTGTTATCTTGGACCCAGCTGGGGAGACGGTTCTTATTTGTGCAACAAAAAGCCAATGAATAAAAAATTGGGGTGTGAAACACTGTTGCTGCTTCCTCTTGTGTTACAACACTTTTAAGTTTAGTCTGGTTCGAATATGCTGTGTGGCAAAGCTCCTACAAAAACTCATTGGGTCCTGCACTTCCTACAGATTTGCTTGCCTCAGAAACTCCAACAAGACTACTTTTTTATAGTCTTCTGCTCTGACCATGTCACAGCTGCAATAGTTTGCTTCCTCTTCTGCTCTGAAGAAAGATCTGCCCTCAATCTGGAGAAGTCTCCAGTACCAGGAAATGGAAGTGATGATAACACTTTTGCATCTGCAGTTTCTGATATTATTAAATGGCTACAAATAGTATGGGTTGAAAAACTTTTGTCAGTTTTACTTTGCCTGGCCATTTAAAATATTCCGGTTGATCTTTGTTTTCTTTTTGTCTCCTACATGTCAGAATTGTTCAGATTAACCGCCTATGTGCAATCTATTTTTTCTGAAGATGGCATGCTTTTAATGTGAAGTACCTGTAAACAGGACTTTCTGTTAATCTGATGATTGAGGTTTTGACTAATGTTCATGGAAAATTGGGATAAATGGCTTGAGGGATACCTGGTAAAAAGTCCTGCACTGCTATCTGGCACTTTGTGAGGCTGCAGACTCCAGGCAGCGGTGAGACTTCTAGCATTTTGTTCCTAGCATATTATAGTTTTGCTATTTTATGCAAGGAATAAAGGTTTACTAAAACAAACATGGATAGACCGCCTTCTTTGTTCCCATGTTCCATCCCCCAAACATAACCAATAGTTTCCCACCCATTGGCTTCTTAGATACATGTCAACGTACCTATTTCCTGTAGGGAATTACTCTTCCTCTGCTTCCTTACCTCTTCCTTAAACACCTAGAAGCCTTCTTTCCTCTCCCGGGCATCCAACCCTCACTTTCTCCTTCTCAGATACTGCTGAGTGCTTCCTTATTCTCCATATCTTCTGTCCCTTTAAGCTCACCTTTTCTTTCATCTCCCCTTCATCTTTTCTCCATCATTCCATCTCTCCTGTTTTATCCTCAGGAGTCACCCTCCCATATGATCCAGTTGCAACTCCCTAGTTCAGGCTGATCTAGAGGAGTTATCAGTCTGATTTTTGTTCCAGCTCTCTGGAGACGCTTGGTACAGGATTGAGCAATTGCATGGCTAATCCACAATTACTCCTCAGAATGAATGGGCGGAGGAAGACTTGTAACTTCAGTTGTGTCTCAGAAGTGTGTTGCTGGCCATCCTGATGCTCCATGATTGGGAGAAGGTTTTTGGGAAGTTATGGGTCTTGCATTATGCCTGGCTTGTAATCTATCCCCAAATTAGGGACTTTGGCTAAGAATTCCTGGTTCTTTGCCTCTGCAAGCTTCATCCCGAGGACAGCTACAGGGTATCTGGTGATCACAGATGCAGATAGAGGCAGTCTCTTAGATAGCTTTGCCCATTTAAGACTTTAAAGATCAGGACCAGCATCTTGAAAATAAATGCTGAACTGCATAGAAAATGCAACATACTGTTCACACTATCTTTTGAATTGTCCTGCTTAGTGAAATTTCCTGCACGATGGGCCAGTTTCCTGGTGGAACTAGCTCCTGAGAGCCTGCAGGGCTTATTGCTGAGGTACAAACATTCACCACTTGGCAGGACATAAAACTGTTCACTGGCACATTACTTTTAAGTTAAATTACTAGCTGTAGTTTTTATGCCATTTGCCATTTTCCTGCAAGTCCTGACAATCTCTCCCTGCAGAGGCAGAAAATGAGGGCCTCACTTAAATACATTCCCTCTAGGTCTTAGGAACAGTGACTCTGGATAAAGATGTCCCCCAAAGCCGTTTGACTGGAGCATGGGTTTTGGATCCAATTGACCAAGCAATAAGAAGCGTCTAATTCTTAAAAATTATCTGTAGAAGACTCAAAGTCTTCTGGTTACTGTTCCCTGACAGTTGAAGGCTAGAAACATTTTTCTCAAGGAGAAGGGTAGTAAAATCTAAGCAGACACTTAGGGAATGGAGAAGCATAGTGGGTAATAAGAGTCTAGTCAGATCTCTTTTTATATGCTACAGCTGTCAGCCTCTGCTGCTAGTACAAGTGACCCATAACCTTGTATGGTCTTTGGAAACTATTCCAGGCCAGAGACTAAGAGAAGAGACACTCCTCCAGACAGATGTCCTTCCTTTCAGCACCTGGGACTCTGCCCCCAGACAGTAAGGTGGAAGCAGTGAAAGAATCTGATCAGGTTCTTGCCTTGCTTTGCAGTATAATAGAGCTGCATTCGCCTGATCTTATAGACACTCTGGTGCCACAGAACTCTTTCTGTCACTACCTTGTTGTTTATTGCATCCCATTGCTGCAGTCATGAGCTGCTCCCGTTCCCTAGATGGTTAATGTTTGTCTTAGTATTCAGTTCTAACTCTCACACAATAGTTTTCTCTAAAGTAGCAGGCTCTGGCTAAGTCTACAATGGCACTTTTCTGTCTCAGAGGTGTAAAAAACCACCCCCACTCAGAGCACAGCAAGTTACAACACTGCCAAGCACCAGTGTGAGCCAGGCTACAGTGCTGATCTACTCCCCTCATGGGAGTGGTTTGTTTATATAGTGCCCTGGAAGAGCTCTCTCCCAGTGCTCCTGCCATGGCCAGCCACACTTTCCGTTCAAAGTGCTGCCATGGCTGCACTTTAAACAATTAAGTGTAGACAAAGCTTCTGTAGTTATAACTCTCTGCTGGAGCAGTTACTCTGGGAGAACCTATTATGTCTACAGAGCACAGGCTAGTCTCGTTCATAGTGAAAATTGGTGACAGGCTTTCAAATCTATTATGATTTGCATCAGTGTTTTTTTTTTTTTTTCCTTTTTCTCCCAAGCTGTCTTTCTGTGGAAAAGGACTATAATGCCTCTCTTTTGGGGATTCCATCCATTTGCCTCTGGGCAAGAGCTCACTTTTCTGGGCAACAGTCCTCAAGCTTTAAGCAGAAGACATGGGGCTCTCTAGAAAAGTAAGGTGACTATTTCCCCAGGTGGATTTAGCCTCTTGGAGAATTGTCATCCCCATGAACAAAGTTCTAGGTGGGGGGGGGAACCCTCTAAGATTTTCCATTCTTGGGTGGGTTGAAATTTCTTATGTGCAACACCAATGTTGGGGTAATGTGTGGATGTGCACCCATCAGTATAAACAAAAAACATAGATACAAATCTATATCTTAAATAGTCCATAGGTGTGGAAGAAAATATATTAAAACAAGGGATAATTTACAAGGAAGAGTGCTTATGATTGTTTAATATGAAATCAAATACAAAGAAAATTAACACTACCCTTGGCTGAAGAAGTGGGTTGTGCCCATGAAAGCTCATGATACTATTGATATATTTTTTTGTTAGTCTAAGGTGCTACCAGACCATTGTTGTGTGGTTGTTTTTTTTTTTTTTTTTACTTACAGACTAACACGGCTACCCATCTGAGACCTTGGAGTACATGTATCATCATCCTTTATAATAGACAGATGCACATTTCAAAGATCTTGCAAATAAGGTTTCATCCTAGGAAACAGCTAGCATCACAACCAGTACTTGCTGCTACTGACTCATAAGAGCCAGAACTTTACCAGAAATCAAAGATCTGGCCTTAATGCAATGCAGTTTACCATGTGTTAATTAGTAACACAAGATTTTAAAAAATCATTAAAATCAGAGTTTTAGATATCTGCAACACTCAAAAAATTCTATTAAAATAATCTTTTTCTTTCTTATCTTAAGCCATTAACACAGGGATGGGCATAATTTTTGATGGTGGGGCCACTCCAAGAACTTGGTAAGTGGTTGAGGGCTGCACTCTTCCATCATATTAATGGAGAAGGTGCAGGGGTCTGGGATGGAAGTTGTGTGCAGAAGGGAGTTTGGGGTAAGGGATTGGGGGTATGGGATCTGGGAGGGAGTTTGGGTGAAGTAGGAGATCATTACCTGGGGCAACAGACTGGGATAAGGATGGGGTGCAGGGAGGGTTTTGTGACCTGTGGCAGGAGTGCGGAGGTGTGTGCAGGGATTTGGGCTATAACTAGGGATAGCGGATTGGGGTGCAAGGTCTGAGAGGGGGTTGTGACCTGAGGAAGGGTGTAGGAGGGGATGCAGAGTCTCGGAAGATGTATGGGGGCTGGAGCATGGGTACAGAAGGTTTGGGTTACATGGAGCAAGAGAGCAGAAAGGGGGCAGAGAGGGAGGGGCTGGGGTTCCAGAGAGAGGCTCTGGCTGGGAGACCGTACCTGGCTCCAAGCCAGCAGCCCAGCAGGTTCCTTAGCCAGGGTCCCCCCTTTCCCAGCTGATCGGCTCCCTGCCTGCATGGGGAGCTGTGAACCTCTGTGTGGGGCTTAAAAAAGGGCTGTGTAGCCGCACAGGCTTGCCTGGATCTGGCCCTTGAGGTTCAGGGCCCCCCACCCAGCATTGGGGAGCCTGTGCTGGCATTCCAGCCCCTCCCCCCGCCCTTGTCCCACTGTGAGGCTGGAGCGCACAAAATATACTAGGCTGGGCCCATTTAGGATCTAGTGTCTGAGGGGAATGTGGGGGTGAGGGTGGCTTGTGGTTTTGTTTTTTTTCTCACTTGTGTATGGCCGACTGATTTTTTTTTTTTTTGTTTTGATCAGTGGCCCCGGACCCAAAAAAAGGTTCCCCACCCTTGTTCTAGGAGATTTGTGTCTTTAGCTCTAGGCACGAGAGCCCCTTTCTGTTCAGCTAGAGAATTTTAAAAATATATTCCATAAGGGGAAGAGTACTGTTTTGCAGAGCCACATCAGGTAGGTCCATTGACATTAGGAGCACAGTAAGATCAGGACAAAGTTAATGGCTGACACACACAAATTCTTCTGTTATAAACACTATTTTAATAGCATTTACCATTGATTTTCCTTTTTCTCTTAAATGCCAGCCAAAATTTGAATGGGAAAACTAAAGGCATTAAAGACACCATCTAGAACTTTGTCCTTCAAGATTGCCTCTTGAATTCTAAATTTGTCATTTTGAAAGATTTTTAGTGCTCAGATTCAACACCTCATCTGATGTGATGATTTGGGTTTATTTGCCCTAGATGGGGCTGAAAACTATAAGTAGGTGAGTCCCTATATCCAATAGCAAAAACAGCATATTCTTTCAAGTCTGAATAATCAAAGAACAAGCTAGTAGTAAGAATAAAAACAGAAAGCCAGGAAGATAAGAGATGCAGCTTCTTTTTTTCTTGTTTTGATTAAAAATAGAATCTCATACTAGTAGGCGTTGTTTGATTAAAAATCTTTTTCCAGGTATTTGGAGCTTTCACTACTGTTACCTCCATAATTACATCTGGTTATGTTTAGTTAATATTATTCATGGCTTCCTCATATTTGTCCATTATTATGTCATTGTGGTTTAAAGGATAGCAGAGAGCACTGATGTGAGCGGTAGTTTACTGTTTTATTGGCTCATAAAGGTGAGGTTAAAACTAAATATTGTCCTGCTCTGCTGTAGATTTAGAGATAATTAAAAATTAGTGCCACTTCTGCACTGAAATAGCATGCACAGGGCCTAAAAATCAAGTGTACATGCAGTTCAGGGAGGTGGAATCAGTTATTGTTTTATCTGGCCTGTAATGAAAGAATTCTTACTGAGTTGTTCCAGATCAGGGCATGCATTGCACTGGGTATTTCTCATGGGTTGAACACATATATACTTGCATAAGAGAAAAGGCAAAAAAGTTGAAGATTATTTCTTTCTATTTAACAAAAACTCTAAGTCCTGATAGACTCTTTTTAACACAAACAGGAATGCGATTGTAATTTTAATCTGTCAGTAGTAATAGACTAGTGTCCAATTATGTCACCCCTGTTTTATCAGTCTGTAACTTCTCAAAACGAAATAGTTGATGGAAGATACCTATGCTTAGTTTAAGCAAAAAAGTGATCTAAAATATTTTAGAAAACTGGACAGTCTGTTCAACCGTTTGAGAGAGATGAGGCTGATAAATTATGCTTTTCCTTTTGCAAATGAAAAATAAAATTTGTAACTTTTTCACGTAACTCAAAGGCAGGAAATTGAAAGTGGACATATCAAGAGTGCTTAAGATGTACATTGTCTTGAGACGAGGAGAAATAATTGAATTATAAAGCTGTAAATTATTCAAAATTGAGCTCTGAGTATGTCAGCTAAGATTTTTTTTTTTTTCCCCTCTAAAGTAGGGCCTGATGAAGCTTTGCTTCTTTGTGATATTGCACTGTACATCCTCTGTGTCCAAGCTAACAGACCCCTGGCCTGCTGCTGTCAGGTTGTTGTTGGGAGACTAGGCAAGTGAGACTGTAGATGCCGTGGGCAAAACTGACATCACAGCTCTCAAGTAAAAGAAAATTGCAGAAAAAGTAGTCGTAGTGGAATTTTTTTTTTTTTTTTTTTTAAGAAGCAGCCATAAGTTTTGCATATAGCACCTAAATGCACATTCAGTAAGTAAAAGCAGAAACAGAATGGATGTGTAACTTGGCTGGGTAAGTATCATTTTGCGGGAATGTAAGGACTAGCTGTTGCATTTGATTACTGAAGAATGTCCAATGTGGGAGATAATGAATGGTTGAACATCAGCTTTTTTCAAACTGCTAGTTGAGTTTTGCCATATGATGCTGACCATTGCTTTTTAACCTGTAGTCCACAGACTCGTGGTGGTTTACAAACTTTCTAATATTTCTAAAGGGTCCGCACTCCATTCTAAATATTTTAGGGGCCTGCAAATGGAAAAAAAGGTTGAAAACCACTGATGTAGACTCATAGACCTTAAGGCTGGAAGGGAATCATGATGGTCATCTAATCTGACTTCCTGCATATCACAGACCAAAGAACTTCCCTCTCTCCTTCCTCTAATAGACCCCTAACGTCTGGCTAAGTTACTGAAGTCCTCGAATCATGTTTTAAAGACTTCAAATTACTGAGCAGCCACCATTTACATTTGTTTAAACTTGCAAGTGACTGCCCCATGCTGCAAAGGAATGTGGAACCCCACTTCTCTCCCCCCGCCCCAGGATCTCTGCTAATTGGACTTGGAGGAAAATTCCTTCCTGACTTCAAACATGGCCATTGACCTTGAGCATGCTGACAAGATCCATCAGCCAGACTTCTGGGAAAGAAGTCTTTGCATGAAAATAGTCCATCTGTCTATGAATCCCTCCTAGGGGTCGAGCATCCCAAACCCCTACTATAGCACCATTGCCTGAGCCATCTGTTGATCATCATCATCTCACCTCTTCTTTTGTTGTAGGGACAAGTAGCATCCCACTGAAGATCACCTGAGCCTTCCACAGCTTGCACATCTGGTCATCTTGATTCTTTTTCCATTCCTTGTGTTGCTACAGCTGCTGCTTCTATAGCTGTCATAGACTTTTTACTTAAGCTCTAGTCAAGGACAGGAGGACATGCCTCCACCTAGTACCCCAAACTGCCACTGAGACTCCCCTCTCTTTCAACGTTTTGTCTCCTATGCCCTTGCTCCTGCCATTCAAAAGGTAATTTTTCCAAGTTTTTTCAGTAAGTCTTTAGGTTTGATGATGCCTTGAATAACAATGCAACTCTTGTTCCTCAAATAAATAAATAAATCTCTTATATCTAAAGGAAAAGCACAATTTTGTGTAGCTTATGTCCTTTATTAACTTCAAGTTGCTTGGGATAGGAGCTGGACAGTCCTTAAGTAGTTCCCAGCAGGTTGTATATGAATACATTTATTCCTGGTCACGTCAGAGTTGTTTAATCTTTACTCTTAAGGGTTAGTTACGATCTATTTCACTTTCATTATTGTTTTCAGGTTGAGCTGTACAAACATTCCTCTTCAGGGGCTAGCAAAATTTTAAAACTCCAGCATTGAAATTCTGGCTCTGTTGATATCAGTGGGAAAATTTCTATTGACTTCACCATGGCCACAATTTTACCCTTTAGTGAGTGTGTTCCTTTGCAACTGGTGTATCCTCTCCTGTTTCTCCTGTGCAACTACTGGAATGTGGTAACCTACATGAGGAAAAAGGATGTTTAAAAGAAGTAAACTTTTAAAACTGATTTTCCTTCTATAACTTCTTGAAGGTTTGAAGAGGTTTAGAGTAAGTAGCTGTAAAACTCAGACTGCAGAGTTACAGGTTAATGTGCACTGGGTCAACTGAAATATTTTTCAGGTCCTGCTTATGGAGACAGAAAAGCTTGAAACACCTGCTGTATTTGGAAGATGCACTTCAGTCTTTGTTGCTGAATCAAAATCAAGCTCTGTCATTGGCAGTAGCCTGGTTCTAGATCTCAGTGCATTAGGCAGAAGGACCACTTACTAGAGCAGCTGTTTTCCCCTTTGGAGAAAGGATGAATACAGGCATTGTTCAGCCTGCCAGACAAATGAATGCTACAGTGATTCTATAGCCTGTAAAGGGTTAAAGGCTTGGCATGGCACATCTGTAAATGCTGTTAGATCTAATGTGGAATACAAGGAAATATCCACCAATATGGGTCTAACTGCTACAAGTTAGAACTACTGTGGCTTTGTCCTGTTTCCTAGCTTATTTTTAAAGTTTTGTATTGACCTGTCTTGTGATCACATGATGTAACACATATTGGCTTTAATTTGGTATTGATATGTCTGTGACTAATACAAAGGTCTGGTGGGCGGGGAAGGCGAAACTACTTATAGAGCCCATTCAACAAGATATCGTTTAACAAATGTTAGTGCATTTCTCTCTCTCTTTCTCTGAAACTTTGTTGAATGTGGGAGCCTAATGAGATACTTCAGTTCACAGCACATGGAGTTTCCTTCAGGTTTAAACTAATTTGTGTAATTCTTTATTTCCATAATTAGAAATCTTAGACCTGTATGATGGATTATGATTGTAATAAATCTGTGGCTAAGGGCAATCCTGGAACTGTAAAATATTCTACCTATCCTACAAAGAGAGAGATTTTGCTAGGGGCAGGGGCAGCACAATTTCTCAGATCTCACTGCTGTTGCTAACTCCACTAACCTGTTCTCTTGGTACATGATCATATACTGTGCCTTCTCCAGGTCCATAATGACCATACCAACTTGCTGTTTTCTCTGAACTTCTCCATGAGAATTGTAGCAGAAGTGTAACATCAGCTGTTCTCCTTCCCATACTGATCCCTCCAAACTTGAACTGTTCCAGGTGGATGCTTTTCAATACCTTCTCTGGTAGACTCCTAAAATACTAGAACTGGAAAGGATATTGAGAGATCATCTAGTCCAGTCCCCTTCCCTCATGACAGGACCAAGCACCTTCTGATCATCCCTGATAGATGTCTATCCAACCTGCTCTTAAATATCTCCAGTGATGGCGATTCCACAGCCTCCCTACGCAACTTATTCCACTGTTTAACCACCCTGGTATTAAGGACGTTTTCCCGATGTCCAGCCTAACAACCTCTCTTGCTGCAATTTAAGCCCATTGCTTCTTGTCCTATCAGACCTTAAGAAGAACAATTTTTCTTCCTCCTTATAAAACTCTTTTAGGTACTTGAAAGCAGCTATTGTGTTCCTTCTGTCTTCTCTGTTCCAAACTAAACAAATCCAATTCTTTCAATCTTCCCTCATAGCTCATGTTCTCTAGACCTTTAATCATTCTTGTTGCTCTTCTCTGGACTATCTCCAATTTCTCCACATCTTTCTTGAAATGTTGTGCCCAGAACTGGACACAGCACTCCAGTTCAGACCTAATTAGCGCAGAGTAGAGGGGAAGAATTACTTCTTGTGTCTTGCTCACAACACCCAGAATGATGTTTGCTTTTTTTGCAGCAGTGTCACACTGACTCACATTTAGCTTGTGTTCCACTTTGACATCCTAGATCATCCCTTTCATGCTTCCCTACCATGTGACATGAGCTTATCTGGATGATAATTAGCATGTAGTGTAATATCCTTTTTATGTTTAAAATGTTTATTTACAATATTTTTAACATTTATGCTCATAAACATTCAAATTGCTAAAATCAAAATTGTGTCTTAAAATATTCACTTCGGGATTAGGACCTTATCTAACAAGTTTCAGTGCAGGTTGAAAACCGCTTATAAACTGTGTTGTGACGTGCTGACACTTTTAGCTATTCTGCAACTGATACATGAAGTTTTTGTTTATAACCATGCTATAATTATTGTGTACCAAAATATATTTTTAAGGAAACTGATTTTTAAATGATTGAATAGTTCATAACTAGTAAAAATTACTTAATATTTAAAAATACAAGCCCAGTCAGAATCATTGGGTTGTCTTACTGAGATTTATGGGCAACATTACGTGCTAATAATGTCACTGTTGTGATTAGTTACAAAAATACAGTTAATTGTGTTGTCATGTGTTGGTTACTCAAATATTACCTGTAAGTTTTAGTTTGAGATTTTGAAAGCCATTATTGTCTCTCTGTCAGTTCTGATTTTGTGGTTGTATTGTGCAGCATAAGGGTTTATCAGTTTACGTTAAACTTACATGATGCCCAAATTGAACTTTAAATTTCCTGCTTGTCACAGGAAAACTAAACCGTAAACTGCACACTCTAGTTTCAGGTGACCGTCACTGTGAAATGAGAAATAATGTTGGAATAGAAGGTTGCATGACCATATGGCTTCTGTTACTTCAGTGGAACTTTGCCAAAGACTTGAATACCACTTCTACTGTGCTTAGACGCTTCAGTTGTCTCCAGAAATTTTGTGATACAGTATTAATTAACATAGTTATTGCTGCATAGTAACAATCTGTGATATTCTTAATACCACATAGTGGTGTGGGTTAAGAGAGCACAATTCTGATAGCTTCTCTGAATTTTTGTCATGTTGCTAAAGTTCCTTTTACTCCAAGTCTTTTTAGGAATTTGTTTCTATTCAATAATGGCAAGAAATAGTGATAGAAAATAATGAGTAGAGGTAATCAATGAGGGAAAATTGCTGTGTAATTATCAACAAAAGTCTGGTTTCAAGTGTCTGTAAATATCTGGAGGTTTGGGGGTGTATGTGTGGGGGAGCTGTGATGGCAATAACTTAACCGTGTCTTATTCTGTTACATTGAGCTTCAGAATGTGGAGTATCTTAAATTTATGTGAAAGACTCCTGGTGTCCATAACAGGCATTTAACATTTTGTTTCATGAATCCAAGTAAATAAAACAAGACCTCTGTCCCTGACATTGTAGTAGTGAGTCCACTGGTGTCAGTCCCTAACAAGACTTTTCATAATTGGGTTTGTTTATATCTCATGGAATTTTTCTGTTACAATTTGGATTGATTGTGATATTACTGTAATGAATAGCAGATCATATTGGGACAGGAATGAACCTCGAGTTTTCAGATCAACATAGCTTGAATTGCTGTGGTGTTTGATTTCATCTCTTCATGTCAATGAAAAAGGCCTATGGGGAAAGTGCACTGCAGCTCAAAGGAAGAAAAAGGATATTGTTTGTAAGGGTTAGAGTTATGTCTTCAGTTTCTATAGAGGCATCATGTACATTATTTTGAGGTAAAAGTTGCCACAAGTAATAAGTAGTGCAGTGATGTAGGGCCAGATACTGTATTCCTTAGTGTCACTGAGAAGTTTCCTCTTGTCTTCAGTAGGAGCAGGTTTAGACTAGGGATGTTAAATTTAGTTTAATCAGCTAATTGAGTAGTTGATGGAATTTCCATCAACTACTCGATTAGTTGATAAGGGGAGAAATTGCAGAGCTGCAGTAAGGTTAGCTCCTGGCCCCAGGAGCTAACCTTGCTGTGGCTCTGCCTTTTAAATGTAGTAACAGCCACCTACTGGCTGAGGTGCAGCGGGGGACCGGGTGCGAGCTGGAAATCAGCTGTCCTGGCTCATGCCCGGTCCCCCACTGTGCCTCTGTCTCCCCTGCCCCCCTGTGGAGACGGTGCTGGGGAGAGCTGGCTTTTAATCTACTGCTTTCCCCCCCTTTCTGACTTTGATAGAGGCAGCAATGGTTGGGGGAAAACAAGTAGTCCCTCAACTAGCCTCTTACATCACTAGTTTAAATCAGAGTCTCAATGCATAGGTGAGACGATGGTGTAGAGAGGAGGGGTTTAAATTTATTAGGACCTGGGGAAACCTTTGAGATAGAGGGAGCCTATACAGGAAGGATGGGCTCCACCTAAATCAAAATGTAATCAGACTGCTGGCACTTAACATTAAAAAGGTTGTAGAGCAGTTTTTAAAATAAGGACTGGGGGAAAGCTCACAAGTGTGGGGGAGCACATGGATCGGACAGACATCTATTGGGGAAGTTCTGTTAATAGAGATACTCTATGTTCTTGTCAGGGGAAGAGGATGGAAGTATGGGTCAGATCAAATGAGACACAATCAAATGAAAAAGAGTCTAACACATCAGGAAATGGAAGACAGATAAATAGTGACAAATTATTAAAGTGCTTATACGCAAATGCTAGATGTCTAAATAGTGAAATGCGTGAACTGGAGTGCCTAGTTTTAAAGGAGGATATTGATAGGGTTTAAGACCAAAGCAGACTGTGAAGAGCTTCAAAAAGATCTCACCAAACTAAGTGATTGGGCAACAAAATGGCAAATGAAATGTAATGTTGATAAATGTAAAGTAATGCACATTGGAAAACATAATCCCCAATATATATACGATATGATGGGGACTAATTTGGCTACAACTACTAGAGAGAGATGCTTGGAGTCATTGTGGATCATTCTCTGAAAACATCCACTCAGTGTGCAGCAGCAGTGAAAAAAGCAAATAGAATGTTAGGAGTCATTAAAAAAGGGATAGAGAATAAAACAGAAAATATCTTATTGCCTCTATATAAAACCATGGTACGCCCACATGTTGAATACTGCGTACAGATGTGGTTGTTTCATCTCGAAAAAGATATATTGGCATTGGAAAAGGTTCAGAAAAGGGCAACAAAAATGATTAGGGGTTTGGAATGGGTCCCATATGAAGAGAGATTAAAAAGACTTGGACTTTTCAGTTTAGAAAAGAGGAGACTAAGGAAGAATATGATAGAGGTCTATAAAATCATGACTGGCTTGGAAAAAATGAATAAGGAAAAGTTATTTACTTATTCCCGCAATATAAGAACAAGGGGAAACCAAATGAAATTAACAGGCTACAGGTTTAAAACTAACAAAAGGAAATTTTTCTTCACACAGCGCACAATCAACCTGTGGAACTCCTTGCCAGAAGATGTGGTGAAGGCTTTTAACTGGGTTAAAAAAAGAGCTAGATAAATTCATGGAGGATAGGTCTCTCAATGGCTGTTAGCCAGGATGTGTAGGAATGGTGTCCCTAGCCTCTGTTTCTCTGCAAGTGAGAGACAGGGGAGGGATCATGTGAGGATTACCTGTTGTAATCCCTCTCTCTGGGGCATCTGGTAATGGCCACTGTTGGCAGACAGGATATTGGGCTAGATGGACCTTCGGTCTGACCCAGTATGGCTGTTCTTATGTTCATTAATGCATAAGCAAAGCAGAGCTTAGTTCAAAATAGTATGTGAAAGGTTAACCAGTAAGCATTACCCTTAATGGGCGATGCTTACTGGTTCAGGTTAATCAGTGTGGGGCTGGAGCACCTGCCGGTCTGCCATGGGCAGGAGGCTGCTCTAGCCTCACAAGGCTCACCATGGCGAGGGGCTGCTCTGCATGTCTGGAACTGCTTCTGTCAGCAGCAGACCTGGGTGCCTCACAGGCAAGGGTTACTCCAGCCTAGCTGCAGTGGGGGGAGGGGCAGCCCCGCTTTATGGTTTATAGTTAAACTTCACATTTAACTGGTTAACCAATTACATGGATTTTACATCCCTAGAACCTGCTTAAAATCACTTACAGGTGAAATTAATTCGATCTCACTGTCCATGGGATGCTCTCCTATCTGAAATCATTCTGCAATTTAGGATGCAAGCATCTGTTCCAGAAAAATCTAGCGCAGCAGATCTCCAGTTAAAATCAATGAAAGTTAGTCACCTGTGAGGATCTAGGCTTAGTCCTTTAAAAAAAAAAAAAAAGAAGAAAAAGCAGAATGTATTATTCAAAGCCTGTTTTGAAATATGGATGTGAAAATCCTTTAGCATTTTTTTGAAAATGAACTGTGATTTAACAACTGCAACTCGGTCCTATAAATTATAAAGCATCTCTTAGGCTTTTATGTGCTATTTTCGATACATGTAAACTTGGGTGACTTTTTTCAAAATTGTATTTTTCATTATTTTGTCACAATGATTTTCACATTACTTAGATTTAACCTCTTCACCGCTTCGTCCCAGAGCTGTGGATTACTCACTTTTTAAAAAATGTGTAGTTATCTAGTTTCTGTGAAACTTTCTCCCTTGCAGTGCCAGCTGCTATTTTGATCAGGTTATATACACCTGAGAAATAACTTTGGAGTTTCCTGGTAGGATGCAGGTTTAAGGAGCATCTGTATCAGTGAGTAAGAAGTTTCCTCAGGAAAGAGAACATACATCTGTGGCTGTAAAGATGTATCTATATAAATGTGAAATAATACTTTAGCTTCCCCAAGCAGCTGCAAAGTCCAAATAACAGCAGTATGGTCCATTTTATTCTGTATTTTGTTTTGAATAGTGTCAATAAAGTTGAAGTCACTTCAATTTTACACTGCTCCTTGGGCGAGCTGTGGGCGCACAATGAGAAGCAGGAACTGGAATTATGTGTGAAGAAAGGATTTAAATATAAGGAATATTGTAGGAGTTGTACAATATTGATCCACAGTATTTTCACTCTTCTTCTTGTAGCAGCCAGGTAAGGGGGAGGCAGTGCAATTTGAAGAGCCCGTCCTGGGAGTAAGCCTAGAGCACTGTTCCTTTCCTGTCTCCCAACCACCCCCTAAAAGGTTCATTCATAGAAACTGAGGGGAGACCTGCCCAACTTAAGAACTGGGGCTAGGAGCGAGTATGAGAGGGTTATATTCTCCACTGTCAGCAAGACGAGGATGGAGGCTACTGGGTTTCCTTAGAAGAGAGCAGAAGGATCTGTCAACCAAAGGGACTGTACACATGGTCAGATCTGGAGGTAGTTGGGCCATGTTACAGCAGTAGGCGTTTTTAAAAGAAGGGCTTGGGCCACATAAGGCCTTGCCCTCACAGGGGAAAATGCATTGCCTGGACGACAGTCTGAAAAAATTATCTAGGCCTACGATAATGACTTAGACCATGAAGTCGTCTGAGCTCCAGCAATCTCACCAGGGCTTCTGCATGGATACGCGTCCCAATTAACCAACCACTCAGACTGTCACAAGGGAATATTCTAATTTTCCATATTGTTCCTAGATGAATAGGGCCCTTAGTCAGGTGTCTGATTCAAGCTTTCAATGAAAGTAAATTTCTTGTAACAAGTGGTGTTGAACTTCCTCTCACACTGTCAGTCTTGTTCTATATTTTATAGGAAGTGGGCCCTTTATGGTCTCAGCTATGTGGTGGTAGTGGTCTCTGTGTTGTCTCATTTGTTTTGTGGTCTCCATAGATGGGCCAGAAGTTCTCACCAACAGATCTTTCTTCCCAGATCCCTGAAAAGGTGCCACGACTGATAGGGAATTTATCTTAATGGTTCCCTCAGAGGGCTAGTGATGGGACGCTCATCATCTGTGGTCTCTCAGGTGCACCAAAGCTGATGACCAAATGCTAACTATCCATTGAACAGAACTGTCCTCTAGATTAGGGATGTTAAATATCGGTTAATTGAATAGTCGAGTAACCTCATGGCATTTTATCAGTTAGTTGACTATTCAATAGTCCCCAGGGGCGGGGCCGGCAGCTACTGTATCAGAGGCAGCAGCGCGGGGTGACTGGTGGGAGCTGGTCCATGAGGGGAGCCAGTTTAAAAACCAGCTCCCGTTGCGGACTGGCTTCCTGTTGCCTTGTGCTGCTGCTTCTGAAAGAGAGGCAGCAGTCCTTGTCGAGGTAGGGTCGGAGCTCTTGGACCTGGCGCAAGCCAGAACTGAGCTGGGCTGCCTGTCCGCCCGGCTCTTAATACGCTTTGAAATGCAGAGCTGAAATGGGTGTAGGTCCCGGACCCAGCGTGTGCCAGGACAGAGGCGGGCTGCCTGCCCGCTTGGCTCCTAATACATTTTAAATTCAGAGCCACAGCAGGGGGTAGGTCCCAGACATGATGCAAGCCAGGACTGAGCCAGGCTGTTGGCCAGCCTCCTAAAAATGTACTGGTGGGGAGAGGGAAATGCATGTAGTCTATAGCATTAACCTATAAGCTTTTGCTTATTGGTTAATTGGTTAATCGACAATACTATTACATCCAGGGCTGGCTTTAACAAGCGCGGGGACTGATTCCGGGGGGGCCCTGCATGCACCGCACGCCCGGGGGCCTGCGCATGCGCCGCGCGCCCGGGGGTGGGGCCCCCTTAGGCGCAGGGCCCCATTCCGGGGAATCGGCCGAATCGGCCTAAAGCCGGCCCTGATTACATCCCTACTCTAGATTTCAGCCTCTGGTGCAGAAGGAGCATTATTTGTGTTTGACAAATTCACCGTTATACATTAAAATGGTTTCTTCCTCTTTATGAGTATTTATGGTGGTAAAAGGCTGTGATGTCTGAATCTTGGTAGGACTGGAAATCTTTATTAGCGTGAGAGACTTTTTTTTGTTTTGATTAAAGGTCTCCAGGACATTCAGAAATTTAAGCTGTTTTGTGGCCTTTAGCTCTTGACCAAAAGCAACCTTATCATCTAGCAACAGCTAAATGATATCTCTCTGTGTTAATGTATTTCTAGGTGTGTGGGTTGCATTAAGAAACAAGAAAATATTAGGCAATACGTGTACTTAAGTAGAGACACCTCTCCGTGTTTGTATGTGCATCAGACTTCTTTGGGTTGGGGAGGAGAAACAATACTCTCTTACCAGCCTAGTTTAATATAATGTTCGATCTCTTTATAGGTTAAGTGGAATGTTATTGGGATCATCTCACAATCTGTGGTGGTGTTGCCGTCTTTTCTGAGCCAGTGGGGGTTTGCTCACCTTCATTTTACAACTGTAATTTGATATTTAACTTAAGATGGCCACCGGGGCTTTACACTCAATTAACACTTCTTCAGTGGTGCAGTTAAAAATAGGTGAGGTCAGAGTACGGCCCCTGATCAAGCTGGGTTTCTTGGGTTAAGACAGGAGACTTTCCTCCTCCCTGTCCCAACTTTACCCAGACTTAGCTCCTGAAAGAAGCAGCCAGTAACAGCAAGGTATTGCCCCCTGCTGAGCCCTGATTGACTTTTGCCTGCTTCTAGCCTTTCTAGATGATGGAGGACCAGTTCTTGTTTGTTCTGCAAGCAGTTGGTGCTCTTGGATGGCCTCTTCAGGTAGCTCTTGGAGGGATGAACTGACTTCCCTTTTTCTCCAAAAGGCCATCTGAGGATAGTGTCACGGTAAAATGGCTTCCAGCAGGGAGCAGTAACACCCTATTACTGGTATAATAGTATATATTCCTTTTATCTGTGTCAGTTGCCATACTCCCTGACAGTTCACTCTGTATGCTGTGTAAGAGGTCATGAGAGTTGTCTGTACGGAAAGGAAATTCATGTAGGTGTTTCTGTTCCTGCTGCTTCAACTTCTTAAGGGGTAAATGTTCAACAGAATGTCCTTGGAGTATGATTTCCCATCAAAGGAGATGTGGCTTCTTGAATGCATTTCTGACATCCCCTCTTCTTTTGATATCTGGTGGAAGAGCCTCTAGAGATAAGAATGTATCGAATGCTATTATAGCATGCCAAAAACAAACAAAAATTTCCCTCTACCATTGAGTATCGTCTTACTAGTAGCAGAAAAATTATTTCTTTCTATATGGCTTGCCTCTGATATTGGCTTCTGTAAAAAAAAATATTTTGCCATGGTAAATCAAATATTAAGATACAGTAGACTTCCGATAATCTGGCACCTTTGGGACCTAGGTGGTGCCGGATTATCGGATATGCCGGAGTACCAGGAGGTACTATAAGGAGGCATACTCCCAACCCAATCCCCCTTCCCACCTTATGCTCGGGTCCTGGAGCCGCCGGTACAGCCATGCGTCTCCCTCCAGGCACTGGGGCACATGCGCTGAGCGGCCAGCTTTTCAATGAGCTGGCCAGGACGCTGTGCGCAACCCAACCGCCCTCCCCTCCCCTTCCCTTCCCCAGAGCCAAACACCTCCCCTCCCTGCTGTCACATAATCACGCTTCTCCCCCAACCTTATGTCCGGGTCCCGAAGCAGCTGCGTGTGCTCAGCGGCCGGCTGCTAGCATGTGTAGGCTGGATGCTGTGTGCGCTGGGGACCGTGAGTGGAACAGCGCAGGCCGTGAGCGCACATACAGCTCACAGTGGCCCGGCCATGAGAGCGGCTGACCTGAGCAGTTCCGGGTTCCAGTTGATGCCGGACTATCAGGAATGCCGGACAGCTGGATGCCAGACTATTGGAGTTTTACTGTATTTAGAAAAAAAGATTTTTTCCATTCCCTCCTAGAGAAATGTAGTGGAGTGATGCAAGAGGCTGTAACAAGAAGTAATGGGATGAGTTTACAAAAGTAAGATTACAAAAACTTCCTGATGGTGATATATTAGATTATGGATGTATTTCCTGAGGGAAGTGATGAAAGCTGAGATTTTTAAAATAAGATTGGACAAAGTGCCAGGAAATTTACTGTGGATCTCAATTCCACACTGACCAAGGGTAGAGCTCAGTAATATGTTTCAGGGAGTGGAGGGAGAAACTTCCCCATTTCTAATAGAGCTTATTACTGCCATTATGAATTCCCTAGGGCCTGAGAGAGAGAGAGATACACGGCCTAGATTACAGATATTTGTATCATAATGTGAGAGAATCTGAGGGGTTTGTATTTGTGGGACTTTTATTCTTCTGGGAAAATAATAAGGCATACTCCCTGGCATGATTGTAGTGGAGCAGGAACAACTTTGTGTTTGATTGCTGACATTTGGTGCAATTGTAATATTTGAATTTCATGTCTTCTGAGGCACATCTTGCAAGTGAACATCAAGTTTTTCTCCTTCGTGAAATCCTAAGAGTATAAGCACATAGCAGAGCATTGCCAGGCTGAGCTTTGCATTTCTGAATAAAGTATTACTTACAGAGAGATTGTTATAGTGAAATTTAGCATCATGCAGAAAATGTAATCAGTGCTTTTGGGGATAGCAATGATTTGTCTGGCAAACTGGGTTGGTTTTGAATGGTTTTGAACACCATTTCAGAAAGTACTGAAATAAGATAAGTATTTATAAAAATAACAAGGAAAAAAAGCTATGATCTTTTCCCAGAAATAGATACCAGTTTGTAATGCTGAAATCTGAATAGGTACTTGTGCAGTGACACACATTTTATTTTTGTTAATGAAAGATCAAATAAAATAAATCGATACAAATTGCTGCCTGTCAACCAATCATAAAGGGCTTCTCAAAGGATCTGTCCCCAGCAATACTTGTCCCTAATATGCTGCTGTTTTTCTGAAGTCATTAGGTTAATCGGATGCTATTCCTGTTGCTCAGCAGCTGTTATCAGGTTGTGTTGGTTTTTCTTTTTCATCTCTGAAGACATGAAAACTTTAATCAACCTAACAAAATAAATACTTTTGCCTAACTCTCTGCAACATGTGGTTGTTTCTTTTCTAGTGGAGGCGATAGTGGAGTTTGACTACAAGGCTCAACACGATGATGAGCTGACAATCACAGTTGGTGACATAATCACCAATATCAAGAAAGAAGCTGGAGGATGGTGGGAAGGACAGCTCAAAGGCAGAAGAGGTTTGTTCCCTGACAACTTTGTAAGAGTGAGTACAAAGTGAAATAGTTCTTGCATATTGTACTTATTAGCTTCTATTGTTGTTTGATTTAAAAGCAGTCTTTTATCATGCCACTATTTATATTTTTGAATCATATGCATTACAAATGCATTTGTGTGTGTCTAGTTTAGTTATGATATCATTAAAACAAAGACAAATAAATGCACCTTATTCTCTGCTCTTCAGAGGTTATTGCAGCACAGTGGTCTGAAAAACTCAGTTCCTTGTAGGGATGTCCAAGGTTAATCGGTAAGCACCACCCTTACTGAGTGATGCTTACTGGTTACCTGGCAGCCTGTGGGGGTGGGGAGGGGGGAGCTGCTCCAGCCTGGCCAAGCCCACTGCACTGTGCTCCTGCAGCCCCCTGCCTGCTGAGCCCAGCCTGGCTGAAGCAGCCCACAGTGCAGCAGGCCTGTCCAGCCTGGAGCAGCCGCTCCCTCCTCTCCCTCCACCTTGTCCACCCCACATTGCAGGAGAGGAGCCACTCCAGCCCAACTGGGCCTTCTACTCTGTGCGTGGAGGGGGTGGGGGGGACAACATTTAATTGAATAACTGGTTAAATGTAACATGTAAATGATGCACTGATAGGATTGCCAGATGGTTTAACAAAAAATACGGAACATCCCTCTCCTCCTCCTCCCCGCCCCCCCCAAAAAAAAAACCACTGGGGAAAAATTCTGTGGGGAAGGGGGAGACCAAGATTAAGCAAAAAAAAAAAAAAATTTAAAGGAGACTGCCCCTTTAAGATAGCTGCCCTCTTGGGTGCCATTTTTAAAACCCCACAGCTCTGACCCGGAAAGCACAGGGAAGCTGGGAGGGGAACTGGCAGGGGCTGTTTGGGGGAGGAGGGGCACAGGAGCAGCTTCGTGAGCTGCACTTTTTGGGGGCAAGAGCTGCATGCGACTTGTGAGCCGCAGGTTGGCCACAGCTGGTGTATAGGGAGGCATCAGGTGGCCAGCTCCCGGGTCTCTGCTGGTCATGTGGGCCAGAGCCGTCTGCGCTCTGCTCCCACTCCAGCCCGGCACCCCCCCAGTGCCATATGCAGGCATTGAAGAGGAGTTCAGTGCCAGTTGTATGTTGTCCCTCGTGAAAAGCTTTCATGGTTTAGTTCTGGAAGAGGTAGGATGGGCATTTCAGCCTGTGTTTGCATGGATTGGGTGCAAACAGGGGAATGATTTCTGTTCCCATCTGTTCCCTACAATCCCTGACTGAGAGATGCCATAATACTGGCAAACTATTTGATAATTAATTTTTCTGTAGTATTATTTTTTTATGTTTATTGTAAGGTCTAGATCACAACTGTAGTAGTATGTCATAGAATCATAGAACCATAGAGCTGGAAGAGACCTCAGAAGGTCATCAAGTCCAACCCCCCTGCTCTAGGCAGGACCAATCCCAACTAAATCAACCCAGCCAGGGCTTGGTCAAGCCGAGACTTAAACACCTCCAGGGATGGAGACTCCACTACCTCCCTAGGCAACCCATTCCAGTGCTTCACTACCCTCCTAGTGAAATAGTTTTTCCTAATATCCAACCTGGACCTCTCCCACCACAACTTGAGACCATTGCTCCTTGTTCTGCCATCTGTCACTATTGAGAACAGCCTCTCTCCATCCTCTTTGGAACCTCCCTTCAGGAAGTTGAAGGCTGCTATCAACTTCCCCCCTCACTCTTCGCTTCTGCAGACTAAACAGACCCAACTCCCTCAGCTTCTCCTCATAAGTCATATGCTCCAGCCCCCTAATCATTTTGGTTGCCCTCCGCTGGACCCTCCAATGCGTCCACATCCTTTTGTAGTGGGGGCCCAGAACTGGACACAATACTCCAGATGTGGCCTCACCAAAGCTGAATAAAGGGGAATAATGACATCTCTGGATCTGCTGGCAATGCTCCTCTTAATGCAACCTAATATGCCATTAGCCTTCTTGGCTACAAGGGCACACTGTTGACTCATATCCAGCTTCTCATCCACTGTAACCCCAGGTCCTTTTCTGCAGAACTACTACTTAACTGGTTGGTCCCCAGCTTGTAACTGTGCTTGGGATTCCCCCCAAGTGCAGGACTCTGCACTTGTCCTTGTTGAACTTCATCAGATTTCTTTTGGCCCAATCCTCCAATTTGTCTAAGTCACTCTGGACCCTATCTCTGCCCTCAAGCGCATCTACCTCTCCCTAGCTTAGTGTCATCCGCAAACTTGCTGAGGGTGCAATCCATCCCCTCATCCAGGTCATTAATAAAGATATTAAACAAAACCGGTCCTAGAACCGAACCTTGGGGCACTCTAGAAACCGACCGCCAACCTGAAATCGAGCCGTTGATCACTACCCGCTGGGCCCGGCCTTCTAGCCATTTTTCTATCCATCTTACTGTCCATTTATCCAATCCGCATTCCCTTAACTTGCTGGCAAGAATATTGTGGGAGACCGTATCAAAAGCCTTGCTAAAGTCAAGGTATATCACATCCACTGACTTTCCCATGTCCACAGAGCCAGTTACCTCATCATAGAAGCTGATCAGATTGGTCAGGCACGACTTGCCCTTTGTGAATCCATGCTGACTATTCCTAATCACTTTCCTCTCTTCCAAGTGCCTCAAAATGGATTCCTTAAGGATCCTTCCATGATTTTTCCAGGAACCGAGGTAAGACTGACCGGCCTATAGTTCCCTGGATCGTCCTTCCCTTTTTTGAAGATGGGCACTACATTTGCCTTTTTCCAATCATCTGGGATTTCTCCCGATCTCCACGACTTTTCAAAGATAATGGCCAAAGGCTCCTCAATGACATTTGCCAACTCCCTCAGTACCCTCGGATGCATTAAGTCCGGACCCATGGATTTGTGTACGTTTAGCTTTTCTAAATAGTTCCTAACCTGTTCTTTACCCACCACGGGCTGTCCATCTTCATCCCATCTTGCGTCACTTAGCGCAGAAGTCCAGGAGCCGACCTTGTCCATGAATACAGAGGCAAAGAAAGCATTGAGTACTTCAGCTTTCCCCACATCATCTGTCACTAGGTTACCTCCTTCATCCCGTAAGGGCCGCACACCCTCTCTGATCACCTTCTTCTTGTTAACATGCCTGTAGAAACCTTTCTTGTTATCCTTCACATCCTTAGCCAGTCGCAATTCCATTTGCGCTTTCGCCTTCCTGATAACCCCCGGCATTCTCGAGCTATACATTTAAACCCCTCCTGGTCATTTGTCCAAGTTTCCACTTTTGTAAGCTTCCTTTTGTGCTTAAGTTCACCAAGGATTTCCCCTGTAAGCCAATCCGGTCTCCTGCCATGTTTGCCTCTCTTGCTTCGCGTCGGGATGGTTTCTTTCTGTGCCTTCAATAAGGCTTCTTTAAAATACTGCCAGCTATCCTGGACTCCTTTCCCCTTCATGTTAGCATCCCAGGGAATTCTGTCCATCAGATCTCTGAGGGAGTCAAAATCTGCTTTTTTGAAGTCCAAGGTGTGTATTTTACTACTCTTTTCTTCCTTTGGTCAGGATCCTGAAATCTACCATCTCATGATCACTGCTTCCCAGGTTGTCACCTACCTCCACTTCCCTATTAGTTCCTCCCTGTTTGTGAGCAGAAGGTCAAGCTGCGCACGGCCCCTGGTCGGATCCTTCAGCACTTGTGTCAAGAAGTTATCCCCAACATTCTCCAAAAACTTCCTGGATTGCCTGTGTACTGCCGTATTGGTTTCCCAACAGATGTCAGGGTGATTAAAGTCCCCCACGAGAACCAGGGCCTGCGATCCGGAAGCTTCTCTCAGTTGTCCGAAGAAAGCCTCATCTACCTCATCCACCTGATTCGGTGGCCTGTAGCAGACACCAACCACAACATCACTGCTGTTGTTTGCTCCTTTAAACTTAACCCATAGACTCTCAACAGGTTTTTCTCCCTCTTTATACTGGAGTTCAGCGCAATCATAGTGCTCTCTTACATATAGTGCAACTCCTCCTCCTTTTCTCCCCTGCCTATTCTTCCTGAGCAGTCTATACCCTTCCATGACAGTGCTCCAGTCATGCGAGTCATCCCACCAAGTCTCTGTTATCCCAATTAAATCATATTTCTCGGACTGGGCCTGGGCCTCCAGTTCTTCCTGTTTGTTGCCCAGGCTTCTCGCATTAGTGTACAATGGCGACCAGCTTGCACTTTGTGCAGATGAAATCTGTTCTGTCTTCCGGGAGGAAGACAAACATGGCACACTCCATGCAGGTAACAACAGCAGGACCATCACCATCCATCCCTGCTGTCCTGGAGAAGGGATTTAAAAAGAAGGCAAGAGAACCTCACCCCCTTCCCTCTCCCCTTCCCAACTCCCTCTCTAAACTCCCTGTTAGCACTCACCTGTTCGCAAGCTCCTTGGTCCCTTGCCCAAAGAGCCTTATAAAGCCCTGGACTGCCTGAAAGTCCCTCCCCCTACCAAGGCTCAGCCAATCTGCCATACAAAAAAAGATTGCATATCATTGGAATACATATGGGCAAGGAAGCGTGGTTTTGGGTTTTTTTGGTTTTTTTGTTTTGTTTTAATGGAGCGGCATTCAAGAATAAATATTTATGTAAGTCTAGAGCAAGAGGAAAACGAGCAGTTCTGGTTATTTTTTAGAGAAATTCTGGTTATGTTTTAGAGATTCTGAAGTAGTTAAACATGTAGATTGTATTAGAGGGATTAAAATATGGATTGTGATGGAAAATGTGCTCTTCTGTAATTGGGTTGCCATATGAGAATAAGGCTATGAGAACATCCCAGCTCATCAGGAATTTTACAGCAATCAAAATTGCTTAAATCATAAAAATTAACTAAAATGTGTGGATTCCTGAAGTGCGGTTGGAAGCAGGTAGAACATTGTCAACAGAGAGAGAGGATGATTAGGCGGTAAAGGGAATAAATATATTAAATCATTTTTAGAGGAGTGAAATTATACAAGAAAATTAAAAACAGAATATGGGAGCAAAGAGCTGATGGCACTGGAAGTACTTTTTGAAGTACAGTAAAACCTGTGTTATCTGACACGCTCAGGGATTAGGGCATTCTGGTTATCTAAAAATTCTGGTTATCTGAGGGTCCCATCAACCTAGGAAAAACCAATGGACCGTAATAGTAAAACTCAGATTTTTAATATTGGTAGTTTTGTAGTGTGAGGCAGTCGGTCTCACATTTCTATTTTAAGTTAAAGATGATTAGTACTACTTAAATAAAAAATTCAGCCAATCATGGTAAACCAAGCCAGGCCTGTGCGCCTGAAGATTTGACAGTATTGTGGCTGGGGGCAATGCCGGTTAACAAAGTTTTCTGGTTAACAGAGTGCCGGATAACAAAGCTTTCACTGTACCTGTAACCAGAATGAAGTTTTCATCTCTACAGAGAGAGAGAGACTAGAAAAATTTATAAATGCATATTACAAGAGAATGTTCTAATGAAAAGACAGCATAAAAAGAACAGATGTGAGAGAGAAAGGGGGAAAGGAAAGTGATTGATGGTGAGTGTATTTACAACTTCAGTAGCCTTCTTCATCAAGGGACTTTCACTGTGAAGTTACAGGAAGGATACTTCCTGCTCTTGAATCTGCAGAATAAATATACTGAAAACATGCAAAACAGCCATCAAAGACACATGCTGTAAGTTTTATAAGGGGAGAGCAAGCAGATACATAGGGGCATATTTGTCATATGTGACCAATTCAATGCAAAAGATGCAACTGTGAAGGTGCTTAAGATATTGTTTTCCCTTTTCCAAGTTTCTGTGCCTGTTGTCAAGGGTACATCTGGTCTAGCAAAAGTTGATGTGGGAAAAGTGTCTATATAGGTGTGAAAATACTTTAGCTGTTCCTCATTCAAGCCCTAATTTCAGATTCTGCTGTCAACTCACTTCTGTTATAAACAATGATTCACTAAATTGATTTTTTAAAATTTGTTTGAGAAGTAGAATGTTCTTTTATGATTCTTGCCTCTCAGATTTGGTAGGTGGAGAAGTATGAATACGAATATGGAGAGTTTTCCCTTAACTGTATCAGCATCCAATACCGTGTATTCTCCAGATACAAATAATTTTTTAAGGGAAAAAGGGGAGGGAGGACTAACATTCTATGGCAAGGGAAGTTGATTGAACTTCTATTTTTAACCTGTACATTTTTGGGGGTAGAACGTTTGTGCTGAGTCTGCAAAAAATTAAATGTGTGGACACTGAACTTCTGGGTTGTACAGGCGATGTGTACTATGTTTGTTCCTCTTTCTTTGGTGTTAAAAAATGTTACTAGGAAACAGATGGAAGTTAAGAAAAAAAATTAATTCCTTGCCAAACCTTGCTTTCAATGCAACAAACTACTTGACAGTGCAGCAGCAGCTGAGACAGTTAGATTGTAGTGATAGCAAATGGAGATGCAGAAAGCAGGAAATAGTGGTGAAAACCCACGCTTGCTGGTTTTAATTTACAAATGCAACTGTGTGTGTGACCAAAAGGTGCAGTACTGGTAAATTAAAACCAGCAAATATATGCTACAGTAGACAGTCTTCATCCTTGTCAATAGTCCAGGTGACCTGCACATATTATTAGCAGCAGGCCTGCTGATGGGGTGGGGGGACAAAGAAATCAGTTGCCCTGTGGTTCAGCAATTCAAAGGGACCTGGAGTGACTGTGGACTCCACTGGTTAGCAGATTTGTAAACCCTTTATTTACAAACCAGCTACAAGTTGAATTGTGTAAAGTTGCTGTATAAAGTCATTTTTTTGAATAAATGAAATGGGGAAGAGAGGGCAGAAACTATGCATAACTGTACTGTCTGCCTGAGGTCAGAAGACCTGCCAAACTCCACTGACTCCCTCTTTGTATTAAAGCAGACGACAGTCCTCTAAGTGCTGCAAATCAGTTGTTGAATTTCAAAGATGATGTATATGCTAAGGCAGTGTCTCTCAACCAGTGGTACAGGTACCCTCAGGGGGTACTCAAGAGACGTCTGGGGGGGAGTACGTCAACACAACTGAAATTTGGAGAGAACTGAATTTTTGTTTTAAGTTTTACAGAGCTTTATTACTTTTGCACTTTTTACACCCAAAAATGTCATCGCCCGCCCGGCTACGATTAAGTTGTTTAAACAAATGTGTTGCAATGGTAGAAAAAAAATGTGTGTGTCTGAAAACTGTAGGTCCTGGGGGTACTTACAATTTTTTTTATTTTTTAAAAAGGGGTACTTCATAAAAAAAAAAAGGGTTGAGAAACACTGTGCTAAATCACAGGTGTGAAATGGGACCTGAAAGTACTTCGGTTCAAGTGCCAGGAAACCAAAGAGGTTATTGGGGCTATGGCTACATTTGTACTTGCTCAACAAAACTTTTGTCGTTCATTGGGGGCAAATGCAAGCGTGAACAAAAGGAAAAGACACGTGTTGGGAGTGGAAGTATTTTGTCCGCAAAAGGGCTGACAAACAGCGTTCACATGCACCGACTTGTAACCGCAGGGCTGTCGACACCGTCTTGTCACTAAAAAGCTGTGTAGTGGAGATACAGCCTTAGACAGCTATGTCTGCTGCTTAGCCACCCGATTTTCTGTTCCTTTTTTCTGCTTTTGTTACATTTTTGCAAAGCTTAAATAGCACTTCACTGTGAGGTGCAGGGAGATTCTGCTGTCAACTCACTTCTGTTATAAACAATGATTCACTAAACCAGCTTGAGAAGCCCCTCCAACCCATAAGAGAGAGTTAGTGGAGAGGGTGCAGCTAGTCTGTTCTTGAACTTTTTGCTGGGCTCCCTCATCTATATAAAACTTGAAAATGTAGGTATCACTTAGAATTGTAAAGCTCCCACATTCCCTATCAGGCTGCTAGAGAGGAGAGAGCATATGTTCTTTCCCTCTTGCATGCCGCCAGAGCATTCCAACAATTGTTACCTTTGATATCTTTGTCTCAGCCTTCTGGCTGAATGCTTGGTGGTGGGTTCTCTGTCCCTCCTCCAGCATCCCCCCTCCCGTCTCTGCAGCCTACCTTAAAGCTTCCTGAATCTGCCTCTGAGATTGTGCTCATGATTTTACTTGATTCTTGTTGATTTTATTGCCCAGGAAGTTTGAAGAGCAGTACTGAAACTGAGCATTGCCTTACTAATTTTGCTCAGAAACTGCTTCTGAAATCTGTCATCTGCAAAGGGTCTGAAGTTATCTACAGACTGAGGAACAGAACAGTGTCCACACTAGGAAGATTATCTGCTCAGTTGGCCAGTGGAGCCTGGTGTAGATGGTGGAGGGTTGCCTTTAAATTGCTGCATTCTGGTATGATTTCTAATATAAAACATCCCTCATTAAATATAGATTAATTCTTGAGAGGTATTGGTCTTCAGTGCCTCTTAATTGCCACTTAATTCTTGGAAATAAAAGTTAATAGCCCTGCTCTTTAACTCCATAGTCCTAACTCGAGGAAAAGTCATTAAACTTTTTACCTTGGGTTAGTGGCCCTGAAACTGCTGAATTTATAGATGATACTTAAACACATTTATTTTTAATGTTTCCTATTGTTGATTCCTTAGTATCTTTGTCACATATATTATGCATCGAGTAATTGATAATACAGTACTAATACCAGTGCTACACTGGTTTGTTGTCGAGGCAGTTGAATGTATAAAATGTACAAAAACAGTATTTTTTTTAATTAGCTTTTGCTTTCTCTTACTTTGTTTTGCTTGAGAGAGTAAGTTCCATTTTGAAGCATATCACATATGGTTGATTGCATTAAGGAATAAAATGTTTATTGTTGGAATTTTCAATAGAGGATTCTGAACTTATATTTATCCAGTAAGAGTTAAACTCAGAATTTGTTTTGTGTTTCCTTGCCTGAGACTCCAAGTCGGGGCAGAGGAAAGGAGAGGCAGGAAACTAGAGCAGAATTCACCATTTGGGGATAAGTTTACAAAGTGGTGTCCTAGGGCAGCAGGCTTGCAGAAATTTCTGTGGTGTCCAGAATGCCCAGCCTGTACCCTTCTCCCAAACTCTCTTCTCCCACCCCCACCTGCCTATGGCTCTGAGAGTGAGTTTGGGTGCAGGAGGAGTGGGGGCCTGAGGTGCAGGCTCTGGAATGGAGTGAGAGGATTTGGGATGTAGGAGAGGTGCAGGTTCTGGGAGGGAGTTCGGATATAGGCCCTCGAGAGAGTGGGGTGCACAAGGAGGTATGGGGGAAGGACTGAGGGGTGCCACTTTTAACTAGGGCACCCCCTGTGGTAGTGGCTACTGGGGAGGTGGGGGGGGGTGTCTCTGGATGTTGCTGCCCACCTTCTGCCCCTGCATGCTGTCCTCTGCGCCGCCCCGTCTCTCCTGGATGACTTAGAACACCCCTGGGGCCCCTGCCACCTTCACCGGCAGCACAGCAGGGCTAGAGTGGCTTCCTGCTGCTCATTTCCTGCAGCTGCAGACATGTGCATCACTGCAGCCCAGGGGAGAAGGAGTTTTAAGTCGCCTGTGATCAGCAGGTGGGGCTGGAGTATACACTGGGGGGTAGGGGATACAGGGACCAGGGTGTGCAGAGGGCAGCAGGGGGCAAGTTTTGCTGGAGCCCAGCCCCAGGACAGTTATATTCCTGGTGCTGGGGCGCCACAGGCCTATATAACTCATCAGCAGTGTTTCCTATAAACTGTGCACTTGTGCGTCAGCTTAGGAGAGGTTTGAATGCCGCCCAGCTGATTAGCAGAACGTCCATAGCTAGGTTTTTGTTTCTACTGGTGGGCATATTTGCATGTGCCTCGGTGCCCATAAAAATTTATTCTGCACATGGTTGGAAAAATTCCACACATGGATAAAAAAGATTAGAAGGAACATTGCTCACCATCTACATTGGTGGTGTGTGTCTGCTTCTGGACAGAAGACAATCATCACAATTTCCTTTGGACAGTTTCTTCCATCTGAACTGTGCATTGTGGAAGTGAATTGAATCTGTGAGACCGATGTATGGTATTTGCTATTGATTGTCAGGAAGCACAGGTGGTGGTGACTTTCTCCCAATGCAGTTCTGAAAGATGGGGAAGCAGCGCCTTTATCATTGTGGTACTGTGACTTTGTATTTTGTTCCCTTTCATATGTCTGAGTTCATTTCTGGCTTCCTTCCAGGCTCCAAATATGTCCTCGTTAGCTGTGTGTGGATAGGTTGGTTATTTATGTGTGTTGGGTTACGACCTTTTAGACTAGTTCCAGCATTTGTTTTACTACTGAGCAATGCTGTTGCCATGATAAATTCTTGTTCTTCAGGTAAATTATTTTAAGATGCTTGGAAGCCCTTGAAGTACAAATGCCTTATGTTAAAAAACAAAACAGCAACCCCTACAGTTTTGCATTTACGGAGGCCCTCGGACAGCAAAGTCCTGTTTGTCTTTTTCCTCTATGCGTATGCTGACCATCCATCCCAGATTTTCCAAGACAATCCTGAATTTAGATGTCCTGTCCTGATGTCCCCATAAAGCTGTGAAATGTCCCGGAAAGCCCCCTGGTTTTGAAAGGCAGCTAAAAGCGTCTGCATGCTGCTGTTCTCCACGCCAGATCAGGGACTTCCGGATACGGGAGGTAAAACCTGTAGATAAATTCATGAAGAATAGTCCACTAAGGGCTATTAGTAGGAGCATCCTCTGCCCAGCCCTTCCCTCCCGTCCCACTGGCTCAGAGCAGCAGGCTCAGTCTCCTGGCGGAACCACGCCGTGTTCTCCCTCCCAAGACTAGCATGGGGGGGAGGAGGTGGCTGAGCCAAGCGGTGCTGATTGCTGGTCCCCAGCTGGTGATTAATAGGCAGCGGCACATCAGTAACAACAAAAAGGAGTAGGGGAAAAGCCTGCCACAACGCGGTGTGGGTGGATGTTCTTCCCACCCGGCCCCAAGCACTCCAGAGCATCATCTTGAATCAAGATTGGACTCCTAATGCTGCAGTGTTATGGGACCCTAGGGATGCAATTGCAGTATAGTTGCATGAAGGGGGGTCCTATCCATCTTGACCCTGGTAGGTGGGTGTGGCTAATAGGAGTCATGGATGTGGCTAATGGGAGTCAGGTGATGTGGCTAATGTGCCCCCATTTTTGGTTCAGAAAATATGGTCATCGTATCTATGGGAGAAGATACAACTCTTGAGATGCAATAACAGTATTTGCAGTGAAAATCATAGGTTCCTAGAAGCTAGAGGTAGAAAAGACCAGTTTTGACAACATTCACCTCCTGTCTTTTTAGGATTGTTTAATCCGGACAAGTTGGATTTTTGCATAGGATAAATGTTAGAAGAAATGGTATAGATGGAACCACTACATCTTGTAAAGCTATGACTGATATGATTTGTGTGATGTCATCTTCAAAAATCATTAGATTATGAACTTTTATGTGTGTTTTTTCTGATTGTGTAGGATGATGTAGAAGTGACATAGTATTCTGGAGGTTCATGACAGAACTATGAGGTTTAACAATTCTCTCTACAAAGGGTTACTCCCACGCACAAACTTAGTCTCACAGGTAGAATTCCATTGACTTCAGTGGAATTATGCAAATCTTTAGCATAATTATAATAATTTCATCTTCTTCCAGATACCTCAAGAACACACAACAGATACAATGGAAATTTTACAGTGTGACAAGTAAGAGGGGCAAGAAAAGACCTCGGGGATTGTAATACTAAATTTCACAGTGGTGAATTTTAGTAAGCGTTTACTCTGAGTAGCTGTTGTTGCACCTGATTTTTTGTGTGAGAGGATGAATAAAAAATGGCACAAATTGCTTAGGCAGATCATTCTCTCTCTCTCTCACACACACGATGATGAAGATATGTTTTTAAAGTTTTTTCCTATGAACCCAAATACCAATTGTGTTAAGATACAAGACCCAGAAAGAAAGAGTACAGACAAATTCCTAGTAAAAGGAAAACCATCCAGTCCATTTGAATTGTTCCAGATGATTGAAATGCAGAAATAAGCAAAAAGTATAAGTGGTGGGAAAATAGTAATTTTAAAATGTTTTTAGTTCAATAAAAATTAAAAATGAAGGTCACTTCTTAAAAATGCTTAATTATGGTATAGAATAAATGTTCTGTCTGGGCAGCACCAGGAGCCAAGGAAGCAGGCATAACCAAATATGTATACAGCAAAGATTAAATATGTATTGACCCAAATCCATGTTTTACCAGAAGAAGTTTTAAGATGCACTGTATGTAACATCCGTGCAATATGATATTGCAGTTTATGGTTGTACAAATAGGGAAAAATTTAAATCTAGAACACATGTAAATTACATTTTAAACATTTGTCAATGTATATTTTATGGAACAAATCCCTTTAAACATTGTGATATAAGCACAAGAAAGATTGTTAAAGAACTTCGTTGTTGTTAGAGAAAAATTGCTGTGTCTGCTTGTAATAGCTTGCTGGGTTCATTAGCAGTCTTGTTTATTCAAGCTATGTGACTGTAGATGAGAGAAACTTAAAAAACAACAAATGGTCTGGTAGGACTTTATAGACTAACAAAACATGTAGATGGTATCATGAGCTTTCGTGGGCACAGCCCACTTCTTCAGATGACTGGAGATGAGATGTGATGCTTTAAACTTCTTTGCTTATGAGTCAAGTGACTTTGATAGAAGGACTAGGTGGACAAGGTAATATCTTTTTGGACCAAGATCCATGTTTTGTTAGTCTTTAAGGTACTGCTAGACCATTCCTTGCTTTTAAAGTTTTTCCAGTTACAGACTAACTTGGCTACTATCCCTTGGAAGCTTTTGAGGTACACAGAGCTCTTTGTCCGGTCTGGGAAAGCTAGATACAAGGAGGAACAGTTTGTTTAGCATAACTGATTAACACACATTTTAAGAGACCATTAAAAGTGAAGTGGCCTGTTAGCAACTCTGCAGTGGCGCGCACACACACACACACACACACACACACACACACACAGAGTTGGAGTTTAGCAAGCTAATGGCAAAACTTTAACTTATTATTTTATAAAGGCATTTCTAAAACAGTATTACCATAAAGAGAGCTAAATTGCTCTCTGTAATAGATAGCTTTGGTAAAATATAGATGGAAAAAGTGATTACGTGTAGTCAAAAACCCCTGTGCTAATAATAATCTTGCAATGGGAATGTCTAAAGTTCAGCCACAGAGAACCCTCATGTATGTCTCAATGTAGATTTGTTCATCGGCATAATTTTTCATGTTTTACTTGCCTTTGCTTTTGTGGGTTTTAGTTTTCAAACTTTAGCTGTATTCCATTGTTTTGTTTATGCTTATGTCTGGCAATTTAAGAAGATTGAGGCAGGACAAATGTGCAGCAGTAAGAACATTTAAAAGTAGCGTTTCCTGCATTTTCTCTTCGTGTTGCAGAGAGTAAAAGCTCTCTGTCCCCATCCACCTTCTTTTTTTTAAGTGCAATAGGATCACAGATCTCTGTACCCATGAAATGATTGTCACAAATTCAGGATAAAGTGTAGAGAGAGAAATGTTTGTACATTTAAAAATATTTTTGTAATGAAACAATGACAAGGAAAACCATGGCATACTTGAAAGGAAATACAATTTGTTTTGTTCTGATGTGTAAATGAAAGTTATCTTTGTGAAGTTATTCTTTGTGGTGCAAAAGTCTTCATTTTAAATGTATTTAAAACCTCCCTAGCTGCATATTTAGGGCCTGGTCCTGCCAACACTTATGCAGAGGAATGATTTCATGTATACAGTCCTAATGAAGTCATCTGAATAATAACCATGAATAAACTTACTCACACTTGTTGCAGGGTTGGGCTGTCCTTAATTACTCTTTTGAGGATATTAGACTCTATTACTAGAGAGACAGTATAAGAGGTCTTTTCTTGGACTAGCATTCTGTTGATGACACGAAAGGTCATCCCCTATTAAACCATCTTGTTAGTCTTTAAAGTGATACATATTTTTCCTTTTGTTGCCACATAAAGCTCTTCTTTAGGTCTTGGGAAAGGTAATCAAAGTGTCTGAGCTACATACAAGTTGGGACAGATAGTTAGGCATAAAGCAGTGGTCACCAACCAGTAGATTAGGATCTACTGGTAGATCTTGGAGCCTCTGACAGGTGATCCTGACTGGTATGGCCTGGTGCCTCTCAAGTGCCAGCACTCCAGCTGCTGCTCCTCCTATTGCTGCACATCTGTGGCCCTTTGCTTTGGAGCTGTTCCCCCAGGAGTCTGCTGCTTGCTGTGCAGGGCAGGGAAGGGCAATGGTATCAAGGTGCTGCATTCTCCCCCCGTATCCTATCTCCAGAGAGCCGGGAGGAGAGGGGCACAACAGGACTAGGGATAGAGAATGTTTGCTAGCTGCTTTTGGGAGTGGTGCAGGGGGTAAGCCTGCCTTAATCCCACTGCATCATCACCTAGGAGCCACCTGAGGTAAGCAGTGCTCAACTGAAGTCCATATCCTTAACCCAAGTCATGAACCACCTCCTATACCTCAAGCCCCTGCCCTAGCCCTAAGCCCCCATGCATCCGAACAGCCTCCCAGAGCCTGCACCTAGAACCCCCTCCTACGTCCCAACTGCCTGCCCCAAGCTCTGTTCAGAGCCCCTCTCACTATAAATCCCTTAACCCAAGATCAGAACTTTCACCCTAACCCTCTGCCCCAGCCTGGTGAAAGTGAGTGAGGAGGGGGGAAGGAGGGAGGATGATAGAATGAGCAGTGGCAGGACCTCAGAGAGAGGTGGGGCAAGGAGCATACAGGAGGGTGGGGCAAGGGTATTTGGGTTTGAGGTAGATCTTACATTGCACTTAATTCAAAAAGTGATCTTGTGGTTAAAAAAGTTGGAGACCACTGGCATAAAGGGTAATGCTTAGTGTAGGTAGCCACTTGAAATGGAGTGGAGGCAAAAGGAATTTGAAATGGGCAAATAGGATATGTCTACACAGCAAAACAAATCTTACAGCTGGTGTGTGCTAGCCAACTCAGGCCACATCTACACTGGCAGATGTAAAGCGCTGGCAGTTACGGCGCTGCTCACAGAGTGCAGCAATGAAAACGCTATTGGGTGTCCACATTGTCGGCAGCCAGTGCAGTAGCATGACTGTGTTTGCAGTGCCTTTTGGAGCAGTGCATTCTGGGCAGCTCCCCTACACAGATCCTGTTCTGCCACAGAGGTTTGTAGGAAGGTGGAGAGGAGGCACGGGCCACCCTGGGTCCTGTCCAAATGCCTCATGGTGCATCACTTCCCATCCTAGCAACCCTTGTGCTTCCGTCTGCATTTGGCATCATGTTTTAACGGCTTCTGTGCTACATGCTGTGCCTCTTCAGTCTGCAGAAATGGAAATGCAGTTAAAAAAGATCCTGCTAGGTCTCACTAACACATCATGAATGGCAGCCCAGTTATTCCTGAAGCTACAAAGTGATGAGGAGGAGTCCATGCAGCATTCGTACTACACAGAATTTCATGTGGCAGAGGTGCAGAGGTACTGACCATGGTGAAATGCCACTTTTGGGCTTGTGAAACAAGCACTGAGTGGTGGGATCACACTGGCACAGAAACTTGGGATGGCAAGCTGTGGGTGCAGGGCTTTCAGATGAGAGCGCCACTTTCATGGGACTGGTACTGAGCTCACCCCCACTCTGCTGCGTAACGACATTCAAATGAGAGCTGCCCTTCTGGTGGAGAAGCGTGTGGTGATCTACTCCAGACAGCTTCACTCAGTTGCTGATCAGTCTGGAGTGGGAAAGTCACCTGTTGGACTCATGCTGAGGAAAGTGTGCAGAGCCATCAGTGGCATCCTGCTCTGAAAGACTGTGACTCTGGGCAAGGTGTGTGAAATTGTGGGTGGCTTTTTTTGGATGGGCTTCTCAAACCACGGTGCAGTGATAGATGGCACACACGTTCCAATTCCAGCACCAGACCACCTATCCTCTGAGTACATTAACCGCAAAGAGTGTTTCTCCATGGTTCTGTAGGTGCTTGTGGATCACTGTGGGTGTTTCACAGACATTAACCTGAGAACACTGGCCTGTTCAGAAAGCTGCAAGTGGGGACTTTCTTCCCGGACCAGAAGGTTACCGTGGGAGAAGTGGGAATGCTCAATATGATCCTTAAAGACCCTGCCTACCTCTTAATACCATGGCAGCCATACATGGGGTAGCATTGACAGCCGCAAGGAATGATCCAGTAACAGGCTGAGCAGGTGTAGAATGACTGTGGAGCAGTGTTCCCTCTGATATTTTCTATACTTAGGTGGGTTGAATTTTTTTTGGGGCGGGGGTTGGTTTGAAATTTCTTATGTGCAACACGAATATTGAGGTCGTGTGTGTGAATTTGCACCACCAATACAAACAAAACAAACACATTTTATGCAGTCCATATGCATGGGAGAAAATCTATTAAAACAAGGGATAGTTAACAAGGAGCAGTGCTTACAATATTTAATATGAAATCAAATAAAAAAGAAAAGTAACACTACCCTTTAAGTACATGTATCATCATCCTCTCTAACTCAACCTAGTAAAGACACCAAAATGCATATTATCCGCACATAGGTCAGCTTTAAGATGCTAAACAAATCTGAGTCAACTAGAAATAGCATTTACAAGGAGAGCATGACTAATACACTATTTACTGATACTGAAAAGGGGAGTAAAAGTCATTCACTAAGGCTTATACAGTTTCTCTAGGGAATGTTTAGGATCCGTGCTGTAAAAACAGATACAAATTCTCCTGGTCTGAAACTTTCACCTTGTATGTGGCACCAACTCAAAGGGGTAGCCGTGTTAGTCTGTAACTGAAAAAACTTAAACAACAATGAATGCGTTCTGCAACACGTTAGAGACTAACAAAACTCAGAGTAGAAGCCCCAGAACAAATTAACACCTGGCTTCCGGGTTTGTAGACAGATGCCTGTTTCAAAGAGCTTGCAAACAAGGTTTCATCCTACAAAACAACTAGCATCACACCTAGTGCTTGCTACTTCTGACTCATAAGAGCCAGAACTCTGCCACATAGCAAAGATCTGGCCTTAATGCAATACAATATACCATGTATTAAATAGTAACACAGAATTTAAAAAACCAAATCGTTAAGATCAGAGTTTTAGATATCTGCAACACTCCAAAGAAATTCTGTTAAAAGAATCTTTTTTTTCCCCCCTTACCTTAAACCATTGTATACTTTGGCTTTGAACTTTTGCACGGAGCCCAGAAGACAGCGCCGCGCCTGCACCAGCATGCAGCATACAGGGAACTTGACTGTGCAGTGTGCTTTTGGCTGTTTGAAAGCCAATTGCTCTGGGCTGGACAGCTGAGGCTCAGCACCTGGAAGCAGAGTTTTAACAGCTTGAGCCCAGGGTTATTAGAGAAGCACAGCATGGGGCCCTGAGGATCAGGGATGCCTTCAGGTAGCAATTTGATGCTGAAAGTCCGTAAAACTTGTTGCTGTGTATGGGACAGCAGTGTCTGCATTTCTGGGAGTTACTCTGCATTTAGTGCTACCGTGCCTGTAGCTTCGCTGGGGTACTCTTGCTTACTTGCTTTCATGCAGTGAAATAAAGATTTCTTTGAATTTCATTTATTAAACACAGTAAACGTAGGACGTTACCCAGGAAACTTCTGCACGAGGTGGGAAACAGGGAGGGAGAGGCAGGAGCTGAGGCAGGCCACAAGAGTTTCAGAGGTTTGTATATGTCCCAAGTTTCAGATGCAGCCCTGCTGTCTGATGTGTGGTGCAAGGCCGGGGGGAGGAGGGGAAGGGATGGGCTGTAGTTCATCAGATCTAAACTGCATGTAGATGGGTGTTGAGTGTATCGGGAATCTATATGGGTGGAGGTTGGGTGGGCAAGTGTGGTGGGTGACGGGTGTGTATGGAAAACAGTTTTGGGACATGGACTGAAATGCTCCCCAGGTACCAGTTAATGGGTTACCTGATAAGCATCACCCGTTAAGGGATCCCGTTAACATCCCTCGTTAGGAGCTCAGATTTGCCTTCTGAGGTCAGCTCTATCAAGGCACAGTTGCAGCATGTTGCAGAGGGTCCATATTTAATATAGACAGAGCTCTGCCCTAACCCCTTTCAAACACTTTCACTGTTCACACACCTAGCGCTGCCTGACTCTCCCAGAGCAAGCACACATACAATACACAAACCCCACAATGATGAGTTCACCACCAGGCTAGGGGAAACACTGGGTGCAGCAGAGAGGGATTCTCATTTGTACTGGGGGAGCAGGGGTTTTCATTTGTGCAAGGCTGTACTGTACTCTGGGCAGGTGTGAATTTGGGAGAGGGCTGTAAGGGGGACTAAAAGATAGTAATGGCCACTCATTTCTACAGATTGTGTTTACCTGGAAGACATGTCGCTACTTAAGGTGAGCAGGGAAGCCCCAGTGGAACTTGACTGCAGGTTCCGTCAGTGACCATATACTGCTTGTCTTTGCTCAGTGATGGTCCTCCCGTTCCCCGCGTTGATAGCACAATGGTGAGGGAATGTCAGCCTTTAGGGGTTACAGACCATGTTTGCTTTGCCAACAAATTTGCAGAGGCATGTGGCACAGCCGCTAAATGACACTTCTGATGAGATCTGCGAAGCAGATTCCTGTGAAATAAGAGATTGAGTTAAGGGTCTGTTTGCCATCTGACCGACTCTCTGCTTATCGATAGCAGCATCACACAGAATCAAAAAGTCTCCTTTCTGTAACCCTCCTGCTCCTCGCAACTCACTTGAGTGCTTCCTGAGACCCAACCCACTTGCTAAGTGCATCATCCACAGCCTCCAAGAGCTGTGAGTGGCTCGGCTGGTCGGGGGTTAAAACTAGCTCATGACTGCAAGCCTCTATGAATTCCTTTTCTGGCTCTGAGTCCCTCTCCCCCTCAGCACATTTGGCCGCGACTTTCTCCTCCTGTCTTGGCCCACTGTTTGATGGCCCGAGTATCCATGGGGAGAGTTTTACGAGAGCGCCTCCTAAATGAGAAGAGCTAAGACCACCAGATTTGGTATGCAGCTTCCTCTTATCATAACCAAACCCTTACTTTGTTTTCTTTAAGTTATTTCTGGAAAATGGGTTGTGCCTGGAATGAGATACAATCGCCAGGTAGGTGAAGAGCTGGCTGGTGTGTGTGCACTCCCCCTCCCTGACCAGGACTACCCCAGCCCTGAGCCTCCCCTCCCCAGGTGTCCTTTGGGGGGGGTCGGGCTGAAGCTTCTTCCCCTGCTTCGTATGGGAACGTTACTGGCTGTTTCCCTTATTCAGGAAGAGAGAGGAAAGTGCACAGTTCGCTGCATTCCTCACTCTCCCTGGGGAGTGCAGGGAACAGATGAACCTGGACCTGCCCCAGCCGGGTGACATGCACCCTGCCCCAGGCTGTGCCCTCTGGCACTGCAACGGGCCATGGAGAGGCACTTCTCACTGGGCTCCAAGCTGCTGTGGTGAGAGAGGGCTGGGGTAGTTCTCTCTCCCTGGGCAGCCTGCAAACTAAACCCCTCATCCCCAGCCTCACCCAAAGCAATGATTTCAATGAAGCATGTAGGTTTTCATTTGATTTTCCAAAAACCAAAAATTGAGCCAAGGACCCTGAGCTACAGCGTATAAATCTTCTAGTATTCTTCATTTAAACCACTGTACATAATCTGATTATGAGCTTTTCCCAATAGCTTTTCTTTACTTCATAGTTCTTGGTGTTGTGTGGGTGGGATTTTTTGTTTTTGTTTGTCTGCTAGTGTGGTCAGTCAAAGCAGAGACAACTTTTTTAAAAGTGAGAGAGTTAATCTTTATTACGAATGATCCATTTATATGTCCCTTTTTAAAATGGCTACTGAGAGTTAAGATACCAGAGCGGCTTTTTGAATTAAACTGGACTTTTTTTTTTTTCAAAATCCTTAAAGGGAAAAATACATTCCCTTATTCAGTTCTTGAATGCAAACTTTTCGCCTGAAGCATATATCTGCAGCGGAGCTTTAAAAGTCTCAGAAACTAGAGATTTATAATGGAGCAACCAGTAAAACCTACCCTGGCTCTATCCTAATGATGGTAACACTTTCTATGTAACTGAAAAATGTAGATCTCTTTCACTGCTTCTGGAATATTCTTTTCTCTATCACAGTACTGTGCATTTTGAGATTTTTAAATCTTAAACTGTTGCCCAGTCTTTTAGAGTGAAGTGCACTAGCTCTTCTGTAGTGATGGTTCAGATGTTTGTATGAGAGCCTTTAATTTTTTTTCAGTGTTTCTTTTATATCAAATTGAAACCAGGCATACAGTCTATTATCTTGGTTGCAGAACTTTTGGTGATTAATTCTTTATTAGGATTTGAAATGGTTGCAGTTTGTTAGTAACCTTTACTTTCTTTTGCTAACACAATGTCTTTGTGTTGCAGAATTTCTGCTCTGCTAAGTTAAGCACCGTGTAAAAATCAACAAAATATTTAGACTAGTTTTGTTAGGGAAATTTTATTTAATGCATCTAGAGGAGCTTCTGAGTATCCCTTGGGAGCATTTCCTTCTTTAAACATGAATGATTATGGGAGTCAACGAAGGATGCAAACTGGCATGGTTCCTGTGTTTGGAGAGTAGGAAACGGAGAATTGGAACTGAAAGCTTCAAGTTTTGCGATGCAGCACAGAAACCACTGTTTTGATGCTGAATGCTGACAAACATACTCTTGTTTGTGACGCCTGTATGGAAATAATAGTCCACTATAGATCATCCATTCACTATGGGGTTCACAAAGGGGTTCTCAGCCTTTCTCTTTCTGAGGCCTCCCTGAAAATGCTACAAAAACTCCAAGGCTCACCTGTACCACAAAGTTTTTTTTCCTGCATATCCTGTGGATTAAAAGCTGTATTAAATGGATTGTTCTACAGTTAACTATACACATAAAATGTATTAAAAAGGACAATACAGGCACAAAAATCACTGATTTTTTTTTTTTTTTAAATTTATGCTATGTAGTGGTGGTGATCAACAGTTCTGTCAGGATGTGGGAGGCATTTGTAAGAAGCACATGTAACTGCCACTAGGTAGATTTGAACCTGTGGCCTCTGGAGCGTAGCGTAGTGTAGGAACTTCTACAGCTGTGAGCTTTAAAGCCAGCTGGCTCTTGCCCTGGGCTGTAGAGGTCTCTTGTTCTTTTCTGTTGCTGTGGTCTGTGCCACTGCATGGGATAGTGAACCACACTAGGGCTATGTCTACACTAGCGGCTTATTGCGCAAGAACATCTTGCTTAAGTGTTCTTGTGCAAGAAGTCTTGCGCAAGAAAACGTCCACACTGCCATGTGCCAGCTGTGCTTTTGCGCAAGAGCGCCCATGGCAGTGTGGACGCTCTCTTGCGCAAGAAAGCTTTGATGGCAATTCTAGACATAGGGCTTTCTTGCGCAAGAAATCCCTGCCGAAGCGTCCACACTGCCCTTTTGCGCAAGAGCCCCTGCGCAAGAGAACTTACACCTGTTAAAAAAGAGTGTAGCTCTTGCGCAAGGAGCCCTCTCTTACCACGCCATACTGTAAATTTACTTACGCAAGAGCGGGCGGGCACTGTGGACGCTCTGCAGATTCTTGCGCAAGAACGGCCGTAGTTGTGCAAGAAGCTGCGAGTGTAGACATAGCCTAGGTGTGTAGGTTACACACACACACGACATGGTCAATGTTCATCATGGTTCAGTATTTTGTTTTCAGTGGTGCCATGGCTGAAATTCCAGCTTTGGAAATAGGTGATACTAAAGAGGATCAAAATTTTCAGTGCTGCAGAAGAAACAGTGACGTATTCATTGGAACATGCACACCAAAATGTCTCCAGCTGCATTTCTTTGAACCTGGTTCTGAGGGAGCTCTCTGATGAAATGTCAATGAGCTCGTCTAACAATTTTGATGGAACAATGGATGGAAGTTTTTAGCTTCAGTGTTCTCACTGAAGGGGTATGTAGTCCACATGTGTGTAGCAGCTTGTTCTGTTCTGAGTTCAGAAAAATAAGCATTAAATTAGTTAAGCAGACCAGGCAGATGTGCTACTAGCTGAGGTTTAATTACGTCAAAGTCAGTGTTTGGTTCCTGAATGAAAGGATGCAAGAACTCAAACATGTCAGTAGCACCCCCACTAACATGAAGTTTCCAGAGTTGTAGTTTTATTTTGAATGCCTCAGTGCTTTCACGCTGAGCAATAAAATTAGTGTTCCCATCTTGCATAGTTATACTGAGTGAAATGAGTAAGTCTGCTAGGTAACCCAGTGTTGCTAGCTACACATCATGTTTTCAGCACTTCATCAAATTAAGTTTTCTTATTAACTAAGAGAGTACATAACTCTTCCTTGAGATTAAATACATGGGCAAACAGGGCCATCCCTAGGAGGACATGGGGCCTGGGACAACACCCTCTCTTCCCGGGCCCTGTCCCCACTCCACCCCTTTCTGTAAGTCCTTTCCCCCTCCTCTTCTAAACAATGCTAAGACCTGGAGAGGTGGAACAGAGCAGGGCTGGTGGCACTAATGCCTCCTCTGAAGCGTGGGGCCCAAGGTAACCACTCCAAACAGTTCCATGGACACAATGTCTCTGGACAAGCATTGTATCTTGAGAGAGCCATCTCACCTCCATATGTGCGAGCAAGTACACACTGGGAGTATGTTGCCCTGGATTTAATACAATTAAAAAGTGCTAGTGCTGTATTCAGAACACTGTGAAGACCTGGTACAATATTTTTTGCAGCAAGTGCTTCTTGGTCTAAAAAGCAGTGTGCCCAGTTAGCCCAGGTGGAACAGATTTTTTTGCACAACACTAGAATGCTTTCTAGTCATTGCTGTGGCTCCATCAATACAGACCCCCCCCCCCCCAATGCAATTAGTTCAGTGGATTTCTGCTGAAATCGTTTAACAATTTGAAAACATTGTCTGACTTTGTTGTTTTGGGCTCTTTGCAAAACAAAAAGTTATATTCCATACATACTGAATACAGACATGTAAATGGGATAGTTTTGAAATGGCTGTTGATTCATCTGGTTTATAGCAAAAACATTGTCACATATAGGGTTGCCGGATGGTTTAACCAAAAATACCGAACACCCTCCCTCCCCCCCCACCAAAAAACAACAACCCCACACCGGGGAAAAAATTCTGTTGGGGGTGGAAATGGGGGGGGGAAGACAAAAGTTGTTGAGCAAAAAAAAGACCCCAAGACTTAAGTAAAAATAAATAAATAAAATAAAACAGCATTAAAAGATCATGGCCCCTTTAAGTGCATGCAGAGTCAGACTAGGGATAGGAAGAGGGAGCGGTTGAGCACTAAGACCCAGGGAAGGCATTGCTTCCCCTTGCTCAGGTCTTTAGGCTTTTTGCTGGCGGCCATCTTGTTTTCTTGGTCAAGCCAGAAGGGAGCTTCCCTGTGGAACTAGGGAAGCAGGGGGCCCGGGGGGTGGGGGCTGGGCCCAGTTGCTGAGTGTGTCGTAGGGTTGCCAGGTGTCTGGTATTTTCGCCTCCTGGCAGGGAAAATAACAGAAAATACTGGACATTTTAGGTGTCCAGTATTTTCTGAATTTTTTTTTTACTGGACAGGAGGCAAAAATACCGAACACCTGGCAACCCTAGTCACATAGCAGATCAGTACACTGAACAACTGTCATCCTACATACAAATGATCAGTCGTTTGACAGAGTCATTTGACGTCAGTATTTTGTCAGTATCTTAGCTTCTCCTCTCCAAACACTGCCTTTATTTCAATAACACGTGGCACTTTCAAAGTTTCAGCAAGCATGTGTGATTTTTTTTCTTGTTTTAGTTATTTAATGCATACTATATAGAATGACTTTAAAAGCTTTTTAGCGGCAGTTGTTGTAAATTCCATTATTGCTTTAGTTACCAAACAGTTTCTTGGTCTTTCACTCAAAATGAATGGTGCTTGCTTATCCTCAGGGCTTGCTGAGTGGCGGTGAGCCCTGCTCGCCAGCCACGTGGTTCTGCACTCTGCTATTTGTCAAGCCCTGCTAATCCTTATAGATGTCATGCTTTGTAATTAAATGCCTCTAATTTGAAGAGCTTCAAACATTGAATGGTCAGTACTCTAGCACTAATTACACACTGCATTTAAAATGTATTTCCACTTTTGGAACAAATAAAACCGAACTTCAAATAGCTGTCCTCGTATTTCCTAAATCTTGTGAGGTTAATAGTGGCTTTATGTTTCTTACTCCCATCTCCTCCTCGGTGCTCTTCACCCATGTTGGTAGTTGAACTTATTGAAGGAAGTTCAGTATCATAGCTCTGTGGGTTTTATTGATTTTGACATTGATGGTCAAATGTACCCAAGTCGGACTCACTGGGCCCAGGACAGAAATCAAGAAGTGAGCCCTTGCCTGCCAAGTCTCTGGGGGCAAAGCCAGAGCTGGGCCAGAAGGCCTTGACTCTGACCTACAGTCTGGGTGATCCCCACCCCAGGGGCTGACCTGGAAGTCTGAGTCCCCACCATCTCGTCAGGAAGAACTTCCGCCCCACAGCAGGGCGAGACTTCAGCCCTTGGCTAGCTTCAGCACTGAGGCTCCCTGCTTTAGCCCCACGTGGTCACTGGATCATGGCTCCAGGATGCAACCCTTGCTCCTAGCTTTAGCCTGGCCAACCCACATGGACTCCCAGCTTCAGCCCACAGCACCATGGATCCCAGCTTCAGTCCTATAGTAGCAATGGGACTTGATGCTTCAGTTCCCCCAAGGCTGCACCAGAGCTTGGGGTTTAAGTCCAGGCCTCCTAGCTGTAAACCACTGCTACATAGAATCATTCACCATCAGAAACTCCCCTTCCCCACCCAACACTATAACAATGGCACTGAATAATATAGCAATCCATCTTTCTGCTTCTTGTATGTCACGGGTTTGATCTTGCCCTCTGTGAAGGCAGTGGAAAGACTTCATGGGTCTGGGAGCAGGCTATACAAGTCTAGGTCTATCTTTTTAATATTTTTAACTTCTGTTGCGTTTATTTTGAACAATTTTATATGCAGAGCTGCTTTTTTACAATAACTGTCATCTATAAAGCTAGTCACTGATGTTTTGGCAGGACGTGTGGTTACTGGTGCTATGAAAAGGAGGTACCCAAAGTATCTAAAGTGATGAAGCTGCTAGAAGCCCCTACTCTAAGTATTGTGCTGTTTCATGCTGAATGTCATTAGAACATGAGTAATAGCTGCAGAAAATTTCAGTACATAATACGTAGAAAAACGGTCATAGTTTTGAAGACCTTTATGGCATACGTACACGGAATTAGGCATAGAGTAGCAAGTTTAACTCTGAAATTGGTATCTTGCATGTGTAGAAGTTAAAACAACAAACATGATTTAATCTGAGCTTGGGTATTGTGAATGAACAATCAGAAGCTGGTTCCTATGGAATGTTGTGTCCTAGGTGATTCTAAATATAACTATTCTTAAAGTTATTATAAAGGTCTTTAAATCACAAGTTATTGATGATCTCCAAGTAGTTAATACACAGGGAAAGGTGCCCTTTTAATTTCCAAATACCACATAAAATCAATCAATAGAAACCATTAAGCTCTACAATTTGTTGTTTAAACATGTATATTTCTCAGGTTGGGGGCATTCACTAGTATAAAATTGAATGAGATTTACTGCAAAAATATTATGTAGGACGATACAGTAACACATGGGGGGGGGTAAGGGAATTATGATGCAAGAAACAATGCTGTCAGTGACAATAGTAAGTTCTCTTGTCATCTCTCTCAGAAATTTAATCTAAAAATAATAATTTAAACACATCCAGTATCTTTGGAAAGTGGATTCTTCCTTTAATTTCCTTCCTTCTTACCAAAGAATCTGCAGTTATAGAGGGCATATGGTGGGTGTCTTTTAAAGATAGAAGTTGGGCTTAATTGGAAATAATTCCTTGCATACCTTCCTTCTGTCTGATGTGAATTCTACATTCTTTGAAGATGGGATAGAGCAGGGGTGGAAATAATTTTTAATGGGGGGGGCACTCCGAAGATTTTGTTAATTGGTGAAGGGCCATACTTCTATGAAGGGGGCACAGGTGTCTGGGCCTGTCGGGTGTAGAAGGGAGCTTGGGATCGGGCACTGGGGTGCAGGAGGGAGTGTGGGGTCTGAGAGGGAGTTTGGGTGAAGGAGGGGGTTATGATCTGGGGTAGTGGCTTGGGGCAGGGTCCAGGAAGGGTTATGGGTGCAGGAGAGGATTCTGGTGTGGGAGAGGAGTTTAGGAGTGGATGCTGGGTCTGGAAGGAAGTTGTGCCCTGGAAGAAGGGGGGAAAAAAGAGGCGCAGAGGGCTTGGGGGATGGCCTGGGGTAGAAAGTTGGGGGGGGAAGGGAGAGGAGCTAGGGAGCAAGAGGCAGGCTCTGGTTGGGAGGCGCTTACTTAAGTGTCTCCTAGCCAGCAGCCCTGAGGGAACCTGAGACAGTCTCCATGCCTCTCTGCTGGACTGGCTCTGCTCCAGCATTGGGAGCAAGGACGCTTTGCTTGCTGCCCCTGCTTCCAGCAAAATTTCTCAGCTCCTATTGGCTGGAGACTGGCCAATGGAAGCTGAGGGATTTTGCTAGGGGGCAGGGACAGTGCACAAAGATTGCTCCTTCCTGCCCAGCATGCAGAGTGATTAGCAGCCTGCTGTGTAAAGCGGCTGCAGTTGCTTTGTAGTAAGGGTGCTGGCAAGGCAGCCGCGGTCTGGATCCTGCCCCTTGGCAGGCTGTAGGCAGCCTACTAGCTGCCTCTTGCTCATCCCTGGGAGAGAGGTTTAAGATCTGGACTCTCTGTGTGTGGAAACTAAATAAGAATCAATATCCAGGTGATTACATTTTCAAGTACAGGTTGAACCTCTCTAGTCCAGAACTCTCTGGTCCAGAAATGTGTGCCATCTGGCATGATTTTAGTTAGCCAGATGTCCACTTTTCATGGGTGTGGCCAAGTTTCCTGTGGTCCCATAAAGTTCGTTTATAGCTACCAGTCCTAGCTCTTGGTGTTCTGTGCAGTTATTTAGCTCTAATTTACCTCCTAAATGTCCTCTAACATCCCAGTAAGCAGTGGGAGTGTTGGTAATGCTGCTAGACCATACTGACCTCCCATGGTACAGAAAATTCTCTCGTTCCGAACCAGTCAAATCCCGAGGGTGCTGATTAGAGAGTTTTAGCCGTTATAAGGCTAGAGATAGTTTGACCATGGCAGATATCCAAGATACTTGTGACATGGTGTCCAGATCCTGGACATAATGTGTGATATAGAGCAGTGTTTCTCAACTGTGGATCTACAGTCTTGTAATGACTACTAGCATGGTTTTTTGGGGGGGTGGGGTGGGAGGCACCAAAATAAACCAGTCTTTGGCCCTGGGGGGTGGGACAGGTGCTGGCCCTTGTGTGGCAGGGCACAGGGACAGTGTGCCACCTCCAACCACTGATTCACTTCAGCGAGCCACCCAGACTGTGGGCGAGCACAAGCAATGATCAGTTTAATGCAGCTTGTAATCTGCTGGATATAGGGTTGCCAGATGGTTTAACCAAAAATACCGGAAACCCCCACGCGCCCCCCCCCGAGGAAAAAAAGGGGGAGACCAAAGTTGTTGAGAGAAAAAAAATTAAATCTACAAAAAACCCAGCATGACCCCTTTGAGGCCTTTTTTGGCTGGCAGCCATCTTGTTTTCTTACTCCTCTGCCCCAAGACAGCTTCCCTGCGGAACCAGGTAAGCAAAGGAGAGGGGTGGGGTCCAGGAGGGGGGCAGGGGCTGGGCCCAGTTGTTGAGTGTCGTAGGGTTGCCAGGTGTCTGGTATTTTCGTCTCCTGGCAGGGAAAAAAAATCAGAAAAACCGGACATTTTAGGTGTCTGGTATTTTCTGATTTTTTTTTTTTTTTTTTTTTACCGGACAGGAGGCGAAAATACCGGACTGTCCAGGTCAATACCGGACACCTGGCAACCCTAGCTGGATATGCAGAAAAACAATTGTGGCACAGGTGGACCAGAGTTTTTGTAGCATGTGAGGGAAGGGGAGGTTCAGAAAGAAAAAGGTTGACAACCCCTGCTATAGAGTGTTAGCTCCTAACTCTCTTTTTAAATTCAACTGTCAACAGGTGAGATAAGATGGAAGGAAACTAATCAGTTTCTTGTTATCTTCATGTAAAATGGCTACAAAGTATGTGAGGCCATATTAAATAATAAAGCTGTATGTATCTGATATCTTTTAAGATATCTCAGAGGGGTAGCCTTGTTAGTCTGTAACTTTAGAAACGAGTAGTCCTGTGGCACCTTAGAGACTAACAAAACAGATTTATATATAGTATCATGAGCTTTCTGGTGAGGTGGGTTTTACCCACAAAAGCTCATGATTCTACATATTTGGAAAGTCTCTTTTAAGATAGCCTGTACAACTGAGCTATCACAGGAAATGTAGTTAGGGCATGAAATAGCAAAAGTTTAAAATATCAGCAAAACATTTTGTTTCATTGCAGAAACTGTAGCTGGGCTAGCACAAGGATGCAATTGGCCCATTGCTCTTGTCCGCTGGGTGCAGTTTTGTACACCATAAAGGAAAAACTGAGCATATGCTATGTGTATCTTGAATTATGGTAGACTGTTCTATGTGAAGGTAAGAAGCAGACCAAGACTGGGACTAGAGATAAAATGGTAAAGGACAAAGAAAGGGAACAGGAAGCAAGTAGGAGAGGACAGATGAAGTAAAGAGGTACAGGAGATTAACAGGAGTACAATGTAATAAACAATTATTTTAGTGAAGTGAGCCAATGAGACTGAATACACATATTTCATTTCTCTCTGATCATTACCACATATTGGTTTTCAGGCTTTTTTTAGTAGGCTGCATACCTGGCTTCCAACTCAAAGCATAATGTCCTCTCTTCCCCCATCCCCCCCTGCTTTTTTAACCTGTAAGGGTGGTTCTCAACTCGTTTCAGTCCACGGACCACCAGGCCAATCAAAAAATTTTCGTGGACCACCTCCTTTTTGAGACATGATAAAAAAGCAACCGCTCAGCATGACGGCGGCAGCTACATTGACGCTCAGAGCCTCAGACGGAAGTTACTGGCAACACAACGCGGCTGCGTCCTAGGTGACGCTATGGATGACGCGCAGCATGCTTGAGAACACGGCGTAAAACAGCCTAACGGCGGCGCCTGCTTACACCATGTGACTTTGGACAATGTTCCTGTGGACCACTGAAAACGTCACCATGGACCACCAGTTGAGAACCACAGCTGTAAGGGAAGGGATAGGGTTGGATAGTATTGTGAAGCTATTTGATGTGTTGAAGCATTTGGATGAAACCCCCTCCGCCCCAATAAATCACAAGTTTTCACCCAGCTTTTTGTTGTACTCTTCTCCGTACCTCATATTGTGGCTTATGGGAAGATAAATATTTTCCTCTATATAAAACTCAGTGGCTGGCTGTTACACTTTTGGTTTCTAAGGCTGTGATACTAAGACCTCAGTGGTTCAGGAGCCAAATTAACTATCAACATTACCCAAAAGAGCAACAGAAGTATGAATTTCATTGTTTCATTTACTATACTACTGTATGTTCAGATTTAAATAGCATGACAGGGGAAATATTTAGTTTTTATACTGTAGAATCTCAGAGTTATGAATACCAAAGTTATGAAATGATTGGTCAACCGCAGACTTCGTTTGGAACTAGAAGTATGCAGTCAGGCAGGAGCAGAGATTAAAAAAAAAAAAGTACATTACTGTGTTAAATGTTAACTATTTAAAACAGGGGTTCTCAAACTTTGTGATACCATGACCCCCAAGTTGCTCGTGACCCCCCCCCCCCAAGGGGTCGGGACCCACAGTTTGGGAAACGTGGATTTAAAATAAAGGGAAAGTTAAAAAAATTGACAAAGTAAGGAAACTGTTTCTGTGTTTTTTCATTTAAATTAAAATGGTTAAAAGCAGAATTTTCTTCTGCAGAAAAAAGTTTAAAAGCTGTGTTAAGTTAGTGTTCAGCTGTAAATTGTTGAAAGAACCACCATGAGCTTTTGTTCAGAGTTACGAACAATGTTTCTATTCAAGGCATTTGTAATTGAGTTCTATTGTCTGTCTATATATATAATTCTTATAGCAAAATGACTAACCAAGTATTGTTTTATCAGCTACAATTGGGTAATAACATAATGAAACCTCCTAATTTGTTAATAACATAAATTGGTTAATAATTGAATCAGTGCTTTAATATCATGTGCTGCTTATAGCCATGAGAAACTCATTAAACAGCCTTTTGTGGCTTGCAAGCCTCTGTCTGAGTGTCACTCCTGTAAGGGTACAGTTCATCTTGTTTTCCTCCTTATTTCTAAAGATGGTGCAGATAGTGCTTTGTAATCTTTCCAATAATCCTATTTCTGGAATAGTCTTAGACTGCCATTACTGAGGCTCTGAATGGCTTTAAGTCTCTTTCTTTTTGTGTTATTTTTTAACGTAACTATTACAAGAACATATATGCTTTCCTTGTATTTTCAGCAACAGCTAACTCTAAATGATGATGACGACACTATACCTATATAATAATAAACTGATACCAAGCCATATGATAGAGGTATGCCCATGTTATTTATTTTGAAATAAGATTGTTGTTTCCCATTTCCTTTCAAACGGCACTGAGTTCTGTGCTTATCTTGCTGAGATTTGCTCCATTATGAAGACGCAAATCAGGCTGAACCATGTTGTCCTTTATGGTCCTCCTGAATATTTCCCTGCATCAGGATGGCTTGCTTGTTAGTTACTAGATTCATATTGTATTCTTTTCTCCAAAACAACTTGTATAAATCAATGTATATGTTTCTGTTTGTGGGGCTGGATCTGTCGGCATGTACATCATCTCCATACTACAGTATGAACAGGGAGCAGGTTGGCGTGATTTTTTTTTACTAATTAAAAACACATACTGAAGTAAGCAAGTACTGAGCCGCTTATTTTATTTAACTATATACAGCCTGTTTGCTGCTTCTCCTGGGGCTTGTGTAGAACATTTCAGTTCATTTAAATAGCATCCCTTTACAGTCCCCACTGAGCCATATAATCCCCCTCTCTTCTGCTGCTAATTATAGCCTCCTCTTATGTGACCCTTTTTCCTTGCAGCCAGAAAAACCCCAAATCATAACCACAAGAGAAAAAGTTGAATAATTCAAAGACAATTTTCTTAGTGAAATGAGAAAAAATTATAGGCATAAAAATTGTAATAGGTGTGGGGTTTTAAATGCCTTTGTAGAGTGACTGGAATAATTTGGCTGCCACATCAATCAAAGACTCGGGCTCCTCTTTTGTCATTTACTGAGAGCTGTGCTAAGCGTGAGCCCTTTTGTGAACAGGGCCTTTCCAGATTAGAGCATATGAGCAGTTTTTATTCTCCATTCAACTAAAATTAATTTTCAGCAGCCAAAATCTAATGCCTCTCTCTCTTTAGGAAATAAAAATGCAATTACATTAAAAAGTAGATTTTTAAAAAATTATACATTGTGATCCAACCTGCAGCTCCCTAGATCTGTCTTGCATATGTTCAAACATTTGCCAGTCAAATTCTTCTTCACCTTTCTTCCCTATCCAGCCCTTATTGATTATCATGGGAACCACACATACACATTTGAGAGTACAATTTGGACACATTTGAGAGTACAATTTGGACCTTAAATTGAGTGGGGTTTGGCAGAGTGTGGTCAAGGTACTGTTGATAGCATCTTGGAAATGAAAGGTTGATTTGTGGACTTGGGAAGCAGTTGACTTGGTAGTCAGAAGCCAACGATGCTGTCACTGGGAACAAATGAGAGATTTTGAGTCAGGAAGGATCAGAGATGGGGGAGTTCAAATACACAAGGAAGATTTTTAATTAACAGCAAGTAGATGAGTTCTGGGTAGATACGACTGCAGCAGATGTTGAAGAGGACAGAAACTGAGGAGGAGGAAGTTCAAACAGTCAACAGCATGCGCTGTTAAAATTGTACTGCAATGATATTGAAGACTGAATTTGGGATGGTTGAAGTTGACAGGTAATACAGAGAAGAGACTGTGGAACCAGGACATAATCTTGCTGGGCATGATGGTAGAGAGGTCTGTAACCAAGGATTGTGTATTGCCAATTCACAAACAAGGGGTGGTATAACTAAGACATCAACATGGGGAAATTAAAACTCAGCTCCAGTGCACTTCTGTGCTTCCTACTGCCCAGCTATCACCCTAGTTAACTTGAAAGCCTGCAGTAGCTATCTCCTCAGACTGAAAACTGTAGCTTTAAACCATCACTAGTCCATCTGTGTTACAAGTGATAGGAGTTAAACCAGGATTGGCAAGGTGACCAAGACTTCAGGAAATGCAGAACACTTGAGGTCAGGAAGCATGACCGTGCCCTCGTCAGAGGGGGGCTCTCCTGTATATGTTGTTCATACTGAAGTCTAACATGGCTAGAAGAGAGTAAGTTGGGAAGGGGGAAATGAGACACATTCATCCCTCTGTGAGGAGAAGGTGTGTATTTTTTTTTAATGCCACAGTGACTTTGCATTGATATAGCCTGATTATCTTTTTCACAGGTTGCAGTCAATGGCAGAAGTGTAATCAATTCCTGTCTGACTTATTTGCTAAATTTTTTTTTTTTTTTTTTTTTTTTTGTTGCTTCCAGGGTCTTACTACTTGCAGAGATGGGATAATTAACCTGCTTGCCCCATACCTTATTTTTATTACTGCTCCTTTGTAACATCAGTGTTATAGATATAATCTGAAGCTTCATGAAGCAAAGGGTATGACTCCCACTGGATTGCACCCAATAATACCAATAATGAAATGCAATTTCCTCATTCTGTGACTTGTTTTGAAAATTTCAAATGTGGCACTTGTTTCTCTCTCCCCCTTCTCTAACTTGCATCTCATGCTCTGCAGCTGCAGGCAGAACAACAAACTGAATCAGGGTTCTGAATCAGCGTGACATGTTCAAAACTGTAACTTTCTGGACCAACATTGTTCTTCTGCTGTATTAAAATCAAGAATAGAAATCAAGTTTTGGGGTTTTTGTTTTGCTAGGGAAAGCTGAGCATCTCTCCTTATCCAGTTCCCCATGGTTAGCACCAGTATTTTGTTTCTCACCCTTCCCCTTCCACACACACCTTTTATAAAGCCTAATGTTCATTATTAATAATAGTTTTGGATAAGTAGTGCTGGAATTAGCTCCTTCTGAAGTCCATTAGTGCGGCTTATCCTTCAAACTGGTACATCTTTGCTGAACCACCCAACACACTACACTATCTCCTTGCCATAGGTAGGCTAACTGTGCTGCCGCTGCAGAGTTCTGGGCCCTCTGCAGACCTAGGAGCAAAGGAATAAGCTACAGGGTGCTAGCTGAGTTTTAACAAAGTCCTCTAACTCTTCTTCTGGAGGAAAACCTCCTCCTCTCATTTGTTATAAAGTGTACGACCTTTTAGATGTTTTAATGGTTTAGCTTACTTTCCCTATGTAAAGGGTAACACATTCTTCTCAGTAGATTCAAACATGCAAAAAGGGTATGCGTGCATGCACCGAGTGACTGCTGAAATGACTGCTGTGGTCATTTCTGTGCTGCCAGTATTTAATTACTGTTTTGTTACTTTGAATATAAAGATGCTGTATAAAAATAAATTTTCTGGAGATGGGGATGGCAGGATACAGTTTCACTTTCTGTGAACTTGGAAATATTGCAGACTATTCTATTTGCATAATTTCAGGTTTGTCCTGGCGCAAGGAAAAATAAAAAGCTAGTTGTTTGCTCTGAGAATAACATTTTTAACAGAAGCAGAAATGCATTTATGGACTGAACATGGTACTCATTGGGTTTAAGATTATTTTACTGTAAGATATAGGAAAGCTATTGCATGCTGTCATTCGTGTGTGAATATTATATGGTTCAGCCATGTTTTAAAATCCTTTGCATGCTCATCTTACAGCAGACCTGGGCAAAATACGGCCCATGAACTGGATCCGGCCTGCCAAGTTGCTGGATCTGGCCCCCAGGCAGGCTCCCCACTGACTTTGCCCCACCTGCACACCACTCAGAAACACGGCTGCGGGGTAGTTTTTCTTAAACTGTGAGTCCAGAGGTGAGAGAGAAAAGCTTTAGGAGCTGCGCCAGCCCCTAGCACAATCCCACTGGCCAGTTTCTGTTTCAATAACAAGCAGCCACAATGCACAAAGGGCTCCAGAACACATGTCTGCTGCCTGTGCGGGGTCAAGACAGGCAGCAGTGTTCCCTCTAAACTGCGTGACAGCACAGCTTCACAGGTGAGTAATCAGCACCACCCAGTCAGAGGCTCAGGGGCTCCATGCACAGAAGCTGTACTTTCAGGCAGCTTAGCGGGAACACAGGCAGGCACAGAGGCTGATTCAGGAATTGCTGCTGGCTGGTAAGTCCTCTGTCCAGAGCCTGCTTCTGGTACCCAATCCTTCCCTTCCCCAACCCTCTGTCTCCCACTCACTCCTGCCCACACTCCACATACCCAAATCCTCTGCCCCCCTTCTGTACCCATATCCCTTCCCAGATCCAGCACCCCAATCCCCTGCCTCAGATCACAGTCTTCTCCTGCCCTAGCTTACAACCCAAATCCCTACACCCCTTCCTGTGCCCCAGTTCCCTGCCCTAGGTCACAATCCAACCCCCTGCACCACAGTCCGGTGCCCCAGGTCACAACTGCCTCCTTCACCCAAACTCCCTCCATAACCCCAAGCTCCCTTCTGCACCCAACCTCCATCCCAGACCCCACACCTCCTCCATTAATATCATGGAAGAGTGCAGCCCTCAACCACTTTCCAAATTCTTGGAGTGGCCCCCCATCAAAAATTATTGCCAACCCCTCTCTTACTGTATGTGCAGAGGACTTACTGTATGGTCCCTTAGATCTTATAGATAGCCAGAGCTCTATAAGTTATGTAAAGCAAAATTTACTACTTGTGAAATTATTTTATCCTCTAAAGAAATTACAGCAGTTTACATTTCTGCTAAGAGATTCTTAGTTGAAATTTTTGTCACTGGTTGAAGAGAACATGTATTCATTTTTGCATTGTGACTGCAGAAATAGTGGAAGGCTTCTTGGCCTTCTTGCTATCCTTTCAGCAGCAGGTGTGGAAAGAAAATCTCAGGCTATGTCTAAACTACATTCCTCTTCCGAAAGAGGAATGTAAATGAGATCAATCAAAAATGCAAATGAAGTGCGGATTTAAAAATCTCACACTTCATTTGCATAATCGCGTGAGAGCGCTTTTTCGAAAAAGGGTTGTTGAAAAGAAACACTTGATCTAGGCAGGGTTCTTTTATTTATATATATATATATATATATATATATATATATATATATTAAAAAAACCCAACCTTTTTTGAAAGAACCTGTACATCTAATTTTTTCAGGAGTACGGGTTCTTTTGAAAAAGGGGAGGTTTCAAAAGAACCCCATCTAGACTGTGGTTTCTTTTTGAAAAAACCCCAGCGCTCTCATCTGATTATAATGCATGAGATTTGTAAATCTGTGCTTCGTTTGCATTTTCGATCGGGCTCATTTACATCCCTCTTTCAGAAGAGGAATGTGGTTTAGACGTGCCGTCACTGACAAACTCTTCCAGTGAGAATATGGCTGCTAAAAATATGCTAAACTGATGAAAGTGAAGTAGGGAGGGAAGAGTGAGGCATTGCTGTAGTTTCAGTCAAATGTTCCCTAGTTCAATGGGTTTTGTAGTTTGTCCACTGAAATGGGAAATAGATAATAGACAGATGACTTCCCTCTTCAGAGACCTCGGTAAAAAGTGATGAAAGCTAGTATTTCATGCAGTGGCAAAACAAACAGAATATAGGATTTGCTGTAAAAAATTAGGCCATTGAGCCATCAAGAAGAGGTATTCTGTTTTTAGCAGGGGATCTTTACCGGCTACCTCAGAAGACGGCAAATCTTCCATATTATGAGACAGACACTACAGCAGTTCCACAATCTACTCTATATTTCAGAGAGTTTGTGAGCAAGCATGTGAGTCTGAGTCTGTCTGTTCAAGAATTCCTCCTAAATGGTAAGAGCTAGGGCCACCAAATTTGATATGTCGCTTCCTCTTACCATGATTTAAAACAAGGTAAGGATTTGGTTGTACGGAGACACATAAAACCATACAGAAAAAGAGACAATCACCAGACAGGTGAAAGGGGCCTGCTGGGGAATGCCTCCCCCTGCTCCCCATCTGGGACTGCCCCAGCCCCCATCCTCCCACCCCCCACATGCCCTTTAGAGAGGATGAGAGAGGCTGCATCTCTGCCCCCCCTCCAATTCCTATGAGAGCATTACTGGATGTTCCTTCATCAGGGAGCGAGGGAAAAGTTCACAGTTTGCTGCATTTTTCACTTTGGCTTGGGAATGCAGGGGGCAGATGAATCTAGACCTGCCCCAGCCAGGGGGGATATGCACCCTTCCCTTGGCTGTGCCCACTGGAGCTGCAGCAGCCATGGAGAGAAGCTTCTCACCTGGCCCCAAGCTACTGCAATGAGAGAGTGCTAGGGTAGTCCTCTCTGGGGCAGCCTGCATACTGAGCCCCACAATGATTTAAATGAAGAAACACACAAATTAGTAAGGACCCCGGCAATGATGAATCTTCTAGGACAGTATAAAGTGGAGGAGGAATTCCTTTCTGCTCGCTGTGGTGAATAGCTTGCTGGAACATGAGATTTATCTTTCTTTTTAAGACTCTCTGGTGTGGATTAATTTTAAACATTTGGTGTGTGGTTCCTTCTCTCTGTGTGTGTTTAGTGATTATTTTAGCTTAAATAATGTGCTGGGTTTTATTCAAGATAAATTTGAGGAAGAGAATTATCTGGCTAAGAGTTTAAAGGGAACAGCAAAATCTGGAATATGTGATGCTCCTAAGGATGGTAAGAAGCGGGTAATTGGCGAATCGATGCCATTTGTATCGACTACACAATTAGTCGATAAGGGGAAGTGCTGTGTCCCGGATTGCGTTGGATCCAGGAGCTACCCCCGCTGCAGCTCTGCAGTTGAAATGCAGTAGGAGCCACTGCGGCTCTGCTCCCCCCTCACCTCCTGGAGATTCTGCTGGGGGGAACCTGCTTTTAAGCCGGCTCCCCCCAGCACACATTCCTGCTCCCCCTCTTGGTGCCTTTGATAGTGACGCAGCAAGGGGGAGGAAGTGAGTAGTCACTCGACTAGTCGCTTACATCCCTACTCCTAATGGTGAAAGGCATAACTTTAATTGGCTACTGTCATAGCTTCCAGTGCAACCATCATTACACAATATATATCTAGGACCTGCCTTGATTAATATATAATATTTTTTTGTTTTTTATCTAATGCAGTTTTTTTTACCTGCATTAGAGATACTATGGAAAATGTTGGAGAACTTTTTGTTCAGTCCTACCTGAGTTATGCTCACCTATTCTGAATTTAAAGCAGTGAATCCTCTTATTCATACAATTTTTTCTCAATTTTTGTAAGCTGTTTTAAAATTTTTGCAGAGTACTTGTCATGCTTGTGAACAAAATTCCACCTTTTCCATAGGTACTCTTGCAATTGTCCCTGTTTTCATAAGGAGAGTAGAAGTGTCTTAAATGAAATATCAGAAAAACATGAAGGAGATATAGCAGAAGTCCAGCCTGTGTTTTTAAAGAGTGAGGAGATCTGAGGTGGTTTCATTTCCTGTGTATAACTGAGGTTTTTGTTAAATTTGCAGCTGTTGCAGAAAGTTGCATCTTTCTGTCATTTGCTTGGATTGGGTAGATCTGCCTGTATATTGCAGACTGCAATAAGTGGTCTTCAGAGGATGACTAGGAGCTCACTCCCCTCCTCCCAAAGCAGAAGCTCTGAATGACTCACTCCTCTCTCTCTGCCTAAGTGTACTTGGCTGCCTCCCTTTCACCGCAGTATGTATTTACCTCATAATCTTTAAGGTATTTATTTGCACAATACCCCTATAGGGCAGGGAAATGTCTGGATTTTACAAATTTGTGACTGAAGCACGAAGGATATGTCTACTCTCCAATTAGTCACCCGTGGCTGGCCCATGCCAGTGGCCTCAGAGCGGGGCGCAGGCTGAGGAGCTGTATAACTGCAGTGTAGACTTTTGGGCTTGGGCTCGAGCCCAAGCTTTGGGACACTCCCTTCCCGCTCTTTGCAGGATTCGAGCACCCATTGGACCATCCTTCCTCTTTCGAGAGCACCACAATCTAATCTAGTCTGATGGCAAGGTAAGAAGGGAGACCTTTCCTTCCTGTATGTATGTAACAGGTCAGGGAAATGGATTGGTCAGTCAGTCATTCCAGAAGATTACACCCACCCATAGGTGAAGTGGTGTGCCATATTGTTATCAAAGGAGAAATCATACATTTGGGGAGAAAGTAAAGGAAAAGGAGATAGGGATGTAAAAGGTTAACCGGTAAGCTTCACGTGTAAGGGATGATGCTTACCGCTTTCAGTTACCTGGCAGGGGCTGGAACAGCTCTCCAGCTGCTAGTGGCAGGGGGCTGGAGCAGCCCCTGCCTGCCCCCCTTTTTTATTTGGTTAACTCATTAAAGATAACGTTTAACTGGTTAACCAATTATATGGGATTTTACATTCCAATGTCCTGCTGCAATTATCTTGCTTCCCAGAAGACATCTCGCTAGGAGTTGAGGGAACAAAGGCTGTTAGTGGAATCTGTGTGTGGTGGGGGGGGGGCGGAGAGAGGAGAGGATGGTTGAAGGGTCTGTTGCTGAAGGGGGATTTGATAGGGAGGGACAAATGGCTTGTGTGCAAGGATCTCTTCCAAATGGTTCAGTTATAAATTGTTGAGTATTCAGATCTGATATATTACCTTTTGCAATTTACCTGTCTTCGTTAATTAATAACTGTATCAATGAATAGCTGTATGCTAGCCCTGTGGTGTCCAGTGGTCCCCATATGAGTAACGTCTACTAAGCAAGGGGCACTGGGTGTTGGGACTGAAGGAATTGGGTTTGTTTAGTTTAGAAAAGAGAAGATTGAGGGGGGACATGATAGCAGTTTTCAGATATCTAAAAGGGTGTCATAAGGAGGAGGGAGAAAACTTGTTCATCTTGGCCTCTGAGGATAGAACAAGAAGCAATGGGCTTAAACTGCAGCAAGGGAGGTTTAGGTTGGACATTAGGAAAAAGTTCCTAACTGTCAGGGTAGTCAGACACTGGAATAAATTGCCCAGGGAGGTTGTGGAATCTCCATCTCTGGAGATATTTAAGAGTAGGTTAGATAAATGTCTATCAGGGATGGTCTAGACAGTATTTGGTCCTGCCATGAGGGCAGGGGACTGGACTCGATGACCTCTCGAGGTCCCTTCCAGTCCTAGTATTCTATGATGATTCTATGATATGCGGAGCCTAGTGTACCTGTTATGGGAACTATAGTTGTGGAATATCTGACCTGTCACCAGCGTGTGATCTAATGAAAACCAGGTATGATGTTTCCTACCCTCAAGGGCAGCTGATCAGAGAGACCGCTTCTGTGCACAGCACATAGTTTAAAAGTCACTGCCATCAACTTGGGGAGTACATTTTCAATTCCTAATCAGAAACACATTTTCTTGTCAATGCACTTGCCTTTGAGAGCCACATGTTAGAGCTTTAAAGGAGTGGGTCTGAATGATGGCTTTTCACTGAATTCCTTAGGTAAAGCTTGCATGGAGTGGGTAATGGGATGGAGGAAGATGAGCCCTCCTTCACGGAATCAAACTGCTTGCAGACGCTCTGGGTTTTCTCTTCAAGATGGAAGTATGGGGAATTATTATTTAATATTATGGCATCATTTTGAGATCCCAGTTGGGATTGGGGCCACATTGTGTCCTGCCCTATACAGACATGAGCAAGCACACATTTTCTGCCCTAAAAGCTAAGATGGTCCTGAATATTCTGACTCTCTTCCTGTACTTCACCCTTTAGTTAGAAGAAACAGAAACATTTTTGCTCCTTTTATCCCAAATTGTAAATCAAACATAAATAAATATATTACAATTTATAAACACAAGGAAAGGCAAAGGAAGCTAAGGAAACACGAACAAATACAGTGATTTTTACTTCTGGTTGGTCTGTTTGCGCTGCTAGTGCCAGACCAGAACTTAATTGTTTAACAAAGAGAAGGGAGAGGAAATAAAGCAGGCGGGTACAGTAGAGTGATTTGGAAGTTGTATAAGACAGGGTCTTAAAAGTCCTCCATCTGATGTCTAGGCTTATTATATATCTATAATATATATGCCTAGGGGATATATATTGGAGATTTTTAAGAGCAGGTTAGACAAATACCTGTCCAGGTGGTCTACATGGTGCTTGGTCCTGCCGTGAGTGCAGGGGACTGGACTTTGACCTCTCAAGGTCCCTTCCGCTCCTATGATTTTATGTACATTTGGAACAATTTGTCTTTGTGTGGGATAGAATTCACTGTAGGAAATGCCTTTTCAGCGTTTTGTTGTTGCTGTAGCCTAATCACTTCATACAACAAAGGCAAACATAACAATTTAAGATACTCAAGTACCTTATTAAAATGTCTGTGTGCATCAGTGATTGGTACGCATGACTTGCCTCTATAAGCCCTCTGGATGCAATGTGATTTTCAGCTAATTAATATAGTTCTTTCAAGAGAGAGGTCTTCCGTGCTTGGCTTTTTTCATAGTTACTGGAAGATACACACTTTTGCTCTCCGATTAGGTGTAAAACTTAGGCCTGAGTCCTGCAGCTGACTTTGTGTAGGCACATCTAAGAGTCATGGAGGCTCCATGTGGGCATCTCTGTAGAGTGAGTGAAAGGCTTGAGGCTAAGCTGATCAGACTGTGAATTTGGAGGCTATGTGCTCCTATGCATGAGAGAAGATTACCTCGGTAACAATGAATAGCTGTTGTTTTCCTAACTTCTCTTTTATAACTAAAATATTGGTGGTCGTTAAACTCTAAAGTCATTATGACCTTTTAAAAACTTTCATGTCTAGTTTAATAGTAAATAATTTTTTGATAGCTTGTGTGTTCATTCTATAATTTGTTTTGTTTTGGTTTAGTGTCTAGATGTTTAAGGCTAGATTGACACCCATACTTCTTGAGTAATCCCCCTGATTTTTTTACCTCACTTTTTTAATAATAAAAGCTAAAGAATGAGTTTGTCTATGCAGGGAAGGCTAACCTATTTGCTTTCCGAAAAAGAAATCTGCAAAGAGAGCTGTTTGATCATTTTAATTTATAGGAATTGTAACTATAGGTCAAAATGCCTGAAACCAGATCTAAGGGATCTCACTCTGTGCTACTGGCATGGACCTTTTCTGTCACTTCTATGAGTAGAGAGTGCAGTCTCTCCCAAGCTTCTTTCTTATGATGTTGGGAATATGTGAACTAGTTAAACTCATCCTGTTTTTTATTCTTTCCAGGAAAGGAGAGATTTCCAGGTAGTTACCAGACGAAACTTAACTGATTTGCTTTAACATATATAGGGTGTTAAGTGGCATATTCTTGAGTCCTGTGATCTCTTGCTGGGATTTAAAGGAAATTACAATTAAGGTTAACCCCTAGTTTAATAGAGAGGGAGATGCTTGTGGGATGTGAGGGTTCCTTGGCTCTGTAACTATCTTTCTTGGTCCACTAGAAGCTAAAGTTGATGGCTCTGAAAACATGCTGTAAGACTGGAAAGCGGCAGTAGTGATTGTGGTATTGAAAGTGTCTGGGAGTTGATGGTTTGAAGTGTCCTTTGTTAGTAGTGTGCTATCTTTATAGATGTTGTGGTTCACAAAGAGGTTAAAGTTTGTTTAGACTTTAAAAAGTAATCTAAATATTCTGAACTCTTTTGTGTGACCTATCATTGCTCAGTGTTGATTAGTCTTCCCCTTATTTCCTCCTCCTCTTCTGCCCTAGAGTTGCTGTTCCATAGAATACCACGTAGACTCAACCATAAGCCCATTTGTTCACAAGCTGACCCCTCCAAGTTAAAAAAAATATTGTAAAAATCACAATTCATAAGCTAACTCTGTATCGGTGGTTTGCAAACTTCCGGTCCCAGCTCATCAGCATAGGCTGCTGGACATTTTGTTTACTTGGAGCATCTGCAGGCACGGAGCCTCCTAGCTTCCATTGGCTGCTGTTCGCCATTCCCAGCCAAGGAGAGCTGCGGGACAGTGGCTGGCTGTCACTTTCCCGCCACTCCTGTTGACCCAGAATGGCGAACAGCAACTACTGGAAGCTGAGGGGCTTTGTGCCTGCAGACACTCCAGATACATAAAATGTCTCAGCACGCCAGTGGTTTGCCCTACTGGGCTGGGAACTGAAGTTTGCTGATTTCCCCCACCACCAAGTTTAAAAAAAAAATTGGTAAAATGCAATGGCCTGTTCATAAGTTGACCCCCGCTCTTTACTGCCTCATTTTTTACCAAAAAAATTCAGCTTATAATTGAGTATATATGGTTGTTATTGAAAACTTGGCAACTATTTACAGTTAGTTTATTCAGTCTGGGTCATAATCATCTTTAACTACAGTACTGATTTGACTCAAGGATTATAGTAAGAAAATGAAAACATAATCTTACATTTATCACAGAAAAGGTGGAATGACCTTTCAATGTCAAGACAAAAAATCATATATACATTCTGGCTACGTCTGCACTGCAAGGTTTTTGTGCAAGAACAGCTGTTTTTGCGAAAAAACCCGTGGAGAGTCCACACCTCAAATGCGCTTTTGCGCAAGTAAATCAACATTAAATGGCAGAAGAGAGGGCTTTTCCCGGCGTAGGTAAACCTCCTTTTACGAGGCATAACTCCTTTTTGTGCTACAGCTATTGCGCAAAAAGGCAAGTGTGGACACTCCAGAGGGTTTCTTGCGCAAGAAACCCTTATGGGAAAAAGCACAGGTGCTCTGATGGCCATCAGAGCTTTCTTACGCAAGAGCGTCCATGCAGTGTGGACGCTCTCTAGCACAAAAGCACATCACTTTTGCGATGGCTTTGAGGTGTGGACATGCTCTTGTGCAAAAGGCTTCTTGTGCAAGAAGCCTACAGTGTAGACATAGCCTCTAGTATAACAAAGAATTGTATTGGCATAAAACCTGCAGTCAAAGTTACAATATTTTTGCATTTTTAAACTGTACTATTAAAAGTTTTCATCTTTAATCTGAACACAGCTATAGGTTTAATGAGATCTGATAGCTAATCTGTTGTAGGTACCTGATACAAACTTACTTTCAAGCAAAGCATGTTAAGTGCAGCAATCAATGGACAGTTGTGGTGCTGACAGGAAAAACATTTTCTGAAAATGGATGCATGGTTGTCAAACTCAGTGGGGGGTTTTTCTACTGAAACTAAGCTTTTTAAAAAGGAGAAAACAACCATGGATTTAATATATTCTTTTTTCCTCTATTTTGGGAGCAGCATGTTTGAATACATGATTTGCACAAAGTGGTAGTGCTGACTATTCACAATATATACTTGCATGTGTGCTCTTTCTTCCTCCCTCCCTCTTTCCCTTCCTCCCTCTCTGTCTTTTCTGAGGGACTCTGTTTTAAATTATGTGAGTGCCAGAGTGTATTTGGCCTTTTTAGGATTGTAATAAAGTGTCCCCACTCAAAGAGAGAGAGAGAGATTCACCTCAGAGCTCTCCTGAAGTCCTCCCTGTATCCAGCTTCCAAGCCTTCCATGCAGGCCACGCCGAGTGCCGCGGCTTCTGTGTGCAGCGCGCCACTGGCATTTGGCTTTTCCCGGCACACTTTGCCATCTCCAGTATGGAGAACAAACGCTAAAAAAATGCTTTCTGGCAATGAGCAATAAGGCCCAGGGGTTATCCAGCAAAACACCCGGGCCTTCTCTGGAGCCATGTGAACATGCCTCTGTGACTGGGGCTCTTAGCCCCCTTAATGGTCCTGGGAGTGATATGGGGCCCACCACCCTGCCTGCACCCTTGTCATCCCAAGCCCAAGCACAGAGAAAGTGCAGGTCTCCACCTACTCCTATGACATCTTTGGAGTTGGAAATCTTTCTGTATCTCAATGACTTGGCTCATCAAAGGCAGGTCTCTGGAGCAGGTGCAAAGAAGCTCCGATCTTGTTCCCTTCCTCCCTGCACACTGGTTCGTAGTCCCAGTCTCTGTCCACCCAGGCCAAGTCTCCGTGTTCCTTCTACTCTTTCTCTGATCTCAGTGTCCTCTGCCAACTGACTCAGGGTACCAGCTATCCCCATCACTGGCTCTCGGTCACAGTCTCAATGTCTGACTAGTCCCAGTTTGCTCTTCTCTCCATGCCAGTCTCAGTCTTGCAAGATTCCTTCTCAGAATGTACACTTCTCTCTCCCCCCAGTCTGACTTTTGTCCCCTCTGTATTAAAATGAGATGGCTTCCTTTTACATACTGCCTCAGCACCAACAGCGGGGGGGCATACAGTCTACAGGAGAGCCAGGCTTCCTGCTCTCTACTCTGCAGCCTGGCTGGGAGCAGCCATTAAATAGAAATTCTGGGCAAGGCTCATAGCTTGGGGTGGAGGAAGCGAATACAGTAGTTTTGTGGGGATGGTGTATGCATTGTCCAGTTACGTGTAGGAGCTGTACGAGGGTTGAGATTGCTTAGTGAAGATGGACACTTCAGAGACTTCAACTGCTACACTTTAAGAAGTGTCTACTTTTGAGGTTTGTAACTTGACCATATTTGGGAAGATTTTATGGCTATGGCAAAAGGCACATTCCTGACATCAAAGCCATCACTGCTGCCAAATTTTAGGTTGCTCTTCTCATGCTTAGGAGAGCGAGAGCTGTTAAAAGAATAGTTCACCATAATTTAACATGAACAAAACATATTTTTGCTTACCCTTGTTCCTATACCCAGTTTGAACTGTTTTGACTGAAATTTTCCAAAATTTTCCAAAATAAATCAGACACCCTGCATGTAGGGGATATCAGGATAAACAATAAGTTTGGCACAGTTAAACAGCTGAATTCTGAATTCTTTATAAGAACTGATATCAGGCAGCCTTAATAATAAGCTGCGTTAACAGCCTTATCTAATATCAACTGACCAAAAAGTTACCTCTGAAGGAGCCAGAAGGGGTCAAATTTTACTTGACAATTAGGTTTTATAACATATGTTTTTGCCAAACCAAAGTAAGACCAATGGAAGCAAGTATTCAATAATAAGAATATTTTTATACATGTTTGACAGTTTTTTGTTTTATTTAAAATATTCCACCCCCCTTGTTTGTGACCCAGAAACTGCTGCTTTGTGTTATTGCATGACCAATAAAGTGAGCTATGAAGAAAAGTGAGTGGTTTTCATTGTAGAAGCTGACAAAAGTGTAAAATATAAACAGTGAAAAGTAAATTGGATTTTGAAATGTTTTAGCAATCTAATTCCCTTCCACACAGCGAATTCTAACTGGCTACAAATTGAGTAAAAACTTAAAATATGATTGATTTTGTATTCATGTACCACATGGCTTATATTCAGTTAGTAATCAGGGGCAGTGATCTTTGGCAGAATGGGTTGACATATGGTGATGGTTTTCCTATGATCTATTCAGAGTACTGTTTTATTGGAGCATGGAAAGAACTCCCAGATTTGCATAAGCAGTTTGGTTGGCCCTGCTGCTTCCTATTTCTCTGTACAATAAGACATCCCTGTGTGCTTTGCCTCATGAGTGCCAGTTGCTGCTCTATGTAAATCTGTTTCCTGTTGAGGTACCATGGGATGACTGCCCAAATTTTGCTAGAATGCACTGAAACAAACATGGTTGGGTAGCAGAAGAGAGATGGACGTGTAAATGCAGTTGTGATTGCAGTTTAGCAGATGTGAAGACACCAACAGAACCATGTTACTTGCTTCTATTCAGAATCACTGTGGACATGGTTGTTTCTCTTTTTTCTCACACACACGTTTGACATGACAGGTCCCTTTATATGTTTTATGTTTGACTGGTTTATATTTACATTGCTCATTTTGTTCCTGTGAATTAGGTTGAGACATCATTATGTAAAAATGCTGTGTTGCTTTGACACTGATCCCTGTTTATGCTGTATTTTTGCAAGCTTTCCTCCATTAGTAGAGGATCATGTGTATATTATACCACTGGGCCTTGTTTGGAATTAGCAATCCAGCAGAGTGCGGGACAGACTTTTAAATACTGGGTTACGTATTGCAGGAAGAAAAGGGAAGTGTGAAGTATCCTATTAAGACTAGTACAAAGTGGGGATGTATTAGTGTAACCATTTAGACTGATGACTGATAAAGCATGTATGAGAGCCCGCCGCAGCGTGTAACCATGTAAGTGCTAAAAATTTTAATGGTTGCACGGTTACTTATTTAACCACTTTTTTAATATCTCTAGTGCAAAGTGTCTCTTGATATTTCAAATAGGTTTAATATTGACTTAGAAATACTGTATTTTAGATAGTTCAGTGTTGGGCAGAGATAATACTTATCTACACTCAAAAATCTTTGACTCTACGTAGTGGTATAGGAATCACTGGAAAATGTTACTAATTTGATTACCATAACTGCAATACTGGGATGATGTTATTGGCATTCATTTCTTCATGCAAATTTTTTGAAATTGATATGTATGTTTCTGATACTATGTGTAATCTGCATAACTATTGTATGGACAGTGGAACAATGGGAGAAAATGAAACAAGTTTATTTTTTCTGGGTTTTTATAGTAGTTTCCTTATTAAATTAAAAAACCAGGTCATGTCTCAAAAGTAACTGTGTTGTGTTAACATTTAAAAAAAAAAATCTACGATGACATACTGCTAAAAAATCTATTCCCTCAGCACCATGTTCCTTTGGAGCAGAAGTAGATGTATAACCCTCTCACCTACTGCGTGTCGTGTACTGTGCCATGTAGTGGGACTTAGAGAACGAGTTTCCAATAAGGCCTTAGCTGAGTGCCAGCTGACTTTTAGCTCAAGCTGTAGATGCTCGTGCATTGAGCGCCAGAGGTCTCAGGTGTGATTCTGCCTGTTGGCATTAAATATGCTCAATAAGCCATTTAGGCATTACACAAGTATGGCCATACTGAGTCAGGCCAATGTTCCATTTAGCCCAGTATCTGGTCTTCCAGCAGTGGTGAAGTTGCAGTGGGAATGAACAGAACAAGGCCATGCTCCACCATCCACACTCAGCTTCTGTCATTTGGAAGTTTAGGGATGCACAGACTGTAGGGCTGCATCCCTGACCATCTTGGCTAATAGCCATTGATAGACCTATCCTATATAACTTATCTAGTTTTTTGTAACCCAGTTACACTTTTTATGGCCACGATGAGTGCAGTGTATATATTTACTTAGGAGTCAATAAGGCCAGGTCTTATTGTAACCCTAAACCTTAAGGATGAATAAAAGGAATGTCTGGATAACTTTCATTTTCCTCCGAAAGCATATTTTGATGATCTGCTACCATACATGACAATGGCAAGGTCTTGAATTGTTTCTTAATTCAAGCTGCTTCTGGAGCAGGGGTGGACAATAATTTTTGATGGGGGGCGGCACTGTTAAGATTTTGGAAAATGGCCAAGGGCCACACTCTTCCACAATATTAATAGTGGAGGAATGGGTCTGGGATGGAGGTTTTGTGCAGAAGGGAGCCTGGGGTAAGGAGTTGGAGTGCAGGGACGGGGGAGTGGGATCTGGGAGGGAGCTTGGGTGAAGGAGTCAGTTATGACGTGGGGCATGGGACTGGGGTGCAAGGGTTTGTGTTGTGACCTAGGGCAGGGGACTAAGGTGCAGGAGGAGGTGCAGGAGTTTAGGTGCGTGGGGTAAGGAGTTTGGGGGGTGGGCATGCCAGGGGCAGGCTCTGACCCAGGAGACTTGCCTGGGTGACTTGCAGCCTAGCAGGTTGCTCAGGCAGGCTCCCTGCTTGCCCTGCCCCTGCATAGACTGCAAGGGCCATGTGTGTCTATGAATAACTACGAGCCTGGGGGAAGAGGAGAGGTGTGCTTCACACGCTGCCTGTTCTTCAAACAGGCAGCTCCCATGTGGCCAGAAACTGGCCAATGGGATTGTGCTGGGGCTGGTGCAGTGTGTGAAGCCTCTCCTCCCTTCCCCCAGGCTCACGTCTGTTGAAAGACAAATGGCCCAGCAGCTGTTTTTCTGAACAGTATGTGGGGGTGGGAGGAAGGGCGGGGAGGCTGTCTGAGGCTCCCCACTGCATCCACACACTGGATCCAGTGGCTTGGCAGTCGGATCCAGCCCACAGGCCGTATTTTGCCTAGCCCTGTGCTGGAGCCTTTGATGAGACTGTAAAAGGTGCTGATAAAAGGCAATGGGAGTCCATTTTAAAAAAAAGGTGAAAATTTGATTTAAAAGCTAAAAAGCAGCCAGAGTTTGGTCTGCTCTGTGTGTGTGTGTGTGTGTGTGTGTGTGTGTGTGATTGAGTGTTGGGGGGGGAGGGGGAGGGGAGAGACTTTAGTGTCCCATGTGAAAATTGATCTGATGAATCACCATAACAATTTGTTTCATGTTTGTTTCATATTTTGTGGTTTCTCCATGTCATCTCTGTCATGGTTGTTAGACGTCATTATTTCCATGCTCTTAAATTGTATTTGAACTCGGAGAATACGTATGTCACCATTGCGTGGGAAGGTGGTGGCAGTTATGTAAGCATACAAGGCGTTGTCTACAGTAGCCCCTGCCGTCCATCTAATCTACATGACTTTGGCTATGCAAAAAGTGTAGGTGGAGTCATTGTACTTATTGCTAAGTCTTCTGTGCAGTTAGGTGGGCTGGAGCTGCTCTCCCATTGACTCGGCTACTCTTCTCATCCTGGTGGAGTATCAGAGTTGGTGAGAGAGCACTCAGATTGATTTATCACATCAAAGCGGATGTGATAAATTGACATCCAGTAGATCAATTGCTGCAGCATTTATCCATTGTGTAGTGCAGATGAGTCCTGAGCTAACATTGGTGTCTACGAGCAAGAAATACACAACTCCTTCTGGCTTCCCTAATAACCCCCTGTTTGTGGACAGTTTATAGGTAACCAGAGCACATGCAGCTCTGTCAGGGTTTATGCATCATCTATACAAATATCAAATAATAAGTAAGGTTGAAAATAGAAATTCTTTGATTGTATAGGAGATCTTGTTATGTCTGCTTTAGATTTCCTTCCAGTTAAAAAGGTATGTGTCTTCAGTACTATCCAGAACATGCTTAGACTGGTCTGAGCTAGGAGGTGGTTGTTTTGCATACAATACTGTTTGTGGTGGCTCATGCAGTATATATATTTTTTAAAAAGTTAAACATTTTGTTGCAAAATATGAATATAAAAGTATCAAAAAACAAATACCACTTAGTGTGCTATATGCCCGAGAGGAGCAATTACTTCTAGTTCTGTGCTCTCTCTAATGGCAGTTGGGGGAAGGGGTTCAGCTAAATTTTTTTTTAACATAGCTTCATAAATGTATGTACAAAAGACAGAGTTAATATGAAGAAACAAGAGCGAGATGTTTTGGTTAGTCTGCACTATTTTTTTTTGCTTAAAATTTCACACCACATGATAGCTTTGAGAGAGGGTCTGCAAAAGGTACAGCAGTTTGTTGTCTTTGAAGGAGTTTGCCAGAGAGTGTTGGAAGGATGTTATCTAGTGGTATTCCTGGGTAAATTCTGAGTAAAAAAAAATTAAAAATTGTGCTCACAATATTTTTAAATTCTGCACATTTTTGTTCGTCAAAATAACACTATATAATCACACCAGTTTTAATTGTTTTGTAATTTTATTTCAAAATACCTGTCAGCAACTATGCCTGTAACAATGTGGACACACAAAATTGACTCTCATCCCCACACATATTAAAGCCCAGGATCCAGATGGAGAAACAGCCTGATGCTGCATCTCAGGCTTCTACAGTTTCCAGCAAGCTATCTCCTTCCTTAATGGCTTGCCAGGAATTGTAGCTGCCTCTGCAGTATCCAGTGTCCTCTGGTAGCATCCAGTAGCCCTGCAATCCACTTCTGTGGGAGGAAAGGGAACTTTTGCACATGACATTACTTTCTGTGCAAATTTGGCATTGCACTGTGATGGAGAATTCCCCCAGGAATACAATGGAAACAGAATTAACGTCAGAGTTGTGTGGTCTTTGGTGTATGGTAGTGATAAAATATACTTGTATGCAGGGATGGTCCTAAATAATTGGTAGTCCCGGGCAACCACCCGTCTCACCCGTAGGGTTGCCAGATGGTTTCAAAAAAACCAAAACCAAACCTGCCAGGGAAAATTTGTCAAGCCCCCCCAAAAAAGGGGTCTGGGAGTAACCAGGGAAACTTGTAGGGAGGATTCAGGAGGTTGGGTTGAAATGCGGTCGTGGCTCGCCCCTAAGACTGTCTCTGATGGCGGCCCCAGGAGATCGCCCAGCTTGCCCGCCCCTAAGACCGGCTTTGCTTGTATGTGAAAGAGGAGATATTTATTTTATGGATATAAGTGACTACAGTCCCCGCTTGCCCTATGCTCCCGTCGCGGTGCTTCAGCCTTTGAAATGTAGCAAGAGCCCCACGGCGACATTTCTTGATACATTTCAAAGGCTGAAGCACTGCAGTGGGGACTGCTTCAGGCACTACTTGTGCTGTTTCCCTGCTGTGCCTCTGCCTCCCCTGCTGCCCACGGCAACAAGGGAGGGAAACAGGAGCCGGTGCTGGGGGGAGCCGGTTTAAAAGCTGGTTTTCCCCCCCCTAGCACCACCTCCAGGGTGCTGCCAGAGGCAAAGGAGTGGGGGGATAGGGGAGGCTTCTACAAAGCAGACCCCATCTGCAGGGGTCCCAGTGTGAAGCTGGGCGCTCCCACGGACAGGGGCTGACACCACCAAGCAGCCCCTGTTTGCAGCGGCCAGGGCTGGCCACAGGCAGGGGCTGCTGGACTCAGTGCAAGCCAGGACCAAGCAGTCCTGGCTCATGCTGGTCTGGGGCACTACACCTCTGCATTTTAAATGTAGTAAGAGTGTGGCAGCTCTTACTACATTTAAAATGCAGAGCCGCAGTGTGGGTGGCTCTCAGAGCCAGCACAACGTCAGGACTGCTCAGTCCCAGATCAAGTCCGCTCCTGGAGCGACCCTCTCTGTGCCTATGCAGAGCGATCCTGTCAACTAATCATATAGTTGATACAAGTTGTATCAACTATATGATTAGGTCAACTAATCATATAGTTGATACAAGTTGTATCAACTATATGATTAGCTAGGTAACTGCAATTTAATATCCTTAATTTGTTTGTGGTTTTGTCAGATATACCGTATGTTGCTACCTTAATTGTTTCACAGCAGTTTTTTAAATATATTTGAAAAGTGTGAGATTTTAGTACCTTATTCTACTTCTGGAAATTTTAGAGATGAAAATGTGTATGGTGAGGTGGAGGGGTATTAAAAAGGATCCTGGGAATGGGACTGTGAATGAATGTACTCATAGTAGGTTATGCAATAATTGTATATTTTAGTTATGAATCTTGTATATTTTGGTTATGAATATCATACAAATGTTTGAATAGTATTAAACATAGATGAACACTATTTTTGTCTAAACCACTTTCTGTTATATTTCAGAGTGGGCATTTGGCTCTGATAAAGTACCACCAGACTGTACTACATAACTGTGCAAAGTGCAAGACTGTATTGTATAAATTGTCACCTATGTTTTGGTGTGTTTTTTTATTATGAAACACCAAGTTCAGATCTACATGTTTTTAGCGTAGATGTGGAAGCACATAAATGATGCAGAAAAAATATAGGTATCAGTACCCAGTGGAGTGAGTAGTGATTTCAAGGAATGATAGGGCTTTTGAACGCTCCTAAACTCCTAGCATAATCTCTACGTTCTTAATCTCTACGTTCTTCCTGTAACCATAAAATAGCACTGGGGAAGATTTTTGAGCTACTTTTGGAGATGTTTGATGCTTCATGATCAGATCATCTTATAGCCCCCGTTGCACTATACTGAGTATTTTCAGGATTGGGCTTTTAGCTTGAATCAACACTTAGAGGAAAAAGTGGAGACGTTAAGTAAATGAGCATTAACGTTGGCCCATATGAAGTAAGACCATAACTCCACACACTGAGCCCCTGTGTAGTCCTTCTGTGGCAAAAATAATGCGACAGCAAGAGAGAGATTTGGAGCAAGGAACATATATACTGTAAGGTGCGTGAACCACATTCACTAATCCCAAGATTTGGAGTGCCTTCTCCATGGTTTGGACTGTGGAGTGTGTAAATTGCCCATGTTTGGAGAGACAGAGGATGTAAATGTTTTATCCTTTAGTTAACCCTTTAGTTTTACTATGGATTTTTTGTTACAGGTATATGCGACAGTTCATGTGTAAGGACAACTTAGTGCACTGAGTAGCTGTACTCCTGGAGAAGGGAGGTGATGGTAGCGGAGTAGTAATGGGGAGTATCTTCTCAGGATATCAAGTTATCCAAAACAAAGTTCCTTTAAAAATATTTATAGGAAAAAATCTTGAATTCTGGAGATGTTACTAAGGCATTGACTTTCCCCAAGCGTAACAAATCTTTAATTATATAATTCTGAAATTGTGTTGAAATGCATCAGTGATTTTTGGAGCCTGCTAGTCACTGCATAGTATTTCTGAAAATAATTAAAAAGAAAAGGGGGAGGCTTGATTGAGAGAGCTTGGTGTTACCATGAGGGACTCACAAGCCCCATGATGGATGAAAAGTGAGCAGACTTGTCACTACATTGACAAGATAATAATGAAGAGCAGCTGTGTTGAAGTGCATCGTTCTTTCTAGTGCCCTTTTAATTAATCAATATTCTTTAGATTGTCACTAGGTTTTTCTAAGTGATCATGACTTGAAAATATGATAGAAGCATCTTGAGCTGTTTCCTTTATTTCTCTTCCTTCCCCCATTTGACCTAACTCTTTTTGTCTGGGGCATTGTTAGAGAAGTGCTGTCAGGATTGTGACACTCACGTAATCACTAACCATCTCCATAGGTGACTCAGTTACTCTAATGAACTTCTTCCTGAAGCCTTATGTCAGCGCTAAAGAGACTGTATGGCACACACTCGATGTACGTAGAGTGGTCACCTTTTACTTGGACAGGACGAGGGGAATCCACAAAACACCTAGACTGTTCGTATCCACTACAGAGTGATCCCTGCATATTCAAATTTCTACCCAGAGGCTGTCGAGATGGATAGTAGAGTGTATCTGGTTAGCCTACTTCATCTTCAGCCGAAACCCTCCATTGTAACTACATGTCCACTCTACGAGGGCCATGGTGGCTTCCACATCGTCTCTCAGTAACATACTGCTTATGGACATTTGTAGATCTGCTATGTGGTCTTCTGCCCATACGTTCACCAGACATTACACCCTTGATACTTACCTCTCTGAGGGTACTAGATTTGGGCACACCGTTCTGGCCACTGTCCAGGATATTGACTAGCTGAAGCACCCACCTCCAATCACAGGTACTGCTATATAGTCACCTAAGGTGGAGCATCTACAGGGACACTCCTCAAAGAAGAAAAGAGGGTTACTCACCTTGTGCAGTAATGGAGGTTCTTCGAGATGCTTGTCCGTGTAGGTGCTCCACTACCCGCCCTTCCTCCCCTCTGCTTCGGACATAGTTGTTTTCTCTGGGGCAGAGAAGGAACTGAAGGTATGGTTGGCTGTGCATGCCAGCTTACCGGAGGGCACTGCCACCAAAAATTTCCAACTAGGTATACAGCAGCGCCCAGACACCTAAGGTGGAGCACCCAAAGGGATAACCATCTTGAAGAACCTTCGTTATTGCACAAGGTGAGTAACCTGTCTCATTTTTTTCTGGGTGATCTCTGAATATAGGGCTGTGTCTACACTGGGCCACTTATTCCGGAAAATCAGCCGCTTTTCCGGAATAAGGTGCGAGCTGTCTACACTGGCCGCTTGCTTTTCCGGAAAAGCAATGACGATCTACTGTATGAAATCAGCCGCTTTTCCGGAAAAGCTATGCCGCTCCCGCTCGGGCAAAAGTCCTTTTTCCGGAAAAGCTTTTCGGAAAAGGGCCAGTGTAGACAGCTTTTCCGGAAAAGCAGAAGAAAGCGGAAAAAGCGGTTTGGTCGCCACGAGACCCGTAGGAGCCCTGGACTTCCTGGTAGGGAGGCTGCTGGGCGACGTGGCAGGAGCACGCAGACCCTGCAGCCTGAGCTCTGCCACGTGCTGCTGTGCTGCCCAGCCACACATTGGACCGCGCCATGGCAGCTCCGGCTGGTGAGCCCCTGCACCCCCAGCACAGGAGGCCCCCAGGGGCCGCAAACGCCGGGCCCCATCCTGGACCCCAGGAGCTGGAGACCCTCCTGGACTTGTGGCAGGAGGAGGAGGGTCTCCACGACCTGCACTCCAGGCGCCGCAATGTGGAGCTGTACACGGCTGGCCGACAACCTGGCACAACAGGGACACCCCACCGGAATGCCGAGCAGGTCCGCTCGAAAGTGAAGGAGCTGCGGCTGTGCGTCCGGGCCAGCGAGGGCAGGGGCAGGACCAGACGCCTGCCCCTGACCGGCTGAACGCCTTCCTGGGCCAGCCAGCCCCGCAAGCCCGGACGTCCCTGTGGACACCTGCCAGCGCCCCATCAGGCGACCCACCGAGCAGGGGGAGGGAGAGGACAGCAGCAGCGCGTCCGGCGCGGAGGAGGCCACCACCCAGCAGGCCCCCTCCAGCAGCTCCTCCGAGGCCGAGGCCGAGGCCGGGGAGGAACCCACTGGTGAGTCTTTGCAGTTTGCACTCCCAAAGGGTGGGGCGGAGGCGGGGTGGGAGCCAGGTGCCCAGAGGAGGAGGGGAGAGCATTTCACTCAGGCCACGTGAGCTGCACGCTGCGTCGCATGAGGCAGCAAGCAGCACGTGCAACCTCGTGCAGCCTGGCGACCGAGCGGCACATGGCCGCGGCAGGCAGCTGCAGGGCACGCCTGGGACCGTGCTGCTCACACACATGCGGCGGGACCAGGGGGAAGGGTGGATGCCGGCTGGAACCGGCCAGGGCCCCAGGGACTCAGCCCAGAGCCCCTCACCTCCGCCAAGGGTGCAGCACGGAGAACAGCACACTGTCCCATGCCTGGCAGTGAGGCACAGCCAGCTGCTCCTGGGAAAACCGCAGCGTCACAGTCCCTCGCCTGCTCCCGGTGCCTTGGCTGGTTCCCGAGGAAGTCCCCACTGTGGCCGCACATGTCCCTGGGCTACCGGCCTTGCGGGAGGGATAGTGGGAGGACAAGGGCCCCTGAGTTTTGCTGCAAGGATGGGACACCCCCACCCACTCACGCTTCTGGTTACGTCCAGGAGATATCCCACGCGAGGATCTGAGAGCCCAGACCGCCTCTGCCAGATGTGCTCCCAGGCACTGCGTGGGGATGCATCTCGCTCCCTGTCAAACACCAGCGATTAGCCCAAAGCTTTTCACAGTCTCCACCGGGGAGTTCCACAGGTGAGCAGCACAAGCACCCTCCCGCCCTCCACGGGGCCAGGACACAGACTGGTGCTTACAATACTGGAGAGGGGACCCTACTCCAGCAGGGGCGGTCCTCCTTGCCAACATACAACACGGGGGCAGGAGGGAAACCGAGTGGGCCCAAGCCACACAACTGTGGGGTCACCTGGGCTCAGGGGTGGAGGGCATGAGATGTGGGGACAGTGGACGGCCTGCCTGACTGACCCATCCTTTCTTCTCTTCCCTGCAGCGGGACCCAGCACCAGACCCGACACTGCGGCAGCAGCGGCACCCCCAGCTGGCCAACCCCGGAGGCACAGGCGGCGGCAGAGAGACCAGCTTCTGCGCCGCCATGTGCGTGCCGTGGAGGCAATCCAGGCCTCCATCGCTGAGCGGGTGCAGGGGGACCTGCAGTGGCGGCAGGAGGGCTGGGCTGCGTTCCTACATGAGTGCAGAGGGATGCGCACAACCATGGACATGCTCACGGCACATTTGGTCCATGCCATTCATTATGGCATGGCCGGACCCCATGCCCCCGCCATTCCTCCCGGAGCACAGCCCATGCCCCTCCTATCCCAGCTCCTATCCCAGCTCCTGCTCCTGCTCCTGCTCCTGCTCCTGCCCCTGCCCCTGCCCCTGCCCCTGCTCCTGCCCCTGCCCCTGCCCCTGCTCCTGCCCCTGCTCCTGCCCCTGCCCCTGCCCCTGCTCCTGCCCCTGCCCCTGCCCCTGCTCCTGCCCCTGCTCCTGGTCGTGGTCGTGCCCGTGGTCGTGCCCACCTCCCGTGCAGCCTGCCCCTCGCGGTCTGCCCAGCGTGTGCAGGCCCCCGGAGGAGCAGTCGCAGGGGCCATCCATCCCAGTAACTGCCCCCGTCCCAGTTGAAGGTCCCCGTCCCAGTCCCAGTTGAAGGTCCCCCGTCCCAGTTGAAGGTCCCCGTCCCAGTCCCAGTTGAAGGTCCCCCCGTCCCAGTAGAAGGTCCCTCCCCCTTGTAAATAAACAGTTTTCTATTTTTCTGTTCATTCCTGTGTTGGTTATCGTGTTACTCTAGTAACTGTAGGAAATGATGTGAGATGCCAATTAGCCACTTAAATTTAACAGGGTTACAAACTGCAGACAACAAAATCTGTACTCTATCACTGGGGCCCTTTTTAAGTGCTCATTGGTTTGTGGCGCATAAATAAATACTGAGACTTTTCAGTAAAATGTAAACCACAAACTATATTTACATAGCTCACAAACAAGCAAGAACAGTTAAAAGATGCACACTACAGATAATTAAACATAGTCTAGGCGCAGGGAGGACAATTGGGTAGTGTTGCTGGCCACCTCAATCCTTTGGTCCTTCCGGGCCTCAGGAGAGAACAGCCAGGAGATCCTCGACGGAAGATGATGGCGAAGCTGGCCACCTCAATCCTTTGGTCCTTCCGGGCCTCAGGAGAGGAACAGCCAGGAGATCCTCGACGGAAGATGATGGCGAAGCTGGCCACCTCAATCCTTTGGTCCTTCCGGGCCTCAGGAGAGGAACAGCCAGGAGATCCCTCGACGGAAGATGATGGCGGCTGGCCACCTCAATCCTTTGGTCCTTCCGGGCCTCAGGAGAGGAACAGCCAGGAGATCCTCGACGGAAGACGACTGGAATCAGGTACGCTGACTTGAGCCTTCCGCACGACCCCGAATCCTCGTGGCTGTTCTTGGGACAGACGATGGTGGCCTAAACCCTAGCCTAAACTAAAAGAAAAACCCTGACTAAGCCCGGCGCACCCGGCGAACAGTCACGATGACGGCCGATGTGCTTTGACCCGGCTTTACAATTGGGGAGGTAAGGGGAGGTGGGGAGGGGTAGGGGCGGGCGGGAGTAGTCTGGGAGACCCAGGCGACCCTGCTACGGGGCTTGGGCAAACATGTCCACCAGGGCCTCTCTGATGCGCACCGCATCCTGGCGCGCCTGGCGGACGGCAGCTGTGTCGGGCTGTTCCAAGGTCTGTGCCTCGGCTGCCATCCATGCAGGAGGAAGGCCTCCCGCTGCGCTCCACAATGTTGTGGAGCACGCAGCACGCGGCCAGTACCTCCGTTGCATTCTGCTCACCCATGTCGAGGACGGGTGAGCAAACAACGGAATCGGGCTTTAAACGTCCAAAGGCCAGCTCCACTGGGTTTCGGGCCCGGTTGAGGCGGTCGTTGAACCGGGCCCGGTTCTGGTCCGGCTGCCCGTGTAGGGCCGCATTAGCCAGGGCATCAGGGGTAGGCGGCGTCACGCAGATGGGCATAGGCACATCCCGACAGTCAAGTCTCGCCGGGAAGTAGGTGCCCGCCTTCAACCTGCGAAACAGTCCAGAGTTGCGGAGGATGCGGGCGTCGTGTGCCCGGCGGACCAGCCCCGTAAATGTCAGGAAGCGGCCCGGTGGTCCACGAGGGCCTGCAGAACAATGGAGCAGTACCCCTTGCGGTTCATAAAATGGGCCGCTCGATGCTCGGGGCCCGGATGGGGATGTGGGTGGCGTCCAGGGCTCCCCGCGGTTGGGGAACCGAGGGCAGCGAAGCCGGCCATGGTATCATCCACGTCGCGCAGGCGGATGATTCGCGGGAGCAGGATGTTGTTGATGGCGTGGGCGACCTGCAGAAGGGTGCAGAGAAACACAAGGAACACATCACGTCACGGCAGGGGTGAGTGTGCGCTCCTTGGGGCCCCCTTGATTCCCTCTGTCCTCACACACACCCACACACACACACACCAGGGCCCCCTCGCCCCACGGCCCCCACCAGCGGGCCTGTGCAAGGAGGGGCGGCCCAAACCCCTGGCCGACCCAGCCTGGAATCTTGGCTATCCCTGGGCCTGGAGTGCAGCACCCTCCCCATCCCACTCCCCTGGGACTTACCTCCACGACGATCACTCCGACGGTTGATCGTCCCACCCCAGGCTGCTGTGCCACGGCGGTAGCTGTCCGGTGTGGCCAGCTTCCAGAGCGCGATGGCGACCCTCTTCTTGATGGGGATGGGTGCCCGCGGCCGGGTGGTGGCTCTCTGCAGCGCGGGGTGAGCCAGGTGCACAGCTGCAGGAAGGTCCGCTTTCTCATGCGGAAATTCCTGATCCATTGGTGGTCGTCCCAGACCCGAGGACCAGCCGCTCCCACCAGTCGGTGCTGCTCTCGAAACTCCAGACGGGCCTCTCTACGGTGGGGTGCTGATGCCACACGGTTGCCAGGGCCTCCTGGTGAGGAGTCCAATGCGATCTCTGCCTCCTGGTTCATGTACACCATGGCACCGGCCTGCAGCACGAGCAGCAGGCACTCGTACAGCTCAACAGGGGCCCGAGCAGGCAAATGGCCACCCACGGCTCCATGGCAGACAGAGCAGGGCAGAAAAACTAAACTCAGGGAAAAGCAGTTGGGGGCCAAAGGGTGGTGTCCCCAAAACCCAGAGGGCAACCACTGAACCTGCTAAGGGTGCCAGTCCTGGCAGAGGTCCCAAGGCAGGAGCAGGAGACCAACGGCTGTCGGCGAGACCCCTTTAAGCACGTGTCTGAATGGCGCTCGGCCCCGCCCGGAAAGGTCTGGTGGCCTTTGCCCTCTTCAAAATGGCTCCGGGCTTCTGCTTTTCCGGAAAAGCGCGCGCGCCAATGTAGACGCGCTTTTCGGAAAAGCGCATCGTTATAACGGTAACTCCGGGACCAATGTAGACGCTCCTTTTCCGGAAATACTTATAACGGAAAACTGTTCCGTTTTAAGCATTTCCGGAAAATCATGCCAGTGTAGACGTAGCCTAGTAGTATAAGAGAGACAGACATTTCTTTCTGGTTTGTCAGTAGATATTTATAGCACTGGTGGAGTAACTCTTGTTCATCGGTCACTCCCTCACTTACTGCATCTTTTGCACTGTCTCTGTAACCATGACTGCATGGTTGATTCTAAACATAGTTAATGTTCACACACCATGGGGCTAAAATTCTTAATAACCATGGCAGTTAACAGTGTGTGACCCCTGGCCTGTTACCAATTCAGCATTGTGTTTAAGCTTTGTGGTTGGATTCCATAATTGAATCTGTGTAAACGATTTAATTGGCCTTTCTTCCTCCCAGCTCTGTGCAATAGGACATTTCCTTCCCCATGTGCGCTGGTGATTCTGTCTTCATGTTTTACTTGCACTCTGTCCCCGAATGAAGCCTGATGGGATAGCTACCCAGGAATTCCCTACGTTTATAGACACACGCGTGGCATAAGACATGTACATGGTTGTGAAGTTAGAGAAGCTGTTGTGTGGACACAGCATGAGCTTCAATACTCACACCTTGATGTTGGTGGGTGATACAGACCCCTCAGGATTCAGAGACAAAAGAAGGGAATAGGTATGTTACATCATTGTTTCATTTGAAATCAGTGCTTAAATGCTGATGATTATCTGTGATCCTGAACAGGGACAGAAATATATTATATATTTAAGAATAAAGGGATTGCCTTACGGGATCAGACCAGTGGTCTGTCTCTAGTCCAATATCTTGTCTCCTCCAGTGGCCAATCTACTATATATTTTAGAGAGTTTGTGCATCTGTCTGTCTGTGTCCATTTGTGAGTCCTTGAACAAATGAGCTCCTTCTAAACAATAAGAGCTAGGACCACCAAATTTGGTATGCAGCTTCTTATAACTTAACACAAGGCCAGGGTTTGGTTGTGCAGGACAATGGATTACGCCCTGGGCTGCCCTAGAGAGCAGTCACCCAGCATGCTGATAGCTCCTGCTGCTCTGGGATGGCCCCAGGGAAAAGCTGGCAGGTGGCCTGCACAGCCTCTCTTCTTTCCTCCCCCGTCCACTCCCAGGCTGGCCCCAGGGAGAAACTGGCAGATGAGCAGTACAGCCCCTGTGGCCCTGGAGCAGTCCCCCTTGTCCCAGGTTTGCCTGGGATCCGAGCAACACTGGGTAAGTCTTCTAGTATCAAATTATTTAGAGCAGTGGTTTGTGACCTGTGGTCTGCAGACCCCTGGTGGTCCACGACGGTACTGCAGGGGGTCTGTGGAAAGTTTAAAAATAAGGATTGGACCCAATCCTTACTTTTCTTTCCTTTTCTTTTCCTTTGTTTTCTGCCCCCGGAGAGGGGAGGGGTCCATGAAATTTCAATAGTATGCTCGAAAAGTTTGGGAATCACTGATTTAGAGGAAGGAGAAATAAACACCAGGAAGCTGTGGGAGCCTCACCATGCTATCCGTCCTCTTCCCCTCCCTTCCCCACACACTCTCTGGGCTCCCAGCTGAGTTGCTGGTGCCCCTTACAGTGCTCCTTCCCTGCTGCCAGACCTCCCTCTTCCTGGGCTCTGTGGTCCAAGAACATTTGTGGTCCATGCCGGACCACGCACGTTGCCAGACCAGGGAGTCCCAGTTAAGGCAGGTACAACCTGTAGGTGGGGTGTTTCCCACAATATTAACAATATGAACACCTATAATCCTTCTATTTTTGTTTTAATTGTTTTTTTAATTTTATTCTTATGACTGATGACAAACACTAATTATTTGTAGGTACAATTTTTGAAGTTTGAAAATATAGAATGTACTAGTTTGCTTGAAACAGTCTAACTCAGTGTTTCTCAAAGCGGGCTGTGGGCTTTTGGAAAGCCACTAGCAGGCCTGTGCTATTTTGTTTACCTAATGGTCTAGAGCCTTGTGGCTTCCATTGGCTTCGGTTTGCTGTTTCGAGCCAACTGCAAGGCTCCGTGACTATGGACCTTTTAGATAAACAGAGGAGTGTGGGTCTGCTAGTGGCTTTCCAAAAATGGTCAGTGGCCCACTTTGACGAATGCTGATCTAGGTAGATGTGCTTGCGTGGCTGTCACGTACTTTGCAAATTACATGCTAAAGTAAATAACGCATAAAAATAGGAATAACAACATTTATATATGCCTGTGGAAAAAAATAGTACAATTACAGAATTTTTATGGCCTGGAGCAGCAGAAATAAGTCACATAGCAACAGTTGCTAGGTAAGGCCCGTTCTCCATCTGTAGGCCATCTTTGAAGAGAGATGTAGCCATAACAAAAAGTGCCATTTGACAACATTGATGGGTCAGCTACACATCAAGGCATTTTATTTTGAGGTCAAGATCTTAATCCCAAATCACTGCATAGTCAAGAAATACTGAGCCAAAATACTACTGTTGAAAAGAATAGGCATGACTTTTCATATAACATAGATCTATACTTGTTCTGGTGGTTATTTGCAAGCATTCATGGACCTAAAGTTTCTGTGATATTTAGCTGCTTTCAAGGATAAGCCATGTAAACTTGGTTTAGAAAGATTGCAGTCGCAAGCTTTTACTCACTTGCTCCATTGCTTTCATATTTTAATCCAGTTGCATTAAAGTTTGTCTATCTTTCCTTTCCCTCTTTTTTTTTTTTTTTTTTTTTTTAATAGGAATGGTCTGAAACTTAAACTATTTGATTTGATTTCCTACATAACACTTAAACATAGGGTTGTATGTAGTGTTCTTGTAGCCATATTGGCCCCAGGATATTACAGAGACAAGACAAGAGAATATCATTGTTGAAGAGCTGTGTATGAGCTTATTTCTCCACTAGCAGAAGTTCATCCAATATTATAGGTTGTTGTTATTTTTAAATTAATAAAGTTCAGAGCCAAAAGGAACCATTATGATCATCTCTGACCTCCTGTATATCACAGGCCACAGACCTTCCCTAAGATTATTCCTGGAACAGATTTTCAGTAGAATCAAATCATGGGTTTTTAAGCTTATAAGACATTTAAATTGTCACCATTGTGTGAAATTAATATGGGGAGTCGGACAATATTTTTTTAATGAGAGTAGATATTGAGATTTTAAAATTTAAAGCTTTGTAAGTTATAAAACATGAAGTTTATAACTTTGTAAGTTATAAAACATTTTCCCTAAATCAAACTCTGTTCTTAAGCAGCATTTTTCTTTCTTGCCTATTTGTAAATTTCAGCTCTGGTTGTTGGAAACTATTTCTACTGTGTGTGTGCGTGCGTGTGTGTATGGGTGTTGAAATCAATGTTCACTGACATTTGCTGATAAAAATCTAATTCTTCTAAGCTACTTATAATGATTGAGGTGGGTGAGACCTGGGGAATGAAGAGGATATTAAAAAGTAAGCTATATCAACTGTCATCTATTGCGGTCTAGAAAGGACTTTAGACAGGACCTAAGACATGCTTTTTGTAAACTATGCTGAACAGTGATTTATACTCAACAATTATCACAGGAAATAACAAAAACACATTATTTAAAAAAAAAATGAAATATGCAGTTCAATATATTAAATTTTTTTTGAAACCTGTCACTGTGCAATATGAAAAATCCTGAATGATATAAATATTGTTAAAGATGAGAATGTTGTAAGATCAAATGGTAGCCAATTGATTTTTGAATATTGTTCTGAATATTTAGAAATGAAAGTATTATTTTGTGTGTTTAATTCTTCTATATTTTAGTGCTGTTCGAATTAAGTTATTTAAACAGACTTTTATGTGAGGTTTTTCAATCCTGTCTCTCAGTTACTGTCTTAAACAGCATGTCTGCTGGATGCGTTTTCAATGAAAATTACTATAATCTAACAATTATTCTGAGACCAAACTAAATAAATTCATCTGTGTCATTGAACCCTAATTTCAGAATTCATTCTACTTGCCCAGATTTTTTTCCTTGGAACAGTTACACTGCTTTTATGACTATTACTGTTCTGTAACAATAGGCGAATATTCAAGACTTTCTTTATACATTGAACTAAATTACGTGCTCACATATTCTAGTGCAGGGGTGGGCAAGAGGTGGCTAACGGGCCAGATTTGGCCTGCCAAGCCCCCAGATCCAGCCTGCGGCCACCTTGCAAGCACCCTTACTCCGGAGCAGCTGTAGCCACTTTAAATAGCAGACTGCTAATTCCCATGCAGTCTGGGCAAGGAGGAGAAAGCTTTTCATGTTGTCCCTACCCCCTAGCAAAATATCCAAGCTCCCATTGGCCAGTTTCCGGCCAATAGGAGCTGAAAAATTTTGCTGATGGAAGCCCCCTCAGTCTCTCCCTTCCTTCCTGTGCTGGAGCAGAGCCATGTGGAGCAGCCCTAGTAGCACACAGGTAGGGATCCTGTCTCAGGTTCATGCAGAGCTGCTGGCTGGGAGCTGCCTAGGTAAGTGCCTCCCAGCCAGAGCCTATCTCTGGCACCCCACCCCTTCTCACCCCCCAATTCCCTGCCCCACGCCACCACCCAAACCTTCCGTATCCCCTCTCCCCACCTCTCCAGGTCACAACTCCCTCCCAGACCCTGCCCCAGACCATAACCCCCTCCTTCACCCAAACTCCTTCTCAGACTCCACACTCCCTCCTGCACCCCAGTCCTCTATTCCAAGCGCCCTTCTACACCCCACCCATCATCCCAGACCCCACATTCCTCCACAGAAGTGCTGCCCTTGACCACTTACCAAAATCACCTTGGAGTGGCCCCCCATTAAAAATTATTGCCCACCCCTGCTCTAGTGTAAATTGAAAGTAGTGCTACTAAAATCAGTGGAGTCGTTTCTAGTTTACAGCAGCATAAATTAGACCAGAAAGTGATCCACTATGTCTGAAGTACATTGAACAGATCAGAATTACACTCTCTTCAAAGAATTCTTTCTATTTATGAGTTAAATAGTGACCATTAATGTGGTAAGTATCATGAAAATGAATTTGAATGGCCTTCCTAGTAATTTCTAGGAAAGTATATTTTCAGGTGTGATATCAGTAATGATATCCAGTGACCAGGTAAACTAGTTCTTGACATGGACACTCTGTGGAGAATTCACAGTAATAAACTAGCTATGGACTTCAACTGGTATGTGTGTGTGTTTTTGTTTGTTCGTTTGTTATTTGTAGTGAAAAGAGCTACACACATTTGGGGGGAATGCCTTAATCCCAAATATTGTTTTACAGGAGAAAAGTGAACACTGCATATGTTCCAAGGTCTTTCATAGAAAAGATACATTGAACCTGTTCTGCTGGCAGAATGAATAGCCTTTTTACCTCCAAAGAAATAAAACAAGAAGTGTATTTATGTGAGTCTTAAAATAAATCTCCCAAATGCTAGGAAACGCCAGTTAGGCCTTTCTGCATGACACCATCTTGTACTAGTACAGTACTGTCTTGCTGTACTGTCAGCATCTTTATAACCATTGATGCTGGGATATGTGTGTTAGTGGTGGAATACCAAGAATGGATGCATTAAAATCACAGGTCCAAAGAAATCAAACCACTCCGTTTGATCAATACAGTTTACTGAGTGTCAACAAAAAATAATATCCATATGTTTGATTTAGGTTAGAAAGCTTATATATTGAAGATACTTCTACAAAATGTCCAGGTTAGGTGGTTGACTTTTTTATAGAAGGTTGCTGGGATAGGGGCCCTTGGTATTGTTTTAGTAGGAACTCCTCTGCTATTGCTGGATACCTGGCCTAGGGGGAATTACATCAGCTCTTCTAGGTTGAATGTTTTAGTCATTGCAGTGAGGAGGCTTTGGTAGACGTGAAAAGAAAAGGAGAGGCTCCTCAGTGAGCTGGGGGGAATTATGAAGTGCTTACTGGCATGCAGACGAGCCAGGAATATACTGACGTGTGTCACTAGTCACTGTTACACACAATACGTGACTGTTTGTTTATTTACACAATCTGATATGACTATTCCATGGTTTCTCTGATTTCACAGTTTAGTGTGGCATTTCACAGAAGTTGCAAGTTGTGAAAACTAGGGAGCAAAAGAGTTGGGCTTTTTTTTTTAAAATCAGATACAAGGAAACATATGCACTGAAGTTCTTCCAAACATTGAAGGATATGTGAAAATCTTCATATGCTGATGAGATGGTAGATTGGAATGAGCATGTAAAAACTGACCCCAATTTAATGTTTGTACCCACCTTAAATTCACAGAGCACACTCCAAACATTAGCTTATTAGATGTCCTTAAAAACAGGAAAAAAATGAACAGCCAGTGTAGGGCTGAAGAATGAAATCACCCTTTTAATGAATTATATCTACCAAGGTGACATTATGCAAACCTCATGAATTGCGGCCCAATTTTTATGAATGGAATTTGGATTAATTTGTTAGTAACCTGTTAAGAATTGCCTTTCAAGAATTTGTTGTTGTAACTTTTTTATATATTGTGACTGAAATCCCATTTTAAACGATTAATACATTGTAACTAAAGTGACTCTCTATTGTAACTGAAACCTATTTCAAACTTTGTACTGCCGTAACTCTGTATAGAGTTAGGTGTGTGTCTACATAATCTCATTTAAAAGTGTGAATGTGGGAATGTGTGTAAAGGGATCAAGTCCCTGAAATCAGCTGCCAGGACCACCTTAATGGCAGAAAAACAATGCAGGTGAACCCTGTAAAAGAACCCACCCAAGAAAGAGAGACAAAAGCCCTATTAAGAAAAACAGATCAAAGTTCCATCTACCATTAACTGAAGATTCATGGTCATACAGTTCCCTCAGGCAGTGGGACAAGATCTGTGGACTAAAACGTATAAAAAGATGGGAGCAAGACTATAGGATTGGGTCTTCTGGTTTTACAATATCTTCCAGGAGCATCGGTGTGCACTGACACAACCTGGCTCCCCTCCTCATGGCTAGACAAGGGATGTTAGATATTGTGTAATTGAACAGTTGTGTAACCACATGAAACCTTAGCGGTTACACAACTATTTGGTAGTCCCCGGGAGCAGGGCTGGCAGCCAGTGCACTCCTTGCCCCAATCCCGGGGAGCCCCCTGCCATCCCGTGCCATCCCGAGGCAGCAGGGGCGGGGAGGGGGGTACCAGGTGGGAGCTGGTCCATGAGGGGAGCCTGTTTAAAAAACAGCTCCCTGCACAGACCGGCTGCCTTCCACTTGTGCTGCTGCCTCTGATACAGAGGCAACAGCATGGGGTGGCAGCAGCCCCTGTCTGTGGTGGGTCTGAGCTCCCTGTGGACAGAGGCAACTGCCATGGAGCAGCCTCTGTCTGTGGGGAGCTTGGATCCTCCCCTAGAGAGGGGCTGCTCTATAGGATGCTTCCTGTCTCCTTCCTCCCCCTCCCCCCACTACCTCTGCAGGAGGCAGCAAGGGGGGGGCAGGCGGGTCCATGGAACCAGCATGTGAGGGGAACCTGCTCCCCAGGCGTATCTGCTCCAGCCTGCCCCCCTCACCCTCCGCACTGCTGCCTTTCTATCGGAGGCAGCAGTGTAGGGGGTGTGGGGGCTTGTATAGAGTTGGCTTTAAGCCAACTCTTTGCAAACACCAGCTCCTGCTCTTCCCTTCTTCCCACTGCTTCTGATACAGAGGCAGCAAGGAGGGGGGAAATGCATGCAGTCGTCAAGATTAACTGATAAGCCTAGGCTTATCAGTTAATCATGTAGTCATCTACATAGTGGCATCCCTAGTCTAGACTGCCTGGCCAGTGGACTAGCATGAGCAGCTGAGGCTGGTCATTCTGTCCCATTTGTAGAACTGTGTGTATGAGTGTGTGTGCGTGGTAGGTAATTTTTGTAGCTAGGAGCGGTAAATAAGTTCTGCCTTCACAATAAGTGCAGCAAGTTGCCTTATCCCCCTAACAAGATTCTGCTAGTTGTATTTCTACAAGTGTAACAAGTGGATGGAAACCTAAAAAGGAGCGAGCTCTACCCTGCAGCTCCTGAAAGGCAGCAGGTGGCTTACACACTGGCCTCAGACTTTTCTCGGTTCCGGGAATAGCAAAAGCAGCATTACAACAAAGCCTTCCCACACAAGAAACTATATACTTACAGCCAATAAAAGGTGGCAAGAAAAAAATTTAATGGGATGGAAGGGAGTATAGCTGGGAGTGAAGTGCTTCTGAGTACATGCCAAGCATCTGGGGCAGGTAGCCCCTCCTGCTGCTCACACTGCAAGTGCTACACTCTGCTTTTAGTGAGCTAGCGTAGCACGTAGCAGAATGGAGTCCCAGGTCTGCATCTACTCCACACACAACTATTTGAGCCTCCACACTTACTGTTACTTTTAGATTTTCGGTATAAACTTGAATTGACCTGCATTCTAGTGAATGGATTAGCTCTTCTGATTCTGGATAGCCCAGCATGTTTCTGTTAACTATGCAGTTTTATCTACCATTCATTAAAAGCCCATAATGAAACTTCAGGCTGAGCAGTGTAGTTAACCTTATGCTCCAGGAACTTTGAATTTTCTCCTTAGTAACTCTGAGCCAGTAGCATCAGTCAATGAATACTGTATTAAAGCAATTTCAATAGGAAAGTGCCATAATTCCTGGAGTTCCCTTATCCTCGTTAAAGGACTTAGACCAGTGTTTCTTAAACTGTGTTCCACGGCACACCGGTGTGCCACGAGGCAGTCAGAGGTGTGCCACGGAGAACAGTAGAGTTCAAAATGGCTACCCTTAAAGGGGCAGGCAACCTTTTTTTGGGGGGGGGGGAGGGGTGCTCAATAACTTTTCCCCGGCCTCTTTTTTTTTCCCCCCTCAACAAAAAATCCTTGATGTTCCTCATAAAAAAAATTGTTTAGTGTTCCTCGGTCTTAAAAAAATTTCAGAAACACTGACTTAGACCCTAATTAAACAGCACTGTTGCATCATGCCTGCTGCCTATTTTCCATCATTCACCCACATCCTTAAATCCTCCCCTCTGTTCAGTCTGTGTTGTAGCAAGGTGTTGTCCCAGAACAAACCCCACTGATGACATGTCATGGCCCTGTAAGCATTCTGCCCTCAGCTCCCTCTTGCTTCTCCAAAAATAACTTGCTTACAACCCAGAGTACATTTTAAGCTTTCATAAAAATCCAGTGTACAGCCCCTCAGACCCAAATACTCCACCTTGGTGAAAAGATGCTGTAGCCTGCCACCATGGGGCTGCCTACTGCTTCTCTCCTGGGTTCAGGGATTTCACAGATCTCCGTGTGAGTCAAAGTAGTGGTTCAAGCTGGCTTCACTGAGGCAGCTAGAGCTATGTTCCAGCCCTGCATTACAGAGCCTCTCTCCAAGAATCTGCTAAATGCTGTGTTATTATCCCGTTCAGGGGAGAATTCCCTGATTAACACCTGGCTCCCATTCCTCATTTTATGGAACAAGATTGGCTGATACCAAGACCAACAACTCCTTAAAGGGGCTGGACCATCTTGTTACCAAGATGTCAATGACCTTGTCAAAGCAGCAATGGACAAGACTCTCCATGATCTTATATAGTTTCTCCCCTTCCTATATTCACTCTTGTGGTTTTAATATCCGTGGTTTCCAGTCACACTGCCATTACCCAGTAGACAGTGATGCTTTGGAGGAGAATAAAATGGGTAGCCGTTCTTGAAATAAGTCTTTTACAAATGGTGGTAGGTATGCTTATGGAACATTGACACAACTTCTTGTGTGTGGACACGAGATCTGGTCTAGCTAGATATGTTGGGGGACCATGCAGTGGTTAGCATAATGAATTTCTCTAGTATAGGCAAGGCTTGAATAGGTTCTTTTGTTTGAAATTTAAAACAAGAAACTTTATTTTTTAAGGGAAAGGCATAACTTGTCCAAGAAGCCTTTTTAAAACAGGGAATTTACTTTGTCATGATGTCCTTCAGTGTTTATGCCAAGTTTCGTACTATGCTGTAGGAGGGTGTGCTGAGTAAGTATTGGATTGAGAAACTGGGATGAGAAGTTTCATTGTGACCCATTACTTCAAAGGTAGCATGCAAATATAATTTGTAAAGATTGAGTGATTCTAGATCTTGACCTCCTCCTTAGACTGAGATGTGATTGCACCTTCCTTCCTATAATTAATTAAATTCTGACATGCTTCTGAGGCTGTAGGGCATGACCACACCCCTTCCAGTCCTACTCCTCATTCTCTGCTTGTTTGAAGCAGGAGTGAGCAAGATCTTTCTCTCCACTCACTTTTCTCCCATAAGAGACTATAAAACAGAAAGGGATCATCTCAACAGATCAACCCTGGTCTTCTGTCTGCCTGTTTCTCTTTCCTCAGCCATGGCAGAGCAGGCTGAATGGAGCAAGGACATGAGGTGCTCTATCTGTGATTAGATCTCACGAAAGACAGAGAAGTTACCCATCTCTGCTCCCGACAGTGTGCCTTCCCTCTGCCTGGGGGAGAGTGATTACGAGTCTAGAAGGGTTGTTGGTAACTCTGCATTTCTCCACATCAGCCAAGACTTCTGAGAAATGCCTCCTTTAAGGGTAAGTGCTCTCTACTTCTGGGGCTCAGCAAAAAGGGCTGTTCTCACTGGTCAAGAGCTCCTTTTGGGGTAAATCAAAGACTTCTCAAGCATCTCCTGGTCTACTGCTAAAGAGAAATGCTCCATGATCTGCACCAGTTCCTCATAAGGATAATTAGAAACCTTGAAAATAACTCAGAAACTTTTCTGATTCCTTTTTTCCCCTCAAAAAGATTCTGTTTTCCAGAATGCTCTCTTGCCATAAGTTATATATTGAATGATGAACATTAGAGGTCAGGGACTTAAGTGGTAGGCTGAGACCCAAAAGGATGCAGTAGATTAAAAAAAAAAAAGAGAGAGAAGCCAGATGATGTGTTTTCTAGCCCCAGAGCCTCAGGGAATAGCCCGAATTGCATCTGATGTGTGCAGGAGGAGGTGAAGATGAAATGCCTTGGATTGGAAGAGAGAGGAAGTGATTGGGGAAACAAGTTCTCTGTTATGACATATGAAAGAACTATTGTTTTGTGGAACCTAATTTTTCTGAATTGTGGAGTACTTGCAGCTTCTGTCGACTTCCTGTTCAAATGGCGGGTGCTCAGTATTTCTGAAAATCAGAACTATATCATATTTCTATGAAATTGGCAGGTGGTTGCCAGCAATACTTATGAAAAGACCTTTAGGCTAAAGTGTCAGAGCACAGAAGGAAGTGTTAAATTCTAATCTCTGATTTACAAGTCTGGCAGCACATACTGCTCACATGGAGTGTGATTTGAATAATGATGTGTCTACTCCTAATCTCATTAACCCTGATTTAATCCAGGATTTTATTGCATTAATGCTTGCTAACTTCAATAGTACTGGTCAAACAAACATTCCTGTAAATATCTTTCTAAAAACATATTTCCATGAGACTCTTTTTTTGAGAGAGTAAAGATGCAACTTAAATGAGAAGACTCCTTAAAACACAGGGAACTGGATTTTACCCTTGTCTGCATCTTGAAATCAATGGGGTTTCACAGTTTGTTTTATGTTTATGGTAAATACAGTGGACTTTACTTTTTGTCTTTGTAATCAAAGGCTGTAGAAGCTTGGATTATTGGGTTAATAGAGTGACATGCATTTGAAGGGCAGCTCTGTCAAGAAACAATAAGCTTTTACCAATATGTGTAATTTGCCTAAATCTTTTTATGCCAGAAGGCTTTGTGCTATGATATTAAAGAACTGTGTGGAGACTGGGATGTTGGGTATATTTTTCTGGACTGGGGAGGGAAATGGATGAGCTGTCACTATGGCTTTTTAAAAAACGGTGATAAATAAAAATGTCAGTATTTCAAAGTTGAAATGTTTTTGTTTTACATAGTGATTTTACTTTATTTTCCCCTTCATTGGAAATCATTTGGAGGGAAAAAAAAGCCTTCCCTCACCCCAAATTAAAATCTTTCCCATGATTCTAAACTGAGAACTCAACACGCTGGATGACTTAGTTATTGTTCTCATTTGAAAATCCTGCTGTAAAGGATTGTCTGGCGTATGAGCGGATTCTGCTCTGAGAATTTGCTTTATGTCGCCCACTGAACCTGCATGTGTCATAGGCAGTGCTTTATGCTATTGTTTAATGTATTACGCTTTACCATAATGTCTGCAATTTCTTGATTCTAATGCTATTTTTCCATATCAGTTTACCTACTTCAGATTGTGATTATAAATAAGGGGGGAGAAAGAACAAAGATGCCACCTTTTGAATTAATGATTTTAAGGAGCAGCTTGCATATCAGTGATAGAGCCTTTGCTGTGCTCTCAGCAGAAATATTTATATTAGGCTAAATATAAAGATTGACTCTTTTGAGTCATCTTCCTTTTATTCATCCCTCAAAGTAATAGGTTGTGTGTGATAGAAGCACAGTTATTTACCTCTCTTCTTATAAATTCATAATTATGTTTTTCTCCTCCTTATCAAGAACAATTTTGTACTTTCTAAGCAGTTAATGATGGTTTGATTCTTTTGGAGAAAAATAAGCCCTCCACTCCCCCTCCCCTCCCCCCCGCCTCTATTCAGGGGCTTGAATGGAGATGCAGAAAAAGCACAATGGGGTGTGTTTCCTTTCTTTCTGTTGTGATAGGGAAGAGCTGGCTGGTGGATAGAACTTTCAGTGCCTCTCTACAGATGTGGCAATCTGGGCTGGGTGTATGTGGGGGTGTAGGTGTTGTCAGACCAAATGGGTCACTGAAACTGTAGTCTTCCCTGTGTTGCTGTGATTATGGTGAGGGAGAGTGCTCCCACTCAGTGGCAGTTAAAAGCCTGGCAGTCTCTCCAGTGCCATGAAGGTTGGGGAGGGGTGGAGGCAAAGGATTCTCTATTGCTGTTAGGCTATATGTCAGGGGTGGGCAATAATTTTTGATGGGGGGGGCACTCCAAGATTTTGGAATGTGGTTGAGGGCTGCACTCTTCCATGATATTAATGGAGATGCGGGGTGTGGGATGGAGGTTGGGTATAGAAGGGAGCTTGGGGTAAGGGACTGGGGTGCAGGAGGGAGACTAAAGTCTGGGAGGGAGTTGGGATGAAGCAGGCAATTGTGACCTAGGACACGGGACTGGAGTGCAGGGGTTTGGGAGTGACCTAAGGGTAGGAGGGGATTGTGATCTAAGGCAGGAGTTTGGGGTGCCAGATCTGGGAGGGGGTATGGGTGTAAGAGGGGGACAGAGGGTATGGGTATGGTGAGTGGGGGAGCAGAGAATTGGGGCAGGAAAGGGCTGGGGTGCCAGAAGCAGGCTGTGGCCAAGAGACTTACTTGTCAGCTGCCAAACTAGCCTGCCTGCCTGCAGAGCTTAAAATGTTTCCCTGCCTGCCTGCCTGGCCATGTGCTTTATGAATAACTGAGCCCAGGAGAGGGGGTGTGATTCTTCGTAGCTGCCTGTTATTCCAACAAGCAGCTTCCATTGGCTGGTTTCTGCCAGAAACCAGCCAATGAGAATGTGCTGAGGGAGGGATGGCTCCTAAAACTCCCCCCCTTCCTCCAGTATTAACACAGAAACAGAGCCCTGCAGTTGTGTTTCTGCTTGGCGGGCGGGGCAAGCGGAGGAGAGTGCCTGGGGCTCCCAGCTGCCTCCGCAGGCTGGATCCAGCCCACCGGCCATATTTTGCCCAGGCCTGTTATGTGTGGTGACAGTCAGGGGAGCTGATTGCAGCCAGCCTCCTGAAGACCATTCTTGCTGCCACAAAGCTTGGTGCCACCACTCCACTGTCTGTATTTTAATGAAACAAATACTTGGCTAAGGATTAGAAACTAGGAATGAATGCTGAAGTGAACGTTGGTGGGCACTAGCAGGCGACTCCACTGTAGTGCAAAGTAAATCACTCATTTTAGTTTCCCCTTCATCTCCAGCCTACCCAAATCCTTTGCAATCTCACTGTTTGTGCCTTTTGTAAGAGATTATTTTCAGTCTTGTGATTCTGCATTTCTGAAAAGTTAGGTTTTGATGCAGATTTATAAAAAATTATCTTCATTTTTAAGGCCTTTCATGTAGGGATGTTAAAAAAAATTATTATTGTAACTGTAAAAGCGACAAGGAGTCCTGTGGCACCTTATAGACTAACAGATGTAGTGGAGCATAAGCTTTCGTGGGCAAAGACCTTCTTCGTCAGATACATGTAGTGGAAATTTCCAGAGGCAGGTATAAATATGCAGACCAGAATAAGGCTAGAAATATCTGGAAATTTCCACTACATGCATCTGACGAAGTGGGTCTTTGCCCACGAAAGCTTTGCCCACGAAATGCTCCACTACATCTGTTAGTCTGTAAGGTGCCACAAGACTCCTTGTCGCTTTTGCAGATCCAGACTAACACGGCTACCCCTCTGATATTGTAACTGTGTAGCTGCTAAAAATTGTAGCTGTTACAGGCTGTCAGCCAGTGCGCGCTTGGCTGCAGGCCCCACTCTTGTGGAGCCAGCTGCTGCCCTGTGCTGCAGACTCTCATACAGAGGCAGCATCATGGGGCGGCATTTGGCTCCCCAGAAGCTGGTGAGCGCAGCTGCCTCCTGCATGAGAGTCTGCAGTGCGGGGCACCAGCTGTCTCCCTGGGAGCTGGACCAGGAGCTGGCGTGTAACCGTTTGGGTAACTGATAAGCTCATGCTTATTGGTTTCCTGTTTAAATGAGTGCACTCTTACACATGTCTACTTTCATGGCCTATCCTTTTGCTTCTTGATCCTCTGTCCTGCACTAGGAGAAGATGATTCCCATCACTACTCTGTCAATAATGTCCATCTTCATTGCCTATTTGTTAAACTGACAAAAGCACCTTTCTGCTTTTCCCTGTTGCCGCTCATACAATGGAAGCTCTTCCTCTAAACATCCACAAACATGGGCAGTGGGTGTGGTAAACTAGGGAAGGCTGTGCCTCCCCAAACAGCCTGTTGTGGCCCTGCCCACACTGCATCCCCAAGCCCCCTCCTACAGTTCCCAGCACTCTTCCATGGCCCAGGCTGGCTGTGGCTGGTTCAGGTGACCTGTTGCTCAGACTTGGAGTGGCTAGCACAGGAGCCACACTGCCTGCCCAGTACTCAGGGGATGGAGGCACTGCTGCTATGCTGCCCAGCCCTTCGAGGCTGGGGTCAGGTGCCCGGTTGGGGGTGCTCTGGGCTCCTGCAGCAAAGGGGCAGGACCATGGGCAGAAGAGGAGGGGCTAGTCTCCACCAATGGCCAGTTCACCAGCTGCTCACGTCCACAAAGCTGCCTCAGTATCCTCTATCAAATCCCTCCTTTTCCATGATGCCTACAAAAAAAACTTGAGAATGGTTATGCAGCTCGTATTTTGTGATCACTGATTTTATCCTGACCAGTTTTGTGTCATTGTTGCCCTGTTTATCTGTTGTGATAAACATCTGTTGTGATTTTTCTTATATTTGGAATGTAAGGACATGAGCGCAGGGACTGTTTTTTGTGTGTTTCTTCATGCATAACACTGTGGAACCTGCTGTCTCAGTGGGATCCCTAGGCATTATCGTAATAGAAATTAATAATAAAACTAAATAGAGAAAGGGAACTGAAACAGAATAGCAGACCTGAATCTCCCCACTCCTTTGCAATGGGTGAAGATTGGCTCCAGAACCGTACCTTGTGACTTGGACTCACTCTTTAGTTAAATACATAAATTACAGAGTTTGGTTGCTTCCTATTTTTTTGTTGTACTTCTCATTTTGAGTCTTGATGAGGCAAACATTTTAAAGATCATTAGCATGTATTTGAATGTCAATCTATCTGTTGTCTTGTGCTCATCAACATCATATCCAAGCTCCCCCCAGAGAACTTTAACCATAATACATGAATTGTCTGATTTTATTTCACCATGTTTCCTTTAAGGCAGTTGGAACTGTTTATTTCCTTCCTCTCTGTCTGCCTCTCGCCTCTTCCCCCTTTTCTCTTTCCCCTTCCCCTTCAACTTTCTTATTTTCCTGTCTGTTTTTAGTTGCAGCTGTGGATAATTTAAATTGTAAAAGTGCACTGAACAATTTTCTCTGAACTGGAGAGTTGAAAGCTATGTTTATTGCCTGGAGCAGGAACCACTACTGAAAAGCAACACACGGGGGTGAGGAGAGAGTGTCTATCATGCATTTATAAAACAGAGCTGAGGGGGTACTTAGGACCTAAATGATCTGTGGAGTTTATTATTATTATGTAAATATCTATGGTAATTTAGGTCTCTATATTATACAAGGCACTTTACATACATAGAAACCAAGTTCCTATCTGGAAGAACTTTTATGATGAGACAAGCAAATATAAGATACAACACAAGACAACACAGCTATTTCAGAAAAGGGAAGGTGTGGAACTATTAAGACCCAGCTCTCGCTATGGGGCAAGGTCAGCTTAAGCTATGCAAATCCAACTACATTAAAAAAAATGTAGTTGGAGGTGATATACCTTAAGGTGAGCTTCAGTGCCATCCTCACAGTGGGAGGTTGAAGGAAGAAATGCTCCCATCAATTTCCCTTATTCCTTGTGAGGAGGAGGAGTACTTGTGCCAACAGGTTTTCCCCCAGTGTTTGATTTAGCTGGTCTTTACTAGACCTGTTAAATCAAATGCCAGAAGATCAACCACCCCACAAGTGAACCCCATCAATTTTCCCAAAAGTGAAGACATGGCTTCAGAGTATAGGGAGAGGGATTGCTGGAAGATGAGATCTAAGGAAACAAAGTATCTGATAAACACAAAGGCTGAGAGTGGGAAAAGCAAGAGAGAAAGTAGAAGAAATGGAGAGATAGGCAGAGTAAAATCCATGTACGATTTTGGAGAGAAAGGTGAGATGCTTAAATCTGATGTGGAAACCTCAGCAGGATATGACACAGTCAGAGTGCTTCAGCACTTTGGTTCATAGGAAGGTTGGAGTAGGGCATGTGAATGCATGCAGCAGGAGTCCACAGCCATGGTTCAGCAAGCTGTTAATCACTGTAAAATATGCTAGCTATTGGAGTTTTTCCTCTTTTTGTTAGCTGCCATTTTATTAATATGTAATCACTTTGAGAGGAAAATACAAAACAGAAACTTCCTATACTCGCAATAAGTGTAAATTGTTTATATTAATGTCTGACATGAATTTGTTCCAAAGGCTTATATAGTTCCACACTACTCATTACTGGTTCTCAAGTACTTAAGAAGTATGTACCTGTTTAATAATAGAATTATAATAAAACATTACAATTCTTATTTAGTTTGACAGAAATAAAGGTAGCTCAGAGTCCTAGTCCTTTTTACATGAGCAAGCTCATTTATGCCAAGATATTGCAGTGATTTTAGATCAACACATAAGTTATAAAATATATATTAGGAGTAATGAGTAAGTTATAGATGACAAACCTTCCAACTTTACTAAGGTCTAAGGTAAACTATCTAACAACAGTTGTAAGGCTTCCCACACATCTGTGCAACCAAGCAGACAGCACTGTCAAAAAATGATGGATGGGGTCCAGTAATTTCTTAGCAGCAGAGGAAGAAAGTGAGACCAAAAGCAGTGAGGTGAGTTGCTCAAGCAGAAAGAGTTCCCTGCAAAAGAAGCACTCTAGGGCCCTGATCCTGTGCATGCCTAACTTTACATGTTGTGGGCATTCCTACTGAAAATAATGGAACTACTCTCAGAAGGAAAAGTTCAGCATGTGCATAATTATTTGCAGAATTAGGGCCTACATTAGATGCCGATCATGTGAGACACTGAAATAGGCTATGTGATGAATTCTGAAGTTAACATACACAAATCAAAAGAGCACAATGAGCTGTTTAGAGAGATGTTGTATAGAAATAAGTCAATAACCAAAAAGGACTGCTGGAGACAGGAGTTATTTGCTGAACTTTTGACTTGTAGAAATTCTAGAGAAAACTGGGAAACTGATAAGTTGTTTATCCCCCTCTACACACCAGCTACATTATTGTATCCCCCACTGGTGGTTGATGTACATAATAACCACTGAAGGTGCTAACAGCTCCCTGAGTGGTATCCTTCCTTCAATCTATCTATTGACTTCGATTTTTATCTGCTTAGGTCTAAGTACCCATTCTCCAGATACTTACTGCTGCTCTGTCTCTCACCCCCCTCCCTTTTTCTTTCGCTTCCCCTCTCCTATTTATTTCGAGTTTTCATATTCCCAACTCATAACTCCGGTCATCTGAAGAAGTGCCCACAAAAGTTCATGATACCATCTACATGTTTCGTTAGTCTATAAATTGCTACCAGACAATTTGTTGTTTTTTACTGCTATTATGACTAGCTAATGGAGTTCTTCTTTTATCTCACACTCAATCTGTAGTTTTGGAGCCTGGTCCCTAGTTTGTTTCTTTCTGGCAATGCCTTGTGTTTGGTGGTTATATGTGTATTTGATAATGCAGAATAAATATCAAATTAGATAATTTAAAATTAGCATCAGTTTGGTTAAAGAAATGTGTTGTAAAATAAATAAAAGAAAATTTGAAAATGCGTTGTAAGCCCAGAAAGAATGGAGTAGGGAGGATGTCTGGTTCAAGACATAACTAATAAAATAAGACAAAGTTTCTAAAAAGAATGCCTCTGACCAATAGGGGTGATTGCATATGGCGTTAAATAAGACAAAGTGAATCTGAATTGGAAGGAATCACCCCACATATTACTGCTACATTAATAATTAGGGTCCATGTGATCCTAGGTGTAATAGAAAAACTGGTCAGCAAGGAGAAAGAAGATGAGGTTTATTTCTGAGAGAGATATATTGCTATCCAAGCTGGAAATTACCAATGTGGGTCTAAGCAACCCTAGATCCAGCTTGCGACCAGGAACTGCTAACAGGGAGTTTGGAGAGGGAGTTCTCCAGGTAAAAGAGGAGTAAAAACGGGACCCTTGTGGTAAGTGGCTGTCTGGAGTGTGTGTTTGTGTGTGGGGGAGTTATTTGCTGTGTGCTGAGCTTGTGTTTGTTTGGTTGGTGTGTTTGTTTGCTTGAAGGAGCTTCTAAAAGGTTTGAAATCTAGAAGCCTCTGTTAATTGGCTGAGCCTCAGTCAGGGGGAGGGGCTACCAGAGCTATATAAGCCTGTGACTCAGCGACCAGGAGCAACCAGGAACTGCTAACAGGAGTTTGGAGAGGAGTTTAGGGGGAGGTTAGAGGGCACTAGTGACTTCTGGCCTTCTTTAAAACATAACTCTTATCATAATCTATATTCCAGAGGTTTAAAAGAATCCCAGTTTACACTTAAACTTATTCATTAGAAAATGGAGACAGAAGCCCAGCAGCAGAGTGGGGCTATCCTGTTTATTGCGCGGGTGTAACATGTATGATTACCTGCCCTGTGGGAGGGTCGTATGTGTGCACCCGTTGCAAGGAGCTCCTGACCTCAGAGACCGAGTTTGGGCTTTGGAGGCCAGGGTGGCTGAACTGGAGGAGCTAAGGGAGGTAGAGAGATATGTGGATGAGACTTTCTGGGACACTGTAGTACTGTCCCACCTCCAGTCTGAGAGCCCCAGTGCTCTTAAGGAGGATGAAAGTCTCAAGGAACAGAGCATTCAATGGGAGCAGAGGGAAACCATCCCATAGTTGGGACCCTCCTCCCAGAGGATGTTGGTATCCTCTCGCACTGAGGATACCTCTGAGGGGAGGGAATGCCAGTTCGGAAGAGGCAGGTGTTAGTAGTGGGTGATTCTGATCGTTAGAAACATAGATAGTTGGGTTTGTGATGACCGGGAGAACCGTATGGTCACTTGCCTGCCTGGTGCGAAGCATGGATCTCTCGAGGCATCTAGATAGACTTATGTGTAGTGCTGGGGAGGAGCCGGTGGTCGTAGTACATGTAGGTACCAATGACGTAGGGAAGGGTAGGAGAGATGTCCTGGAGGCCAAATTTAGGCTGCTAGGAAAGAGACTGAAATCCAGGACCTCTATGGTGGTATTCTCGGAAATGCTTCCAGTTCCACGCGCAGGGCCAGGTAGGCAGGCAGAGATTCAGAATCTCAATGCGTGGATGAGACGATGGTGTAGGGAAGAGGGGTTTGGATTTATTAGGAACTGGGGACACTTTTGGGAGAGGGGAGCCTATACAGGAAGGATGGGCTCCACCTAAACCAGGGTGGAACCAGACTGCTGGCACTAAACATTAAAAGGTCAGAGCAGTTTTTAAACTGAGAGATGGGGAAAGCCGATTGGTGTGGAGATGCACGAAATCGGAGGGAGACTTCTCTTAGAGGAGAATCCATTGATAGAGATTCTCTAAGCTGTAGTCAGAAAGAGAGGAGGGGAGAGGGCAAACCATGGGCCAGAGCAGACAAACAACCGCATACAAAGGAATCCAATGCATCAGGGAAGGGCAGACAAATAAACAGTGGCAAATTTTTAAAGTGCTTCTACACAAATGCTAGGAGTCTGACTAATAAGATGGGTGAACTAGAGTACCTAGTATTAAATGAGGAGATTGACATAATAGGCATCACTGAAACCTGGTGGAATGAGGAAAATCTGTGGGACACAATCATACCGGGATATAAAATATATCAAAGGATAGAGCAGGCCGGGTGGGTGGCGGAGTGGCACTGTATGTGAAAGATAATGTAGAATCAAATGAAATAAAAATATTAAATGAATCAACATGTTCAATAGAATCGCTATGGATAGTAATTCCATGCTCCAAAAATAAGAAATTAGCAGTAGGGATATATTACCGACCACCTGACCAGGACAGGGATACTGACATTGAAATGCTGAGGGAGATTAGAGAGGCTACCAAAACAAAGAACTCTATAATAATGGGGATTTTAATTACCCCCATATTGACTGGATACATGTCACCTCAGGAAGAGAAGCGGAGATAAAATTTCTCAATGGCTTAAATGACTGCTTCTTGGAGCAGCTGGTGCAGGAACCCACAAGGAGAGGCAATTTCGATTTAGTCCTGAGTGGAGCGCAGGATCAGGTCCAGGAAATAACTGCTACAGGACCGCTTGGGAATAGTGACCATAATATAATAACATTCAACATTCCTGTGGTGGGAAGAACACTCAGCAGACCAGCACCCTGGCATTTAATTTCAAAAAGGGGAATTACAAAAAAATGAGGAGGTTAGTTAAACAGAAATTAAAAGGCACAGTGACTAGAGCCAAATCCCTGCAAGCTGCATGGAAACTTTTAAAGACACCACAATAGAGGCCCAACTTAAATGTAAATGTATACCCCAAATTAAAAACATAGCAAGAGACCTAAAAGAGTCACTGTGGCTTAACCACCATGTAAAAGAAGCAGTGAGGGACAAAAGGCATCTTTTAAGAAGTGGAAGTCCAATCCTAGTGAGATAAATAGAAAGGAACATAAACACTGTCAAATCAAGTGTAAAATGTAATAAGAAAAGCAAAAAGATTTTGAGGAACAGCTAGCCAAAACTCAAAAAGAAATAACAAAATGTTTTTTAAGTACATTAGAAGCAGGAAGCCTGCTAAAAAACCTGTGGGTCCCCTAGACGATCGAACTATAAAAGGAGCAATCAAGGACGATAAAGCCATTGCGGAGAAACTAAATGATTTCTTTGCTTCAGTCTTCACGGCTGAGGACGTTGGGGAGATTCCCAAATCTGCACCGTCCTTTGTGGGTGATGAATCTGAGGAACTGTCCCGGATTGAAGTGTCATTAGAAGAGGTTTTGGAACAAATAGAAAAACTTAATGTTAACAAATCTCCGGGACCGGATGGCATTCATCCAAGGGTTCTAAAAGAATTCAAATGGGAAATTGCTGAACTATTATCTGTGGTTTGTAACCTATCCCTTAAATCGGCTTCCACCTAATGACTGGAAGGTAGCCAACGTGACACCAATATTTAAAAAGGGCTCTAGAGGCGATCCGGGCAATTACAGACCGGTAAGTCTAACTTCAGTACCGGGCAAATTAGTCAAACAATAGTAAAGAATAAAATTGTGAAGCATGTAGAAGAACATAATTTGTTGACAAAAGTCAACATGGTTTCTGTAAAGGGAAATCCTGTCTTATTAATCTATTAGAGTTCTTTGAAGGGGTTAACAAACATGCGGACAAGGGGGATCCAGTAGATATAGTATACTTAGATTTCCAGAAAGCCTTTGACAAGGTCCTCACCAAAGGCTCTTGTGTAAATTACATGGCCATGGGATAAGAGGGAAGGTCCTTTCTTGGATTGAGAACTGGTTAAAAGACAGGAAACAAAGGGTAGGAATAAATGGTAAATTTTCAGAATGGAGAGGGGTAACTAGTGGTGTCCCCAAGGGTCAGTCCTAGGACCAATCCTGTTCAACTTATTCATAAATGATCTGGAGAAAGGGGTAAGCAGTGAGGTGGTAAAGTTTATGGATGATACCAAACTGTTTAGGATAGTCAAGACAGAAGCAGACTGTAAGGGACTCCAAGAAGATCTCACCAAACTGAGTGATTGGGCAACAAAATGGCAAATGAAATTTAATGTGGATAAGTGTAAAGTAATGCACATCGGGAAAAATAACCCCAACTATACGTACAGTATGAAGGGGGCTAATTTGGCTACGATAAATCAGGAAAGAGATCTTGGAGTTATCGTGACAGTTCTCTGAAAACTTCCACACATGTGCAGCGGCGGTCAAAAAGGCAAATAGGATGCTAGGTATTATTAAGAAAGGGATAGAAAATAAGACCCAGAATATCTTACTGCCCTGTATAAAACTATGGTACGCCCACATCTTGAATACTGTGTACAGATGTGGTCTCTCACCTCAAAAAGATATTTTGGCCTTGGAAAGGGTTCAGAAAAGGGCAACTAAAATGATTAGGGGTTTGGAACGGTCCCATATGAGGAGAGGTTAAAGAGACTGGGACTTTTCAGTTTAGAAAAGAGGAGACTGAGGGGGGATATGATAGAGGTATATAAAATCATGAGTGGTGTGGAGAGGGCCGATAAAGAAAAGTTATTTATTAGTTCCCTAAATAGAAGAACTAGAGGACACCAAATGAAATTAATGGGTAGCAGGTTTAAAACTAATAAAAGAAAGTTCTTCTTCACACAGCGTAGTCAGCATGTGGAACTCCTTGCCAGAGGAGGCTGTGAAGGCTAGGACTATAACAGAGTTTAAAGAGAAGCTAGATAATTTCATGGAGGTTAGGTCCATAAAAGGCTATTAGCCAGGGATAAAATGGTGTCCTTGGCCTCTGTTTGACAGAGGCTGGAGAGGGATGGCAGGAGACAAATCGCTTGATCATTGTCTTCGGTCCACCCCCTCTGGGGCACCTGGTGCTGGCCACTGTCGGCAGACAGGATACTGGGCTAGATGGACCTTTGGTCTGACCCGGTACGGCCGTTCTTATGTTCTTATGTTCTTAGATTTGACCTATTTCTAATTATCTTGATGAAATGCTTATAAATGTTTTGTTACTGTTTGGATGTAGTAAATTGCATGTTTAGACTTTTTAGGTGTACTTACAGCAATTGTATAAATACCATTCGGCCTTTGGATTTAATAAAGGAATTTATGGTTAATGTTGTGTGTGGTGGTAATAATAATAATCCCAACACATAATAAAGGAGAAACAAAGTTCAGTTAATCTGGAGAGATTTGTGGGGAGTGGAAAGCCGGGGCCAATGGGTTTCTATAGGTCCCTAGAAGGTTTTGCCACTTCGCTGCTTTACTTCATCTTTGTATCCTTGCCCTTGCACTTTGCATGTCCCTTTTTAAATGCAGCTATCATATTTACATTATAAGAGATAAATGGGTAATATGGTGCCAAAGATGGTCATTAGTTGACAGGGGTATTGATGTTGACCAGTACAAGAGATTTGCTGCAGAAATACTGTGAAGTTTGATGTAAAAGGATGTTTTAAATCTTGCCTTATTTTAAATTGTAGAGAACAGTTAGAGGAAATGACTATAAAAAGCTGTATATTTTAAAATACACACTATAGTTTGAGTATGGAGAAGCAGCGTAGAAACCTCTGTTACATTCTTCATATCAGAGGGTTCCATTATCCTATTCTGATAATTAGAATGTGTTGCATGCCATCCCTCTAGGCTTCTATGATTCTGTATTCCTATTACTATTACCATATTTGGCTTTAAGCAATGTACAGGCAGGCAGTAGGGTTTTGAGTTGTAAAATGTCTCATTACTTCTTAACTTGCCTCTGTTTTTTACTGCTTGTTGTTTTGTTTGTTTTCAAAAGCTTTAGAAATTAATATAGAATAATTTGATTAACCCCCTTCCTTCCAGAGTGCATTTCCCTTTTTCAAGTATAAGCCTTAGATAAATTGTCTTGGTTTGTGACAATAATTTGTGCACCAATTTGCATAGCTTCCTACAGCTTTGAGAAATGAAAGTGACCTACTGTCTGGAACCTTTCATCTCCAAATTAGCACAGAACAGCTTTTTATGTTGCAGTTGTTGCTGTGGAAAGCTTGCAGCAATTTACTCAATTGTTTTTAGCTAATTTGCACAGTGAGGCTTGTAAATGCATTGTTGGAAGAATCAGTTGAGTAAGTTCTTGAAATGTTCCATTAATAAAAATGCAGAAGTTCCCTTTAGTGAATTTAACTTAGTAAACTAATAAAGCAAAGCACTATTATAAAGTAAATACTATTGAGTTTCCTCTACTATTAGCACTAGACCTTTTAAACATGCAGTTTAGAAAAAGTACCGTGTTTTAGCGCATATAACCCGCCAGTTATACAAAGTTTACAAACCCTGCAAGCTTCCCCTCTTCCCCCGCGGGGTATACATGTCTGCGGGGTATACGAGTTTATTTTTACTTGCCTGCGCTGCACTCTCCGTTCCCCCCACCCGGAGGAGGGTGGATTGTGCCTGGCTGCGGCTGCGCAGAGCCTGGGTGCGAGTGTGGCTTCCCTCCCGCAGGCCAGCCAGCTCGCCTGCGCTGTGCTCTCTGTTCCCCCCCTCCTGGAGGAGGGTGGGATGCGCCTGGCTGCGGCTGCGCGGAACCTGGGCGCGAGTGCAGCTCCCCTCCTGCAGGCCGGCCAGCTCGCCTGCGCTGCACTGCGCTCTCCGTTTCCCTCTCCCGGAGGCTGAGGCTGGGTATGTACAATTACCAGGTATCTTAAAGTAGTGTATATAACCCGCGGGCTGTACACGTGCGTGGGTTATCTAAGACTTTTTTTACACATTCAGGAAAAAACGCGGGTTATACACGAGTGCAGATTATATATGCTAATTTACAGTAACACCACTGGGGTTATTTTTGGATATTGTTTCTAATACCTCTAAGCAGATTTTCTCAGGGTCGTGGTAGTGGTGTACCCCACATAGTAGTATTAGCTGTAACTATGGTGACAGAACTGATTTAAGCATTTCCTCTTTATTGGGGAAGTATTTTGCTAGAAGGAACTATATGCAGGCATAGTAGTTAGACTTTCTTTCAATGGTAGTTAGTGAACAGATCTGAAAGCAAAGCCATATATTTTAATATAAATAGTAATAGACACTTTAGACTTACCAAAGGCTTTTTTCTTTGCAAACTAACAACCCTACTATTTAACATCACTTGCAGAATTTGCTAGTTATAGGTGCAGGGGAGCCAACAGCTTCTGTGGGCCACTGGGCGAGGTGTCAGGGGGTGGTGGCTCTACACTCCCAGAAGAGGCAAGGCCTCAGGTAGAAACGGCCGGGCCGGGCTGGGATGGCAGGCCCTTTGTGCTGCTTAGAACACATCACACTGGCCTCCCCATTCGTCACAGCTGCATGGAGTGTGTGGGGTGCCACTCTGGCAGTGTTTTACAGGGCCGGGAGCCCCGGGCTCTTAGAATCGCTGCTCCCCGGGTCAACTGCCTCCTTTTACCCCTCTCCGTTGGTGGGCCTCTGTATGGGTGACAGGTTGCCCCCTCTGAGATGCTGCTGAGTCTGCCTGTTCTGCCAGCCTGGGAGCCCTTTCTGCCCATCTTGCTGAGTCAGGTTATTAAGCCTCCTCCAGCAAACACACAGGCAGGCACAGCCACACCAAATTGCAGAATGATATACACTGAGAAGACTCAGTTTAAGGGATTTGCTCCAGCACCTCAGTGGCCACCTCCCTTGGAATGCAGACCCCAAGTGCATGTGAAATCCATCTCCTCTCTCAATGTGGACGAAGGTATGCATGACCATTTATCCCACTGCCCCCAATTATGAATTGTACAAACTGGGTAATATTATAAACAGGAAATAAGTTTATTAATAAAAAAGTGAATTTTAAGTGGTTAAAGAGGTAGCAAACAGAACAAAGCAGATTATTAAGCAAATAAAAGCACACGAACTAAGCTTGATTCTCTAAAGAAATTGCCTTCCAGGCTGGGTCCAGTCCTTCCTCCATTCAGTCTTGGATGGGGTTCCAGGACAGAATTGATGACCAATATCCCCTCATTTCCTACCCTTAAATAGGTTTTGCATAAGGCAGGCATCCTTTGTGTTCAGTCTTAACTTTCCCTTTGGTCTTGTGGAAAAATACAACATCCAAGATGGATCCCAGCATCAGGTGACATGCACATGCCTCTGAAAGGCCCGTGTGTCCATACTGACATTCAGATCTCCAAAAAGGTAAAACCTTATTTTCTCTTGCTAATGGGCCATTAACTCGGTCTGGTTTCTTCCCTGTTGTACCTGATGGGCTGGAAATGGGGCTTTCCCAACATAAAGACATTGATAATAGATCTACAATCATTATTCCCAACTTCAGATACAGAAAACATACATTCATACAAATAGGATAAGTATATTTAGTAGATTACAGCCTTTCCAGTGATATCTCATGTGAAGTATCTCTCTCAAAGCATATTCCAGTTATGTCATATTCCTAATCACATTCCCCTAAAGAATATGGAATGCCGCTTCACAGTGGCATGGGACTGCCTCTGTCGACCTCTGGTTAGTAGACATTTGATAATTTTGTTACCTCCTCTTCCCTCAGCTTCTGGACGAGAAAGGAGGCTGTCTTTCTTCCCACCCTAGAGACTGACACTTGTGAATGGAGGTTGGTTTGTTACACGTGGCAGGGTCAGCCTCTGGAGTGCTCCTCTAGGGCCTGCCATCACTCTGACACCCCCATACAGGACGGCCATGTTGGGTGTGTGTGGCTCCAGGTACTTGAAAGGAGCGGGGCCACAGGCGGAAAGGGTGGGGCTGGAGGCTAGCTTACCTCAGCCAGGACTTCAATGTCACGCAGGGCTCTGGCAGCAATTTAAAAGGGCCTGGGGCTTCAGCCACTGCTGTTGCCACTATAGCAGCAGCTGGAAGCCCTGGGCCCTTTTAAATTGCTGGGCCCTGGGGCAGCTGCCCCATTTACTCACCTGCCCCCAAGCAGCAGGCTGAAAAGGAACTTACCGGTTGTGGTCAACTGGCAGAGTCTGACGCAGCTCCTTGCCCACCCGGGGCAAGGGGCTGCTCCAGCCTCATGGGCTGCAGTGCAGGCAGGGGCTGCTCTGGCTGGAGCATGGTGGGCCCAGTCCATTCCTCCTGCCACAGGTTACATGCTGTGGGTCCCTGTAAGCTGGCTGCAGAGCCCCCTTCCACCCTCCCACCTCCCATGCCCTGGAGGAAGCTATGCTTTATACTCCAGAGCCCCGCAGCATGTGTAACCACTAAGATTTTCAGGGGTTACAACACGGCTACCTTTTTAAACAAAAAAACTTCTTACATCCCTAACCCATAGTCCCAAAGAAAACAGAATGGAGAGGTCTTTGTCCTGGGCAACCTTTCTGCCTAACTCACTTTCAGAGAGCTGACCCTCAGGACTGTTTGTCTGAAGGTCCAGTTCCTTCCCAACCATTGGCCCTCAGGACTGCCACCATGGTGTATTTCTTCCAGTCTGGTTCTCTACGGGTTGAATGCCCTATTCCCAGTCCCCCTTCAGTCTGCCTGCCTGGACTTTGACCTCCTGAGGGCCAGCTACAGGAGCTTCCTTGTTTCCTGCTGCATTCTCCCTTCAGGAACAACCTCCCTCCTGCAACTTTCCTCCCATGCCTTTTATGGAAGGCTCCTGACTCCTTTCCACCTAGATCTGATAGTTGGCCCAACCATCGGGATCAGCCAGATGTGAGTTTGGATGGAAGATAGTTCAGGCTTAGATGAAGCAGTCTTGGGTGAGGTTCCGAGGCAGAACTGATGACCAAGATTACCTCATTCCCTACCCTTAAATAGGTTTTGCATAATAAGGCAAAGACCAGTTCCCTTTAAAGGACACTCTTTCCTCCAGCTCCCTGTGTTTTGAATATTGAATAGTGCTGTTTGTGGGTAAAGCTATAAACTAGAGCAGAAGCACTAGAATTGTGTCTGCAGACTCTGGAAGGCTGCCCTTTCACTTGTTTCCATTAGAAAAGTTTCTCCTTTAGAGCTGTGAATGTTATGTTTTGTATTGCAAAATCATATTCTGTAGAAATTGCTGGCTTATTACTTTCCCCACCCTCTGTATTCAGCAATCGAAAAATGTACCACTTACTACTGGTGACTGTAGAAATTAATTTTTCTGAGTCTGATTAGTTGGAGAACATTCAGTTTCATATTGATATGGGATCTTGAAAAATCCACTTAACAGTGGTGCACGAGAAACTACCTCTGACAATAAGGCAGGGCCTCTGAGCTCATGCTTGAAGACGACTAATGTTCTGACATACTAGCTCCTTCCACCTAAATTATCAGTATCCATTTGATATTCTCAAAAATATTCTGTCACTTAGAGTTGCAAACTTAGTTTCCAGATTTAGAATGAACAAGTTAATTCTTTTTCCATTTTAAGATTTTAAAAATATACTCTTGTAACAATCCATGTACTGGATTAGTCTATTTTTAAAACATATTGTTACCTTTCAAAATACATATGTATTGCCGACAGGCAGAACCAAATCTAGGAGTTTAGTGCAAGAGCTTGAGCTAAAAGCCATCTGACTCTCAGCTAAGTGATTTAAGTACCACTACATGGACAGTATACCACACCCAGAAGCTGTGTGGGTTGCACATGCATCATTTTTGGAGTATACTTATGGATCATCTGTAGTAAGCATAGGGATAAGATACTATGCATGGCTTGGGAAGCCCATGCAGTGTCACACTTTTATTCCTTAGAAGTGCAGTATTATACAACTTCTGCTTTCAGAGATCTGTGCATTAATTGCATCCCACGTTGCATGTATTTTGGAAAGTGGCAGACAGCTCAAGTTCGTAGAAATAATGAATAATACTACAATGGTTAAGTAGTGTTATTTTGGTAGCTACATTTAACAAAAACCTTGAGGAAAAATATCAGGCAATTCACAAAATTGCTGCTCAAGACATTCTGGGCCTGAAATAAAGCCCAAATTTAGATGTTTGTTAGACATTATAACAAAAAAATTAAAAGATGAGTTGGTGGATGGATCTCTCGCCTGGAACTTGGGAGACCCAAGTTCAGTTTTGTGCTCCATCACAGGTTTCCTGTGTGACTTCACAGGGAAGTAATGAAGATTGTTAAAGTTCATGTGGTGTTCAGATATTACGATGATGGGGCTTTATAAGAACTGAAAGTAGAATGTGTATTAAGGTCTGCATGAAAAATTTGTGAAATGGTGCTCTTTGCATATGTTGAGTGAGTATTAGAGCTGTCAATTGACATGCATTAACGCCTGTGATTAATGCAGTCCAGGATTAACACGTTAAATTTTTTAATGTGTTAATCGCAGGCGTTAAAGCTGTGCTGCCCCTTGAAGTGCCACTGCGGCGCTTCCAAGGGGCAGTGCAACACGGAGCCCGGGGTCAGCTGGGGACTCCCCAGCTGACCCCAGGCTCCACTGCCCCTTTGAAACTCACACTGCCACTTTGACCCCCCTTGGGGTCCGTGTTGCACTGCCCCTTTGATGAGCCACCACGGCGCTTCAAAGGGGCAGCGCTGTATGGAGCCCGGGGTCAGCTGAGGACACTAGCCGATCCTGGGCTCCATGCACCACTGCCCTGTTGACACACCACTGCCCCGTTGAAACACTGCGGTGGCTTTTCAAAGGGGAGGCACACGCGATTAATCGCACAATTAAATTTTTTAATCGCTTGACAGCCTTAGTGAGTTTATTTTTTAAATTATAACTAATTACAAACTATTGTGAATACCTTTACCTATGACTCCAGCGATGAGGAAGGGAATGGTATTACTTTGATGAAAGTTCACTCGACTTGTTTTTCCCTGTCCAGTGCTAAAAGGACAGCCTATTTAAAAGGTAGTCAGTTGCAACATATGTTCCATCAGTAGTTGCTGGTATGATACCTGCCCTGGGTGACCTTTCCAATATTTGTAGTGCTAGTCAGATTTTCCTAGTTGAAAAACATGTTTTCCTATCCCCCTGTTGCTTTGTTGAAGCAGCAAAAGGGTAAAATGACTTAGCTGCCTTAACAAGGGTAACTGTGTAGGTTACTCTGTGCTATGTTGTCAAATGCACAAGTATTCATGTTGGAACAATGGTGAAAAGTATTTTCCTGTAATCATTCAGCTAGAATAATCTTAGGCAGTGGACAGCCTACAGCCCATTGGGGTTTTATGTGTGGCCCATGAAACATTTTGTTTACCATCCCCACAAGCAGGATTATCAGATTCTGCTGGTAGTGTCCATGTATTTTTTTCCCTACCAATATTCCCAAAGTGACGTGCATGCAAAGGAAGGATACATGAAGTGAGGTGTGTGCTGACTGCACACTATATTGACTGAGAGCCGTGCGCTCCCTCTGCATCCAATCAGAGTGCTGCTATGGGTCAGCTGGCAAATCCTGCGAATTCTAGATATGCTAATTCAGTTACCAAAACTATCCTTTCCCATTGGTTATGACAATCTTGTGGCCCACTAAAATGCTGGAGGGCCATTCATGCAGCCCACTCACTATCCTAGGTGCCCATTGCTGATCTTAGATGTTACTAGTAAAATAGAAGGACAGTCATTTTACAGACAGAAATGTGATTACACTGGTGAAATTAACCCTTTAAAGCATTGATTGGGGAAAATTTTGATAATCTATTAGCCTGAATATGGCTAGGTTTTAATTGTGGCATTTCTGCACGCAAATATGTCCAGGGGTTGGGAAGAAATATATTGTGGCTGTAAACATGCTAACTATAACACTACAGCAGTGTGAATTAAAATATTATTCTTATTGTGAGAAGGGAGGAACAGTTTTAAAGATTTTAGCTCTCACAATCTTGAGTTGCCCACTAGGTGAATTTCAACATTAATTTCATTTAATTAAATGTATTTGGAAGTCATTAAGTATGATAAACACGAGTTCAAAAATGTGTCTAGTTGTTTCATGCATCGGGGTGGCAGTAACCTGGCACCAGTGTAACTGTACAATAGTAAGAGTGTAACTCTGTTTTCTGCAGCGAGAGGAAGAATAATTCGTATTATTTGGGATATTTGCCCTCTGAAGAAGTGGGTTGTGCCCATGAAAGCTCGTCATACCATCTACATTTTTTGGTTAGTCTCTAAGGGTGTGTCTAGACTACAGGGTTTTGTCAACGAAAGTGGACTTTTGTCGACAAAACTATACCTGCGTCTACACTACCACCGAGTTTTGTCGACAGTAAGTTGACAGAACGCGGCAGTTTTGTTGACGGCGGTAAACCTCATTCTACGAGGAATAACGCCTTTTTTCGACAGAGTTATATCGAAAAAAGGCGCTATTGCATCCACACTGTGCTTTTTCAAAAGAGAGCATCTAGACTCTCTGTCGAAAAAGCGGTTTGCTTTGTCGACAGAACTGGCTGTAATCTAGACACTCTTTTTCGACAGAGGCTTTGTCTATAGTATCTGTCAACAAAACCTCTGTCGACAAAAGCCTGTAGTCTAGACGTACCCTTAGGTATTACAGGACCATTAATTGTTTGTTTTCCAAATTATTGTGAAATTTTAAAATATGGTGAGTCTAGTTATCAGATTTTGATCCTTTGGGAATTATTAAGTTCACATCTGTGACCTTTTCCAGTACTGGGCACTTGAGTTAGTGTTCTTTGAGACATCTTGTAAGTTGTTTTTCCTTTTTCCTCCCATATAGGAAATAAAGAAGGATATGAAGAAAGAAAGTATTGCCAACAAACCACCAGAGAAGCCCATAGATGAAGTTTCCAATGGAAACCCATTACTGTTTTCTGAGACAATTATTAGAACCACCAGAAAAGGTACAGTATATCAAAATAGACACTTTGGTTAAACCAATTTACTTTGTTCAAAAAAAAATTAAAATAATGAAACATAAGCTTTTGTTGTTTTTAGTGTTAAATCACTGCATTTATACAGTTGTGAATGGCTGCTGTTAATGTTGGGAGGATGATAAAAATCTTTCCTTGGACTGACATACAGATGTAGTCAGTATGCCCATTTTCATTTACAAAAGCACAGCTCCTTTCCTTCTAAAGGGATCTTGCCGAGATTTATTTTAATTAAGAGAAGCTACATGGATGGATTACTGAAGCTTATCAAACTGACTGCTGGAAGCATGCATATATATATATATATATATATACACACATAGAGACAGACAGACAGGTGCTGTCAGCAAATTTCAGTCCTGAATGTATCCTTTTCACGTTCTTTCCCAAACAGAAGATGTTCTGTGATTTGTTTTTTAGGGTCCTAAAAATGATGCCAGGAGATGGGTAGAGTAGCAGAGCTCTCCTTTCTCTCTCTCCCCACTCAACACCTCAGACGTGTTAGTGGAAAGAGAAGAGATAGAAAGTTCTTTTTTTCTTTTCCAGTAGATAAGAGGATGGAGCTTCAAATTAATGAAACAGTGCCTAAGCCAAATCTGATATGAAAGCTATAGCTTTCAGCTCTGCCTCTTGCCAACATCTGGGGATGGCGTCAGGGCTTCTTAACAGGGCAGTGTTGCCCCACTTTTATATCTGTATAGCAGAGGGTTGGTGAATTTTTCAAATGCTGCCTCCTTCTCACAGCTGTCCCCACTTTCAGAAACACTGCACCAAAGTAACTGAGTAGCCTAAGACATATGTGGTTTTCAGAGCATCCACTGATTTGGGGTTCGTTGTCATGGTCATCACTAGAATAGCAACGGGGCAAACCAGTCACCCAGAGTGGGGTAATTTGAGGGAAACCTGACAAGCACAAGCCTGACGTTCGCAGATAGCCCTCTGCCCCTAGTTATACATGAGGGGGCATGGAGTCGAAAGTTAATTAATTGGGTTACCATGACAAATGTCCCCATCTTCAGCCTCTTAATAACCAGAGTAATTTTTTAAAGGTAGTAAGGTGGTCACCAAGAACCAGATTGAGACCACCAATTCTTTTCTCAGAGATCACTGAACATGTGTCAGATGATAGCTGTTCTGTGGTCAGTACCAGGCTAGAATGAGTTCAGATCAGTAAATTAGGAGGAGTAACCCCCTACCCATAAACCATTGAGTCAACTAGTATGTATGTGTTAGATATTAAATTGACCATTCTGGACAAAATATTTTTAATTAGAAAAATCATAACGGCAAACTAAAAATTTTGAACTTATTTAGTGTCTTTGAGCTGACTATCACATTCTGAACTGAATCAATGCAGTTTTAACAAACGTAATGCTGAAACTAAGCTGAGAAACTTAATACACAGGTCTAAAATGTATTATATAGCTATAGATAGGTTTGCAGGGAATAGATTTGTTTATTGGTAAATATAGATTTTTCTTTTCCCATACAAATAGGGTTGCCAGCTCTCCAAGACTGGTCTGGATTGGAATCAGTGATGACTACTGAAAGCAATCCAGGAGATTTTAATAGGTTATTTTAACAAAATGACATTGTCATGTAGGGAAAAAATCTCCAAGAATAGCTTCAGTCAGAGCTAGCAAACCTGCAAACAAACAAACAAACAAACAAAATAAAAGATGTCCATTGATGATAATTGAAATGTACAAGTAGATAAAGTAAGAGAAATCTAGTCTGAGAACTTATTAGCTTGATTTAAGCATATTTAAGAGGAATTTGATAAATTTGGTCTTTAAGGTTTATTTTTTGAAATTCACATTGTGTTCATAATTAAAATGTAAGTCTTCTCAGCAAAGGTGCAAATAAAAAAAGTCCTAAAAACTGTCAGCACAGAAGCAAATCACCTCGTCTTGTTTTTAGAAGATAGTACCTTTTTCACATAGAACAAATAACTGTTGGGCGAGAAAAAGGTAGCAACCTTGATGTAAAATGTTTAATCCATTATTTACACATTTCTACAGTGTACAAAAATATAATAGTCTCGATCTTGAACCCAGTAGACTGTATATTCAACCTTCCGTAAAATAAGCATATAATATTCTTAATATCAATTTTTCCAAAATGTCTCCTTTTAGTAAAAGGCCTTCATTTTCCTTTGTGAGTTTAACTATAAGACAGGTTAAAATAAATCACTCTCAAGAGAATTGGAAAGTATTTCCTTCCTCTTGACATTTGATTCTAGTTAAGTTAAACATGAAGAGATACTCCAGATTTTCTGGCTTAATATTAAAGCATAGTGTATCTACAGTTTAATCTTTATATTTTGGAAAAAGATATAATTTTTCCCTTTTTTATTTTTATACACAGACTCAGTCATTGTTGCTTAATAGTCTTACTATTTACTGTCTGTAGCTTTGATTCTGCAACTTGATCCATGCAAGTGAATCTTTGCACCTAAATAGATCCAGTGGGAGAATCAGGGCTTATGAATAGTATAGAGAATTTTTAAGAATTGAGAAGAAAGGGTTAATTGCCATGAAATCAGTGGAGATCAGTTCATTATATATCTTATATATTTTCACACCTGAGTTAAGATTGTACATTTAATTTGTAATATGGAGTAATTGTCCAAGTTTGGATCTCATTTTATATTCCAAAGGTTAACTTGGAAAAGATGGAATTTTATCCTCAAGAAATCTTAAAAAAAAAATTAAAAATTGAACCAGCCGAGGCATCCGTTTCTGTCTTAAGACCTGATTGCATCCTCTCTCTAATAACAGTAATATTCCCAGTTTGTATTTGGCCAAAGATGTTGAAATGTTTCACAAAAATTAATCTTCCCAACACACTAGTTAACCAAAGTGACATTGAGAACTCACATGTGGCTCAATTTCATTTTTGTAAAGACAAGCTTTTCTACAGCTAAGGGCAAGAGAAGCCTAAGTTACAAAATCAGCTGCAAAATCCTGAAGCACCAGTACCAAGTTACCTGGCTGGGGCCGGCTAGTACATAGATAACATAACATTATCTACAGGAGCCATTGATTAGATTGACAGATAAGTATTAAATGAAGTAGGAACAGGGTCAGTCACAGAGAGTGTTCTGTTATTACTCTTGGAAATAAAGATCTGTATTGTTGCTCATTTAGACAGCCTGCACGGCTAAGGACAGAAATACCAAATTGTTACTGTGGTATAGCACCTAAAACACAATGTGACACACATTAAAAGGGATGTAAATCAGCAGGTGTTCTCTAACTTTAGCTCACTTGTGATTGTCATGCAGCATTACTTCCTCAATTTTTATTTTCACTTATACTGAGTGTGTAATACCAAATTGTAGCACTCTGTACATCAAAACATCACCCCAGAAGCCTCATATTCACCACTGTAACCATAATTATGATGTGTTCTGTACAAAGTATGCCTTATGAGGTATCATTTTGAAAATCTTGATCTGTTGTGATCTGTTGAACATGAATTATCCTGTTGGATTGTATGTGGTATCACATGCAGCTGTATGAAATATTGTTGTGTGTATGTGTTACTGAAATATGTTGTGAGCTTGGAACATCCACAGTTAGCCTTTCAGGCACAACAATGGAGTAGCCAGACATGTTGATGGCCCAGAAATTGTATATAATGGAGAGTGAGGGCTATGTTCACACTTTAAGTTGATTGACAAAACTTTTGTAGTTCACAAGTGCTTAACTACCCTGCCCTCAAACTAGGCTACGTCTATACTGCGCTCTCTTGCATAAGAAAATATGGAAATGAGGCGAAGCGGTAAATATCGCCGCACCTCATTTGCATACTTAATGAGCCGCCATTTTTGCACAAGGGGCTTTTGCTCAAAAAAGAGCCATCTACACAGATCCTTTTTACACAAAAATCCCCTCTTGCACAAGAGCCGTTCTGCCGCTTTTTTCCCAGGCAGGATGGCTGTTGCGCAAGAGGGGGTTTTTGCTCAAAAAGGAGCTGTGTAAATGGCTCCTTTTTTGCGCAAAAGCCCCTTGTTGCAAAATGGAGGCTCATTAAGTATAATATAATATATGGAGATATACCATCTCATAGAGCTGGAAGGGACCTTGAGAGGTCATTGAGTCCAGTCCCCTGCCTTCACAGCAGTACCAAGTACCATCCCTGACAGCTTTGCCCCAGATCCCTAAATGGCCCCCTCAAGGATTGAACTCTCAACCCTGGGTTTAGCAGGCCAATGCTCAAACCACTGAGCTATCCCTCCCCCCATTCACTGCTTTGCCTCATTTGCATATTTTCTTGCACAAGAGAGCACAGTATAGACATAGCCCTAAAGTATGGCCATGGCAAGTGAAAGTGAATTCTGTTTGGAGGGCAGCAGGACTCTCCTGCGGACCAAGGGAAAGTGGGCAAATAGCGTTCACACACACTGACTTTTAGAGGAAAGGGCTATGTCAGCACAGCTTTGTAGTGTGGACATATGCTCAGAGACACAATGGGGACTGCTTGATCGAGATGAGCAGATTTCCTTCCCTCAGTCACAAGCATAGATCTTTCCAGTCAAGTTGGAAGAAACTATAAAGACGGGAAATGACATCATGACTTGGCCTCACTCCCCTCACAGCTCTGTATCTGAACGCATGCCTGATAGGCAAAGACTTTGAATGGGGGCAGGATGTTCCAGGGCTAGTAGAGAGCCCTAGCTGGGGTATTAAACTGTATTGTGAATCAGGGTACGGCACTGCTTCATTCAAGTCTGGTTTTATAGAACTTAGACTGCACATTTAATTTATTTCTTAGCAAGGGTGTCAGAACAGAAGTGATGGGGCGGGAGAAGAAGGGGTTGGGGTGGAGAGCAGCACCAAGAGGCTTTGGCCCTCCCTCTTTTGAAAGTGGATGGACCTGGCCCAACCAAGTCCCCTGCCCCTTCTCTTTCCTCTGAGGCCCACATCTCCCAGCCAGGCTGCAAGCTGGAGCCTGTCCGTAGTAGTAGGCCCTGAGAGCAACCACTGGCCCATGTCTCTGTCCCCTGCCCAGGCAGGTCAACGGCTCCCCACAGCTGCCCAGATGATTCTCACCAGGGCCTGACTGCAGTGCTTTTGCCCCCAAGGCATCTCCCTCATCCCAGGCCGGAAGCCAGATACAGGGTAAGAGCTGTGGGGAGTCAAGGACCCTCCACCTGCCCTGGATGGGGGAGGCTTCAGAGGCCTGGACGTGGGCCAAGTGCTGCTCTTGGGGTCACCCCACCCCAGGCAGATGGAGGAGCCTGGACTCTCCAGCTTACCTCTGGCTTGGCTGGTGGGGTGGGACCCCCTGTTTCTTACGTAGCCAACTTTGATCTCTATGCTTAATAGGCACTTAAAAACTATCTATAGTTAATAAGCCTGTATTGTATTTTACCTAAATATAAGTTGAAGTGCTTGGAAAATCTCAGCTCAGTTTACATAGGCTAGTCCAGTGCATCCTCTCCGCATTGAGGGAGGGGTGAATTGAATAACAAACTTACACTAGTCATGCGTCTGACAAGGGCAAGAGAGTACAGTTCTGAGGTGCAAAGCTGGGGGGGATTGGCTGGAGCTTCTCTGTTGATGGCTGGTGAGTGGCTAGGAGACGCATGTGTGTAACTCAGACGGGTGTGTCCCTGCCCGTGGCTGTCTTAAGTGCAGTGCTGCCTGAAGTTTGTAGTTTGCCAACAGCATCATGGTGTGAGAGGGAGCCCCAGTTGGCAGGACAGTGGGTTCAGCAGTCCCATAGTTCAGGTTGAATCCTGGGATCCCTGTCACACTTATATTAGACATTGCTTTGTCTCTGAGCTAACGTAAGTTATGACTTCTTCACCTACATGTGATTGGTATTTGAGCTTAGACACATGTCCGGGAGGACACTCACCCTCATGGCGCCTCATGCCTGTAGCACTGGGAATTAGCTTGGAAGTAGGGATCATCCCTCTGGTGCGTATCCCTCTGTGTCTTCTCTTCACGCTCCAGGTCCAGACCCGCATCACTCTGACAGCGCTGTTCTCTTCAGGACCCTGCCTTATGGCCGTGCCCACTCCAGTGTGTCTCAGCGCCCTTTGGGGGAGAGGGGTGTTTTTCAGTCTTAGCACTCTGGGGTCCTCCCCTTCTAGGGAACCCCCAACCCCAACACCCACCTCAGTGACCCATTGCCAGTCGTCATCTAGCCCCTGCCACAGGGGCAAGCTACAGTCTGAAATGGCCACTTGTCATTGGCAAGGGGATGTGGACCTGCTGCCTATTGCTATCTTGGTTGCGCCCTCTACAGCCCTCGTACTCTCAGGCCTTGCCTCAGGCCCTGCAGCCTGGGAGTGAAGTCAGGCCAGAGCTCCCCAGCCCTGCCTGCTTTTCCCCAGTACTGCTCTGTCTTGGGAGGCCTCCAAGCTTCCTTAGCAACCAGGTCCTTCCTGCTCCCCAGCTAGAGCAAGTCTGAGCCTCTCCCTCCCAGAGCCCTTATTTATACAGGCCCCAGCTGTATTGGCAATATCTGCCTCAGCTGCAGGCTTTGTTCTCATCCCTCTACCAGGGCTGGGTTTTATCCTTAAAGGGCCAGTGCAGGGCAGATGCCCCATCACAACACCAATTGCATTGTTATGATGCTCTTAGCATGTCAGAAGAAATGCCTGCTAACTGAAAAATTGTCATGAGTGGAAGTTAATATGCTTTCAGTGAGGATATACAGGTGATAGTTTAAATTTCAACACCATTGCTGTTTGTGGTGAGCTCCTTTATAGCAGTATGCACAGAAATGTTCATGGGCTAATCTGCTCCTGCTACCAAGGAAAGAGGAAGGTTCCTACCCAGTCCCTCCCTGAAACAGTGTATTACTCTGCGTGGGTCCATTCAAACCTGTTGTCTTCCTAAGACAGCTTCCTGTTCCTTGTCAGAGCCATACTCCGTGATTTCCTTTCAGGAGACTGCAGTCGTTCAAGCTGACAAACAAAAGCTGTTTTAGCTTCTGCCTTGTGCAAGGTATCATGAAGGTCTCTCTTTAGCAGACTGTAAAATAAACAGCCAGCAGGCTTCTTTTCCTGTGCAGGATGGGCTGAAAGCAGGAATAAACATAATCTAGTTCTTTTGGCTGCAGGTGCAACAAAGCGTAGTCCGAATGAAAGCTGAGATTTCCCACTTCGATAGGCGTTTCAGTTACTTCGGTACCTACGAGATTAGTGCTTTCTTCCCAGAAGGACTGTCTCCCCCACCTAGCAGCTGCCATTCTGTCTCCGGTCTGCTCTGGGCTGGTGAAGACTGAGGAGCACCATCCCACTCTGAGCTCTATCCGTTAACTTTTGCTTCCCAACCCTGGAGCCTTGTGACTTTTTTCCTTGGTTCTGCACCCAGCCATGCCAGGATCCTCAGGGCCAGCACAAAAATCATGGTCTGGATGGTCCCTGATTAAAATACATCATTTGTTTGGAACACATGTCAAATGAAAATGACCAGGACTTGTCAGTGGCTCTGATGAAGCTGGCCCTGTGAAGACCGAAAGGTAACTCCAGAACTGCAGGCTTTATTGCCATGGGTGATCTCCCAAAGGTCAAAAATATACTGACTAACTTTCTCAGGGCACATCTGCACAGCAGGGCTAAATCCAAAATAAGCTACACACCTCGAGCTATGTCAATTGAGTAGCTTAAGTCAAAATAGCTTATTTTGGCTTTTGGCGCTGTCTACACAGCAGGAAGTCTGAGAGAGAGCACTTTTCGTCCGACTTTCCTTACTCCTTGTGAAATGAGGGTTACAGAAGTCGGAGTAAGAAGTCCTCCAGCTCGCTGATATTTTGACATTTTATGTTGAAATAACCGCTTGTAGCGTAGATGTGGACAGTTATTTCAGAATAATGTTAGTTATTCCAAAATAACACTGCTGTGTAGATGCACCCTCACTGTGTATCCAGTTGCTTTGATGGAAACAAGTCACACTGTCTATACTGGGTTAGCTGAGGAAGAGAGTGGCATGATTTTGTATCTGTGGTTGTAACGCATCACTCAGAGCTCTGGGAATAGGTGTTTCATTTCATTTTAAATTATACAAATAAAAAAGGGAGAGGTTGCAATCCTGTGTGCGTTCAACTTTCCTATTTCTAAGACATGGAGGATACATGCTGAATAGGGGCAAGATTCATGCCTTGCTTCGGGTTTGACTAGGTTACAAAATGGCTAATGGGGAAAAAGTACCACTGAAGCCTTCTTTGCAGGGAACTGCTCATCCTCCTTTTCTTTCAAAAAACGAGCGGGTACATATGACTAGAGGACTCCTCAGAATGCTCCTATGTGGGGAGTTTCAGGGCAGTTGGTGCTGGCACTCCTTGCTGCGCTAGGCTGCTCATTTAGAAAGACATGACTTCCATGCTCCTGCTGGTTTTGTGCTGTAGCTACAGGCATTTTCCACCTCCTGCTTCTCCCTTCTGGGTGAGGATAAAAAGGAGTGAGGTTGTGATTATTCAGCTGCACTCACTAGGAGAGCCAGGGCTGTTGAGGAAGCTGGTTGATAGGGCCATATCAGCCAATGAGTGGTTTTTGGGGTGTGGATAGAAAGCAGTGCCATGAAGGTCTGCCAGGGTTTACTTTTCATTGTGATATTGTTTAGGGACCTTGTGTAAATGAGAGGTCTCAGAGTAACTCTTAAGCTAACATTCATGTTTCTGCCAATTAAGATTTATTTTTTGTTACATTTGTCACAATACTTCTAAAAACGTACATGTGCTTTTGTTTAATGTATGTTATCTCTTTAAAGTTGGTGGTCTGTTACAGCTAATGACATATAATGAGCTATTTTGGCTACATATGAGATTCATTTTTCTTATGGTGTTTATTGTGTAGTTTGACTCGAGTCAATCTATCCTATAATATTGTGGAGGAAGTTACTTTACATTGGAGACCAGAAGGAAATTGAGATCAGTGTCTGTAAGCTTTACTCTTCAAAGGAGTGACATTTAGGAGTCCAAATGGGAATAAACATAAGAGGAAGTGACACATGGACTAGCATTTTGAGAACACAAGACAATGAAACATATAGAATAGCATTGTAGAAAATGCTTTTCTTCCTTTGTGTTGTCAATCTGTTGATGCTTCTGATAACACAAAATTTTGCTTGGAAGTGTGCTATATTACATAGTTCTCATACGGATGTATGTTTTGATTAAGGGAGAACTTGGTTGTACTTTGAATCTACTTTTTGATGGTGTTTTTACTATGACTCTGTAAACACCCACAACCAAACAACTCTAAATAAAATGTAATAATTAACCTCAAATCATGAAAGATTGACTGTTTGGAAGCTGAGTCCAATACAGTTGTTATAATGCCACGTTTTGTCCTGTTGTATGATCTGTCACCATTTCCATCAAAACAACTTATTTTCAGAAATTGTTATAGGTTTTAAAAGCATTCCCCCAGCTGAAGTGTGACATACATGGTATGAGCCAGTGTGTGTGTTTGGGATTGTTTCTCTTACACAACTCAAAAACATTTTGATTCCTATGGTTAAAACCTACTAAAGTCACAAAGAATAACAAGTTAAATTAATGGTGTTAGGCAAGCAAACTCCCTTGATAACACACAAACTAGCAGGCTGTTGATAATGTGTAAGCTAGATAGTTCTCGAGAAGGTAGAATTACCAGGTATGTAGACTCTCATTGTTCTGAGTCTGGTAATTGAGAGGCACAGTGACCTAAGTAAGAATGACCCCAAATGTTTGTTCCTCTTGTGCATTGACATGAGTCCCTGTTGGTTCCTTAAGAGTTTTATTACTCTAATTTTTCATTGTTTGTTTTATCAGTCATCTTTCAAAAACATCCATTCCTCCCGTGGCACACTTCTGTGTATGCCCTTTCATTTTTCTTTTGGGCCAGGAAAAAAATGTAGTTTTTGCTAAATTTGAGTGAAAACCCTTTTTAAAGAACTATCCTCTGTATCCTATGGAAATCTCATTGCTTCTATTAGTACTGTGATGTTATGGAAATGATACTAGAATGAAGATTTAGATCGGGCTTCCCCTTAAGCCTCTCTCTGCAGTGTCTTCAGTTCAATGAAGCATTTTGCTTATTGCATTGGGTATGATGGTGTCCATTCAAGAGTCTTGAAGCATGTTACAGACACTATTTAATGTAGCTTCACAGCACACTGATAGGATGTGATAAAAAAATGACATAAGGAATACTGTACTAGTAAGTGATTTTTATTTCCTGGCTCTGTGCTCTTGACATCAGTCAGGGTTACAAAAGATAATTATACCCTGTCATATCACAAGGGTGGTTATTCACTGGCTTTATTAGCAACTTTATTTTTTACATATATGGAAAGTGAAACACAGGTTAAGACTGTGTGGCCAGTGGACGATCAAGATGCTAAAGGAGCACCCAAGGAAGACAAGATTATTGCAGAGAAGCTAAATGAATTCTTTGAATCTGTCTATAGTGCAGAAGATCTGGACTGCCTCTGTTTGAGGTGTCAGTTAAGAATGTTTTGGAACAAATTCATAAATTAAAGCGTAATTATTCACCAGGACCAGATGGCATTCTACCAAGAGTTCTAAAGGAACTCAAATACGAAATTTTGAAACTACTAACTGTGGTATGTAATCTTGAATCAGCCTCTATACCAGATGACTAGAGGATAGCTTATGAAATGCTGATTTTTAAAAAAGGTTCAAGAGGTGACCATAGTAATTAAAGCAAGCCCAACCATTCAGACAAAATGATGGGGTCTAAATTAGCTGTTACTATTAAAGGAAGAAAGGTAACACACAACTCTTATGCTCTTGGATAGTTTTCTGAATACAACTGCTCAGAGTGAATGGGTAGTCAAAAAACATTAACAATGTTAAGAGCCATTAGGAAAGGGATAGACCCTAAAACAGAAAAGATCATAATGCCAGTGTATAAATCCATGGTATGCCCTCACCTTGCATATCACATGCAGTTCTCATTGCCCCATCTCAAAAAAAGTTACCTTAAAATTGGAAAAGAAACAGAGAGAGGCAACACAAATGATTAGGGTTATGGAACAGCTGTCATACAAGGACAGATGAAAATGACTGGCACTGTTGATCTTAGAAGAGATAACTAAGAGGGGATTTGATAGAAAGCTATAAAATCTTGAATATGGAAACACTGAATAGGTAAGTGTTATTTACCCACAACACAGGAACTAGAGATTATTTAGTGAAATTGATGGGCTGCACATTTAAAACAAATATGTAAAAGTACTTCTTCACCCAACACACAGTACACACGTGGCACTCGTTGGGGATGCTGTAGAGGCCAATAGTATAACTGGATTCACAAAGAATCTGATAAATTCCTAGAGGATGGCTCAAACTAAGATGGTCAGGGAGGCAATCCCTTATTCTTGGTGTCCCTAAATCTCCAAATGCCAGAAACTTGGACTGTATGACAAGGAATGGCTAATTTGAAATTGCCCTGTCTTGTTCATTTTGTCTGAAGCATGTGACACTAGTTGCTGTTAGAGGCAGGATACTGGGCTTGATGGCCCAATTGGTCTGAACCAGTAAGTTTATTTGCTATTGACCTAAAACTAACTTTATTTTCTGCATGTAAAACTTTTAAGGGCCTACGCCAAAGATTGAGGTAAATGGAAAGATGCATGCTGACTCTCTAAATCAGGGCCTGAGTACTTAGTTTTCCATATGGATAAAGGCTTTTTGTCCCTTTCCCTCCATTATCTCCATATCCCACCCTGTTGTAGTTCGCTCTACAACATGTACCACTTACAATTTAGCTAAGAATGTCAGTAGGAAGCACCACCTTAATGGTGTTCATCTGATATGTGGGAATGGGGCCGCAGTTCAGTGGCCCTTCTATATCAAACCCATTAAACTTCTGATATTCATTGTAAAAAAAATCTGGGAGATTCATGCACAAAATGCTTAATTAAAAAAAGTAGAGACTAAAAGTGTGTTTCATCAAAGTTCATCTTATACCAACAAAATAACCTTGTTTTTCACACAAAAATTATAGCTTTTAAACCCACTACTGTTTACTGGAAATAAAAGAAAGAGTCTAGCTATTTGCCACACTACCAGTTGGTTTTTTTTTTACGTTCCAGACCATTTACAGTGCCCATCTAACTTTGCCTTTTGCTTCTAAAATCTGTCAAAGCTGTATGGAAAAACAAGATGAAGATAACATTCCTGCAAAATTATTGGCAATAGATCCCTTAAGTAGGAAATAGGATTTTCATTTTCTCTTAGTCATTTACTATTTTGATCTTAACTAGTTTGCACAGAAATGATTTTTTACAAAGAAGAAAACAGATTTATGGAATTTTGTAAAATATGGCATTTTAAAAGACAAAGTTACTGGCTGTTTTGAAGGAATGAAAACCAGGGGAGGCTGGTGTGCTTTACTTTCTTGGCCCTGAGCTATCTTGAAAGTGGTGCAGTAACTTAAATTGTCATGCACCTGTAGAAATGATGAGGGAACTAGAGGTGAGGCAAATATTTAAACTTAATAAATATTTGACCCTCTGTGTAGAACACTGTTTTGCTGTGTTCTGGGGTTTTGCCACTAGTGGTGCACTAGAGTTTCAGAAGCTTGATAATTCACCAGGACGAGAAGCTTGATATAGTCTGGAATGCTTCAGGTTTTAGAGGAGTTTGATATAGCAGTGACTTTATTTCCCTTGCATCCTCATTATAAAGGTGTCATTTGGTAGTAGTCACTTCTCAGGTATTCAGTAGTCTTCTTTATCTGTGTCAATGCTTAAAAGTAGCAGCAGTTCACATATTGGGGTCCAAAGCTGACCTTAATGATGAGAAGATGCAGTTACTGTCATCTTGGCCTTGTTGCTCTTTGGAGTTTCTAGATAAGACCCCTTTTGATGTTGGATTTAAACCAACTTTTGAAGAGGGAAAAACACAAATTTGTCTTGAGAGGCTGATATGTGCCATACGCTTTTATGAACGTGAAGAAACCTACTGTAAAACTTCTCATTTCATTTTCCAAATTAAAATATTTAAAGTATAAAACCTGGTCCTGCTTATGTCTATAGAGTCTTAGGCTATGTCTAGACTGCGGGCTTCTTCCAAAAGAGAGCGTACACACAGCAAATGCTATCTCTCATTTAAGTTGTGATTACTATGGACGAAGTGGCCACCAAGGCACCTGCGCTTTTTCCTGGAGGCCTCTTTTTTAGCAAAAAAACCCACAATCCCTTCCCCATCCACACACACCTTTTTCCAAAAGAGTTCTTTCGGAAAAAGGCTTCTTCCTCGTAGAAAGAGGTTTACCACTGTCGGGAAAACCCCTGCATTTTTTCGACTTTCTGTCAAAAGAACACAATTGCAGTGTAGATGTAAGTGTAGTTTTTCCGGAAAAGCGGCGGTTTTTGTTTTGTTTTTGAGAGGGGGCTTGGAGGATCAGTTGAGACAGAGAACACACGGGGAGGTACCAACACCAACCAAGCAGACCCCTCATATCCTCATATTTTTACACTTAGCTGTTTGTTGGCTGATCATACCTGGCATTTACTCCGGGCTTACTGCAAGATCTGAAGGGAGCTCAGTTTGGCTTCTCCAGATGAATGATAGTTGTGCTCTTGTAACTCACAACCACTGGGTGTAGTTCACTGTCACATGTAATGGCACTTAGACCACCGAGCGAGAGCGAGCTACCTGGCTTTTAGCGCAGGCTTTTAGAGGCTCATGCACAAAGTGTCAGAGGTCCCAGGTTCAGTTCTGCCTGTTGGTATTACACTATCATGAGATCTGGGCATAGTGGCAGGAACTAATGCTGTGGAGGGTGCTGCAGCACACCCAGTTTTATTTGCAGGGTCTTGACTGCCACCCCACTCCCAGGTTCCTCAGACTGCTGGCCCTAAGTCTGGGGCTGCACTCCTGGCCTCATACCTGGGCTCCTGGCTGCAGGACCTGTGCCCGGAGATCTGTTCCTGGCCCTGCACATGGGGGTTTGGTTCTTGCTGGCTGCCACTGACTCCAGGTCTATGGCACTGTTCAACACCCTGTGTCTGGACTCTGTACACAGATTTCTGGCTGCCACTGGCCCTGCACCAGGGGCTCTGCTCTTTGTCCCATATGCCAGGTTCCTTGTCCCCTTTTCCTTGTTCATGTTCCACCCATACCCCAGAGCCAGAGTCCCATTCCTGGCCTCAGGTGTGTGTGGGGTATGTGCACACAGGAGTAAAAGGGGGGCAAGGTAAAAAGTTTGGGATGGGGACCACTGGCTTTCAGCTCCCCCACTGTAAAAAATGTCCATTGACACTGCATCTGTGAACAAGGAAGAGTGACAGATGTTTGAGAAAAAGCGGAGTTTCTACCCAGGCTTACTGCTACTGGGGTCATGGATTCAGCTCCTTCTCAGCGCCTCATTCTGTTAGGTTGTATCAAAGCAAGCTGTTGGATATTCTAGAAATCTAGCACTCACTGAGGTTGACCCATAACAAAGAATCAGAAAAAAAAATATGTTGTTTCTTAAGAGTTGTCAGAAACTTTTTTGTTTATTTATCTTCCATTAGCTCCTTGAGACCTCAGCCAGATAGAATCCCTAATTTCCTACAGGCTGTACAAAGCTATGAAGACAGCTTCTGTCTTGAAGAGCTTACAGTCTAATTTAGGGCAAGGCATCAGAAGTGAGCTAATTAACAATAAGATGGGGGATAAATGTAATATGATTGTGCATTAATGCAGTTATAACAATATCCCAAATTCATTTAAAACAACCACTGCTTATTACTTTCTTCAGTGTATTTTTATGTGCTTTTGTGTGTGCTCTGGGGAAGGGAAAGAAGAAAAAAGGGAGGAAAAGGGTGTAGACAGGAAGGAGAGGAGGGAGTTGGGAGGGTTCAGGGTCAACAGGATGAGATCACAGTGAAAGAGAAGAAGTAGATACCAGTAAATGTTGGCAATAGAGTCCATTAACTGAAGCTGAAGCAGTGAAAAGATCAGAGAGGAGCTATTGTGCTGTGATGTCAGAATTTCTGAAAGGCGCCTCCCCATCTTGCTGCTGCTGCTGTTCTGCTGGAGGATTTGTTTTGTTTTTGAGAGGGGGCTTGGAGGATCAGTTGAGACAGAGAACACATGGGGAGGGACCAACACCAAATTTGAAATTTTCAATCTGGAATTAAAAGAAAAAACACATTTTTTGCTTTTCCTTTTATTATCACTGCTGAAAGTAATTTTCAGCACTTGATATTCCACTTAACCACTTAGCTGTTGGCATGTGATACAGCCGCCTTCTTTAGTGTCAGCATGCCAATGGAACTTTTGACAGTTCCACAGGGGTGTTTCAGATTCATTAAGCAGGTGCATTTTGCTCCATGTAGCTGGCATGCTAGTTAATACTGAAGCAATTATATTTTTAAGCATCCATCATGATGAAATAAAATGTATTTCTCTGATGAACCAATGGTGCGGTTCACATATGCACATGCACTCTTTATTTCTCTCTTCCTTCTTTAATATGACCCATGGAACAACAGTATTTTATTATTATTTGCTATGTAAACAGAGAAGAAGCCATTAACTTCAGTACATTGAATGGGTGGTGGGATGTATTTAAAATACAAAAGAGGATAGTCATTTGCATGAGGGAGGAGTGTGAAGGTACACCTGGGAAGCTACTTTGTTGTGCTAGATAGATAACAGAAATTAATGTTTTTGCTGGAGGTACTTAAGCAAAACTGGAACAAAGCTGCTCCTAAATGAATGACCTCAACCACTAATGATAAAAGGCTAAAAAGGCATTTGAAGGAAGAAAGAAGGGGCGATAAATAGGAGCCCACAAATTGGGAGAGATGAGCCCAAGTAAAATAATACCTATAACTAATGTGTATGTAAAACCATAAGGCTACGTCTACACTGGCATGATTTTCCGCAAATGCTTTTAACGGAAAAGTTTTCTGTTAAAAGCATTTGTGGAAAGAGCGATCTAGATTGGCACGACGCTTTTCCGCAAAAGCACTTTTTGCGGAAAAGCGTCGCGTTAATCTAGACGCGGTTTTTAAGAAAGCCCCGATCGCCATTTTCGCGATCGGGGCTCTTTTTGCACAAAACGATACCGCGTTGTCTACACTGGCCCTCTTGCGCTAAAGCATTTGCGCAAGAGGGCTTTTGCCCGAACGGGAGCAGCATAGTATTTCCGCAAGAACACTGACAATCTTACATGAGATCATCAGTGTTCTTGCGGAAATTCAAGCGGCCAGTGTAGACAGCTGGCAAGTTTTTCCGCAAAAGCGGTTGCTTTTGCGGAAGAACTTGCCAGTCTAGACACAGCCCTCGAGATTGATTACACCTTTTTTTTTACTTGATTATTCCTGTATTTATTAGATTCATTAGGTACATGGTGAAGGGAAAAGAGGACAGATGATTCATTCAATCTTATTCTCCTGTCAACAAGAAATAATGACCGGTACTAATGGTTCTGAATTCACAGAAAATATTGTGAGAAGATGCAGCAGTATTTTATAGAGTTCTGTTGAGTGCTAAAATAGAAAAGTAAACAAAACATTTAACCTACTTGCTCTCCAACTCTAAAACAGATACGCAGAGGAATGGCTTTTCTTCTGAGCAATCTGCCTAACACCTCGCTTAACGTAGGAAATCAGCTGTTCTGTATGTATTCACACTCAGTAGCGGCCCTAGAGGAGCTGCCGGCAACTGGCACCCTAGGCAAAACGCGTGATCGGCGCCCCCGCCTCCAAAGCCCTCAATGGCCATTTATCTTGGCACCCTAGGCGACCGCCTAGGTCGCCTGTATTGACGGGCTGCCATTGGACTAAGCTGGTTTTGTTCAGCATGGCTCAGCCACTAGTTAGTTTTGATCACAGGAGAGTGCATTGGAAACACCATATGCAAAAGCAGAGCTGAGCTGCATTAAATATGATACTGTTCAGTTTTTTTTTAAATTTGTGATAGGGGAGAGAATATTAAAGAACATTTGTCTTTTTAACTGAGCTAATTCAGAATAACTCCTGGGCCAGATCCTTGGCTCGTGTGAAAAGGTGTCATTCCATTGAGTGACAATGCAGGTGTGACACTTTACAGTAGCTGAGGAGCTGGTCCAATATATTTGACTCTCCATCAGAAGTGAAAGTAAGGAGACACGCTCCTGTGCACTGCTCTGGCAAAAGCCAGCTTCACTCCAGCAAGAGCAGGTCCAGAGTGGGTCCTATGACTTCTGACTTTTCCTGGGGGCATTCAACCCCTACTCAGTCCCAGACCCTGTCCCTGCTCCACTCTTCCCCCCAGGCTCCATCCCTACTCCACATCCTCCTCCCCCTGTTCCATCGCTGCCCTTCCTCTTCCCTGCTCCTCCCTCCCAGACCTTTTATATGCTGCTGGACAGCTGTTGTATGGCAAGCAGGAGGCACTGGGGGGGTTGGGGGTGAGGAGCAGACTTTCAGACCCACATCCCAGTTTGAGAGCTGCTGGAATAAGGCATCACGTGTAATTATTCCCTCTCATGTCAAAGAGAGAGAGGATGTGTTTATAAATACATTTAAATACATTTGAAAAAACTCCAAAGAAGCGGTTGGAGTTTGATATTTTAGTGAGAATGTATGATTCATGTGGGTGTCTGTGTTAATTAGAGTGAAAAAGTGCTAGACTGACAGTTCTGCAGGCTCACATTATTACGTATCCATAAAACAAGGTAGCTCAGATAATGTGAATTTTCTACACTGTCTCACCAATGTGCTCACCACCCTCATCTGGGTGGGAGAGGGGCTCTTAGAAGAAGCCCAGATTTCATCTCCTTTCACAAGACTGATGGTTCTGATGATGGTTCATTCAGCAAAACACATGCTTAAGGCCTCTTTATTTGAGTTGTAGTCCTTGATACAGGCATTTGTGCATTACAAATTGACATGAAAGAGCACTCACTGCTTTCCTAGTAGCCACCTAGTAGCTGTCTTTCCCCAGCTCAGAGAGGTGACACGATAGAGAGGCAGCATAGGGAAGTTTATGCTGCTTGTGCTGCTATGGGTAGTACCTCCTCAGATGATGAATTTTGATCTTGTCAATCACTGGTTTAATTTGAGCCCATGACACAGACGTAAAAGGCTCTGTATTGCATAGACTGATTCTTTAGCTATCTAACAACCACCATTCATGATCTGACCTTTCTGTTCCAACAGGGATGAGTTAGGTTGTACACTTGGCATGGGGGAGATATAAGCAACTAGTCGAGACTCCAATAAGCAAATGCTCCCCTTCCCGCCCCGGCAGGGGAGCAGGAGCCGGTGCTGGGGGGAGCTGGGTTAAAAGCCGGATCCCCCAGCACCGTCTCCGCACGGGGCAGGAGAGTAGCAGGGACCGGGTGCGAGCCGGGAATCAACTGATTCCCAACTTGCCCCCAGTCTCAGACACTGTGACTCTGCTTTTTAAATGTATTAAGAGCCTGCCAGTTCTTAATGCATTTAAAAATCAGAAGCATGGGGGGAACCCAGTGTGAGCTGGGCCAGCTGATTCCCGGCTTGCACTGGGTCCCCCCTACTGCGCTTTAGCCCATTAAACGTATTAAGATCCTGCACGGTCTTAATATGTTTAAAAGGCTAAAGTGCAGCAGGGGGAACCCAGTGCGGTCCGGGCTCTTAATACATCTAAAGAGCTGGTACGCAGCACGGGGGACCCAGAACGAGCTGGGACAGATGATTGCCGGCTCGCACCGGGTCCCCCCCACTGCATACCAGTCCTTTAAATGTATTAAGAGCCTGCAAGCTCTTAATACCTTTAAAAGGCAGAGATTCAGCGCGGTTAGCTGCTGGGACCGGGAGCCAACTCCGCTGCCGTTTCCCTGCTTATCAGCTAACTGACTAGCTAATTAATTGATTAAACTATATTTAGCATCCCTACTTGGTACAGGTCCCAGTTCTCAGCTCTGCTACTGACAACTACTACATCTGAAATCTTTATTTGTGCACATCAAAGTATAATTGAACAAATATGGTAGGTAATTTTGAGGCAGACAAGAAATGTAGCTCAATGGGAAAACTATGATTTAGAGCTTGGTTATTGACATATATTTTTCCTGGAAATAAATTATTTTATCTGTATATGAGGCAAATTTAAAGCTGATATTTTATATATCAGCAATGGACTGGTTTCTAATTTCCTTATAATTTTTATTGAGGCTTGTGATATTACTGAATTCTTGTATTCTCTGGTTTTCCATGACCCAAGCAACACAAATTCTAACACACACACACAGACACACACACACACACAGACACACACACACACACATATATCAGATTTTTAGTGTTTATCAAGTACTAGGTACACACACACACACACACACACACACACACATATCAGATTTTTAGTGTTTATCAAGTACTAGGTATTGTGAAGATATTTATATTTGTAATAGTCATAAAATAAACACCAAACAAAACATGGGATGACGTATAGTATATATTTATATGTACTTTATTTATAATATAGTATTTACTTCATCAATTTAGAGTGTTTCCATCTTACTACAGTTTTCTAAGCACTCATACTATATAACATTTTAAAAAAATGTAAAAAAAAAAACCCACCACTTAAAAAAAGAAAAGAAAAAGGACTGCAGCTCACTAACATCTTCACTACTTCCCCCCACTTCCTCCTAGCCCTAAGAAGAATCCAGGTCCTTGTAACATGGGTGAAATAACAAACTTGGGGTCTTCCAGGCCAAGAAAGGAGCAAATTCTAGTCAAGAAAGCCATTGACTTATTATGCCCTTTTTCATATATAAAACATTGGCATTTTTAGCACAGCCATTTCAGCTGGTTTAACTGCAGTGGTAAAACATTGATTGAGAAGTAGTTTCTGAGATACTCTGGGTCCAAAGCATGTGTTTCTTATACCACTATGTAATTCCATGCCATAGTGGTGTTTAGGTGTAGATTCATTTAAAAGATATATCTGTATTCTGCTCTAGATGTGACAAAGTATAGATGAAAGTAAAGAAAATAATACACAACCTTTCCTCCGAGTGTGCATGAAAAAATGACTGGCTTCAATAGTGTTCTGAAATGCATCTGCTAAGCCTCCTAGGACCCATGCAAGCTGACTTGGGTCAGGGAGCTTGAGTTAAGGGGATTTTTAACTGTGGCACAGATATTTGGGTGGGAGAGTCCCCAAATTCAGGCTGCAATCCAGCTCCCCAATATCTACAACATAATTAAGCAGTTCCTGAGGCTGAGCCCCATCAGCCCAAGTTATGGGCCAGTCATGGCGCCTGACTGCAGTGTAAACATACCCTTTAAAATATGAATCTGAGAAGCAAATGTCGAGCGAAGTCCATCAGCTGAATGGGCAGATGTCATCTTCATAACTTCTTTTGCAAAACCCCTGGGCTTATCCAGATTCAGCTTTCCTAGTCTTGTCCCCTTGTCTGGGGAAATCACACTCCCATAAGTCCATGGGCTTAGTGCCATTTCCAAGCCCTTTTCTCAGAATGGATGCCGGGATGAATACTCAGGAAAAAAGGTGTCTCCTAATCTTTGGAAAAGCGCTTAAAAGCGAGTCTGAGGCATGGGTGGTTTGGCAGTATTTTTAGGGAGCTGGACACAGGGATGAGCTGTTGATGATTTTTTGCCTGTAGTCCCCATCATGGAATGCTTACTGTTCAATAGTTGGAACATTGTTTTGAGGTGTGCATGTTTACAGTATACACACAGAGATGTTAGATCAAAATGTAAATATTGTTGCTTGAAGGTTGTACTCTCCTTTGTTAGAATTCAGAATAACAAACCAAACCACAAAGCAGGGAGAGAGAGGGAAAGCAGGCAGCTCCCTAAGGCAAACACACACAACTTACCACCCTGTTGGCTGCCTTTTTCAGAATGACAGTCTGCTCGTACGCCTTTCTTGCTAGGGTCACAGAGACTTCCAGCATGCAGACTAGCCTAGTGCACTTAGATCACAGTGCTCAATACAGCACCCATACCTCACCTCATGTAGAGAATGTCCTCCTTTTGATCCTCCAACAAGCGCAAAAGAACCGTAACTGGCAGGGGTAGTCAGTGCGATGCAGGCCATAGAGGATGATTGTATAATATATCTCAAAGTGTACATATGGTGGTCAGAAGAAGTGTGAACCCCCGAAATTTTGTAGACTACAGGCACAGTTGCCAATGGAGAGTAGGATTGCCAACTTGATAATACTTAAAAACCAGACTCCCCAGCAGGAGTGCCGGAACCTGCACCAGCTCTTCTCCCCGAGGTCCCACCCCAGCCCACCTTTTTGCCCCCAAAGCCTCATCCCTCCTCCACCTTTTCCCCCACAGAGCTCCCCACTGCCTCGCCTTCTTCCCCCAAATCCCTGCCTCTTCCCCTGAGTTCCTGCACCATTTATTCCTCTTCCCTCTCCCCTGCATTGCTCATTCTTTTCCCCCTCCAAACTACCCTCATGGTAAGGAGGGACTTGTCTGCAGAGCTGGGGGTGGGACTGCTCTCTCCCAATAAAGATAGGAGGTGGCCCTGGCTGAATAGAAACTGGAGCAGGTGATGATCCAGCACCTCCCTTGCTCACAGTAACTGGACTTTAGGTGCCTGGTCAGTAGATCTGACTGGACACTCTCGGGGGATGATCCCCTTTTTGACCAGATTTTCTGGTAAAAAACTGGGCACCAGGGCACTCTAGATAGGGAGATGACACTTCTCCAGTCAAGCAACATTGACACTGTGATTCTGGGTGACTTTGCATGACCACTTCTACCTTGGGAAGTGAAGCTTACCCAGAGAGACACAGATACAGTTGTACATTTGAGGAGGTGCAAGATGTCATTGCTGTGCACTTGAGGCATTTCAGTGACAGACGTAGTAATTAAAATATCTACCTGTTGCACTTAGCAAAATATGTGAAAGTAAAGGTGAAACCTGTAAAGATCACAGTGGAGTGAGATTTGCCGAATCTCATGCTCACATGAGTCAGGTAAGCTATTAATAATCAGGCCAATATTAGCACAGCCTGGAAATGGCTGGCCATGCTGCCCATATGACACATACTTCCAAATGGAAGGTGATTAGAGAATGGGATTGATCATGTATTTCTATGACTTAGGTGCCACTTGTTGTCATGTTGGTGATGAGTTTCTAATTATGTATTAAATTTGACCTTCGTTATCCTATTAACTTAATTTGTATGGTGAATATTATGATGTATAGAATCGTGGTTATGTTGATGGAGGTTTATCCTCAGTTGTAGATTTTATGTGCTTTTGTGGTGCTGGGATGGATTTGTCATGAATTTAGTCATTTGGGTGTTTTATGGTTTAATGATGCTTTGAATTATCAAGAGGAAGTTTTATGGAGGAGTGATTTGTTGTGTTGATATTCAGAATGGTATGATTGACGCACATAGTACACTGACTTCCCCTTAGCATTTTCTCTATTATAGCCACACAACCATGAAAGGCTTCTTCACTATCAACTCAGAGTAACATATTTATTAAAAACAAGGACAGTTGGATGAATTTTAGAGAGACATATATGTATCCAATTAGGATTTCAGTTTTCCTTTCTTTGGGTACATGAAAGGATAGAAAGCCTCAGGTATGTTTACGAGGAAATAGGAGAGTGGGGGCAATCCTATTTGCTGTATTGTCCTAAGTAAAGGTGGTGTTTTGGTGGTGCAGGCACCCGCACAGAAGCTGGTTGCTATGTTACCTGTGCTGATCTTTTCTTGATGCCACAGATACTCATTATAAATTATTCTTTGGGCTATGTGTCCTCTGTTCCTCATTTCCCCCTCATACTAAAAACAGTTCATCATGGCTTCCTGAATCTGCCCTGCCTTTCAAAATGGTCCTTTCTTTCTTCTACGTGAACTGACACATCATCAGCATTCCTTTCCCTCTCCCTCTTTTATGTCCAGGTATAGCTATACCTCATTTCCCTTTTCCTGGGATCAGTATTGTCAGATGTCCCCACCTTTTGAGTCTCATCCACCTGCTCTCAGCACTGCCTCTGTAATGGCCATTAATATGAAAAATAGCAATTTAACAACCATGGGAGAGATTAAAAAAGGGTATAATGGCGTTAGAAGCAGAGTCCTGTTGAAAATTGCTAGGAGTCATGTACCTCTAAATCATTTAGGTGCTTTGAAAATCTGCCCTGGAACTCATTCATGCCTTAGAATGCTTAAGGATACAATAAAAGTAAAAATCATAATTCAATTTCAGTTCTAGTATTTTTATTTTCCCAGGGACTAGAAATAGTAAGTAGGTGTAATTGTGATAAGACTTAAAACGTATATTAAAACAATATGGGAGCTTCTTAAATTATAGGGAGAAGGGGAGCTATAAATGTGAGGGGGACACTTGTGGTGGTCAGTACAAGTGGACTCATAAAGGTTATTTATTGGAGGCCAACAGGAGCATCAAACAACTTGGTGCAGAAGGTCCCAGCAAAGGTGGAAAGGGAGTTACCAAAAACATGAGGGAAAAGGCTGATTAAAATTGCATTAGGTTTGTTCACACAGATGTCAGAGGACCAAATAAGGTTCTGCTGTGCCTTCTAGGGAAGCAGGTCAGAGAAATTTGTATTGCCCCAAAAGGTGATTGTAAGGCTCGACTATTGGTTTTATAAATGGTTTTCAGGCATTACTGCTGGCGATTTGGGGAAATAATGGGTATGATTACTTGGTATTTATGCAAAGTTTCTAAAGATGTTTGATTTCTAATTGTGGAGTTTCCTCTTGGAGTAGACCACCATCTTATTAGCTACATAGCTTCTGATGCTCAGAGGTTTAGTGGGCCACAGCAACAGGAGTGGCTGGATTTTTTTTTTATGAGGTTAATTTAACACTTTCCATAACATGTGTTCTCTGTGCACTGCACAGTCAGGTAACCAACAGATAACCAAGTATTACATAAAATGCCCTTTCATGAAGTGGGTTACGTTTGGATTATAGCAATTTTGAAACAGTAGGTAAAAAAATAATAACAAAGCTTAATATAGGCAGAACAATTGAGGGTTCCTCCTGTTGTGTTTTCCCTTTAGGAGCTGGAAGACGGTCAGCTTTATAAACTAGCATGCTGGGCAAAATGTATGTTACTGGATCAATACATTGCATTAGCAGGGCTCTGGTGAGAGAGCTTTTGGAAATGTCATGGTTTAATTGCCATCTAAACACACATGTGTATGTGTGGCCTAAGAAGTTGCCAGCTGAGGAGTGATTTGTCTCAATATAGACTAAGATAGGACCAAAAACTTGGTTAGTCTATTACATAATGGGTGTTTTGTGATTTTACCATGTTTTAGTTAATAAATAGTAGGTGAAAGCCTAATTTTAGTCATTTACCGATGAGGCTTAAACCATTAACTATCATCAATAAAAGCTTTATTTTAAATGTTGTGAGTTCAGAGCTATTTATTTCTTAAGGTAAAATGAACACATGAATTAGGGCAGTCAATTAATCTCAGTTAACGCACACAGTTAACTCAAAAATTAATCAGTCACACTGTTAATAGAATACCAATTGCAATTTACTAAATATTTAATGTTTTTCTACATTTTCAATTTATATTTGATTACAAATATTTGCACAGTAAAAATAAAATAGTATTTTTCAATTGATCTCATACAAGTACTGTAGTGCAATCTCTTTATCATGCATGTGCATCTTACAAAGGGAGATATTTTTGTTGTTACATAACTGCATTCAAAACCAATGTAAAACTTTAGTCTGGACAGATCCGTTCAGCCAATCACTAAACAAACAAGAAAAAGCTCTCTGGAACTAGGTGGAACACCTATCTATTTGTCAGATTGTCTCGTCTCTGTTAATAAAGCTTTCAAAACATTGATATTCACAGGTATATTCGTTTATGTAAATGATGTACTAGTATATGAAATGAGTTGACAAGATACAACTTGTGTTAACATATATTCTTAACAATTTAGTTATTCAAATCTGTATAGAGATTAGAGTATTCACTGTTTATTATTTTATTTACCTTGAATAGGGGCTTTGCAAGCGTTTTCATAAACTGATGATTGAAAGGTAGATTTCACTTTCATTACAGCTTCCCTATGTAAATCTTCCTCCGCTGTAATCTTCCTGAAACAAATAACAAAACAATAACAATGAGCAGCAAATCCAAATACCAAGTCATTGTGTGTCCTCCAGCCACACTCATTTTGTTTTTCTTCTGTGATAGAAAAGCAAAGCATAAACCCCATCCACCATCACTGTAGTAACACTGTTATAAGCTGTAGCAGCGTACTTAGGTTCATTGCTGTTTTGCTAGTCATACTCCATATTAATCACCAGATTCTCAAGGCTCGACACAGTAAGTTTATACAGTGTTTTTAAAAAAATCAAGCACTGTGCCTGGCTCAATTGCTTATCTTTTTTGTACTCTTGGATTTCGATAAATGAACTTCAGCATTTGCCATGACTCCCATTCCCTCCGCCCCCAAAAAACACAGTCGCTAATGACTCCTTAGCTCTGTTTTTTTCTTATTACTGAAATCACCGCTGAGATTATGAACTGGAATTTGTATATACCATGTTGCTATTTCAGGGAATTAGATGGCATTGCCAGGCAACTGTTAACTGAAGATATTGTTTTGTGATTAATGACCACAGCCTCCATTCTGGAGTGAAAGAAATCTGTGTTTTTTCAAGGCTACCTAAGGCATCCTGCTCTTGAGAGTAGATTAATTTAAATTGCTTTGATTGCAATGTTTATTTTAATCTGTTTTATTTTTAAAGAAAAACTCACTTTCACAAGATAAGACACAAAAATCTGATGTACAAGCAGCTGCCACTGTTTTGTTAACTAAAACATTTCTAAGTTAGTAAAGAGTTAACTTAGATAAACTACATTTATTAAGCATCTTCATTTTGCTGGCGTGGGAATATTTTATATTCTAGTTCAGTGAACATTTTACATATTCATCAAAATGTGTAAATTGTATTGTTTTCATCAGAGTTGAATTAAAGTAATAAATCCAGCATGATCAAAATTGTGTTTGCTTGTTAAAAATAAAGATATATCCAACTTGTTGATGCATAATCAAACTGATCTAGGAGTGTCAAAGCATATTTCACATGATAAATGACTGACTAAATAAAAAGGATAGAATTTAAGTAATTTTGATACTTCATTGGAAAGACTCTTAGAATGATTCAGGTCATTAAGTTGTGGTTGGGATGGATGACAATTAGGAAGTGTTGATGTAGCAGCAATAGTCACTTCTTCAGGAGCAGGCTTAGGAAGGCCATTTGTTTCGTCTTAAATTGGACAATCCTGTTTTTCAATGGTTCCCTTCTCAAAACGGAGACAAAACCAGATGAGGCTTTGTCTGGTATTATGCAGGTGGAGGATGGCTCAGGTCATTCTCATGAGTATCAGAATGTTCAAGTAAGCTATATTCCTTGATTTGTACTTTGTACTGAAGCTGTGGGCACAAAAATGAGACGGAGCATATACTTGCCACTTGCAGTTTAACTGTAGCTGCCTCTGCAGTGTTTCTTGATGTTTCTTCCAAGTTTACTTTGTATAAATTTTAATATATATGTCTCTCTCTTTTAATTTGTCCATGGCAGTTTTCTGTATCCTCAGAATGTCTCCTACCATTCTCGTTAGTCCTATGTTTAGGGTGTGTGATTATTTTATGTATTTTATCATGATTTTCCATCAGGATTTAGTGGTGGTTGAACCGATAACATGAAGATTCAGTTCAGATAAATTTCTAAAGAATTTCTCTGATCACTTTCCCTTCCAGGTCCTTTAAAAAAAAAAAAAAAAAAAACCACACCACACCTTCCGGAGGCATACTTCCTCACCTCTGAAGACCACATCCTTCTGCAGCAGATTCTAGTTCAAATCCTAGGTCATCTTACACATGCTACATCCTTATCCCATGGCAGCAGTTAAACCCAGTAACTCTGCTGAGTCATGCAACTACATTTCCATTAAACCTGAGCCTTTTTGGTACTTATACCTTAGGAAGCGCTTCTGCACCCACTAAGATAGGAAGTCTCGGAGCACAGAGACTAATGAATGCCATCATAGTTGCAGGATGCTGTGTTGGGGGTCTCACTGTTATCTTGCTGCATTCTGCACTGAAAATTTTATGTTTATAAGAAGCACATGGGAACTTTTTCAGGGGGAAAAGGCAATACACCAGGTTTATTGAAAATACAGCATGTGCATTCTTGGGATGTTAAAATGCCTGTAATTGAGTAACCATGTAATTGTGCATATCAGAGGCAGCAGTGTGGGGTGGCAGGCAGCTCCCCGAGAGCCGGTGTGCACCGGAGTCAGCTTTAAGCTGGCTCCCTGCATGTAGCAGCTCCTGCCTGCTGCCCTGTACTGCTGCCTCTGTATCAGACAGCAGCGCAAGGCAGCAAGTGGCTCCGAGTCGCATGTGGCTGTATAGGGTAAACCGATAAGCATAAGCTTATCAGTTACCTGTTTAAAGGAGACACACACACACACCCCTCGCACACACACGCACACACACACACCCCTCGTGACAGTTTAGTGGCCAATTAGGTGGGGCACAAGGAAGGAGCCGGCTTCTGTCAGCTGTGGTCTGATGCTCCAAAGTCTTCACAGAACTAACCCAAAGCTTCATAACTGCACATCCCACTTTCATAGTTGTAGATCCCAACTTTAGTCTATGGGTGTTTGCAGTGTCATACTGAAGTCATCTAATTGTTTTACCTCAAGGCTGCTTCCATTGTCATGCTCCATCAGTACTTTTGAATGTCCTTGGAGTGACTGCATCTCATTTATCTGATTCACACATCTCGCTTACAGGTGCATGCCCTTGCTTTACAGTAGCCAATTGTGCCTCTCTTTGGACATCCTGAATTTGACTGACACCTGAGTTCACACCTTCTTGCTAACCATTCTGACCATCTGGTGCTGGAGTCCTCTGTCTCTTGTGTTCCCACATTTACACATTCCCAACTTACACAAAGGACAGTTCATTTCAGAGAAAGCTATTTCTCTTACAAAAGAACAGGCAGGATTTCTTACAGACTTAGAGAGTTAAAAAAAAAACAATTTTAAACAATGTCTTACTAACTGACAATGTCTAATGCAGAATACTAGGGGGCTGTGCCCGCTGCTCACTCTGCTCGCCAACCCTCCCCGGCAGCTTTCATGGCCTGAGAGGGTGGTGATGTCATTCTGTCACCCAGCAGGAAAAACTTTTTTAAATAGAGATTTCAGTACCTAGCAACTGCTATAAAGCAAAGCTATACACATGTATATAACTACATGAAACGAAGCTATACAATGAAGCCTATATAACTACTACTATGTGACAGGCCTACACCACTGCTCAGCTGCTACTAACAGTGGATTGGGTAATGAGACATCATGGGAGGCAGTATGGTTTAGAGCAGGGCTGGGGAGCCTCAGGCCTTGGGGCTGGACGTAGCCCCCGGGCCTGTCTGGATCTGGCCCATGGGGCTCAGGGCTCTTTCCAGCATTGGGGAGCCCATGCTGGCGCTCCAGCTCCTTCGCTATCCTCCCACGGGGCTGTAGCGCACACAATCTACTAGCCTGGGCCCTTCTAGGCTCTGGTGTGCGAGGGGAATGTGGGGAGTGTATTTCTCCTTCTCAGTCAGTGAGGGGAATTTTTGTTGTTGTTTTTGCTTCTCACTTGTGTGCAGCCCCGACTGATTTTTCTGTGGGTCAGCGGCCCCCAACCCAATAAAGGTCCCCAAAGCTAGTCTAGGGAACAGAACACTGGATAGGGACTTGGAATGCCTGGGCTCTGCTCCTGGCTCTGCCATGGCTTGCTCTCTGGCCTTGGGTAAGCCACTTCACCTGTCTGTCCAACACTGTCTCCATCTCTAAAATGGGAATGACGAAACAGACCACTCTGTAAGGTACTTTGAGATTTACTGATGAAGAAGGCCAAATAAACGCTAGGTGTGTGTTTGTTTGTTCATTGTCTGTTGGGAGCGGATATGAGAATAGGTTGCCTGGGAGAAGTGAGCTGGGGAGGGATTTTTGTGAACACTTTCCAACTCTTAGCAAAGTTTACATTGGGAAACAAGTTACAGTAGTCCCAGTTTGTTTAATCCCTGTCAGAAGAGAGTAACTACTTTCAGTAATATTAAACAGTCTGTTAGAAACAACATCACTGAATTCATCTTTCACTTTGTGAGAATGTTTCATTCTTGTTTGTGCCTATAGATGGTAGTATTTATTGACAATTAAATTCCAAAGTACCCAGGCAATACTAAAGTGAAAGTTCTGATAGAAGTGTTAATTTTGCTATGTTAGACATACGTATTATTTTTCAGGCTGCATCTGGTTAAATGTGCCACTTAATATAGTTTACTATTTCTGCTGTACCACATAGACATAAATATGCAAGATAAGCAGCAAATCAAATTAATGTTACTGCTTAAAATTTAACTTTTGCTTTTTATGTTTTTTTAAATTATTCAACTTCAGTGTTACAGTGTTTGCATTTTTAAATTTACTTTCAGATTCACTTAATTATCTTTCTGTAAGATTTTTATCTGTGGACTTTTATGATTAAACTATACATTTAGTGTCTTAAGTTTTATTTTACAGATGTATAGTTTTTGCTTCTACTTGAGGACATGATTATGTCATGATCAGTACTGCACTGATATCAGTTGTCTATCAATTACACAACTCTGGTTCCTGTTGTACTTAATACAGTGATCCAATAATAATGTTAATGTTGCTCTACCTGTCAACTAATTAAAGGTTTAAAAGTATTAATCCCACTGGTGTTCATTATCCTTGCTTCCAGTAATCTCTACTGTAATCTCTACTGACATGCAGCCTTGATCTAACCACATTGATACACATTTCTAGAAAACGGAGGGAAAAATTGAATTGTACGACCTGAGCAACAATTTTGTTTGGAGAAGCATATGATAATTTAATGGTAAAACAAGTATTTTTGCCAAATTTCCAAGATCCTCATAGCTCTGACCAAACAAATTTTTGGTCATAAAATTCACAAAAGCAGCCAATTGAATCAGCTCAGAAGCCTAGCTGTGGTGTCTATCAAGAAAAAATATACTCTTTGCTCATGGCAGAACATTAGCACTTACCTAGAAAAATATTGCATAACCACAGTGATATAGTGTATAATGGGTTAAACGTGTTTTGAGAGTCCTGCAATGTTCATCATTCAGATGCAAACGTAGAAAGAGGGTACTTGACTCTGCAGAGCTGAAAGCTGCAATTAAAAATTAACTACAAACAAAAACTAACAACAACAACAAAAAACCCAAAGCAGCCCTTTACTGCTCCTTTTTAGTGAAAAGAGGGGTGGGTGAATCATACTCTTTGTATTACAAACTAGAAAACATCCCCAGCGTTGCCTGGTTCCTTCAGGGCAGGGAACTGATGGTGTGGGAGGTGCAGGAGTCAGGGTAGGGTCATAGGGATGTGGGAAGGGGCCAGGGCAGGAGGCTGGGGACATGAAGGTTACAGAAGCCTGGGGGTTGAGGAGGGGCTCAGGACAAAGGGGCTGGGAAGAGTGCGAGAGTGAGGGTTGGAAAGGGGGGTGGAGTAGAGGCTTAGGGCAGGGGGTATTATTTGGTGGGGCCTTCTCTCCGCCTTGCCCTGGCTGGTGGGGCCTTCTTTCCCCCTTTTCCTCCCCCGCTGGCTGGCAGGAGCCTTTTCTCTCTCTGTCTCCTGCCCTGGCCGGATGGTGGGCCCTCTTCCCCCGCTCCAGCACTGCAGCCAGGGGCTGGGGAGGCAAGGGTTCAGGGCGGGGGGCTACTTACCTGATCTGGTGGGAGGCAAGATGGCGAGCCCCAGCCCCAGCTAACGACTCTCTTGGTAGTGTGGTTGCCCTCAGTGGTCACTCTGCAGTATAATAGCTCTCCCCTGTGCTCACTGCCACCAGTGGCCACTCTCAGTATCGCGGCCCTTCTCTCTGTGCTCCCTCCCTTTCCCTGTTACAGAAAGTAGTCTCATTCCCGCTTCTCATTTTCCTGGCACAATCAAACCCTGAGCTTGCTTTAAATTAGGAGAAGAAGAAGCTGCATACAAAATTTGGCGGCCCTAGCTTTCACCCTTTAGGAGTTCTTGAACAAACAGACTGATGGACAGACAGATGCACTTTTCTAAACTATATAGATAGATGTCCACTCTCAAACTGGCATCTTTTTTTCTGATGGATCTGGAACAGATCTGAGGTAGGATTTTATGTTTTCTTCCCTGAGTATCAACCTCCCTTCCAACTCCATTTGAGTGGTTAAGAGAATTAGAATTCAGATTTTAACATCCCGGTTAGATGTCACAATTCAATTCCTATGAATATTGCCAAAGTCCTCCAGGATAAAATGGAAATCAGGACCTGATATTTCTGTTTTTGTTAGTTTTATTTAAGCGGGTTATGAACATTAAATCCTGTCTCTCCTTCAGTCAATGACAAAACTCGTTAATTTAAATAGGACCAAGATTTCATGTGGGGACTTCAAATGCTATCTTCAATAAATCTTGCAGGATCATTAAGGGCACCAGCCAGTTTATCCCATTTAAAAATAAGTTACAATTAAAATAAGTTACAATTAAATTTTATCACAGACATGCTACGCATATACTTACTGTCTCATAAAAATGAATTAATGGCTCTAGTCTGTGCAGCTTAACTACCAGCTCTTGTTTCTTGAAAATTCTTGTCTTTTTCAATTTCTGTTTCTCCAGAGACTAACATGGGCAAAGACAGACAAAGGCTGCATAGGATTTTCTTTTTTGTTCTGTGGTGGTGGACCATGGCTAAGCATGGCAGAGGAGTTAGTTAAGATGTGGTCTTAAAGATAGACAATATATAGGAAAGGATGGAGACGGCTTAGAAGGGAACAGTGGAGTGGACTGGAAAGAAAAAGGGAAGATGCTATTCAGCACACACACTCAGCTTGCTATATTACCCCCACACTTTTGCCACAGAAGATCTGCCATCGCTTCTGGGCGTAGGAGACCCTATCTGGGAATATTTAGAAAAAAATTGTTCCCTGGGTAAAAAAGGAAAATGTGCCAAGTGTAAGCAGTGCAAGATGATGATTCAGGCCCTAGCTGCAAGAACGTAACATCATAAGGAAAACTGCTTATTGGGAGAAAATCATGTGGATGAAGATGTGGATATGGTTGAAGAACAGTGTGGATCAATTTTGCAATGCATCATTTTTCAAGATTCTGTCTTTGCCTTTTAGTATAAGTGTGACTTCACAAGCTGTTTGCCATGTTGGATGCTGCTGCACCCACTAATTTTGCCCTGTGGGTACTCCACTGGAGCACTCCGAGTCAGTGCCTATGTTCTAGTGATGTTACATATTGTGTAATTAAATAGTTGTGTAACCACATGAAATTTTAGCGGTTACATGAATATTCATAGTCCCAGGGGTGGGGTCAGCAGCCAGTGCGCTCTAACCCCACTCCCAGGGGAGCCCCCTGCCAACCCGCGCTGCTACCTCTCCGTGGAGCTGGTGCTGAGGAGAGCCAGCTTAAAAGTACCTGCTTCTGCCTGCCTCCCCTCGCTGCCTCTGTAAGAGGCAACGTGTGTGTGTGCGTGTGCGTGCGCACGCGCACACAATTGATAGGCTTAACCAATAAGCCTAGGCTTACCGGTTAACCGTTTACTTGACTATACGCTAACATTCCTCCTATGATCCAAAACACACTGAGTAATATCTGATTTCTTCATCAACTGGTAATCAACAAACTCTTCCAGCTCATTATCTCAGATGGAGAGAGATTGAACATGTTCTGGTATCAGCCAACAAAGTACTCAGCCTGGTCAGAAGTGCAGTTTTCTCTAATTCACAAAAACTGCCATCTTTAACATCTCATTCTTCAAAGGTAGCATCTCACATGGATACTTGGCTATGCTAGTATATGCCCTGGCGGCACAAAAGAACTTCCATTTTGCAACGGGAGGAATATCCTCTTGTGACTCCAACTTTCCATACACATTATTTTGGGACCAGACTGATAACACTGTTTGTCATCTTGTTCAGCACCTGAGTAAAAACATTTTAAATCTTTACTGAAAATGAGTGACATAAGCTTAGGAATGTGTGTGAGACTGAGATAGTATGCTAATGAATGAGTCTCCCATCCAGTGGAACTTGACATGTCTGGGTCTTGTCTTGTTTCCTTTGAAGTCTATGGCAGTTTCCCTCCTCCACTAACTGAAATCAAAGTGAGTCTTTCATTGACATCTATAGACTTCAGATAAAGTTCCATATAGGCTGTGCCAAGCTTTGTTAGATTAAAATTTAATTAAAAAACATAAACAGCTTTTAATGTTTCTTAAATTAGTTAAAACTCCCTTATGTGTTGGATAATTAAGAAAAAAAAATGATCAAAACATATTTTGTCTTTAAAGCTAACAATTATTAAACAAAGGACTTAATTATATGTATGTTAGTAAATTGAACTGGTTGCTTGTGGTCATTATACTCTTCAGGATTTTAGAACTATTAGATCTCATCCTTGCTTGCCTGAATTTTTTTTTTTTTTTTATAGATTAAAAGGGGAAAAAAAAGTTGTTGTTTTTTTCAGCTCCCAATTAGAGCTTTGAATTTAACTAGTTATTGAGTGAGCTGAGTTAAACTGAAATAAAAGAAAACATTCTCTCTACATTTGCAGAGGAGGACACCGATATCAAAAGCTGATTTAGCATTTCAACAAACCCGGTTTGCAAATGCTTAATCAGTGACTTCTGGTACCTCAATGGTTTGTTTCTTCAAAGCTTGGTTGCAAAGAGGAGCTGTTTAATATTATTTTTTAAATTATTCTAATAGACTATATTAAGTTTTGGCCTTAATAAGGTTGTGATAATTTCAAATTTAATTTTAAATAGGTTCATTTAAAAATCCATAGTTTATTCAATTGAAATATTCATGGTTTGATTTTTTTTAAATCTATTTCTGTCCATATTGGATCCTTAAGAAAAGCTAAGTAAAACTGACCTTTTCTCTTCAATCTCTCATAATTGTAATGAAAATTTGATTTAATAAATAGTGAATAATGTTTAGTTGAATCCAGTACTACTCAATTTCATTTATAAAGTGTCATTCTTGTTACTTGTTCACAATGCACAGCAATTAAAATAATGGAATTTTTGAGCATGCTGGGCGGTAGTCCATTTTGTAGGCTATTATGAGACTAGGCAACATTTCTAGTGGCTCTGTGTGCCAAGTTATAAACATCATAGTGCACATTATTTTAATTAGCTATTTTTAAATGTTCATATTTTGGCTTCCTGTCCTAGACCCTAGCTATAATTAAACTCTGCATTTTATTAAACATTACTGATAGGTATCCTGATAAATAGATTTCCATTTGTGAATAGGTATACTATGACATGTGCACTTACTTATAAATCCAGAGGGAAGACTTGTGCTGAGAATATTGGAATTACATGATTAAACATTCTGCTCTACCAATTGCTATTGAGGTTGCATCCTCATTCTTAGTTGTGTTCCTTTGTGCATATGCCTTATAATATAGAGTTTAATTATGTGATCTTCTACTATTTAAAAAAATAAAATATATTATCTGTTTTTCTGCCACTGTAACTTTAAGTGCAGCATTTTGGTATACTTTTGTATTTTTGAATAGTGAGAACTGCAGTTTCTGTTAACAGTTGCATTAGAAGAAAGCGGAGCTGGATGATACCATCTCTCACCTTCTGTTCTTTGCTGTTCTCCATTTAGATATTTCTTTAGAGAGAGATGCAGGGAGAGAAAGAGGTGAGATAACCCAGAGACTAATTTAAGGGTACTTATGATGTTTTTTCAGTCGGGTATATTGAGTGCTGTGGGTTGATCTTTCTTCTTTGGTATCATGATGCTTTCATGCCTTAATGTACTCTGTAACTTCTGTGAATGTGTCTGAGAGGAACTGTAAGTTCATGATCCCCATAGTTATAATACTTTGCATTTCTGTTAAGATTTTAAAATCTCAAAGTTTTATAAATGTCAAGTTGGGCTCACAATACATGAGGGAGGGACTGGGGAGGATATACAATTATCCCTATTTACAAATGGGGAAATTGAGCTCCAAATACCTTATGGAACTTACCCAAACCACTCAAGAACTAAGAGAGCAGGGAAGAGAACACACATCTCTTGGCTCCTTTTCTGTGCTTTTGAAACAAACTAGGTTTGTTCCTACATTTTAAAACCGATTTCTCACTGTTAAGATTCTCCCCCGCCCCACTGCAGTTTTCTTGGATTTTCCATTTGCTAAAGCTCTGCTGTCGATGGAACTGAAGCCAATGGGGTTAAACTCATTATCGTTTTATTTTTAACTTTTCTAGTTTTCCTGTGATGTGAAGTGGATCTCAAAACATTTGCCTCTTTTCCTCTACCTTTCCCACAGGAGCTGGAGTAAGAGAATAGCAGTAGACAAAACAGTATGTTGGACAATAGGATTTTTAGCTTCTTTGTTATTCCACATTGTCACTCTTGCATTGTAGAGTGCACACGACACGCATTGAAACTGTGTTGGATGGATAATTATTAAAGGCACTAGGATTTTTTTTCTGAACATCTTTCCTCCTTCGATCTATGACTTTTGTGTTTTGTATTTTTTTTTTTTTTTTGTCTGCTGGACTGTGGACTGCAGCATTGAAGGAGCTTCCTTTTCAATCATCCTTCTTTTGTACTAGGACTTGCATTACAGTATTAGAGGACCTCCCACATTATAGAGGGGTTTTTTTTTTCCCCAATAAAACAGCAGCAGTTCCCCAAGGTTGGCCCCAGTGGGCCACTGTTACTGTATTTGTTTGCATCTCCACAGGTATGGGTGATTGCAGCTCCCTTTCGCCATGGATCGCTGTTCTTGATCAACGGAAGCTACAGGAAGCTGCGTAGACTGGGACATGGCTTCCTGTAGCTTCCGTTGGCCGGGAACAGTGATTCACAGCCACAGGAGCTGCAAGCACCCATAACTGCGGAGGCACAAGTAAATATAGGGCTGGCCCATCTGGGGCTAATCCTGTGGAACTGGATCCGGCCCGCAGGCTGGTACTTGCCCACCCTTGCCTAAAGAGAAGCATTAAGGAACTCTATTATTACCTTGGCGCCTAAGTCAAGTCAACAGCTACCACTTCATAAGTGCTGATGTTCATATAATGAGGATGTTTATCATTAGAGAAAGTCTGCTTTTTATTTACAATTTTTTGCACAATCCTGAAAGCATTCTGTGTAGAATGCACTTATTGAAGGTACAACCCAGAAATCACCTTAGTAAAATCATTAGTGTATTACAATACCTTTTATTAGTGTTAATGAAGAAAAAGAAACTGATATTTTTATGAAAGAAGAACTGAGATAGTTAGGTCAGCTGCATGAAATGTATATTTATATTTTTTTATAAAAATTCCAGTAGTCATCTTCCATGCATATTATACCTCAAAAAGAAGGGAAACATTCTCGTAAAGCTCAGGATGGGAAAATTTAACAGCTGAGTCTTCTAATGAAAAGTAATCTGAAGAAGTGGGTTGTGCCCGCAAAAGCTCATGATACCGTCTACATATTTTGTTAGTCTTTAAAGTACTACCAGACTATTTGTTGTTTTTTAAGTTTTGTCTAGGTTTGTCTGCATGGGGCTTGCCCCTGCCCCTGCCTCTTTTTAGTTTTAAAAGACCAGCTTTCCAAACAGGGAGAGGGGGGCGAAAATCAGCAATTATCTGACTTTTCTCATCCATTTGTCCTAAGGAGCATTTCTAGGACTGTTAATGAGTACTTTTGTGGAAAAACTTAAAAAACAACAAACAGTCTAGTAGCACTTTAAGGACTAACAAAACACGTAGATGGTATCATGAGCTTTCGTGGGCACAGCCCAATTCTTCAGATGACTGGAGTATTAAAAGTCCAGATCCAAGAATAAATCAGGGAGGAGGGGAGAGGAGAGAAAAAAATAGTGAATTAATCAGTGTTTCTCAACCAGTGGTACAAGTACCCTTAGGGGTACTCAAGAGAAGTCTGGGGGGTATGTCAACACAACTGAAATTTGGAGAAAACTGAATTTTTGTTTTAACTTTTACAGTGCTTTATTATTTTTGTACTTTTTATACCCAAAAATTTCATTGTCCACCCGGCTACAATTAAGTTTTTTAAACAAATGTGTTGCAATGGTGGTAAAAAAAATTTGTGTCAGAAAATTGTAGGTACTGGGGGTACTTTTACATATTTTTAAAAAAGGGGGGTACATATATATATTTTTAAAGGGGGTACTTTATAAAGAAAGGTTGAAAAACGGAATAAGATTGTTCAAGTTACAAGAATAATTTGCACCTCTATAAGTACCCGTTGTTTGGTTGAGTCATTAGGATGTGGAAGGTAGTGTGCAAGCCAGCCCATATCTTTATTCATTCCTCTCTGATTGGAATCAACATGGTGACTTAGAGATCCATTAATGAGTGCCCATCATGCCAGTTTCATGATTTTTTTTAAAAACTTACTTGTGAGGTGAAGAAATGCACTGACAGTATAGCATGGTTCATACAATGGAAGGAATCTGAACAAGAAATGTCCTTATTTATGACAGAGGGGGCTGTGTTTTAATTGGTTTCTATTACTCTCCTTCCATGATCCCCCCCCCTCCCCATGCAGAATGCTGTTACTATTCTTTGTTTTGGTAAGTGGTTCTTTAACCAAGAAGAGGCTGGGTAGGGGATGTTTCAGCAGTTAAATTACAGAAAGTTTTCTCTTTCCCTCACATTTTCACAAAAATGTCCAAATAAAAATACATTTGGGCTATTTGTTTAGCAAGCAATATTCCAAAACTCAGTCTTGCCATTGACCTGGCTGCATTTAAATCAATACCCTACATTTAGATTAGTGCACAAGTATAAATATATATGTGATGGACCTACTGATGGGCTGATGCATTAAAAAGAGAGGAGGAGGAAAAAAGTGATAGTACAAGTTGAACCTTTCTCTAGTCCGGCTCCCTTGGGACCTGATCAGTTCCGAACCAGAGAATTTTCCAGACCACAGGGGATCAGTATGGTCTAGCAGCATTACCAACACTTCCATTGCTTAGTGGGCTGTTAGAGGACATTTAGTGGTAAATTAGAGCTAAATAACAGCACAGAACACTGAGAGCCAGGACTGATGGCTGTAAACAAACTTTATGGGACCAAGGGAAACTTGGCCACACCCATGATAAGCTGACATCTGGCTAACTGAAATCATGCTGCACCACGGATGTTTCCAGACCTGAGAGTTCTGGACTAGAGAGATTCAACCTGTAGTAGAAGAATGACAATTTATTCTTTCTTGAATATCCTGTTGTATCAATTAAATTAAAGGACAATAATAGATGGAAGGAGAAGAATGCTCTGTGGTCCTCTCTATTGGTGTTTTGTAAATTGATTCTAGGCACATTCATTAGGCATTACAAACACTCAAAATTTTTAACAGTGCTTATTTATAACAGTGAAATGCTGCTTCATCTTTGATGTTCTCCCATGAAGTTGGTTCAGGGGTTGTGTAGCTGGTTTGCTTATTCAAGAAGCTTCATTTTATTTAAATTTTCATCTAAACATTTGCTCTATTTTTTCATCTCCGTCTAGGGGAGAGAAATCGGAGGAGACGATGTCAGGTGGCTTTCAGTTACATGCCCCAGAATGAAGATGAACTGGAGTTAAAAGTTGGTGACATCATTGAAGTGGTGGGAGAAGTAAGTCACTCTTATGTACTATGTAGGCACATAGTTTTCATTTGCTTTGTACACACCTTTCAGAACCATTCAAAAGAGAAGTTTTTACTGTTCTTTGTGTTATGTCAGTTTAGATTTTTTTTTTTTTTTTGCCTCTTATGATTTTGTTGTCATTTGATCTGCTTCAGAGCTTTGCCTGCAGGAATACGTGCATACTCCACACCAAGTGGCATTTGAACACAGATCAGTTTGTAAGATTGGGCACCAGTTACAAAACTTCAAATGCTTAGAACCTGCAAGTGGTTCTGCATATACAGATGTGGTGCTGAACCGAATCCGTAGTGTTCAGTCCATACTCTTTCTAAGGCAGGGGTGGGCAAAAGGGCGTCCGCGGGCCGGATCCGGCCTGCCAAGCGGGTTGATCCAGCCCATGAATGCCCTGCCACCCTCCCGTCCCCAGGCCAATCAGGGTTTGTGGGCTAGGAAGCACAGAAGTGTCCTGACCCCACCCCTTCTGCTTGAGGTCCTACTCCTTCTGGGGTGGCCAGGGGGCCATTTCAGAAATTTCTGAAGTAGCCTCCCTGTCTAAAATTATTGCCTGCCCTTGTTCTAAGGCAGGGGTGGACAAAAGGGCCTCCACTGGATGGATCTGGGCCTTCGCGGGCCAGATCCGGCCCACCATGCGGGTTGGTCGGGCCCACAGTGGCCCTGACGTTACCCCACCCCTCGGCCAATCAGGGCCTGGGGAGGAAGGGGGAAGTACGCAAAGTCTCCTCCTGCCTTGCAAGGGGTTTGACACTTAAGTCAACTGCCAGCTGCTGCTTAGCTGGCGGTTGACTCTAAGTGCGGCACTCCCTGGCAGGGTGGGGGCAGGGAATGAGAAATTTCACATGCTCTCCCTACCCCAAAGACCCTGAGTGACCTGGGGGCAGGGAGGGAGCGTGCAAAGTCTTCTCCCAGCACCAGGTGCATGGGCACCTAGAGGGAACCACCAGCTGTTCAGAACAGCTGGCGGTTCTCTGGGGGTGGGGGTGGGGGGGTGACAGAGTCTTTGCATGATCCTCCACCCCCAGACCAATCAGGTTATGCGGGTGGGGAAGCAGGAAGTGTCTTGGCCCTGCCCCTTCCACCTGAGGCCCCGCGTGGTGGCCCGGGGCCACTTCAAAAATTTCTAAAGTGGCCTCTGGTCAAAAATTATTGCCAACCCCTTTTCTAAGGACTTGGTCTTGCTCTATTTAAGTTGCTAAAAGTTATGTTCTTGGTTAAATATCAGGACTGGGTCCTAAAATACTACCTTAGAATCTTTAGAATGAATCAGGATATGCTCAAAGTCATTTAATTTTATTTTATTTGAAGTGATTTATCTAAGGATTTAGTTTGATGAAAAGACCAATAAAACCTAGGTTTTCTGCTGCCATGATTTATTTCTAGGGATATTTTTTCAATGACTGAGCAGCTAACAAATCAGCCTTTGTTATTCTGCTGAGGATATGGCCAGATTTACTTTTCTTTTCTCTGTCACTTAAATGGCCAACAATTTATTTATTTAAAAAAAAATCTGTTGCAGTCTAGTCAGATCTCTGTTGCCTGTAAAAAGACTAAACTTGACATATCCAAATGTGAGGGGCTTAGTAATCACGTTTCTTCTTTAACCTGAAAGCACGTTGTCCTTTCTAGTACCAGACACCTCATGTCACCTAACTAACCTTATTCTGGCTGTGAGCAGAATTGTAATGTAGCATTGAAGCATGTGAAGATTATAGGATATTGGCTAGGACATTTGGATGACACAATTCACCCCACATTCTAATGAGTTCCAAGACTGAATTTAAGCTCTTCTTACTGTGAAATTTGTTCTTACAGAACATAGAAAACCTTCTTTGAATTGCCTCACTTAACACTTGATAAATCTGTCTTTTGAAGAACAAGGCAATGGAATAAAAAGCCCTCAGAACATAATCTAAATGGGCCATCCATGAGGAATCATATAGTTAACAAATTTAATTGCCCTCTAGAGTTCAGCCAACAAATCTATCTCCTATTTCTTTTTACACATACTTGAATAACTCCCCTCTTTCCATAATCAGTACAATTTTTCAAATGCAGGTGAGACTGAAATTGTTTACATTATATGTGGAAGTTGTAGACATGAAAATTAAACATTACACTCCCTCACCTTCTAACCCCTTTACACACATGCTGACAGTTAAGGGAATGTTTTACATAAATAGGCATTTACATAATATTAAAATACGTTCAATTAGCAACACACACATCTGTCATGGAATTCATAATTCTGTCTTGATTCTGTCTGAAGGGAGTCTGAGTGTCTTGCAGATTCTGTACTGGAGAACTTGTGACATCCCAGAAATAACATTTTACTTAGAATAATTCATCTTTAAGATGTGAATGTCTAACCTGTGGAATTATGATGGATTCTAACCTGTGGAATTATGATCCACCTGTTAGATGGATCATGCTTTGCAAAATGGTCATTAATATTTAGTACTACCAATACAAAATTTACTTACTCAGTCTAGAGTAGGGATGTTAAATTGCGGGTAATTGACTAATCGAATAGTCGATGCCTTTTGCATCGACTATTCGACTAGTCGGTACGGCATCTCTTCCTTTGACGTGTAGAAACAGCCCTAGGGCTGTTGCTACACTTTAAAGACAAAAGTGCCACGTGGAACCTGGGGTCAGCTGGGGATTCCCCCACTGAACCTAGGCTCCATGCGGCGCTGCTGCTATGAAATACTGTGGGAGCGCAGGATCAGGCTCCTCCCAGCGTTTCAAAGTGGCAGCTCCACGTGGAGCCCAGGATCAGCTGATCCCAGCCTCCTTGCGGTGCTGCCACTTTGAAGTGCCATGGGAGTCCAGTGTCAGGCTCCGCCCGGCATTTCATAGTCGACTAGTCCTTCATATCCCTAGTCTAGGCCAGTGGTTCCCAACCTTTTTTTATACCATGGACCGGCAAACCCATTCACAAACTTTTGGCAGACTGATAACGTCTTACTTGCTAATAAAATGTTACCTGTCTACCAACCCCTCTCACCTGCTTACCCAGCCTTGTCACTGCACATCCCTCTACCTCCCATCCCTGAACCCTCTGACCTCATCCAGCCAACCCCGGTACTCTGTGTCTCTGTATTATTAAACCTGCCCAACCAATCATCTGATATCTCCTATAGCCCAGTAATCGCATTACCTCACAACTCTGTCTTGCCAAGCCTATCACCCCAGTGCCCACTGTCTCCCACTTCAACATCCCCTGCTGCTAACTTCCTTTTGTCAACCACCTCTGTCCTGCCTGGAGCCTGTCCTGAATCCACTGTCACTACCAACCTTGACACTGTGTCCTAGTGACCCCTGACTTAAACTGACAACCTCCCACTTCTCCAGATCCTGCCCCACCACTCCCAATGCTCCCTGATTCTGCCCCACTACCCCCGGTGCCCCTTGCTCCACAAACCCCATGACTGACTGTTGTGCCAAACCCTGATACTGCCTCAGACCCTGCAGCTGCCTGTTCCACAAGCTCTGAGGCCCCCCGATCCTGCTCAGACACCCTCACATCTGCTGCCCCCTGAGACAGAAGCACAAGCTTCACTGCACCTGGCTGTATAACCGCTGACCCACTGCAACCCACCCCTTCTTGCCCTTTGACCTCTACCCTCCCTTAGCCCCAACCCTCCCCCCTTAGCCCCAAGCCCCAACCCAGCCCCTTGCTCCCCAGTGCCTAACACTCTTTGACCTCCACCCCTTCGCCTGTGCCCTTTGACCCTTTAACCTCTGCCCCCTACAGCCTATGCCTGCCCCCTACAGCCTATGCCAACCCCCTCCACTCACTCACCCAACACCCCTTTGCCCTTAGACCCCACCCCCGCACTCCCCGGAGTGAGGCTGCACCCTCTAGGGAGCATGGCCATTACTGCCATACGGGCAGGGGGAGCATTCATTGGCGGTGTGCACACACTCCCTCCTCCTTTGCACCCCTTCTCTCCCCAAGCAGGTCTCCCGCCCCCATGGGTAGAGGCCTCTTCTTCCTACCCTCTTCCCCCTCCCCATAATAGCAATCTGCTTACCACTGCATTCCTAGTGCAGGGCAGAACAGGAGCATTCCAGTGATTTTCTCTTTGTTTGTTCCCCAAACAGAGCAGCATGCTGAGGGTTTCTCTTCACTTCTGAAACTAAAGCACAGCTGGCAGTGCTTTAAAGTGGAAGTGTGGCCATGGCAGAGAGCTCTCCCAGCACTCTATGTAAACTACCTTCATGAGGGGAGTAGCTAACAGCAGAGGCTCTGCTAGGAGCCCATTTACACTGGCACTTTATAATGCTGTAACTTGCTGTATTCAAGGGGGTGGGTTTCACACTCTGGAGCCAGAAAGTTGCAGCACAGTACACTGATTAGCTTCAGCTGTGAGATCCTTCTGAAGCTTTGAAAGGGGAGGAGCGCATACCCGCAGGGCAGGCATTGTGGGATACTGGCGGAAGCCAGTTCTGATGACAGAACAAACTGGCCGTGTCTACACTGGCTCTTTGTTGACAATAAAGAGAGGGGAAAAGAAAGAAAGTCTCTCTCAAAGTCAAATTATTGTGTTGCCGAAACCAGGCATTTTTCCCAACAAAAGTTGCATTGCATTGTGTGCACTCTCACAGTTTGGTTGCCAAAAGGCAGTTTTTGGTGACAAAACTTGGTAGAATAGTATAAGGCCTCAGTTTAGCAACAGAGATCCATGCTTTCTGCAGAAGTAAGGAGGTCTCTTAGCGTACATTTACACAGCAAGCAAAATCATGTGGTAGCGGGTCTCAGAGCCCGGTCTACACTGCTAAAAATAGCTGTGTAGACATTCAGGCTTGAGCTAAAACGTGGGCTCTGAAGCGTAGAAAGGGGAGTGGTGGGCTCCAGAGCCCCAGTCTGAACATTCACATGGCTATTTTTAGCACAATAATACCAACTCCACAAAGCCTGAATCTGTAGTGACAGGCCCTGAGATTCTCTGCTATGGGCTCCTGCTTACTATATAGACACATGCTTAGGGTTTTCTGTAGCACTTGGTAAGTACAGATAGGTATTATAGGAAGTCCCAAGTAGCAGAAGCTGTTTTGGGGCTTGAGTGTAGTGGAGTAGCAAAGAGGTACAGTCTGAACCTCTCTAGTCAAGCACCCTCAGGACCTGACCGGTGCCAAATCACAGGAGGTCAGTATTGTCTAGCAACATTACCAACACTTCCACTGCTTACTGAGCTCTTAGAAGACATTTGGAAGTAAATTAGAGCTAAATAAGAGCACAGAACACTGAGAGCCAGGACTGATGGCTGTAAACAAACTTTATCAGACTGCGAGAAACTTGGCCACACCGATGATAAGTGGACATCTGGCTAAGTAAAATCATGCTGGACCACAGAAGTTGCCACACTAAAGTGTGCCTAGCTAGAGCTGTTCAACCTATACAAGTTTGCTGTGTCTTACATAAATTAAGCAATCATCATTTGAACTGTAAGATTGCAATTCTGTCCACTTATTGGAATTGCTGAACAAACTGAATGCACTTTGCTGTTGTAGCTGATGTCATAAGAACCCTTTGATAGAACAACCAGAAAGGAACTATAATTCCATCTGGAATATAAATGTATTTTATATCATAAGATCAAACATTTGAAAGAGTAGCCAAATTTTCACCATTCCCAAGGTTTGTGATTGTTTGCCCTTTACATGTAGCAGGATTTAAGTGGCTACAAGTGAAAACAGTCAGATCAAAGTAAGTTACTAAATCAAAATGAATAAAAATTGCTTATCTAGCTCTAATCCTCTCAAAAAAACTTGTTACATGATCATTTTTACCCTGAACAGTTGTTCTAAATATTTCTTTCACAAGCTAAGCAGCCTCCTAGGTTGGGCCTGATCCTTCTCCCTGTTCAGTCTCAGTCATTCCTAGTAGGCATCTTAGATGGAAAAAGTGGGGGTTGTTCTCCTGGCATCTGGCAACTCTTTCAATTCTTTGCTCCCTCTTCATATTGCTTTTACCCACAGTGGGAATTCTTTGTGCTTAGTTAAAACTTTGCTCACCTTGAGTGGAAAATTACCAGATCCAAAATACGTTTCAGTATCAGGTGGGCTGGCCGCATGTCTTTCTATGGCCAACCACAGTTTGGGCTTACAGGACAAACAAGATTGTTCACAGGTTGTTGACTTGATCACTGAACCTTGCAGATTGCAGGGCATCAGTGATGGCCCCAGGCCCACTGCCGGGATGGGGGTGGGAGACAAATGGGGCATTTGCCCTGGGGCCCAGAAATTCAAAGGCGCCTGGGGCTCCTGACCACTGTCCCTGGTCAGAGCGGTGGCGGACAGAGCCCTGGGCCCTTTAAATTGCTGCCAGAGCACTGTGTGGCACACTCGGGCTCTAAAGGCTGGTAGTGGTGCCCCACTCAAGGCAGCGCTGAGCACTAGCTGCCCCTGGCCCTGCTGCTTCCTTCTGAGGTCCTGCCCCTTCCACTTCCCGCACCTTGCCCAGGGGCTCTCAGAGGCTCTCCGCTCACCTGTGTGGCCCTCATTAGCGCATTTAGAATTATTAACAGATCCACGCTTCAAATTCACGCAGAAGAGCTATAAATGCACAAAAATAGGATATACAGATTCAGCAGATTGTAACTAAAATTGATGCTCTATGACCTGTTTTGCATAAGGCATCTTTGAGTTATGCATATTCATATTTACAAGCCAATTCTCATAAGGCATGGGGGATGGGAAGTCACATTAATTTATTGTAATACCCTTTAAGGCCCAATCCTCTTGGCAAGCAGTGTCTTGGACTACTAATAATAGGAAAGGTAAAGCCTGCTGGTAAGTCTTTGTGGTATTGGGGCTTTAAAATATATTACAGGCAAAAGTAATAGTGCTACCTATTGTTAAGGACATCTAACATTTCCATTAACGCAGTGCTTTCAGATTCGTGTAACTTTAACCATTCATACTAAATTTTTGTTTTGAAAGTCTCAGCCATTTATAAGAACAAGATTAGTCAAAAATATGCTTTATTGCTCACATAAAAAAATTCTCATCATTTTATTGAGAAACTTTGGAGCAAGAGCTTAAAATTTGGCAGAGGGGTGGCCATAGTTTCAGGGCTGTTCCTTTTGCTGTTCCAGTCAAAATTCATCAACATATGATCACTTTATAAATCTTTGAATAACTTCTGCCTGTACCAAGAATGCTGAATGAGAGATGGGGGGAGGAGGGGAAGGGCAGGGCTTTTCTCACAATAATTCTTCTTGGGCCACTGTAGTGCTTAAGGCCAGAACTGAGAGCAGGGAGACTGCCTCTTTTATGCTTCCAGTGCTCCCCCTGCTGTCACACGGGTTGAGAGGATAAGGAGGTAGCAATCTGCCTAAATGCAGAGAGTAGTGAGAAATGGTATGGGAAAAGAACTTCACAAGGTGAGGTAGAAACTCATAGATGGAAGTGGATTTGATAGGAGCAGACAGGGAAAGTCTGTGCTATAGAAGCAAAAGGATCTATCAATGCTAGAATACATACCCTCCATCACAACCTGAAATTGAAGCCAGGATTCCTGTGGCTTTCTGCTGTCAGCAAATAGCTGTAAAACTCACAAGCAAAGTGTCTGGTTTCGCCTCATGTGGCTGGTTCACATAGAAGATAACTATATTACTGTTAAAACAGGTTGAACCTCTCTGGTCCGGCAATACCTATGGTCCAGCATGATTTTAGTTAGCTGAATGTCCACTTATCATGGGTTTCATCAAGTTTCCGGTGGTCCCATAAAGTTTGCTTACAGCTATCAGTATTGCCTTTCAGTGTTCTGTGCTGTTTTTTAGCTCTAATTTACCCCTAAATGTCTTTTTAGGACCTAGTAAGCAGTGAAAGTGTTGGTAATGCTGCTAAGTATAAACATGATTTTTATGTTTTATCTCCTTATTTCCTTGTGACAATTCAATACAATTGTGTAACAACAGTAACGCTTTGTTATGAAGAGAGCTGATAAGCCTTGGCCTGGTGTAGGCTTATATAGGGTGTATCAGCACAGTCATGCATTATTAAGTAGCATTGCAAGCATTGGTCTGTTTATTCACTTTGGGGAAATAGAGATCCACTTGCTATAATATAGACCTTCAGTGGTTTGAAAAATTCTCTGGTTTGGCACCAGTGACGTCCCAGGGTGCTGGACTAGAGAGGTTTAACCTGTAGATAATCTGATAGCCCAAGTGGTAGAGTAGTCTGCTATGGATATAAGGATCTGAACCTGCAGATGGCCTAAGTTGAGTGGCAGTACTGTACAACATGATGAAGATTCTGTTTTTATTTTTTTTATTAGGTAACTAGTTTAAATAATCTACTGTAAAAGAACCTTACGGTTGCACATTTAAGCAGTAAAATTAGGAAATGCCACACTATGTAACCTTAATTCAGTCTCCTTGCTAAGGAGGTTAAAATGCATTTATTTGTGTAAATGTGTAACCACTGAATTTTTTCAGTGATTATACCTTTACACGGGGTGGGGGGGAGGGCTTAATTTGATAGTCTGTAATTTAATCTTCTCATTTGTTTGAAATTTCTGTGAAGATCCTTGAGTTCTCTAGAAATGTACATCAAGTTAGCTAACAAGTTAAAAGCACACTATTTTTTTTCCAATTGGAGGCAAGACAGCACAACTTTGTATTCTCAAGAATCTCTTTAGATTGTCTGTTGTTGCTCAGTCTCAAATCCCTTCTCTTTAAATGAGGTGATTAGGAAAGCACACCTATACAATTACAAGTATATTTGAATCTGAATGAGACCTTGGATAGATAATCAGTCTGGGTTTCAGTCTTCATTTGGAATTGAGTCCATACTCATTAATGTCATTTAATAATTTTTGATGATTTTAGATCTGGTTCCACTGGATCTTTTGGTTATGCTGGCTCTTTCAGCGGTTTTTGATCATATTACGTGTAGGCTGGTGCTGTGATGACAAGAGGTGGTTGTTGGTATATCTGGATCTTCCTTCAAAGTGGTTTCTTATCTTGAAGAATGAATCCAGTCATTACTTAAGAACAAAGAATTCTCATCACTGAGGGATTTGGTGTGCTGTCACAAGAATCCGATCTCTTTCTCATGTCTGTGTTCATATGCATCCCTTTTTTACATTATTTCTATCAGCAATCTGCATTGACTTGCCAGAGTATCTCTTGTCCCATGGATTCATCATGGTTTTTCCTCCACCATGGAGGAATGCTTTGATAAACTATTCCCAGCTGGTAGATTCAAAGCTATCTCTTTCTCAATCCAAAAAAAAAGTAAGTCTTGCTGGTACCACAGAGAAGATGATTGTGGGGGTTGCCTGCAACGTTCCCTCTAATTTTTTCGGCTATGCGTGGAATACATTTTGTTATGTGCACAAAGGCACGTGTGGATGTGCACCACCAGTAGAAACACATGCTGCCCAGTTGTGGGTGCTCTATACATTCTGCTAATCAGCTAGGCGGCATTTGAATCTCTCCTGGTTGAGCTTACAGGGAACACTAGTTGTCTGCCTCTTTGTGTCCCCAAACATTAAAAAGAGACTTATTTGGAAAAGTGAATCACATTAAAAATCTTAGTGTCAATTCCAGTGGATGTGGCTGTATAGTGGTTCCTCCCCTGCCCCTAGTTTTTCACTGTATTTTGGCATCTTTCCTCATTTCATGAACGCCTCCTGCCCATGCAGTTTGATTGTTAATTCCCTCTTCTTTAGAATGCAGCAACATAGTATGTTTGCTTACAGATTTTGAGACACTGATCACGTTTTTCCATCTGCAATACTTCAGACAGGCAGATGTCTCTGATTTTTAAAATGATGAATGATGTGGGCCCCAGCTGTATTTTATAACTCCCTTTTGTGCTTCTTTGTGATTTGGTTGGTGTTGTGTTCTGTATAAACAGCTGAACAGGAACGTATCTCCCATATATATACGAAGTAGGCTAATAAAATATCTCCATTATATCTCATATATGTTGTTATACTTAAAATGTAGTACTGACAACATCCAGGCTTGGCAAGTCGACACACTTTGCCTTCCCAGAAGGTTGCCAAAAGATTTAACTGATTTTTTTTTTTGAGGGGAGGGAGGAAAAACAGGCTGAACCAAAACCAGTATGTACATACAATATTGTCTATAAGAGATGAATTCAAGAACCTTTCCTTTGTTACAGGAACCTTGATTTCCTTTTTTGTGGATGAGGTAAAAAAAAAAAGGGGACGATTTTTACAGTGCATAAATGCTAGGCAAGAATTAGGACTCAGGTGCATAAATTCTGAAAACACTTACCTACAGTAACAGATTTTACTGAATACTTGTACCTTCCGATAGGCTACTCACATGAATAATGCATTTCCATTTGTAAGCTTTTATTGGTGAAGAATTAGCACATCATTTCAAACCGTATGGCACAAGGTTGTCTCCATTTGGGGCTGCTAAATCCCAGAGACAGTTTTATGTGTAGTTTGCTGTACAAAATGATTTCTGACTAGTATGTCTAAAGTTGAGGTACATTGCATGTGCACACCATTGTTGTATAATGCTGTTGAAACAAATACTTATTAAAACATGGGGCTCCCTCGTAACCTTTGTGAAGCTCACTGTGCATAGTGCTTTGGGAAGAGTCTATTTTTGGCTCTAGTGCAGGGGGTCTCAAGCTCAGTTTTCCTTAGGGCCAGTGCCAGTCCTCAAATGCTCCTAGTGGGTCAGCAGGCACCCCTCTGGCAGAGCTCCAGGGATGCATGGGTCTCTATGCATTCCCCCCCAGCTCCTGCATTTCCCAGCCCTGCCTACTGGTACATGTGCTCCCCCCACCCACCCCATGCATCCCTTTGCCCCACTTGTTGCCCCTGGACAATTAAAAACCTGCCGGGAGCCTTCACCACTACCACCAGCAGTGCAGCAGGGCTAGAGTGGCTACCAGCAGCTAGCTCCCCACCACTGCCTGTATGTCCCTGTGTGTGCAGAGCTGCCCCTATCCAAAAGTGAAAGCTGTCAAACTATTGACTCATTTTGTGAAACTGGCTAGATATCAGCCATGCCACCTCTCCTGAATTGATCACAAGCTTCCTGATAATTGGGGCTAAAAAAAAAAGATCCAGCCACATTATTAGAACTAAGCCCGATCTGGGAACTTCACTACTTGATGCCTCATGCATTGCTATCAACTGTGATTGCTGTGACTGAATTGATTGTGCTTGTTTGCTGGTGCATGGTATTAGAAAGGAATCCCAGCCCTTTTTTTTTTTTTTTTTTTTTTAAGATTTTAGGTCTCATGGTTTGTGGTGAAAAGCTAGAAAATGTGCCCTGACTTCAGCCAAAAATCTCAAACACCAGATGCTTAATAAAAAGATCCCCAAATGTGTTTTTACCTGTGATTTCAAGAAGCCATTCTCTTTTTGGAGATGAGGAGCAGGGGCTCATTCATGAGTTTTGAACGCTTGGAGTTGGCAGTACAGTACATGCAAGTTGATAGTCTTCCCCTGTGACCAGAAGCCTAGACAGAGACCAGGATCCTAGAAAAGACCTGAAACTGAATTCTCACCCTGACATTCCCATGTCCTCATGCTGGAATTCTCCCTCCTCCCCCTGCCCTCCCACCACACACACACACACACACACACACGTGCACTAACATCCACACCTTTGCACTAGGATCCTCCGCCACCACACACACGCACACACATGCACTAACATCCACACCTTTGCACTATCCTCCGTCCCCGCCCAGGATAACCAAAAGCAAAATCCATTTGCCCCACCCTGCTGGCTGCAGAAGTGTGTCAGCTCTGTCAGCTCCCTGGCCAGCGCGGTTTGCATCACGACAGAGGCAGCCAGAACGGCTTCCCAGACTTAGTGGAACCATCTGTTGCTGGGGCTATGTGGGCACCAGGGGCCTGGGTGCTGCTGAGAGCCATGTGTATGGGTGAATTCTCTCCTGTTGCCTGCTTTCCTTCCCTCTTAATCCCTACCCCGCGGCCTGCCCCACAGGCTGGAAGCTGCGTGGGCCTGATGAAATAACTTTCTGAAAATACTTTGTGGGCTGGATCGGGGAAGGGCTCGGGCTATAAATGGCCCATGAGCTGGGAGTTTGAAACCCCTGTTCTTAGAATCTTGCTCATTGGACAGGAGCAAGAAATTCCATGAAGTAGTCAGCAGTAGGTCTTCTAGATGATTTAAGGATAAATAGTGACGAGAGTGTGTGTATAAGTAAATGGTACTGATATCAGTTTATTGGAAAACACAGGTAAGCACTAGGAAAAGTTACTTTGGAGAGCTGTAAATGGATAACAATGGTTGGCATTAAGAGGGCTCAATCCTATTTGCTTGTCAGATTGGGACCTAATGGTCTGCACAATTCCATTGAGTTTGATTACCAGTAGACTTAAGTAACTGTTAGGGTAGTATGGGTAATAAATAGGGCCATATCAAATTCATGGCCATGAAATATGTTTGATGGACTGTGAAATCTGGTCTTTTGTGTGCTTTTCCCCTGCACTATACACATTTCTTAAGGGAGACCAGTGTTTCTCAGATTTGGGGGGTGCTGACCCAAAAGGGAATTGCAGGGTGTGTGTGTGTTGTAGTATAGGCACCCTTACTTCTGTGCTGCTCTCAGAGTTGAGTGGTGGATACTGACTGAAGGCCCAGCTCTGGAGGCGTAAGCGTGGTGATACCATAGAATGCCAGCCTTGCTTAGCTATGCCTTCAGAGCTGAACACATCGCTGGCAGCTGCTGCTCTCCAGCTGTCCAGCTCACTCGGAAGACAGCTCCACCCATCTGTAGCAGTGCAGAAGTAATGGTAACCGTACTACAATTTCTCCGCCAATAACCTTGTGATCTTCCCCTCTGGACTCCTACACTTACTGCACTGTGACATTTCAGATTTAAATAGCTAAAATAATGAAATGTTATGATTTTTAAAATCCTGTAACTGTGAAATTGACCCAAGTGAATTTGGTAGAGCCTAGTAATGAATAATGGTTCCATTTTGATCAATAATGTCTTCTGTGAATAATACTACTATTATAAATAGAAATGCTTTATATATGTACAGTAATAAAAGGTTCAGCTCAGGATTTTAACCCTATAGTTTTCCTCTTTGAAAATTATTATAGGAAGTGTCTGGATTTTGCAAATATTATTGATTATTTTTCTCTGTATTTTTCCAACCCTTTTAGTTCAATGAGAGAAGGCAAAACCAAACAAGTATTTTTATGGGACATTTGAAGATGATGGATGAAATCCAGCCCCTTCTGAAGCCAATGGCAGTTTTGCCATTGACTTTCAATGGGGCCACTGTTTCACCCAGAATGTCTTGTTTCTTTTCTCTAAGGCAGCAGTTAGCTAAAAGCCATTATTCCCAGAGGTGTGCTTGACCTTATTGATGTTACTGATGCATGAACAAGCTGTTTTGGCACAGTAAACTGAAGTTGTTAAATGAAAATAGTCATGTTGATTTGCACTTCATTCAAAATTAAAGGCCAAAAAAAAAAAAAAAAATCAACATAGGACAAGAATTACATGAGAAGCAGGAGAGAAAAATTCCTAAAGTAAAAATAACTTTCTAAATGTACTTTGTAGTAATATTGTATCAAAAGGAAGTACATATACAAAAATAAATCATGGCATATGTCTGGATATTAAGATTCAGCTACTTCATCTACAGGTTGAGAAAATATTTGCAAGAAGTTGTTGCTGGCATCCTGAATATGTTTTTAATAAATGATTTACAATGTAAGAAATTGAGACTTTCACAGTTATTTAATATGTAGCTGAATTCTTAGCAAACTGTTTAATTGTTTTGTTTCCACAAAAAATAGTAAACATAAATTGGTACAACTTGCAAAGCAGTCGGAATCTACTTTTTGTATTTTTTTTTTTCAGAAAAGAGGTGGGTCAAACCACAGCTGATATTTCTCAGACTGAAGCTGTCCTCTCCTATCACTTTTTTGTGACTGGACAGAGTCTGACAAATGAAAGAGATTAAACTGTCAAATATACGCTTATCTGATGCAGAGAATAAATGATTCCCTGCTGTCCTGTTATAACCTGAAGACATTTGGTATTTAGGGACTGTCATTTCCTAGTATGATAGTCTGAGTCCATATTGGCTAGGCTACACATGAGGGAATGAATCATTTTTAAGAGCTATATTTATTTTGTACTGGAATTATTTTAGGAAGTTGCATGCTTCTTTTGCTCCCATTATTTATTTCTGTAGGTCCTGTTGACTCTTACACACGTTTGTACTGTTCTTCATATTCATTTAGTCTTTGCAGATTCCTTAACTTTTACATGATACATGATGTTGTGTCATGTCATGCAGTGGAACCCCTAATGACGTTGCTTGTAGAGATATGGTATTTCTTTGTTAGTGTTCTTCTTCACATCCTCTCACAAACTGGTGTGCGGTATTGCTGTGCACAGTTCATGAAATGTCATGTTTCATTAAGAAATCACTAAGAAAATCACATTTTCTTAGTGATTGAGCTAATTTTTACAAATGTGAAGTTTAATAACATTCTATAATTTTGAAGTATTACTCAGTCATTTTATTTAATGACTTGTCTCCTCCTATGATTGAACAAATAAAAAAACCCCACAGACATGCACAGATAATATATATCCATGTCATGCATATAAAAAGGTGGATACCATATACAAAGTGCATCCCATACTTGTAAAAATGTATACGAACTGTACAAAATCAGTGTTCTTTTCACATTAGTTCTTAATACAATTTGTTTTCTAAAACATTTAAATTTTAAAAAGGTGGTATACATATTTATATTAACACTCTTTTATTTGTTCTGTTTGTCTTGGTCCAGGTGGAGGAGGGCTGGTGGGAAGGAATTCTCAATGGAAAGACTGGCATGTTTCCGTCCAACTTCATAAAGGAAATTTCTGTTGATTCTGATGATGTGGAAATTACACGGGAGGAGCATCTAATAAAGCCAAGTAAGGAATAAAGTGTTATCAAGTTAATCTATTTTTCCTCTTCTTTATTGACTTTCTGCTATGCTGGGATCTTCTTACCTTTTACTTGGAAGAGATTCAGAGTGTGTTGTTCTAAATTTGGTGCCAGGAAAAGGTTGTTTGGCTGTTGATGCTATAAGGGTATTCGCACCTTCCCCTTAATTATAGCACTTTTCATTAGAGACCATTGCAGCTATAACTGCCAAGGGCCCAGGAAATGATGCCATTTTATAACTTTAGGGCTTCTATTTCATTATGAAAATACACTACCATTTTGTCCTTACATGCAGTAGCTCAACAAAAATTACCCAAAAAACCCTAGTCAGTGGTTTTGCTTATTTATTTTAGCAAGGGGCTAAGAGTGCCAGACCTTATTCAATAAGTCCTCCTGGGTATTTAAGAATTCATAATTATTGGTGTGGGACATGCGGCACTTTCTCCCTCCAGGTGCTGAGCATGCTACTTCCACATCCATCATTCCCAACCCCTGCTAGCCAAAGGAGCAAAAGGCCAGAACTGGGACTCAGATTTGGTTCTCCCACTGCGCCATCCACTCACCTGGATTTTCAATACTGTTGCAGGTGAAAAGCATGTTTGGTAACTAAGCTTGCAGTAGTGTCAAGTTAGTAGTGGATTCTCCCAATTTGTAATTTTTTCCTTGATGTAAGGAGAAGAATAACCTAAATCATACATCCGCTTCTGTATGGAACGGATGATACGCTGTCTGGCTGCATTTTAGTTTCTTCAAGTAAAAATTCTTGGCCTGATCTCCAAATTCTGTGGTCACTAGATCCTGTATTTTAAAAATATTCCAACAGTATTTGCATATCTTTGCATAAATGCATGTTTACCTGCTAAATTGCTCCCTGCCTAGCTATTTCCCATTTGCAGCACATTTAATACTTGGTTATATAGTGTTCTTATGAGACCTGTACAGGAACGACACGCAATTGGATGAAAGATGGTGCTTTTGTGGGACTATGCCAAACTCTTAAACTTGCCAAATTTAAACAAAATATTTATAATACTCTTATGGATGAGAGTGAAAATCCAGTGTTTCTGAATTTTAATTGAAAATGTCTTAATGCAGCACTCGTTTGTTTTTTACTAAGAAAAAAATTGCTGTCTTTCTTCTATACCATAGAAATAAGATTGTAGTGTTTGGAAGAGGGTTTTTCTAATTTCTTATAAGAACGGGAAATCTTTGTGGAAGTATAAGTTACTTGCTTTATGTGCTTGGCGATGGTATAATCTGTGTACAGAATATTGCTTCAGTCTCATATTGCTTCAAAATATTCTGCAATTTAAAAAGATGTGCAAGGGGAAAATTAATATCCACAAGTAATATTGAAGTTGCATGTTTCAGTATGTAGGCAGGCTATACTTTGAAAATACTAATTGCAATTATAATTTTTCAGTAAAAATGCAATGAAGTGGGATGGAATTAATCCCAATTTGTCAGTAACATTTCACAAATTAATTTGTAGAGTCTTAAATTTGGAATCTGTATTTTATCCTCTACATTTTACACCAATGGACACTTTACAAAAATGTTTATAGGTAGGCAAATTTCCAGGAGGGCTCTCCCCCCCCCCCTTTTCCTCTATGGGAGGAAAAATGGTCCTTTTCTTTGGTAATGTTTCATTTTTAGCCTTATGTGCATACTTGTTACGATAAGTGCTTTAAACAGATTTGACAAAGGAAAGTAAGAGTAAAGAAAGTCAGTACAAAATATTTATATCCTTTCAGTTCTGCCCATAATAGGGATATGAATGGTTAACTGGTTAACCAGTGCTAGTTGGAGCAGCTCCCAGGGCTGCTTCAGCCCACTGGCCTGGGCATGATGCAGACAGGCACTGCTCTGGCCAGGTTGGAGCAGCCGCCATCTGCGGTGGGGGGGCACTCCAGCCCAGCCTCCCCACCGTTGCCCCACCTTTAATTTGTTAACAAGTTAAACATTACAATTAACCCGTTAACCAATTAAATGGGATTTTACATCCCTAGTCCATAATGACAAAGGTGAACAATTTAATTAACTAATGAATGCAGGATGGGGACCATATGGAAATCATGCATATATATACCTCCAGGGGAGCTCAGAACTGAGTGAGTTCTTTCTGTCTCCTGTTACCTCATAAATGCATGGCTACTTATAAGGGTATATCAGGTACCTCAGTATATTACAAATCTATACATTTGATAAGCATTAATTTCACATATCAGTGGGAAAATGTCATTTTAAATATTCCTATTTACTATTTTTCCAAAGCAACAGAAGAAAGAGTTACAGAGTAAGCCACTGGAGTGCTGCCATACGGGGATAATAATACTTACCCCTTTTATATGTCTCTTGTGCAGCTTGATTAATCAAGGCGTTTAAAGCAGTTTGGTATCCTCAGGTAAAATGGGCTGCAGAAATGCAAAATATTAGCAAGATTTGGTTTTTAATAAGTCGTATCATATTTACTCTCTCAGGATAGATAATCCAGTGCCATGGGTCAGACAGGCAAGGCTATACTCAAGGCTTTGAGGAGAAAATGTCTGTCTGTGTGGGGGGTGGAGACTAATATTCTGGGTGAGTTCTAGGAGCCTTGGCATTTTGGAAAGTAAAGTCCTCACAAGATAAAAGATGCAATACAGAGCTTAATTAAGGCCTGCTTTTGATATCCATGCTTCCATTGAGTTACCTTTCGTTTTTCAAGGAGTCCTATTGATTTCAAAGTAGAGTTGTCTGTTGGTATAATACCCACAAGTTGTGTATACTTTAGTTTTATCTTCAGGGTTGATCGGATGCACGAACCTCTTTTAGTGTAATTATTCTCTCAGATGTCTTAATATTTGTTTACTTGGTTTTAAGATAGATTAACAAAAAAAATCATGAAAATTGCCATGTGTAATGAAACTGAATATTAGAACCTAGTGATTGAAAGTCATATGTTAAGGAGGCGATTTCACAGTCATTTTAATATGCCTGTTGCATATTACAACATAGAAAGACTATGGGATGTATCTAACTCTCTTTTGTATGTGTGTAAATTAAGTTATGACTAGTCTTAATATAATATATTGGATATTGAAAAACATATTGGTCATGGTCACAGATAAATCATGAGTGCCAGTACTAAAACTGATATTAGACTCTGCAGCAAGTGATTTAGTTAGGTAATGCAATACATCTTAACATCTTTAAATTTCAGGTTTCTTCACTGTCATGCAGCCAAACTTTTCCTTCTCTGCTTTCTTAACAGCTGAGTGAATGTTGTAATAGCTTTCGCTTAAAGGTGATCTGCAAAGGAGCAGTGAGGGTGAATTGGTTTGTGCCCTTTGTGATGTTGCTTGCTTATGGCTACAGATGGTGTTGGATGTTTTCATTTCTATACTATTTTCTGCCTGTGTATTATAATGTGTGTGTGTGTATACATATATATATACACAGCTCTGACTATTTTTCCCCAGAAGATGTTTTGGATGACTGAAGAACTGGTAGGGCAATGACACAATGCTATGCAATGAAATCTGCACTAGCTAACCTGTTTGCTGTCTCACTGTAAATAAACAAACTAAACAAACAAAACCCTGCATCCTTTTTTGGGCAGAAAAGGCATAGCCTTAATCAACTGAAATGGGAAGCAATCTTCAGACTGTTTAAAGCTTTTTAGGTTTTGCTTGTTTTTTTGTTAACACCTATTTATCTGAATAAGCTATTGAATTTTTATAAGTATTTTGCATCTGACGAAGTATCATGCATCTGACGAAGTGGGTCTTTGCCCACGAAAGCTTATGCTCCAATACATCTGTTAGTCTATAAGGTGCCACAGGACTCCTTGTTGCTTTTGCAGATCCAGACTAACACGGCTACCCCTCTGATACTTAAAAGTATTTTAAGATTCATCATGTCATCCTTCAGTCAAGAACTGTTAACATTTATAATTCATATCCAAAACCTTGACTAAGTCCCTCAGCAAAAACATGTTGTTTTTTATATTTTTAACATCTTGTCTACATTAAGTGAATTTTGGTATTTCGGTGACTAGCAGTATTCTGGTATTTCAGTGTGTCTATATCCGGGGCATGACTTGATGTTAGTATGTACATCAGTGCGGTGATATTGATAGAAATTTCCTTACTATAGACAGGGTCTAGGGCACAAAAACAAACAGGAAAAAAAATGGTGGAACAGTCTTTTTAGGCTGTCTATATATCTCAGATAGAGACAAAAAAGGTGTCACACATCTTTTTTGCTGTTTATTTACACATGTAAAATAATTCTCCCTGTGTCCCCCCCCATTTGGCCATTGGAGATTATGGGAAACAATACATTATACAACTCAACCACTGTGCCTTTAGCAAAATCATTAGAGATTTCCCTATCTGATATATATATGCAGCAAGAATATTTTTAATTTCATGTCCAGTCAGATAGTGTAGCTAATGGTCTCATTGTTTTGCTACTAGAACTCTTAAAATGTTAGTTATTGAAAGCACAGATTAAAAACTCTTCCTCTACCTTCTTTTTACCATCATTCGATCTCTCCTTCCCCTCTTGTGTTTTCTCTTTCCTTCTTTTCTTTCATTTGCTGTCAGGAAAGTCTGCTTTTCAAGGGACAGTTCTGTACAGAGTGGCACCATCAAAGATTGACAGCTACAGACGCTATAACAGTGAGTGTATTTAAAATTCAAGAGGCAGTTTTAAGGTGAAGTCTTGCTCCTCAATATATGTTTGATTCTTCTACACTTGTAAAGTATCTCACTTATGGCTGCACTACATGTAGATGTACGTGTCTATGAGCTAGCTCTTTATTTGCTGCTGACAAATGCCATGATTGTAGTGTAATGAGAAAGTATTCTCATTCTCTGTGCATGTACATATATCTATACAATGTATGTGTTCACACGACAAGCTGTCAGTTGTGTTGGCTTTAGGTCACAGATGTGGAGTGCAAAGCCTTTGGTCTCATTATTTCATCTACGTGAGACATGCAGGTTGGAGGTTAAACCATATTCTCTGAAGTGTGTAGTTTCTTCTACTTATAGGAAACTTGCATACAACAATTGTTGAACATATAAAACATATTTTTCTTTAAAGAAAAATGTGAAAAGGAATTTTGAAGAGAAAACCCTGTATTCATTCAAAATGAAATAAATTACATTTGGCTGTGCACCCTTCTTCCTGTGCTGCCCGTGACAGCAATTACTGACGGCATTTTGGCTCTACATACTGTACATTCAGGAGGAAAGTAAAAGATCTGTCTGTTCTGGCTATTTTCTAAGCACCAGTCTGCTCGTTTCATGATCAAGCTTTTTGCTCCTGCATCCCGGAAGCCTGGAGTGCATGTTTTATTCCACATGCTTATCTGATCTTCCTCCTTTTTTTTCTCCTCCCCCTACTGCAGTTCTAGCTCTCAGAAAAAGGCAAAAATATGAAAATGAAAGTCAAAGACCAAGATGAGGAGGAAAGGAATACAGAGAAATCCTCTGTTCTTCAGAATCTGCTCTCTCAGGCAGAACTGTAGCAGCCAGAAATCCAGCATCACCATGATAATCCCCTTGACTTGTCCACTGTCAGCCGGTGACTCTCTAGGGTAACAAGTAGTCAGTACTTGTACTCTGCCCGGGCAGTGAGGCTGTTTTGGCATATGCATCCCTCCAGTGAAGCTGTTTGTTCAGGACAGCCTAGTGGAGGCAACAGTGCTCCTTTACTCTGCCCCTACACATGGCTGTGTGTTGCTTCCACCTCCCAGAGACTGTGGACCAGTTACATTGTGCATCGGAGCACATTCCACTCCCTCTTACACTTTGAGTCTCCCAGGGCAGTAATTCCCTGCTTTGCTGTCTCTCATTCAACATGGGATGTTTGTTTGTTTGTTTGTTTGTTTGTTTGTTTTTAGTGATGAGCTTTTACAGTTCCCCCTTCTTCCTGAATCAGTGCAACTGCTGGGGCTGAGCTCTCAGAAGAGGGTGCTGTCTCCTCAGCAGTGGCTTTATGGTATGTCTGTCTGCAGGCATTCATTTCTTTTTGTGACTCCTCTTTCCTACTCATGTTTCAAACTGCTCTCAATCCAGCTGGAGCAGACTACTTGGTTGGTGGTTGTTCTGCCTTCTTCCTTGGTGGTCCCTTCTCTGGCACTTAATTGTGAGGCTCTATGTATTCTTTCAGATTCTTCCCAGATAACTTCCTGTCTCTGATGCTGCATTTGGCAATGCTAGACTTCGAGCCACATCCAGGGTTATGTGTTGCTATCCATGTGTGCATCTGAAGCTAGAAAGCCATGGGATTCACACAGATATGCCTCTCTGGGCAGATTTGAGACAAGGCAAGAATCTGATCTCCCAGAGCACTTTCAGAGATTCGTTCTCCTGAGCCAGGCTACATCTACACAGCTCCCCTCTTCTGCTTCATTTGCATGATTAATTAGGAGCAGTTATTGCGCAAGAGGTTTTTGCAGAAAAAGGCGCCATCTATACTGCACCTTTTTGCGCAAAAAAACCCCTCTTGCGCAAAAGCCCTTCTTCCTCATTTTTTCAGGAAGAATGGTTCTTGCACAAGAGGGGTTTTTTGTGTAAAAAGGCGCTGTGTATATGGCAAAAACCTCTTGCGCAAAAACGGCTCCTAATTAATTATGCAAATGAAGTGTGGGGATATGCTAATCTACGCATCATTTGCATAGGCTTTTGAGGAAGAGGGAAGCTGTGTAGACGTAGCCCCAGTGTCCGAAAGGGGTATGGTTTATCACTCTTCCTCCTGTTTCTCTCCTGACTGACAAGACTTCTTCTTTGATACCGACTTCTGGGTTCTCTCTTCCAAAGCAGCCCTGCTGAGGCTGTGCTAAATCTGTCCCCTCTCATATCCTACCCAATGGCTTTTGGGTTTAGACAAAGGGATTCTTTTATTTTGTAGTTGTGATAGCCCACAGAATGATAGAATTGAGTCTTGTATTTATTTCTCTCCTGTTGCTGGAATCTTACTTGATAATAGGAGAGTTCTTTGATTTCTCCATGAGATAATCTCAAAAATAAATTCACATGATATATTGAGGAGCTCACTGTTCTTCCAAAAGCATGTCTTGATTCCTCCCCTTCTCAGATGAAGTAACTTCACTTCCAGGCCTTCAAGTAAGCTTAGAGGTTTTACCTCTCCATTGTATTCAACGTTTGAGGAAAATCAAGATTTGTTCATTTCACTTTGAAGGTCATAACAAAAGTGGGACATTTAGTATAGTGGATTGAAAATTATTTTCTTCTAGCCTATGACCAGGTTAAATTACTATATTCTAAAATTGTTAAATGTCATTCAGTTAGGGTGCAGCAGCTTTCTTGCTACCAAGGACCAAAACGCTGCCACTGAAATTTGTAAGATCATCTCCTTGCATTTATGGTCAGCCTTATCCCTTGGACTGCTCCTTTTCTGCTGACACCACTTTTTTGGCCAGGAGGTATGGCAAGCTCCACTATACAGTAATCCTAACTCTAACATGTTTGGGAAATTGCTGCTGCTGAGCAGGATGGCTGACGGGGATATATGACAAAGGAAATTTACTCACCAGTAATTTTATTTATCACAGTCCTCTCTTCTCCCATCTTACATTCTTTCCATGTCTCCTCAGAGAATACTACTTGGAATTGTTTTATTTTTACCATCTTAATTTCTCCCTTTTGCTCTTTTCCTTTCTTTCTCCTGGAAGTGCTGTAGCTGAAGGAAGTGGGCAGATTGGAACATTCAGTGTCTTGATTGACAGATATTTGCCTTGTCCTGATAAGGCGAACCATAATGCTGTCAGTAATAACTGCTGTTTAGTTTGATGGAAGAAGACAGGATTGTTACAAACAGAATTTTTCTTTAATGCTTTCTCTTCCACCAGTTTACTCGTTTTTTTCCTTTCAAATATATTTTCTAGTCTTTGAGTAACTGTTGCTGGTAAGAGTTCAAAGAAAGCAATATGTGATTCATGTACCTATTTATAATATGAATATTGCTGAAATATATGAACAAAGTTAATGTATGTAATTTAAAAAATTCATTAATTTTAGTAAATTTGAAGAGAGGTATACATTTTTTCCATTTCTCTCCCAATATCTCCTAACTTGCCTACGGTATTTGCTTACTAAACCAGAAATATAACTAATATATATCTGATACAATATAAAGTAACATTTGAGGAAACAACAATGCTAAAATTTGGTGACATACCATTTTCCTGAATAAGAATTCACATACTAAGAAATGTTGTCTGGAAAACAAATGTGCAGATGGAGGAGTGGAAAAACCCAGTGGTGGAGAAGAGGGAGAAATGCATCAAATCTTTCCAAAGAACCCACCCACAGAAAATGTTTTGTATCAGTCATAATAGACCATTTTTCTATGGCTGCAAGGATGAAATACTGTTTGATGGTGGTTATTAAAGGTTCCGTCATGTAGTGTAAGCAATGTATTCCTACAACTACTCAAAACAAGAGAGACGAAAATACTTCAGAAATTGAGATGGCAGCAGACAGAAACACAGTAAAACTGGACTAGAATGAAATTGTGAGAATACTATGTGACCTTTTTATGGAGAATGGGAAAAAGCCACCAACTTCAACATTGATGGCTCCAAATTCATGCTAAAGAGTTTTCAGGATTGTGCTCATGCTGCACTGCTAATGCATGCTGCTCCATGGTGCAGAAAACCACTCCCCTTTACCCTGCATGATTTCTTGCTAAGGCATTAAGAATTCGGGTCTGGCTGCTTGTCACATAGCAAGAATCATTGTGCTAAGAAAAATGAACATGCTGAAAGGAAATGACAATGTTTGGACTCCAAAATTACATACCCTGAAAGAATATATCCAATAATAAATAAATGAATGAGCAATGCAGAGGATAGTCTAAATTTACAATTTGTATGTATTGTATATTGCGGCAGAGGCATGTTTAATTACTGTTTTGTCTGGTTACAATGTATGTGCTTGTTTTGCAAAATGTGCATTTGTAGTCATTGTTCTGAGCTAATGTTTTAAATCAAAGTTTCATGTAAACTGCTTTTCCTTTGTTTTTAATACTAATGTGAGGTAACATTAATGAAGCATTAGACAAACACAGGATATTCAGAGAGAACAAGATGAGTGCTGGGTGTGCAAAGAAAACAATCGTTGTGGGCTCTGTATGTGTGTGTTGAGTGCCTGCTCTCTCCTCTCAGGAGGAAGGAAGAAAGCACCCTTCCTGCCTCACTTCTTGACAAGATAATCATCTGGCTGTCACCATGGACCACCCATCACATGAAAATTCATCAGCCAAGAGTTCCACAATTCCAAGCTGCCAATCTCTGCTAGAGGGGAAGAAAATACTTTTTCCTTCCTTCTTTCTTCTTTAGAAGTCAATGGGAGCGAGAAACAAGCACCACTTAAACAGTTCTTCCCTTTATCCCATTAAACACAGCTGACAGCTTTTCTCTCTGGATGCCAGACCAAATTAGGAAAATCTCTTAGTTGTCTCAGGTGTTTGCCTCTGAATAGCTGACCTTTGCACCACTTGGTCTGGTAAAGCTTAGAGTGCATTGGGGAGGCAGGGTGGAAATATTGGCTATCAGGTATTCTGCCACAGTTACGTGTGGGGATTTTGCCAATGCCATGAAATAAAGAGTAACAGTACAGACCAAAGAATAAACATGAAATTGCTAAACAATACATTAAAATAAAATTTTCTTTGAAGCTTGAAAATGTTTTTTTCTTTTTCTTTTCGGTCTTTTCACTTACTTACATTTAGAAACAATTATTTTTCCTGTGTTTTGAATAGATTAAAAACAAAAACAATTTGCTGTGGTTAAAATTAACCTTTTGAGCTTATACAACCCATTATCAAGTCTGAATATCTCTTTGTGTTCTGAAATCCTGGATTGATGCCAGCACAACTCTGGGAATATTGTTTGTTGGTGTGTTAAGTCTGATGGTTCTTCTAATCTCATTTGTACTAATCTCAAAACCACTATAGTTTGGCACAGTTTAGAGAGGTTGCTCCAAGGAGACTTCAAATTGAAATAGCAAGTGTGTTATAGATCAGATCTTCAAATGCCTTGACACAGTTTTGTTTTGTTTTTTTCTGAGAAGGAATTAGGTCTGAGCTGACTTTAGAGATAGTGGTATTAAACTCTTACCTGCATGAGTGCTACTTTATCTAACACATTTATTGTACACATGAAATAAATAGCAAAGACAATGCTAGGGCTGCGAACATGTTTATACCATATTATGTATGTCTGTGATCCACTATCTTTCCATAGATAGCAGACAAAAGTCTAGCTTCCTAGAGTCAGATTTGGAAAATTTAACTTGATGCTGGTGCTTCTCTCCCACCTTCAACTGATTAATGTTAATAAGGGGCAGAACCAGACCCATTAGTCACTGTCAGAAGGGAAATGTCCTGCCTCCTGTCACTCATTTCAAGTTTTTAGCTAGCCATCCCTGCTGCTGCAGAGCTTTTAGGAAGAAGATGCCAAACTTTATTTCAGATTTTTAGACTAACAATTCAGTTCCATAATGAATGTGCCTAATTCCCAGCCATGGCCCAAGGCTGCATTTGATTTTGGGGGAAGATTGTTCCCTCAGTTCTTCTTATTGAAAAAAGTTTGGCAGGGACTCGGCGTTTCTAACTGGAGGAGATTTTAATCTGTGGCTACAGAGTAATCAGAAAATTCGACTGACAATCTTGACTCTGGAAAAACTTTATAGAAGAGAGTACAAATCATATGACAGCTTGAAGAAGTCCATGAAGTACAACAGGAAAAAATACTTTTTTGTAAGGCAGCTAAAGCAAGAGTAGAAGTCTGTAGTTGCTCTCCATTGCCCCAGAGCTATCGGAAGGTCTCAGAACCAGCTCTTTCTAGAGATAGAGCTTTCAGTGGTGCCGGGTTCTCAATTTTGAAGCAAACTGGACAATGTGATCGGGGTTCCCTAGGGAGCTGTGCAAAAATTACAGAACAGCTTTATCCCATTTCCAGTTTCAGCAAGACATGAAAAGGTCACTAAATGAATGAAATCATCCATCACCTATTCCCTATCGTTCATGTTCTTGTTTCTAGCCTGAGAGAACTGCGGACAAATATAGCAGGGTCCTGTCTAAAACATCTAAATACATTTTTAATGGAAGTTTGTCTTTAAAGCATTTCCATTTAAGCATCCTTAGACAATCTCTATGATTTTGTAGATCGATGGTAGCCTTTTATTTTATTTTTCTAATTTCAGTTATTAACATCTGATTTTACCTGTGCTCCCAGAGTTCTTTCCAGTAGAGTGCTGAAATAATATTGGCTTTAGGGAAGAGTGAAATTCATTTACCTCTTCCACGATAATTTTTCTGATCTGGATTCTGAATAGAGAAAAATTGAACCAATCACACATAACGACATAGTTCCTAGAGGATTTTGGATTCAGGACAGACAGTGCCTGGAAAGTCAGTAACAGACCTGGGATGAGGAGTCCAGTAATGCCATATCCTTTGTTTTAGAAAATGTCCTCTCCACACCTTTATACTCAGGGGAAGATGGAGGATATATATACACATAGTGTACTTAGCTTTGGAGATCTATATTTAAGAGATTATCCTGCTTCCCATCCTGGAGGCACCCTACTCTGAAAATCCACTAAGCACTAAGAAAAATGGGAAAATGTATCCATGGTTTCCTGAAAATTTGCTTTCTTTAAGTAATATGGTCCACATATCTACCTACCTGAAGACAAATGGATCATTCAGAATAGATATGGAAATGGACATTCAAGGATTTGGGCTTATTGTGATTAGGTGGAATTTACCATTATCTGCACAAACAGATACTTTGTTGTGTTTTTTCTCAAAATATATTTAACAAGAGCTGTAATTTAGGAAAGTAGATCTGAGTGACTGTGGCTGTAGAAGTTCCCTCAACTAGGGACAACTTCATGAGGTAGGGCATTCTAGTCTATTCTCTACTGGTTTTCATACCATGCTCGTCACCCTAAAATCTGAGAGCCCACCAACAGTGCAATAAGCAGTGTGACTACCCAACTGTCACTTGCTTGTTCTCTTATATTCTCCCCAGAGGGAGAAGCATGGGTAGTGGAATGTCTAGTTTTGATAAGGTATTTTTTTAAAAATCAGTATGCTGTGTGTTTATGTACAGGAAGGCAAGGTGAAAGTGGGTGGGGTTTGTGATTGTCCTTTAATTCTTTGGAGAGATCAAGCCACAGGCTCCGAACATCCCTGGAGCTCCGCATGTCCCGTCTCCCACACAGATGAACTCTTATTGTTGAGAGTTCTAGTGTGCCAGAGTAGTGTGGCTGTCAAGCACTCTCTTGGCTTTGTAGCTTTATAGGTGATTGTTTAGATACCCTGAACCCAGGCCAGGAAATGATCTGAAGATACAATCTTGCACTTGGCTTGAAATTTGAAGGGACGCCAGCAGGGGACAGGTTTGATCTGTGCATGGAAGCCTGTGTATTGCTGAGGGACAACTTTCTGTGCCTGTGGAGTTTCCTAAGTGCTGAAGGCTTCATGCCCAAGTGTACCACAATGCTGCAGTCCATCGGAGAGGTGACACAGGCCAGGTGTTCATCCACCAGGATGTCATGGAGTTTCCTAGCCAAGCAGAGATGGAAAGCATTGCATGCAGATTATTCTGGGTGAGAGCTCAGTGTCTGTAGGGAATCCAAGAGCAGTCCTAGATTACAGATTGCATCAACCATTTGTGATTGTTTATCTAATACCAAAGGAAACCGCACTGAGGTGCGAAGCCCTTCAAAACACTCTTCTGTGTGCACCAGCACCATCTCTGTCTTGTTCCAGTTCAGCTTCAGCCAGCTCTTCTTTAGCCAAGAGCTGCTTTCATCCAAGCAGTGATCTGTCTTGATGATAGTTGTGTGTTGAGGGGATAGATAGTGCTATGCGTCACCTGCATATTCTGACACCTCTGGTTCTGCCCTTGAACTGCAGACAGACTGGACTTAAAACATCCATTGTAATACAACCGTGGACCTTATTACTCGAAGAAAGGAAATTTTCAGGTCATACATTTTCCTATTCATTGAGAGTAGTAAAGCAAATTGGAATGTCAATTTTGATTTATTATATTCCTGGAGGATGGTGTGCATCTGTGCTTTTCTTACAAAGCTGTCTAATCTACAGAGAGATTTAATTCTTCAGCAGGGATAATATTATGCCACTCATTTGATTGCAAATGTATTTAAACAGCCTTTAGCTTTGTATTTCCCTATTAGGTAATGTATCTTTAGATACTAATTGCACAATTGGCTTGATATGAGTCATAGAGATTTAAAGTACAGTATATCTGGTCTGAGTTTAAGTGCCATAAGTACAATACCTGAACTTGAACTTAAATTAATTCTAATTTCTTGGACTCTCTTTTGAGTGATCTGTGTCTAGGGAAAAAAGGTATTTTAATGTATAGCAGAGGCCTTCTTCAGGGATAAAATTTTAATGTTGGAAGAGAGAGAGGTGTGTGTGTGTGTGTGGTGGGCTAGGAGAAGTTCTAACAGGTATAAGAAAATGATGAAATAAAAAAAAATCTAATAAGCACTTGGCACAAAGAAAGGACATCCACTTTACCTGTGATTTTTTTGGGGGAGGGAGGACTGCTATTTGCTTTTTTACCACCATGCTCTGTTTTTTAAAATATTGTCAAGCTTCATAGCTAATTTTTCTCTTCTTCCACCCCCCTCCCTTTTCTTCTGGCAGGTTTAAGAGATGCTACAGGCTCTGAGAGTGACGGTGGTGATTCAAGCAGCACAAAATCAGAAGGAGCCAATGGAGCAGCAGTAATCCAACCCAAAAAGGTCAAAGGGATTGGCTTTGGAGATATCTTCAAAGACAAACCAATAAAGCTACGTCCAAGGTCAATAGAAGTAGAAAATGACTTTCTACCAGTGGAAAAGGTACATATTATAACTTAATTCTATCACTGTTGTCACTGCAGTACTTCAAAATGAGTGTGACTTCCATCTCCAAAGTATGATAAGCTAGAACTGAGAGCTTTATGTTTGTTTGTTTTTCTTATTCCTAACTTTGTCTGACTCCTTTTGTCATCTGTTGTGCCAAAGGCAGAAGAATAGATTCCTGCAAAACTGATGACTCCTCTACTTAATTTCTGGAAGAATGTTATTTTCAGTGAAGGTTTTATTCCTGTGCTCATACCTTCATCTTTGTTCTAAATAGCTACCAGTTCAGAGAACAAAACTGCACAGTTTGTATTAGAAGTGTGATCACTTATATGACACCATTAAGAATAAAAATAATGCCCAGTTTTTATGTAAAGTTAACATGGTAGCATAGTGTCACTGTACTATCAGGCTGCCAAAAAGGAAACTTCAAAAAGTACCTACAGATTTTTTTAAACATAGTGCTTAAATATTCATTTAAAAATGCATTGTTCATACTACTACACTACCTGCAGAAAACCCTTCCCCTCAACTTTATAAGTAATTATATTTAATGTGTATGGATAAGCTGAGACATAAGGCTTGGTTTTGTCAGATGTTTGCATGCTTGGAATTCTGCTTATCTTTGGTAAAATTCAAATTAGGTTCTTCTACAATGTAAACATTTATACGTGCCGCTTTAAAATGTTGAAAGAAACAGTAACTACCACCAGAATTGGATAAGGAAAGATTCAGGGTTTTTTTTTTTTCTTTTTAAGTTGATAGTGATGGTTGCTTAATACTGGATTTGTATAAGCCCGAATTGTGTAGGCTCCAAATTCAAGAAAGCATCAATAAGATTTAAGCTTTTGCTTAAAATGAAACATGTAGTTAAGTGCTGTTCTGGTCTTGAGCTAAAAACATTTCCTATTACATTAGTAAATGTGTATTTTTAGTAGTTCATTTCTGGCAGATATATAGGTAAAGAAAACAAATACAATTCATGCAGATATTCTTATGAGCTAGATGCATAGTCAGTATTTGCATGTAAATAGCGTTTGTTTATGATTACTATGAACATAGTCACCTGTGAATGATGCACATATGGACCTTGACCAGGACTGTAGAGGCATTTAGTATTCATTTATCCACATCTAATTCAGATGTCTTGGAATTGACAAACTGCAGTGCTTTGCTAATATCATATGGTTAAGTTTGGGACAACTAGGGTGCGTCTACACTGCACTGTTATTTTGATATAACTAGCATTATTTCAAAATAACAATGTGAGCATCTACACAGCCATTCCGTTATTTCAAAATAATTTCAAAATAACGGATGGTTTATTCTGAAATCTGTAAACCTGATTCTTCAAGGAATAATGCCTAATTCAAAAAATAGCTATTTCAAAATAAGTGGTGTGTAGATACTCCACTGCTGGTATTTCGAAATAGCCCTCCTCAGGGCCATTCTAAGTTAGTCCTCCCCAGTGCCTCCTGGGGCTCTAAATTGAGATAGCACATCCACATTAGGGAAGCCTGCCTCGGACTAATTTTGGGACTTCCCTGTAGTGTAAACGTGCTATTTCAAAATAAGGTATTTTGGAATAACTATTCCGGAATAGCTTATTTCAAAATAGCCGTGCAGTGTAGATATACCCTTAGATTTGTATTGGTGAAGGTTGGTAAACTTTGATATCTGTACCAACGAAAAAGTATTTCCATCAGTGATGATTGAAATATACAGATGGGTAAAGTTAAAAAAAAATGCTGCTTAAGAAATTTTTTATTTAAGGATATTTACTGTGTGTATTTTGACACATGGTGTTGACAGTTTGTATTTTAATTATTAGAAAGCTTTTTTTAATCTCAATATCTAGGGTCATTAAATAATGCTGACATCCACTCTGCCAATATTCCACAACTGAGAAAATTTAAAAATTAAAAAGCTTAAAAATAAACTTAGATATCAAAATTATATTTAAAAAATTAATTCTGCCATGCCTACATAAGACAAATTTCTTGTGTTTGTGGTTTTCTGTAAAGATATAGAAATATTTGGTAAATGGGCTCTATATAAAATAGAATATAGACCCATTCACCTTTTAGTCATCTAATATGGCTAAATTTGACATGTCCATCTGGTAGATATTAATTGGCTTTTGTGAAATGAAATGAGGTCTTAGCCCACATTTTCCTTAACAGAAAGTATCATTACCCCTATTTTACAGATGGGAAACTGAGATGTGATTTGTCTGAGGTCAGACAGGAGTCCGCGACATAGCCAGGAATTTAATCTAAAATCCTTTGAGTCTTAGCCTGGTGCCTTAATTACAAATCCATCCTTCTTCTATATTTACATTTCCCCTAAAGAAGATTTTTAATGGAATGTGATTACATCATATTTGCAGTTAGAATACTTTTCCTGTATTTAGTAACTTCTGAGGCTGCAAGTAGGGAATGATTGCACAACACTTACCATAGGCACACACCTATTAACTGCTAGAGCAGTGGTTCTCTTGGGGTACGCAGACATCTTCCAGGGGATACATGTACTTGTCTAGATATTTATCTAGTTTTACAGCAGGCTACATAAAAAGCACCTGCAAAGTCAGTATGAACTAAAATTTCATAGAGACAATGACTTGTTTACATTGCTCTCTATGTAATACACTGAAATATAAATGCAATATTGATATTCTAATCAATTTATTTCATAATTATAAGGTAGAAATGAGAAAGCAAGCAATTTTTCAGTAACAGTGCTGTGACACTTTTAAAACTTTGTCTGATTTTGTAAGCAGTAATTTTTAATTGAGTGGAAAATTGGGGTACACAAGACAAATTACACTCCTTAAAAGGGGAAAGAAGTAAGGAAACCTTGAGAACCACTCAGCTAGAGATCCACTCAATCAAATGGAATCTGATTGACACAAAATAATCAGTAAAAGATATTACCTCACCCACCTTGTCTTTCACAAAATAATCATATGATGTTGTTACAGTCTTTGCCTGATCATAGCACACATTTATCATACACTGTCACAACATCATCCCTGCTCTCTTTCACGCATATCCTCTTGGCTACAGGCAGTTTCGCTCTCCACTCTCATCTTCCTCAATTTCTCATGCTGGCTATGGGGAGGAAGAGGGGCTCCATTTTTGCTTGCTGTGAAGGCAGGGAATACCAGTTGCTCCTGTTTCTTTATTCACCTGTGTAACAGAGTAAGTGAACAGCTGCATAGAAGTTGCTGAGTTTGCTCAATGCTCCCTGTGCTGCACAATATATTAGGCAGATAGATGGTCCTGTGACTGCGGTTGCCAGGCGGTCTGGTTTTCAACAGCAACACCCAGTCAAAAAAGGACCCTGGCATTGACTGGGCCTTTAAAAAGTTTGGTCAGCCTCAGATACGATATGGTCTGGGCGGGGCACGATATGGGGTTTGGGGTGTAGGTGCTGGGCAGCACTCATCTCAGACACCTATGAGGAAGAAGTAACATGTCCCCACTTTCTGGTGGGTGCCTGAGGTGAGCCCTGCCTGGAGCCCATGCCCACGACGTGATCCCCTGCCCTAGCCCTGAGCTTCCTCCTGCACCCAGACTCCCTCCTGAAGCCCTATTCTACATGCCAGAACCCTCATCCCCAGCAGAGCCCTCATCCCTCCTTGTGCCCTAACCCCCTGCCCAGAGTCCCTTCCCATGCCCTGAACCCCTAATTTTCCCACTCCAGAGCCCACACCCGGAGGCCTAAGCCCATATCAACAGCCCTAGCTCAGCCTCCCAAGGCCTGTGTCCTGAGCCCCTCTTGCACCTCAGCCCCCAACCCCAGTCTGATGATAATGTGGAAGTGAGTCAAGGTGGGGGACAGCAAGCAAGAGAGAGGGGGGGGATAGAGTTGGGCAGTGGATTCAGAGAAGGGACAGGGCAGCGGTGGGGCAGAAGGAGGGGCCAAGGGTGTTTTGTTTTCTGCAAATAGAAAGTCAGCAATCCTACCTGTGACTGGCACTCTTGTGCATCTCTTCTTGAGAGCCATCTTAAACTGAGTGCATCACTAATCAGTCATCTCTGCAGTGAGAGCTGCATGTAGAACCATAAAGAGCAAAAGAGTATAGAGAAATGCTGTTTTAAAGAATTTAATGTGTTTTGGCTGGCGTGCAGGCGGATTTCATTTTTAGTTGGCTTAAAAATATTGCATTTATGAAGTCTCTCCTTAAATACCATTATTTCTAATAGTTCCTCCTAATCATTTCTCTACAAGACACTCAGAAGGGGAGTGTTTCCACTCATCTTTTTTTATAAAGACAGCAGGAAGAGGAGAATTCACTTCGCTTTAGTTGCACTTCAATTCCTTGCTATCCCTTCTGTCTTGCTGTAATCTCCCAGCCTAAAAGCAGTTATAGAGCTGAATGCTAAAAATAATTAGAACCAAAGTTCATTAGGGGGGCTGTGCCCCCTGCTCGCTGTGCTCGGCAACCCCTGCTTGCTGGGAGAGGGAGAGGCCATGTGGCTTGTGGCTCCTGCCTCCCTGGAGCTCCGTGAGTGAGGGGGCTGGAGGTGTGGGGGTGTGGTGAGTAAGGGGTGTAGAGGTGTGGGGTCTTGCCTTGGAGGGGTACGAGTGAGCAGGGGGTGTGGGTTCTCGGCTGAGGGGGCTGAGGAAGGGGGAGGATGCTGGTTTTTAAACCAGCTCCCCCTTGCAGACTGGCTCCTGCCTGCTGCCCCAAGCTGCTGTCTCTGATAAAGAGGCAGCAGTGTGGGGCAGCAGGGGTCTTCCCATGCTGGCTGCTGGCCCCGCCTCCGGGGACTATCAAAGAGTTGTGTAACGGCTAAAATTTGATGGGGTTACATGACTCTTCAGATACACGCTAACTAACATCCCTAGAGAACAGTAGTAGCATATGGCATTTTGTAGTCTATGGATCTGATTCAGTAGCCATTCCATGCATGAAACTCCCACAGCAAAAGGCCCCTCACTTTTGTGCCTCTGCAGTATCTCTGACACCAGACTCATTCTGGTCCATCTCTTTACCGTTTTTTGCCTCTTTATCTCTAATCTATCAGGAAATAATTCTCTGAATATAAAATAGCTATTTTAAATGATGAACATTGTTAATTGGTGCTTCAGTGGTAAAGTGTTGGCATATAGAGTGAATTTCTTTTGCAAAAATAACATCATTTGAAAATTATGGACAGCACTTTGAAATTGTAACATGTAACAAAATTCTCAGATATATTATTTTTCCATTTTGGTATAAATAATTTACAGCATAAATAGCTGATTAATGGCACCAGGTCTTTATTAGATAGGTAAAACACAGCTAGATCTCCGATGAAAGACACTTTAGGAGTATAACTTTTACTGGGATTCTGAAACCATACAGGAAAACAGGTACAAGGGAATGGAGAAGGAATTGGAAAACTGAGTTTAATAGAGAGGAACAAATTTGATAACCCAGACTGGCACTGAGTCTCTGCTGAATCGCTACTGGAGAGTGATGCATCAGTGAACTGTGTCTCTTCTCGTCTTTCGTATGCCTCCCCCACTTTCCAAAATATCTCTCTGATATCAAAATTTCACTCTTTGGATTGTAAAATGTTCAAGCTACTTTCTGATAAACAGGATAATCCAACTGTCAGTGAAATGGCTTTGCCTGAGTTTTAAGAGGTAACATGTAGCTGTATCCAGAGCCGTCCAATAGGACAACTTGGTGTGGCCACCCTAGACACCTCGCTTTTGGGGGCCCCTCAATAGCTGCCCCAAACGTCCTGTGGACAGAAGGGAAGGGGAGGTTATGGGGAGCCTGGCGCAGTGGCGGAAGCCAGGGTTGCCTTCCCCTGCTCCTGCTCCCACTCCCACAAACATGGTGGGAGCCAGAGCAGCCCGGTAGCCTGCTCCACTCTGCCCCACTGCGCCGCCCTATCCCAGCCCTCTGTGCACAGCTTCTCAGCAGTGGCAGGAAGCAGAGTGCCGTGCCCAGGGCGCTCAGGTTCCCACCGCCCACAGAAAGTGAGATGCAGCAGTCTAGGAAGACAGTATGGGTCTATGTCTAGACTACAAGGTTTTTGCGCAAAAAATGTCTGTTTTTGCGCAAAAACCGGCGGCATGTCCACACTTCAGGTAAGTTTTTGTGCAAACCCACCAAAAAAACAGTAAATCAGCAGGACAGAGGGCTTTTGCTGGTAGAGCTATTCCTCTCCCCACGAGGAATAACTCCTTTTTGCGCCACAGCTCTTGCACAAAAAGACAGGGGTGGATGCGCCGCAGGGGTTTCTTGCGCAATAAGAGCCTATCAGAAAAAGCACAGGTGCTCATCAGAACTTTCTTGCACAAGAGTGTCCATGCAGTGGGGACGCTCTCTTGCGCAAAAGCACATCCCTTCTGTGATGCGCTTTTGAGGTGTGGAGGCGCTTTTGCTCAATACGTTTTTGCAGAAGATCTCTTCCTCAAAAAGCTTCGTGTGCAAAAATCCTGCAGTGTAGACAAAGCCTGGCAAAGCAGAGCAAGCTGCTGAACTGCCCCCAATCACCTGCATGGTGAGTGTGCGTGTGGGGGGAGGCGACCCCTGCTACTACTTGGGGAAGGTGGTAAGGGAGCAGGGCAGTGGCGGAGCAGGGGTGGGGCTTGGGCTAAAGGTGGAAAGGCATGAGGCCTGCAGCAGGGGTTTGCTCTGGGCTCCATGCCTGGGGCACTGGGGAGGGTTGTCCCAGATCCTGCACACCCTACCCCAACCCCACCCTCCTGATTGGCTCTGGCTGTATCTCTGGCATTTTTAGTAAGTAAGTCTACCACACAACAATGCTCTGTGTCACTTAAGATTTTTTTTTAAACTGCTATTGCAGTATAGACTACATAGGACATTTTAACCTTGCCTATGCTACAGCACGTCATATGCCAAAGTGAAGGAAAGCACTGTCCATATGGGGGAAATGCAGTAAGAATGTACATATAGTGACCACCAGTTGAATTCAAATTCCTTTCACTTAACTTGAGCTATTTGAAAGCTGCATAGAGATTTATGGTGAAAAAGACTAGATAAAACCTCGGTGGTGTTAGAAGTACTATGAGTCTGGTTTTGTTTCCTGAGTGGGAGTCATGGACTTCTGCTAAGATGGGCTTCCTTGAAAAACAAAATTTATGAAATCTCAGTAAGTTTCAATCTGGAAAAACAAAAAAGTAGAAGAATTTTGGGATGGACCACTTCTAAGAAATGCCATACTTTATTTTGGCAAAAGTGGAGCTGATTTCCATATTGCTGAGTTTCAGAGAGTTTCTGTGGGCTCATGAATTAGAGTGATGATGACTTTCAAGAAAGGGGCAGCTGCATTTGCTTGTCTCCATTCCCCACAGGTTTCAATGCCAGTATAATGTATGTGCTCTGATAAATACAATAAGACCTTAAGAATGACTATCTAGGTAAGACCAAAAGTCCATCTAGCCCAGCATTCTGTCTTCCAACAGTGGTCAGTGTCTGGTGCCCCAGAGGGAATGGACCCAACTGGTAATCATCAAGTGATGCATTCCCTATCATTCATTCCCAGCTTCTGGCAAATAGAGGCTAGGGACACCATCCCTGTACATCCTGGCTAATAGCCATTAATGGACTTATCCTCCATGAATTTATCTAGTTCTTTTTTGAATCATGTTATAGTCTTGGCCTTCAAAACATCCTTTGGCAGAGTTCCATAGATTAACTGTGCATTGTGTGAAGATATACTTCCTTTTATTTGTTTTAAATATTCTGCCTATTAATTTCATTTGATAAGCCCTGTTTCTTGTGTTATGAGAAGTAAATAACACTTCCTTATCTACTTTTTCTATGCCAGTCATGGTTCTATAGACCTCTATCATATCCCTCTTTAGTTGTCTTTTTTTTCCAGCTGTAAAGTCCCAGTCTTATTAATCTCTCCTCATACAGAAGCTGTTACATACCTCTAATTTTTCTTGCCCTTTTCTGAATCTTTCCAAGTTCAGTATATCTTTTTTTTGAGATGGGGTGACCACATCTGCACACACAATTCAAAATGTGGTCATACCATGGATTACATAGAGGCAATATGATGTTATCTGGCTAATTATCTATCCCTTTCCTAATAATTCCCAATGTATTATTTGATTTTTTTGACTGCCGCAGTACTTTGAATGGATGTTTTCATAGAACTATCCTCAATGACTTCAAGATCTCTTTTTTTGAATGCTAACAGCTAATTTAGAACCCATTATTTTAAATGTATAGTAGGAATTATGTTTTCCAGTGTGCATTACTTTGCATTTATAAACATTAAATTTCATCTGCCCTTTTGTTGCCCACTTTTGAGAAATCCTTTTGTAGCTCTTTGCAGTCTGTGTGGGACTTAACTATCTTGAACGGTTTGTGTCATTTGCAAATTTTGCCATCTCACTTTTTACCCTCTTTTTCCAGATCATTTCTGAATATATTGAAAAGACCTCTGGGGGACACCACTGTTTATCTCTCTCCATTCTGAAAACTGACCCTTCACACCTCCCCTTTATTTCCTATCTTTTAACCAGTTACCAACAATGAGAAGACCTTCTTTCTTATTTCATTGCTTAAGAATCTTTGATGAGGGACTTTGTCAAATGCTTTCTGGAAATCTAAGTACACTATATTCACTGGACAGTTACTTGTGCACATACTTGTTCACCCCCTCAAAGAATTCTAATAAATTAGTGAGGCATGATTTCCCTTTAATTCAAAAACCATATTGAATTATGCTCTATTATATGACTGACAATTACCGTCTTTACTATAGTTTCAACCAGTGGACTTGGAACTGAAGTCAGGTTTACCAGCCTATAATTGCCAGAATCATCTCTAAAGCCCTTTTAAAAAAAATTGGCAACACACTTAGGGATGTAAAATTCCATTTATTCAGCTAACTGGTTAAATATTAGGCTTCACTGGTTAACCAATTAAGCAGGATCCTGGGCAGGAGATCATTCCAGCTCAGCTGGAGCAGCTCTGTGTGGCCCCACAGGGCTCCGGCCCCTCATGGAGCTGCCGCCTTCTGGCCCCATATGGGGCTGCCAGGCTCTGTGTGGGGCTGGAGCAGCCCACCACAGCTAGGGGAGCTGCTCCCAGGCACTGGTTAACACCTGGTAAGCATCACCTGGTTACCCACTTACACCTGTAATCACATTAGCTATCTTCTGGTTATTGGGTACAGAAGCTGATTTCAATGATAAGTTACAAACTACAGTTAGTAGTTCTGTAATTTCACATTTGAGTTCTTTCAGAACACTTGAGTGAATGCCATCTGGTACTGTTGACTTATATCAGTTTGTTCCAAAGCCTCCTCTAATGATACCTCAGTCTGGGACAGTTCTTCAGATTTGTCACCTAAAAAGAATAGCTCTGGTTTGGGAATCTCCCTCACATCCTCAGCTGTGAAGACTGAGTCAGAGAACTCATTCATTCTCCTCAATGGTCTTATTCTTGGGTGCTGCTTCAGCATCTCTATTGTCTAGTGGCTCCCCTGGTTGTTTAGCATACTTCCTGCTTCTGATGTACTTAAATATTTTTTGTTCTTACTTTTGAGTCTTTGGATAGCTGTTCTTCACATTTTTTTTGGCCTTCCTTATTATATGTTTACACTTTATTTGCCATCGTTTATGCTTTTGTTTTCCTCACTAGAATTTGTCTTACACTTTCTAAATGATGCAGTTTTGCCACTCATGCTTTTTGTTTGTTGTTTAGCCATGGTGACACTTATTGTTTTGTTTTACGTTTTTTAATTTGGGGTACACATTTAAGTTGAGCCTCTATTCTGGTGTTTTTTAAAAGCATCCATGCAGCTTCCAGAGATTTTACTTTTGGTACTGTACCTTTACCTTTTAATTTCAGTTTAACTAACCTAATTTTTGTCCAGTTCCCCTTTCTCAAATTAAACTCTATCAGTACTCCTTGGTATGTATCTAAAATGTAGAATGATCTTACTTTCTATCTGATGAGCTCCCAGATAACTGACAGTGTAATACAACAAAACAAGTAAAATAGCAATAAAATCTACTTTCTGTAAATCTAATAACTAATAGAGTGATCATAAGCAAAGTTAGTTCCTGAGACTTTAACTTCACCCAAGAAACCATTGCTCCTAGCATGATTTACCTGAAATTGCAGACAAGGATGAACTAGAACAACTTTCTAAAATCCCACATTTGAAACTTAGAGCTTTCAAACACTTTTGGCACATGTGGCAGTTCATAGACCATACTGTGAAATTTCCAGGATGTAGATTTACTTAAAATGAATATATCTTTCCTGCTTCTAGTTTGTTTTTGTTTGAGAATTTAGCCTTGATGCTGATGATCCTTAATTATACATTGGAACTGTTTATGTGGGCGGGGGGAGGTGGAGGGAAGGTAGGGGTTCTGGAGCCTTTTTAAAGCTCAGGAAGGTTTTAATTAGCAGACTTTTGATACTCTTTGCATACACAAACATGGGAAGCTAAGATAGCAAATAGCTTGGCACAAATAATAAAATACCCAGTCTAATTCAGAAACTTGATGTTTCATTCAATTGTCTTTGCTTTATATAATTAAAATATATGTTTCAAGTTTTTCTACCAAAAAATTCCTCCAACTTTATATTCTGTGAAACTGAGTGAAAAGCATATATTTCATATATATTTCATTATGACTTGAGAAGAATTGGTTCAGTGGAAGTTTGAAATTAAAATGTTCATCAGGAAGTGGTTTTGATGACTCAATAGATTGCATTCTGCCATCTGAGCCATTACTAAACCTGTTCCACAGCGTGGTGTTGGGGTGGTTATTGTGCTTATAGAGATGCTGTCAGAGTCAAAGGGTTTGTCAGCCACATATGAGAGGTAAAAACAACCTCGTGATCATTTCTGATCATTAGAAAAATACTGTGGCACATTTCCCAGCAGTAGGTACGTCTGCTTGGTTGTCCTAACTAGATAATTTTTTTTTTTTTTACAAAATTCCTGTTTTCATTTGTTAAGGTATTTTGCTTCATGTTCTTATGCCTAAATTTTGTTGTATTGGTATTGATGGTACTAAGAATGGCTACTACATTTTACAATCAGAGAGAGTTGCTTTTTAATAATGGATGTATAGAATGTGTAGGTATGTTTATATATACACATATAGTAGGAATTTGCGGAATGTTTTGAAGCTTGATAAGCACATTGCATAGATCAGAGAAAAGTGAGAGAGGTATGAATTTTTTTTACAACTTACTAAATATGATCAATGTGATTGACCTCTGATTTTTCAGTATCCATATTATTTTCCATTTCTAATAATTTTTGTATATTTGCATAAATATTTTTATAGGAGACACAGAAGTGTTAAGATTTTATACTTTTGTTGTGGAAGAGGGGATATTTCCATTTTTAAAAAATAGGTAGTTCGTCATGTGGAATAATTTTAGCTCTTAGCTTTTGAAGTGGTTAAAATTGGGTAAGTGGAATGTGACAGAATAATTTTTCAGTTTAATTATATTATTTATATGTTAAAAGATTTTCTGTGTGAGTTTACAAATTTTTTTTAAACATTCTGCTTATGTTGCCTTTTCTGGCTGTCATATGCATGAAGCTAGTGAAGCTGAGTTTTCTGTCTGGAAAGGCAAGGAAACCTCTACCTTAAAGTAAGCAAAACTACGAAAAGTTCCAGGCTTCCTGTGAAATAAACAAATGCAAGCTTTGTTTTCCTCAAAGCTCAGAGGGCCCTAAATGTGACTCAGTTTTAGGCTTGGTCTTTCAGACTCATGAGTTTAGCTATTACAAGGAAGTGGGAGGACTCCGATGCTCTTCTTGGACACTTTTAACTGTAGAAGGGAAGCTTTACTTCACAATGGGAGAGGAGGTATTTCTTTTTAAACAACTTTTTTTTTATTGTTAACCATCTAATACTATGTTGTAACTTATACTTTGCAGAACACAGATATTTGTTAGGAGGGATCTTTGGTTCTTTTTATAGTGGACAAAAATGGTGTATATGAAAATAAACTATTTGTATTAGTCAGGATCTTGAGCAGATGGGAACTCCATCTCTGTTAAGAAGGAACATATTAAAATAAGGGATTACTCTGTGAGGACATAGTTTGTTCTGCAACTATTTTGTTGTAATTTTTTCCCATTCGGTCAGTTTGGCCATTAAACTTACACAGCTGTTTTCAATTGTTATGCTACTTGTTTTCCAGTCTTTTACTCCAAAGAATAGTGTAACTTTGCTGTTCCCATAAGCAGTAACTATTACACCATCTCTCTAGGATGTATAGCCATTTCAAGAGTTTGCTTTCTAAACAAAAATCTCGTTTTTTCTTCAAAACAATTTAATGTAACTAAAGTTCTTCCTTAGTAGAGAGGGAGCACTTTAGTGTTTGATTTTCTGTGAGGTGGCCTGTGGGGTTTGCTGTATGAATGGGAAAAACTGAAATTGGTAATTTCTTGATGTTGTCATGCCTTTTTTCACTAAAGTAATGAAATCTAAACAGCAATCATTACTTCATGTAATTGCAAAGAGGATTTGTGCCAATTGGTGATGTATGTTATGAAAGTATCTAAAATACTGAAATGAAACACACCAAATATATTATTTGATATTTTATTTTTAGCAAATAGTTTTTTGTTTTTGTTTGCTTGTTTGGTAGATCCCTCTCTCTAAATTTGTGCATTTAGAAGTAGAAGTTTGTGAGTTCTCATTCAAACATGAAATGAAGCTACAAGGTTCCCCGAATAGACTTTTAAGCTTACAGTATGCCATGTGTCTCTCCTTTTCCTGCTTAAAAAAAGTGTGGGGGGGAGGAGGAAAGCGAGCAGAGCCAATATAATAGCTTGATAGTCTACAGGATGAAATATCTGTAGTCTGATTTAACTATTTGTTGACCAAAGAAATTTAACTGGACAATTATCCTGACACATAAATACTTATTTTTTCCCAAATATCCTAAAATACAAGCTTATGGATGAGAGTTACTAAGAACTTAGTGAAAATCTTCCATTAAAAATGTTTGGGGGAGAGAGGAGTGGGACTGTAAACTGCCAGCCTAAGGAACGCCTTAGAGCAATGCTGCTTAAATGGCGACTTCTAGACAGGTATAGACTGTGGTCTGCTGTGTTCTTTCTGTTCTGATACTTACCACACTCTGGCCATCCAAACAGCAGCAAAGCTTCATACACAGAGCTGCCTGTTCCCTTAAAGCTGTCTTTGTGCGAAAGGTGCTTGCTGCAGAGGAAAACTAAGATCACACAATCCTAGTCATTTTCCATTTGTATTCCACAGTCCAGAGCTTCATGCAGAGGGTAACAGATAAGTTCCAGTCAGTTTCCTTGTTCATGCTGTGCCAAACAACTTTATTCTTGGAAGGGTTGGTAAGGGAAATGGACAAGATTGCTAATCTTTTTCCCTTACAGTTTTTCACTGTATAATTTGCTACTAATATTTTACTGCCCACTAAAGAATGTTTTTAATAAAAACCTCTCCAAAGGAAAAAAATAAAGTTATATAACTAAGCAGGATGGACAAAATGGCATAAAAGGATGGTAAAATGTCCCATAACAAGGAAAGAGGATGGCAGGATAAGGACCCAAAAAAGGAATAAAAGAAAAGTGTCACGTAAAGTAAGAAGGAAACAGTAATGGTGGGGAAAATTCCTTTATTGCTCTGATTACAATAAAACATACCTTCCAAATGTGCTAATATTAGCAGTTTTCTTGGTTGTTGAATTTGTGGTGTTTTAGGGTGTGGTAGGAGGAAACTGCATTAATTGGAGGATTGAGTATGGCAGAAAGGCATTCCACAGATCCTCCGTTCAGGGAGGTGGAGATGCGGAGAGGGAGGTGTTTGTGACTGAATCCAAGGTAGTAATAATGGTCCATCATGGTTGCAGAGGAGACTGTGAGCTAGGATAGCAGAACAGTTTATCAGTTAACTTTTGAGAATATTATCAAATTTGTTTTTATCATTTCTGGCATTATAACTTTGCTGTAGAATAACTAAATATTCTCATTTTTATTATCATAATAAAGGAAAAATCTGTCCTATTACTTTCTTTTTTTGGTCATTAATTGTAACTTACCATAAGTATAAAAAGAAAGGAACATGGGTAAAACAAAATACAAACACACACAGCAGAAGATTGGAAAAGGCAGTTTTGTCTGATGGCTTCCCAGAGCATAGAACTGGGAATCAGGAAACAAGGTTTTATTCCTGCTTGTGTCCTCAGTTGCACTGTTGCATCTATAAAATGGGAATGTTTCCCTACCTCACAGGACTCTCATGTGAATAAAATCCATTAATGACTGTGAATTGCTCTGATACTGTAGTGACTAAGGCTATGTAAGTATCTTTACAGATACACCCTTTTATCTGCAAACTTCTGAGATACGAAGAAGCTCCTGATACAAAGAAAGAGGGCATCATTTGTGGGGGGAGGCACATATAGGCATAATAGTGGAAGGAAATGTATTATCTCTCCATTGAGGGAAAGAATCTATATTGTTTTTTAAAAAATATGAAAGTAGCAGATGATGTGACCATAAAAGAAAAGGAATGGATGGCAGAATAGAAACAGAATAAATTCCAAAATGTTGCACAAGAAAATATAGCATAATACAAGAACTTTTTTTGGGTTGTGTGACAATTCTGAAGCATTTGTTCTGTAGACTAGCCAAAATTATTCATGTAGCGGTGACCATAACTTTGTTGATTCCGTGATGAACCAAGGGCTCATAGCTATCTTTAAGCAGCAGCATCCCTTGTTTCTCTCCCAGTTGCACATACTATTGATGCTGGAATGGGGTGAAAGGAGCCACAACAGCAAATATTCTCAACCTCCTTGATTCCTTACAGCTGCAAATCGATGATTAGAACACAGGAGCCCCATTGGTTGCTGTTACAAAAGGGGGATGCTTAACAAAAGAAATCAGTCATCTGAGCTGGATGGTGCAATTTGGAGCATGCTAGTTGCTGAAAGTTTATGTTCCTCATGAGAAAGCACAGGAGGATTTAACCCAGGATTTGTAGATTGATTACAGAATGCTTCTCAAATGACAGAAAACTGATTCTGAACTGTGTTTTGAATTGCAACCCACAAGTGGTGGAATTTCTAATGAGGGATATACCAAGAGGGGTATAACCTTCAGTTGCATGAGCCATCGTCAGTAGAAGTTATGATTACAAATATAGAGAAGGGAGAAAGAAAGAAAGATGTCTGCTGCAAGAATATTTACCTTACTTTTCAGATATGTTCTTGCCAGAAATCTGACCTTCTGCTGTCAGTCTCCAGTTTGAGTGAGAAAGCAAGTGAGTGTGTAGACTCAGAGGTTGTTCATATACCTCATTTGGCTGTGTATATTTTTTGTTTCTTTGAGAAAAGGCAGTTAGGTGTATGGTGCATACATTTAGTTCTGCATTTGCTCTCTTTCATTTCATGTGCTAAAGCTTTTTACTTATCTGTGATTCTAATATGTCCCGCTTCATTTGTTTAGGCATTATCCACTTAGCTAAATTGTTGGTCTCAATTCTCTGCTTTCACTTGGGAGGAATGATTTTTAGATCATTAACAAAAGCAATTACTGAGAGTCTGGCAGCATCAAATATCAAATTTCAGATTTTACAGATTCATAGATATTTAAAACCAAAAGGGACTATTGATTGTCCAGTATGACCTCCTGCATAACACTGACCATAGGACTTCCCTGAATTACTTGTGCTTGAACTATAGCTGCAAAGAGAGGATTAGAACACTTTAGCAGCCCCATTGGCTGAATTAAAAATGTCTGGGATGATGAATCCATCACATTGGGTAAATTATTCCAATGATTAATTATCCTCCCTGTTACAAATTTGCACCTCATTTCTAGTTGGAATGATTGGTCCAGTTTGTTTGCTGTTGACCTGGATTGTGTTTGAACTGGCAACTTAGAGGTAAAAGTCTCTGTATGCCTTTACCAGTTCTCTGAGCTATCCAGGCTTTCAGTCCTCAAATGTTATTTCATTGTCAGGTCTATTGATTAAGAGGTAAGGGGTGTAAAATTAGTACTCACATATTTCCCCTCCTTAGTTGTATGCTGTAAAGTGTATTTTGATTTCTTTGATGCCTCAGACAATTATTTTTTTTAATGTAGTCATTCTTTGACTATGATCTGCATTGATAGCTGGTTAGCTATGTGCTGCTGTTTCTGGTCCTTGCTTCGAACTTCCAAATTACATTAAAAACCACCTAGAATAATTTTACCTGCAAATAGTTGCTGAAGTTACTACTGTGATGTCATTTGATTCCACATGAGCGGGTGGGTGTCTGTGGGTCTATCTACACTGCAATTTAAAAATCCATTGCTGGTCCATGCCAGCTGACCTACACTCATGGGGCCCAGGCTGAGGGTTGTTTAATTGTGGTGTAGACATTCAGGCTCAGGCCATTTGAAGATGTCTAATTGCAGTTGTAGACATCACCCATGAGACAATCTCTCTATTTAGATTTCTTTTTCCCAGTTTGAGAATCTCTGCTTTAATGTGTAACTATAAAATACATAAATGTGAACGATATAAACTGTACTACTCTGCATAAATCCCAGTGTTTTTACTGATAGCGAGCATGTATAATATTGGGAGTTTAAAATAAAATGTTCATAGAGTCATAGAACACTAGCACTGGAAGGGACCTCAAGAGGGCATCAAGTACAGTCCCCTGCCCTCACAGCAGGACCAAGCGCTTTCTAGATCAGGGCTGGGCAAAACATGGCCCGGGGGCCGGATCCGGCCCGCCAAGCCACTGGATCTGGCCTGTGGACCACCCTGCTGGGACCCTCAGGCACGCAGCTGCCGCAGTTTAAAGCGCAGTCAGTGCAGCTCTCCGCTCTGCAGGGAAGGGGAGGCTTTGTGTGATCTCCCAGCCCAATCCTCAGCTCCTACTGGCTGGAGACAACCATCAGTAGGAATTGACCCCAGCCAATCTCTCAGCTCCTATTGGTTGGAAACAACCAGCCAATAGGAGCTGAGAAATTGGCCTTGGGGATGGGGGCAGCATAAGCCTCTTTTCCTTCCTGGAGCTGAGAGCCATGTGAAGGTAACAAGCCTGCAGTTTAAAGTGATCTTTAAACTCCCACATCCAGGTCACCAGCCCAGCCTGCCTTGGGGGTGTTGCAGGCCTGCTGTCTTAGGTAAAGTCCAGTGGAGAGCAACCAAAATGATTAGGGGGCTGGAGCACATGACCTACGAGGAGAGGCTGAGGGATTTGGGTTTATTTAGTCTATAGAAGAGAAGAGTGAGGGGGGATTTGATAGCAGCCTTCAATTTCCTGGAGGGAGGTTCCAAAGAGGATGGAGAGAGGCTGTTCACAGTAGTGACGGATGGCAGAACAAGGAGCAATGGTCTCAAGTTATAGTGGGGGAGGGCTAGGTTGGATATTAGGAAAAACTATTTCACTCGGAGGATGGTGAAGCACTGGAATGGGTTACCTAGGGAGGGGGTGGAATATCCATCCCTAGAGGTTTTTAAATCCCGGCTTGACAAAGCCCTGGCTGGGATGATTTAGTTGGGGTTGGTCCTGCTTTGGGCAGGGAGCTGGACTCGATGCCCTCCTGAGGTCTCTTCCAGCCTTAGGATTCCATGATTCTCCCAGTCAGAGCCTGCCTCTGGCACCTCTGCCCCTCCCACATCCAGGTCACCATCCAAATCCTCTGCACCTTCCTTGCCCAGGTCACAACTCCCCTCCAGACCCTACACCCACTCAAACACCCCTCCACCCCAGACCAGAATCCTCTTCTGCACCCATAATTCCTCCCTGAACCTACACCCCAAGTCCCTGACCCAAGTCACAAGCCCCTCCTTCACCCAGACTCCTTCTCAGACCTCACACCATCTCCTGCACCCCAGTTCCTTACCCCGTGCACCCTTCTGCACCCAACAGCCACCCTCGACCCCGCACTCCCCCTCCACAGAAAAGTGTGGCTCTTGACCACTTTCCAAAATCTTGGAGTGGCCCCCCACCAAAAATCATTGCCCACCTCTGATCTAGATCATCCCTGATAGATGTCTATCCAACCTGCTCTTAAATATCTCCAGTGATGGAGATTCCACAACCTCCCTAGGCAATTTATTACAGTGTTTAACCACCCTGACAGTTAAGAAGTTTTTCCTAATGTCCCACCACAACCTCCCTTGCTGTAGTTTAAGCCCATTGTTTCTTGTCCTATCCTCAGAGGCCAAGGAGAACATTTTTTCTCTCTCCTCCCTGCTGCTGCTAGGTGGAGGAGCAGCTGTGGGGACTCTATGTTCTACCCCTGTCCTGCTCCAAGCTGGCTCCGCAGTTCCCATTGGTTGAGAACTGTGGCCAATGAGAGCTGTGGGAATGGTACCTAGAGGCAGAGGCAGCACATACAGCAGCCTGACTGTGCCTCCATCTAGGAGCATGGACATGTTGCCACTTGAGGAGCTGCCCAAGGTCAGCGCTGTCTGGATCTAGAACCCCAAAACTCTCGCAGGCTCCCATCTTCTACCCCAAGCCCTCTCTGGCACCCACACCGCTTCCTGAACTCCCGTGCCACAAACTCCGGTCTCTCAGTTAACTGGAACTTTTTACTTACTGGCACCCTCCCCCATTTCCCAAAAATACTAGGTGACCAAGCTCTTATTATAGTTACTTTGTTTGCATGGCTTTTTGATATTAGGGTTTTTTTCAGGCTAATTTGTCATAGGTTCTTTGTTTTGTTGTGTCTTCCCATTTCTAGTGTAACCATATTTTCCCATGCCAAATGCTTGGTGCTTCAGCCCTGCAGTGGGGGACGGAGGGGCAGTGCTCGGGGCTCCAGCCCCACACTAAGGCAAGGGGAGGAGCCAACAGCACTTGGGAGTGCTTGGGGCTCCAGCCCCAGAGTGGTTGTGGGGAGGATCTGCTGGTGCTCGGGGCTCCAGCGGCTGAAGCTCCGAGTGCCGGGGGCTCCCTCCCCACCTTGCCCCGCTGCAGGGATGAAGTTCACTCCCGCAGCATGCAGGAAGACGAGGGGAACCATTGGTGCCAGGAGCTTCAGTAGCTGAAGTCCTGAGCACCAGCAGATCCTCCCCAACCCCTGCTGCAGTGGAAATACAGGACAATGTGCCATTTTTTTTTTTTTAAAGTCAGGATGCCGTGAACAGACCTTAAATATGGGACTGTCCCAGGAAAAGTGGGACGGATGGTCACCCTAACAATGGAACAATGCAGTGTGGGAATGTTACATAAAAGAAGAGACAAAAGGCGACTGTTGCGTTGTCATAATACCAGTACATTTTAAGTTACATGTTAAGTGCAGTACTGGTAGATAGGGATGTCAAAGTGTAGATGACAACTTGATTATCCAGTAAGTCTGAGCTTATCGGTTAATCTTGTCTACTACAGGCCATCCTCGCTATGAGTCCAAGATACGTTCCAAAATACAACTTAAAGCGGGAATTTTTTCCCGCAGCTGACTTTCATTTGCACAAATTGTGGGGAGGAAGGGTTGCACGACTTAAGAGCAGGGACTGGGAGGAACTTATAAAGCATCAGTTCCTACATCATTCCTTATGTGCAGAAGGAATGTATACTGGGGCAACTTATAGTGGGAACACCCTGTACATGCATCTCCTGCTTCTCCCCCACCTTGCTGTCTCTATTTCAGACGCAAGTTGTGTAACTTGCTATATCAGAGGCAGCAATGGTGGGAATGGGAGCCAGTGCCTATGAAGAGCTGGCTTAAAAGCCGGCTCCCCACAAGCATGGGATCCACCTGCCAGTGTTCCCTCTAACATGTTCTCTCCTTGAGCAGGTTGAATTTTCTTATGTACACCACCAATATTACAAATGAGGAGAAACAATGGATACAGGAGGTTGCAAAAATATAATATGATTGCGCTGGTGTGCTATGCAGGCAGCTTAACAGTTCTGCATTTATGATTTTATCATATTTTATTTGCTGATGCTAAATGACAATTAAAATCATAAAAAAAAACCTTTACAATAAACAGAAGGCAAAAAGAGACATCAGCATGCACTACTAGAACAAGGAGTTCAACTATGTACGTGCCCATTTGTTTATTAATGTAAAACCTGATGTTCCATGAGATTAATTATTTGCTAGCCACTTTACCATGTTATTCACAAATACAGTAATTTAAACTAACAACAGTGTATGGTTTCACAGATGCATTAAAAAGCCAAGAAATGCCACAATTCAGATTGCAAGTACAGCCTTAATTCTGCTCTGTCGTGGGAATGCATTATAACTTCCTCATGGCGTGATTACAGACTATCTGCCAAGTAATCCAGTATCATTCCATTTTTTCTATAATTTTAAATGCACAATTGTAATAACCTGTAATATTCTCAAGTATCAGAGGGGTAGCCGTGTTAGTCTGAATCTGCAAAAGCGGTGAGGAGTCCTGTGGCACCTCATAGACTAACAGAAGTGTTGGAGCAAGTGTGTTCACTTGTCTGCTTGGATTCCGGTGTACTAAGTGTGTCTCAAATACAGGAAGCATACGATGCTCTGACATCCATCAGCACTTTATTTCTATGGCACTGAGTGGACAGAAGGTGACCTGATATGATCACAACCTGTTTAACACAATTTTGAATGAGAATTATAGCATTGAGAGAGTTTCTCTAAAAGGGGATTAATCTAGTTTGAATCAATTTTCAAGTTCTTATAGTGGACTCTGAAAATAACTTTTGGCCTCAAATGTTTCATGTTTGTTTAAATTTCAAAGGAGAATTTTAATTGTGTTGAATTAAATACGTTTATGTATTTCTTGACATCTTTAGCTATTTTGTGTATATATGCTTGGATTTTAAAATTGTTTGTCTCTAAAATATCATACGTGCCATGCATTTAGTCTTCAATGAAGTTAAAGAGCTTTGACTGAAGAAATTTGGTTTAGAAATAAGAGATCGTATCGCTTAAAATATTCTATAATGTGATTACTATTATGCTGTCTCTGTGTGTAATCCTGGTCTTTAGGACATTGATGAGAGTTTTGCTTATTTACTTCCATATGGTCAAGATTTCATCTTAAAAGGCATTTCATATTTGCGAATTTATTACCTTTATTAAATGATTTCCCCCAGAGAAGAATCAAGATATCAGTGTTCCATTTATTTTCCATGCAGTCTGAAAACAATTTTTTAAAACCTAGCAGAGACGTGTAGTACAAAGTGACAGTAATTCATAACTTGTATATAGGTTGTTTATACAATTCCTAATCTGATGTGAGAACAAACTGCAATTCTACAGGAAAATTCAATCTATTGGCGTATGTGATATTGGAATATTTTTAGATTCTACAATTAGGGTGTGTCTAGACTACAGGGTTTTGTTGACAAAAGTGGACTTTTGTCAACAAAACTATACCTGCGTCTACACTGCCGCTGAGTTCTGTCGACATAGCATCGACAGAACTCAGCAGTTTTGTCGACAGCTGTAAACCTCATTCTACGAGGAATAACGCCTTTTGTCGACAGAGTTCTGTCGACAGAAGGCATTATTGCATCTACACTGTCCTTTGCGTCTACACTGTCATGTCGACAAAGCGGCTTGCTTTGTTTACAGAACTGGATGTAGTCTAGACGCTCTTTGTCAACAGAAGCTTTGTCGACAGATACAAAAGCCTGTAGTCTAGACGTACCCTTACAGTGTAATGGAGCTAGGCCCTAAGGCAGAAAGGGCCATAGAGAAGTTCTCCAGGTGGCTAGAGTGGCACGCAGGAAACCAGACAATCAGGGGCCAGGAGGGAATATATAAGAAGCTGAAAGACTAGAGGCAGCTGAGTTGTTAGCCCAGGCCTGTAAGGGAGAAGTGTGAAGGGCAGGAATGGCCGGCTGGCTGGCAGAACCAGGGACAACTCCCAGTGGAGCTGTTGAGAGACAGATGGATCTGAAGGGTAAAACCCTGAGCTAAGGGCAAAGGAGTTGTCTCCAGGAGGGGACGCTCTGGAGGGACCACTTTCATTCAGAAAGAGGCAACAAACTGAGGGAACAGCATCAAACTGAGACACACTCTAGAGAGGGTATTGGGATGGGCCCCTGTGAGCGGCATACCCCGGAAGGGCTTTGTGATTGCACAAGGAGTGTGACTCGGCCAGAGGGCTGAGTAGCTGCAAGGCTTTTAAAACTGAGGCAGTGCAGGAACCTGCACTTGGCCAAACGGGGGTGCTCACTTGAGATGCCGACTCCGTTACATGCAGATAATCTGGTTTTACCTACCTGTAAAGGGATGGTGACGTACTTTAAAAATATGTTTTATTTGTTTTCATACTGTACTCGGTGAAATCTCTCCCTAGAAATTAGAAAATAAAACTTCAAGTATGTGTGAGTCTGTAAGTGCAAGCAAGATTGGTTTTTTTGAACAGCAGGTGTCCGCCTGGGTCAAACATGCATTCTGTGGTGTCTCACGCTCCCATAGTAGGGCATAAAGAGTGGGACAACCACAACCCTCCCCAGTTCCTTATATTCAACTGTGACAGCAGGTCAGAGCCTGGCGACTATCCAAGTTCTTAGTTTTAGCTACCCATTCTCAGATATCTCCCTACAAACCTTTATTACTCTCTTACTCTTCCACATATGGCCACGGTGATCTGTATTGACCCATCTGGATGGTTAGACGCCCCGTGGTCAGACTCCACCTTACAGGGCTACTTAACATGACAAATTCAAAACTGGTGGGCTTCCAATCCTGTCTGTCCTGTGATGGATTAACTCCTCTAAAAGACGAGCACAGCAAGTATTTCTTCTGTTTCGGAGCATTATATGTACTGAGTAGGTGTTCGGTGTGCCTGTCATTCTTCTTTGGGACATGTGAAATGTCTTGAAACTCCATGAAGGTCTCATCAGACACTGAGGAGATGAGTTCTGCAAGCAGTTAAACCAGTCTCGTCCAGCGACCTGTCTAGCAGATGAGCAGTGCCACACATGGGCCCTGGGAAAAGACCTGGCACTAGTTCTGATGTCCCAGACACTGAAGCTGACCATGGCATAATCAGCACTGACACCAGCACCAGTGATTCTGGTACTGAAGTCTGGCATTGAGTTTGGCACTCACTACACAGGCAGAGCTCACTGTCCTCCCATAAGGAAAGGCCACCTAGAGGCTCTAGAGATGAAACAGGCCTCACATGGTGTCAAGTACGGGTGGTGATCAGCAGCCCCCAACACAGACTCACTCCTCTGGTACTAGTGCCAGTGGCAGTGATGCACCTCTCATTGTAAATGCCTACACCCCTGAGAGATCAGTACTGGTACCAATACAAGCCGTAGTATATACATTTATACATTGGTGATGCCCTTAAAGGAGGTGCATTCCTCAACACCATCGCCACGGCAAATGTTCTTCCCCTCTTCAGAGATCTCTGAGGTTAGGTGGACATTGCAGAGAGATCTGCAGCTTTCCCCGCAGGCTTGATCTGGCCAATACCAAACAGGCAAGCCACGTTTCAATTGTAAGCCCTCCTGGGCTATTTGGAGAACTGCCTCCCCCAAACTCCCCACCAGCATCTCTGGTGAGACCACCCAGAGCAGGGGTTTTCAAACTTCAGTCGAGGACCCACCAGGGAAAGCCCTTGGTGGGCCTGCGTCACTTTGTTTACTCTAATGCTCGGCAGCCACAGAGCCTTGCGTCTCCTCATTGGCTGCAGTTTGACGTTTCTAGCCAAGGGGAGCAGCAGGGCTTCGTGACTGCGGAGCATTAGAGTAAACAAAGCGGCGCCAACCCGCCAGGGGCTTTCCCTGGCGGGTCTGTGACCCACGTTTGAAACCCCCTGACTTAGAGCACAAGGAAGAATCAAATTTAGGGAAAAAGCAACAACAGCATCTTACCTTCAAAGAAACTAAAGGAACGTCTAGTCACTGAATGAAGCAGCGTCCCCAGCACTGGTACTGCCAGATGACTGTCTTTTCAGGAGATTGTTGAGGATTGCTGAGACTGGAGAAAGAGCTGTCAGTCAAAGCAGAGAAATCCTGCAAGCTGTTTGACATCTTGTCAGTTTCTAGTCTAGCCAGGATCACTCTCCCCCAGGACTTGCTTGTTGACTTGACTTACTGGTGAAAAAATTGTACTTCTCAGCCACACACAGCTGTAAGGAGGCAAAGTGCCAGATCTTACTGGTAGGGTTGCCGGATACTTTCAGAAAAAATCTCGAACATGGCGGGGGAAAAATTGGTTGAGCAAAAAGAGAGAGAAAAAAAAAACCCCACCAAGGGACCAAACTTGTTGGGGGAGAGGGGGAGGACCCGCCTAACACAGCAGGGGAAAAATGTCCCCGCCAGCCTTACCTCCGAGAAAAACAGAAAATACCGGACATTTTGCATGCCCGGTATTTTCTGGTTTTTTTTTTTTACCGGAAAGAAGACGCAATTACCGGACTGTCTGGGCGAAAACTGGACACTGGGCAACCCTGCTTACTGGCAGAGTGTGACTTTTTAAACTGGGACAAAGCAATGCCTTTCCTCTTGAAGCTTGTGCATGGCAACAGGGAGGAGGTCAGACACATAATTGAGGCTAAGTGGTGGCTAATACATCCATATAGGTTAGTGGTCACCACCCAGTAGATCAGGATCTACTGGTAGATCCTGTAGCCTCTGACAGATGATCCTGACTGGTTTGATCAGGAGGCTATCAAATGCCCGCACTTCAGCTGCCCCTCCCCACACTGCCATGCTTCTGCCCTTTGCCTTGGAACTGCCCCTCCCCCTGCCCAGGAGCCTCCTGCTTGCTGTGCAGAGTGGGGGGAGGCAGAGCGGGGGTTTGCAGATGTCAGTGTGTCCCTCTTTCCCATGTAGCTCATCTCCACAGAGAAAGGATCCAGGAGGACATGACAGGGCTCTGAATGGAGGGAGCTTGCTGGCTGCTGCTCCTATGACTGAACATGTTCAATTTACTTAGAGGCAATGCGTGTCTGTCACTCTCACACACTCTCTGTCACTCACACACACTCTTTCACACTCATCTCCTGACCCAACAGCTACTTTTGATGGTGGTGTTACTACTATTACTTCATTCAAAGGTGTTATTTTAGGTTTTTCGCTGGTCTTTAAAGCAGGTTTAAAACAAATAAAAGAAAGTTCTTCTTCACACAGCACGTAGTCAACCTGTGGAACTCCTTGCCAGAGGAGGCTGTGAAGGCTAGGACTATAACAGAGATTAAAGAGAAGCTAGATAATTTCATGGAGGTTAGGTCCATAAAAGGCTATTAGCCAGGGGATAGAAATGGTGTCCCTGGCCTCTGTTCCTCTGTTTGTCAGAGGCTGGAGAAGGATGGCAGGAGACAAATCGCTTGATCATTGTCTTCGGTCCACCCCCTCTGGGGCACCTGGTGCTGGCCACTGTCGGCAGACAGGCTACTGGGCTAGATGGACCTTTGGTCTGACCCAGTACGGCCATTCTTATGTTCTTTGTGTACATACCTTTTGAGTGTGGTTTGCTGTCCAACTTAGTAGCACTTAGACTATTTCTACACTCGCGGCTTCTTGCGTGAGAAATATGCAAATGAGGCTAAGCGTGGACTATCGCCAAGCCTCATTTGCATACCTAATGAGCCGCCATTTTTCCAGAAGAGGCTCTTGCGCCAGAAGGAGCTGTCTACACTGCCCCTTCTTGTGCAAGAAAAACCCTCTTGCGCAATGCTGCTACGCTGATTATTTTCAGGAATAATGGCATTGCGCAAGAGGGGTTTTCTTGCGCAAGAAAAGGTAGTGTAGACAGCTCCTTTTGGTGCAAGAGCCTCTTCTGCAAAACTGCAGCTCATTAGGTATGCAAATGAGGCTTGGTAATATTCCATATTTAGCCTCATTTGCATATTTCTCGCGCAAGAAGCCACGAGTGTAGACATAGCCTTACAGAGAAAAAGAACGAGATTGGTCAACAGCCTTAGCTGAGAGCCAGCTGGCTTTTAGCTCAAGCGGTAGAGGCCCATGCACTAGACTCCAGAGTCGCAGGTTCATTTCCACCTTTAGGCATTACATGTGCATTTCATAATTTTTATTTTTCTCTTATGCTTAAATTTAATTTGTTGAGTAGTGAGTTCTAAAATGCCTAATGTGTCATGGCTGGAGTAATTATCCCCAGGGCAATTTGTTTTTCAAAATATATCTAGGTTTTTTATTTCTAGGGGTGGTGCACATCTTGCACATCTTGCACATGCCCTCTAGCTGAGGACTGTAACACTGGCCGGGAGTCTCTTGGAATCGGGCCAATTTTCCGGAAGCTCCCACAGCCAAATGAGAGATTTCCACTAATAGTCTGGCAGCACAACAGGGCTAAGGCAGACTCCCCCCTGCCCTGGCCTTGCACTGGTCCTGGAAGCAGCTGGCATGTCCATGTGGCCCCTGGTGGTGCTGGGGCAGGGAGTCTCCACATGCTGCCCCTGCCTGAAGGCACTGCCCCGCAGCTGCCATTGGCTGGGAATGGAGAACCAAGACCAATGGGCGGTGAGGGGGCAGTGCATGGAGCCACTTGCCCCTTCCTTCCCTATGAGCCACTGCTGGATATGCAGGCTGCTTTCTGGAGTGGCAAAGGGCCAGGATGGAGGTGAGCCTGCCTTAGCCACCCTGTGCCACCACCCAGGAGCTGCCTGAGGTAAGTGGTGCCCAGCCAGAGCCCATATCCTGAGCCTCTACCCCAGCCCTGAGCTCCTCCTGCACCCAAACTCTCCCCCCCCCCCCCGTGTCTCCATTCTGCACCCCAACCCTCTGCCCCAGCCTGGTGAAAGTGAATAAGGATGAGGGAGGAAGGGGGCTAGAGTGAGCAGAGCTGGGTCTCAGAGAAACAGTTGGGCCGGGCCTCACAGAAGGGACATGAAAGGAAACAAGACAAGAGTATTTGGATTTGAGGTAAATCCTGGATTGCATTTAAATTTTGTGCTTAAAAAGGTTGGATTCCACTGTTATAGGTGGTGATGGACAGCTCTTCTCATACTATAACCACAGGAGCATCCAGAGTGGTTTCCACTGTGGAATAGCTGGGCATTGTGGGGAGTTGGGCAGAGGTATAGATGGAAGAAGTCACCTGATGAACAAAGTAGACAGCTATATTGGAAGCCAGGAATTTAAATCCACCCTGCTGAGAAACTTTTCCTTCCTTTAAGGACATTTTTTAAATGTAAGAATTAAACTTCCCCCCCCAGGCTGGAGTGCCACTTTACTGACCACTCAGTTACTGTTAACTCAGTCCTTTCAGCAGAGCTCATGCAGAGGGTCAGGAAACCAATGGTAGCAAAACTCAGTGTTGTTGTCATGGAACTTACCACCTGTAGAGCTGAGTTTGGTGCCGCAAGAATTGCTGATTCTAGTCACGTCTTTGTTAAATTTCTCTGACAGAGTAGGATACATTGACTTCTGGAGAGCTTTATTTAAATGTAAAATAATTCAGATTTGATGCTAAAAAGACTTTAAGATTTGTGTCCCTTTTAAGATTTAAGTAAAAAATGTATTCCTCGCCCCAACAAAATATCAGCGCCGTGTTTAGTTGATGAGAAATGTGTTTATGCTCCTGTTCATTCAACATCTGGAAGATACTGGTAACTGTTTCTATTTGCTTCCTTTTTCTTTGTAGTTGAATCTCCATCTCATAATTTGCCTATCACAGGACATTTTTATTGTTTTTTTCATTTTCTTAGTTATTAAAATAAATACAAAAGGACAATGGTCTAGGGGTGTTTTTTATTATAGTAATAGTCTTGGATTTTTGCCTGAAGCTAAAAATTGTTCCTTTCATCACACGTAAACAAGAGTCCAGAAATAGCAACTGAAAAAGCAAAGGAAAAGCGGTCTGTGCATTCTTTTCTCCAATTCCCAATCATTGGTGTTTTCTGAACTTCTGAGAGCATGCTCGGGCTTTGTCTACACTTACAAGTTTAAAGTGCAACTGTGGCAGGGCTTTAAACTGAAAGTGTGGCCAGGACACAGGCACTGGGGGAGAGATTTCCCAATGTTCTATATAAACCACCTGCACAAGGGGAATGGCTATTCTGGTGTTGGCTGGGAAGCAGAAGATCTAGGTTCTCGCCCTGTGTCCACAACAAACTCCCTTTGTGATTTTGAAGTCACTCTGTGCCTCATTTTTTCTACCTGCTTTAGAGGGCTGGCAAGTCTTCATTAATGTTTGCCTAGTGCAGGGGTGGGGAACCTTTTTTGGGTTGGGGGATGCTAACCCACAGAAAAATCAGTTGGGGAGGGGAGCACAGACAAGTGAGAAGCAAAAAAGAAAAACCAAACCCTCCCTGACTGAGAAGGAGAAAGACACTCCCCACATCACCTTCACACACCAGAGCCTAAAGGGGCCCAGGCTAGTAGATTTTGTGTGCTCCACGTAGGACAGCGGGAGGGCTGGAGCACCAGAGGAGGCTCCACAATGCTGGGGGGAACCCCAAGCCTTGGGGGCCAGATCCATTCAAGCCGGGGTTGCAGCTGGCCTCTGGACCTTAGGTTCCCAACCCTTGGCCTAATGTTTTGAGATCTTGCTTCATAAAATTGTTAGTATTCTGATTGGGGTGAATTTGGGTGATGAATAAACAAAAATGAGAAAGGATACTTGGTACAGTATTCACCCTAACTCTTGAATGTCTTCATTTTGCTGTGTGAATCATTGTTTCTGAAACACCTTAAAGATTGTATGTAATATTTTTCTCTCCAGCAGGAAGTGGTTTCTTCTCTACTGTGTAGTAAGTGGATAGAATTATCAGAAGGATAGAATTATCAGAATTTTACTGAGCAATGTTAGAAGTGTTTGTCACTGATTCTATGGAGAACTAGGAAGTAACTATGTTATTTTTATGAATATTGTGCTTGCTTCTCTGTGTTTGTTCATAGTGGGTTACTTGCTAAGGAATTAGATCAGAAGGTGTTGTTATGGAAAACAAGCAGGGACGGATAAACAGTGGCCTAGATCAGAAGCATCCCAGCAAATAAACACAATAGTCAGATTTATAACCATGAAGAAGGTACTCCTCAGACTTAACGCTGGTTACGTAGTGCTTTTGCTGTGAGACACTGGACATTAAAAGGCACTGATCAGTTAAAAACTATTTCCTTGAGAAAAGGAGGTGGGAAGCTGACACAGACTGATGAGAGTCTGTGGTCTGCAGCAAGTAGGTTGTAACTTCACAGCCAAGAGAACAGGATGGCTCAAACCTAAGTAATGTCTGTTTATGAGCTTGAGTAATGTCAGACAAAAGTAAGACAGTGTGCACATAGATCTGTTATTTGAAACCCATGTTTGGAGTGCTGTGCATCTTTTGGCAATATCAATCATACTTTGTTTTGAAGAAACTGGTGGGTATAAACAGCCACCCTTTCATCCGAGCTAAATAAAGGAGCAGTTAAATGCTTCTTTGTTTAGTAATAGCTGGGGAAAAAAAAGAGGCCACTACCCAAAACACAGACTTCATGCCAAGACCAGCCAGAGGTTATGTCATGCTGACTGAGGGGTTTCCTGAGGACTGATACAGCAAATGCTGGATGCCAAAGCAGCTGGCTTCACTTCTCTCTTCCCCTTCTGCAAGAGTAGTGTTCAGGATCACTCTGCTCTCTTGTCTTCTGCCTCCATCTCCAGCAAAGTGCAAGTAGCCAGGGGCTGTTTTGTTTCCTGCTGAACTTCTGCTAAAGGAGCCAGTGATGTTTGTGCCATCCTTTCCTTCCTTTCTCCCTCCGTTCCTCCAAGGGAGGAACCAATGCCTTACCAGTCCAACTCTGTCCATGAGCTTGGAATGCACTGACTTCATCCTGTTTCGGCTCATTAATGTTTGTTGTTTCTAGGTCATACATACATTTTCCCATGAGCTAATCTCAAAAAATCATTTGTTTGTTTTAGTATATAGTCAGTTACTCACCTGTGATTAAAAAGAATCTGGATACCAAAATATTTTTCTCCCTAATTGTTTGAGTGATGTCCTCATTACAAAAAAACTGTTTAAAAAATTCCTTAGGAGTCTCTTGCTGGAGCTAGGGTAACATACACTGTATTTGTTCTTAAATAGTGCATATGGACTCTTTGGAGCGTGTGCCCCAATATATCCCATAACTGTTTTTGATGTAGATGTCACACATGAGTGTGACAGGTTGGACCCCACTTTTTGGGTGCCACTGGACTCCCGCTGAGCCTGTCTGTCTTACCAGCCTGCATTTCTCTTACTCTGTGCCACTGTGACAGGCTCTCTAGTCCTTTTCCAGCACGCGCACACACATAAGGGTAAGGACACAACCAGCTATAGAATCTCACAGATTCTTCACTTGGGGAATTACCCAGCCCACTACACCCTCTGGAATGAAACCCAGGATTATATTGTCTTGTGCTATAGAAGATCTACCTAGCGCGAACATGTGAAATTCACCCTCTCCCTCAATGTGGAGGCAGATGTGCACAGCTCTTCCCACCCTCCTTGTGAATTGCACAAACTAGGTTATAGTATAAATAAGAAATAAGATTATTAACTGCAAAAGGTAGATTTTAAGTGATTATATGTGACAGAAAATAGATCAAAACTGATTACCTTAGTAAATAAACAAAGCTTGCAAACTGAGCTTCACACACTAGATAGATAAAATAGATAGGCTATCCATTAACGAATTCTCACCATGAGGGATAAACAAGCTGGCAGATTCTTAAGTCACAAGCTGTCTTAACTTTTCCAGTTTTTCATAGACAGGAATACAGTCCTTCTAGCCTGGGGCCATCACTTCTGATAGTTAAATCCTTGTTCATCAGATGTTTCCCAGTGTCTTGCAGGGAGAGTGAGGTACCCCAGTGATGTCAGTGTCCCCTTTTTAAAGCTGCTTCCCACTTGCTGGAAAGTATTTTTGTTGTGACTTGAATCAAACAGTTCCCACTGTGTAGTGATATCTTTGAGAGGTTTCTATTGTACACGGTTTCCGAGTTAATCCTTGTGTTTGTGCATTTCTTCTGTTAGCCATTAACATTGTTTGTCCTTTTTACTGTTGTACCTGAAAGGCTGCTTGTGGGTGTTTTCAACCTCACAACATGTTTCAGTAACATATCAAGCCAAACTTCATAACTTCACATAAAATGTTAGCACATACAACAAGACAATCATGTCTAGCAGATCAAAACTTTAGAATGATACCTCACAAAGTGTATTTTGTGCAAAACATATCGCAGTTACATGATAATGGTGAATATTTAGTTGTCAGAGTATCACAATGAGGTTTTGATACTGGAATATATACTGTTCTAAGTGTGTGGTGATGTTTGTAGCCATTCTTCACCCCACTTGCCTCTACAACTACTACGCCTTTAATCTCTCAGCCCATTGAATACATCATCTGCAATTATTGTATACAATTCCTTTCTTCCAGTTTTATCCAGGACCATCTTCAGTCTGTCTTCTACACATTGAAGTGCACTGAAACTGCTCTTGTCAGAGTCTCTAATGAACTTGTCCTAGCCAAAGCTCTGAACCAGCTGTCCCTCCTCATCCTATTGATCTGTCTGCTCTCCTCCAGACAGGGAACCATGCTCCTCTTCTTGAAATCATTTCCTGCCTTGGCTTCTGTGACAGTCCTCTCCTGGTTCTGATCCTAGCTCTCCAACTGATCTTTCAGTGTATCCTTTGGAGAAGCTGCCTCATTTCCCCCTCCAGCTTTCTTACTCGGCCCCCTCTTTTTCTTCTTCACCTGGTAACTGGACAATCTCAACCACAAACAAATTCAGGTACCATCTCTGTGCCTAGTGACTGACAGATCTACTTCTCCACTTCTCATGAATGTGTGGCTATCAGCTTTGGCACAACAACAGAGCCAAATCTGAGCTCTTAATTTCCCCCCAAGTCCTCCCCAACACTTCCTTTCTCAAGCATGTGGGCCAATACCACCATCCTACCTGTTACTCGGATCAGTAATCTTTTTACATAACATCTCTATGACACAGGTTTTCCTAGCCATCCCTACAGAAAAAACTCTCATCCATGCTTTCATCATTTTGGTTACTGCAATATCCTTGTTTCTGGCCTTGACAAATGCAATGTTGCATCATTAATACACATTCAAAGTGTTGCTGCTACAAGGATCATATTCCTAACCTGACACTTCAGTAACATCAACCCTCTCTTTGAGTTCCCTGCACTACTGTACCAAACACAAGCTTGTTTGCCTTTATTTCAAAGGTCCTTCATGGCCTATGCCCCCCCCCACAACTAGCATCTCTCATTCAGTGCCAAAATGTTGACTCCTGGCTCTGATCAGCCCAGGATGCCAGCCTACATTGACCCGCTTGTTAAATTTTCAAACAAGCAAAAACAATCTTTTTGCTTTCTGCCATGCTACCCTTCCTGCATGAGAGGAAATCTTAAAAATCCACAAATTCCCTCATTAGCCTCCCAAACACCCCCTATACGGCCACTAAAGCATGGTTAAGCTGTTGGTGCTCTAATGTCATTGCCTGCCTTGCAAAGCAATATTTATTGTCTCGTCGTTTTACTGCTTCATCTGTCTGCATCCATCCGTTGTCTCTTGTCTTATAATTAGACTTAAAGTTCTTTGGGGCAGGGACTGTCTTTTTGTTTTGTGTTTGTACAGCACCTCACATGCTGGTTCTCAACCTATGGCCCATTTAGCGAACAGCTGCAGCCGAGCTATGTGCTTTAAAAAAAATCCAAAAGTTGCTGCTCCAGTCTGACAGGGTGGGACCGAGTGAGTGGGAGACAGCATCAGGCCGCCCTGCTGGAGGACTCCTGCCACCAGGGAAGGCTAAGTAGCCTCCTGTGGCAGGGGAAGAGCTCAGCAGTTCAGTGCAGGCGGCCCTGGTGGCCAAGTGGATCCTGTATGATCCCAGCCCTGCTCCTGCTCCAGCCTGGCTGATCGCACCTGAGCAATCCAGACACAGTCAAATCCTGGGGGGCTGGTGAGTGTGGAGCTGAGCGCAGGAGAGTGGGTCTCTGGAGGGGAGCTGTGGAGGGTGGCTCTGGCAGTGAGGGGGATAGAAGGTTGTTGCGTGGGGTGCTGGGCAGCATAGGCAGAGGAACTAGAGGTTTGGGGGCTCTTCCAGCACCCTCAGGTTTTACAAAGGCCTTCACTTCTGGCTTTGTATCCGGGACTCTGTGGAGTCGTCTCTGGGCAGGGGGAGGTGGGCATAGGGGTTTATGGAGGGATCTTTGTAGGGGGACACTGGGCACAGGAGTCGGGGGAGGGGTTCTGGGCGGGAGGCAGATGTGGCACATGGCAGGGGCCTGCACCCAGGGAAGGGGCACATTGTCAGTGAAGTGCTGGGTGGGCCAGAGTCTGTCTGGCACAGAGTTTCTCAACCTGCATCCCACAATGATAAATCGGTTAAGAACCACTGACATAGCACATTAGGGTTCTGGCCCATGACTAGGTGCCATGGTTATACAAATAATAAAAGTAGACAGATGCTTGACCACAGATATTACAAGACTTTCCAGGGGAATAACTTCCTTGTGGGTCAGAATAATATATTTACAGAATTAAAATAATGGACCTATAAAGAGATTGCTGTCAGTGAAAAGGACAGTGGTTGTGGTGTGTGTGCCTACTGTTCCTTAAGGTTAGCTACTCCTGATGATGCTACATTATTATACTGCTTGGTGAGCTAGATAATATTTCTACTCAAAATGATAAAAAGGGACACTGTCAACTTAAAAGGTACATTTATGTGTGAAATTTGTTTGCTTGTTACACTTAACACAATTATGATAGAAGGAAATTATAGATTTTTTTTCCCCCGACATTGTTTCTTTATTTAGCAGCACTTTTTACTAGTCAGTTTCCCTTTATAATCTGTTTACCCATTCTGGTTTTGTTGGTCTTTCATACAGCAACATTGAAGAGGAAAATATTTTTTAAAGTAAGAAAATGTGACTAAATATCACAATAATTGGCAGGGGGCATTGAGGGGAGAAATATTACTTTGAAATCTTTTTACCTTTTTCCTTTTTCTCCCCCACCCCTCGATCTCTTGCAGACTGACTAGATTGTGAGTTGTCCATGTCCCCTTTTATGTAATTCCCTCCCCCCCTTTTTTTTAATCCTGATTTCTGCATTGTTGCTAAAGCTCTAACTGGGAAAATAAAGGTTTAAAGAGGAATAATTTATTTATTTCAGACTGTTGGGAAGAAATTACCTCCAGCTACAGCAACTCAGGAGCCAACGAAAATAGAAATGGACAGCAGAACCAAGAGTAGGTCTCACAATTTTTGTTTTGTTTTTCTCCTTTGCATTCAGAGCTATTGAGCCTTTTGGGAAGTGTTGAATATTTTTCTTAGGTTTTAATTTGAGCAATTTTCTATAGGTCTGAAAAATAACAAAAGCAAGATTGCAAATATATTTAGTATGGAGCTTTGAGTTGGCAATGTTTAAACAAGCCACTTTGTTTCAAATAAGTTTTTGAATTGTTTTTGCCCTGATAATTTTACTCCCATCTCTCTGCCTCCAAAAATCAAATAAAATTATGTCATCCACCCTATGCTGAAAGCGCTTTTAGATTAATCAGATTTGAATGTGATCCAGCTTCAAACTGCAAATTGTAGGTGTGTTGTAGAAAATGCACTAATAGTAACATGCTGCCTATTTTTGCTTTTTGTTTTTAATCTCTAAACTATCCCTTTGGGTGATAGAGTTTATGTAAGAAACAAAATAATCCAACAAAATAAGATCATTTTAGTGTGTATAATTCATAGCTACCTGAAAAGGGCTAAAAGTAATAATTAGGCCTCTCGGGAAGGTCACTATTTTATCCAGTGGAAATGTATTTAATTATTACACAAAGTATATTAAACACAAACTGCTCATGTTATAGTCTTGTTTTGTGTGTGTGTGCATGTGCATGTGTGGTAAAAAATATAATTAAATGTATTGGGACTTAAGGGGAGGTAGACAGAAATAAGGGGGGAAATAAAGCCTGAATTAGCAAATAAATTGATTTGAAAATGAAATTTAGTATTTATAGGTTAAAATTTTTCTTCTCTGAGCTACACCTGAAGCTCTTTATTAGATGTTCTCCACTTATTCCCTTGATATCAACAGAGATCTCAAGGGACTAATGAGAAATAGCTAATAAGAAATCTGCAATATAGAACAAGTAGGAGACTATGGCTCATAGAAATTAGAGCTAGAAAAGAATGACCATGCTAGGGATGTAATAGTGTAGTCGATTAACCAATAAGCAAAAGCTTATTGGTTAATGCTCTAGACTACACACATTCTTCCTGAGCCAGTAAATTTTTTAGCAGGCTGGCTTGCAGCCTTGCTCAGTCCCGGCTTGCACCGGGTCCAGGACCTACCCCCTGCTGCAGCTCTGCATTTAAATTGTATTAGGAGCCAGGCGGACAGGCAATCTGGCTCAGTTCTGGGTCGCACCGGATCCAGAACTCAGGCCTCCTTCTCCCCCAGACGGGCTTTTGCCACCCTGCGCTGCTGCCTCTGTACAGCCTTACAATATATATTACTCAATTATTTTCAGTTTTAAAATGAGCCAAGAACTGATGTCTCCACTGCTTTCCTTTTGGAGCCTGTCCCCTAACCTCAAAAGCTCTCCTTGTTAGGAAAATGTTCCTAATTTGTAGATTACATTTTCCTATGTCTTCTTTCATGTAATGATTCCTTTATATCACTTGAAATGCCCAACACAATTCCTTTCCCTCTTGAAGTTTCTACCCTTCAGATACTTCTGGGTAGTTAACATTTTCTCCCAAACCTTAGTAACCATTTAGCATACAGGCAATGCTGAGTTGTATAGAATTACTTATAGCAAAGTACAAAGGTGGTGAAAGTTATCGGTGATCCGTGGCCAATGGGAGCTGCAAGCGGCTGTACCTGTGGACATGCAGGTAAATAAAGCGTCCAGCAGCCCTCCAGGGGCTAGCCCTGGTGAACCATGTCCAGCTGCTTATTTCCCACCCCTGATGTAGACATAGATTTTAATGCCAGAAGGGACCATTGTGATCATCCTGTCTGACCTCCACATTGCAGACCGCAGAACCTCACCCACACACTGCTGTAACAGATTCCTAATCTCTGGTTAAGTTACTGAAGTCTTTAAATCATGATTTAAAGACTTCAAATCACAGAGAATCCACCATTGACTCTAATTCAAACCAGCAAGTGATCCCTGTTGTGAGGAAAGCAGAAAAACAAGGGATCTGCTAGTTTGACCTGGAAGACAATTCCTGGTGATCAGACAATGAGCATGTAGGCAAGACTCACCAGTCAGACACTTGGGAAAGAATTCATTGTACTAATTCTTCTCTCTGGCCATTTGGAGATACTTGCTACTAGCAATCACAAATGGGCCACATGCCATGGTAGGCAATCTTCTCATCCTGGGGATGAGAAGATAAATTTATCCCATCCATAAATTTATCCAGCTAAGTCTTGAAATCAGGTAGATGTTTGGACCCTTTGAAGGCTGTTCCAGAACTTCTCTCCTCTGATGGTTTGAAGCCTGTACTTGTTTTTGGATAGTTTATATCCCTCTTTCTTTTGCCCATGCTGACCCTTAACTTATATAACTCTTCTCCCTCCCTGGTGTTTATCACTCTGCTGTATTTACAGAAAGCAGCCTTCATTTGTTTAGGTTAAACAAGACAAGTTTCTAAAGTCTTCTCCCTTAAGGTGGGTTCTTCATTCTTTTGATCATTCCAGTAGTCCTCCTTCTCTTCTCCTCAATTTGAATTCATCTTTCTTAAACATGGCAGACCAGAATTGCATACTGTATTCCAGATGAGGTCTCACCAGTGCTTTTTATAATGATAGTAATGCTTTCCTGTCTCTACTGGAAATACCTCGCCTGATGCATCCTAGGTTTGCATTAGCCTTTTTCATTGACTACACATTGGTGGCTCATAGTTATCCTGTGACCAGCCAGTACAGCCAGCTTTTTCTCCTCTCCCTTCCAACTCATAGGTCCCCAATTTCTAGCAAAAATTCTCATTGTTGGTCCCTAAGTGCTTGAATTTGCACTATTTAATTTCATCCAATTTTTGTTTGTCCAGTTTTTACAGTATTCAGATATTCTTGTGTGATACAGTAAAATATGCCTTAGTGACCACTTCAGAAGAGACACAATCTGTGACAAGTGACTCCCCGCAGAGGCCACAGCATGTTCCCCCTGATTTAACTTTGAAGAGGGACCACCTGTGACCAGCATCCATATTTTCTTACACCTAGCCATAAACACAAATCTGAAGGAGAAATGATCTTCCTTACTTTTGTGCTGCAGCTGACAATGGCATTGCCTTCTGAAGTGTGCATTTGACCAACAGCCATCATTCTCAGTCTGCCCAGCTCTGGAGGAAGCAAGCCCTTGAAGAGAGACCACTGCTTACAAATGACCCCTTTTGCTAATTGCCATGAGTGGTTGCTCCTGGCAGCTATTACTGTATTCTGGTCCTCCTCAATGGATATTATCTGGGCCCTCCCCAGTTTTGTCCCATTAAGCTGTTTGAATTTAACTTCCATCTAGATATGGTAATTTCTCCCTCCATATCCCATTAACCACCCTGCCATTACTCCTAACCTCCTCATTATTCTTATTAAAAACTGAATCAAAGTATTTGTGTAGGTGCTGGACCATGCCTAGACTAAATACTCTCCACCCTATCCCTAGATTATCTAATATCCACCCTGTTTACCAGTCCCACTTCCTTCCTTCCTTGTTTTGTTTATATGGCTAAATAACCTTTTGCTATTGGTTTTAATTTATTTTGCAAGATCCAACCCTGCTTGGCTTTTAGCAAGTCTCACTTTCTCTTACAATTTTTGATCTCCAAGAGGTAGCTAAGTTTGTTTTTGAAATCAGGGATCCTAATTGCACACCAATTTTTAAATCCTTAAATTTAAACTGAATTAGTTCATGATCACTCAAACCCAGGTTGACCATGGCAACCAGTTCTCCAAATCTCTTGTTGATTTGGTGGCTGTTTGGTGAGGAAATTATTCAGCTATCACATCCAGGAACATCCAGGCCCCATAATTGTAGAAATTGTCCTCCGATCTTTATCTGGGAAATTAAAATCTCCCATTTTCATACAATTCTAAGTAGTATTTATTTCATTAAAAATACTAGAGATCTCTGTCCATATCTGGATCCACTCCTGGAGCTCTGTAGCATATCCTAGCACTCTCCCAGAAGAGCCTTTATTACCTTTCTCCCTCAAAGTGATTTTGATACAGATTCCATTTTATCTATTCCATCACTTCTAATTTGTTTACAGTCTAGAGAAAGCTTTGACATAATGTAATTATGCAGACGTGTCTCAGTACCAAACAACTTAATAGGAGACAAACCTTAAATCAATTGGAGTGATCATGTATTTAACTTATGAAGAACATTAATAAGAATGAATAAACAGCTCAGTGAAAACAAAACTCATGAACAAGATTTTTTTTAAATATCCAACGTTATATGAAATAAGTGTTTTTGTAATAATAGTTAATCTGTAACAGTTGGACTACAGGCATGTGATCCAATGTTCTCTAGGTTAAAAAATCTATTCCAAAATAATTGCTGTACAGTATCCTGGGTATTCTCTTATGTTGTACATCTGGCACCTCTTTTACTTGATTACAATGCATCCAGAATTTCTCAGGGTGCCTTGACAGCACAACTTCCTGAATAAGTCTCAGTGTAGCAATCTATATAAACTAATTGTATTGGCCAATAGCATTTATGGATCAGTGTGAATACCTACGATTCATAATAATATTGAGTTTATGCCATTATTTCTGTCCCACTAGGTATAAGTAAAAATTGAAAAGTAGAAACAGCTGAACAGTTCTCACGGATACTTTTAAGGTTTTGAAAGTTGTATCAAGCAGGAGAATTTTCTGTGTGTTTTTGGAGAAGCTGCCACAAACAAGGTGGATTAGCCATAAATCCAAAAGGTCTCCAGTCCTAGGCTGTTGCTAAATGTTTCCCAAGCATGCTAGGTAACATCATTTATCACTCCATCTTCAGTCTTAGCGTAGTGTCTCTTTCCTCTTTGTTGAATATTGAATGCAGCATGAGTAGAAGGGGGTCTGAGTCCTGACACGAGCCTCAAGGTGCTATACAGAACAGACGCTGTGCTGCTTTCAGGGTTCATCTACGCTGCACCTTTATCTCAAAATAAGCTACGCGCAGTTTGAGCTACACAAATTGCATGGCTTATTTTGCGTTAATTTTGAAATTAACACAATTTAGCACTATTCCGAAACGTCCCTTATTCCTCATGGAACGAGGTTTACAGGGACGTCGGAGTAGCGAGCCTGTTATATTTCAAAATAATGGGCTTGCTCAAAAGACACGGAATAGCTATGTCGGGATACTTCTGGTATCCCAAAATAGCTCCACAGTAGACGTGTGTAGCCTTAGAGGGCTAGATTAAGGCATAATCCACTGATCGAGCTCCAAACTGTGAGGGGGCTTTTGGATCCACGAGCTGGATCCTAGTGTGCTTTTTGCAAGGGGTTGGTATGGTGAGACTGCCTACAGTGTCATGTAGCTGATCTGCAACTGCTAGAAGCAAATATTTCCAGTGGCCACTGATGGGACACTAGATGGGGAGGGCTCTGAGTTACTACAGACTATCCTTTCCCGGGTATCTGGTGGATCTTGCCCACATGCTCAGGATTTAACTGGGGTAGTGAAGGAGTTTTACCTTGGGTCAGATTGGCAGAGACCATGGGTTGTTGGTTGTGGATGGGTTTTTGTTTTTTGGCCTTCCTCTGCAGCATGGGGCATGGGTCACCTGAAGGTTTAAACTGGTGTACATGATGGTTTTCTTGTACTTTGAAGTCTTTAAATCATGTATTGAGGATTTAGGAAACACAGCCAGATATTGTGTCTACAAAAGTGGTTGAATAAGGTTTTGTGGCCTGCAGTGTCCAAAAGGGTGGATGAACTAGATGATCATGATGGACCCTTCTGACCTTAAAGTCCCCCATGAGTCTATCCTGGGACCAATACTGTTAGACATATTCAGAAATGATCTAGAAAAAAAGGGTAAACATTGAGATGACTGTCAAGTCACAGGGCCATGGCCCATCAAGGTTGTGGATTTGCTTCAAGACAGAGTCGGTTAGGGATAGATAGTTGCTTTTATTAATCTCACTACGTCACTACTATTACAGGCTTAATACTGCCAGATGGTTGCACAGCTACTGCAAAGTAATACAAATAAGCATAGGCATATAAGAGTAACAGGCATATAAGAGTAACAGGCACTTGGAAATGCTTACGCCCGTTTAGTCTGCAGGGAATCCCATTCTAGTCACCTCGCACCTGGCTGCAGTGGACGTGGCTCCAGCGAGGGGGATTCATGACACCCTTTGAGGTAAAAGGTCTCTGATGGAACCCAATGGGCACGGAGCTTCCTACACCAGCTATGTAGGGAATAATTCCGGACACACTGGGTGCAGGTGAAAACAAGCAGAGGATTTATTGGCTCACACAGCTGGTGGAGTACCCATCAGTAGTTAACCTGGTGAGCACTAACTTAACCAAAACATACATTAGATTATATAGGCAGTAGATGGGCGGAGGGGAAGTGATTTGATAGGTCTAGCGGCGGAAATGAGATAAGCACATAAGCCAATAGAATATAAAGGTTACATAGGATCCCCGCCCATCGCCAATTAAACATATTATCACTAATACAAATAATTATTCCTAACAAGCTAAATAAGCCAACATAAACAAAGACACGTTGATGGTCATTTTGTCGGCCGGAAATATAATGCGTCTCCTACGGGGTGGTATTGTCTTGGAGTGGTCTTTGGGATCCAAGCTTATTTTCTAGGAACAAAGCAGACAATGAAAAATAATCCCGCGCGGTTGTTTGGTACCGGCCTTATCAAAGTGAGGCCCTTTTGGAATGTGGTTGCCAGGATGACCAGGGTCAAGTTAACTGCTGCCTTTGTGCTTCCCAGGCCTGACCTTAATAATTTAGGATTTGAGTTCTCAGTTCTCAGCAAGATACCATGGACTGCCTCAGTTTTCTCCTACAAACTATACTACAATTGTTTACCGGGTGTGCATGTACCTGGCTTAACGCCATTCTTATCACTCTTATGAGCTGAGACCGAGGTCAAACTTGTTTACTGCTCAGTAGTTTCCCAGCTCAAAGCACGGGTTAGAGCTGATAAAGCCCAGCTGCTGCTTGGGCTTGCAGCATCCCACACCATGCTAAAATGGGTACAGCAGGGATGGAAACTTCCATCCCAGGCCTGCTAAGCTGCAGGACCCACCTACGACTTTTATGTGACACTGGCAAAGTTTGCAGATGATATAAAACTACTCAAGATAATTCCAAAGAAGACTGCAAAGACTTACAAAGGGATCTCACAACAGTTGGTGACTAGGCAACAAAATGGAGGATGAAATTCAGTGTTGTTAAATGCAAAGGACTGCTCAGTGGAAAACATCATCCCAACTATACATATAAAATGATGGAATGTAAATTAGCTGAAAGAGATCTTGCAGTCATGATGGATAATACTCTGAAAATATTTACTCAGTGTGCAGCAGCAATCAAAAAACCTAACAAAATATTGCGAATCATTAGGAAAGGGTTATATAATAAGACCAAAAATATCATATTCCCTCTATATAAATCCATGGTCTGTTCGCATTTTGAATACTGCATGCAGATCTGAGCACCCCATCTCCAAAATATATATATTAGAATTGGAAAATATACAGAAAAGGGCAACAAAAATGATTGGGGTAAGGAACGGCTTCCATATGAGGAGAGGTTTATAAAACTATGATTTTTATGGAAAAGGCATGACTAAGGGGCAAAATAAGAGAGGTCTATAAAATCATGCCTAGTGTGAAGAAAGGAAGTGCTATTTACTCCTCATAATACAAGAACTAGGTATCACCAAAGGAAATTATTAGGTAGCAGGTTTGAAACAAAATAATTTCTTCACAGAACGCACAGTCAACCTATAGAACTGTTTTCCAGAGGATGTTATGAAGGACGAGGCTATAACAGGGTTAAAAAAATAACTTAAGTAAATGGGTATAAGACAGGATAGGCAGGGACGTAAAACTATGCTCTGAAGTGTCCCTGGTCTGTGCCAGAAGCTGGGAATGAGTGGAGGATGGATCACTTGATGGTTACATGTTCTGATCATTCCCTCTAAAGCAGCTGGCATTGGCCATTGTCAGAAGACAGGATACTGGGCTAGATGGACCCTGTATACCGGTTCTTACGTTGTTATGAGTATGTTGCTGGCCTACAGAGTAGCAGGTAGCACAGGTAGGACAGGAAGATGGGTGTGCCACCCCAGAGCTGTCCTTTCCTTAGCTAATGTTGGTGTCTCTTGCTCTCAGATGTATTGAAGCAGCTGCAGCGTGAAACTGCTTGCTGATTGTAGCCCACAAACACACAGAATGGGGAGCCACTTCCCTTCCCTTCTATCCTTTCTGCCCAGCTCAGTGAGGCCCCCTGTCTCTTTATTGGCCTATCATTCCACAAGAGGGGCACACAGTGTCGGGTAATATTTCCCCATGTCCAATGTAAGAGCCACTCTCTTTGTTCTGACATGACACTGAAGCAGGTGCAGCAGGCAGTAGCCAACCCAAGAGCAGTGCCTTCTGGCCCCTTAGCTCATTTAGCTATGAGAAACATCAGCCATCAATTCAAGCAGACAACACAGAGGGCTTCTACCAGTCCATGGCAGCAAAACAGAGTAAGGATTTCAGTATGGGTACAGTAGAAAGGACATTCTGGGCTCTGAGACGGAAAGTATGGGAAGAAAAAGGATCTTCTGACTCTCAGGAGGATAAATGGGATAGGAGGAAGGGGTCCTCAGGGATTTGAGAGACAAGGGAGAGGAAACACTTCAGAATTTGGGATCCAACATAGTGAAAGAAAGGCTAGCAAAGATTGGAGGGGAGGAAAGAAGATTAGGGTTGGAAGAGACCTCAGGAGATCACATAGTCCAGCCCTCTGCATAAAGCAGGACCAACCCCAACTAAATCATCCTAGCCAGGGCTTTGTCAAGCCTCAGCTTCAACGAGAGCCGTTGGACATACTCAGAAATAATCTGGAAAAAGGGTAAACAGTGAGGTGGCAACATTTCTAGATTATACTAGTTTTAATAAAAGAAGACTGCAAAGAGTTACAAAGGGGTCTCATAATGGTGTATGACTGGGCAACAAAATGGCAGATGAAATTCAGTGTTAATAAATGCCAAGGAAATAGCTAACCCAGCAGGATGGAACTTTGGGGCTTCAAAATGGCAAAGTAAAAGAGCCTGTAAAGTTTGAGGGGGCAGAGTAAGGGAGAGAGTCCTCAGAGAACAGAAAAGCAGCAGAAGAGGGCAAGAAAGAATGTCACTGAAGAGTTCTCATGAGTTTATAGACATGATTTTTGAAGGAGAAATCTGATATATCATGTGTTGTGTGTGGGTTTATAATAGTGACTTTTGAAGAAGTCTGATATAACATGGATTGCGTGGGTTTTTGTGGGGGTAATGTTGGTGATGGGTGCCCATGTATTTTAAATGCTTTTGGAATACAATATATTGGGAGAGAAGTGTGTGTTTGTCATGGGGCTGCAGTTATTTACTTTTTAGGGAAGGGGTGAACTAGCCTGTAGTGATAACACTGTGTTTTAGGGAATTATCCATTGTTATAAGTATTTAAGATTGGATTCTGAAAATCGGTACAGGAGAACATTGCTCATTGTCTGGGGAAACTACTGCACATTATTGAAGCTGCCAGTTTAGAATGTACATAAATGCAATAGAACAGTGGTTCTCAAACTTTTTGGCCCATGGCCCACACCGTTGAAAGGAAACCTTTCTGCAGACCACCAGCCAACCACCCATGATAACAAAATGCCTTCACTTTCTCTCAATACCTTAAATGCTAAATTATTCATATTAGGTTACTGGAGCACAAGAGCATAAATACGCTGTGGTCAGCACTTTTGGACATATTCTGAGGTATGGAGGGGGAGTTGCATTCTAGCTCCTCCCCATCCCCCTGGCGTGTTGTTCCTTGGAGACCATAGACAGTTTTACACAACTTAAAGCAGCTTTTGGATTACTATATGTAAGGGAACTGTTAGCCCCTTACTAAAACTCAGTGGGAGTTTTTGGCTGGCCAGCTCCCAGTACCAAAAGGGGAAGGGTCCATGAGACTGACAGACCCAGGGACAATGGAAAGAGGCCAACACTCCAGCTCAGCCTGATTGACAGGTTGGATAGGCCAGTGAGGAAAATTAGGAGGCTAGGTCTCGTCCTCCGTGTGAGCTGGGATTTTCTGGGTCTCTCTGAGAAAAAAGGGGAGAGAGCTAAGAAGAGCAAGCTGTGTGGAGAGACAGACCTGCAGTGTCAGAGCCAGAGACCCATACAGCCCACAGAGCGCAGACCCTGTGCTAAGAAGTAGACCTGCAGTGTCAGATCCAGACACACATAGCCCAAGGAATGCAAACTGTGCTGAGGGGCAGTCCTGCAGTGACAGAGCCAGACACACACAGCCCAAGGAGCACAGACCCTGCGGTGAGAAGCAGACCTGCAGTGACCCGAGAGCCAAAGGGGTCAGAGAAGCAACACAAGGAGCTGGAGGCTGGCAAAGCAGCACAGTCTACAACTGTGTGTGGTGAGCAGCTGGGACCAGCAAAGTGGGGGGGGAGAGGCTCTGGGCAGAGAGACACCACCAGCCAAGAGGCCCTGCAGGCCAGACTTGGAGAGGGATTGTAACTCCAGCTGGGAGAGGGGTCCTGCCACCTAGAGCCTGAAGTCATGTGGTCACTGCCAGAGCAAGCGTGTCCAACCTGCAGCCCCGCCTGCCGCACAGCCAGGGCCTGAGAGAGAGCCCTGGGACCGATAAGGAACAGACTGTGAACTATCCTTACACTCTGCAAACTGCTGTTTTTGATGTCCCCGTGCTACAGAGCAGGACTGTGTGTTCTCATTTAACCTTTCTCATTTTTTCCTTATTCTTTTCTTTTTAATCAGTTGCTGTTTAATAAATTGTATTTGCTTTGAACTGTATGTAATGATCACTGGGTCAAGAAAGTATCCAGTGTGAAGAGAGCACCCTGGAGTGGGGAAACCCTAGCCCCTACCCCAAGTGACTACAAGGTCGGGGATTAAGCCCCAGAAAACCTGGGCCCAGCCTTGTTGGGATTTCGAGGACTCTTCTACTCAGGAGAGTGGAAGGGGAGCCCTCAGGATCAGGGAGGCCTTTGGGTAAAAGAAGTGGGAGCGGGGACTCAGATCCTTTCGCTGGTCCATTTCACCGGGGTAGTATAGAAGCCGGGAAAGTTCCCCACAATAGCGGGACCATTCCCTCACTTACATATAACCTGTGCCTGGGGTTCAGGCTGTGGTAGAGAATCAGAGAACTGTTAGTTCGATGATTGTCTTCATTTTCCCCACTGCCCTGGGCAGTTGTGTGGAAGTGGGGAACCATTTTTTACTCCATGATTAGACACAGCCAGTTGAACCCCTGTTCATTCTCCCTTGGATTCCCACAGCCTGGTGGGCAAGCTGCCAATAGAGCACCCAGAACCCCTCTGCTTTCTTGCTAGAGATCTAGCAAATGGCCATAGAGGAAGCTCCTGAGCTGCTGCAGTAAATAAGATCTAGCAGCTGCTTATGGGCACTTCTGGGTCACATCAGGGCTGCTATTTGGACTGCATCAGAGGTGACAGGAGGCAGCTGGAGAGGGAGTCCTCTCCATAATAAAAGGCCAGGTTAAAATACTATGTTTTTTAAATCACAGGATGTGGCCTGGGGAATGCACTTTAAATGAGTCAAATATATTTTTCTTCTTGACACGACTCCTTCAGACAGAGAGTTTGATGAAAAATGTAATGGTTTTAAAGAATGACACCTCAGATCAATGTAATACAGCAGATGGCAATCTTTCTTGCTTAGGCCTGGAAATTATAACAGCAGATATGCAAATAGATGCAGCTGGGAAATACATAAAGAACAAGGAATGGGAAGTGATCATTTCCCTATGCTTATTACTTATCAAGGGCAAGGTAAGGTTGAAAGTGATGAAAGATTACCCATCTGGAATGTTAAGAAAGCTAACTGGTAGCTATTTGCAATATAATAAATGAATAGCAGCAGCCATTCTAGGCATACCTAAGATATTGAAGTAACTGCCAAAGAACTCACTTCCATAGTGGTGCAAAATGGCAGTTAAAGAAAGGAACAAAGCCAGTTAAAAAAGAAAACATGCAATTAATAGAGAGTATCTAATGAAGTGTAAAAGGCAACAGCACAAAGGAATTATGGTATCAGAGAGAGCTGGAAGAAGTACTGTGAGCAGATAAATAAAGATATATATGGGCAACTTAGAGTAATGAAGGGAATTCAGAACAAGAGGGTTCACATTTCATACCTTGTTGGGGCTAATAAAATTATCAGAAGTTCTGATAATGAGAGAGCAGAAGTTTTAGAAACTTTCTAAGGGGTGAGTAAAAATGAAAATCAAAGGACAGTTTTCCACATGAATAAAATACATTTAATTGAAAAGAATCATGAAAAATGTGGTCGTTATTTCCATTTAATGAATGGGTTGTATATGGGAACTCGAGAAAAACTATTGATATCAGCAAGTATACATCCCCAAGTAAAGATAGTGTATGCAATATAGTGCTCAAATATCTCTCTGAAAGCAATTTGATGGTTTTCTTGTAATTATATAATTGTCATAGCCTGCTCATAAGAAGCCAGACCAGTTATAGCTGGTGATCTCCGTAGACCATTGTCAAAAGTCAGCAGGGTCAGGATACTGGAAGGTCAGAAGAAGAAGACAAATTAGAGGTCAGAACCACTATTTGGGAACCAGAGTTAGGCTGAGTCATGATAATAGTGTCAGAGGCAAGAGAAAAACTGGGAATGAGGAATCACAAGTCAGATGCCAAGAGTTAAGCCAAGAGTTAAGCTACAGGAACAGAAAACACAAGACATATAGTCCAGAACACATTCCCGTTTCTCCTGTTGGTTTAAGTAAGTCCAGTGGACCAGCCAGCTGCTCTGGGATTCTACCAATTGGATTTCAGGGGCATATCCTCACTCTGGGGCTGAAAATACAATCAGATTCACAGTTAAATGCTCCGCAGCTACTGGACCCCTAGGCTGGCAGCGGTGGCCAGGAGTTTAACCAATAAGGTTAACCGATAAAACTCATACGTCCCTAGTAAGGACTGAAAATCATCAAATTGCATGTCTTCATGTTCCCCTCTGAGCCCAGTATTTCTTTGCCAAAATTTGTGTGTGAACATAAGAATGGCCATACTGGGTCAGACCAAAGGTCCATCTAGCCCAACATCCTGTCTTTTGTCAGTGGCCAATGCCAGATGCCTCAGAGGGAGTGAACGCAAAAGGCAATCTTCAAGTAATCCCTCTCCCGTCACCCATTCCCAACTTCTGACAGGGGCTAGGGTCACCATTCCTACCCATCCTGGCTATTAGCCATTGATGTACCTAACCTCCATGAATTTATCTAGCTCTCTTTTGAACCCTGTTAAAGTTCTAGCCTTCACCACATCCTCTGGCAAGGAGTTCCACAGGTTGACACCGCACTGAGTGAAGAAAAATTTCTTTTTATTTGTTTTAAACCTGCTGCCTATTAATTTCATTTGGTGACCCCTAGTTCTTATATTATGGGAAGAAGTAAATAACTTTTCCTTATTCATTTTTTTCCACACTAGTCATGATTTTATAGACCTCTATCATATCCCCCTTAGTCTCCTCTTCTCTAAGCTGAAAAGTCCCAGTCTTTTTAATCTCTTTTCATATGGGATCCATTTAAAACCCCTAATCATTTTTGTTGCCCTTTTCTGAACATTTCCCAGTGCCAATATATCTTTTTTGAGATGAAGCACCAAAACTGTACACAGTATTCAAGGTGTGGGCACACCATGGTTTTATATAGAAGCAATAAGATGTTCTCTATTCCTTTTTAAATTATTCCTAACATTCTGTTTGCTTTTTTGACTGCCTCTGCACATTGAGTGGATGTTTTCAGAGAACTATATACAATGACACCAAGATCTCTCTTTGAAGTAGTTATAGCTGAAGTAGTCCCCATCATATTGTATGTATAGTTGGGATTATTTTTTTCCAATGTGCATTATTTTACATTTACCAACATTAAATTTCATTTGCCATTTTGTTGCCCAATCACTTAGTTTGGTGAGATCTTTTTGAAGCTCTTCACAGTCTGCTTTGGTCTTAACTATCTTGAGCAGTTTAGTATCATCAGCAAATTTTGCTACCTCACTGTTTACCTCTTTCTCTGGATCATTTATAAATACATTGAATAGGATTGGTCCCAGGACGGACCTTTGGGGGACACCGCTAGTTACCTATCTCCATTCTGAAAACTTACCATTTATTCCTACCCTTTGTTTCCTGTCTTTTAACCAGTTATCAATCCATGAGAGCACCTTCCCTCTTATCCCATGATAACTAACTTTACTTAAGAGCCTTTGGTGAGGAACCTTGTCAAAAGCTTTCTTGAAATCTAAGTACACTATATCAACTAGATAGTAAGGCATGATTTCCCTTTACAGAAACTATGTTGACTTTTCCCAACAGATTGTTTATCTATGTATCTGACAATTTTATTCTTTACTATAGTTTCAACTAATTTGCCCGATATTAACGTTAGACTCACTGGTCTGTAATTGCCAGGATCACCTCTAGAGCCTTTTAAAAACATTGGCATCACATTAGCTATCTTCCAGTCATTGGGTACGTAAACTGATTTAAAGGATAAGTTACCAACCACAGTTAATAGTTCTGAAATTTCCTATTTGAGTTCTTTCAGAACTCTTGGGTGAATGTCATCTTCTCCTCGTGACTTGTTACTATTAAGTTTATCAGTTTGTTCCAAAACCTCCTCTAATGACACCGCAATCTGGGACAATGGCTCAGGTTTGGGAATCTCCCTAATATCCTCAGCCATGAAGACATATGTATGCATATGTTTGGGAGTTTTGAAGGGTATGTTATTGTAAAAATATATCTTTATAATAGTTCAGAGCGAAGTTTCAAGTCAATTGGTGGCACTTAAGAGTGCTGCTGATTTGTGTGCCTTATATACTAGTCTAGAGTGTGAAGCTGATGAAGAAGGAGGTTCAAAAGTGATGGCTAGGAGTACTAAATATAGGGGACTGTACAAATATTTTTTTTGATGAAGGGGTAGAGAGTTTGCTTTATGCCTATTTTGTTATTGTCTACAGTGGTAATTTAGCAGATTTCTAGTGGTAGCCATTGTTTTAAGCATCATTTACTGCTAATCTCATTTTTTAAAAATAAATTCCATTGTGGTCTTCAGAAATCAGTTTTTCAGGGTAAATATCCAATGTCTCTCACCTCTTTGTTGGCAATTAGTGTAAGAGGCTGGAAAACCAGCATCCCATTTAATTTATTGGGCTTGATTCTGACCTCAGCTTTGTGGCATGTGTTAACATGTCTCAGAAGATTATATTTCTGTATACATATATGCTGTGGGTCTGAGATTAGAGTTGGTCCCTTTTTTAATTCAATCTAAATGCAGTTGCTGAAAGTAAACATATTTCAATCCTGTTGTTATATTGTGCTCAAGTGATTTATGGAAGTCTGAATGTGGTGAAGAAAAGTAGAATATTATCTCATTTTGTTAATGTGATTTTATGTGTATGAACTCTTTAGCCTCTTAATTGCATATTTTTGCTCATCTTAAACAGCGTTTCCAGAAGCTTGAAAGTTGATTCATCCTTTTAATGCAGTAACCCATATCACTATGCACTCATAAGGGTTACTAAGACCTACATTGATTGCTCTTTTCTGCAAGCTCGTCTTTGAGACAACTAAGATTTTAATTCTAATGTAATACCTTTTCTGTTGATTCACCATAGACTGCTGCAAATTGTTTTCCACCTGATAGTGAGAACATAACATCCAATTAATTAATGGAGGAGTAATTTTTGCACCTGAGAATGCAAAGTCTCCTGAGTCACATTGATAAAGGAAAATCACTTCCTCCAATAGCCCCTCCCAACATTCCGTTCCGTGTCATAAAAATGAATCACTAAGGTCCTGCCTAATAACAAGAGGCTTTACACAAGATGCTATACACACTTTTTTTGCAGTACAGTCTTAAATTGATACCAGCTCAGCATACATTTAAGATATCTGTTATTTGTCAAAACCTTTGAGGATGAAGAGATTCTGTAAATACAAAATTATGATGATGATGATGATTTAAGATAGCCTGCATGCAAAGGAAATGACAAGAATATAGTGGATTATATCAGTGTCTCTCTCCCTGTGATTCACTTACTCCACAACTAGCTCTAGATCAGTGCATTTAAGCCTTCCACCCTCATGTCTCTACCATTCTGCCTAATCCCTTCTACAGTAATATGGTAGCAAGCATCACAGAGGAAGTGCTTAATATGTTGAGCTGGGGTAACTTCCTTGCTTAGCCCCAGAGAAGAGACTGAGAGGATTCAACCTCCAGATAGGAAATTAACTTTTTCCATCCCACCTCAAATCCTAATTGTGGGACATAGCCTCTCCCAAGCTGAATCCCTAGAGTATGATCTTTTATTTTGACTGGAGATGTTAAAATGGGTTTAAGTTATTGTGTAACCGTTGAACAATTTCAGTGGTTACATGGTTACACGCTGGGGGCAGACGTCTCCCCAGAGCCAATGTGCATGGAGAGCAGCCTTTTAAGCCTGTTCCCCACACATATCTGCTCCCATCTGCCTGGCGTCTCCCTAGGAGCTGGTGCATGCAGGGAGCCTGCATGTAACCATGAATGTTAACCAGTGAGCCGCAGGCTCATCTGTTAACCATGAACACGGTTACACTTTCATATCCCCAATTCTGACCAATATATAAATAGTAGTGTTTGTAAATTGTTATTGGAAGATGTTCTCTATTTCTGGAAAGTAGCAAAAGGATTCCTCCTTGGTTCTTGTCAGAGGATCTTTCTAGAGGGATGTTCATCTTCCTTTCTTGATCATTATTTCTTCAGAGGTTACAAACTGATGGTTGATGTATTAATTTTCCTGGCTGGCAAGAATAGAGCTATGAGTCAGAAAGCTCTTGATATTCTTGCCTCACAGCTACTAAAAATTCATCCCCTGCTGAGGAGTAATAGGTGAACCAGAAAAAGCCCTTGACCCCCATTAAAACAGTCTAATTGCTAATGCACCATGAATTCCCATGCACTGTCATATATGTATGTGTATATACATACATATTTTGCAATATGCATGCATATGCAATATATATGCATATTTTGAAATTGCTTCATATTAATCTGCATCAGCCCCAGCTTTCTAGTAGAGTGCTCTTATTTAAAATATTGTATATTTTTATATATATTCTAATACCAGAAATGAATGTTCCCATTACCTTGTAGATCCTTAATGAGGATTGGCACACCTGTCTTTGCTGCATAGCAACAAGTCATAATTAACTACTTTTTTGTGACAGGTGTGTTGATGTTAGGAGTAGGAGTGGTTGGTATCTGAGAACTGACACCTTATTTATAGACACTGAAGAAAGAAAGGGAGAAAAATCTTTATAGTAATAAAGTTGGAAAACATCCATTAATGATGTGTATCTACGAGGAAATGTTTGAGAATAATCATGACATTTTATTTATGATTATTTTGAGTCACCAGATTAGAAATATCTATCATCTTATTTTGGGAGGAGAATAAATGGACTGTGTGCCCTCCTGAGTCTTTTCTATCTCTAATTTCTGTGAGCCTTTGGAAAGACATACAGCAACACTGATGGGAATAACAAATGCTTACCTTTTTTTTTATGGAAATGGTTCGTGACGTGGCAGGCTGGAGTGGGTTTTTTTTTATTTTGTTTTGGGGTTCTACAAATCTGTCTCCCCCGCCCCCCTGATGATAAATGCAGGAATTGTCAATACAGATCTTCTGAATATTTCATGTAGTTTGGGAAGATCTTACAGTATAGAAAGAAACAAATGGAAAAAGATAAAATAGTACCTTATACAGACACTTACCAAAGTATAGTGTAAATATCTTTATGTGAAATAGTTGGATAAACTGTTATAAAATTGTCATTTATTGAATTGCACATTTTTCCTTTCAGTCAAGGAGTATTGCAAAGTAATATTTCCATATGAAGCACAGAATGAAGATGAACTGACAATCAAAGAAGGCGATATCGTCATACTTATCAATAAGGTAAAGATAGCATTATCCCTTCATAAACCAGAATACAGCTTTCAAAAATATGTATCAGTACAGCAGTGCAGTTTGCTGTATGTCTGTATTGGGTAGATTGCTGATGGGTTTGTTTTGGTTTGCATTGGCTTGACTTTTTTTCGTGGTTGGGCTGGGGTTTAATTTCTTTTTCTTTTCGTGAATATGTGCTTTTTAAAAAATGACAAGTATTTGGTAATTAAATTTAAAAACAAAAACAAGCAAAAACCCCAACTAGCCCAAAGATAATGGGTCAAAATGTTTTTACACACAGTCAAACTGGTTGACTTAATATGATTAAACACATGTAATGAACAGCCCGATTTCATTAATATTACTAAATATGCATGGTTAAAATTTGCATTAAAGAACTGTCATACTTCTGTAGAATCAACCAAAATTCTATTAATATCTTGATAGTACTTGAAATATTTGATTTTTTTTACATAAACGTTTGTATATGTCTGTGAATATTTGCAAATTATTGGCTTAGCTCTTTATACTGACATGTATGAATGTAAATATGTTTGAATTGGTGTACATACTGAAAGCCAACCAAATCCAGCATCTCAAAATTAGCTGAGTGCTTGTTTGTCCCTGTTTTTTTCTTGTTGCTAGCGTATTTAATATTTATCTAGCCTTCATGGTGAGCCTATGTATTCATTTTCCAGCAGGTAGTGTGACATCTTATTGGGGGGAACCTAAACAGATAGTGGGTAGGATAGCGAAGGAGCCAATGCACAGTTAATTTAACAAGTATAAATAAGTAGGACATATAAAATATGCTCACATTACTCCTCAATTGTGACTGTGGACGTTTTTGATGGGCATCATGACAGTGACCCGAATATGAAGAGGATCGAGATTTTAGTGCCCTCACTTAAGCAAGGGGGGGGAAAAAAACTAGGGAAAGCATTAGAACACTGAAGATAATCTAAATTTTCGTACACATGCATGCTGTTGCATGTGTGCATACCTGCTGAGAGTGGGTTTGTAGTTTGACTTCAGTAGATTATAATTTTTCAGCTATCTTTTTATTCTAATCTTCCCCCTTTAGTCTCTGTCAAAATAAAGAAAACCTATTGTTTTGCTAAATAAATTCAGTCCTCTTATCCTTTTGTTGACCTGTACACACAGACTTTCCTGATGGATGCACAGAGAAATTACAAGAATTGTTATGCTGAAGATGAATCTTGCATGTGGTGTTGGGAAATGATTTTTAAGTGCAAGGTGAATCTGAAATAGCTTGAGCACGTTTTCTTCATTAGTTTGTCTACTAACTGTATAGCAGAGTTGGAGTATTATAATTGTTTCCAAATTACTTACATACAGGTGCTAACAAAAATGAACTTGCATACTTGCATGAAAAATTCAACACAAGTATTGCTAATTTGGGGTCTCTTTACTTTTCCTTTTAAAAATTTAATTTCAAATGCATATGTTGTTCAAGCAGAGGATCTGTTTTCTCCCAGTATTCCTCTTCATCCTACTTGAAAATCCATTGTGACGTCAGTGTTACTTTGAAACTGAAGTAATGATCTATCTCTTTTTATGCACTTATCAATCAAAGCAAAACATTGTCATAGAATCATAGAACCATAGAGCTGGAAGAGACCTCAGAAGGTCATCAAGTCCAGCCCCCTGCTCTAGGCAGGACCAATCCCAACTAAATCAACCCAGCCAGGGCTTGGTCAAGCCGAGACTTAAACACCTCCAGGGATGGAGACTCCACTACCTCCCTAGGCAACTCATTCCAGTGCTTCACTACCCTCCTAGTGAAATAGTTTTTCCTAATATCCAACCTGGACCTCCCCCCACCACAACTTGAGACCATTGCTCCTTGTTCTGCCATCTGTCACTACTGAGAACAGCCTCTCTCCATCCTCTTTGGAACTCCCCTGCAGGAAGTTGAAGGCTGCTATCAACTCCCCCCTCACTCTTCGCTTCTGCAGACTAAACAGACCCAACTCCCTCAGCCTCTTCTCATAAGTCATATGCTCCAGCCCCCTAATCATTTTGGTTGCCCTCCGCTGGACCCTCTCCAATGCGTCCACATCCTTTTTGTAGTGGGGGACCCAGAACTGGACACAGTACTCCAGATGTGGCCTCACCAAAGCCGAATAAAGGGGGAATAATCACTTCTCTAGATCTGCTGGCAATACTCCTCCTAATGCACCCTAATATGCCATTAGCCTTCTTGGCTACAGGGGCACACTGTTGACTCATATCCAGCTTCTCATCCACTGTAACCCCCAGGTCCTTTTCTGCAGAACTACTACTTAACTGGTTGGTCCCCAGCTTGTAACTATGCTTGGGATTCTTCCGTCCCAAGTGCAGGACTCTACACTTGTCCTTGTTGAACTTCATCAGATTTCTTGTCCTACTAGTTTATCCCATTGTGATCATTTATAGGGGAACATAGATGTTATTCAAGAATAACTTTTTTGAAGGCCATGATATTCTACACCGTAGAGAACTGGAAGGGACTTGAGAGGTCTTCGAGTCCAGTCCCCTGCCCTTATGGCAGGACCCAGTACCATCTGGACCTTCCCTGATAGATGTCTATCTAACCTGCTCTTAAATATCTCCAGAGATGGAGATTCCACGACCACCCTACGCAATTTATTCCAGTGTTTACCCATCCTGACAGGAAGTTTTTCCTAATGTCCAACCTAGACCTCCCTTACTGCAGTTTAAGCCCATTGCTTCTTGTCCTATCATCACAGGCCAAGGAGAACAATTTTTCTCCCTCCTCCTTACGAGACCCTTTTAGATACCTGAAAACCACTACCATGTCCCCTCTCGATCTTCTCCTTTCCAGACTAAACAAGCCCAATTCTTTCAGTCTTCCCTCATAGCTCATGTTCTCTAGACCTTTAATCGTTCTTGTTGCTCTTTTCTGGACCTTCTCCAATTTCTCCATCTTTCTTGAAATGTGGTGCCCAGAACTGGACACAATTTTCCAATTGAGACCTAATCAGTGCACAGTAGAGTGGAAGAATGACTTCTCGTGTCTTGCTCACAACACTCCTGTTAATGAATCTCAGAATCATGTTTGCTCTTTTTGCAACAGCGTCACACTGTTGGCTCGTATTTAGTTTGTGGTCCACTATGACCCCTAGATCCCTTTCTGCAGTACTCCTTCCCAGACAGTCGCTTCCCATGCTGTATGTGTGAAACTGATTGTTCCTTCCTAAGTGGAGTACTTTGCATTTGTTGCAGTTTATTATCAATTTGCAATCAATATTAATTGGGAGAAATGAAATTTGTTTTGTTCCATTTAGACTAAAGTTAGTAAACATGAGTCACCGCTGTACTTGAAGGATCACTTTTTCTTGAATTTGATTGTTTATTGTTCCATTTGCTTTATAACAGCTCTTCCCACATAAAGGTGGTGCCACCCTGACTCCCTCAGTTCCCTTTTACTACCCCATGGCCTTAGAGTCTGAGCTCTGTGTGGTGTCTTCACCTCAGACTTTCATCTCAGTTTTTGAGAACTCTTCTTTGAATATTGTATAGGTGATATATTTAGATTTAGTTTAGTGTTAGCTACTGTAGTTGGCTGCCCTTCGCAATGTCCTTAGCAGAGGTCAAGCATTGTCAATTGTTCCCCCTACTGGCCTAGTTATAGCTGTCCTGGTTCCCATCTCTGTCCTCTTGCTATTCCCATGTAGTCGTTCTGCAGTATAACTGTCCCTCCTGCCAGACCCATTCCTTTCCATTTTATGAGAAACAATCTAATTCCAGGCACACCCCGTTGTCCTGGTACAACCAGACCCTGACCTTGCTTTAAATTAGGATAAAAGGAAGTTGCATACAAAATTGGTGATCTTAGCTCTTACAATTTAGGAAAAGTTCTTGAAAAAATGGACTCACAGACCGATGCACATTTCTAAAATATATAGTAATATTGCAGTGTTATTTTTACTTTTCACCTCTTCAGCAACAAAAGTCAGACTTTTTCAGCAATCTAACTGGACTCTGAAATGGTATCTATTCAGAAGATAGAGCTTATTTTATACTAAAAGAGAACATATTTCTTCAAAAATACCACAGTTTAAATGCATGCTGTGATTTACTGGAATGCCTTCAACAGGGGCACGGAGGGGTGGATGATAAGATAGTGGTTCCAGTCTCAAGAAGCTATAAGAACTGTCTTTAAGAACTACCTTTTATCTTGCTAATAATTCCAGAATTCTCAACTTCCTGTAAAAGCTGACACTGATAGTCACGTAATGAAGCCATACTAAGTATACCTGATTGGCCAGGAAGACACTGGCTTCCAGAGCAGAAAAAAATAATCTTGTAATTAAAGGATCCGTCTTTTTTTTAAAGGAAAAAAAAGAGTTCTCTTTCCAGACTTTTTCCCTAATAATTCAACTTTTCTCTTCTCTGATAGATATATAGTGGATATGGGACAAATATGGATTCTTTAATAAAAAAGTTTATGATCTAGTATAGCAATTTAAGAAACTTCAAGTCAACCAGAAAAAAATAGCTTATTCTGTGTTCAATTTTCTCTCAAAATAGTAACTGCCAAAATACCTTTTTATCTGCAATAAATGTTCACTCACAAATTCTGGGTTTCAGTAATTTGAGCATGTGCAACGACCATGTCAGCCTTGTATAGAGACACTGAAATCAATAAGTGAGTGAGCATCACATAACATTATTTCATGCAAGAATTCAAGAGCCATAGTCTTTAAAGAATAACATTAGTTGTCTTACTGAGTTCTAAAGGCCCTTACAAAATTTCCTTTGGGACTCTGAGTATTCCCATTGTGGAAAACAATACCTTAAAACAACTTAATGAATCATTTTAAATTCCCTATTCACAAAGCTATAAAATAATTCAATAACTCTTGGATGAGACATAGGGGGTGAAATCAAATCAGTCTCTTAGTTATCTGTGGAAGGCAGCTTGGGTGAAAGTGATCATGAAATAGTAAGAGTTTGTTATTCTAAGGCAGTGGTCCCCAACCTTTTGGGGCGGCCGGGCGCCCGAGGCGGGGCCACACATGTGCCCGGGGGTGGAGCTGCACATGCGCCCCGGGGTGGGGCCACCTATATGCCGCGTGCCTGGTGCCAGTGCCACCCATGCGCTGCACTCCTGGGCCGGCACAGCCCATGTGCTGCGTGCCTGGGGCTGGTGCCGCCCCTGTGCTGGGGGCAGAGCCGGCCCCGATCACTCGGCGGGTGCACAGAAATGGCCCGGCGGGTGCCATGGCGCCCGCGGGCACCACATTGGGGACCACTGCTCTAAGGCATGGTAGGAGGGAGAACACTGAAGTAAAGACAATGGAGTGTTGTAAGCAAAACACAAGAAGTAATTCTTCCACTCTATTCTGCAATGATTAGAGCTCAACTGGAGTACTGTGTCCGTTTCTGGGTGCAATATTTCAGAAATAATATGGACAAATTGGAGAAAGTCCAGAGAAGAGCAAGAAAAATTAATAAAGATCTAGAAAACATGACCTATAAGGGAAGAATTGGGTTTGTTTTGTCTAGAAAGAGAAGATTGAGAGGGAACATGATGATAGCTTTCAAGGAGGGAGAAAAATCACTCTGCTTATCCTCTGATAAGACAAGAAGAAATGGGCTTTAAGTTGCTGGAAGGAGGTTTAGGATTAGATATTAGGAAAAACTTCCTAACTGTCAGGCTGGTTAAGAACTGGAATTAATTGCCAGGGAAGTTGTGGAATCTGCATTATTGGAGATTTGCTTGGTCCTGCTGTAAGTGCAGGACACTGGACTTGACCACTTGAGGGAGGACTGGACTTGATGACCACTCAAGGTTCCTTCCACTTCTATGATTCTGTTATTATCTTGCTACATACAATAGATAATTTTATTTTGAAATAAACTTCTGATGCTCAAAATCTATCTGTTTTTCATGATTTCATGCAGCAGGTAAATCTGGAACTTTAAAATGAAGTAGCGCAGAGAGCAGAACACATAAGATCTGATGTGCCATAATGTGTTCAACATCAGATTCCATAATTGGAATTCCATATTGTCTGAGTGAGAAATCTGCTCATAGCTAAACATTTCATTTCCTACTCACTTGAATAAGGGCAAAATCCTGTCATCTGAAAAAGAATTGAAAGATTTGAATCTGGAGGAACAGAAAGTACTCACCTTGGCTTTGTCTCCGGAGGTCTCCTGGAGAAGCATAAGGATCTTGTGCAAAAGGGTTTTTTTGCCAAAACGGAAGCGGCTACACTGCTTCTTTTTTGCGCAAAAACCCCTTGCGCAAAAAGAATCAGCAGAAAATACGCTAATGACATCGTGACTCATGCTAATTAGTCCCTCATTAGCATATTTTCTGCTGCAAAAACTTGCAGTGTAGACAAAGCCCTTATGTTATAACTGAAGTGTCAGCACCTTTTTATGATAGTGATTTTAGGTGTTTGCAAAATCAGGCCCTTAGAAAATGACTAATTCTCGTATGGAAGAAGCATCGTTGTTTAACCACAGTACCTTATGCATTATCTATATTTAGGAAAAAAGGAATGAGCTCACAGAATAGGTTCCTTTTCTAAAATAATTTGATTTACTGAGAAAGTTGTTAGACAGTTACTAACAGTTTATTTTTCTATCAGTTGTCTTTCTTTTTTTTCCCTTTCAGTTATTGTGGTGATTATACGTGCCCTAGATTTTATTTTTTACACTTGGATTATTTCCATATCTTGTGACTTTCCATTGACTGGTTTGACTAAAAATAAAGCACCAAACTAGGTCTTCTTTGAGATGGGGGTTGATGAAATATTCATGTAACCAAATGCAACTGAAGTTGTGCTGCTGTGATCAGAAGTGTTAGTGAAACAGTCATTTTCTGAATGACTGGAGTAAATGTTCAAGACTGAATTAATTGTAGGTGATGAAAAAAATGACACTTCCTTTTTTTTCTTGCCTACATATGAATAAAAGTTATTTGTTAAACATGCATGAAAATAAAGTTCATGCATCTTTGATTCCTTGCTCCTTGTTCTCATCCTTCTGTTCCCATCCTAAGTTCAGCTTTCATTGACTTCAGTGTACTACTGGGCTAGACCAGTGTCTTGCAATTAAAAGGTCATACTGTTGTTGGACAGGCAAGAATGTGAATTTTGGCAAGCAAAAGTGCTGGCCACATCTGTGACAGTAAGGTGACAAGTTGTCCCATGGGTACAGTGGTTACAATTTGCATCTTTTAATACTGGCTGTTAAAGTTTGTTTGCTAAGCTAAAAACTAAACTAAAATTATGCAGTGTGAGTTCAGTCTTATTAATTGTGTTATCAGAACCACCTCAAGTTTGTTGGCTAATCTGGTTTTATTTGGAATATGGACACTAAATGTGCAGTTTCTATGAGTTGAAATGTATTTATTTCCCTGTGGTAGTTTTTCTGCTGAGTGAACATTGCAAGTGAATCTCTACACAGAATTGCTTTGTTTAGTGAACATGATAATTTTTGCTGCATGTGCAATATTTCATCAAAGCATGTCAAATTTGCTACCGGTTACCTAAATTCTGATTCTACTGATTACTTAAATTCATAGTTTAAGGCCAGAAGGGACTGTTAGATACATCTAGTCTGATTTTCTGCAAATTATATTTCACTCAGGTACCCCTGTAGTTAACCCAGTAACTTGTGTTTCACTAAACCCTAACTTGTATATGACTAAAGCATATCTTCCAGAAAGGCATCCAGTTTTGATTTCACGATTTCTGGAGATGGAAATTCTACCATTTCCCTTGGTAATTCATTCTAATGCGTCACGGGGTATGAAAACTCCATCTTGTTTCAGGGTTGTGATATCACCGCAACTACTATCAGATGATCTTTAGGCTAAAGGCAGCACAGCTCAGTGGTGAGGGTCAAGATGACTGGCTTTGGATTAGAGGCTGTGTGGCCTAGAGGCCAGGAGGCAGGGCAGCTGCCCTTGGGTTTGGGCCATGTGGCCTAGAGTCCGGGGACAATAAAGTGTGGGTCCCAGCCCAGGGCCCTATCAGAAGCGTGTATGGTCACCACCCTGCCAGTGAGGATCCTACCACAACATACTGACTTTCCTTGGGTAGGAAATATCACTCATCTGTCCTCCCTGGGCCACTTCCTACCCCGAGTCCTGAACATGGGGTCGATTTGTCATCAAAGTCTCCGAGCTCCTTTGCACAGGTAGCTTGTTGGGGAACTGATTCCTGTCTGCTGACTGTAGGCAACTGGTTTCATGCCTGGACTTCAGAGTCTCTGGTTCATGTAGTAGTGGCTGAATTGCATATTGGGCTGGAGTCTCCACCGAGCATTCTTCCTCCCAGACAGACAGTCCAAAATAAGCTGGACCCAGGACTGTCCTTACAATTTATGAGTCACTACACAAGTTACCTGAAGTGGATTCCCCCACCCTGCACCCAGTTTCACAGTGGCTTGGGGTTTCCCTTGCCCTCCCCCTTCCCATGTGTGGCTTCTGTTGGGGCTTGGGACTTCCCTGTGTTGGGCACGGAGCCGCAGAGATTGAGGATTCCCCTCTGCCCCCACCCTGGCAGGAGGGAGTCCTGAGGTCAGAGGATAGCCAGCTGATAGGAGGGCAGGGAGAAGACAGGCCTACTGCCAGTGACAGAGAGAGCTGGATGGGCGGGACTGGGTCAGAGAGGAACTAGAGGATGTTGTGGTCAGCGCCATCCGAAGGCACACAAGCACACAGGGCTGCATAGGTAGGGTTGCCAGGTATCCGGTTTTGAACTGGATAGTCTGGTATTCAGCTTTCTGTCCAGGAAACAAATTGAGAAAATATAAATGTCCGGTATTTTCTAATTAAGTTTTTATTATTATCATGAGTATCAGTACGTAGTTGTGTACTGCCTGGCTGGTAGACATGCTCACACTGCGTGAGCATGTCTACCAGCCAGACAGTACGCAACTACGCAGTAGAGAGGAGGAGGGGGGCGGGGCCGGGGTGGGTGGCATTCCTGGGGCCAGACTCACCCATGTGCTCCGCCGGGACAGGCAGCACCCCGGGATCTGCGTGTACCCAGGCCAGCCCTGCTCCCCGCCGGCCGGTCTCCCGCTCCGGCCTCCCTCCCCCCCCAGCATCTGAGATCAAGTGTGTCCAGTATTTTTTTTTAAACCATCTGGTAACCCTATGGATAGGGGCACCTGAAAATGTCACACCCCATATGTTCAGGTGCTCAAACAGCTAGTATTCTGCAGATTCCTAAGAATGGTCCTGGCTGAGCCTTCTTTATACTGAAGCAGCAGTTGGAGCATGCCTTGCAAGGGCCAGGACTTCCCTCATCCATAATGTGGCATTAACCCTGTATCACCTAATGCAGGGTATGCATACAGTTGTTAATCATTTCACTGTTAAAACGTTGTGCTGTATTTCTAATTTCAGTTTGTGTAGTTTCACCTTCCAGTCACTGGTTCTTATTATGCCTCTTTTCACTAGATTAAAGAATATTTTCTCTCTCACTGGTATTTTCTCCTCATGAGGGTAATTATGTACTGTACTCAAATCACCTCTGACTCCTCTTTTTGACAAGCTTAGCAGATTGAGTACCTTATGTTTCTCACTGAAAGACATTTTGTCCAGCCTCAAATAGTTGCCTGTGGCTCTTTTCTGCACCTTCTCCAGCTTTTCTACATCCTTTAAAAAATGTGGACACCAGAACTGCATGCAGCATTCCCATATTGGTCTCACCAATGCTATATACAAGGGTAAAATCCCCTCTCTGGTTACACTCATTGCTCCTTGAGTATTTTTTTAAATGAGTCTTTTAGTTTAGTAGCCACATCATTCCTCCCTTGCTTCCTCACTCTTGTGGAATGGCAAAAAGGGGTCAGTAATGAGGGAAAGACCTAATGTTTTTACTATATAAGAGTTCGTATCAATTGCTTTGGCTTCCAATAAATACTATAGCTTTTGGTTATTCTGAGTTGGCACCACACTACAAGCACAGATCATGTAACCTCTTCCTGTGGGCTTGAAGTGTAGCCACTACTGTAATATTATCCCTCTTTTTATATCTGCTTCAGTTAAGACCTCCACGGATTATTCCATTATTTTTTACTCTTCTATATAATGTTGAGATTTAAACTCTTCTGTAATAAGTCTGTAGGGCTCATGAGTATAGCACAATGTGCATGTCTCAGTCCTTGGGCCTTTAAATCTGGGATCTGGAGGTGAGAGCTCTTAGTCATATTCCCTACAAGAAATTAGTTGAAGGTTTCCTACTTCTTACAGTAGGGGATCAGACCGAAGCAATTCAGAGCCAGAGAAGGGTCTGGGAGGAGGCTTTCTGTACCTGTTTGGGACTACAGTAGGCAGCAGGGAGCTGGCCTGTGAGGAAGTCTCAGCTGAGGTGGGCTACAGAGCCTGGAAAGAAGAAGAGTGAATAGTTACCAGGAAGTGTGTCTTCTCTCCTCCCAGTTGGCAGTAGTGAAAGCCTCAGGTGATTAGTGTGTTTGAATGTATTGGTCCTTGTGTTGTACAGTCTGTAATTTAAATAAAGCCAACACTGTGGAGAGGGCCTTGGACTAGATCAGGGGTGGGCAATAATTTTTTGCCGGAGGCTACTTCAGAAATTTTTTTAATGGCTCTGGGCCGCACCTGAAATGGTGAGACCTCAAGCGCAAGGGGTGGGGTCAGTATACTTCACTGCTTCCCCACCCACAGACCATGATTGGTCTGGGGATAAGGGAGTGTCTTTGCCCTCCCTCCCCGAGGTTCCTCCTAGGCACCCATGCCTCTGGAGGTGGGAGGAGACTTTGTGTGCTCCCCCTTCTGCCCTCAGGCCAATCAGGGCTTGGGGGCCGGGGACCATGCAAAGTCTCCTCCCACCCTGCCAGGGGCCACGTGCTCCTGGCAGGGCAGAGGAACTTCATGTGCTTCCCTCCCGCTCCCAGGCCCTAATTGGCCTGGGGGGGAAGGGGAGCGGTAGGACCTCTGCGGGCTAGATCAACTCACCTGGTGGGCCAGATCTGGCTCACGGTGACCCTTTTGCCCACTCCTAGACTAGATGATTGTGAGATTTGTTTTTTTCTTCTACCTTCCCAGGTGGTGAGTTTGCCGGTTAGTTTAGGCTCTTGCTAATTTTTAACTGAGGTTGTTTTTAAGAATCCTAGGTTATCTACTGAATTAGAGTAATTGTAGCTCCTCTTTTGTAAAGACCTTTAACAAATAGATATATATTGCCTTAAGAAGTTCTCAATCCCAATAACTAAGTTTTATGACTAATGATAGGTTGAGCCCTTTGAATGCAAGTCTCGGATATCACAAGATGGGTGCAATATAAAAATCTAGATGGATTTTTTTACTCATATTTTTATATAGTTGCACAAGTATTTATTAAGATTCTAGAATCAAATATTTTGAAATACAGTTGTATATTTTACTTTCTAAACTTAAAATGCAAATCAGATTGAGGATAAAATGGTCTCCTTATGTATGAAGCAGTGACTTCACCTGGAATAGATGCAGTGAACTGCAGATTCAGAGTTTTGTTTGTGATTTGACTCTCTTATTATATCTTCAATCCTCAAATTAAGAGGTATTTTAAAAATATATACTTACTGAACATTTCTGGAAAAGTGTTAACACAATTGGTCTAAGGCTAATATTTTGAAATCTCAAATGTATTGTTTTTGCTTTTATAAAGTATGGAGTTGGCTATCAGTTATGGGGAAAATGCAAGAGAGAGACCCGTACAATTATGGTAGTAATATTTTAATATATCGCTACCAGAATACGGCTGACACAGGAAAAGCTCTCTCTACTAGAAATGTAAAGCATATTCATGACTCTTCCTAATCATGTGGTTTTGCCAACTCAACATCTTTTTTTATATATTTGCTTTACAAAAGCAGAAGGAAAACAGACATTTGTAACATATAATTGCCAAAAACAGGAAAATATTTTGTGAGAGCCCTTCTTCAGGGAATAAGGCATTATATTGAAGATTTCTGTAATTTCTTTCAGAATCTCTAGGTTACTACTATTCCGGGATTTTATTTTCCAAAGGCTCTAGTGGTTTACTATGTCTCACTCCCATTAGTTTGATTAATGTATATTTTGGCTTGCTAATTATCTGTATGCTTTATTTATAAAATGTCAGGTTTAAATAAATGTTGTATAGGCTACATTTTTCCAAAAGTGTTAACAGTCTGTGAAAGCTCATCTATTTGTATGGAGAAAAAGTCTTTGTATTGGAGTATTCAGAGAATTCACTTGCCCATATAAAACCCCAGCATGTGCACATACATTCAGCAGCTACTTTTCAGCCGACCTGCTGTGATCCATTGGTCTCAACAGTGATCTACAGAACAGTTGTAACTGTCCATTTGCCAGTCACTCTGTGACAAACAACTTTTTGGAAAATCCTAATAAGCTGTAACTAATAGTTTATGTCTTAACTAGAGCCTCATACTTAGTTGTATTAAGATGTAATTGTACATTTAAAAGGTCTCTATTTACACTTACCTGCCAGCTCAAAAATACAAGAATCATGTCATAATTCAAAATGATCTGGACAAACTGGAGAAATGGTCTGAGGTAAATAGGATGAAGTTTAATAAGGACAAATGCAAAGTACTCCACTTAAGAAGGAACAGTTTCACACATACAGAATGGGAAGTGACTGTCTAGAAAGGAGTACTCCAGAAAGGGATCTAGGGGTCATAGTGGACCACAAGCTAAATATGAGCCAACAGTGAGACGCTGTTGCAAAAAAAGCTAACATGATTATGGGATGCATTAACAGGAGTGTTGTGAGCAAGACACGGGAAGTCATTCTTCTGCTCTACTGTGCGCTAATTAGGTCTCAGTTGGAGTATTGTGTCCAGTTCTGGGCTCCACATTTCAAGAAAGATGTGGAGAAATTGGAGAAGGTCCAGAGAAGAGCAACAAGAACGATTAAAGGTCTAGAGAACATGACCTATGAAGGAAGACAGAAAGAATTGCGCTTGTTTAGCTTAGAAAAGAGAAGACTGAGAGGGGACGTGATAGCGGTTTTTGGGTATCTAAAAGGGTGTCACAAGGAAGAGGGAGAAAATTGTTCTTCTTAGGCTCTGATGATAGGACAAGAAGCAATGGGCTTAAACTGCAGTAAGGGAGGTTTAGGTTGGACATTAGGAAAAACTTCCTGTCAGGGTGGTTAAAAACTGGAATAAATTGACTGAGGGGGTTGTGAAATATCTATCAGGGTGGTTAAACACTGGAATAAGTTACCTAGGGAGGTTGTGGAATCTCCATCTCTGGAGATATTTGAGAGCAGGTTAGACAGACATCTATCAGGGATGGTCTAGAGACGGTACTGGGTTCTGTCGTGCGGGCAGGGGACTGGACTCGATGAGCTCTTGAGCTCTCTTCCAGTTCTAGTGTTCTATGATTCTATGCTGAGCAAAAGAACACTTTTTGTAAATTGTATACGTGTAGCTCTATACCTCTGTAGATACATAATATTGCTTTCCATATATAATATGAATGAAGAAGAATAGATATAATGGCACTGTAGCTTGTTTGCGGATCCCCAACTATTTCTCCCCGTCTTTATTTATTACAAGTAAAAACCCTGCCCTTACTCTGGTAGTTCTTTAAATCACTAGTAGAGGGCAAACCCAAGAGGAGCAGCATCTGCCTGAAGTTTATAGGCTGCTGCTTATTCCAGCTGTAGTGCCTCTCAAGCATTTTGCTGCTTTGGAGAAGAAATCAAAAAGCACCACCAATTGCTAAAATAAATGGAAAATGTGACCGGGAGTAAAGTGGAACAGGCAGAAGCAACTGGGCTAAAGTGGAAAGCTGAAGATGGTAGAGCTGCTTCTGTTCTTTTCCCATCAGTCTTTTGATCTGCCCCTGAGAGATGTTCAAAAGCATAAATCAAGCCCCCAAAAGCCATGAGTGGCTTTATAATAATAATATATAAACAATAAATTTAAGATTCTTTTTGTTTTATTTCTGGTTTTTGAGCCTTTGGGGTACATTTAGGTCATGTTTTTAACCTTTTCTCCACAACGGTGAAGACTAGACAAATATTTTTCAAGGAAACTGAGATTCTCCTGTAGTCACTTTTATCTGTACATTCAGGCATTAATGAAAATATAAAATATCACAAGGCTTTCAGTAGCAGTCACAACAAGTGGGCAACATGGGAACATCCACTGGCTTTTCTTCCCAACCCTGTAACGAGAAAGGGGTGCTTGCCACTTTCCTAGTGTGTGGGGAAAAGACAGCTGGGGTTCTCTCCTAAAATGCAAATCAAAAAGATGCCAGAAGGCATGCAGAAGTGACTACAGTAGCTGCTACAATCTCTACAAGGGTAATAGAAAGGAGGTAGATTGGTGTTTACACAGCTTCATTGCTAGCTAGACATCCGCTTTCCCCACCTCAGTCCAGTTGCTCTTGATCTCCTGAACCACTTCAGGTTTTCTATGATGTTGCTTAAGCCTTAGTATCTGGCCCTCTGTTACCAGATACAGGCTGCCAGATATCCCCCAGGATCAGACAGCTGATGCCATTGGAAGCAGCAGCCACAGCTGCTTGTCTTCAGGCATATGCTGCCGTTTTAAATTCTTCTGCTGCTACTCCTCGCTTTGCTCCCAAAGCATGAAATTAGGTGGTGGCATGGATTGGGTGGGGCGGCTGGATGTAAAAGGAAAACAAAGGGCTAAATTACTACTGCTTGTCATTAAAGTGATTAATAATGGTCACTTACACAGCATGATGCTCCCTTTTCAAATGTTTTAAGTGAAAAATAAAATAGAGTAGCACTTGCAATAAAACTCAGTTTGGTTTACCTCTTTTTTATCATATTTTATTTTTTTTAAAAAGTCTAGATTTGAATATTATCATTTTTTATTAATTAGAGAATTAGGAAAATCGGTGTTGTGAGTTTATATGAACTTGAACTAGAAATACACTTTTCCATTAAAAAAGAAAATAGTGGTTGCCTTGCTGACCCTTTTAGCTGGTTCAGAGTCTAGAGTGCCTCTCAGTCATGGAAGCACTTGTGTGATAAAAATAAATCCCTTTGTGACACCTCAACATTATTTGCATATGTATTACATTACATAAAATAAAAACTAACGTTGTTAGAATATATTACATTATTTTTGCCTCAGATTGAAATTATCAGGGCTAAAAAGATGTGATAATTTCAGAGAGAGAAATTTCAAATCTCAAATCATTTTGCAAAATCCTTCAATGCAAGAAGAGTGTTTGAATCTGCCTTAAAATGAATCCCAAGAGAGTGAGACTTGGCAGGTCATTGTAATACGATGGCTTTGAAGTTACTAATTCATTAGTGCCTTTAATTTCAAACTGTCACATGGGGCTTTAGCTAAGAAACTTACATTTTAATTAATGAGTGGGGGGGGGTGTCATGACAAAATCCCCAAATACTTTGGAAAATGGCTTTTTCTTTTCTGGGAGGAAAATCCTCAAACCAACATAATACAAGTGTCATACAAATAAAGCAAAATTTGAATTCAGTTCATCCAAACAATGATTCACATGGGATTTGTTAATGATTAGGGCTAAGGGTAAAATTACCAACATTGTGCCAATATTCGTCCACCCCACAGGCAGAGTGTAATAAATAGTGTTTGTGGTACTTCTATGTACCAAGGAGTTCCTGTAAGTAAGGTCTTTATCTTACTTGTATTCTGGATGCTCCTGCTTCTGCTGTCTTATCGGACCCAGTCGCCACCAAGGGAATGAAAAGGCAAGACAAGCCTGTGTGGGCTAGGGATGTAAAGGACTAGTTGACTAGTCACTCTCCCCTCTATCAGAGACAACAAGAGGTGGGGAGACGAGGGGGGGGGGTACTTATAAGTGGCAGTGCTGCACAGAGTCCGAGATCAGCTGGGGAGTCCCCAGCTTATCCCAGGCTCCAAGCAGCACTGCTGTTTTGAAATGCTCCCCAGCTGACCCCAAGCTCCGTGAGGAGTGCTAGCTTTAAAATGTAAGCATGGAGCCTGGTGCCAGCGCGGGACTTTGAGTCCCCTACTGACCTCAGGCTCCATGCGGGCGCTTCTGCTTTGAAATGTCACCATCAACCACAATAATTTGGATCACCAATTTACACAAAATCTCTAGATGTATTTCTGTCACCCTTTTTCAATCTCTTACTCTACATCACATATTTAAACATACTAGGGCAGAAATACTTATAAAATAGTTTATGAAAATCACACACGCCTGTATTATAATACAAAGACATGAATGTATAACCATTTAAAGGTAGTCAGAGTGAAGTCTGATTGGTTATTTGGGATACTGGTGGAGAGACATGGGTTGTGAATGGTGAAAGAGAGGAAGCTGATAAGTAGACTGTCGACCTATCTACTTAATCAGCTTCCATACTTTGGAGGATCGACTTTATAGAGGTTCTTTCGGTTATAATAAATGTTCCAGTACCATATTGTAGCACTGTCACCCTGAAGAAGGAGCCCAGTTAAATACACATTTTGAAGGTGCAGTTTAACTATAAACTGTAAAAGAAAAAGCATAATAGCACATAACCATAGCTGACATCTATCATAATACAAAGGGCTTCAAAATAATTTAACTATCATGACAGAACAGACTGGACAAATGTCTTAAACTTGGGTCCTTAAAATTACGTGAACATATCATTCTTAGGCATCTACATAAAATTAACTTTTACATAAAAGTAGCCTGATTTTCAGAGGTTCTGAAAGTACCCACCTCTCACTGGAGCAGGCTGAGTAAAACTCCCATGCACTGCATCTTTTTCATCATAATCCTTCAGTTTTAAAGGGGGTTCTCTTGCAATTACAAAAGCTATCCTGTAAACCAACATATAAAGGGTTCAGAGTCATTACTAAGGTTGTCAAATGTCTTATCATGGACAACAAAAATGATTAGGGGTTTGGAATGGATCCCATATGAAGAGAGATTAAAAAGACTTGGACTTCTCAGCTTAGAAAAGAAGAGACTAAGGGGGAGATATGATAGAGGTCTATAAAATCATGACTCGTGTGGAAAAAGTGAATAAGGAAAAGTTGTTTACTTATTCCCACAATATAAGAACTAGGGGTCACCAAATGAAATTAATAGGCAGCAGATTTAAAACAAACAAAAGGAAGCTTTTCTTCACTCAGTGCACATTCACCCTGTGGAACTCCTTGCCAGAGGATGTGGTGAAGGCTAGGACTTTAACAGGGTTCAAAAAAGAGCTAGATAAATTCATGGAGGTTATGTCCATCAGTGGCTATTAGATGGGTAGGAATGGTATCCCTCTATTTCTCTGGAAATGCGTGACAGGGGAGGGATCACGTGATGATTACCTGTTATGTTCCCTCCCTCTGGGACATCTGGTATTGGCCACTGTCGGCAGACAGGATACTGGGCTAGATGGTCCGTTGGTCTGACCCAGTATGGCTGTTCTTATGTTTTTATCACACAGATCCAAACACTCTTGCCCCCCTCCCCTTCCCTGAGGCCATGCCCTTCCCCCACAAGTTCTGAGGCACTGTCCCTACTAACTCTATCTCCACTCCCCTGCTCACTCCCCCCCACCCTTACTCATGTTCACCAGGGTGGGGTATAGGATGAGCTCTGGGGCAGGGCATAGGGGTTCAGAGTGTGGGACACTGTTTTGGGCTGAGCTTGGGGCAAGGGGTTGAGGTGCAGGTGAGGGTGGGGGATATAGACTCTGGGAGGGAGTTTGGTTACAGGAGGGGGTTCAGGGCTAGATATTGGGGTACGGGAGGAAGTTCAGGGTGCCGGAGGGGGTGTGCTGTGCTCCAGGAGGAGTTTCAGGACTGTTGCAGGGGAAGGGGTTTGGGTCCAGTAAGGGGCTCAGGAGAGGGGTAGGAACTTAGGGTGTGGTGTGTGTGGAGGGTGAGGGGGCTCCAGCCGGGTGCACTTACCTCAGGTGGCTCCCAGTCCATGGGGCTAAGGTAAGCTCCCTGCTTGTCCTGGTTCCATGTGGCTCCCAGTGGTGGCTGGCATCTCCTGGGCCCCTAGGAGCAGGTGGCTGGCCAATGGAAACTGCAGAATTAGTGCTCAAGGTGGGGGCAGCCCCGGAGACCCCCATACCTCTTGCCTAGGCTCTAGAGGGACATGTTGGCAGCTCCTGGGAGCAGCTCAGAGCCAAAGCGGGCAAGGAGCCTGCATTAACCCTGCTGCAATGCTAGATTGTTAGTGGTTTAAAATCTCCCTGATTAGCTTCAGTAGCTTGTGGGAGAAAGCCCAATTCTGAGAGACTCCTGGCAAAACCGGGAGTGTTGGCAACCCTAGTTATTACTGTGCTGCCTAAGTGAGGCAGCTTTTAGCATTTCCCTGCTGCAGGAAGTGAGTTATCCTTTATGTTTATAAACACACCGTTCCCCAGAAGAATCATGATTACATTCCTAGGCAAACTGCACTTAAAGAAAATCCTCCTTTTGGTCTGTAAGCACTCTTTTTTACCAAACATTCTTCTCAGTTTGGTTCATACAGAACACCTGTCCCTTCCCCATTAAAGGTCTGTCAGCAATGGCCCAATGCTAACACAGCTGTGCCTGGACTAAATCCATTTTGGAACTGCAATTTGTAACTCAGACTTCCTGTCCTCTGGCTGTCTAAAGCAGCGGTGCGCAACCTGTGGGTCGCTCAACCAAATTTGGCGGCCCCCGTTGGGAGTCGCGAATGAAAAAAGGTTGTGCACCACTGATCTAAAGAAAGTGAATGGTGGGTTCACACAAGGAGGAACGACATGTGAGGGGGTTAAATAAGAGATCTGCTGGCCAGACAGGTTAAACAGAGAGAGTGAACATGAAGCGATAAAGGTTAGAAAGGTATGTTATTCCCTTCTTGACTGCAGCTGCACAAAAAGACAATTTCCCCATTGAAAGCCTCAAGGAAAGATAATAAATGGCAATTTCCCCACCTCTAAACCATGTCTCCCCCATTACCCCCATCTCTTACTCCTATCCGTGCTCCTATTAGGACAATACCCATAACATAACATTAACCAAGGACAGAGGTAAACAAATATTTCCATTATCCTCTTTTGTTGAATCAAACACAAACTCCCTAAGACCTTTCTCGAGTGTGACAGGTTTCCCTTGCTTCTCTTCCCTACCAGTACTATGGGGAATAACTTTCACACAGGTGTTAGCATTGAAACTGAATGTACAGAACAGATTTGGTTTTCACAGAGACTGTGGCAGTGAAGCTGCCTTAGCTTGTGTCAACAAATCAGAACTTGTAGCTAGCAATACCACTGTGGAGGAATTCTATTAGCCAAAGACTGTTTCCTTGTTCTTTAGGTTGCACACAATACCATTGTTTGCTGGCCAAGAGGAGTGAGATCTAATTAGGGATGTAAGTGACTAATTGACTAGTCGACTATCCGATAAGCAAAAGCTTATTGAATAGTCAACACACTAGTCAACTAGTTGCTTCCCCGCCCTTGCCACCTCTATCACAAAGAGGCAGCAAGGGGGCAGGCGAAGAGGGGGGCATGCTGGAGGGAACCAGCTTAAAAGTTATGGAGGCATAAAAGCTGGTTCCCCCCAACTCTGTGGGAGGGGGCAGGAGCGCAGTGGTGGCCAACTTTGAAATGTATCAGAGTCCCAGCTGGGGCTCTGGTACATTTCAAAGTTGGAATGCCACCTGGAGCCAGGCTCCATGCGAGCGCTGACCCCAGGCTCCATGTGGGTGTTTCCGCTTTGAAATGCACAAGAACCTCCTCTGGGGACTCTTGTACATTGGAAAGCGGGCACACCACATGGACCTCGAGGCCAGCGGGGAGGCCCCCGCTGACCCAAGCTCCATGAAGCACTTCTTCTTTGAAATGCACAAGAACCCCCGCTGGGGCTCTTGTGCATTTCAAAATTGGAATGTTGCGTGGAGCTCGAAACCAGCGGGCCACCCAGAAAGACAAAATATGACTTCATTGGTTTTTTAGCTTATATAAGCCAAGGTAGAATTTTTGACAATGCCCCTCTTAGGAGCTGGTGAGAAGTGATCCTGCTGCCCATAGTCTTGTTTTGTAAATAATGCTTATGTTCCTTAAGTTTGGCAGGTGGTATCAGAAAACTGGTGTGCCAAATATAAGTTTTCTTTGCTTACATGCCAACAGATCTTATGCTCCTTTTATTTTCATCGTCTTGTGTACCTGATATTTTAACTTGCCTCTCTTGCTCACTATAGGCTCCAGTTTCAGAATTGAGAGTTTTGTCATCTTTTTCTGCCCTCCCTGGAAAAAATCTGTTTTCTTGAGATGGCTCCCTTTTATATATATTTTTTGCTGATGGGTGTTTCACATTTTTGATTGCATTAAGGATGATCTTTCTCCCATTTCCCATGGTCATTGCTAATGTCAAAAAAGGGATCATTATTTTAGTGGCTGCAAGCATATATGCTTATAATTAGTGGCAAAATTCTTAGGTGTGTTGGTGAACTCTCGTTGTCAGACTGTTCTGGTATCTGTTGTTTCTGGCATTTGGTATTTTCTCTGACACTAAATATTTTTTCCTGTTTACTTTTATTATTTTAAATAAATTCCTTCAAATCCTAGGTCACATTGACATTTTATCTGATATTCATGTGATTTTTCCCTTCGTTTTATGGAGTATGTCTGCACAGTAGCTAGGAGGCATAATACTCAGCTGGAATAGACATACATGCACTAGTTCTGCCCAAGCCCATGTGTTAAAAATAGCAATGTGGCCATGGGAGCCCAAGTACATACTTGGGGCATCGAGTTGTGTTTATTGTGTTTTTTAAAAACATAAGATTCTTCTTTTTCAGATAAGATACTTTGGTGACTAATTATTTTCTTCAGTCTAATAGTACTTCACATCCATATCTGCAAAAGTTTGTCACAGATATTCACATCCGTATGCATAGATGCTAATACAGTAAAACTCCAATAATCCAGCATCCAATTGTATGGCACTTCTGATAGTCCGGCATCAAAATGGCAAGAGCCTAGTGAGTGACCTTCGGCAAAAAACGAGTCGCAAGGCAGCAGCGGCAGCAGCTGAACCGAGCAAAAAGGGTAAAAAAGGGTTAAAAAAACCTGAAACATTACAGTATACTGTATACAGTATGTACAATAAAAAAGGATTAAAAACACTTTATATACAGTATACTGTATACAGTATATATATAACCAGTTTATAGTACCTCCTGATAGTCCGGCACATCCAATAATCCAGCACTACCTAGGTCCCAAAGGTTCCGGATTATCGGAAGTCTACTGTACCTGTAAATATATAGCGAATATAACTCTGGATTTGCAGGGCCCTACTTCACCGTGGTCCCCGTGATTAGGGCATTAGACTGGTATGTCAGAAAATGTAGGTTGCAAATTGGCATCTGCCACTAGGCAGCTTTGTGATCTTGGGCCATCCCTTCTTCTCGGTCTCTGTTTTCCCACCTACTAAATGAAGACACTTTCTTCTGTAAACTGATTTGAGATCTATGGATAAAAAGCTTTTTATATGAAAGCATATGAATCAGCCCACATCCTTTACCTTAGTTTTCATTGCTTCATTCATTTTGTAGAGTGAATTTAAAATTTTCAGCCTTAAAATAATGTGAAATAAAAATTCCATAGTGTATTACAAATAATTTCACCAGTTTTTCTTTTTAAAGGGACGAAATGGTAAACATCCTATTTAATATTCACTATGTCATATAGGTTTTGTATTTCTCCTAGCCTAGATGATGAAAAGAGTAGTCAAAAGTTTTTGTTTTAACAAATCATTTGTATAAGTAATTTTATCACAGACTCAGGTTCCTATGCACAAGTATAATTCTGCAATTTGTTGGTTGCAAACTGCAGAGGAATATTTATTTTTGTTTATAAAAGATCTCCATTGGAAACTTTAAAAGAAATTAATTAAAACAATTCTCTTGGCTTTTGTTAAAGCTTATTTTAACATAAGCTAAATTTTGGCTCAAACTCCTCCTGACAGTGCTTCTTTAAAACTCTGAATTAAACACTCCTGTTCTTATTGAACACAAAATCCTCTTTCTTCTTATCCTGTATTTTCATGGTGGATTGCATGGTGACATCATAGATTATGTACACCCAATCTCTATCCTTGGTTTATTTTTGATGAAATCTCCCCATCCTATCTTCTCAGGCTCAGAGAAGAACCTTCTTGCATATGAGATGAAGAATGGAAAAATTAGAGAGGCAAGGCTGTCTGAAGGCTTGCATATAATATGTGAAAAATCCTGTGTGGCGATTGGCTGCATAAGCCTGATTGACAAATTGTAGGGGATGGGGAGACACCATCTGTTCTGGATTAATGAACATGATACCCAACAAATCTGTTTATGAAAATGAGTAAACTTAAAGAATTAGAAGCATCAAAGATAAAATTTAACTGGAGTGAGAAAATAGGGAAGGGATTTCCACTGATGCGACTAGTTGTTTGCTCCCCACCTTGCTGCCTCTATCAGAGAGAAGCAACAAGGGGAGGGAGCAGGAGCCGGTGCTGGGGGGAGCCATCTTAAAAGCCAGTTGTCCCCCCCCAGCACCATCTCTGCGGGGGTAGGAGACGTAGAGGCACAGCCGGAAACAGTGCAAGTGGGGACTGAAGCAGTCTCCACTCGCGCTGCTTCTGCTGCGATTCTGCTTTTTTTTTTTTTTTTTTTTTTAATGTACAAGAGTCCCACTGGGGTTCTTGTACATTTCAAAGACTGAGGCAGTGCAGGGCCTGCGCAGGAGTCCCATGCTGGCCCTGTGCTCCCTGTGGGGCTTCTGCTTTTGAAATATACAAGAGCCCTGGGGCTCTTATACATATCAAAGGCTCACTCCCCCCACTGGCCCCACACTCCCTGCAGGGGGGCTTCCTTTTGAAATGTACAAGAGCCTCAATGGCCCCGCACTCCCTGGGGTGCTGCAGCCTTTCAAAGGAAGCCCTGCGCTCCCTGTGGGGCTTCCGCTTTTGAACTGGAGACTAGCTGGCGCCCTTTATACTAATTGAATAGTCGATGGAAATCCCATTGACTATTCGATTAGTTAATTAATCTAATCTTAACATCCCTAGTCATAAAGAATAAATAAAACTTTGACCTAAAAATATACATCTGATAAAATGCGCATAATCATCAGGAATATTAGCTAGAGCTAAATAGTGCCATTGTTATATGCAAAAATATTTAATCTCTGGAGAGTACCATTCAAATCTAAATTGGGTCATAAATATTTTGACAAGTTCAGATTAGTATAAAAAAGATACCACATTAGAAGACCGCCACAAAACAGCATAATTCTATACACTGAGTAGTAGTCTCTGTTGAAGGAGACATCGCTCAGGAGTAGGAGAGTTACTGCACCTCAGGAAAGAAGTAGGTGTAAAAATTCCTGCCTATATTTTTAAGTCACTCACCGAGTATGTAAATGTCACAAAGTTTGGGGTTTTTTAAGTCATCAGTTAGCCAAGTATCAGCCCAGTTTAAGATGTAAAAGTAGTGCTGGAAAATGAAGGCATTGTGAGTGCAACCTACAATACTAAAATAGGAGGGAAAGCTGGGGGAAAGGAAAATAAACTGATCACAAAGAGAGAAGTGGGAAAGACTAGGAGAAGTAAGTACGGGTTGAATCTCTAAAATGTGGGACACTCTGGTCCAGCAACATCCGTGGTCCGGCAGGACCACAAATGTTGTTGGACCAGAGAGCCCCGGCTATCCAGGTTCAAAAGCACAGCCCTGGCCAGGGCTATTGGCCAGGAACGCAGCCCCAGTCAGGGCTGGAGATAGCAGGGCCAGCAGAGGGTGGGGAGCTCAGAGTCAGCTGAGTACGCAGCACAGGCTGGCGTGGCACAAGCTGTCCTGGGCTGGCGAGGTGGGGGATGCAGCCCTGGTCAGTCCTAGCAGGATGTGGGGCTGGAGGCAGCGGCAGGCAGTATGGAGCACAGCCCCAGCCGGGAGCAGAGCCTGCAGCTGGGTAGGGAGCCTGGACCTCCCCACATGTGGAAAACTCTGTTGTTCGGGCCCACTCAAGTCCCAAGGGAAGTCTGACCTATAGAATGAAAAACTTGTTCAGTTACCTCTGTTTGTAGATCATGGAGACAGTAAATCAGAAGAGAAATTATATGTGGTTAAAAACCAAACAAAAAAGGGAGAACCAGACCTTGCTCTGATCTGACAATGCATAAATAACTATCCAAGATACAATACCATTTAAATAGTTCTCCTGAGATGAAATAAGGTAAATAAACTGAACAGAAATCTGTCAGCAAAAAGTTCTGAGTCTTCTTTCATTTTAGTACTAATTTGCTTTCCCTCGTTTAACCCTCTCTCCCTTATACAACATTATACAACTTATACAACACATTATACAACTTCTAAAAAAAAATGCAACAAACAGGCCAAGTAATGTAATACCGAGCAAGATTTTTTTCAAATTTTTCATAGTGTGGACTACATCTTATTGAACAGAGAGCCTGCTTTGCAGATACTGTTTCTTTCATTTGCACTCATCTCGGATCTCTATGGCAACTAAAGCAATTGCTTGCCTGGAAAAGCAATAGTAAGCCCATGCAACCTTAATTTGGCCCCCTTGTGTGTCTGCATTATAATGCTGTCTTTAATTACCATGATCACCTGCTGCTATTTTTTTCCACAGGACCCCTGCTTCAGTCATTGCACATTTTGGCTAGTGCTCACTGAATGAGCAGCTATTCCATATATGATTTTATCTTTATAATTCCATGTGTGGCCTCACACATTTATTCACTGCTCTGAATACAGAATACCCACTTTCTCATGAGCTTTTTATGGTGCTTATTGCTATAGTATCTGAGTGCTTCACAAACAATTAATTCATCTTGATAATACCCTGTGAGGTGAGAGGGGTGGGGTATTATCTCCAATTTACAGATGGGTAAATGAAGTAGAGAGATTAAGGTAAAAAGTTTTCACTAATTTTGGGTGTCCAATTTGAGAGGCCTGATTTTTTCCAGTATTCAGCATTATGTAGCACGGTATGTTCAAACTGTAACCCACACACCTAGACCACAGCAACAGCTAAGATCAAGAGACCTCTACAGCAGGGGCTGGAAGCCAGCTGGCTTTTAGCTCAGAGGATAGAGGCTCCTATACTCCTCTTCAGAAGTCCCAGGTTCAGATCCACCTGGTGGTGGTTACAAAAGCACACCTCCCATTTACTTCATTTGCAGCTGTGAGTGCTCAGTACTTCTGTAAATAAGTCCCCAGGATTCTCATGTTTGGCACCCAGAAAACGAGGAACACACGATTAGTGGCTCATCATGAACATTTTAAATGGCTTGCCCAGTATCACATGGAAACTGTGTGGTTGATGCAGGGACATGACCATAATCATAAAACTATCCTCTTTCTTCCTGCAGTCCCTTGTCTTACACACCTCTAAATTCTGTGACAAATGAGGCAGGGTCCTCCAAGCAGCCGCTTAATTGACTACCTGACACCAGTTCATTCCTGGAGGACCATCCATTCTGTGAAAAATAGGGTTGTGTAATTAAAGACCTCAATGTTCTCTTACTATCGTTTTTTTAAAAAGTCATTTCCTAGTTTTAAAAAATTCTATCATGTGGAATCATACTGACTCTCAGGTTGACTAATCAACAGCCTTTGAACTGCACATCCACCTGATAGGCCTCTCCCACTTAAGTTAACTTAGTAACTGCTAGCAGAGGTAGACGGTTATCTTTTATGTGAACCAGACATTTGACCGGGACGAGACACTTTTGTCAGTGGGTTTCACAGTACTGACAGCAGAAGAATGTAGAGATTCAGGATCCCTGGGAGAGAGTGTTCTCTAGTGGTTGCAGACAGATCAGATCCTGTGACCCTAGCCTGTTCCTGTCCCCCTCTTCTCCCATCAGACCCTCCGAGGCTTCTGCCGCACTTCCACTCTGTGCCTCTTCATGAACCCCTTCCCCTGGCTCCTGCCCCTTTCCTCTTTGAACATGTATTACCTCCCACTCATTTCCCAGGCCACTTCAACATCTCCTATATTCCTTCCCCTCTGTTCTTATTTCCCCCTCTGCCCCCACCCCTCTGCATTCCAGTTAGGCTGCTTCATCTTTCTCCTCCATGCTGCCTAGGCCTCACCAAGGGGAGATAGGAGAAACAACTGACATGAAAGTCTCTGCAGGCCTGCCTTGGATTATTCTCACTGCAGACAGACTCTTGTCTTCAGAGAATTTACCTCGGTGTCTGCTGGGCATGTGAGATGCATGATTTTTCCAGAGACTTTTAACGTGCCCAAATGTGGGTGAATATTCACAGGGTCAACAAAAGGTACACCCCCGACTCAGAGCAGCCCTTTGCCAAATGTCAAGCCCTAGCTCCAAAACATTGAGGGGGAAGGGAGAGTAGAGAGTCTCCGTCCAAAAGCTATAATACATTTTTAATATGAGCAAAACAACATATTTTTCCCTAATGTCATTTTTTTAAATGAATGAACCATTTTAGCTGAAACTTTCAAAGAAAACTCAGCTTGAGGCAGACACCCAGCATGGAAAATTTTAGTCTGAACTGTTTCATATGGCAAACATATGTTTCATATGAACAACAGTGTCTACCATTTTAGTTATAATAATAATGATTAATAATTAATAATATATAATAAAAAACCTTGTTAAATTGTCATACTTTTTCTATCTCACTATTACGGTTCATTATCAAGATACCTTTTTTGTATAGATTAGTAGGGTTGCTTGGTGTCCGGTATTGACCCGGACAGTCCAGTATTTTCGCCTCCTGTCCGGTAAAAAAATTCAAAAAATAGTGGGCACCTGAAATGTCTGGTATTTTCAGATTTTTTTTTTTTCCCTGCCAGGAGGTGAAAATACCGGACACCTGGCAACCCTACACACTCGGCAACCGGGCCCAGCCCCTGACCCTCCCCTCCCCCCACCTCCCCGGACCTCCTGATGCCCCCGGACTGCCCTGCTTACCTGGTTCTGCAGGGAAGCTGTCTTCTGGCTTGATCAGAAAAACAAGATGGCTGCCGGCAAAAAGCTTGAAAAGCTTTTCTTAAAGGGGACATGCTGGTTCCCCTCCCCCCCCCCCTTTTTTTTTTTTTTTCTCAGCAGAATTTTTTCCCTGGTGGGGTTTTTGGGGGGGGTGGGGGGTGTCGGTATTTTTAGTTAAACCATCTGACAACCCTAAGAATTAACCTGTGCCTCCAGCTGGAGTCAACTAATAATGTCATAACTTAGTGTTTTTGTTGTCACCACCTTAGTAGAATTGTTTTGTTGTATACACTAGATTGTGTTATTCATGGAATGCCGCAGAAGATGATAATGCCTTATAGAAGTTTCTGGGTGCATGTAAACACATTATTAATCATTGACTGGCGGTGATAAAGAATGAACCCACATATAACAGTTCGAATGGGCTTGTGATCAAATTGAATAATTGTAAGTTATTATTGTATCAAAGTCTCTTTGAAGAGGTTTTACATGTCACACTCTTCGTATTAAAACAAAGGACACTTTTTACTGCGTAGAGTGCATTCTAAAACGTATTTGTTTAATAAAATCATTTTATTTCTCTAAAATGAAATCAGAAAAAAGTAATATCATGTCTGTCAAAAGGCCTTATTGGGTTAATGTATCAAATCATAGCATTTTGCTTTAAGCCCAACCAAACTTGATTAAACACTTACATTTATTGTTCTTTCCTCTTTGCTCCACACAACAACATGAGCCAGAGTGATTACTGTAGCTTTTATTTAGGAGAGTGCTCTGTGTACCTGAAATTCTAGAAAATTGTCCTGCTGTCGTGAAAAGGCAGCAGGTTATGGCTAACAGCCTTTCAACCCAAAAATCTATATAGCATGCATGCACATTTAATTTTTGACATTTTACTTTCATGTATTGTAGGACTGCATTGATGCAGGCTGGTGGGAAGGAGAACTCAATGGCAGGCGTGGAGTGTTTCCAGATAACTTTGTCAAGCTTCTTCCCCCTGATTTTGAAAAAGAGGTACGTGTAATTATTTCCCTCTGTTTTGCTTTTTCATATAGGATGAAATTTGAGCTGAAATTCTTCTCTGGATTTCTGTGATTCGTACAGATTAAACAACAAAAATAAAACAAAAATGGTTAGGGAAAGTGCTGGATAACAGCAGCACCTATCCATGGACTGTTCATAGCTTGATGTCATATTATGTAATTCTTTGGATGGTATTGTGCTGGCCCATAAAACCAGTCATCCAACCTCAACAATCTTGTTCTTAAAGCCTTCTGTGCTACATTCTCCGTTCATCTGAGACAAAATGACTGGATATCACAGTGTAATTTGCTCGGTTTTTATGGTGTAATAATGATCAAAATCATTAACATGTCTACAGTGTGTGTGATACAGTATGAAACATTAGTCTACCAACTTCTTTTAGACAGATGTCATTTTGTCTTGCCAGAAGCCATAATTTAAAGCACTCTTCCAGAAAGAAATGGGTGAAATTCTAGCATGTGTTTGAGAGACGAAAGCTAAGCCTGTTTAATGACATGTTCATTTGAGCTCTGTCAAAATCCATTTTTTTTAAACGGTGGGTAAATTCTTTTTGCTGCTGTTTATTTTAAGATAGGCAATGTTGTTTATTTCCCTAACACCATTTAGAAATTCTTACATTTTCTGAGAGAACTCGTAGATTCCTCCTTTCTAAAGAAACTACCCCATTTTCAGGAAACTCTTCTGTCATCAGGGTAATACCATGCACTTGTAGATTTATAGTTCAGTGTGATTATGTAAGCCATCAATGATAAAATCAAAATTCAGGGCCAGTTGCTCTTGAGGGACGGATGGTAAAATTGGATGCCAGATTAAATAACTTGGAAAGCTTGATAAAGAAATCACAAAACAACTCTCAGAAGCATAATTATTGAAGATGAAGGTGCAATTTATTATGGCTCTTGTGAGAGCAACAGAAACTTTCACAGAGTAAAATGTCATTCCTCATTAAAGTGGATAGTCTGGAAAAGAGCATGGGGCCTGGACATGAAAAAAGGTGATGTCTAGAAGAGTCAGAGAACATTGAAAAAATATGCAAGGGTGAATTTTCAAATAATAGAAGAAAAATGTTTTATCATATCCAGCATTTGTTGTACAGGCTTCTGTTGGAACTTTCAAAATTTTTACAATCTAAGAATATTATACTCTTTAAAAAGTAGTCTAGCTGTTTAAAATATAATTAATATAATTTATATAAGAAATTGTACAAGAGATTTTCTTACTTGTTTCAGAAAATATGTTTGTCAGACCCCTCTATTTAACACCTTAATTTTTTACTCTTTCATTATAGTGTCAATGAGTATGACTGCAAACCAGTACTTGCATACAGGCCAAAGTAATTTGTGATAGTCTATCAATTTCTTATCACATGAGGACTGTAGATATTCTGTAGGATTTGTAAGTGCTCACCACTTCTGAAAATCAGGACCCTTGGATGCCTAAATAAATAGGTTCCCACCTTTAGGCCCTACAGTTTGACATTCTTTTTTAATCTTAATGACTTACCCACGTGTCACAAAAACTCTTAACAATCCCATGCTATAAATGCAAGCCCATTCTTTGTGAGAAGTAGCAGCTTAGATAACCTCATACAGGAAAATTCAGAGACTCCCTATTTATCTCCTTCTGAATAATCCATCTACAAATTAGTTTAAAGTAAATGAACATGAATGATACAATTATGTTGATTAGTTAAACTTCTTGTGTGTTTTCTCCATTATACCAAGTCTTTGTTAGCAAATGCTTACTACATCAAAAATTCTGTTTTCATCCCTCACATGCTGAAAACTATACATATTTGTCGTCTTAAAATTCTGCTATAAAGTAAGTCCCCTCCTTTTGCATTTTTGACTAGTCTCTTGAGCTGCATTACATATAGTGATGTAAAACTCCATTGTTCCTCAAAATAGCCAACTTATTGGCTTCTCATATGTTGTTTAATTGGTTAAGAAAAATGTATATTCTGGGATGCCCTCAGGAATCTTTCTGCTTCCAGAGTTGTGAAAAATTGGGGAGGATTTTTTTATCTTCTTATTTGAACTTCCATGTCACATAGAAGTATTTACATGGACATAGCATGCATGCACTCGTGTGTGTGTTGCATGTGCTTACATACTAGACATTTTAGTCTTTAATTTGAATGTGAGAATGAAAACTGGGAATTCTGAAAAGGGAAGAGATGAGAACATCACACCAACAAAGAATGTCCAGGGCCTCTAATTGTTGCTGTGGATAAAGCTGAATAGTTCATTTTATTTTTAATTTTTACAGTGCTGATGGTAATTGTTTCTCATGGTAATTGAAGTAACTGTGAAATCTACTGATGAATACTGTGAACGGGTGTAATTAGTGTTTATCAAAAATGAGTATATGAATTTATCCAATTCTGCTCATCTAAAGTAGAGGGAAGTGTTAGGAAACAAGTGCTTGAATGGATTAATGTCATGAATGATACATCTTCTAGTGTAATCAGTGTCAAGAGTTAAGTAGCAAAACAGAAAATATCTGAGCTTACCACATAGTGGCAATTCATAGTCATTGGGATGGGAGTGAGAGTGAGAGAAACTCTCTAGCTTGGTGATTAAGACTCACCTGGGATGTGGGAAGGCCAATTTCAAAACCTTGCTTTAATGATTATACAAGTGGAATAGATTCAGGGAAGACTGACCAAGTATATGCCAGAATATCCCACAGCCCAGTAACTAAGGTACTCTTGTGTAATTTGTGAGATCCAAGTTCAACTCCCTGCTCCACATTACGCAGAGGAGGGAACTGAACCTGGGTCTCCACACCTCATTTAGTGCCCTAACTATTGAGTTAAAACTTATAAGGGAGTTGCCAGTGGCTTCACCACCTCATTATTCTAGCCATATTCAGCATCTAGTCTTTCTTTGCTTTTGACAAAATGTCTGAAATCGAGATAAAATATTTCAGATGTGGTCGAAATGAAATGTTATCCAAATGTTTTAACTTTTTTCCCCCAGTCCGGTCAAAACTATTTGGCAAACTTGACAGAAATTTGCAAATAGTTTTGGTCAATTTGAAATGACATTTTTGGGGCAAATAAACTGTAAAATTGAAATAATACCATCCTCTAATTTTAAAGGGGTATTACGACTATAAATTCATTAATGTTTGTGAAGCATTCAAACCCTATGCTAATGAACCCTTGAAGAAATTGTTTTGCCTTCAGAATAGGGTTTGAACATTGTGCAATAAAAACTTGGCACACATTAAACAAAGAGGAGAAAAAAAGACATAGGAGTTCATGAAATGAGCACTGTCTACCCTGTGTATTAAAGGATGCAAGGGTCTGGTGGAAATGATAGTATGTGATCAAAGAGTAAGACTATAAGTTTTGCAGAAATAGATTTTTATTTTTTTAAATTTAGATGGATAATATGAATGTCTATTTTAACCATTTATCCCAATTTTTACTGATTTTAATTAGGACTATCAAGCGATTAAAAAATAATTGAGAGTAATCACACTGTTAAAAATAATAAATATTTTGGATGTTTTCTACATTTTCAAATATATTGCACTCAATTACAACTCAGACTATAGGTGCAGTGTTCACTTTATATTTATTTATTACCAATATTTGCACTTAAAAAAAAAGAAATATTATTTTTCTATTCACATGATACAAGTACTATAGTGCAATCTCTTTATCATGAAAGTTAAACTTGTACATATAGATTTATGTACAAAAAGTCCTGCATTCAAAAATAAAATAATGTATCACTTGAATGCCTACAAGTCCAATTAGTCCTATTTCTTCTTCAGCCAGTTGCTCAGACAGGAAAGTTTGTTTATAGGATATAATGCTGCCCACTTCTTGTTTACAATATCACCCGAAAGTGAAAACAGACATTTGCATGGCACTGTTATAGACGGTGTCACAAGATATGTATGTGCCAGATGAGCTAAAGACTTATATGCTTGGTCACCATTCTGGAGGGTGAGAGGAAAGAAGGGGGAGAAGTAGTGGGGAATAGGGGAGGAAAGGAATGGGGTGGCGGGAAGAATCAGTGGGAAATGGGAGCATGGAGGAAGGAGGTGCGGTAGGGGAAAAGCCAGTGCAGAATGGGAGTGTGGAGGAAGAGGAATGAGAGCGTGGGAGGAAAGGCAGTGAGGAAGGGAGCTTGGGTGGAGAGAAGAGAAGAGGAATGAAGCTAGGAGGAGCAGGGGGCAGGGCGAGGAATGTTTGGGGGCCCAAAAGTTCTTTGGGCCCAGGGCTCCAGTAAATCTTAATCCCTCTCGCTTGGTACAGACTAAGGATATAAAATTTCGATTAATTGGCTAATCGAATAGTCGATGCAATTTGCATTGACTATTCGATTAGTCAATAAGGGCGCCGCCTCCACCTTTGAAGTGTAGCAACAGCCCCAGGGATGTTGCTACATTTCAAAGGTGAAAGTGCTGCAGGGAGCACGGAGCCAGTGGGGACTCAAGCAGTCCCCCGCTAGCCCCGGGCTGCAAGCGGCGTTTCAAAGTGGCAGCGCCGTGTGGGGCCCGGGGTCAGCTGGGGACTGCTGCTTTTAAGCACCCTCTCCACTTCCCCCCGCCCTTGCTGTCTCTTTATGATAGAGGCAGCAAGGTGGGGCGGAAGCGACTAGTTGGCTAGTGTGTTGACTATCCGATAAGCAATTGCTTATCAGATAGTCGACTAGTCGTTCACATCCCTAGTACAGACCTCCCATGCTTGAGCCTTCTCACTTATCTGTCCCAACCAGTCTCTGTGCCACCTCTGTTTCTTTCCCACCCCTTGGCTCCTGCCCGAGTCTCCTTATCTGATGATTCTCAGGCTCCTCATCCCAGTCTCAACTGTTTGCCCAGTGAGTCTCCTCCCTGGCTCAAAACCAAGTTTCAGTCTGCTCCTCCCTGCCTTAACTTGCACTCTCCTTTCTAGCCAGTCCCCATTTCCTCTTCTCTGCTATTTGTCCAATCTGCTTCCTTCCATCATCCTCCTGACACTAGCTCCTAGTCACAGGCTCCATCCCTCCATCCTCAGGCTCGTCAGCCAATCTTGGACTCAGCCTGTCTCCTCCCTAGTTATTTATCCTGGTCTCTGCCTTTCCAGTTCCACTGCTTACCCTCCCCCCATTTTCTCACCCAATCTCAGTGTCTTTCTCCTCCCACCTCATCCCCTTCAACCACCCCAAAGTCCCTCCTGCTCTCCCACTCCTAGTCTCCTTGCCCTACCAACCCCAGTGTTCCTTTCCCACCTCTGTGCTCCTGACTGCCCCATTTAACCAATCACAGTCTGTCCCTGGTGCCACTGGCTCCCTGTATCTGCTTGTCTAGCCAGTCTCAGTCTCTGCCCTGTTACAATCAAGGGGTCTCTCCCTTTCCCTCTAGTCCCAGTCTTATAAGGCTCTTTGGCCCAGTGTACTTCTTTCTCCCTCTGCTTTGTGCCCTCTGTATTCAAATCAGATGGCTTCATCTTCTGTGCTGCCTGGGCATACTGGGTCAGTCCAAAGGTCCATCTAGCCCAGTATCCTGTCTTCTGACAGTGGCCGATGCCAGATGCCCCAGAAGGAGTGAACAGAACAGAGAATCATTAAGCAATCCCTCTCCCGTCACCCATTCGCAGCCTCTGACAGAGGCTAGGAACACCATTCCTACCCATCCTGGCTAATAGTCATTGATAAACCTAACCTCCATGAATTTATCTAGTTCTTTCTTGAACCCTGTTAAAGCCCTAGTCTTCACAACCTCCTCTGGCAAGGAGTTCCACAGGTTGACCGGGTGCTGTGTGAAGATAAATTTTTTTGTTTGTTTTAAACCTTCTACCTATTAATTTCATTTGGTGACCCTCTAGTTCTTATGTAATGTGAACAACTAAATACCTTTTCCTCATTCACTTTTTCCATACCAGCCATGATTTTATAGACTTCTATCATATCCTCCTTTTGACTCCTCTTTTCTAAGCTGAAAAGTCCCAGTCTTTTTAACCTCTTCATATGGGACCTGTTCCAACCCCTAATCATTTTTGTTGCCAGCACAGTGTCCTGCCTTACCCTGCCCTAGAGCAGCCACTACAGAGAAAGCCTTTGAACCCCCTCATTCTTGGATTGGAACATACTCAATTACTCTATGGGGATGGTGAACCTGCTGTCGTTGAATGTAAGAGCTGTGAGGGGATTGACCATATTCAGTGAGAATGGAATCCTCAGAGACTGTAGTTCTAGGGTGGGAAACCTTTTTTTTTTTTGAGTCGGGGCCACTGACAAGTGAGATGAAAAACCCCCCCAAAAATCTCACTGACATGGTCCCTGACTGAGAAGGAGAAAGACACTCCCCACATTCCCTTACACACCAGCGCCTGGAGGCCCAGGCTAGCAGATTTTGTGTGCTCCAGCCCCATAGTGGGACAGTGCGGGGGGATGAGGGGGAGGAACTGGAGTGTCAGCGTGGACTCCCCACTGCTGGAGGGGAGCCCTGAGCCTTAGGAGATGGATCCAGGCAAACTGGGGGCCACATGTCGCCCCAAGCCTGAGGTTCCCCACCCCTGCTGTAGATATCTAGCTTTAGTAAATCTTTACTAAGCACCTGTGAATGGTGATTTTTATTTCACAGGCTTGTAACTTTGCTGAATTTTGAATAATTTTTGTTGAACTTCCCTCAAAAAATTCAGCCCTGAAGTTATAAGCAACTGAAAACATGGTCTTGTAATGAGTTGTATCAGGCAACCTTAATAAGTGGAATTACCAGTTCCACCTATAATAAAGGTGTCCCAACAGTGTTCCTTAGTCAAGAAGGTAATGGCTTTTTTTCTGGAATCATTAGGTTGCTAGGGATTAAGTAGGAATAATAATCATCAGGAATGAGGAATACCAGAGACAGTATCTGTATTTCTTTCTGTTTGTGTGTCTGTCTTTGTCTGTCTATATCTATTATATATCTGAGCGTTTGTCTGTTTATAGAAGAACTCCTAATTTGTTATACAGCTTCCTCTTATCATAACTTAAAGCAAGGTAAGGGTTCGGTAGTTCCAGGGAAATGGTATGTGCCTGGAATGGCATTGCTTCTCATAAAACCGTACCGAAAAGAGACAGAATCACCAGGCAGATGAAAGGGGCTGGCTGGGGGCATCCCTTACTATCCAGGACTTCCCCAGCCCTGAGCCTCCCTTCCCTCCCCAGATTCATACAGGGGGACATTGCTGGCTGTTCTCCTTTGTCAAAGAGTGAGAGGAAAGTGCCTCTCACAGTTTGCCGCTTTCCTCACTCTGTCTGGAGCGCACAGGGGCCAGATGAGCTGTGCATGTTGTTCTCGCTCCCTGATAGGTACAGGAAGGGGAAGAGCTAGAGTCCTGGTACGAATCTGGAATGCTTCAGCCTGCCCTATGCACACCCAGTCCCCTGCCCAGATCCCCTCCTTACCTTCTGTGCCTGCCCACCCCCACACACACCTCCAGCCCCCTGCCATGAGGATCTCCTTAAGGATCTGAGCAACACTAGGTAAATGTTCTTTCTCTATACATATCTTTATCTATATCTACATATCTATACATAGACATATATCTTTATCTATATCTATAGATAAGAACATTAGAACTATCTGTATAAAAAAGTTTCATTCTCAACAGGTTTGACCTTTTATTCTAAGTGTGGGAGTTAAATTAGCATGTCATATGCCCCGTTTCATTTTGCATTCACTCCAAGGCATTTACAGCATATGTCAGTATGGTGCACATGCGTGCGCACACAAAAAAGGAAACACCACCCACAGCTAATCTACATAATAGAGAAGAAAAGTAGATCTGGAACCAATTCAGTGATCGTGTTTGTTTAACGTGTAAAGTGTTATAGTTATAGTAGGAAGGATGGTGATAGCAGATACAATAAGAGTAAATGATGAATAATAGGCTCTCAATGCAAATAATTAGCTTTGTTTAATCAAGAATGGGAAGCCTTAATAACTGCTTGCAGATATTCACAAATGGGATAACAACCATATATTGGCAATGACTAAATGTAACCTCTGTAGTATTTCCTGTGTCTTGCATTTCTGTTTCAACATAGTATAAGAAACATATTTCAGCTCCTGGATAGCCTACACATTTTTCAAAATGTCTTTGGATATTTACAAGATTAAATCTTAATTGCAAAGGCTACTTCAGTATTCAGAAGGCCATTGTTTTAACTAATCAGTAGTCACTTAATGATGAACATTTTTCTGAAAGAAATTTCAAGTATAAAAATAATGAAGTGGCAAATTATTACTCAATTACAAATTCTTTCCTGAAAATCTTTTAAATAAATTTAGTACGTGTGAAATGTGTGATTGACAGGACATGTAATTCTCACTGTAAGTACTATCTGATTACATCAAACGTTTGTGTGAGTTCAAGTGTTTACAAGCAATCTGTTTTCTGATTTTCCTTGATTTTAGAGACCTAAGAAACCACCACCTCCATCTGCTTCTGTCATTAAACAAGGGTCAGGTAAGGTGCTGATGCTTTTATAAAATATACATGAAAGAAACACATTTCACATAGAACATGTGTATTTTCAATTTTGTATAGATGCCATCAGTATCAAAACCCTATATGCAGGAAAAGGCTCAGTCACTAACAGTAAACTGGATACAAGATACAAAAGTTTACACAACCATGAAAGATTTTGGTCTGTTTTCTGAATAGATTGTTAGTGAACTGAAAAAGGATACGTGCCAGTTCTTTTTTGAAAATAATACAATAGAAGATTTATCTGAAATACTATGGTTCATTTCAAACAATTATTTTAAGCATGAAACTATTTTTGGGATTTAAAACAGATTGTGATAGTGCCTAAAAGTACATAAAGACATTTTTGCAAGGCAATGTCATCATGTTAGGGAATATAAACTGTAGTAGGAAAATGTATTTACTTACATCTGCAGGCTCCATCTATGCTAGAGATACATGCCTTTTTTTCGGTCCATTTGCAACTTAGGCCCTACACCTGAGACTGGATCTGCATTGGTGCAGGGATCCAAATGTGTGGCTCTAGTTGCAGGTTCAATCCCGTAATTTCAGTTTCTTGTTTATCCTTATTTTATAGGTAGGCATAAGGGCACTACTAACCATGAAATCACGCTGAAACTAATTTAGGGGACAACCTATGTTGTTTCTTGTTATAGCTGCATTTTTAGAATGGCTAAGTTCAAAACTATACTACTGCAGCTGAACTGGAGATAACTATTGGTCATGGTAACATAACACAACTACAATTTGCCTGCCCAGTGTAAATTAAGTATCACCATGTTTAAGCATGGGGGTTTAAACATGTTTTAAAACTCTTATCCCTGCTATGGAGAATGAGGAAGATATCTGGATTATTTTTATCAATATTATATGTACTTCATTTTATCTGCTTGATGATATTCTGCCTGACTACACAGAGTTAAATCAAAGGCGGCTGTTAGGGAAAACAAGCAAGAAAACTGAGGTACATACCTGTATTGTTGTCTGGGTGAGCAGACTCTATTCATGTAAGAATGAACCATGATGAAACCCAGTTAATGAAAATCAGTTTTACCTCAGATAAGATGTTAGGGTAAAATTTTAACAAGTGACTACTTTTTAGTGGAACGTACACAACTAAGTTTCTTAAGGTGCCTTTGAAAATTTAGCCTGAAGACAGAATTCAAGTTGTATTCTGGTCATAATTACATCTCAGGCCATGTCTCCACATGATGTGCTGGAGATCAATCTTCTGGTGTTTGATTTAGTGAGTCTATTTAAGACTGACTAAGTTGAATGCTGAGGGTGGCTCTGGTCAGTCGCGTTTGCTCTGTGAAGACCGTGCCAAGCTTGGCTTAAGGTAAGTCAACTCCAGCTACTTATTTTACATACCTGGAATTGCATGCCTTAACCCGACCATCCAGCTCTAATGTAGACCTGGCCTTAGAATGAATGGATTGGTCTCAAAGGCCACTAAGTTGTTGTTTTCCACCCAGTTGTTGTCATAGTGGTGAAGGCACTAGTGAGGACAAAGGACTTTAATCACTGTTTTCCCACCTCTTGGTTAAAAATCCAAAGGCTGCTCTACAGTGGCATGCCCGCCATTACTTACCACCATTGGGAAATGTAGAGTAAATAAGCAAGTGTAGACATAGCCAGTCTAGTCATGGTTTTCTACCTATTGTTTGTTCCACGTTTGTGTTTCAGTTCACTATTGTGAATCAAGAAACTCTGATATAAATTTAACTTGGTCAATAAGTTGTTTCTATTATTTGTTTAATCATGCCAATAGTTCATTCTTACTTTATCTTGAGACACTTAACAATATTTAAGTTTAAGATTGATTCTTTGTTATTCAGATGATCTACCTGAATCATTGCTCACCAAGAGCAGTATAACTTTGCCATCTACTGGTCAGTGGTGGTTGCATTGTTAAAAAAAATCAGCAAAGCTTTATCCACAAATGAAATTATAATCCAGCATATGTTGTGGAAATCTCTTTAAAAGATTACACTTCTGTTTATATCTCTGCCCCAAGTTTCCCTTCCGTAAAATTGGGAGAACAATCATGTCAAAGCAACATTACAATAGCCTTGCCAGATAGATGATATGCACTCTTTTTCAAAGTGAAAATAGAGGCATAGAGAAATTAAATGATTTGCTCGGGGTCATTTGAGTTGGGGACAAAAGCCAAGACAAAAACTTAGGTGTTTCAGGTTCCTACTTCCAAGTCCAGTCTACTGATTGGACCATGCTGTGTATGTGCACAAGTATGTCTAGGTAATGTCTGTGCAGTACTTTGAGGATGAAGGGGCGGGGGAGGAAAGGGGGAATCTAGGGGACAGTAGCCTTCCCTCCCAAGTTTGAACCCCTGGATTTCATGATTGAGGTTTGCTTAAAGCCCACATCCTGACTCCAGAGGCAGTTCTCAAATGCAACAGTTCGGGCTGTTTGCAGCTTTGCCTTTGGGACAGGGAGTTTGTTAAAAAAAAAAAAAAGAGGGAGGGAGAAGGTGATTAAGAATAACAAACAGCTGGTTATTCAGGTAATTGAAGGATCATAGGATCATCATGAAAACATTGCTGGGTATTCCATATAAAAGATAGGGAGGAAAAATGTTGTGTTCAGGGATCTGCATATAGATCGCTGCTGTTAAACTTCTCATATATGTTCTTGAAAAAGGGGTAAACAGTGACTACTCGGAAGCTGACTGCAAAGAGTTACAAAGGGATCTCACAAAACTGGGTGATTGGGCAACACAAAGGCAGATGGAATTCAGGGTCGATAAGTGCAAAGTAATGCACACGAGAAAATATATTCCTAACTATAGATACAAAAATGACGGGGTCTAAAACAGCTTTTACCACTTAAAAAAGATCTATGAATCCTTGTGGATAATTCCTTGAAAACACTGAACATCTGTTCAGTGCCAGTTTGAAAACTAAAAAGCTAACTGAATATTGAGGGTTAACTATTGAACCAAACTATAACAGGGTTCCAATAAGAACATAAGTTCAAAGAGGATAGGTCCATCAATGGCTATTAGCCAGACTGGGCAGGAATGATATCCCTAACTTCTGTTTACCAGAAGCTGGGAATGAGTGACATGGAATGGATTATGATGATTGCCTCTTCTGTTTATTCCTCCTGACATACCTGGCATTGGCCAATGTCGACAGACAGGACACTGGGCTAGAAGGACCATTGGTCTGACCCAGTATGGCCATTCTGATGCTCTTATATAGAGCTGAAATGTATCTGCCCACTAGATCCCACTTCCCTGCCAGAGCTGAGAGAGAACCCAGGAGTCCTGACAGGGTCTCTCCCTCTTCCCAGAGTTAGTAACTAAGTAAGAATATACATTAACATTTTAAGGCTAAGTAAGAAAAGAAAGTGGGGATGGCTAGGCCACACTCTCAGAAAACCATCATCCAGCATAGTCCGTCAAGCTCTCACATGGAACCTGCAAGGAAAACTCAAAAGACCTTGGACAACGTGGAGAAGATCTACTGAGAATGAAGGACAACAACTGGGGTACTCCTGGAGTCAACTAGAAGTTTTGTCTCAAGTGGAGGAGACTTATGCTCCACTTGGAGTACAAGGTTTTAAGAAGAAATGTTCCTTAAGTGACTTGCCATAAGATGTCAGAATGTTAGTGTTAGAGCAGAGTGGGACTAATATTTAATTGTCTTTCTTTTATATATGAATTAGATTCAGTGCTCCTGTTAGCTAACTGCTAAGTTGTCTGCCAAAAAAGCAGAGTTTTCCAGTGCTTTAGTAGCCCTCGGATACAGATGATGTGTGTGGGGGTGGGGGGGGAAGGCGGAAGGAATTGGTCCCCCCCTTTGGTGCTTGATTTGTACTGAGTATGCTCAGTAACACTGCTGAAGCCGCTGTCCTCAGTCTGCCTCGCCATGCTCTCACCCCCCCCCCATGGCATGTACAGGTTGCCCCTCCTCCCCACACACACACACACCAAAATCTGAAATGGAACCCCTGGGGTGAAGATTTCTAGACTTGTTGTTATAAATTAATATCTCCTGCCATCAACCACTATGTGAAATCACTATTTTACCAACATGGCATTGTACAGTAGACTTCCGATAATCCGGAACCTATGGGACCTAGGTGGTGCCGGATTATCAGATATGCCGGACTATCAGGAGGTACTATAAGCTGGTTATATCTATACTGTATACATTATATACTGTATATAAAGTGTTCTTAACCCTTTTTATTGTACATACTGTATACAGTATACTGTAATGTTTTAGTTTTTAAGCCTTTTTTTTTGCTCAGTTCAGCTGCTGCCGCTGTTACCTTGTGACTCATTTTTTGGCGAAGCTCACTCACTAGGCTCTTGCCATTTTGATGCCGGACTATCAGGAGTGCCGGACTATTGGATGCCGGACTATTGGAGTTTTACTGTACTTTTCCAATCTTAACATGAGGCGAATTTTGATATTTATTGTTTTGAATACTTGGTTGGACATGATATGAACAATTAGATCCAGTTGCATGCTAAATAATTAAAAATCAAGATAGTCTATTAAAAATAGCACAGGGTAGAAATATAATTAATATGCTTAGAATTATCCTTTGTCTATATTACAAATTAAAGCTGGGTTCTATTTTGTATTGTAGTATAATAAGGGCCTTAACTATTGCCTCATACTGTGCTTGAGATGGGGGTGTGTGTTACTCATGCCTAGAAACCTTGGCAAGCTGGTTTACAATCCTTTGTCACTACGTAAATTTCTCAGGATGTTCCACCTGAGTTTAGAGAGGACTAGCAGTAGTGTTTTCCTCTTCTGTGGTGTAAAAGGGTGATTTGATGGGCGTGTCTTAGTTTAATAATGCTTATGGGCATGATGAGCTATACAAGTGTTGCCTGTCTTGAATAGAGCAGTTATAGAGAAACAATGGCCAGTAATAACCACTAATGAGGGGCCATTTGCATTGATGAGTTGTGAGTGTTAGGGACCAGCTGCAAGTGTTGTGCCATATTCAGAAAATGTAAGTGCTACATGACACGCAGTGAAACAGATTGAACAAAATAAAAGTGTTACATAGCTGTTTTAGATGTTGCTAAATTAAATGGCTGTAACACCTTGTAGTTGGCCAATGAAATTTAGCCAAAACCTGTGCTTTATTTGTGTTAAGTATATGAAGACAGCATGATAAATTAATACATTGGATATTCGACTGTTTTTGTAGCATCAGAAAGTCCCATTTAATTGACTTACTCTACAGAACTTTCTCCCCATTGAATTATTTTTTATTCTAACATAAATACAGAGTGAAAGGGTTGTAAAATGTATTCTGACTCCTTGATATTTTGAATGGAATATTTGTGTGCACATTTCACAAAATATTCTACAGTTTCATTTTGCATGTGCCTTCTCTCCTGAAATGTATTGGAAATCAGGTAACTTGGCTGCAAAGACTACACAGCCATGAAATTTTGCATGCTTCCGTGACACAAATAATTTTAATTGAAAATGGGATAATTTTTAGTTTGTCTGAAAATTTCAAAATTGGGAAATCAAAAAATCAAAATGGGAGGTATGTGTAAATGTGAATGTATACCTTTTTGCTTGATTTGTTTGCAGATACCTTTTTGCAAAATCCTGAATTTTCCCTTCTTTGACAGGTACCACAGACCGAAAACATGAAATCAAAAAGGTACCTCCTGAAAGGCCAGAATGTCTTCCTAATCGAACAGAGGAGAAAGGTATGAAATAGGCTCCTATGTCTCCTGTTTGAATAGTGATGGACAGAGGAGATTATTTTAAAGTTTTCATTTTCCAGTCAGCAGATAGATTTAATTAAGTGTATTCTGTACACATGAGAGTTGATTGACGTGCCATAACTTACTTTTATGGCACGCAGTCTATGCATTTCTTTTTTTTTTTTTCCTTTTATAAACTTTATAACTTGGCTTTATAACTTTAGGTTAACTCTCCTTAGCCTAAATCACTAGCTCACTTGCATATACCTATGAAATGCATAGCTTATAATATTTTCCATCAGTTAGACAACACAGCAGTAAATTGGTCTCCAGTGCTCCGAATGCCCCTGCTGCTTCTTCGAGTAAGGCGTGTTGGCACCTTGCACATGTAGTCAGAGATTTGTAGCAGCAATACCCCAGGTGGTGGTGGTGCACACAAGGTATGCGTCTCGCGTCAGTGCGAGTGCTTAACCGCTATGCACCATCAGCTGTCCTTCAGTTTCTTCTCTACCGCCTTAGGCTTACGGCAGCTCCATGACTTCAACCTCCTGATTAACCTCTAGATAAGTTCCCTTTATTGTTTATCTATACTGGTTTCTTTATTTCCCCCTTCTTTAAAAAAAAATCCCTCCTCTTATTTTATACCTGTTCTCAATGCCCTTCAGGGCAGTTACATTTAGGGCTGACTCAAAGCAACATGCCAGGCTCCTCTGGGTTCAAATGTTGCCTCACTTTGTGGACTTTCAGTCCCAGTTTCTGACAGACACACACACATAGTGCATCCTCTGCTTGGAAGAAACACATGTACCTCAGAAGCGTGCACTCTGCAAGAAACTTTCTGCTAGATCCCTTAAAGCTAGAGACCTGCAACACAAGCTTCTCCTAATGGAGAAATCACTGAGACCATCTTCTGACCCTGAGACTAGGGTCTCTATGGTGCCAAAGTTCCTCTGCAGCGGCTTTGACCACAGATCGCACCTACGTACTCTGTAAGCTTCTTCTCCTAAATAGCCTTCAACACAGGTTGCAGACATCATCCCAAAGAGAACAAGCTAAAAAAAAAAGCATTCTCCAACCAGAAAATCAGCCCCAGTATCGATGGCACAGACCATCTTGTACCGAGGTGCACCAGGAATATCTGGTACACAGATGTCCCAAGGGCCAAAGGCAAAGGAATTGTCAGATCCTTGCTTTGGTGAGCAAGCCAAGAAAACTATCCTCCAGCTTGGCATCCACAGCACCGAAAAAGCCCGCACTGACCTCTTTTAAGGCAGAGTCCCCTGCTGTGCACACACAGACACGAATGACTCCAGCACTAGCTGTGTAAACTCACGTGCACACCCCAGCACTGACCTTTACGGTACCACCGCCATTAACCAGTCATGCTGAGTTATGCTTGACATCAGTACTTGGAACACTGCTTTTCAGTACTGATGGCACCCCAGTCTGCTTGGGCCCCAGTCCTATAGCAACACTCGCCAGCTCTGCCTCATCCTCTGCCCATCCTCTGGAGCAGTGTTTCCCAATTTTATTTGGCCACGGAACCTCTAGTTGCCTTAAAAAAGAAAAAGGCCCCTGCCGCGTTTCGTTGAGCCAAAAAAAAAAAAGCCCTTGCCATGGCTCTGTCTCTTTAACAGGGGGCGGGGGAGTGCCGGCTCTTCGCGGAACCCTTGCTTTCGCTTTTCGCGGATCCCCAGGGTTCTCCGGAGCACCAATTGGGAAACACTGCTCTGGAGGATGAAGATGGGGAGGAGGTGACAATTCACATTCCACATCACTCCTCCCCCAAGCAGCTTCACCACCACCAACTAACTTTGGTGCTAATTTAAGCAGGGAAATGGTCCCGCTATTGTGGGGAACTTTCCTGGCTTCTATACTACCCCAGTGAAATGGACCAGCAAAAGGATCTGAGTCCCCGCTCCCACTTCTTTTACCCAAAGGCCTCCCTGACCCTGAGGGCTCCTTCCACTCTCCTGAGTAGAAGAGTCCTCGAAATCCCAACAAGGCTGGGCCCAGGTTTTCTGGGGCTTAATCCCCGACCTTGTAGTCACTTGGGGTAGGGGCTAGGGTTTCCCCACTCCAGGGTGCTCTCTTCACACTGGATACTTTCTTGACCCAGTGATCATTACATACAGTTCAAAGCAAATACAATGTATTAAACAGCAACTGATTAAAAAGAAAAGAATAAGGAAAAAATGAGAAAGGTTAAATGAGAACACACAGTCCTGCTCTGTAGCACGGGGACATCAAAAACAGCAGTTTGCAGAGTGTAAGGATAGTTCACAGTCTGTTCCTTATCGGTCCCAGGGCTCTTTCTCAGGCCCTGGCTGTGCGGCAGGCGGGGCTGCAGGTTGGACACGCTTGCTCTGGCAGTGACCACATGACTTCAGGCTCTAGGTGGCAGGACCCCTCTCCGAGCTGGAGTTACAATCCCTCTCCAAGTCTGGCCTGCAGGGCCTCTTGGCTGGTGGTGTCTCTCTGCCCAGAGCCTCTCCCCCCACTTTGCTGGTCCCAGCTGCTCACCACACACAGCTGCAGACTGTGCTGCTTTGCCAGCCTCCAGCTCCTTGTGTTGCTTCTCTGACCCCTTTGGCTCTTGGGTCACTGCAGGTCTGCTTCTCACCACAGGGTCTGTGCTGCTTGGGCTGTGTGTGTCTGGCTCTGACACTGCAGGTTTGTCTCTCAACACAGCTTGCTCTTCTTGCTGATCTTCTCAGCTCTCTCTCCTTTTCTCAGAGACCCAGAAAATCCCAGCTCACATGGAGGACGGGACCTGGCCTCCTAATTTCCTCATTGGCCTGTCCAACCTGTCAATCAGGCTGAGCTAGAGTGTTGGCCTCTTTCCATTGTCCCTGGGGCTGTCAGTCTCAGGGCCCTGATTTCTCATGGACCCTTCCCCTTTTGGTATTGGGAGCTGGCCAACCAAAAACTCCGCACTGAGTTTTAGTAAGGGGCTAACAGTCCCCTTACACTAACACTATTCTGGCAGCTGTTCCCATGAATGCCCCCACCTATACCAATGCTTTCTACATGGCCATATAGACCCCAAACCCAGGCTTCATCCAAGATGACAGCTCCTCACACTACCCAATCTCCTTCACCCTCTATTCCACCACCGACTCAGAGGAGGACCTAGATGAACTGGAGGATGCCCCTGTAGGCGATGACAGTTGATGGTGGGTGGCAGTTAACCACTCACACTGATGAGGGGTTCTGCTGCTACAAATCTCCAACTATAAGTCCCAAGCGCCGACACAGCTAACATGGATCATCCACACGGACAACCATTTCGGAGAACTTATGCTGCCATTTCATCTGATTTTTTTCCCCAGCTAGAATGATCAACAAATACAAATTGCCAGTGGCTGTTTTTGTGGTCCCTGATTCCTTCAAACTTAGTATTGTAAAACCTCTTAAGAGGTAGCCTCCCTCTGTGTAATATTCTGCAGTATATGCATAGAGGTTTGTGTTTCTATTCACAACATATTGTAGAGACAATGTTGTCACCGATGGGTCTGGTATGTTATGAGAGATAAAGGGTGAGAGTTTTGCCTCTGACTTCAATGGAGCCAAAGTTTCACCCAAGTAATCTAGAGTGGTAAAAATGTCTAGTTACATCTTCTAATATGCATTTACAGCATATTTTATAATGGGACTATTCCATTTGTGTGTAATCTATGGACATCCTAGCAATAACAGGCATTGGCCTGGTAAAGACTATTAAAATTTCCTATGAAAAGTAATGAGTTTAAATGAGTTTTCTATGAAAAACAGTGAGTTTAACTAACCACTTTTGAAACTTGGAATCCCAAAAATTAGGCACCTACATCCATATGTAAGCTCATTTTTGAGAAGTACTTACTTCCTGTAGCTCCACTTGCCCACAGTTTTAAAAAATCAGGCCACTTTTATTTAGATGCATAAATACAAATCTGGGTATCTAAATGTTGTCCCTCAAGTTGTTATATTTTGACCCTAGTATCTTAAGATGATTCCTTTTTCATTTAAATGTATTTATATTAAATGCCTGCAGAATACATTTTCAGAAGATATTGAAATGTTTCGGCAGAGCATTAATAACATATAACATTATTATCCTTATTTTTGTACTCTTCTAACTGAACATTGTGTCACAAAGTAAAAATTATATGAAGTTGGGCTTTGGGAAAATGTTTCTGCATGGTGTGTAATTCTCTATCCTCTTATTTTAATAGTTATTTAGATACTACATTTTTAACTCTTAAAATTAGAAATTACACTCAGATTCAGACATTGTCTGCACATTTCAGCCAACATCATGTTTAATGCAGATTCAAACTATTTAAATGTATATATTTTATACATTTATATATGTATAAATATTTTATACTCAAAAGAATGAAGTAAGGCAGAACAGTGAAAAATGCAGACTTAGATGTGTTTTAATGAACAGTCATCACCTTTGTGTATTGTAAATCTGTGTATGCCAGTGAATTCCACTTAACAAGGTCTTTGTTCTTTCTTGGGGGGAAATTGATTTAAAGAAAGACCAGAAAGAGAGCAAAAACCGGTAGATTTGCAGAAGCCTTCCGTTCCTGCTATACCGCCGAAGAAACCTCGACCACCCAAAACGAACTCTCTGAACAGACCTGGTTCAATGCCCCCAAGACGACCAGAAAGACCAGCTGTGCCTTTGTCTCATACAAGGTATTTTTTCCATTTACCCAGAGTTTCTTCAGTTGATGGGAAAGTTGCAGATTTCAGAGTGTGGATTTTCTGTAGATGTTGCTGTTCATTTCCAGTTGTAATTTTCTTTGAAATAATAGTAAAGACCTCTGGTTAGATACTTAACTATCTAACTGTCACAATGTCTTTAGCTACACATTGATCCTACTATAATGCAATTGAGTTGTTTGTCAATTACATAGTTGACAGATTTATTTCTGCTGTAAAGTTTGTGGGTTGTGTACATTAGCATGTACAACCAAGATAACTAATTCAAGTTCAATGGTACTCTATTAACTCAGGTTACACCAAGACCAACAACTCTAGATTAGCCAAGGCCCCTTTCTACTCTCCAGGGTAGTGAAACCAGCTTCAAAGTGCTGTCTACTATGAATGTAACACAAGAAAAAAGAGAGAAATATCTAATTCTCTAATCTCTTATGGAAGTAAATATTACATGTAACAGTAACTGGGGGAATTTTTTAATTAAAAAAAAATGTGTTAAGTTGATATTGCCCCTTTAAATGCTACACATGCTAAAGGTTTTACCACTCATTATTTTATTAGCTAATTTAAAATAATGGGTTATCAAGGGTCTCTTTTGCAACAGGATACGATTTGTGAGAACATTTTATAGGAATAAGGCTAGACGTTCATATAGTGAAATATATAAAACAGTCTCTTAATTATCTGGATAACTCAGAAACTTGGAAAAATAGGGCAAAAGTGATGTTTTTGTTAAATGTAGCTTGCAGGAGATGATTTTTTCAGTCATTTCAGTTTAATGAACTAATAAATATTTTGAAAGTATTTTCTGGTATCTTATACTGAGATCTGTAAGACTTGGGCCAATTAAAATATTAAATAAAAATAGAACTTCCTACAGTGTAGAGTACAATAATTTTGCAGAGTCTAAGGGGAAAATATGATGCATTTTAATAAAATTCCCCTTGGATTTCTGTTGCCTTTGGTTAGCAGAGTCAATTCGAATTTGTGTGTGTGTATGTGTTACATCTCATGGGTTTCATGGGCTGTTTTATATTTTGTAATAAAAAGCAGCTTTTTCAGTTAAATAAAAGAATTTTCTTTTGGAAGCTGGTTAGGACTTCAAGGACTTATGAGTTAGGTACCAAGAAGGCCATGGCAACTAGTTTGGATGTGGAACAAAGTTGCAATTGACTTGTCTCCAGACATCTTAACTTGTTTGGACATGCTGCTCTACTGGTACACCAGTTACCAGTAGTTCAGGTCTCTATTGTAGACAAGACACATATTATCTGTGAGTTGACACTTGAAACCAGGATTTTGCCCTGTTTTTCTGAGATATGTTTGTCTGAAGAAAGGTTTTTTTCACTGTCATCTATTGGAGATTAATATGAAGGATTGTAATAGCAGAAAGCTATACAAATGGCAAAAGGTCTGTGCCAGCAATTGAACACTTAAGATCTGAGTAACCAGGGTGCTGCACCACCTAGTGGCTTGAAGCAGTTATTACAACCAAATATGGTTTCTGCTTTCAGCACCCCCACTATAAAAAATGTTCCAGCATCCCTGGGAGCAACCCTATAATAAATTTTCATATGTGTATGATGGACAAATCCTATCCAGCATCAAGTTCAGCCTCAGTATCTTTCAGCCCAAAAATCATAATATAGAACCCCAGCAAAACAGCATTAAGATGCACCTCCTTCTCAGAACACTTCCAACTAGCACTCTTCCGTTAAATACATCTCTGCAAAGAGATCCAAGGGAGGACAAGTTAGGGCAGTTGTTAGGATTACCACCCGGACACTGTTACTTTGTTATACATTTTTTTCCAGTGATTATAAAAAAAGAGAGAATTTTATTGACCAAGTAGATAATTCTGAACATCCTCATTTATCATCAGTATCTTTCTAATCTAGTGTGCCAGGAATGTCTTAATTTCTTCTGTTTCCTCACCTTTAGAGATACCCTGTCAACGTAATATTTCATGAATAAGATCTTGTTTTACAAATCATCAACTTTTTAATCTTTTAACATTCTTAAATATTCTCTTTAATGTATGGTAGTGCTATCTGCTTGCATCCAGTTTTTTTGTAATTTCTTCGTTTTCAACAAGGCTTTCTAAACTTTGTATCTATTACAGCATTTTTAGTCTGAACAATTCTAATAGCTACTGCCATGTTCATGCTTATAAATCTGTCATCATTAATAAAATCTAAACCATCCTTTGCCAGATTATACCACCAGAAGCAAACAGGTGGTATATGGTTGAATCTGCTAGTGAATAATAAGGAGCAAAATCTTTAGGAGATCATGCTTTATTTCTAAATTATTAATATCTAATACTACTAGTTTAAGAAACACACTAAATATCTAGGTCATTAGTAGCAGGGACAGCTATATATTTGGCACATTTTGCCCAAATGTGCAGCCATGTACATATAACACTATTATAGTATTTTATATATTGTTACATAAGTGACAGTTATTGTGGGAATTATGCAGTATTGTGAACCTTGCCATAATATGGGAAATATTCCATGACTACAATACACATTTTTATTCCATAAAGTGAACTAAAGCTGTCTTGAATTCTCATAGTAAATATTCACAAGGATGTTGTGTATGACCTGTGCAATATAACCACGTGCTCCTACTGCTAATCCCATTTTATTCTCTCTGAGTGGCCATATTACTTTGATAGACTTAATTGGTATGTGATTGTTGAGCTTTTATGCATGGAAGGAAAAGCAGGGTTACGCATAACTGAATCCCTGTTGCTTTTAAAAATTTCAGCCCCCCCCCCATGTAAAGTATCATCATTCCTCTGTCATGTTCTAATGCTGAAGAAATTTTCACTCTACAGTTACTTGGTTGGGGGACATCCATGAAACCATAGAATAGGATGAATAATATGTACAAAAATCTTCCTCTTCTAGTGCAGCGTTTCTCATATGGAGCCAACGTCACCACCAGGGGCTTTTCTTGTGGCCACAACCTCCTGGGTTGTGATGGAAGGCGGGGCAAAGTAGCAACTCCTCCCCTTCTCTGTTGCTCCTGGATGCACTGCCTCAGTGTTGGTTGCTGGGATTGGCATGAGGGACTGGCCCTGCCCTTCTCTGGAGACACCTGGGGCATAGTGCTGGAGGAGCAGGCAGCCAGAGAGTTCCTCACCCTCCCAGTGTGGCTGGGCTCAGGCTTTTGGCTCCATGCTCAGGCCCCAGCCATAGGTCTTCGAGCTTTGGCCATGAGGCTTCAGATTCCATCTCTGCTGTCTCCCTTGTTTCCCCTCTCAGGACTTCATTTGACCCCAGGTTTGCCAGGGCTGAGTAACTCTGTTGTGAAAAATGATACTTGTATGTGTGTTAGTTTCACTTTTCACATCAGACTTACTAGCTAGTGATACATGCGTTGCAATGATTTGGACATGTATATTGTCCATAGTTATTTGTTTTTCCTAACACTAATTAAGTAATTTAGGGGAAAGTGTGAGAGCACTATTGGTGGCTGCACTCTGAGGCACCACAAATTTGTCCTGGGAACCCCTGTTCTAGTGAGAGACGCTTACCACGAAGAAGAAACTGTTTCCATGAACAGAATGGAGGACTGCTAGATCCCATTATCCCAGCCTGACATTTTTTCTCTTCATCCATTTATCTATAGATTTGTAGTTCTCCCATCTATAATATATATAGGCCTTAATTATTAATTGTAAGCAATTAAGAATAAGCTGTTGAAGGGTAGCCCTTTGCCCTTAAATTTCCTTCATATTGAGATGCTGTGAGTATTTGAGGAATAATTTAGGACATTACTGTGTCTAAAATAGCTTTTTGACAGGTGTTAAAAGAGAAATGAGATAAGGTTAATCCATGCAGTATGTCTGCTTACTAGAGATGGCTCTCTGTGACAGGTCGTAATAATTCTGTACTATACAGGAGGAACATATCCCTTTTTATTAATTGCAAGCTGGCAATTTAGTGTAACCCAGGGAAGCTGCCAATATTATTGTAACCCACAGACAAACTCCGATAAATGTTCTCTTTTCTTCTTTTCACCGTAGGAGTGAGAGTACAAAAGTAGAGTTAGTGGGCAGTACGGTATCTGGAACCTTGGAGAAGGACTCCTCAGAAAGAAGCAGTGACATTGGTAAGTTGCTGTGTTTTTGTAGTTCCTCTAACAAAGTTATGGTGTAGATATCTACATTTTGGTGGCACTTGCTCTGCTCCAAGAAGCAGTGAATGGGTTCATAATGAATTTTAAATGCAAAGTTAATCACATGTTCCTATTGTTGCATAAACTTTTTAAAGAAAAAACAAATATGAAACAGATTTTTTGGCATGGGAAATTGATTTTATTGTTAAAAACCTGAAGTAATTGGTTAGGCCAAATGAATAATTGTACTATATTTTGGTAAAGTAAAGATTAATGCATATTCTATGTTTACAGTGTGTTAAAGGTGTAGTTACCAATAATTTTTACACTTTTAAATACAAGGAAAATAGAGACTATTTTTAAAAAAATCAGTTTTGCTAAATAAGTATTAAAGGAAATGCCTGTTCAGTTTTAAAATGAACATGAACTCACCTTGAATTAAGATAATTAATCGATATCCCTAAAACATTTACAGTTGTGTCACCTTGAAGAGGAGTAAAGATAATTATTTTTAATTTTTTTCCATTGCTAAGTTTGAAATCTGTAAAAGATGTTCATGAGTGGGATATTGTTGTAACTGAGGTGTTGAAAGTTTATTTCTGAAAGCAAACCCAGGGACAGAGTCACTTTTATGTGGAAGTAGTCCAGTGACATCTGCTCCAGTCACTCAGTTTAGTAACAACTGTGTGGCAGCAGACATGTTTTTGTAAGAGGTAGAATATTTGTACTCTGAATGTAAGCATTACTAGAACTCATTGATAGCATATAAAGTTATTTTGATTTTTTTTAATAGAACACATGAATATTAGCCCGTTTGGTAAAATATGATATTATGCATTCATCAACAAGTCTGCCTTTTCTCTGGACTTGAAAGAAAAAATGTTATTTTATATATAAAAATGTAATATTTGAATTTAAAATATAAAAAAGCAAACACACAAATAATTTCTTAGCTTTGTGAAAGTGACCTATATTGTTGCTCTCAGTACTCATGCATCAGCTTTTTTAATTTGTTACTGTCAGTGTATTCTATTGTAGCAATCATGGTCTAAAGGAGTAAACAGTGATTTTTTTATTTTAAAAAAGTAAACATAGCAAAACACATTACAATTAAACTGCATGAACTGTTTTAAAAGTATACATTATTATGTTTTCTGATATTATATTAAAGCCAATTTGGAAATGCAATCAATTTCAGCATTTAATATTGCTAGCTTTTATTATTAATGTTTATAAATTTAGTTCAAAGCTGGTAGGCTGTTGTGTATTAGAGGGAGAAAATGTTGTACCAGCAAATAGCATATAATGGTGTGATATATGTATCCTAACATGGTTAATGGGGTGTTTGATGTGATAAAAGAACCGATTTTTAAAATGGCTATCATGAGACAACTAGTACATTTCTGCTCTTTTCCGGAACCATTTCAGACTTTTTATTTTCTGAGGTGGGGGCTGGTAGGGAGAACAGAAGCAAATTAAACAAATATCACTCAAGAGCACTGCACACAAAAATAAACAAATCATAATTGCAACGTGTTATTTAAGGTTTTAGCCACTGAGTTACCAATAACTTTAGTGGAAAGAACTGTGTCTAATGATAGAATAGCATGAACACTTAGATAAGAATAACCTGGTAGTGTCAAACACACAGGACATCACCAAGACATGGCTTTATAGCCTATTAGGGTTCACAGAAAAAATTATTAACTTGGGACTGAAAGGTGCCCCAGAGTTCATAATTTACTTGGATTTTCAAGAAACTGTTCTGTGATGGATTAAAACTTTGTAGGCTAAAGTGGGTTGTAGTAAGAGATTGCTCCTTACAATGGAGAGGAATTCTTTTCATAGGGTTTCCTATGGGCCCACGTTAGTTTATAGATTAATCATTTGTGAGAGGAAGAGACACTAAAGTGATGAAATTTTGGTGATAATAAATTAAGTAAAAACCTTAGAGAATTGAGATGGATTGAAAAGCATTGAGTTAATGGGCAGCATGGGTCAGAGGGAATTAAATTGAGATATGTGTAACTTACGGTAGTGAGTATTACCAAACTGTTTTAATTTTATAAAACAATAAAAAAGTGACTACTCATGGGAGTTAGCAAAAGTGGCCACTTATAAGAGGTGATCTCTCTTCAAAGGTTTGCATGCCCGAGAGAAGTGATGTTCCGTGGCTTCTGCAAGTAGTAACGTGGGATAGATAGTCTGTCTTCAGAGATTGTCGCTAAGGCAGGTTTTATTGTACATGCTAATGAGCTCTGAGGAAGAGGACAGCCTCCACCTGCTCCCTTTTGCTTCCAATAAAGTTGGGCTTAGTACCATAGAAAACGTACAAGCAGAGAGTGTAGCTGTTGTAGGAGTAGTTGTTGAAGAGGAGGAAACCTACATGGCCCTTCTAATAGCTCTTGCATACCCATTTCACTGTCATCTTGGTCACTGGGTTACTTCCCATTTCTACGATAGCCTAAACGAAGCTGTTCTGGGGCACTAAGGAGGAGGAACAACAGCAATAGTCAGTCAGTTGTGGCTCAGCTCAATTTCATAATGCTACAAAGTGCTAGTGCATAGGATGGTGCTTCAGCACTGGGCACTGGGAATTTTGAAACCTTCCTAATCTGCACTGGGGCACACCAACTACCAGCAAAGTTCTACTGTACTCTGTCAGAGAGGTGTTGAGTATTGGCACACAAATTATAACTGAATTGCCATTGCTTGAGCTTCACTAGATTGATATTGTACAATTCAGTTAATGTTGTAACACCAGAAAGTTATATTTCAATAGATACTAAAGAGCAAAGGGACTTGTCTTCATTAGCAAATTGTATTGAGATGGAAGTTAACCTTGAGTAGTTAGCTAACACCATGCTGACGCCGACTTTGTGATCTGTTTAGACTTTAGAGAGAGACACATCACATTCTACATAGTGTCTGATGGTCTGGGGTAAACCCTACTCTCATTTGGATTTATCCATGTCTTGTCCTTCTCTATACAGACTGAAAAGTTAAGGTCAGGATCATCTTAATGCAACTCCTCAAGATCATATTCCAAACTGATGTAATTTGCTAGTGAAAACAAGCCCCCATATTGTTTATCTCCAGTCATAGTAAATTGAGAGACTAGCTGATGGAATATGTTTGATTTTATTACTATCTTTTTAATTCAATTATCAGTAAAGTGAAGAACTTACATTACAACTATTAACACCCTTTTTACCATTGTTTACTTGTACAGACAATCTTTTAAAAATGTGTTGGAGAAGGCTGGTTTACAAAATACAGTATTTTAGTTAGACATACAGTAAGGAGTATGAAAACGAAACCATTCTCCTTTCCTCCTCACTTCTTCTTTTTTTCTTTTTCCCCCCCTATTTGTAGTGATGCCTTTCTTTTCCTTTCCACTCATATTTCATCAAGCTTTTCCCATTTACATCTCTTTACCATGGGTAACTCTTCTTCACTTGATGAGGGTAAGGCTTTTTTCTATCTGTTTTCTATCCTGACTTTTGCTTTACTAAGAAGGAATAACATGCATTCTGTAGAATCACTGTTATGCATTTTGATGATATTTTTTAATTGCTAGTGGGTAGATATGGTGCAATATTTTCTATCACGGTATGTTAATATTGTATCAAAAACATAATCATTACAATTTCTGATAAACTAAAAAAATTCCATTTAAAGGGGGGTTATCTCATTTATATGTTTTATGCATGCATTATCAATCAACAACTGGTTTCTGTTTATCAGGTCTTTATATTCAATACATCCATTTCACTGTGTCATCATTACATGTTACACAGCAGAAGGACCATTTAATAACATCTTTAAGCTGTTAGCTAGTCTGAAGTAAAATATACAAAGTGGGGTTTTCAGAAACACCCATTGACTTTCAATAGACCCATGAGCCAATAAGGGCTTGTCTTTGTGGGAAATATTTTCAATTGTACCAGTATAATTATACCAGTACAATTAAGCAACCATAGTTATACCATCTGTAAATATTCTTATTCCAAAATAAAAGTGGCCTTTATCAGATCAGCTTAAACCACTTCCAAAGCACCAAAAGTTAAACCAGAAAAAAAGCACTCTTATATCAATGTTACAGACCTCCTGAGTCATAGACTGTCTGATACCCTTCTTGGAAGTGGAACAACACAGTCAAATCCAGGAGCTCAAACACACCCTTTGCACAGAACTCAGTCTTCACTGATACTGTGGTTTATAGTTTAACCCTTCAAGGCCACTTGATTGTCTTAGGTCTGGTCTACAGTAAAGATCTATATCAGTATAACTACATTGTTTAGGAGTGTAAAAAGTCAACATAGTCCCCAAGCAACATAGTTTACGGACCTAACTTCCTGTGTAGACAGCTCTATGTTGGAAGAAGTGCTTCTTCCATTGACAATGCTACCTCCTCTCAGAGAGGTGGATTAACTATACTTACAGAGAGCTCTCTTCCATCGAGGTAGAGCACCTTCATTAAAGCACTACAGTGGTGCTGTTACATCAGTGCAGTTATGCTGTTGTGGAATTTGAAGTGTAGATTTTGGATTTCTAAATCATTCACTCTTTAGTTTAGACAGCACAAAAGATGTATACAGTTCATGCAAACTAAGACACCCTGGATGTGTCTAGACTACCGAGTTTTTTCGAGAAAAAGTGCCCTTTTTTCGGAAAAACTTCACCTGCATCTAGACTGCTGTTGCGTTCTTTCGAAATTAAATGGAAAGTATGCAGCGGTTTTTTCGATATTGGTAAACCTACTTTTAAGAGGAAGAACGCCTTTTTTCGAAAGAGCTCTTTCGAAAAAAAAGCATTCTTGAACGCAAACAGGGCTTTTTCGAAAGAGAGCGTCCAGATTGCCTGGGTGCTCTCTTCCAAAAAAGCGGATCGCTTTTTCGAAAGTCTTGTGGCTGTCTAGAGGATCTCTTTCCAAAGAGGCTTGTAGTCTAGACGTACCCCCTGTGTGCAATTCTTTGCCTCAATTTCCAGAACACGCCTGAGCATTCTTTGGGAGTTAGTCAGTGTTTTTTCAGGGTGTCACATCCCCTCTCCTGGACCTCACTCCTCCAGCTCAAGCTTCTCTTCTGAATCACAGAGTCTCCATTCACTCCTGCCCAAGCCCCTATTTGCATTTCTGACCCTCCCACTCTCTGTGGTTTTAAAGGCAGTGCTAACATCTTGATTCTTTGTTTTTATTTTCTTTCCATTCTGCAGACAAGTTGGAAAACTGATTTTTATGTAGGTTGCAACCACCTCAGTGTTCTGCTAGGCTAGACTTAATTCAGTTGATGATTATCTTTAATGATTTTCCCATTCAGAAGCAGACACCCTGGCACAAGTCCCCCTCTATTTACCACAATAAATATGCTGCAATAATACAGCAAAAGACAGCCAGAGGGGTCATAGCATCAAACAGAATTCATATGTTGAACATAAACAGGTCTCCCAGGCCATCACAACTGGAATAAGAGTGTGCAGATGAGAAGTTATACTGGTATAATATAGTGATTTAAATTCACATCTTGTCTATATGGCAATTTTGTACCAATTTAAGGTAATCTATTTTTTTTTTAAATTCCACCCATAGTTCCTACTTTCCAATCAATAATTAAAGTAGAAGTTTTTCCTCTGTTTGAGTGAGGAATTATTATATACCTCTTTAAAAGATTACATGAAGGCTTTTAAACCCAAAATGTGACCTATGTTAAAATTATCTGTTGTTGAAAGTAATTTAAACTGTAATCTGCCAGTATTTACTGTTTAAAATATATTCAGTAGAATCACACAATAATCCACACACAAAAAGTAGTCTCTGTACCTTTCAGCAAATAATGAACTGTAACAGTGTTGCCAACCCCAAATGCTCAGAAATCATGAGATTGGCCAATAATGAGGTGTATGATAGATTTAGTGTGTTGTTTTATATGCCTTCTGCTTTTTTAGCCTTTATGGTACACTGGGGTCACATTTGGACATTTTCTCCACCGCCACAATGGCTAGAAACTTTCTTTTTCTTTAAGACTGAAGGCTGAAATCATCACATATCCACTTGACTTCACAAACTGGGGCTTTAAAAAAACACTAAATATCATGAGAATCATAATAAAATAATGAGAGTTGGCAGAGATCATGCATGGATCTAAGAGGACACAATCTGTTTCAGTGTTTATCTTGTCTTTTTATACTCTTTACTCTGTAGGTTTGAAGGATCTCTAAAATTATGAACAAAAAACACCGAAGTATTCAGGGCCATCCCTACCTGTGTGCAGCTGCATATGGCACCCAAACTTTGGGGCACTACTGGATCTTAGGCTACGTCTAGACTACAAGCCTCTTTCGAAAGAGAGCGTCTAGACTACAAGCAGATTTTTTGAAAAAGCAAGCTGCTTTTTGAAAGAGAGTCTAGACACTCTTTCGAAAAAGCACAGTTTGCATTCAATAGCGCCTTTTTTCGAAAGAGTACTTTCGAAACAAGGTATTATTCCTTGTAAAATGAGGTTTACCGTGATCAAAAAAACTGCCGCGTTCTTTAGATTTACTTTCGAAAGAACGTGGCTGCAGTCTAGATGCAGGGGAAGTTTTTTTCGGAAAAAGGCTATTTTTTTTTTAAAAAACCCTGTAGTCTAGACACACCCTTAATGTCTACCGATCCACCTCTTCCTATCCCTGTTCTGTGGCTCTGCTTCCTCCGGAGAGGATCTAGTTAACTTAAAAGTGAAAAAGCCTGCCAGACCTTTGAGCAGAACATTGAACCTGTGAAAGAGCCATCGAAGTGGTAATGAAGCCATTTAACAGAAATTTGCCAACTCCCGATATATACAGACAGTTTCTGAATTTACTGTTAGTCTACAGGATTTTAGTTTAAAATTTGCTTTTAAAAAAAGTTCATTAATGTGTTGCTGAAGATTATAAAATCACATCTCTAAAAAAACATCATGCAGGCACTCCTCCCAGGCTGCCATTGGGCATAGGGCAGTCCTGGGCAAAATACCCTCCGTGGACTGGATCTGGCCCGCCATGCCACCAGATCTGGTCCATGGACCCCCTACCTGTTATATATACATACATACACACACACACACCCCTGAGAAATGGGTCATTGTGAGCCCGGAAGAGGGAGAAAAAGGTTTGTGCGCTGCTCCCAGCCCCAGGACAATCCCATTAGATAGTTTCCTGCTAACGGGAGCTGCCTGTTGTCAACAGGCAGCTTGGGGAGCACCCACCAGGCTCCTAGCTGTTCAAAAACCACATGTCCCCTGCAGCCAGTGTGGGGGTGGGGCTGGCAGGGGGTCTGCTTGGAAAGACTGCTGGCTGGAAGTCAAGCAGGTAAGTCTCCCAGCCAGAGCCTGCCTCTGGCACCCCAACCCTTACCCCACATAACCCAAACCCTCTCTCCCCTCCTGCCCCCATATCCCTTCCCAGATCCTACACCCCAGTCCCCTGCCCCAAGTCACAACCCCCTCCTGACCTAGGTCACAGCCCAAACTCCATACCCCTCCTGCACCCTGGTCCCCTTCCCTAGGTCACAATCCCCTCTTGCCCAAGGTCAAAACCCAAACCCCCTACACCCTAGTCCCCGAACCCAGGTCACAACTGCTTCCACCCAGACACCCTCCCAGACCCCTCACCCTTTCCTGCATCCCAATTCCTGACTGCAAGCTCCCTTCTGCACCCAAACTCCATCCCAGACCCTGCACCTTCTCCATTAATATGCAAAAGTGCAACCCTTGACCACTTCCCAAAATCTTGGAGTGGCTCCCCGTCAAAAATTATTGCCTACCCCTGTCATAAGGGCACCAATTTAATCATACTGTGTAGGGCTGGATAATTTTTTTTATTTTAGAAGGTTGAGAAAGCTATTTAGGGGAGGAAGCTGTTCTTGATTTGATTTTAACAGATAGGAAAGAACTGGTTGATAGGCAGCTTGGGTGAAAGTGACCATGAAATCATAGAGTTCATGATTCTAAGAAATGGTATAAAGGAGAACAGCAAAATAGAGACAGTGGATTTCAGGAAGGCAGATTTTAGTAAACTCATAGAGCTGGTCAGGGCCGGATTAAGGGGGGGGCTAGCCGGGCAGCTGCCCGGGGTGCCAACCTATGGGGGGTGCCTGATAGCAGCTGTAAGAGGCTCTGTGCGCCCGGGGCTGGAGACTGCACGGCACCCCGTAGAGCTGCCATCAGGCGCCGCATGCCCGATCACAGCTGTAAGGTGCGCAGCGTGCCGGGGGCAGGGCCGCACGTGTCGTGCACCCGGGGGCGGAGCCGCGCATCCATCGCGCGTCCACTGCCCGGGGCGCAGGAATGGCTCGAGCCAGCCCTGGAGCTGGTAGGTAAGGTCCCATGAGAAGCAAGACTAAGAGGAAAAACAACTGAAGAGAGTTGGCAGTTTTTTTTAAGGGACATTATTAAGGGCCCAAAAGCAAACTATTCCACTGCGTATGAAAGATAGAAAGTATGGCAGGAGACCACCTTGGATCAACCAGGAGATCTTATATGATCTCAGAATCAAAAAGGAGTTGTATAAAAAGTGGAAACTAGGTCAAATTTCAAACGATGAATATAAGCAAATAACACTGATATGAAGGGCCAAGATTAGAAAGGCAAAGGCACAAAAAGAGCTAAATCTAGCTATAGGTATAAAGGGTAACAAGCAGATGTTCTACAGGTATATTAGGAGCAAGAGGGAGACCAAGTACAGGGTAGGCCCCTTGCTCAGTGAAGAGGGAGAAATAATAACAGGAAACTTGGAAATGGCAGAGGTGCTTAATGATTTCTTTGTTTCAGTTTTCATCAAGAAGATGGATGGTGACGGGATACCTAACATAGTGAATACTAGTGGAAATGGGATAGGTTTAGAAGTAAAAATAAAAGCACAAGTTAAAAATTACTTAGAAAAGTTAGATGTCTTCAAGTTACCAGGGCCTGATGAAATGCATCCTAGAATACTCAAGGAGCTGATAGAGGAGGTATCTGAGCCTTTAGCTATCATCTTTGAAAAATCATGGAAGTCGGCAGAGATTCCAGAAGACTGGAAAAGGGCAAATATAGTGCCCATCTATAAAAAGGGAAATAAGAGCAGACCAGTCAGTTTAACTTCTGTTGCCAGGGAAGATAATGGAGCAAGTAATTAAGGAATCCATCTGCAAACATCTGGAATATAATAAGGTGACGGATAACAGCCAGCATGAATTTATAAAGAACAAATCATGTCTAACCAATCTAATAGCTTTCTTTGATAGGATATCTAGCCTTGCGATAAAGGAGAAGCAGTTGATGTGGTATACCTAGACTTTAGTAAGGCATTTGACACAGGCATGACCTTCTCATCAATAAATTAGGGAAATGCAACCTAGATGGGGCTACTACGAGGTGGGTGCGTAACTGTCTGGATAATTGTTCTCAGACATAAGTTATTAATGGTTCATGCTGGAAGGGCATAATAAATGGGATTCCACAGGAATCTGTTTTGGGACCAGTTCTGTTCAATATCTTCATCAACTATTTAGATATTGGCATAGAGAGTACGATTATTAAGTTTGCAGATGATACCAAGCTGGGAGGGGTTGCAAGTAATTTGTAGAATGGGGTCAAAAGTAAAAATGATCTGGACAAACTGGAGAAATGATCTGAGGTAAACAGGATGAAGTTTAATAAGGACAAATGCAAAGTACTCCACTTAGGAAGGAACAATCAGTTTCACACATACAGAATGGGAAGCGACTGTCTAGGAAGAATTATTGCAGAAAGGGATCTAGGGGTCATCTAGGGGTTTAGCTTGGATAACAAGCTAAACATAAGTCAGCAGTGTGACACTGTTTCAAAAAAAGCAAACATGATTCTGGGATACATTAATAGGAGTGTAGTGAGCAAGACACGAGAAGTCATTCTTCTGCTCCACTCTGCGCTGATTATGCCTCAGTTGGAGTATTGTGTCCAGTTATGAGCACCACATTTCAAGAAAGATATGGAGAAATTGGAGAAGGTCCAGAGAAGAGTAACAAAAATGATTAAAGGTCTAGAGAACATGAGCTATGAAGAAAGACTGAAAGAATTGGGAATGTTTAGTTTAGAAAAGATAGACTGAAAGGGGACATGATAGCGTTTTTCAAGTATCTAAAAGGGTGTTACAGGGAGGAGGGAGAAAAATTGTTCTCCTTGGCATCTGAGGCTAGGACAAGAAGCAATGGGCTTAAACGGCAGCAAAGGAGGTCTAGGTTGAACATTAGGAAAAACTTCCTAACTGTCAGGGTGGTTAAAAACTGGAATAAATTGACTGAGGGGGTTGTGAAATATCTATCACTGAAGATATTTAAGAGCAGGTTAGACAGACACCTGTCAGGGATGATCTAGATGGTGCTTGATCCTGCTCTGAGGGGAGGGGACTGGACTTGATGACCTCTGAAGGTGCCTTCCCGTTCTAGGATTCTGTGATTCTATGAAAGTCTAATTATGTCCCTGTAAGTACTCACTGATTGCTGCTGAAAAATGTAGCACTGGCATGAGATTTCTTAAAAGCTCTTCTATAAGGTAACAGAGGGAAGCTCTTTTATCAAAACTGGGGGGAGAGAAGATCTTGAAATACAGTAAATTAGTAATTTTCAGACTAGGAGCACCTGCTAGTGAGTCATTTAGATGGCTGGCATGTGCTGCTAGCCATACTCCTTTTTTCCACATGGTAAATTGCATTGAAAGACAGTTACAAATAGACTGATAAGCTCTTTTCATTTAATTAATATCTGGTTGCTACACAGTGCTGATATACATTCATAAATGAAAGGGGGCATCACTGAGATTTTGGATGGGAGAGGTAGTGGCAATGAAATAGTTTCCCTAATAAGATACGGTCCACTCCACACTATGTAAAAACCCTTGAAGAAAGAGTTATAAAACAGATAGTATTGTTTATAAATCCTGGCTAAGCCATCTGCTCATTTTGTGACTTCAGGCAAATAACTGGACCACCTTATTCCTTGCCAACCTCATCTGTAAAACCTAGAAAAAGTCACTGAGAGCAAAATGAGAATTATATTGAAACGAGAAATCCACATGCAGCTGGCATCCCCCAACACAATGCAGTATATATTCACTCTAACAGAGTGAAGCAGCCAAAATTAATAGAATAGCAGGGGTCCATTAAGCTGTAATATTTGTTAGCCTTTGAGGATTACCCGTAACTATAGTCTTGAATTGTAAATATTGTAATCAGGGAGATAATAATAATTCATGCAATAATTAACTCCCTAGCCTTACAGGGGCCAGGAAAACGTGGCAAAACAGAAATGAAAACCACTCTCCATGTGTGCCAAATTGTCTAAAGCAGCATAACCATTTATTTTCACTTAGCTGAGTTTTTTTTACCTCTAAATACTTTCTTAGCATCTTCAGAATCTTTAAAAGTAAAAACTTGATAAAAGTATTGACCCAGAGCTTAGCAGGGTACCAAATGGCAACTTTCAGCATTCACTTTTCAACTATCCAAGATTCATAATAAAATCTGAAAAGGCAGCTATTTACTTTAGAAAAGAAAATCATCTAATTATTGTCTTGTGGTGCCTGTGGTATCCAAATCCTTGCACCCAAAACTAGAGATTTAGTTGGCAGAGGTTTCACGTACAATCTGTGTTATTCTAAATGCAGTAGATGTAGAAACAGGAAGCCTTCCTGGTAAAATTGAATGAATTGTTAACAACTGGAGTTCAAATCGAGTGAGTCTGCATTTCATGATGGACAGAGATCTGCTATCCTGACTCATGATAGAAACCAATGGCGGACTCCTTACAAAAATCAAGTACTATTCACGATGAGCAAAGAGTGGGAGAATCTGGCCCTTCATAAAGAAATACATAGATAATAATCTTGGTTTACTCAAAGTCCTCAACAATACTTAGATTCTTAATTTTTTAATTATTACCTGTATTTACTGAATTTGCATTAAGTAACATGCTACATATTTCATTAATCTCTATCTCATCAAGCATATATGGATTTCTCATGCTTATTATCTTTTAAGATTTCAGTATCCATGATACAATAAAATATTGATTCTGCTATCCATTGATCACTTTTCATTATTAATTTTCAAGCTGAAATCACTTTGTTTTATTCTTCCAAAGCAACAAAGATACTTAATCGAAAGAAGAAGAAAAAAAACCAATCAAACCGTTTTGAAACAAGCTTAAAACCCTAGCCTATTTCTTGTCAACTTGGTAAAAATGCTTAACTTTTTTCGTCCCTTTTTGAGGAGAAAAAAATCCCTTCCAAGCTGAAAATATTTTTTTTCCACCTGGATCTGTTTTGAAAGCAATACCATTTTTGAACCACCCCCACCACCCTCATAGTCCCTAAAAGATACTGTAATGGGAAGACGCCTACTCTTGGTTTCTGTGCCAATACAGATTGAACCTCTCTGGTCCAGTAACATCCGTGGTCCGGCATGATTTTAATTAGTTGGGTGTCCACTTACCATGGGTATGGCCAAGTTTCATGTGATCCCGTAAAGTTTGTTTACAGCTACTAGTCCTGGCTCTCGGTGTTCCGTACTGTTATTTAGCTCTAATTTACCTCTAAATGTCTTCTAAGAGCCCAGTAAGCAGTGGAAGTGTTGGTAGTGCTGCTAGAGAAATTGACCTCTTGTGGTCCAGCTAATTCTGTAGTTTGGCACCGGTCAGTTCCTCAGGGTGCCAGACTAGAGAGGTTTAACCTGTATACCTGGGAACATTTCTTGCACTACTGTTTTTCATTTTAACTGAAAGGGTGAGGTCATACCAACTATTCTTGGACAGCAAGCAGAACATTTCAAGGAAGATTGTGCTAAATTAGTATAGTATTAGTGGACTGGCCCCAGTAAATGAAACTAGACCAGGTGTAGTCTGGTGCCAGTGCAGATACTCCTAGTTTGGCCAATTGTGAGAAGAGGTCAGCATCTGGGGTTATAAATGGTAAGAGAGAATATGGGGGATGGGGAAGCTGAGATTCACTGAGAAAGAGGGAGGTCTGGAAGTTAAGAGACTGGAAGGGTTGTCTTGGGAAAGCTATAGAGAGCAGAAAACTCTCTGTAGGCCTCCCTGTTAAGAGGGAGGGATTATCAGGAAGTGAGTGGTGAGACTGGCCTACTTCAAGAGCCAGTGCCAGCAGGCTGAAAAAGGCTCAAGGCAGGATCCAGTGAAGTGGCTAGTTGGCTACTTTGCCTAATCCAGGATACTGAAAGGCTGGGGACCCCATGAAGGTGCTAGCTTGCTATCCTTCCTGAGGCAGAAAGCCATGGCCAGAGAGAAGATGAGAGAGGCTGAGAGCAGAAGAAGGTGATATGAGGCCTGCTGGCTCTCTGAGCCAGAGAGTTGCAAGGGGAGAGAAACAGAGAGTAGAAGGTTGTGAGTGAGGCATGATGAGAGACACCAGAGCCATGCTGGATAGCTAGGGCATGATGTAGGATACAAGAGCTCTATTTGATGTTCTTTTTGGACCATGGATGTGGGACTTGGTATTGGAACCTATTTTGCTATGGTTTATGTTCTCAGGGCATTATTTTGTAATCTGTCAACTCCACAAGGGCCCACTGTACTAAAAAAGACTGGTTTAGACTATCTATGGGGGACTCTGAAGGTGGGAAACTGAGGCGGGTGCATGTGTCATGCCACAGCCTGCTGTAGGAGTGCACTCTGTGTGGGGCTGCCTTATAACATAGACCAGAACAGAACAGTTCCTTAGGTTCCTCCCTGTGCCTCATGGAGTCTAATATATTATGATCCTCAGTAGTGAAACAACATTAGTACAGTTATTTATTTGTATAATTGTTGTTAGCTAGTTTTTAGTTCAGAAATTAAATCATTTGATGATTTCATCTGATAATAATTCATGGGTAAGATCAGCAATATTACACTTAAAAAAGGAAAAGTGCTGATTTCATCAATCCTTTTATATACTAACCACAACTTTGAATTGTCACCCTTTTTCCTTGGTTGATTTATATGACAGTCCAGTTAGTTACCTGTAGTAGATAATTATCTTTTATAAGAAAAAAAAAAAGAGAAAACAGTGGCGCTTTGGCCAGAAGTTACAAGACAGAGGACAATTATTACAGTGAAGCTGTCAGTGTATTTTCTTGGTTCAGTGGTGGAAGAGAGAGGAGTCAAATAGGGATGTTAAATATTGGTTAATTGACTAGTCGATTAACCTCATGAGTTCTTATTGGTTAGTCGACTATTCTGTAGTCCCTGGGGCCGGGCTGGCAGCCAGTGTAATCCGGCCCCACTCCTGAGGAGCCCCCTTCCTCTCCACGCTGCTGCCTCTGTATCAGAGGCAGCAGAATGGGGTGCCAGGCAGGAGCCGGTTTGCAAGGGGAGCCAGTTTAAAAAACAGCTCCTCTTGCAGACTGGCTGCCTGTTGCCCTGTGCCGCTGCCTCAGATACACAGGCAGCAGTGCAGGGTGGGAGCAGCCACTGTTTTGGGGTGGGTCTGAGCTCCCAGACCCATCATGAGCCAGAACAGAGCCGGACTGCCTGCCCACCCAGCTCCTAATACACTTTAAATGCAGAGCCGCAGTGGGGGTACGTCCCAGATCCGACGCGAACTGGAACTGAACCGGGCTGCCTGCCCACACAGCTCCTAATACGCTTTAAATGCAGAGCCGCAGCAAGGGTAAGTCCCAGACCCAGCACAAGCTGCGACTGAACTGGGCTGCTGGCCAGCCTGCTAAAAAATGTGCTGGTGGGGGCCGGGAATACATGTAATAGCATTAACCAATAAGAATTTGCTTATCAGTTAATCAACTACACTGTTACATCCCTAGAATCAAGAGGGTCAGAATTTACTTTTATTCCCTATCTTTAAATCTTTAGGCAGAGATTAAAATAAATGTCATTGGTTCTAATTCAAGTTGGGCAACTCATTAACTGCGTGATTTTAGGCAAGTCACTTAACTTCATCGTGCCTCATTCCCTTCAGCTGGAAAACTGGATTGAAGTGAGGCATTGCTGAAATTCAGATGCCACATTTGAACTAAGATTTCCAGATAAAATAAATTACACCCAACAAAAAGCAACACTAGTGGGCAAAGGAGTGATTTCAGATATATTCTGGTTGGTTGGACCTTTAAAGTTTAATCCAGTCTCTTCGACGGTGGCCCATTGCATCACCTGACCTTGCAAAGATGAACTTGTAACTTTAGACTGTCAGATCCTAAGTGTCAGAATGTATAACATGCCACAGTGGCAAGACTTGGGTGTAGATTACAAGATCCAACAACAGATGTGCTAGAGGCATGTTCATTAGAGGTGGGTGGTTATTTGTTGTGCATAGAAAGAATTGTTCCTAAGTTGTTGTAAAATTGTGAGGAGAATAATCTTTACACTCCAAAAAGGTTATTAAAAGTAGTGTACATACCTTCCTCAGGGATTCTGGAGTAATATTCCTGAACCAGAGATACAGAGTTTAAAATCTAAATACCATTTAACTTCTAGTCACCAAATCTCTGAATACCTGAAATCATTTTGGCTTTTCTACTTAATGTGAAATAGTTTATCCATGTAATGGGTCTTAATTTTCTATTATCTGTCATTTTAAGAGGATTATCCTTGTGTATTATATCAACATAGCTTGAGCTGCAGAAGATTAATTGCTCCTTTACTAGGTCTGAATACAATCCCATTTAACTCTTTGGTATATATATTATGAAGGATTTGCAGACTTTGGTTCATAGTCAAGGCATTTTTATCAAGTTGTTTCTTGAATCACATATTCCAATAATTTGATAAAATAGGGGGGCCACAGGGGTGATAAATCTATTTCATGCAACAGTTGCAGTAGAGATGGCTGAAACAGTGTTGTCTATAAAATAAAAGAGTGATGTTATTCCATCTGATTCAAATGAGTTCAAGAGCAGTAATATTCTTTCAGGTGTCATACACCTCCCTCAGTACTAGCATGTAGCTGGATTCCATAAACACTCTATCAATGTGTTTCACGTCACATAAAGCTAAGCCAGGTTCCCATCTCTGAGTCTACTTATTCTGGGTCCTATAGTGTTTTAGGAGTCTGAGATGTTTTCTTTTAATTGTTATTAAATCTGGTCTAATGATAGGTGTCAATTAGTGATCATTATCAAATGCTGTAGTGCAAATTTAAAATTAGTGATACAGATGTTGGGAGAATATGCATATTATTTTCTGCCTCAAATTACTCAGAGAAAAATGATTAGCCTTTCTAGCAGCAACAAGGTAATTTTACAGATGCATTTTCTGTTTCGCATAACTGGGACAGTTTTGTCATTCAGTTTTAACTACTCTGCTAGGCAAAAAAAAAAAAAAAAAAAAAAAAAGGCTTGTGTACTCTTTCCATGCCTGATTATAACTGATCCAAAAGAGCAAGCAAGCATGCATGGCAGAAGCTAAAAGTGCCTAGATTTCAGTTGCCCTGGGTTTAAAAAAAACACAGGGTTAGCTAAATTCTGAAAAAGTAACAGAAGCTACATGATGCAACAGGGACTTAATTTCTTCGGAATATACCAAGGCAGAAGTTTGGTTTTGTATTTAAGATAAATTCATTTTGTTTCTCTTTGAGTCAATTCTGAGAATCATTCTCTATGTGATTTTTGTTTTTAAGATCTGGAAGGTTTTGACTCTGTAGTACCAGTTGCTGAGAAGCTCAGTCATCCAACTACAACCAGACCAAGAGCTACTGGCAGACGACCTCCATCCCAGTCACTCACATCTGTACGTTCATTTTTTTTCTTCCTTTTCTTTTAAAATTCTTTTCTTTTCTTTTCTTTTCTTTTCTTTTCTTTTCTTTTCTTGGTAAGTATCTGTGTTGTTCAGTCCTTTCATTTATGCTTACGCAGCTGCGTCACTCGTACTAATGAGGTGCTGGAAGTGCTTCTCAGGGAGCCCTTCTTAAAAATTCTGCCATAATTTTAAATATAATTTTTAAAACTTTCCCTGTCTCAGAAAGTTTTACCCACTCTGGAGACACAACTAGATCATCCCTGCCAAGCGTGACTGGAGCTAATAAAAAAATAGTTCATAAGAATTATTGGAATCGACTAGATTGCACCCTAGGTGTTAAGTACTTGCTAAAAATTTTCCCAAGGAGAATTTTCCCAATTTTCCCTTGGTCTTTTAAGGAGGTTTTTAAACTGACTCCAACTGTCAGATTATACAAGTTGAATTCGGTGCTATGTTGGCAATAAATACACCGGAATAAAGCATCAACATTTCTAGCAAAGTGAATTGCATGTGCTAGCTGTTTGCCAAAAGGTGTTACATTCTTCCTTGATTATTATGATTACAAGAAAACATTTTTATTTAAATGGTAAATCAAATAAATATACCAAAATCCCTCATCTTTCCTCTTTGCAAACATATGCATCCCTGGAAACTGGAGAGTTTCACAGACTAAAGGGAATGTCTTTGTGTGAGCCTCATATAAGGAACTCATAAATGATACACACACTCTATATATGGTGCTATAATAATATGGCAGTTGCAGTGTTTCTGCACATTGAACCATGTGTTTAAATGTAATTGTCCAGGCACCTGTAAATTGTTTGAATGGGTTTTTTTTCTCTCACATTTTACTGTCTCTTCTAGAAGAGCTGTTATTTTTGGCTCATAGTTACTGTGATGAAACTCACCTCTCTCTTTCACCACAAGAAAGAAATAGAAAGGGGCAATAGACAGAAAGCTCCATGTCTTATAACCCACTTGAACATCAATTATGACTTAATAAATTGTATCTCTCAGGTGAAGGAATCTAAATGATCTGTTGGTTGTGCCCATGGTCACTGTTTAATAGAGCTGAAAAATCAAAAGACACTCCCTGACATCTCCAAATATTTGACTGGTATAGGGTACAGTCAGATAAGTTCAGTAACAACAACAATTAAAGAAAATTAAAAAAGAAAATTAAAGACAGGAAAAGATGGAATTGAAAGGACAGAACAAGAAGGAGAAAGGAAAATTTCTGTAGCTACACATGATTTTTTCATTTATAAGAATGACATATAATAATGTGATTTCCAAATAACAGTCTCTTTCACTTATCACTTAAGGTGTGTCTACACAGCAATTCCATTATTTCAAAATAAATTTGAAATAATGGACGGCTTATTCCAACTTCTGTAAACCTCATTCCACAAGGAATAACGCCTCTTCTGAAATAGCTATTTTGAAATACCGGAAGTATGGACGCTCTACTGCTGCTATTTTGAAATAGCTCGTCACCAGGGCCATTCTGAGTAATTACTCTCCGATGCTTTCTGGGGCTCTAAATCGAGGTAGCACGTCCACGTTAGGGGAGCCTGCCTTGCACTAATTTTGAGGCTTCCCTGTAGTGTAGACGTGCTATTTAGAAATAAGCTATTTCGGAGTATTTCTTCCGGAATAGCTTATTCCGAAATAAGTGTACAGTGTAGACATGCCCTTATTGTGCAAGTACTCACAGTGATAAAAGGCACCCTATCGACTATGGATACATCCTGTTCAATTATGTTATCAGACAACATATAAGCAGCTCTTAGCTCTATATGATGTATTTGTTTTTTCTTAAATCCAACAGTTAGTAACCCAGAGGACCAAGCTGTGTATCAGAGCCCAATTATGTTTGATAGGGGCCCAACACTGTTACAGTTATGGGAGTCCCTCAGTTTCTTCCTTTTATTATTTTGGCACCACTCCTGTCCAATGGCAAAGAATCAGTTGTTAAATTACATTGGTTGTTTCACTCCACTTTTTTAAAGGTGATAGGGTAAAGCTGAATTAAAGTTAAAATGAGCAAAACCATTTTAATCTTCAGCCATAACTAGTAGTAAGGCTTTAATTACCTAATTACCAATAGCAGTCATATTCAGTTACATTTTCTGATGAGCTAGCTAGCTACATAGGGCAAATCCAAATCTTGGTGGGCCAAAGGCTCTTCACGTGTTTCCTCTGTCGTGAAACTGCCAGAGCCCCAGACTCACCACCTTTCAAGCGTGTTGTGCCAGATTATATTTAATCTCAAAATAAAAGGTTGAGTGAGCCAGTAAATACCAGTCTACAAAAGCTTTTCAAGCAAATAATTCTAATGTCTCTGAATCTGTTCTATAGATCAAATTGTGCTTTGCTTCCAATATATGATCCCTATAATTTTGTTGTTTTAAAAAGCAAAGATTTGATAATGTGGAAATGCTGAAACTTTTTGTGTATAATTCTCTCTTCTTTTATTGTTGGGAAGTCTAAATAAGAGTATGCTGCTGCTAACAATAATGTCTCATGTTCACATGCCAGAAAAATAAAGTGGAGGGAACGTGTGAATGGATCAGCATGTAAATAACAAAAGAACAAAAAAGGAAGGTTCCATTACTTAAACTAAATCCAAGAGTCAGTTTGTGACTGACTGTGAGGTTATGGGGTAAAGGATGCAATGAGCTTTCCCCTCTTCATATTCCTACACAGAGGCCAGGCACAATGTGGCTATAGAATGCAGGCGTTGTGTGCGGATAACAGCACTAACCTCCCCAAAAGCATTAGAGTGAGGTCTGTGGTTGTGTAAGGCAAATGCACCCTCTCCCAGTGTGGTGGAAATGAAGTAACAGTAGCATATACACCTTGTTAGCCTCTGGGAAATTCTGGCTCATTAAACTAAAATTCTTCTGGGAACAGGATGGTGCTGTGCACCCTCTCCTATATGAAGAGTGACTTTAAATGGCAATCTAGTCCTATGAGTATGTTATTTCAATATTGCTCTATTTGCCACCCTTTTAAAAAAGGTATTAATTAAAACAAATCTTTGAAATCTTTCTTTTGAGTTATAAGTTGTCTCATATGATAACTTTTTGTATATGTTTAATTATTATTTGATATAGAATTTTCTACTGTCAAAAATAGTCTTGAATGAAAATATCTGAGTGTTGTTGGGGTTTTTGTTTTTTTGCCTATATAGTCGTCCCTTTCAAGTCCTGATTTCTTTGACTCACCAAGCCCTGAAGAGGAAAAGGAAGAACACGTGTCCATTATACACAAAGCAACTGAAGTGTCAAAGAAAACAAAGACTGTTACAATATCACAAGTAAGTTAATTAGGCTGGTTTGATTACACTGCATTTTCTAACTTACTGTCATATCATGCATTCTTTTCTTTTATTTATTTCATGGTACCCATCATCTCAGTAACTGGGCAACTCAGGGTACTTACGGTAAAATGCAACCTCTTCCACTGCAGATACATTTTATTGTCGCAAAATCCTTATACCAACTCAATGATCAAAATAAGCTGTACTAGCAACACTTTTTTATGGTATTATTGCATCTATTCCAGGGCTTTTGCTATTATAAAAATGTTGCAAAAATCATATCCTGAAGCAATGTTACTGAATCACAAACTTTTCTAATGTCTACTATGAATTCTGTTTGAACTTAGAAAAATTACTGAACCTCTCTGTACTTTATTTCCCTTTCTATTTACTCATTAGGGGTTTTATACTGCTTACCTCTGTAACATTTACTCCTGGAAGAATTAAACATTCTTTGCACAATATTTTTGCAAAATTTTACATATTTTATTTGTCAAACAACAACAATATAATCATTCCTATTTCAGTTATTTTGGTAATTTATTTCAAAATACCTATCAAAAAGTATGTCAGCAATGCACACAATAAAAATGATTCTCCCAGAAGTTCAGTGTTAAAGAAACCCTGTGACAACCCGGTTCCAGTTTGGGGGTGGGGGGGGGGGCAGACACCTACACTCCCCTCCCCATAGAGCCCAGTCACTTGTACCCACTTTCCTGAAAGCTCAGACTTGCACACCCTCCCTCCTTCCTCCAGACACCTGCACCCCCCCCCCCCAGCCTTTTCTTTCCTCTGGCTTCTTTATTGTTCCACCACGATGTTGTTGCCTTTCTTCTGTGGTTGCCAGAGTGGGGCATCCCCGTGCCTTTTCCCATCCCTGCAAGAGGAGGATCAAGCCAGGCAGCCAAAGCATCAGCCTCTATCCCTCCAGGGCTGAGCACTAACCTCACTGTCAGGTGGGCTCTCCTAGTGGTGGCCAGAAGCTCTGTAGCCCCAAGTCTGCAGGAGAAATACGGAATTCTGCACAAATTGTGCAGTGCACAGAGGTGCAGAATTCTCTCAGAGTAGAGTATTTTCTTTAAGGAAAAATCTTTACAATGTATTATTTATTATTATTAAATATTGATCCTTAGTCAAGGTTTCATCCACCCAAATGACCCAATTATCTGCATCAGCTATGTTCCCCAGTCAGTCAAAAGCCCAGCCAAAAAGGTAAGTCTTGCACCGTGTCAAACTCCAGCAATTGCTGACTCATTAGGAACATATTCAAGAGGTTATGAATCCCTATTGGGAATATCTTGTGGACAGGCAGAACTCAAGAACAAAAGCCATCAAAAAGCTAGAATTAAATCTAAAAGGAAGAGAGAATGAGATCATTGAGTTCTAAGCCATTTCGTATGTTACTGGAAGGTGAACAGTTGTTGCTATAAAACATGTCATATTAATAATATATCATCACAGTAATTTAGAGAAAATGGAACCATGTTGTTAATAAATACAGACACCTGTATCTACTGCTCTAAATTAGCTTATTGTTGTAGCTAAACATTACAAGAGAGTAGCCATCACAGAGAATTATTGTCAAGGTTTTAAGCACCAGATTTCATTGAACTTAAAAAAAAGTGTTATATTCTGGTTCACTGGATCCTAAATGTCTGAAGCACACTTCTAGAAAGAAAAACATAGTCTGGTAGATTATATATTGGACCAGGAATATGGGTTCTATTCCCTGCTCTACCAAAATCTTTTGACACCTTGTGCAAGTCACCTTCTGCCTATGTTTCTCTTTCCTCTTGCACTCTGTCTTATCTGTCAAGGGCTTGCTTGCACACATTTTTGCACCACTTTCACTGAATCAAATTAGAAACCAATATAAATTTACTGGAATAAGCTGTATATAGGTGTATAAGCACTTTTGACACACTTCATCCTTCTTCCTGCTCACAAGTTTATACTACTCTAACTATATCAATATAAAATCACACCCCTATCTGAAGTAAATTGGTATACAAATTGTGTGTAGCTCAAGACTTACACTGTAAATTTTTGGGGGACAAGAAAATTTTACTATGTGTTTGTACAGTACCTTGCAAAATAGGCTCTCTAGGCACTATCTTCTCTCTCTCTCTCTCTCTCTCTCTCTCTCTCACACTCACACTCACACACACACACACACACACACACACAGAGAGATTGGATATTTTAAAAAATACCTTTGTCATGGTGTTACTAAAAGAATACTTTCTGTATTGTTCCCTCTGCTCCATGCAGCATTTTAATCAGTCTATTCCCAGAGTTGTGCCACCATCATAATTGATATTTTGGCATGACAAGTTTTAGTCTAACTTGAAGTCAGACACTTCAGTGATGTGGGCCCATATAAGTATCTCTATAGGTAGACTAAGACAATGAAACTTCCAAGCCCCAGAATTCATGTATGGAAGTGTGGAGATGTAGACATGAGCAGAGACTCAGTTTAAAGGTTACACAATTCTTTTAAAGTCGTTGAATGTATTATATTTCTCACTGATAGATGATTACTTCCTACAGTATGTTATATATATATTCTGATGGAGAATAGTCTGGGAGATTTGAGGAGTATATTGCTCTAAGTAACAGTATGGGTAAAGTAACAGTTATTTTTCTTTAAACATGTTTTGGATTGCAGACAGAATCTTTCATTTACTAGTTGAAAATCACAACTGATTTGATATTGCAAGAAATCTTACCTGGTTTCTCTGCATGGCACAAATTCCATTCTTATAGAAAAAGGTCAGCTTGGCCAAGTGTATTCTGACTTATAATAAAGTGTGAAACATTGTGCATCAAGCACTTAATTTTGTTAGAGAATTGCTTGTGTCTTCTGAATAAAAATGTAAATTTTCTGTTTTTCTCATTCTTGTACCTGCCTTATTGGTGATCTAGACTTTGTTTTCCTGGTCAGTTGTAACAATATTGATGGAAAACATCTCTGTGATGGACTGAGGGTCTCTGGGAGGCTCCAATTTTGATACTGTGGCTGTTCAGAAAGACAGATTTGAGTGACAGTGGCATATCATATCTGTTATGCAATATTCAAGCATCTGGTTCTAACCAATCCCATCAGTGTGACTACAGCGCAGTTAAATATAGGTAATATGGAGAGATGTCTCCATTTCAGGAAACCAAAGCTTTTTATCACTGGCAACTGAATGTTCATTGTTTTTGTTAACAGGTGTCTGATAATAAAACATCGTTGCCTCCAAAACCAGGGAGTTTGACTAGTGGGAGTAATGTACAAGCATCATTATCTTCCTCATCTTCACCTGCACTTCATTCAGTTTCTGTGGGAACAACAGGCCATAGGTCAAATTCCCCATCTTTGTTCAGTACTGAAGGAAAGCCAAAGACTGAGCACTCAAGCCAGGGTCTGGCAGCCTTGGAGGAGCTGAGAACACAAGTGAAGGAGCTAAGAACTATCGTTGAAACAATGAAAGATCAGCAAAAGTAAGCATTAGAAACTGCAGCCTCCATTCTAAGTATTTTACTGTGCTTTGTACTAATCTTTCCCATATAATACATGTGTTTGTGTGTGAAATTCTTTGATCATTTTGTCACAAAAATGATTTCATAAAGAACAAATAAGATGTTGAGAGAAATGTTAAAGCACTGAAATGGTTATTCTGATAGTTTGTTACAGCGTCTCTCTTACCAAGAGAAGTTGGTTCAATAAAAGATATTTTCTCACCTAGTTTCTAAGATTTATTATGTTCAGAGCACAGGCCTGGCACAGAGCAGGATCTCTCTCTAGAAAAGAAAAACTTTCTCATCTAAATAATCACATTCTGGCCTTTCAGAGGTCAGAAACGATTCCTTGTCCCTTTAGCACAGCCCCTGGACAACAGACCATTATTTGGTGACCTACACTTAGGAAAGATTTAAGTTATGATGAAGTTTAAATAGTGCTGTGTTAAACAGCTTTAAAACACTTTACACGTGTGATAATTTGTTACCAGTTCCTGTAACCTGCCAATGGACTGATCCTAATTTTCTGTCATCATATACAAAAAATGTAATTGGGAACTGAGTCAGTGATGATGTTCCTGCCCAGAGCAAGTTTTTGTGGCCAAAGAACTAAACCTGTAAACACAGAACTTTTATTATAATGGAAACCCTTATTCCTTAAGCATTCCTTGGCTTTTTTGTTATCCATAAACAGTGCTGTTTTTGTCAGTTGAACAAAAATGTTCATCTGCCACCCAGCTGTTTTCCAAAAGCATAAATGAAGTCACTCCTGTCTATTACATGTTTTAAATTAAATAATGCAAAAGGTTTTTAGGATATACATGCTTTGCTAGATCATTATTCAGAAAATACAATAACTGGTCCATGTGCGGGGGTGGGAAATGGTTCAGAGGTAATTAACATTTATTTTAATATGAACCTTTTTAATTTTTCCATTCTTTTTTATAGAAAAGAGATTAAACAGTTGTTGTCTGAATTAGATGAAGAGAAAAAAATCCGTCTACGATTACAGGTATTTAAATCTTATATGTCTGGAGGAAACTTAACACGAATGTTGGCCGGTCAAATTTAGCCTCAAACTTAGGGCAAGCTAGCTCTTCTAAAACTTAAAATAAATACATTCTGTTAATGTAAAAAAGAATTCAAATATATGTATATGAACAAACATATATTCCCCTTGCAGAGTTTGCAGTCTAGCTGCTGTTGTATTGTGTTATTGCATGAATATATGAAAACTATCTGGAATCTGAATAGTCTGTTTTTATTGACTAAGCTGAGTGAAATATGAAAACATAGATAGTTTAGCAGTGAAAAGTGAAATCTGTTTTTAAATGTTTTAACTTAAATCATCTAAATGGATATTCATAAAGGGATGAGGGAATTTATTTTAAAATGTGATTTATAATCTGCGAATTAGTTTTTATTTAAGAATTGGTCTTACTTTATTTGAAAAGTTAATTTCAGCTAACCAAATTAGGCTCTTTCTTTTGCACACAATTCTATTAGTTCTAAAAAAATGTCAAGATTAATAAAAAAAAATATTTAAATTTAGAATCCAGGTCCTGCTTCTTTAACATTCAGTACTGAGTCATCCTATTAATTTAGTCACTTAAGGAGTGAAGGTAGGAGAACTGAGCCATTATTTGAACCATCAAATATAATGTAACTTTCAAACTGCTTTTCATTATTTAGAGATATAAAGCAAGTTGATCAATGTCATCATTTTGATATTTTTGCTTTTACTTTGAGACCTTTGTTTACTCTATATTTGTTATACTGGTGATAGAAAATCAAAACTTAATTTAAATGGGCTGCTCTTAGGGTATGTCTACACTAGCCCCCTAGTTCGAACTAGGGAGGCTAATGTAGGCATTTGAGATTACAAATAAAGCCCGGGATTTAAATATCCCGGGCTTCATTTGCAACCAGAATCTACATTAGCCTCCCTAGTTCGAACTAGCTAATGTAGACATCTACTATAATACATACTGCTCAACACTTGTAAGCATGGCAGAACTGGGACCTTCTGAATATTTTTTCTGCATAGGGAAATTTGTCAGATACCATAGTTTTTAATAGTTAATAGCCAATTCAACTAAGGTTAATCAGTTTTCTATAGACATTCTTGGATTGGCCTAGCAGTTAGTACCATTTAGAGTTCTGGATTCCAGTTCTCCAGGACATAACTAAGTCTGTCTAAATACAGAGCTGATCTGAAATAACTAAAAGCGTGATTTTAAAAAAAAATTATAATGTGTGTGGACATTCATATATCAGTTTAACGTAGCTTATATTGGTTGAGCTTGATAGCTAAACTGATATAATCAGTTTTAAATAGCTATGAGAGTCCACTCACACACACAAGTTGCACTGATTTAACTAAACCAGTCTAAGTTAAACCAGTGCAATTTAGGCCTAATCTACATGGGACTTAACCATATTAGGTTAGGTTCATTTTCTAAACAATGAATTCATACCACCCCGTCCGTTCCAGTGAGTGTAAAGGCTGTTAGTCGGTTTCGGTACTCTTTCTTTTCACAAGGAAGGAGTAATGGTAAAACCTTACATGGTTGACTTTACGGTAGTGCAGACGCAGTGTTAGGCTTGAAGTGATATAAAGGTTCAGTCTCCACGCGATGGAGAAGAATCTGAGGTAGTCAGTTCATGACATGTTCCAGTGACTATCTCTGCCTGGCTCTGGAAGAAGGGAGCCATTTCCAGTTCTCTTTACCAGGAATGAGAGTCATCTGAATGTGTGAGGCCTTTGCTGATGGGAATAACAAGGGGATAACAGGGAAACCTTTACTTTCAAGCACTGTGAGATAAGATGCTATGTTCAACTGAATTTACTGCTGGCACAATGCTTGAATTTGATAAGACACACTGATGAACCTTCTAATCAGATTTTTCTTTGCAGATGGAAGTTAACGACATAAAGAAAGCCCTTCAATCAAAATGAACGCTTGATAGGTGGAATGTTACGTTATTCATCCTGACTGAGACTCAAATTTATGCCCCAGCCAAAATAACTTTGTGCCAAATGATATAAGAATTGCCTCAATATCCCTTTGTTTGAAGGATCAGCACAAGAGTTTTTGATAGCACAGCACAAATTCCAATGAAGATGAAAATATTCCATGGGATGCAGTCGCTGTATGGCACTGGTTGTGACTGAAATTGATCCTATTGTGCTAAAGTCTCTACTTACAAGATCACAAATGAAATGAAAACTCAGGCAGTTTAGTCCATAGTGGTACTATTTTGATGATATTTTTCCATAAATAAAATGTATTACAGATTATTCGTTTACAAGCTTTATGATTTTGACTTTTTTTGAATTGTCTTTTGTCACAGATTCCTAAAATATTTGTACTGCATATAGCCAGGAATGAATGTTGATGTTTGGGGGGTAGGGGATTATTTTGCTTCAGGTAGAACAGCCTATTTTTGTGTTATGTTTTAAATTCTATTACATATGCAATTTTGTGTCCAAAAATAATCTACAAGATAAATTTAAGTTTGTGTAGAATGGCATATTTAAAAGAAAAAGATAGAAAATCTTGTCTTTAAATGATTTGTGCCTTCTTATTGCCACCCACTGATTAGAGCTGGTTGCAAACCAGATCTCAATAATGTAGCTGCCATGATGACACCCATCACTTAAGTCCGCTAGAGGTCACTCTTTTAATGAATAGCTGCTCAGTCAATGTAGCCTGTCGTGTGGTAAGGAAGCATAAGGTTGGGAGCAGCTTTGTCTTACCAGCTGCGGCTTTTTAGCTCTCCTCTTTAGTAGGACTTTCATTCAGCTAGAAAATTCATCTCTGTTTGATTTTCATTAGAAAAGTTAAACACAATGCCTCCGTCCCCATTTTTGCACACTTTGAGTGAACACAATATGCATTACTAAAGCAAAAATAAATAAAATTCACTAAAAATCATCAGTTAGAAGGTTGTATTATTTCATGCACAAGGTTCTTTTTGTTGTGTGATGTTGTTGAAGTTTGATATTTATGTGATGTCATTTGCCACATTCTGTTGTAAGCTTTTTAACATAGATAAAATAGAAGGATTTCTTTATAATACATTTTAGCAACTGTTCTTTCTTTCCTGGTTTTATGGAAATCATGTTTACTTTATCTGTGTGTGAGGGAGAGGGTGTTTATAATGAAACATTTCAACCTTTGAAAGTAACCTGTTTCTTTCCTGTTATTTGAATCTTAAAACAAAGTATTATAAGACTGTTCTGGCTTCATATTTAAATGGTAGCAGGTTTCATTTAGCCTGTGAGAATGGTTTTAATACGTTTCTCTAATGCCCACTATGTCTGTTTATTGAGTTAACTGAACCAGCTAACTATGGGTATTTTTGCCCAGCTTGTGGAATGAGTGATTGATAATGTTAGTATTAGGGAGCAATAAAACCTCACAAAGGATCTATTTATTCATCATATCAAGTGTTATTAATTGATATCACCCTGAAGTCCCTATGTCATAGTTTACTATTCTTCCTCCTAAGGGTGAATGGGTCTTATTTTTCAATCTGTCAGTGCCATTCATAAACTCTGAAAGGGTCCTCATTTAGTTATATGGGGAATTCTTTTATATCTGTTTAAACACACACAAACATCCCAGTACACACGTGTTACCTGAAGGATTCTCACCTGTGTGTTCTGCATGGCATTACAGAACATTATCCTTGGATTGATTTCCTTTGCTTATGCTTTGTATGGAATTAAGGTGACTGAGATTATTTACCATCTTTGATTTAAATTATGGTGTTTTCTTAGTTGTAACTGGAACAAAAGCACTAATTGTGTATTTTGTCACAGAGATGTTTTTATTTAATGTTTTTAAACAACTGCATTGTGATTTTTAAAAAAATAAAATATATAGTCCCATCCTGGTTTTCCAGCAACAAAGATTACTAGGTTATTAATTTTTGTATCATTTATGAGGCTAACAACAGTTTTGGGAAAGTAGGAGGACATAGGATGTATCCCATAAGATTCTGCTGGGGTTCTGAACTGTCTGTATTTGAAACAAGTATACATAATTAACCAGTTTCATAATGCAGTAGATTCCTAACTTCACCCCTGGGGAAAAGAGCTATGGGACTAGTGATAAATTATTGTTTCCTGGACTGGACCTTGAATTGTAAGAGGCAACTCTAAAATGTTGCTTTTGTAAAAACCTGACTGAACTCAGCATGGACTTGCCTGTAATTAGATTTCATCTATTTTTTTTCTTCTGTTAAGAAACTAACTTGTCATTTTATAAGACTATACTTAAGAGTCCAACATATCATACTTTGCAAAAGAAGATTAAATGAGATTTTATGAAAATATTTTGTTCAAAACTTAATTGTTCTGGGAAGACGATTTCTGGGAAAAACAAGTTGTTCTTTCTGCATTTCATGATTATAATAGAAAAATTTTTACAAAGAACATGAAATCCCCCTTTAAAAATGAATGATTCATTAAGAACTGTGGATATTAACTGCTGCTTATAGAAAGGATCATTTTTATATTCAAAGAAATAAAAAAAAATGTTTGGGAGCTGCAAAGTCATTATGAAGTGATAATGATAAAATGTGTTTGAAGAGTTATTTAAAATTAATTTTCATTAACCTGCACACACAAACAAGCATTCTGGTTGCAAACATGAAGTTTTGTGATTTAATTTCTTTCATGTGAAAATTGCTGTTAAGCGTCACTTTTATGCCTTGGAGTTATTAATAGTTCAATTGCTTTTTTTTTCTATAATCACTTGTATCTGGGCCACCATGTTACGTATAATTTTATTCATTGATGTTTTGCCTATGTTGTGTATGGTAATGCTTTATATAATTGAGTGAAAGAAATTATGTATACCTCAGGTGGCAAATCCATAATAAAATAGAGCCCCACAATTTACATATTATTTTAGCAAATGCATTTTGTTAAATATGTTTTATTCATTTTGTATTTTTGCAACTGCTAGGAAATATGAAAAATCCTTCAAAATTATGCTTCTATAAAATCATCAATGATAGAGCCTAGTCTCTGCTAGATGTCTTATATTTTTTGTTAGCATTGATAGAAGAATAAATGTTGAATAAAAATGGAACCCATAAAATAAAAAAAAAAGTATTCAAAGCAGGGATTAAACTCTAGTAGAGGAATTTCACTTTTTTGGTCAGCCTTTTTATTCATGTTCCACTTATAAATAAGTTATAAATCAACTTTTAGTTGCTTATAGACCTTAGGGATGTCAACGTGTAGATGATTACACAATTAACCGATACCACTGGCTTTATTGGTTAATCCTGTTGATTTACATGCATTCCCCACTCCCGCCCCAACTTGCTGCCTCTTCATCAGAAGCAGCAAGGGGGGGAAGGCCGGAGCCGGTGAGCACCAGATCTATCTGACACCTCCCCCCAACCCCGCACTGCTGCCTCTGAGAGGCAGCACCATGGAGTTTGAAGGGGGCAGGTGGGAGCCAATACACATGGGGAGCTGGCTTTTAAGCCAGCTCTCTGTGCATGCTGGCTCCATGGACCCACCTGCCCCCTTCTTGCTGCCTCCAACAGAGGCAGTGCGGGGTGGGGAGGCAGAAGCCAGTGCTGGTGGGAGCTGACTTAAAAACCAGCTCCCCCCCAGCACTGGCTCCACAGAGTCAACTCCCCACTTCCCCCACGCTGCTGCCTCTATATGAGGCAGGAGCACAGGGGGTCAGGGGAGGCAGCCGCGAAGCAGCCCCTGTCTACAGCCACCCTGTGCTGCTCCCTCTGTATCAGAGGCAGCAGTGCAGAGTGGCAGGCAGAAGCCGGTCTGCATGGGAGCTGGTTTTTAAACCACCTCCCTTTGCAGACTAGCTCCTGCTTGCCACCCTAAACTGCTGCCTCTGATAGGCAGCAGTGCAGCGTGGTAGGGGGCTCTCTGGCAGTGGGGCTGGGAATGCACTGGGTGCCGGTCCCACCCCCGGGGACTATCAAATAGTCGCGTAACCAATAAAGTTTTGTGCAATTACACGATTATTCCGTTACACATGTAACATTTCCATAGATGTGCTTGAAACGATCTGTAATGCATGCTACTGAGATCTGTAACATGCTTGTAACATATAAACATTATAAACTATTTATGAATGTAATCTAAATATAAAGCATAAGCCACCTTTCTATATATATATATATATATATCTATCAGGGCTTATTTGCTTTATAAGCATCTATTATTTGTTTTGATTCTGCAGATGTGTCGCACTATGTTTGGGACATGGGCGGTGTTGCCAACTCCGGTGATTTCAGCCCAACTAGTGCAATTTTGGCCCCTTCTGAAATGTCCCTCTTCCTGTGAGAGTTTCCAGTCCTGCTTGGGAGGAAGGGAATCTCTCTGATTGGCTGCTCTTTCTCAGGACATTGGCTGCCTTTGCTTCCCCCATTCCCTATCAGGGTGACTGCAGGAAGTCCGCTGAATTCTCCCCACACACACACCAGAAACTGGGAGATTATTTTTGGGAGGAGTGGGAAGAGAGGAAGCAGCAAGTAACATTCTCACAGGAGGGAACAGAGTGCAGCAAGAGAAAGGCAGTTCTGTTCCTTTCCCTTCTCCCACTCTATCCCTGCAGCACAGGCCCGGTTGTGTGTAGGGAGTTGAAGGGAATAACCCATGGAGCAAGCAACACACGTGGGGAGAGGGAGAAATGTGGCGGAGGATTTGAGAGCTAGCAGTGCTGCAGTTACCACACTAGAGATAAGGAGATTCAAAAATCAAGACAGACCAAAACCACAGTATAATCAACAAGAAATCATTTCATGATTTTTTGGGGAGTGAGGTGTCTCAAGCTCTTTGAGGTCAGCAGTACACAATGGGAACTGTTATCTATCATTGTTCAGCAAGAAGAGGAAGCCAGGCCACTTAAGAGATTGTTTTATATCCAAAATAATGTTGTTTAGAATTCCATTAAGTGCATGGAATCACCATATTCATTTTTAGTTACTGGTAGCTAAAGATACTATGAGAAATCTGTTTCTGCTTGGGAGTGGTGGCATGACTCATGAACTGAACAAGTCTGAGCATTGGAGACTTAACTTTGTAAGCCACTGCGTTTTCATCCATTTCCTTCCTGCAGTCAATCCCCTTCACCTTTCCACACATGTCACCTCTCTCTCTCCCTCTCTCTTTAGGGGTTTGAATGTAAGCTGCTGCTTGAGATGGCATCCTCTGAAAGCAAGGGGATTCCAACACCCTCCACTCAGAAAGGAAGACAAGAAAGCATAAGGTACATTTCCTTTCCATTGCCTCGGGTAGCTGCAATGCCACTTTACTGACATCTAATTGACTGACTGGGCGTGGGTGCACACAAACCTTACTGATTGGTGCTATGTAAAGCCATAAATCAGCAACAGGCCCATATCCACTCAGATTCTGAAAGGGCAGATCTCTGCAATAAGTGGGTAGATATGAAATACTGGTGTCTTGCATGCCCATGAATTGTGTCTCTGTGGAGGAGAGTCCCTTAAGCATACACTTTTCTAAAGTGAGAAAATGTCTGTCTTTGCAGCACAGTAGTTACAAGATCACAAGAGTGACTACAGGGTTCTGGGAGTACGGGTGAAGGAGATTGGAGCGCAGGTGGTATTCTCTTCAGTCCTTCCTGTCAAACGTAGGGGCCCAGGTAGAGACAGGTGCATTCTACAGGTGAATGCCTGGCTGCAAAGATGATATCTCCAGGAAGGCTTTGGCTTCCTTGACCACAGGATGCTGTTCTAAGAAGGGCTGCTAAGTAGGGATGGGATTCACTTCTCGAGGAAGGGGAAGAGCATATTTGGGGACAGACTGGCTAATCTAGTGAGGAGGGTTTTAAATTAAGTTCGATGGGGAAAATGACCAAAGCCCACAGGTAAATGAAAAACGGAGACTTGGGAGATGGGTCAGAAGTGGGAGGGAGCACGGGCTATAATAGCTGAGATAAAGGAGGGACAAAACAGAACTGGGGGGCAAAATCAAATCAGTATCTTAGATGCCTGTATATAAATGCAAGAAGTATGGTGAATAAGCAGGAAGAACTTGAAGTGCTAGTAAATAAATACAACTATGAGACAGCATCACAGAGACTTGGTGGGATAATACACATGAATGGAATATTGGTATAGAAGAGCATAGCTTGCTCAGGATGGATAGGCAGGGAAAAAAGAGAGGAGCTGTTGCCTTATATATTAATGTAACCCTTCCGCTGGGTAGGCCCGGCAGCAATCAGGGCTGGGTTCAATATCTAGGGGTCCATCTCACACACAACCGGCTCGAGCCCCCACCCAGTAGCCTGGGAAATTCACACACCCCTGTGCGCCTCTGAGAGGCAATGCTTCCCTACTCGCAAGCACAGAGTCTGAGTGTCGAAAAGAAACTTTTAATGAAAGAGAGAGAAGTCACATGTCATTATCTTGGGAAAATACCACAGAGTTTGTAGCCCCCTTCCCCATGAGTAACTGTCCCAGCTCAAAAGGACTGAGCAATGTCTTTTGCCTCTCAGGCTCACCAGTCCAACAAGGTAAGGGTTCCGCTCACTTACCCAAACTTTCTCCGTACCCCACATCAAACGCCCCACTTACAGTTCTGTCCAGTCAGTGCAGACCCTGACACATCATCCTGATGACTCTACTCCTTGAGTCTGAGGCTATGCCACCTTTGTGCTGCTCCTGCCGGTTGTTCCCGCCAGCCGCTCCACTGGCTGCAATGGGTCTGGCTCCCGGCCAAACCAGTGATTTCAGCTCTTAGTGATTTCAACTCTTTAGCCACCACCTAGGCTGGCCAAAGATTCCAGCTTCCACTGGACTAGCAAAAAGACTCCTCATGGAGTCTGCTTTAGGTCTGTCCTTAAAACCAGGGGGAGAGGGGCAGGTTGAGCCAGTCTTGCAGCTCACACCTGGCAGGCATGAAGCAGGCTGCCTCAAGCCCTTCCCTCCCCCCCCACCTCCCAACTCAGTTCACTCAACTCTGGCAGGGGGGAGGCTTGTTCCTCTGAGACCTCTTACAATGATGGTGTCTCTCCTGCAAGCACTGGTGGCATGTTTTACAGTTCCCACATTTAGGGGTAGCATGATCTGTGACCTCCACAACAGCCCCAAATTAGTTACAATACACCACATTCCATTCCAACACTGATCCTCCATCAGCCCTGGCTGAATTGGATTTACATAGCTACACCTCGGATTCCTTCCCCTTCCTGGCATGAGCTGTATTTACATATCAGCAGTTAACAATTACTTATGTTGCAGAGCTAAACAATTGGAGTGAGCACACCCACCCCCAAGGCAGCTCTCTCCTTTTAGCTGGCTGATAGCAAGCAGTAATTCAGCCCCGGCTTACATAAAAAATGTATACACTTGAACTGAGGTTGAGATGGATATAGGGGACAGACTTGTTGAGAGTCTAAGGGTGATGTCATGCTAGGGGTCTACTACAGACCACCTACTTAGGCAGAAGAGGTGGAAGAGGCTTTTTTTTAAACAACTAACAAAATCATCCAAAGAGCAGGATTTGCTGGTGATGAGGGACTTCAACTATTCAGACATGTGTCAGGAAACTAACACAGCATGGCACAGATTATTCGACAAATTCTTCGAGACAATTTGTTATTTCAGAAGGTTGAGAGAGCTACTGAGGGAAAGCTGTTCTAGATTTGATTTTACAAATAGGGAGGAACTGGTTGAAAATCTGACAGTGGAAGGCAGCTTGTGTGAAAGTGATCATGAAATAGAGTTTATGATTCTAAGGAACGGAAGAAAGGAGAACAGCAAAATAGAGACAATGGATTTCAGGAAGGCAGATTTTAGTAAACTCAGAGAGCTGGTAGGTGAGGTCCCATGGAAAGCAAGACTAAGAAGGAAAAAAAACTGAAGAGAGTTGGCAGTTTTTCAAAGGGACATTATTAAGGGCACAAAAGCAAACTATTCCACTGCATAGGAAAGACAGAAAGTATGGCAAGAGATCACCTTGGCTTAAGGAGTCAGATGAAAGTGGAAACTAAGAGTACGTCTACACTTGCACCCTAGTTCGAACTAGGGATGCAAATGTAGGCGACCGAAATTGCTAATGAAGCGGGGATTTAAATATCCCGCGCTTCATTAGCATAATCTCGCCCGAGCGCTATTCCGATCGCCAGCTGATTCGTACCAGGAAGTGAGCTCCGGGCCGAATTAGTTCGAATCAAACCCCTTGGTTGGAACTAACGTTACTCCTCATTTTTTGGAGGAATAATTTTAGTTCGAACCAAGGGGTTTGATTCGAACCGCCCGAGCGCACTTCCTGGTTCAATCAGCTGGCAATCGAATAGCGCTGGCGATATATAATGAAGCGCGGGATATTTAAATCCCCGCTTCATTAGCAATTTCGGTCGCCTACATTTGCATCGCTAGTTCTAACTAGGGTGCAAATGTAGACGTACCCTAAGTCAAATTATAAAGGATGAATATAAGAAAATAACACAAGTACGTAGGAGCACAATCAGAAAGTGAAGGCACAAAACGAGCTCATTCTAGCTAGAGATATAAAGGGTAACAAGAAAGCATTCTACAAATATATTAGAAGCAAGAGGAAGACCCAGGACAAGGTAGGCCCATTGCTCAGTGAAGAGGGGAAAACCATAACAGAAAACTTGGAAATACAGAGGTGCTGAATGACTTCTTTGTTTTGGTTTTTACCAAGAAGATTGATAGTGAATGGATGCTTAACATAGTGAATGCTGGTAGAAATGGGGAAGATTTAGAAGTTAAAATAAAAAAAGAATAAATTAAAAATTACTTAGAAAAGTTTGATGTCTTCAAGTCACCAGGACCAAAGGAAATGCCTAGATTACTCAATGAGCTGATAGAGGAAGTATTTGAACCAAAAGGTTCCGCACCCCTGCCGTAAATAAAGAAAACATGGGAACCTTTTGTGTTGGACATAAATTAATATTTTACTTCATTTAAAATGAAGTTTGATAAACTAACATGAGAAAATTAAAACACTTAATCTGTTTAATAATTTAAATTAAGCCGTTCTTCCTAGCTGAAGCACTAGCAAAAGGGCTTGGGCATAATTATGTAATTAATGGTGAGTTTCTATTAGGAACTGGTGATCCACAAAAAGATTTGCATCAACCCAGGTGGTCCACGGAGTATGTGGAGGTGAGAGCTTCTCCCCCCTTCTGGGAGAGCGGCATGGCCCAGGGTATGAGGGTTAAATCTTGGCACGCCACTTCAGAAAGGTTGCCAACCTCTGATCTAGATGGTTCTTGGTCCTGCTGTGAGGGCAGGGGACTGGACTTGATCTCTCAAGGTCCGTTCTGGTTCTAGTACAGGTTGGAACTCTTTGGTCTGGCACACTCGGGACTTGACTAGTCCCGGATGAAGGATTTTGCCAGATCAAAGGAGGTCATGTCTGGCTGGCCTCCCAGCTGGCTCCCCACCTGCTGCAGGCTTCACTGCCCTGCCAACCCCCCAGGCACCTACGTACAACAGCTCTCAGCTCCCCTGGGCAGCCGTGTGCCAGGACTCTCCTCCTCCAGCAGCTCTGCACCACCACACTGGGCCCCTGGCAGCTGCATGTGGGGGCTCTTGGCACCCCCGTGCTGCTGCTCCAGGCCCAACCAGGTTGCTGTCGCGGCAGTGACTCCCAACGTCACTGGGCCGTCACCGCCGCTACTGCGGCTCCCAGCCCTGCCAGGCAGTCAGACACTGGGTCTCCCAGCCCTGCTGGGCAGCCCCACTGCCATGCACTAGGTGGCCTCGCTGGCAACTTGCTGCGGGCAGTCTGCTGCCCTGCTGGCCCCACAGGGTTCCCTACTGCTGGCCCTTGACCCGGACTCTCTGGTCCTGCAGCACCTGTGCTGGACCATGGATGTTGCCAAACCAGAGTGTCCTGGTTTAGGGAGTTTCAACCTGTATTATATGATTCTAAGATCGGAGAGTACAGCATACTTCCTGCAGCTGGTTCTACCTTAATTTGTCTCTTGATCCCTATAGACTTTCTTAGGATGGAACTACAGCCCTTTTATTTACTGGTTCATTTAAAGTGTGTGTGGAGGCAGTTACTCCAGTATAAGGATAGCTTGTACCCAAACATGTTATGTATTGATATCTAAGGGAAAAAGGAGTTCAGCAGAGCTGTCAGTTTCTCAGAGGGACATTATTAAAGGCACAGAAACAAATTATCCCATTGCAAAGAAAAGATAAGACTGCTAAGAGGGCCATATGGCTCCATCAGTTCTTTAATTACCTGAAAAACCAAAAAGAAGAGGTTACTCGCTTTGTGCAGTCTGCGTGGGTACTCCATCTCAAGTGTGCATGCACCTCTCGAGTCCCTGATTAGATATTTTCACTTACCAGGGTCCATTCAAGCCAAGCATGGGCCCTATGTCTCATCGTGCTGGATACCAAGGCTATGCATGGCAAACAGCCATCAATTCCATGTACACTTAAACATTTCCTAAGGAACAGTCCAAAGCAGAGAGGAAAGAAGGCGGGCAGTGGAGCACCTCCAGGGACACATCTCGAAGAACCACTTGAGTTTACTGGTCAAGGTGAGTGCCCTCCTCTGAGAGTCCAGTACTGAAGCCAGCACTGGAGAACCAAGTACCACACTGGATTTGACGGCATGGATCAGGGTGTAACGTTTCAAAAATGTATATATTGAGGCCCTTGTAGAAGCCCAACATAGTTCAGGTAATGGTACAGTCTTCAGTAATGTAGATGTTGGTTTGCAGGCTGACTCAATGTGCTGTCACCTTTTGGGAGGATGAATGTCCGCAGCATCATCAGTGACAATACGTCCAGATATCCATCTCAATAGTCTGAGTAGAGATTATAAATGCCATGGATCTAGAGCTGCAAAAGCCACTAGACATCTTAGAAAAGCCAATGCACTGTGGCTGTGCTTAGGCTGAGATGAAATTGAGGATGGTTCATCTCCGCTTCCCTATATAGCTTTGGTATCCAGCATGAGGTAGAATGGCCTAAATGGACACTGTTAATTGATAATCTCCAATCAAGGGCTCAGGAGGCACACGCACACCTGAAGTGGAGCACCCATAAAGATTACTACTTGAAGAAGGAATCATGCAAAAAGTGGAAACATGAAAAAATTGCTATGGACACGTAAAAAGAATAGCAGAACTGTGTATGGACAAAAGACTGAGGCACAAAAAGACTGAGGCACAAAATGAGTAATCCATAAAAAGCAAGAGGAAGAAGTTTCATGACAACAAAAGGAGCAAGGGAAAGATGAAGGGAGTATAGGTCTGCTACTTAAAGGGGAAGAGGAGCTAATAACAGATGATATCAAGAAGACTAAGGTTTTTCGTGCCTATTTTGCTTCACTCTTAGCTAAAAAGGTTAACTGTGACTAAGTGCTTAACAATTAATATTGACAAGGGGGAAGGAACAGAAGCCAGAATAGGGAAAGAACAAGTTAAAGAACAAAGATTTATTGCAGTCGACAAGACCTGATTAAATTCACCCTACCATACCTAAGGAACTAGCTGAAGCAATCTCAGAACCATTAGTGATTACCTTCAGGAACTTGCAGATGATGAGTGAGATCTCAGAGGTCTGGAGAAGTACATAGTACCTATCTTTAAAAATGGGAAAGAGGACCCCGGAAATTATAGACCATTCAGTCTAACTTCAATACCTGAAATTGTTACTGGAACAAATTATTGAACAATCAATTTGTAAGCACCTAGAGGATAATAGGGTAATAATGAATAGGAAACATGAGTTTGTCAAGAAAAATTAAGCACAACCAACATAATTTCCTCCTTTGTTAAGAGAACAGGCCCAGTGGCTGCAGGGAAACATTTTAATAAGCTTTTTGACACAGTCCCACATGATATTCTCTTAGACACACTAGTCTTCCAGGGGTCAGTGCAGGGTCCAATACTATTCAATATTGTTATTAATGACCTGGATAACAGAGTGGAGAGTATGGTTCTACATTTGTGGATGACACCTAGTTGGAAGGGGATGTAAGCACTTTGAAGAACAAAAGTAGAATTCAAAGTGGCCATGACAAATTGGAGAATTTATCTGAAATAAACAGGATTAAATTAATAAAGGCAAGTACAAAGTGTGGCACTTCAGGAAAAATCAAATGCACAACTACAGAATGGGGAATAACTAGTAAGGCAGTGGTAACACAGAACGTGACCTGAGTTTATACTGGACCACAAATTGAATATGAGCCAACAACGTTATGCAGCTGCAGACTAAGCCAATACTGTATAATAATGGGGTTTATTATCAACAGTGCAGTATGTAAGACACAGAAGATAAGCATCCTCAGCTGGAGTACTATGTCCAGTTTGGGGCACCAGACTTTTTAAGAAAGATGTGGACACACTAGAGAGAGAAGAGCTACACAAATGATAAAAGGTTTAGAAAACTTTTATCTGTGAGGTAAGGTTTAAAAAACCGCCACCACCATCATGAGCATGTTTAGTCTTGAGCAAAGGGACCCTGATGACAGTCTTCAAATATGTTAACAGCTGTTATAAAGAGGATAACAATCAATTATTATCCATTTCCACTGAACATGGGACAAGAAGTAATTATATTGATCTGCAGCAAGGGAGATTTAGGTTAGATAGGTTAGAACTTTCTAACTATAAGGATAGTTAAGCACTGGAATAGGTATCTAAGGAATCCCTGTCACCGGATGTTTTTTAAAAACAGGTTGGACAACAATCTGTGAAGTCTAGGTATACTTGGTCCTGCCTTAGTACAGGGGGCAGGACTAGATCATCTCTTGAGGTCCTTTCCAGTCCTATATGATCGATATCTACTAGAAGACTTACCTGGTGATGTCTGGGTCCTTCAGGGCAAGGGGCTGGTAGTGTAGGGGGTGCAGAAGTCAGGGCAGGCGCAGGGGGGCATTTCTCCCTCTTCCCCTGGCGTGGGGTGGGGCTCTCCCTCCTCCCCAGCTTCTCCCAGGATGGGGGGGCCAGCAGGGGCCCCACTTAGTTGATCTGCTGGCAGGCAAGATGGTGGAACCCAACCCTGCGGGCCACTCCCTTGGTGGTATGGCTGCCCCCCTCTCATATTGCGTCCCTCAGAACAGCATACTCTCCCTTTGCATGTTATGGAAAACAGTCCTTTTCCTGGGACTTCCAGTTGTCTTTTCACAACCAAACCCTGACTTTGCTTTAAGTTAGAAGGGGAAGTTGCCTACCAAATTTAGTAAAGATAAAATGCTTAAACAGTCCAGATGGTCCTTGGACTTCCTTTCCCACGTAGAGTAAGATTACTCTTGAATCAAAGACAGTTGTACGCACAAGTTCAGTCGTGTTGGAGAGCTAAATATCACTTAAGATAAGTTATATGAATTGTTAACAAAATGACACAGGCTAGGAAGCAATGCAAACAGCCTGACAAAATAGCTCTAAAATATCTGAGACATAACTTTCTCTTTAAATTTTCATATACATTAAGGCCCATTTTTAAAATTATAATCAAATTAGTTTCTAAAATAACTGTTGACATGACAATTAAGTATTATTCTAACACCATGGTCACCAACCGGTCGATCGTGAGGCCTCGACCAGTCAATCGCGAGGCGTTCGGGCCTCCCCACCCCCCATTTCCCCACCACCCCCGAGAAGCCTCACTACCTCCCTCCAGCGTAGTGCCAGCTTCCCGCGGGGTGGATGGAAGTCCTGCCTGCAGCTTCGTGCCACTTCAGGGGTTCCGGAAGTGCGCTGGCTGCTCCCCTCCCACAGCTGTGTGGCGTGCCGGTCGCGCTGCGGGAGGGGGCGTCGGCCCCAGAGGAGGAGCGCAGGGTGAGTCGACCGCAGGGGTTTCCCTGCACCGCGGGAGCGGGGGTTGGCCCCGGGGTTTGGCCCCGGGGCAGGCGCACGCGGGGGTTTGGCCCTGCCATGGGAGGGGGGTTTGGCCCCAGGACAGGCACGTGCCCGCGGGAGTTTGGTTGCGCCGCAGGAGTCGGGGGTCGGCCCCGGAGGAGGCACGTGCCGGCTTCCCTTGGGGGGGGGGAATCCTAGGGGGAGGCGGATGCAGAGGACTCTCTGCCCCTACTGGCCCCCTGTTCCCTCTCCCCAGCCTCAGGAACCTGTCTCCACTGGCACCCTATCCCCAGTCTCAGAAGCCTGTCCCCACTGGCACCCTATCCCCTGCCCTCCTGGCACCCTGTTCCTTCTCCCCTGTTCCCTCTCCCCACTCCCCAGCCTCAGAAACCTGTCCCCACTGGCACCCTGTTCCCTCTCCCCACTCCCCAGCCCTCTGTTCCCTCTCCCCACTCCCCAGCCTCAGAAACCTGTCCCTACTGGCACTCTGTCCCCAGCCTCAGAAACCTGTCCTCACTTGCACCCTGTTCCCTCTCCCCTGTCCCCAGCCGCAGAATTCTGTCCCCACTGGCACCCTGTCCCCTGCCGAAGCACCCACTAGCACCCTTCCCCAGTACTATGTCCGCTGCATCTCACTTGTGTGGCCCCAACTGACTTTTCTGTGGATCAGTGACCCCTGACTTATAGCAGGTTCCCTGCCCTTCTCAGAAATAAAGACAATGCAGAAATTTTTTGTGTTTGACATAGTATTTTATTTGAAAATGAAGCCTGGCCAACAAACCCCCAATTGGGGCCAAGCCCCCACCTGGCCACAGCATCATAACACTCCTGCACTCCCCTTTCCCCCAGACCCTACATCTGAGCCTGTCATTCACTGGAACCCCCTGCCCTGAGCCCCTCACATACCCCAACCCAAATTCCTGAACCCTCACATCCAGAAGTCTGTGGCTTACTTAGTACCCTAATCCTACATCTGATCCCAACACTGCCCAGCCTGAAGTCCCCTCCCCGAGCCAGCGTTCCCTTATCCACCTCCTCCTGCATCCAGATTTCCTCCCAGAGTTTGCACCTCTCACCCCTTCCCACACCCAAATCCCTCATTCCCACCGCAGATCCTACACATCCTGTCTCAACCCAGCGAGGGTACGGCTAGACTGCAGGAGTTATTCAGGATTCCGGAGATATCCCAGAAAAACTCTTCTGCATCCAGGGTTGCATTTGTTCTTCCACTTTTTTTAGTGGAAGAGCAAACATGATCTTTCGGTCACCCCTATATTCCTCTTTCTATGAGGAATAAGGGGGCTTCCAAAAGAAGGGTTTTTTCTGACATTTGGTCCAGTCTAGACAGGCCAAATGTTGGAAAAACCCCTTCCTACAGAAGAATTGGGGAAAAAAGCAGCAGTATAAGGGTTGGGGATAGCAAGTGATTGAGAGGAGGAGAATAGAGAGGGCGGGGCTTCAAGAAAGGGGCCGGGCGGTAGATCTTGGCTTGTTCTGTCATTTAAAAAGTGATCTTGGGTATAAAAAGGTTGGAGACCACTGTTCTAAAAATTTTTGTTTTGATAAAAATAAAAAATCAATTAATGAGTCTATAATTAAAGCAAAATCTTTTGTTGTGTTTCTTGCATTTCTTCTCGCTGTAAGTAAAGCGTAAAGAGTAATGGTTTTATGAAAAATCAAGATTAGTGTGTAGGTCATGTGTTCTACAAATGTGTGTCAACCATCTTAATATGATCTATACTAAATCAGTTATCTGGCTTTCAATCATTTAGAAGAAAAACAAACTAAGAATGAATTTAAGGTGGACACTGTAGAATCATAGAATACTAGGACTGGAAGGGACCTCGAGAGGTCATGGAGTCCAGTCCCCTGCCCTCATGGCAGGACCAAATACTGTCTAGACCATCCCTGATAGACATTTATCTAACCTACTCTTAAATATCTCCACAGATGGAGATTCCACAACCTCCCTAGGCAATTTATTCCAGTGTCTGACTACCCTGACAGTTAGGAACTTTTTCCTAATGTCCAACCTAAACCTCCTTGCTGCAGTTTAAGCCCATTGCTTCTTGTTCTATCCTCAGAGGCCAAGATGAACAAGTTTTCTCCCTCCTCCTTATGACACCCTTTTAGATATCTGAAAACTGCTATCATGTCCCCCCTCAATCTTCTCTTTTCTAAACTAAACAAACCCAATTCCTTCAGCCTTCCCTCATAAGTCATGTTCTCTAGACCTTTAATCATTCTCGTTGCTCTTCTCTGGATCCTCTCCAATTTCTCCACATCTTTCTTGAAATGCGGTGCCCAGAACTGAACACAATACTCCAATTGAGGCCTAATCAGGGCAGAGTAGAGCAGAAGAATGACTTCTCGCGTCTTGCTCACAACACACCTGTTAATGCATCCCAGAATCATGTTTGCTTTCTTTGCAACAGCATCACACTGCTGACTCATATTCAACTTGTGGTCCACTATAACCCCTAGATCCCTTTCTGCCATACTCCTTCCCAGACCGTTGTTTCCCATTCTGTATGTATGAAACTGATTGTTCCTTCCTAAGTGGAGCACTTTGCATTTGTCTTTATTAAACTTCATCCTATTTACCTCAGACCATTTCTCCAATTTGTCCAGGTCATTTTGAATTATGACCCTATCCTCCAGATTAGTCGCAACCCCTCCCAGCTTGGTATCATCTGCAAACTTAATAAGCGTACTTTCTACACCAATATCTAAATCGTTGATGAAGATATTGAACAGAGCCGGTCCCAAAACAGACCCCTGCGGAACCCCACTTGTTATGCCTTTCCAGCAGGATTGTGAACCATTAATAACTACTTTCTGAGTACGGTTATCCAGCCAGTTATGCACCCACCTTATAGTAGTCCCATCTAAGTTGTATTTGCCTAGTTTATTGATAAGAATAGCATGTGAGACCGTATCAAACGCCTTACTAAAGTCTGTAGTTTTAAGAGATTCTATATTATAACCAGGGCTCGACAAACTATACAATCTACTTGCCCATGGCGAGTAGATTTCAGCTGCGCACCCCGTTCATTCGTGGCGCGCGCATGCGCAATGCGGCTCTTGCGCATGCGCAGTGCGGGGCTGGCGAGCAGTTTTCGCCGCCGTTTGTCAAGCCCTGATTATAACAATGGTAACATTTCTAAAGGGCTGTTTCTTTCAGGTGAAAACTTGTGGTTCTCAGGAATGGCTAGGAATGGGCTGGAAATGATTGACAGGATGATGGTTACCTGTTTCTGTTCACTCCCTCTGGGGCATCTGGGATTGGCCATTGTCGGCAGACAGGATACTGGGCTAGATGGACCTTTGGTCTGACCCAGTATGGCTATTCTTTGTTAACTTGAGAGAGCAGTAAATTAACAGTAAAGAATGACTGGAGTCCATCAGTTAAGGCTGGTGGATTAGCTGAAAGAAGGTTGAAAGAAGTAAAAGAAACATCTGTCATGCCCGCCTCCACCATATCCAAGATCTTTACTACTAGCTTCCAGAATGGGGAAAAGGGTAGGAAGCTGAGTCTTTTTGAGCTCTTCAAAGGAAAGTTGATAGCAAGATACAATATACTGAGGTTCCCCAGCACCTTGATGAGCAATCCAATGTAACAAACCTGAATGTTTAAAGTTAGAAAGTGTTAGGACCCAGCGTAGGAGTGTCTGAGTTCTGCAATTACAGAGCCATGCCCCTGGAAAAACTAGTTTTGAGGGATGGGAAAAGCAGGCTTACTGGATTGACCTTAAAAGTTCCTAAGAGAAAGTGGAAAAATAGGCCAGTCAGCTGTCCCCTTGTGACAGGATAGTACTGTCTGTGTAAGGGAGTCTAAGTTCTTGGGTTTTTTCTCCTTTTCAGATTCAGCTAGCTATCCTATTTTGGGTTGTCCCATATTGTGGTGTGCATGAGAGTGGGATAGAGAGTGGGATGTAGTGTCAAAGGTCATACCATCATCTTTTTTTCTTCATTAGCAGCTGTCCATGTATCTTTCTATCCTTACCAGAAAACCAGGAGAAAAACAAACAACCAAATACACAAGCTTTTGTGAAAATCACTGCAGAGTAGCCCAACAGCAATCCTAAAAGGAAGAGCTAAATTAACTAAACTCTTTTGGAGGACAGATGTAGCAGGTTAATAAATGAGACCCTGAGGGACAGGAAACACTTTGTAAAAGTCCAGAAATCTCAGGAAATTTATCCAACAAGTTGTAATTGCATCCCAACACTCCCTAATGACAGGATATGCCTACTATATATGCATAAAATCTTTTACCACAATTTCTCCAACATTTATCCCCATTCAACCTGACTGGTATGAGGTACCACTGAAACAGTATAAAGACATTTTATTTTTTTCTGTGCTACAGCCTTCTGGTCCTAATTTCCAGATGAACATCCCAATTCCCTGGGCTAATTTGTCTCTCCAGGTCCTTTTCCCAGATATGGATATTTTTGTTAGGAAAGTTGCCTGCAAAGATTGATATAAATTAGCTGGTTTCTGGCCAGAAACCGGCCAATGGGATTGTCCTGGGGCAAGGTGGTTCCTGAAACTTCCCCCTCCTCCCCAGTTTTAAAACAGAAATGGAACCCTGCAGCTGCATTTCTGCACGGGGCTGCAGGGCAAGCAGGGGAGCCTGCCTGAGGCTCCCTGCTGCCTCCACGGGCCGGATTCGGTGGCTTGGCGGGCTGCATTTTGCCCAGGTCTGGTGTTAGGACTCCTGCAGTCTTCTATGGTTGACTTGATTGACAATGTCTAAACTAAGGTCAACTTTACTTCTGAATGTGTCCATACAGAGGTTTAAGATGCCATATCGGGTATGGGGCAATGGCGTCCTCGCCAGAAGAGTTGGCAACCCTTGTGCTGTAATGTATATGCAGTAACCTCACACTTTTAGAGTCACCCCATGTAGACATGCCCTTAATAGGGGAAAGGAATAAGGGAAACAGGGGCGGCCTCTGTTAATTAATTGAGTTTAAAATGCAGTAACTGGTTTCCCATGACAGCCACACAAATGGGGCTGCAGGCATGCAGACATACCTCAGATGGTGAAGGAGCAGTGTTAGCCACATAATACTACAATCGTAAAACTCTGAAGAATAATGGTTTATATAACATGAGTCTGCATTATAGTGTGTGCCTTTAGTGTTAAGAAAATGTGTACTTTTAGCATGGGACAGATAATATGCATTAGCTGTCCCCGTTGGGAAGCAGACTGGAGACAGAAGCTCTATTTCTCAAAAGGCAACTGATTCAAAGGAGTGATTGGATTACTCATCATAAAATATCCTTGCTGTTGGTAGTACTGAAAAAGAAACTTGTCAGAATGAGGAACATAAGTGAAAAGTATCATAAAAAAAAGTAGCATACGTATAAGGCTATTAAAATATGCAACCAGAAGCATTAACAATGCAGTAGAAAAAAGTACATATTTATGTAAGCAACAACAGAAGTAATAGAAATATGAATTGTTTACTTCAGTGTTTGCAGGATGAGGACTTACAGAAATAAGATTTCAATGGGAGGGATAATGTCAAATGTATAAAGTGGTTATGTCAAAAGACCGAGGGGGAAAAAAAGCAGAAGCAAAAACCAAGTACATTTATTTTTGGCGGGACCTGTGCCTGTAAAAATCTCATGATTTTTGAACCCCTGGGTACAATTTATCTGGTGCAGGGGTGTACACCTATATTTAGTTAAATTTACAGTGGAAATTTATCTTTCAGAAGGATTTCATATACAGTTCTTTGGGTCAGATTTTTAAAGGTATTAGGCAACTAGTGGGCTTTTTGAAAGTTTCGAGGTGCTTTCACCTTTAAAGAAAACTGACCTGTCATGAAGTTAGGAACCAAGTTCTTTGTGCAAGTGGCAACATGTGAAATAACACTATGTTGGATAGAGGCAAAAAGGCAAAAAAACCCACCACCACCCTACTTGACAAAGGCACTCCTCAGGCCTAGATCAAAGGAAACTGGAGAAGTTTCGATACCAAACCAAGAAACCAGACAGCCTTGAAGTCACAGGATCCCAAAGAATAAATTTGTGTATTAAAAAAATGAAAAAGGGCAAAATTAAAAACAAATGTTGCAATACAACCAGGAAGCGCTACACAGCGAAGGCTGAGCGGTACTGCTGACGTTATTCCAACGATCAGTATTTCCAGGGATTACTTGCTATTAAAATCCCAGCTAAACAGGCCAGTGCCGCCCATTTGCACAAGGGGGAGGAAGGGAAATGATGAAGCGCTCACACAAACATAAATAACCTCCCAAAAGATAACTCGCTGGAAGGCGAGAAAGCGCCCTGCCCGGGGAAGAGAAAGGCAGAGGCCGGGACAGGCCGTGGGAACAGCCACCCGGACAAATCGGGGGATCGCGCTGAGCGCTCTGCAGCCCCCCGACCCGAGCGCGGAGCCTTGTAAACCCTCGGATCGTGTCTGACCATGGCGGGGAGGGGACCCCAGGCTCCTTGAGCATCGCGGCACGTGCTGGGGGGGTGGTAAGGACGCACCCGGCCTTGGCCCGCAGCACGAGACAAGAGCTAGCCCCCTTCCCCAGGGAGGGGGGCGGCAAAAAGCCCCTCCCCCCCACCCACACTGTGTCACCGCCACTGCTGAGTCTTGTGCCCTCTGCCTGGCAGCGCCCGGACCTTGCTCCCCACCGCAGCTCCTCCTCCCTGGCATTGCCCTGAGCCCCGCCCCGCCCCAGCTGGTTGACCCTCCCGCTCGGTCTTAACGTGCAGACTCCGCCCGGGGAAGGAGCAGCAGGGCGGCCAGCGATTGCAGTAGGCGGTGCTGAGCCGGCCGGTTCCGAGAGCTCGGGGTGCTCACCGCAGCTCCAGCTTGGCACCCTCCCAGGCGTCCCGGCCCCTCCGCGTGGAGCTGCGAAGTTTGCCCAACTCTGGCCCCGCCGCCGGGCTCGGGCTGAGCTTCCCCCTCGACCCCGCACCTGCCTGGCAGCTCGCGCCCCCCTCCGGGCCCCGAGACGCGCGCGCTGCCCGGGCCCGGCAGGAGGCAGCGCCCCCATGTAGCGCGGGGCAGCTGGCGGGCCGCATGGAGCACGGCGGGGGCGCCGCGGCGGAGCAGCCGCCCCTCAGCGGGGAAGCGGAGCAGCAGCCGGGGGCCGAGGCGGGGGCCGAGGTGGCGGCGGCGGCGGGGCCAGGCGGGGAAGGCGGCGCCCCTGCCCCGCGACAGCGCTCCCTGCGGGCCGTGTATGTGCTGAACGACAGCCCGAAAGCCGGGGCGGGGGCGCGCAGCCCGGAGGCCGGGGCGCTGCAGTGCCTGGTGCGAGCCTGCGAGGCCCAGGGCGCCCAGCTCACCACGGTCAACTTCGGGGAGCTGGACTTCGGGGAGACGGAGGTGCTGGACGCCTTCTACGACGCAGGTGAGCGGGGCGGAGAGCAGCGCCCGGTTGCCCCCTGCCTGCCCCTCAGTGCCTAGCGTGGGGCGCTGGGGCGGCGGCTGCAGAGTAACGCCGAGTTGCAGAGGAGGGGCTAACAACGTGGGGTGGGGGGAGCCTTGTTTAGGGCCCCCATACTAACTGCACTGACTTAGTTCCGCAACCTGAAAACACTGCCCGACCCAGCACATACTCAGGCACTGCTTAGAAGAGGCTGTCTCCGTTAAGATGAATGGTCTTACTCAAAATGATCAGGACAGCAGCCCCATGGAGGGTGTCTCCAGCCCAGCGATGGGCTACCATAGTATGAGTGGCCCTCCTTCATCTCCGTGGGTGGCAAGACTGTCCTAACCAAGACAGTGCCCTGGAACAGGGTAGTTTTGCTAATTGCACTCCCCTATCTAGGGATTGCAGTGCATGCTGATTGAAACTTAGCAGCACTTGGATTGGATGCAGAGGGAGCCTATGGCTCTCACAGTCAATGTTGTGGGCAGTCAGCACACCTCTCGCTTCACATGCTCCTTCTTGTCACTTTAGGAATGCCTGTAGGAAAAATAACTACGCAAATAGAAACCAGCAGAATCTGGCAACCCTGTACATGAGCAACAGGAAACAAAATTTCTGGTGGGCCACCCAGAAATCTGATGGACTTCAGGTTACTCACCAGGCCCTAGCCTCTGACTGCCAAAAGCGGGGACTAGATGACAGGGTGTGGGTCTGTTCTGTCGTTTCTTCTGAAGCACCTGGCGCTATCCATTGTTGGAAGAGAGGATACTGGCTTAGGTGGACCTTTGGTTTGACCTGGATGGCCGCCATTAAGAAAATAAATCAGATGCTTCCCCCTTTGGGTCCCCATGCAATTACTTAGTTTTCTTAGAGGCCTAGTATCTCCCTCTCCTCTGATATTGAGAACGAGGGTGTTTGGCTTCGGGGTTTCAAGTCAGACTTTGCTCCGCTTAGTCTTATCTTCCTGGCTTACTGGAGGCTGTATGGGCAATAGAAGGTGATGGTCCCCTTGCATCCCTTGAAACAAGAAGAGGCAGGAACTGAGCCTGCCCTAGGGATATATGAAAACATGAGAATCTATTTTGAGCTGGCTAAAGAGCATGAAAAAAGGAGGCGGGATGGAAAGAGGAGAATATGAAGGGCCTCTTTGAGGGGAGTGGGGTGAGCATGATGATAACTTTGCTTTATCTGGAGGGGACTGAGTGTTAAAAGCATTCTGGGGCAAAGATAAGAATGGAAGAGAGTGGCTCCCTGTGCCATTGAGCTCTTTTATTTCTTCTATAATAGGGGACTTTAGACCTTTTTATTGTGTAAATCTTTCAGAGATTGTCACATGGACAGCTCCCTTCTGATAATCTTGCAGACCTTCCCTCTCTCCATAACTCCCTTCCTCCCGCACCTTTCATGATCCCTAATATCCTTGTGGCAGCTATTGCTTCCCTGGCAAAAGGATGTTAGAACTATTTTTAAAATGTGCCTGTATTGCCTTTTAATGAGATTTAATAACTGGGAAGAGTAGCTCAAAATATGACTAACTAGCTCTCCGCAGAGTATAACAGATGCTCCGTGAACCACAGTCTGGGAACATATTCTGTCAGACTAGCACAGGGCTGGTAATGGGACATAAAACCTGTTACCTTTAGGTCACCTAACAGGGTTAGGCATCTGAGTGGACAAGCCTGTGGATGGGAGGGCAAAAAGTGCAATTGCCAAGGGCCCAGTGTTTCAAAAGGGCCTAGGTCTCTAGCAACAGTGGCAGCTGGAGCCCCAGGCCCTTTGAATTGTTGCCAGAGTCCCATGCAGCATGCTCTGGGTGGCTGAGAGGGCACTGGGGGTGTGGGAGGCAGCGCAGGGGGCTGGCTGCCCCAGCCCTGCCCCTTCCACCTGAAAGCCATCCAGGAGTGCAGAGCTGTCAGCCTTACTGAAACTGGATATTAGAAGGAACAAGCAGATTTAAATTTTCAAGGGCTTACTTAGCAGTTGTTGAATTTGTGAATCCATAACATGAGTTTAAAAAATTATTGTAAAGTTATTTTATTTATTTGATATAATGATTTAAATGTACTTTACATTGTCTATTTCTGAGAAACCTACCTCCACATCATTCTGGTTCCTATTGAATGCTGCTGATATTCCAGTTGGAAGTAGCCAGCGCTACTCTTCTTTAACAGGGCAAAGATATCCTGAATGATTCCTGACATCCTAGTCCATTAATGGTCAGAATTCTGTAGCCCATCATGCCAGAGAGGTGAGAATAGGCCTAAACCTCCTTTTTGAACACTATTTAAATTCTAATAACTATTGTGTTTCCCTCAGTTCATAAATACCCACTCATTTTATTTTTGATATCTTTGTTTTCCATCCTGACAGTATGCCTAGGGGAGTCAGAAGAACTGCAAACAGATGTTATATCTTTTACATGATTTTTTTAGAATATGCAGTGATGTGTATGTCATCAAATATTAATTTTCAATGTAACATGCAGAGAAGACAGTGAGCACAAAGAGAAGGTGCAGAATTTTCTGAAAGGTGGATGGGGAATTTTCCTTGGGTGTTGGAAAGACCTACATTATGGTGCAAGGGGGTAGGCAAACGTTTTGGCCTGAGGGCCACATTGAGCAGGAAATTGTATGGAGTGCCGGGTAGCGAAAGTTTGGGGAAGCTGTGCCTCCCCAATGTGGCTTGTCTCCTGCCCCCATCCACTCCCTCTGATCTCCATCCCCTGATCATGCTGTACAGAGCATTGGGGTTGACTGTGTTATGCTGAAGCTGGGGGGGAGGTAGGGCAGAAGAGGAAAGGCTGGGGGCTAGCCAACGCTGCTTGCTGTGCTGCCTGGGAGTTGGGCTGGCTCCTCTTGGCAAGGCTATCTGGACCCTGCATCCCAGCGAGAGCTTGGGATTTGAACTGAAGGGTCTGACAGACTGGATGTGTCTCGTGGGCCATAGTTTGCCGCCCCTCTCACCGCCCCCCCCAAGCATGATCCTCTCAAATGCTGAGCCATATGAGAGAGTAACTTGCAGGGCAATAGGACCAATTATAACATTTGGAAAGCTTTCTTCTCTCCATCATTTGGAATGCTCAAATGTGTTGAGAACCACTGCTTTATGGCAAGCTCTATTGTCCCCCGGCTGGGCTTTATTTATAATTGAGCCTGGCCCACCCTCCAGTGCCAGCAAGCAGGTTAATTGGTCTCTCAGGGTCATATTCATATTCTTTCTTTCCCACCCGTATTAACCTTTTCCCTACGTGTGCGGGATGAGCACCGCATCAGAGGGAAGCCTACAATTCTAACAGTCTGAACTATGTTCATCTGGCCAGTGAATTAAAGAGAGCACTTAAGCTTTTAGGTCCTTTACTTTTGTGGAGACAAATTCTTTACTGTATATATTTTGTAAGTTATTTTGAATATTCCTGTTTGAGATTTAACAGTTCAACCATAAGAAAAGAATTGACTGACTTCATGTTCTATTTTGTTGCATTTCAACTTGGCCAGGGATGTCAGGTAGAGCGTTTGGAAGTAAAGCGTCAACGAAGTCTGCAGTCAGTGCCTAATGATGTTATAAGCTAATTGTAGTGTCGTCAACACTCATAATTTTAACACTTCTAAATATTTGGTGTGTTTTGGGATCATGTGGCTTGCCCTAATAGTTACAGAGAAAAGCTTGAAAAATTGACCAAAATTTACTCTAGATATTCAGAAACCCAAAAGTTAATAAATAGAACTAAAGTGTGTTTTTAATCTAATTCTTTTTAAGCAAATGTCATGGTTTTTGAATGCTTGAGGTTGGCAATATGTGGATTGCTGTCCATAGTATAGTTTTGCCAATTAATCAGAAATATGAAGGAGGGGGAGAAACATTTTTTCCAGCTGCAAAACAGGGACTTATAGCAGGTTATGAAACTAGTTGTTATAGTTTATAGGAGGAAAACATTCATGAATTTAGTCAATTTCCCTCAGATAGCCATGGATGTAGGTTTGGGATAAAGCAGTAAATTAATTATATGACATTATGGTTAATACAGAGAATAAATTATCTGCATCGTAAATTAACTTAATAAATCCAACTGCAGCTTTTATTAGTTTGGAAAAACAACCTCGTCCCATACATGGCAGTTTGGAAAAAAAAAAAAATTAGGAATCCTAGTGGTGTGTGTGGTTGGTGGTTTTTGTTTTGTTTTGATATCTTGTTTGCCTTGCCTGCAAAGAAAATAACAGGCTGAAATGGGAATTTAGAATTTATGAATGAAAAGAGAGTTACAGGATTATACTGTGTGGGGTCACTTTCAAATAGTGCTAGACTGGTCAGTTCTTCTGCTCTAATCTAAATTGAAAATGAAAATCTGCAATAGAAAAGCTAATGTTTACAGCAGTATTTACTTCCTGGCACCAGGTTTCCTTGCTGAGCAGAATTGCTATGTGCATTGTTGTGTAATGGGCCAACTGTCTATTTCAGCTACTGGCAGCTTCTCTTGGTGTATTTAGAAGTCTGTGTGTCTGAATTTTTTGCTTCAGGTGTTCTTTTTTTATCTAAATGGATACTGTACATTCATTTAATCTTTTAAAGCAAATTTGAGAAAAGGGTGTAATTATTAAGCTGAAAGGCAAACATAACATCTGTTTTTACTAGTTTTATTCATGCACCACAAGGTACTGACCTTATCAGTCTTAGTCAAGCAGAGAAGATGCAAAATGTATTTGTATGAAGCAGAATGAAAGGAAACTTAAAAATGTCCACCAGCCAGAGTTCTCTAGTTAATGTCAAAAATTGCACCTGACCAAAAGTAAGCGTAGACATTGAAAAATTACATCATCTTGACGCAAAAAGCGATGACGGAATTTCTGTGGAAAATAAGGATGAAACAAATCAGCATGGATTTATGGAAGGTATATCAAGTGAACTTGACAGGATCTTTTTGTTTGTTGTGGATATCACAGATTGATAGAGGTAATAGTGTTGATTTAATATACTGTACTTAGACTTCTGTAAGACATTTGACTTGGTAATACATGACGTTTGGATTAAGAAACTAAAATAGTATAAAATCAACATGGCACACAGTAAATGGATTAAAAGCTGGTTAACAGGCTCAATGTAAACTGAATCATCAAGCTGGAGTGTTTACAGTGAGATGGCTCAGGTGATGGGTGGCAGATATAATAGGCCAGGGAAGGCATTGCCTTGCCTGGCACAGCTGCTAACGTGACAGTGAACAACTAGGTCACAGTGCCCCACTGAGAACCCTCCCCCTTCTGAGAACCCCATTGCCTCCTGCATGCCATCTCCCCTCCCCGAAAGGTCCCAGCTGCTCACTGCCTCCCTCCTCATGAGGACAAGGGAGTGAGGAACAATACGGAGAGCTGGCAAACTGAGGAGACTCAGCATGGGGGGTTGGGGCCTTCAGGGTGGGAGGAGCTGGTGCTTGAGGAGGCTGCTGGTTCAGCCACGTGCCAGGGGATTGGAGACTCACCCCCAGCACTGGACTGGGGCAGTGAGTCAGGGAGGCTAGTGGTGGCTTGGCTGGATGTGGCTCGGGTGGGCGGGCTGGAGCTCTTCCAGTCAGGAGAGCCTCTCAAGGCTTTTCCTTTTATGGGGGAGGGGTAGACTTCAGGGCTCTCTGGCATGCAGGGGCAGGGCCTTGGGTGGAAGCCGATGGCTTTGTATCCCCAACGAAGGAATCTCCCACCATCCATGGTGTCAAGGATTGGTTCTTGGCTATGTGCTATTTAGCATCTACATTATTTATTACCTGGAAGAAAACATAAAATCATCACTGATAAGTCTGCAGGTGATACAAAAATGTACCAAAAAGTGGTAAATAATGAAGAGGGCATGTCATGCATATTTGGATCGCTTGGCACAAGAAAACAATATGCGTTTCAATAGGGTTACATGCAGTGTTCCTTCTAACACTTTCTATCCTTAGGCGGGTTGAAATTTCTTATGTGCAACCCCAATATTGAGGTAGTGTGTGGCTGTGCACCACCAATGCAAACAACAAATGCCCGCACGCACATTTAAGCAGTCCAAATGTGTGGAAGAATATATATTAAAAAAATTGATAGTTAAGAGCAATGCTTATGATATTTAATATGAAATCAAATATACCCTGTATTAAATAGTAACACAGGACTTTAAAAAATCATTAAGTTCAAAGTTTTAGATATCTGCAACCCCCAAAAAAAAAAAAACCTGTTAAAAGAATCTTTTTCTTTCTTACCTTAAGCCATTAACACCTATGTAAACTTTGTTTGAAATGTAATCATGCAAATGGCCTGGCCCCACACACATACCCCTTGCAGCCTGTTTCCCTCCCCCAAAGCCAGCTAGCCAGAGAGGACTGAAGCAAGTGAGTCAGGGATACCCTAAACAAATTCCCTCCCCATCTCCACCTCATTGCACAGATGCCAGCACCCACCCCACCCCCTTTACCCCCACCTATTCCTGTGCAATCTTCTCCCCCCAACCCAGGTGTGGGCTGGGATAAAATCCTGCTTCTCAAACTAGCAGGCACCAGCAGTCTGTCTTGTCCTAACTCCCACCTAAAGCACAAACAAATAATCCACAGCTCCCCCACCTCATAGCACAAATTCACTCCCCCTCAATGCCAGCAGCTCCCTTCTTTCCCCCACTGACCCCATGCAGTCAGCCTCTTATCTCCCGCTTCCCAGGAGGCTTGAGAGTTCCTGCCTCTCTCTCCTCACACAGACAGGAGTCTCCAAACTCCCCTCCCCTCTGACTCCACCTCAGCCAATCACTCTCTCCTTCCCTCCCCCCGGCCCTCTTCCTCCCCCTAGTCACTTATTGTCCCTTGTTTACCTGCTCTGGGAGCAGCTTTGTTTAGCTACTTATTTAGTGAGACGACAGCCTGCCCCTCGCCAGTCAGCTGAACTCCCTGCCTACGCAGGAGCTTTGAACTTCTGAGCAGAGCTCAGAAAACAGCTAGGCATTTGCACAGCTCACCAGGAACTTGGGTCACATGCCGTCTCTCCCTTCCCCAAAGATCCCTGCTGTTCAAAATGTCCCTCCTCCTGTAGAACAAAGACTTACAGGATGGATGCTAACCTCTGTAAAGAGCTGTCAGTCGACTCCACTGATGTGATCAGCAGATTATTTATAGAACTAACTGGGAAAGAAAATTCCACACTGACCACATTGTATACTCTGCCCTGCCACACCTTACTGAGCTTGGCCCCATTGCACATAAAGATAATCAAGAACCTGTGGAAAAATATTAGTGCCACAACCTCCAAAACAGATCCCACCAAGTCTCTGTTATCCCAATTAAATCATATTTCTCGGACTGGGCCAGGGCCTCCAGTTCTTCCTGTTTGTTGCCCAGGCTTCTCGCATTAGTGTACAAACACCTCAGGTAACCAGTTGATCGCCCTATCTTCTCCATTCAAAACAGGGGTCCTCCTTTCTTGCTCGTTCCTCTCTGCATTTCTTCCCGGTATCCGACTTTCCCACTCCCCTCAGGGTTTTGGTCACCGTCCCCCGACGAACCTAAGTTTAAAGCCCTCCTCACTAGGTTTGCAAGCCTGCTCCTTCCTCTCTTGGTTAGGTGGATCCCATCTCTTCCTAACAATCCTCGTGCCCGGAACAGAGTCCCATGGTCGAAGAAACCAAAGCCCTCTCTGTGACACCACCTGCGCAACCACGCATTTACGTCCTCAATTCGACGATCCCTGCCCAGTCCTTTCCCTTCAACAGGGAGGATGGACGAGAACACCACTTGTGCTCCGAGTTCTTGGATCCTTCTTCCCAGCGCTACATAATCCGCAGTAACCCGCTCAAGGTCATTCTTGGCCGTATCGTTAGTTCCCACGTGGAGAAGCAGGAAGGGGTAGCGATCCAAAGGTTTGATCAGTTTGGTAAGCCTCTCAGTCACATCCTGAATGCGAGCTCCCGGTAAGCAGCATACATCTCGAGATTCCAGGTCCGGACGGCAGAGGGATGGCTCAATCCCTCTTAGGAGGAGTCCCCACCACCACCACCCGTCGTTTTCTTTTGGGGTGGTGGCGTGGAACCCCATCCCTAGGACTACGCATCCCATGCCTTCCAGTAGATGGTGTTCCTTCCGGTTTCTTCCTTGTGAGATCCCTTCCAAAGCATTCAGCACTGCAGAGCCTGTGGAGAGAGCCTGAAAGCGATTACTTACCTCTGTAGCATTGGGGGATTCCCATGCTGGCCTTTTTCCCCTTCTAGAAGTTACATGCTGCCAGTTCTCTTCCTGGTCACGTACTGCCCTCTCCGGCTCTTCCGCCTGCTGTGCTTGAAGGATTAAACGCTGCCTTCTATCGAGGAAGTCTTCATCCTCTCTGATCGAGCGTAGGGTCGACACTTGGGCCTCCAGCCCTCTAATTTTTTCTTCCAAAATGGCGACCAGCTTGCACTTTGTGCAGATGAAATCTGTTCTTTCTTCCGGGAGGAAGACAAACATGGCACACTCCGTGCAGGTAACAACAGCAGAACCATCACCATCCATCCCTGCTGTCCTGGAGAAGGGATTTAAAGAAGTCAAGAGAACCTCACCCCCTTCCCAACTCCCTCTCTAAACTCCCTGTTAGCACTCACCTGTTCGCAAGCTCCTTGGTCGCTTGCCCAAAGAGCCTTATAAAGCCCTGGACTGCCTGAAAGTCCCTCCCCCTACCAAGGCTCAGCCAATCAGCAGAGGCTTCTAGAATTCAAACTTTAATTAGAAGCCAACAGTTTCCACCTGCCAATCACAGCACACACTTCATGAAGGGGGGGGGGGGGAAAGCCTCACTCACAAACACAGGGGAAAAAACAAAAAAAGAACACACACCAACCCTCACTCACAAACACAAGCTCAGCACACAGCAAGAAAGCCCCAAACACAACACACACTTCCCTCAAGAGTCCTGTATCTGCTTCTCCTCTACCTGGAGAACTCCCTCTCTAAAGCCTCACTCAAAAACACAGAGAGAGAGAAGAGAGGAAAAAAAAAAAAACAAAAACCCCACCAACAAACACAAGCTCAGCACACAGTAAGAAAGCCCCAATAACAACACACTTCCTTCAAGAGTCCTGTATCTGCTTCTCCTCTACCTGGAGAACTCCCTCTCTAAACTCCCTGTTAGCACTCACCTGTTTGCAAGCTCACCTGTTTATAAAGTAAGACGGTCATTTAACATTTCACTAGTTTCCATGAATTTAGAGCAAATGTAATTACCAGGGTATACACCATGTAAACGAAATGTGATAACATCCCCTTTTGTTCTGTTCTAACAAGAGAATTGAGTCAAACACAGTATGACCTTCTAGCAATTCTTTGATTTACACATATCAGAAAATTGCCCTATTCACGGACAGCCTGTTACAGCATCACACCTGGATATTAATTTACAGAGATTTATAATTCGGTGAGAAGGGGTTGTTTGTGCTGTTTAATTCTATGCCTCTTAAAGACAGAAGCCTGAATGACCTGAGCGAATGGCTCTTCTTGTTTGTATCAAGGAAGAACCTCTCCCCTAACAGTTATTTGCCCAGATGTTCGTGAATAAGAAAAATGGTCACCAATTTAGTTGAATCAAATATCCATTAGAATCTGTGACTGCTACTTTTGTAGCATTCAGGCAGCTCTACGCAAGGATAGAACAAGCATGGAAGTTGGACTACTTTTGTTCTTTTTAAAAATCAGATTCTGGTGTGTTGGTTTTGGGCATGATCAAGAAGCCCACTGCAACGGTTATAACCAGTTCTGTAGATGGAGGACTATGGTTGCTAAGTCTGAGATGTTTCATGAATACTAAGCTGGGCATAATCGTGATGGAAGGTAAGAAGGAGTGGTTTCAGCAAGATATTAAGAACAGCTTTTTCTCTCGGACCATTCTTGGATTTGTCCCAAACTACCTTGAAAATCAAGGTGCTAAGGACGCTTGGTTCTCTCTTACTTTAAATCAAGTTTGAGTATCCTAGCACTTCTGAAAATAGACCCTGAAGACTTGAAAAATATTCTATTTTTAATAGCTAGTAAATTCAAGAGGCGGTATCCTAGCTGGGATGAAGCCACGGACAAAATTCCTATTAGTTTCAGGGGGAACCGAAAACATCCATTCAGTGTGCAGTGACAGTCAAAAAAGCAAATAGAATTTAGGTATAATTAAAAAAGGAATAGAGAATAAGCCTCTATATTAAACCATGGTACACCCACATCTTGAATACTGTGTACTGTGTAACTGTATGCTGTATGTGGTCACCTGATCTCAAAAAAAAAAATTGGCATTGGAAAAGGTTCTGAAAAGGGCAGCAAAAATGATCCCATATGAAAAGAGATCAAAAAGACTTGGACTGTTCATCTTAGAAAAGAGGACACAAAGCGGATATGATAGAGGTCTTTAAAATCATGACTGTTGTGTGAAAAATGAATAAGGAAAAGTTATTTACTTATTCCCACAGTATAAGAACTAGGAGTCACCAAATGAAATTTATAGGCAGCAAGTTTAAAACAAACAAAAGGAAGTGTTTCTTCACTCAGCGCACAGTCAACCTGTGGAACTCCTTGCCAGAGGAGGTTGTGAAGACCAGGACTTTAACAGGGTTCAAAAAGAGCTAGATAGATTCATGGAGGTTAGGTCCATCAATTTTGTCTGGAAATGGGTGACAGGAGAGGGATCACATGATAATTACCTGATGTGTTCCCTCTATATTGGCCACTGTTGGCAGACAGGATACTGGGCTGGATGGACCTGTGGTCTGACTCAGTATGGCCTCCTTATGGGATCAGGATTTGACTTCATTTTCAGATTAATGAAGTAGTCTTAACCATTGGATACAAGGTCCAGGATAATTTAGCAATAGCTGGTGAGCCAATATCTATGACAGGCTTTATATTCGTGAAAAATGCCAGACCTTCTGTCCATCAAGGCTGAAACTTTTTGTTGAACTATTGCATAGGTGTAACATAGAGAAATAGCAGTGTAAACTGCTTCACATTTCCACCACTTAATCTATTCTAAATCCAAGAGGTAATATCCCTAAAAATAAAAAAGTGTGTGGCCTGCCTACTGTTTATCCAAACCCTGCACTGAATTAAAAATATAATGAACTAGATGTACCTGGCATTGCTTGGGTCCTTAACTCAATTTTTGTGTTTTGAAAATAAAGTGAAAATGTTCATGCTTCATTTAAATCATTGCTCTGGCATGGGGCTGGAGATGAGGGGTTCAGTATGCAGGCTACCCCAGCCTTCTCTCACCACAGCAGCTTGGGGCAATGTGAGAAGCAACTCACCTCTCCATGGCCGCTACAATTCCACTGGGCACAGATGGGGGAAGGGTCCATGTCCCCTGGCTGGGGCAGGTCCAGGTTCATCTGTCCATTACACTCTCCAGTCAGTGAGGAATGCAGCAAACTGTGGAGCGGTAGGAAGTTTCAGCCTCCCCCACAACAAGGGTGCCTTGGAGGGGTGGAAGGCTCAGGACTGGGGCAGTCCTAAATGGGGTGGAGGAGTGCCCCCTGCCAGCCTCTTTCACCTGACTCATTCTGTCTTTTCTGTATGGTTTTCTGAGAAGCAATCCCATTCCAGGCACATCCAAGTGCCCTGGCACAAATGCTTACCTTGCTTTAAGTTATGAAAAGAGGAAGCTGTATATTTAATGTGGTGATGCTACCTCTTACCATTTAGGAGGAATTCCTAAGCAGACAAACTCTCTCAAATATAAATTATTTTTCAGGAAAAGAATCTGCTATATAATGAAAGAGCATACATACACTCCATGAAACCTATAATAACACTAAAAGTTACATTCAACCAGTCCCAGATATTATAAAAGAAGCATTTTTAACAGTTAGAAAACTTAAGATGGTTACAAGGAAGAAATTGATAAGTCCTCAAAAAGCAGAATACTGAAATGACATAAATGAGTAGGAGAGTGTCTAATGGAAACAATAATAATAATTCAGCCAATATTCCCTAAACGGATAACCCATAAATTTCTGTAAATACATTTTGTATACCGGTCAGTTACAGTTAATGTCCATGTGTATTGAGGGAAAGATGCTAGATCAGGCCTGGGCAAAATATGGTCCGTGGGCTGGATGCAGCCTGCCAAGCTGCCAAACCTGGCTGAAGGCAGTAGGGAACCCCAGGCAGTCTCCCCTGCTTGCCCCATGCACCATGCAGAAGTGCAGCTCTGGGGCTCCATTTCTGTTTTAAAACTGGAGGGGAGAGGGGAAGTTCCAGGAGCCACCCTGCCCCCAGCACATTCCCATTGGCTGGTTTCTGGCTAGAAACCAGGTAATGGGAGCTGCTTTGGAATAACAGGCAGCCAAGAAGAGCCACACCCCCTTACCTCCACTCAGTTATTCAATGAAGCACATGGCCTGGCAGGCAGGCAGGTTGGGAAACATTTTAAGTTCTGCAGGCAGGCAGGCTAGTTTGGCATCTGGCAGGTAAGTCTCTTGGCCACAGCTTGCTTCTGGCACTCCAGCCCTTTCTTGCCACCCCCTCCCCCCCATCAACATACCCAAACCCTCTGTCCCCTTCTTACACCCATGCTCCCTCCCGGATATGGCACCCCAAACTCCTGCCCCAGATCACAATCCCCTTACCCTAGGTCACATCCCAAACCTCTGCATTCCAGTCCCCTGCCTTAGGTCATGACCACCTGCTTCATCCCAACTCCCTCCCAGACTCCAGTCGCCCTCCTACACCTCAAGCTCCCTTCTGCACCCAACCTCCATTGGAGAACCCTGCATCTCCTCCATTAACATCATGGAAGAGTGCGGCCCTCGACCACTTTCCAAAATCTTGGAGTGGCCCCCCTGTCAAAAATTGACCACCCTTGTGATCTTTCCGTTCCTCCTACCACGTTACTCTATCCTTTCCATATCTTAAAGAGACAACTGTTGGCTCTAACCAAGACTGAGGGCTTGTCTACGGTTCAATAGCACAGTGGTATTGCTATACTGCTTACTGAAGACACTACTGATGCTGACAGATGAGCTCCTCCTGTCATTGCAGGTAATCCACTTCTCTGAGAAGTGGTAGTTATGTTGACAAGAGAAGCCCTCCGATCAACATGATGCTGTCTACAGTGGGGAGTGAAGTCAGTATTACTACATTGCTCAGGATCATGAGCAACTTAGTTATGCTGACCAACAGCTTTGTCCTTGTAGATTCTTGCGTTAGTACCCTTCCTATCTAATTGCTATACTTTGATCCTTATCTGCTTCTTTTTTAACTATTCAATCTTCAAGTGCTTATAGATTACCAATTCTGCCTACTTGTTTTTCCCTTTGATACATTCATACCCTCTGCTCCTTGTTTCCCACCCCCTTCCTTTTTTTTCCTTCCCCCCCCTCTCCCTTCTCCCCTATTTATTTTGGGTCTGCACATCCTAAACTCAAAACTCCAGTCATCTGAAGAAGTGGGCTGTGCCCACGAAAGCTCATGATACCATCTACAAGTTTTGTTAGTCTATAAAGTGCTACCAGACCATTTGTTGTTTTTTAAGTTTATCCTGTACAGACTAACTTTGCTATCCCCTGAAGCATAAGTTCCTAGTATATACCAAGCTTGACTTCAGTTTGTGGTGTGCATTGTCTATATTTAAAAAGTCAACCACTTTTCTACCTACCTATCATCATTTGGCCCCAAGGAAAGCAATTTTCCCAACAGAATCTCAGACACTAACTAGGAGCTACACTTCAGTCTTTCGTGATAAGATGTCTCTGAAACACCACTACAAGGCTTTCTTCTGTCCTGCAGCTAAGAACATCTTGTCACCGGGCACAACTCTAGGGACTGATTGCACCCATTGATTTCAAATATGAGTAGGGTCAAACTTGTAAATTGATGGGCAGCCACATTTTGAACCAGCTGATTTTAAGTGATGACTTGTAATTTAAAGGAAAGAATATTAGAGTAATTAAGTCTTTAAGGATCAAAAGACTTGCAGAACTGTAGCGTTTTCAACAGTGGGTTCTTAAACAGTAAATACTACATGTCTCTTGTGGAGGCAAACATACATGTAGTTTCAAAAGAACTTCATTTAATCTGGCTAGGGACCATGTGAAATACAGAAACTTGCTGATTTTACATGGAGACATTTAATCAGAAGTGGTACCATTCATCAATTCAATTGTCATTGTAAACATTTTGCAATAGAGCATGCTCCTGAGATGTTCTATGGTGTTGTTGCCTTCAGTGCTTGGTTTGCGTGATTGAATGGCTTCAGAATTACTAAGCACCCATAAATCTCCCTTAAGTCAATAGAAGCTATTGTAGTCAGCATCTTTCAGAAAATCAAGCCTAATAAAAATTTGGGGTTTTGGTGCCTAATAAAATAATAAACAAAATAATAGGCTAACAATATTGGCAGTTTTTCCTTTAATTTCAATAATTCTGTGAATATACAGTGTACACCGTACCAATATGAATAATACACTGAACTGCAGCATAGGGCTACAGTCATACCCAAATAGAATAACTACTAAATATATGCCAGCAGCATAGTGTTCGGTTACAACTAATCCCGAAAGCACCACATCTACAACTGACCTTCTAGTGTACAGAGCACATTAAAAATAGAACTACAGCTTATTTGTCACACTCTTCTATCATGTCTCATAGGAAAGTCGAACACAGTTTATCTTTCAGCTCTGCATGGCACATTTAAAAGCTAAGATACAAATTAGAATATTACAAAACCAACATCATTATTTTGCTCCAAAAAATAACCAATAAATTATTCTTAACTTCAAATAAAGAAATGACTGACAAAAAACAGTCTATGAGCATTGCCAACCCCTAGTGTTAAATATTGGAGTCTTTTTATTTGCTTTCTGGTTTTATGAGCTTTTTGGATGTGATTATGTAACCCAGGTTCGAATCCACCTGGTGGCTGTTAACTTTGCATCAGGTTTTCAGACTCTTCTCTACTGCTATTGAAGCTAAAAACTTTAGTTTTAATAAAGGTTGCAGTCTGCTGATTCCAGTATCTGGGATTTTAATAAAAACATTAAATTTCATGAGACTCAAAAAAATCATGAGATCTGGGCACAGATAATGTGAAGAAATTTACCATTAAATGGAGAATATATTTCTATCCACTTATTTAAAAAAAAAAAAACCCAAACCCTAAAAGAATTTAGATGTTTCCAGGTACAGATGTTTTACCTCTGATCCTGTCTTGGAATAGCTGAGTAAATAGAGTTAAATAGGGATGAGGTTAGGCAAATATTGTCCTCTAATGTGCTTGAATGGAATATACCAAATTATCAACATGTAGCCTTAAAAAACAATACAATAAAGAACCCTCACAAATACATGAAGTAATGCACTGAACATGCATTGGATAATCTATTACACATACAAAGTAACTGTACAATTTCTTTCAAATATCTAGAGATGAAGAGGTATTGTTATTTGGACAATGAAAGGAATAAATGCCACTTTTCACTATTCAAAAGAAGTGTGTGTATTATAGCCATGTTTATTCCAGAATATTAGAGATAAAGTGGGTGATGTAGTATCTTTATTGCAGTGATTCTCAACCAGCACATATACAAGTATGGACACACCCAGCTGGAGTACATACAGTTGTGATCAACTCTGCCTGGGAAAGCACATCTGAGAGAGACTTCTCAGTTCCTAAGGCATGCACCCCCTGTGGAGTATAAACCCAAAACTACCATCTTGTGCTGCACAGAGAGCTGCATAGCATAAGCTCATGACATTCATGTCCTCCCTAATGTGGATAGGGAATGTACAACAGCTTTTTGTCCCAAGTTATGACTTCCACAAACTGGCTGTAGTAAAACAAAAACAAGTTTAAGAGATTATAAGGAATTGCCTGGCAAACAAAAATGCAGTCTACATTTAAGATACTAAATAGTTTGGATACAAGTAGCAAATTCTCACCTTAAATGATTTAAGTCTGCTGCCCTTGCTTTCAGCTTAAAAATACAGATGTTCCTTTCACAGGCTAAAAGTCCTTCTAGCCTCTGTGTACAACACTTCCCCACAGCTAAGTCTGTTACTTAGGTGTTTCCAAGACTCTTTTTGGGTGGGGAATCAGTAAAGAACCATGATGTCCTTCCTCTGTCTTAAATAGCGTTTATGTATGGCAGGAACCTTGTATCCAAGCTTGGTTCCTATGCCTGTCTGTGGAAAAACATTGGTATTACAGGATGGGGTCCAATACCAGGTGATATTGTCACATGCCCATGTAGTGTCATCGCAGCTATGACTTGAACCCTATTCGTAGCATCCTGAGGAAGGCTCCCCAAGGGGTGATAAACTTCTTCTAAAGGTTACTGTTTTCTCTAATGGCCCTTGCCAGCCAGCCCTCTAAAGAGATAGGGTATGCCCGCTATGCAGAATTCAAAGTGTAAACACCTTTGTAATGCCGCTATATAAATATTCCTAACTTCAGATACAAAAGTAGTATATGCATACACATAGGATAATCCTATTCAGTAAATTATAATCCTCTTCTATATAAAATACATTATAGTTATGCCATAATCATAATATGGGATTCAGTATCACAAGTGCCCTGTGATGCTTCTGAATTTTTATGTCTGATTTGTAAGCAAGTATTTTTAAGTGATGTGTAACTTGGGAGTACACAAGACAACTTTGACTCCTGAAAGTGCAATAGTCTGGAAATGTTCAGAGCCACTGTTTTATTGGATCAACTTCTGCTGGTGAAAGAGACAAGCTTTCAATCTTACAGAGAGCTCTTCTTCAGGTCTAGGACAGGTATCCACACAGTTTCACAGCTAAATACCAACTAGAACAAATTGTTTAGTATAAGGAGTTAACACATGTTGTAAGAGACCATTCAAGTGAAGTAGCCTGTTAACACCTCTGCAGTTATAGGACAAAATGGGGGAGAGGAAAGGGGAGGACAATAACTAACCAGGGATCATCATGCTTACATTCACAGATCCAGTAGCCACCCTAAATACATTAAGAAATCTGTTATCTACAGCCAGTCAATCAGATACCATGGAATGTGCTCCAAGGAGAAAAGCTGGGATACACACCTTAACATACTTAAAATTGCCGTCACCAAAGTAGTAGATTGTGTTATGGAAAGAGACACTCGTATATCCCAAGAGAACCTGCTTCAGTATGGAAAACAAAAATCCTCTGACTGCACACCCCTGTTTGTCAGCTGTTACCCTATTATGAGCTTCATAATGGACATCGTTAAACAAGTATAACCCATACTTGATGGGGACCATAGCCTGTAAGAAGTATTTTTCCAAATCCTCTCTTCTGGTCCTCAGACAATCTCCCAACTTGCCAAGCTCATGATCAGAAGCAAGTTTCCCACATACCAGGACACAGCAACTTAAAGTGGTACCAGATCCTGCCACAACAGCAGATGCAAAACCTCCCCTATTATGGCCTCACAAGGAAACTGTAAGAGTCAAGGTTCCTGCACATGACAAAACATGTTGTGTATCTCATCTGGTATGCTAAATGCCCCAAAAGGAGTTATGTGTGCGTAACCCCCAGACAATCACTACACTCTCAAATGAACTCACACAGAAACATACATTAGAGCCAGATATCCTGGGTCAGACCATACATCCATCTAGCCCAGTGGCCAATGCCAGGTGCCCAGGGGGAAAGAACAGAACAGGTAATCCGCAAGTGACCCTTTCCTTGTTGCTCATTCTCAGCTCCTGGCAAACAGAGGCTTAGGATGCTATCCCTGCCCATCATGGCTAATAGCCACTGATGGACTCTCTTCAGACAGCATAGAGCAGTGGTTCCCAACCTTTTTTTATACCAGGGACCAGCAAACCCATTCACAAACTTTTGGCAGATGGGCAACATTTTATTTGCATATTCATAATATGCATAATGAATGGGCAAATATGCAAATAAAATGTTGCTGGGCTGCCAAAAGCTGCAGCCCCCTAACCCCTCTCAAGTGTCAGCCCTAACACCTAGAGCCCCCCACCCCTACACTACTCCCCAGTGCCAGCCACTGACCCCAGAGTCCCCTGCACCCAACCACCCCAGTGCCAGCCTCCTGCTCTCAGAGCTCCCCAGTGCCAGCCCCCATCCCAAACACCTCAGTGCTAGCCCCTGCCCCTTAGAGCCCCTACCACCAGACTCCCCTGTGCCAGCGTCTATTTCCAGAGCCCCACTGCACTCAACCTCCCCAGAGTCTTCCCCTGTGCCAGTCCCCAATATTAGCTCCGCCCCCAGAGCCCCTCAGTGCCAGCTTCCCAAACCGGACACCCCAGTGCCCCCCAGTGTCAGCCCCCTGCCTCTTACAGCCCCCACCCCTTAGAGCTTGCCAGTACTAGCCCTGCCCCCAGAGCCCCCATTATTAGCTTTGCCCCCAGAACCTCCTGTGCCAGCACCCTACCTCTTAGAGCCCCCACCAGAGTCCCTCAGCACTAGCCCAAGCCCCAGTGCCTGCCCCACGCCTCCTCACCTAGCCCTGCTCTGCTTCCCAGCCGCTAGCTGAGCGCTGCTGCCCAGGTCATGGCTGCTCTAAGGCTGCATCTTGCACAAAAAGCCCTGTCTTCTGATTTACTGTAGTTTCTCTTGCGCAAAAACGTACTTGTAGTGTGGACGCTCCACAAGTTTTTGAGCAAAAACAGGTGTTTTTGTGTAAAAACTCTGCAGTGTAGATGTAGCCCTGGTGAGTATACAGAGGTAATTCTAACACATAAATATGCATGCTAGCAGTTATACACCGAGGTAACTTATGTTGAACCAAAGTTTATAATGCAGACATGGTCCAAATAAGCTTCGAGATAATCAGAGTTTAAAAAAAGTTTTAAAAAATTAATTTATATTTAGCATGTACATAGTATTTTGCATGTTCAAAGAGCTTTACAAATTTTAACTGATTACTGCTACTGGACATTATGCTGAAGAAATTTAACTATGTAGGAGACTTTGTCACCTCACTACTCGAAATTCTTACAAAGCATGAAGTTTGGAAAATAAATAATATAATAACTTAGAATATTTTTTTTATTATTATTATTTTAAAATATAGCTTAACATGTTTCCCATAAGCTTCCCTGAAACCCACAGTGAGCCCTTAATTTTCCCCCAGTTTCCACCTCTTCAGACTTTTCTCCTTCAGGGTCACTGATAGCAGTGGGTAATGGAGACTTGGATAAATATTCCTTTAGATTCAGAGCCTATCCCTTGTGCTCCTTGATCAGCCTGAAAGAGGCTGTCATTGGTAAATGACAGGCAATATTCTCTTTTATTCTTGGAGCCAAGAGCACTGCCTCCACTGTACTGACAATATCAATCAAATTGGAAGAGAGAGAGAACACATTTTCCTAAATGGCAAACCAAAGCACTAAATGCTCATCTGTTGAGTACAAATACAATAGAACAGGATGTTCTGAGATTGAATCAGGAATGTGTGGTAAAGGGCACTGTTGTTCATAGGACCCATGTCATTTATTGCAGAAGTTGTAAGGTGTGTAGTGAAAGAGGCATGGGACTACAGAAAGAGCAAGATAGGTCTCATGGTTCAGGCAGTTAAATGTTACCCCAGAGAATTGGATTCTTGTGCCATAGAGTTCCCGTGGGATGCCAGACAAGTCACTTAAACCAAACTTTTCACAGATGGCCATTTATTTCATGTTTCTTCATTTTCTGGGTGTCCAGGGCGAGATCCCTAGGACCAGATATGCAGAAGTACTGATCATTCATATTGAGTCCTGAAAGTTGGTGAGTTGTGCTTTGAACATATAAAGTGCAATATAATGCTAAGTACTCTGAAAAAAATCAGTTCCTAGTCATCTCAAGATGGGGACCACAAATCAGTAGATGTTTTTTACCTTAAATTCTCTGTGCCTCCATTTCCCATCTGTAAAATGGGAACAATATTAGCATGATTCAAAGATGTGTTGTGAAGATAAAATATTTATGAAGTACCGGATACAATGGTGAGAGCACCATAAAAACACCCATGAGACATCTACTATATATTTGAGAGAGTTTCTCTGTCTGTATGTTTGTCTGTTCAAGAACTCCTCGTAAATGGTCAGAGCTAAGACCACCAAATTCAGTATACAGCTTCCTCTTATCATAACTTAAAGCAAGGTAAGGGTTTGGTTGTGCCATAATGGGAAGTGACTGAAATGGGATTGCTTCTCTTACAAACCATACAGAAAACAGACAGAATCACCAGTCAGATGAAAAGGGCTAGCTGGGGGGTGCACTTCCTTTCCCTGTCTGGAACTGCCCCCGCCCCACTAGGCACCCTTTGGTGGGAGGGCTGGAGCCTACCCTCCACCTCCAATTCATAGAGATGCATTGCTGGCTGTTCCCTTTCATCAGGAAATGAGGGGAAGTTCACAGTTTGCTGCATTTCTCACTCTGGCTGGGAAGCGAAAGGGGAAGTCAAACTTGGACCTGCCCCAAATGGGCGACATGCACCCTTCCCCCTGCCATGCCTGCTGGAGCTGCAGCGGCCATGGAGAGATACTTCTCACCTGGCCCTAAGCTGCTGCAGTGAGAGAGCGGATACAGTCCTCCCTGCCCAGTGCAGCCTGCATACTGAAACCTTCAACCCCTCCCCACCGCAGAGCAATGATTTAAATGAAGCATGTACATTTTTATTTCGTTTTCCAAAAATCCAAAATTAATTGAGTTAAGGACCTGAGCAATGCCGGGTAAATCTTCTAGTTATATTATAAAACTTTCTCCTAAGCACTGGGGGAAAAAATAAATAACTTAAAAATGTAGTAGCATACTAGTTTTTAATTGCTATATAGATGACTTTAAGATTTACTCTTTTTTAAATACATTTTATTAAAAAGGGGAAAATAATAGATAAATGAAAGATTGCTTTTTAATAAATATCTGTACATCTATTTAAGCATTTAATACTGCTCCCATCATTGTAATAATGGAATGCTTTCCACATAAAATTAATAGCAACAGTAAAGTCCTCTAGTGGAATTCATGGGAGAAATGTCAGACTCCTCGTGATCAAAACAAAGCTCTCCTTGCGGTATTGCTGTCATGTTTTAAAGATTTTATTAATTTCCCTCTTTGTTCATTTTTGGCAAGGGCCTATTGCTAGAAGAGGTGTCTATTGATGTGTGTCATTCTTATGATAAAAACGCTTTTTTAAAGAGGCAAATTCTTTGCTCATATCCATTACATATGTACACAGTTGTCAGAGATTTTTCTCTTGGCATCTGTTGGGCTAGCTCTAGCACCTACTGGAACTGCATGCTGTAGGGCCTGTATAAGGGGTGCTGCTGGGCACACACCCACACTGTTCTTTTTTACCTTCTTAGTTTGGCAAACTTTTCTTTTCAGGACTCTAACTCTTCGTTCTTTCTTACCATACTTGAGTGTATATTGTTTTTGTAATTAGTATTAATGTGCATATGTAACCACCCACCAGGTGGATTTCAACCTGGGACTTCTGGAGCTGAGTATAGGAGCCTCTACTCTCTGAGCTAAAAGCCAGCTGATTCCCAGCCCCTGCTGTAGAGGTCTCTTGATGTTAGCTGTTGCTGTGGTCTAGGTGCCCCTTGCGTTGTTCAGTAACCACACTAGGTGTGTGGGTTACACAGAGTTAGTGTCAATGGATAATTTCTCTTGTCAAAGGACTCCTTCAGCTCAGGGGTGGGGTATGTCCCAGTCCTCAGGTTTGAGACTTTAAGCCTCCTATGCCAAACCTATGCCCAGGAGTGGACTTAATAAGACAGAGCTATTAAGCTGAAGGCTGTTCTCATAGAAGGTGCCCTGAGACCAGCCTCAGAACTGAGCTGTTCTAATTTGGCATCAAGTAGTATACCATCGGTGAAAAGTGCTCCCCTGGTACTGAGCTCTTCCTGCCACTGTTCACCAGGAAGAAGCACAAAAAAGTACACTGGCAGAGGGTGCTTGCAGTGCAGAAGAAAGACAAGCAGGAGGAAGACAGCAAAGTGAGGCCAACACCAGGCCAGCCCTAGATCAAATGGTGCCCCAGGCGAGGAGCCTCTTTAGTGTCCCCCTTCCATTTGTTAAATATCTGAATAACTTTTTAAAAATTGCATTGGTAGCCCATTTCACAACTTTGGTGTACGGCTGAGACCTTGGTTAACTATCCAACTCAAGCCTAGGGGGTCAGATGGACTTGAGCTCAGGTTGCTGGCCAGTGTCTCAGTCAGAGCCTAGGTATCCACACAGCTATTTTTAGTATACTAGTTCAAGTCCCCTATCATGTGTCTGCCCAGTGTGGGAGGCTCACTCAGAATTACACCATAGATGTACTCTTGATGGCCTGGGAAGTGAGAGACTGGAACTGTAGATCAAACTCAGTTTTCCATCACTGGGCTTGGTGGGAGAACATTGCTTTTCCAGACAAACATTTTGTTGTTTTGGTTTCAGTTTGTAAGAACAGCCCACTCTCAAACCATTTTACAGCTCTTTGTAGACTATTTTACTCATTAATAAATTGTAATATTTTATACAAACATGGTAGCCTTCCTTTTTTAACATATAGGAAATTGGGATCAAGTCCTGACCTAAATAACTAGTTCATTAACTTCAAGATAGGCCAGTACTGAGTGCTTTTGAAAATGCTATGCCACATTATTAAAGTTCATACAGAAGTATATAACAAGGCAAAATATTATTGCCTGGTTTGTTATATTTTGACCCTGTATATGTTTTTGTTTCTAATTTGGCAGTATGGCTGGTTAGGAATAACTCAGTGAAATGATCAGAGTTACATTGTATATGGCATTACCAAACTAAAGCATTCAACAATCAGGAGTCAGGCCCAAAGCAATCATCACATTGCCTTAAAAATCTTGATGAAAAATAAATTTTAGGTTATTAGTTGGCTGTAGCCTTTTGATCCTTTAGCAGAATGGATTGATTTTAATCATGATTTGAATCAGTATGCAGGAACCTTGATTTAAATAATCCGGTTCTATCCTTTAATTGTGCTCTGACCACTGGGTTGTACTGCCCACACCATGGTGTGTGACAATGGAACTCCCTGCTCAAGGTCTCTAAGCGCACACCTATGATAGAGGAGGCTGAGCCTAAGTTTGGAGACGGAAGTCATGGCAGCAGAGTTGGTGGACAAGCTGTTCTGCCATGGAGGATATGAATTCGATAAGAACAGCAGATGCATTTAATCTCTACTCCTGTATCATCATTTGCATAGATGTCACTAGAGCTGTGAGGTTTCCCCTGTGGATCTCAGGTCAGTTGTAAGATAATCCTTGTTCTCCCGCCCCCGCAGCAATATTAGATCTTCAATGTAAGTGTAAAGTCCTGTGTCATAGTATGGGGGTCCAAAGAGTGATTAGTTTTATCATTAGGGTGGCATATGACAGAGTTTAGCGAGCTGCCCACAAAGCTGCCTGCAGCAAAAAAGATGACAGCCTTTGTTAGCAATGGGATAACAGCCTACATTAAAAGCTAGTATAGATGACCATGGGTACCTACAGCAACACCACCAATCACTTGGTAAGAGCCTCGGGGCCTCCCTCTTTGCCCAGGAAATGAAGATAAATTATATTTAACCACATGCTGTTGAGTAGTCATTTAGGATGTGAAAGAGTAATCAACTAGTGAACTCACAATAAGCAGGAGCACTATTGGTACTACAAGTGTGACAGAAACTGCCACAGATGGACAGTTAAGGATCCTGTGCCTTAGCTGTGCTGATAGTGTTCATTGCTATCAGTGAAATAACTCCTGATTTGAGAATCAGGCCCTTTAATTTACGGTGGTATTCAGTGGTATTGGTGCTCTGTATTTAAAGCATCCTGTTGGTGAGAACCAGGAATACTTGTGCATAGAACTCAACTCTGAATCTCTTTTCTGTTTTGTGGGTTGTGCCTACAAAAGCTCACGATACTATCTACATTTTTTGTTAGTCTCTAAGGTGCTTCAGGACTATTCACTGTTTTTTAAATCCTTACTGTTTTGTTAAGATAGCTTGTGTTATTCTTTTAACATGGTTTAATTGATAAACTGAACACATCATTATATGTTAAATGTATTCACTAGAAATCTCTTAGGAAGAAGCAACCCTGTTTTTGGAGCTGGAAGAAAGGAAGCTCTTTTAAATGATGTTTTAAAATGCTTTAAATTATATTTTAAATTTCTTTTCAAACTTTGCATGAAAAAATTTCTCAGTCTATTGAAAATAGCAATAATGAACATATAGTGATGAATAATGTATGTATGAAAAGCAGGTGTTTGCCTCTGGTTTTATCATCAAATATCAGTGTAATGGATTAAATTACATTCTTGCAGCTTCATACAACATCACTTAACATACAGACAAAGAAAATAAATTTATAATGTAGAACATATTGTTTTCTGGTGATGCATTGTGAATTTGAAAAATACAACTTTATTTCAATAAATTGATTTATGGTTCATCAACCATGCATATTGCCAAATGCAGTATCTATGTCCTAGATGGACACATCATCTAAATGCTCTCATCAGGAAGGTGATTTCGATTTCACATTACTGTGTTTCCACAAAAACAATTTACACAGGCACAAACCCCACTGTTTTAGAGCCTTTAGACATGTTTTTCTGAATGCTAGCATGCAGCTCCATAATCAAATTCTCTAAATTTCCCCTGATTATATACCAGTTACATTTCTTAAATGTAGTGCTGAATTATTGTAAGGAAAAAACCTGTAGATTTTCATACACATTCAGAGCACTGTGTACTCTGCATCAAGCCCCTTTGGTTTCTATAGGTATGTACTGGTACGTACTTCAGCTGGGAGATGTATTGTCAGCTCAGGCGGATGTACCCCTTGCTAGGTATGCTCAAACTGTGTGCTAAAAATAGCAGTGTGGCTGCAGTGGGATGGACAGCAGCAGTTCAGGCAAGCAACGTGGAGTAAGTCTTTAATATCTCAGATGGCCAGCCTGAGCTACCCCTGCCACCGCAGCCACACAACGATTTTTAGCTCGCTAGGTCAAGAGTGTGATCGCCTGCCTGAGCTGGGAATTATACCTCCCAGTTGCAGTAAAGGCATTTAATGCATGGCATTCTGATGTTGAATTGTTCAGCAAATTGGGAACTTTGTGGAAACTTTGGCTACGTCTAGACTACATCCCTCTGTCGGCAGAGGGATGTAAATGAAGCACTTCAAAAGTGCAAATGAAACGAGGATTTAAATATCCCGTGCTTCATTTGCATAATCACGTAATGGCACTCTTTCAAAAAAGCGCTATTTTGAAATTGAAACCGCAGTCTAGACTCGGTTCTCTCAAAAATGGGGCGCTTTTTCGGAAGATCCTGTAAACCTCAAAAAATGAGGTTTCAAAGTGCTTCATTTACATCCCTCTGCCGACAGAGGGATGTAGTCTGGACGTAGCCAAAGTTTCCACAAAGTTCCCAATTTGCTGAACAATTCAAAAAATGAGGTTTACAGGAAAAAGCGCCCCATTTTCGAGAGAACCGCGTCTAGACTGTGGTTTCAATTTCGAAAGAGCACTTTTTCGAAAGAGCACCATTACGTGATTATGCAAATGAAGCGCAGGATATTTAAATCCCGGCTTCATTTGCACTTTCAAAGTGCTTCTTTTACATCCCTCTGTCGAAAGAGGGATGTAGTCTAGACACACCCTTTGAGAGGACCAGTTGAATTGGTTGGAAAGTACACCAATATGGGGGGTTGAGGGAACTAGTCTGATTTGAATAGTGAGGGCAGAGAATTATTCTCCCTACAGCCCTCTTCCTCCTCCCGATTTTTGAAGGATTTCCACAATTAAGGAGTGGGAAAAGGGTTTGGTCTCATGAGGTGCTTTACAGATATGGTATCTTGATACCTGGTTTTGGTCACTTGTGCATTAGTATGAATCAGTTACTGATCTGGTGGCTGCCTGCCCTGATGTGGTTTGCCAGAATGGGCCCTTGCCATCTCATGATAAAAAGACACAGGGGTAGGCACATGGGACTTGCTTTCCCTCAGGTTCAGCATTCTCCTTTCTGGCATTAGTAGTAACTGATGATAACATTGTAGCCATTTACTACTTTATTTACTGGGTATGTGCCTATCTCTTGCCAAGCTGATGCAAAAGCTTACTTGTAAGCAGACAAAATGCTGTATCGAATGTATGGATTTTGTCTGTCCACATTTCATTACATTTTTTTTTAATTTTCAGCAAAAGTAAAAATCAGTTTGAAAATGATTTTGATTTTAGCTATTTTTTCCCTCTGCCTCTTATTACAGATGTTGCAGTAGTGGACATGAGTGATGTTTCCAGACAGCCATCACTCTTCTACCACCTTGGAGTGCGTGAAAGCTTTGATATGGCCAATAATGTTATACTTTACCATGACACTGATGCTGACACTGCTCAGTCACTTAAGGTAAGGTCCTCACTTCAAAATCCACTTAAATGCAGATCTATCTTTTCATGATGTTGCAAACATAGAGCTTGATCCTGCGAACACTTGTGCATCTTGGAAACTTTATCCATATTGCCTAGTCTAGGGATGTAAAATGCTGTTTTAATTGGTTAACTGGTTAAATGTTAAGGTTAACCTAACATAAACAGGTGGTGGGGGGGGGGAGGTGGAGAGCCACTCCATACCCTACCAGTTAACCAGTTAACCATTAACATCCCTATTGCATACTCAACAAAATGGGAGCTTTTGTGTTTCTAAAATGATAGGTAGGGAGGTTATAGGCCTCATAATTGTTTTTCTTCAAACTGCCAGACATGGAAACATATGTAATTCAAATTTTCTTTAGCTCAGTGACTGATAAGGTTTGTTACTTTCTCTTGACTATTGTAAGTACGCTGTAAAAAGATGTTATGATCTTTGTTTAATGATGACACATTTCATTTTATTTAGGCCCATACATACTTTTATTATGAGTTAGTGTACTCTTCTCAATTATTATAGGTTTGTTGAGTGGGTGAAACTATATGCATGCACACATCATAAAATTCATCTGCAGTGCTGTGGGGTGAAGATAAGAAAGATGTCATCACGAAAGCTTTTTATAAGCTTGTTCTTTAATTTTAAACGAGGAACATAAATATTTATTACACTTTAAGCACTCTGGCCAGGGATAGACTGTTCTGGACACAAATCATAATACCTGGATATTTCTATCTGTTTGAACAGTATAGAGGCAGACATCCTCTTCTGTGCCGCAGATTCCATTCAGACTTCTTTTCCTTACCTCCACATCCTGTAGTCTTTGTCTTAAGACCAGAAGAGGCTACTAGATCATCTACCGTCTGTATGTCACAGGCAAGCAACTCCTCCCAGCACCCACACACTTAACCCAACAATGGAAATGAGGCCAAAGTAAATGAGATCCATAGAGGACTGGATTATTATGTGCCACAAGCAGAGAACTAGAGGGTCCAGTTTGCACTAGTGCACAGTAGGGAAATGATTACTTGAGAGATACTCAGATAATCTTGGCCAGTGACATACAATGACATGTTTCAGAACAAGGAGAAGACCTCATTGTCACTGCAACTCTGATCAGGGGAAAATTCTTTCTGAATCTACATATGTGGAACAGTTAGACCAGTGTTTCTTAAACTTTTTAAGATCAAGGAACACCAAACAATAATTTTTTTTTATGAGGAACACCAAGGATTTTTTTGTTGAGGGGAAAAAAAAAAACTTGCCCCTTGAACACCAGATAACACTTTTACTGACAACAACAATATTCGCTCACTGCCCTATGAAGTGTTCTAGACTTCTGCCTTTTTGATAGGGAAATGTAATTTACTCTGTTTACTCATATTGGTGGAAATTATAAATTCAATACCTTATCAAGCACGGGTTAATGTCAAGCAGCTGACTGATGGCAGCCATGCCAACATTTGGGGCACTGAGGGCCTTACCCTGCCCTCCAATTCACAGCGGGTCCCTTATTGCTTAATGTTTTGTCCTTCAATAGTTCTAGCCCCTGGCTCTGTTATTTTTGACACAGAATACTGAAGGGAAGGGCCTTGTCTGTGCAAGAGGGTGGAAGGTGCTGGCCCCCCTCAGCTGTCCTGAGTAACAAGTGAGGGCTAAAGACAGCGGTGCAAAGACCCGGTTGGGGTGGCAGCTTTAGGGCAGTTCTTTCCCCTGGCAGGCAGGATCCCCAGACCAGCAGCGGAGGGCAAGGGGCACAACTGAGGCACAGAGCTTTCCCAGGCAGTTGCAAGCCGGGCGCAGAAGCACGTGAGGAACATGTGTCGCCCCACCTCATTTCCTGACGTGTCATCACTCGCTTGCCTCTGATGCCTTTCGCGCAGAAGCACAGGAGGAGGAACGCAGGTAGCCCCGCCTCATTTCCAGTGGCGTCACCACTCGCTCACCTCTTCGCCCCACCCGCTGTGTCTCAGCAGCTCTCGCAGCCGTTTTTTTTTCTTCAAACGGCCGCGGCACACCTGTGAGTTGTCTGTGGAACACCAGTGTTCTGGAACACAGTTTAAGAAACAAGGAGTTAGACCCTAAACATATAAGCAAGAACCAACCAGCCAAATGTCTGAGAGAGAGAGAATGTTGGTGCCTCCTCAGGGCCCTGGCCCACCTCTGCAATGGCCCATCTCTAGCCTTATGCTTCAGAAGAAGAGTTTTAAAACAAACAACCCAGAATACACTGGAGTATTGGAGTGGGAGAGGGTTATAAATGCATTCATGAATTTATCCAGCTTTCTCTGAAAACTAATTAAGTTGTTGACCCTGACAACTCCTATTAGGAGACTGTCCAGAATCTTACCCATCTCATGGTTAGGAACATTCTGGTAATTTCCAACTTGAATTTGTTCACGACCAATTTATATCTATTCTTGATTCAACATTGTCTGTTAGCTTAAATGGCTCTTCGTTTTTCCTGATATTTATCTCCCTAATGTATCTTCCGAGGGCATTCAGAATTCCCCCTCAGGCTTCCAGTGTTCTCTGATAAGATAGGCCTCCATTCTCCTGATCTTCCTAATAGCTCTTCTCTGCACTTGTTCCAGTTTAAACTCATCTTTCTTGAACTGTGGAATGTAACCTGTCACATCAGTCAACTTCTGTAATAGACAGCTGGAGATTAGGGATGTAAAAGTGTAGCCGATTAACTGATAAGCAAAAGCTTATAGGTTAATGCTATAGACTACATGCATCCCCACACTTGCCAGTAAATTATTTAGCAGGCTGGCCAGCAGCCTGGCTCAGTCCTAGCTTGCGATGGGTCCGGGACCTACCTCCACTGCGTCTCTGCATTTAAAGGGTATTAGGAGCCAGCAGGCAGGCAGCCCAGCTCAGTTCCGGTTCATACCGGGTCCAGGAGCTCAGACCACCCCCTAGACAGGGGCTGCTGCCACTCCGTGCCACTGCCTCTTTATCAGAGGCAGCAGCACATGGCAACAGGCAACCAGTCCACAAGGGGAGCTAGTTTTTAAACTGGCTCCCCTCACCGACCAGCTCCCACCAGGCACCCCATGCTGCTGTCTCTGATACACTGGCAGCAGCGCAGAGTGGCAGGGATCTTCTCGGGAGTGAGGCCGGAATGCACTGGCTGCTGACCTCACCCTCAGGGACTATAGAATAGTTGACTGACTGATAAAAATTCATGAGGTTACTTGACTATTCAATTAACCAAAATTTAACATCCCTACTGGAGATAGCTAATGTCACAACAATATTTTAAAAAGACACCTGGAATTTACAGGCTGGTACAAGTTGGACCTCCCTGGTCCAGCATCCTTAGTACCTGACCGGTCCTGGACAAGGAAGTTTGCCAGACCAAGGGATGTCAGGCCTCCAGTCTCTTGGGTGGGTCCCAGCCATGCTGGCTTTGCTACCCCACCAGCTCTACTGTCCCACCAGCTCTGCTGCCCTTCTGGCCCTGCCAGCAGGCTCTGCTCTCAGCTGTTGGCAACCTCTACTGCTGGGGCTTTCTTGTCCAGTGGTTCTCTGGTCTAGCAACATTCGTGGTCCTATAAGATCCCTTCCTCAAGGCAATGCCCTACTTTGCCTCTGTTCACTCCATCCCCTTTCCCTCCATCACTTGCTCTCCCCCACACTCACTCACTCTCTCACCAGGCTGGGGCAGGGAGTTGGGGTGCAGGCTCTGAGCTGAGGGTGGGACTGATGGGTTCAGAGTTTGGGAGTGGGACTCATGGCTGGGGCAGGAACTGTGAGGCGGTTTGGGGCATGGGTTCTGGTAGGGCGTTTGAGTGCAGGAGGGGCTTACAGCTGTGAGTACAGGAGGGGTGAGGGCTCTGGGGGCAGGTTTTGGGGTGAGAATGGGGATGAGAGGTTTGGGGTGAAGAAGGGGGCTCGGCTAAGAAAGAGGGTGAAGGGAGAGTACTGGGAGGGAGTTTTGGTTGTAGGAGGAGGTGCAACACTGGGGATGGGGTTTGGAGTGCAGCAGGGGTTGAGGAGTGCAAGCTTAGACCATGTGGTGCTTATCTTGGGTGGCTCCCAGAAGTGGCGGGTGTGTATGGCCCCCAGACTTAGGGGCATTGCCTCCGCCTGTAGGCACCGCCCCCACAGCTCCCATTTGCTGCGCTTCCCAGCCAATGTGAGCTATGTCGGCTCTTAGGGTGGGGACACTGTGCAGAGACCCACTGACTACCTCTGTGCCTAGAACCCAGAGGGATATGCTGGCTGCTTCTGGGAGCCACGTGGAGCCAGGGCAGGTAGGGAGCCTGCCAGCCCTGCTGTGCCACCCACAGGATTTTTAGTAGCCTAAAATCTCCTGGATGGCATTCAGTAACCACTGGGAAATAGATGCCAACTCTGTGAGACTCCCAGCCGATCCGGGAGGGGTGGCATCCCTATCTGTAACTGATTAAAGGACAGGAAACAATGGGTAGGAATAAATGGTCAGTTTTCAGAATGGAGAAAGGAAAATAATGGTGTCACCCACTGACCTGCCTGGGCACAAGTGCTGTTCAACATATTCATAAATGATCTAGAAAAAGAGGTAAACAGAGAGGTGGCAAAATTTATAGATGATACAAAATAACTTAAGATAGTAAAGTCCAAAGCAGACTGCAAAGTTACAAAGGAATGTCACAAAACTGGGTTACTGCGCAACAAAATGACAGATGAAATTCAATGCTGATAAATGCAAAGTAACACACATTGCAAAACATAATCCCAAGTGTATATATATAAAATTATGCTGTCTAAATTAGTGGTCACCAACCAGTAGATCAGGATCTACTGGTAGATCTTGGAGCCTCTGACAGGTGATCCTGACTGGTTTGGGCAGGAAGCTATCAAGCGCTGGCACTTCAGTTGCCCCTCCCCTCACTGTCATGCTGCTCCTGCCCTCTGCCTTGGAGCTGCCCCCCTGGGAGCCTCCTGCTTGCTGTGCAGAGTGGGGGAGGGAGAAGAAGGGGGTGCTTATGTCAGGGTGTCCCTCCTCTCCCCACCTCTGTACCCCATCTCCACACAGGGAGAAGGGGATGGAGGGAGCTTGGCAATGCAAATCTCTGTCACTCTCACACACTGTGTGTGTGTCTGTCATTCTCACAAACACACACTGTCCTTCACTCTCATCTCCCGACCCAACACACATGTGGGGAGTTGTTGTTACTACTTTTACTGCTTGCAAAGTGGGTTATTTGTGGCTTTGACTGGTTGGTGCATTTTGTAATTTTCATTTATCTCTTATGCTTAAATTTAATTCTTTGAGTAGTGAGTTCTAAAATGCCACACCTGTCATGGCTGGAGTAATTATCCTTATGGGAATTACTGTTCCTGGCAGTGGCTGGCATGTCCCTGCACCCCTGAGAGAGGCAGAGCAGGGGGTCTCCACATGCTGTCCTTGCCTGCAGACACCACTCCTGCAGCTCCCATTGATCAATAGCAGGGAACTGTGGCCAGCAGAAGCTGTGGGTTCAGTGCCTGTAAATGAGGGGCAGTGCATGGCATTGTGCAGCCATTGCTGTACATACCAGCTGCTTTCAGGAGTGGTGCAGGGCCAGGGCAGGAGTAAGCTGCCTTAACCCCACTGCTTCACCAGCCAGAAGCCGTCTCAGTTAAACAGTGCCCAACCAGAGTCTGTCTCCTGAACTTCTGTCCCAGCCCTGAGTCTCCTCCTGCACCCAACCTCCTGCCCCAGAAGTTAGTCCCCCTCAACTCAAACTCCTTCCCAGAGCTTGCACCCTGAAACCTCTCCTGGATCCCAGTCCTCTGCCCTGGGCTATGCCCAGAGCCCCTCCACTCCAAACTCCTTGGCCCAAGACCAGAGCCTGCTCCTCAACCCTCTACCCCAGCCTGGTGAAAGTAAGTGATGATGGGGAGGAAGAGGGATGAAGTGAACAGGGTGAGGCCTCAGAGAAGGGGTGGAGCAGGGGCGGGGCCTCAGAGAAGAGGCAGGAAGGAAGCAAGGCACAGTTATCTGGGTTTGAGGTAGATCTTATATTGCACTTAAATTGAGAAAGCAATCTTGTGGTTAAAAAGGTTGGAGACCACTGGTCTAAATTATCACTTGAGAATGAGTTCTTGGGTCATTATGAATAGCTCTCTGAAATCATCTACTCTGTGTACAGCGGCAGTGGAAAAAAAAGCTAATGTTGTTAGGAACCATTAGGAAAAAATATATGAGACAGAAAATATCATGATGTCACTATTTAAAGCCATGGTACACCCACATCTTGAATCCTGCATGCAGTTCTGGTCATCCCATCTCAAAAAAGATCTATTAGAAATTAAAAAGGTACAGAGAAGGGCAAAAAAGTGATTATGGGCATGGAACATCTTCCATATGAGGAGAGATTTAAAAGGCTTGGACTGCTCAATTTAAAAAAGAGATTTAGGGGATATATGATAGAGTTTTCTAAAATCATGACCAGTGTGGAAGAAGTAAATAAGGAAATGTTATCTACCACTTTGCATAACACAAGAACCAGGGGTCACCTAATGAAATGAATAGGCAACAGGTTTAAAAACAAAACATAAGGAAATATTTCTTCACATGACATGCTGTCAACCTGTAGAACTCATTGCTAGGGAATATTGTGAAGGACAAATAATTAACTGTGTTCAAAAAAGAAATAGGCTAGTTCTACACTACATACATACTAGAGTATAACTATACCACTCACAAGTATGAAAAATCCACATCCCTGAGCAATGTAGTTATGCCAGCTTTAATCCCTGATGTAGACAGAGCCAGCATAGCTATTGCCTTTTGTGCAAATGGAATTATTAAGCCAGTGGGAATGCTCTTTCCCATTGAGCTTAGTGTCTTCTAGAGGATCCTGGCCTTAGATTGGGTGTGTCTACACTGCACCGTAGGTTGAAAAAAGATGCGCAATTTGAACTACACAACTTGTGTATCTTATTTTGATGTTATTTCGAAATAGCTTATTTTGAAATTTGGTACTGTCTACACAGCACTTGTTTTGAAATAAATTGTTATTCCGAAATGTCCCTTACTCCTCGTGGAATGTGGTTTACAGGGACGTTGGAATAGCAACCCCCTTATATTTCCAGATAACGGGCACACTCAAAAGATGGAATATTCTGGTATTCTGAAATAGCATTGCAGTGTAGATGTAGCTCAACAGTGCAGCTGCGCTGATGCATGTCTGTAGCGTAGACCTGCCCTCAGATAAGTTTGTGGAGGATAGGTCCATCAGGGCTATTAGCCAAGATGATCAGAGGTGCAGCTCCATGATCTGAGGGTCCTAAGGCTTTGACTGACAGAAGAATTGGGCATTTAATCAAGAGAGCCATTTTCTGTCCTCCACGTTCCCTCTGAATTATTTAGCATTGGTCACTATCAGAAGACAGGATCCTGGCCTTAGATTGGGGTGAGCTAACTTGTTGGTCCAAGGGCCACGTCTAGGTAGGGAAACTTTATGGTGGGCCACAAATATATGGCTGGGGCAGGCAGTGGGGGTGCGAGGTGCAGGAGAGGGCTCAGGGCAGGGGGTTGAGATGTGGGAGGAGCTTCTGGTAAGGGGGTTGTGTGCAGAGAGTGTTCAGGGCTGGGGTTGGGAAGTGGGAAGGGGTGAGGAGTGCGGACTCCAGCAGGCACTGCATACCTCAGGTGGCTCCCAGTTGGCAGTGCAATGGGGCTGGAGCAGCTGGCATGTCCGGCAGTGGCTCCTGGAGGTGGGAGGGGGACAGGTGGCTCCGTGTGCTGCCCCTGCCTCCAGGCACTATCCCCACAGCTTCCATTGGCCATGGTTCCCTGGCTAATGAGAGTTGCTGGGATAGCGCCTGTCGATGAGAGCAACTCACAGAACCCTCTGCCCCCATCCTCCTGGTGCTGCAGGGATGTGCTGGCTGCTTCTGGAAGCAGCACGGGGCCCTGGCAGGCAGGGAGCCTGCCTTAGCCCCACTGTGCTACTGGACTGGAATTCTTAAAGGCTGAATTAAAAGCCCTGACAGTACAGATGCAGCCCTCAGGCTGTAGTTTGCCCACCCTGCCTTAGATGGACTTGGACTGACCCGCTGTAGCTGATCTTATGGTAACCAGAATTGTTAACGGTATGCAGGTGATGTTTTATCAATGCCTTGTATGATGGCATCAGTATTTCCATGCCTTGTTCTTCTCCTGTATTGATTACTGTATTCTCCTCTTCAGCTGCTCTGCTCTTCACTTCTTCCCACTCCAGTTCTGTCCAAAAAGCCATTACTAAATTCTAATTATTATTGTGGCATTCTAACCATGGTGAGCACCTAAAATGAGGGTCTTACATTTTTGTTTCTTCTCAAATTCTGTGCCACTGTCCCCTTTTGTTCCCACTCAGATGCAGAACTTTTTTTCAGTCCATTTTCATCTTTTTTCTTCACTCTCAGCCTCTCTCTTATTCTCTTTCCTTTTGTCCACCAAGCATGATTTTTCTTTCCTTTCCTTTTGGTTCCTCCTTGAAAACAGTTTATTCTAAAAAGCCATTGTTGATTCTCTCATGGCAACCTTCCGCATCCAAACTGTTATGCTATTTCTTGTCTATCTTAATTTGTACGTTAACTGAGGCAGGAAATATGACTTTGTCTGTAAAACAGCATGCACAATGATAGGCCTATGCTAATTATTTTTATTTAAAATAATAAATCCAGGCATATGTTCCTAAACTTTTCCTTGATCTTTATTTCCAGGACATGGTGTCTCAGAAAAACACAGTAAGTATTAAATCTTAATATTTTTAACATAATGTGAGGATGCCACAAATGATTTAACTTCAAGTGACTAACATGAAAAATACCACTCGGTATTGCATAAGTGGGTATGCAAAGTCATGCAGTAGTTGCTATAAAATAATCAAGAAGGCTGCTTTCTTTAGGTACAGTGTAAATTACAGAAAATCATGCTGACTTCCTTTCTAATATATGTTGCTGGTGATAGTTTCAGAAAGTAGTTTATCTTTGTGACTGCTGGGAAGATGTACACAATAGATTTTCATTTGACTACATGACCCTAGAGGTCGGTGAAAAAGCTTGAGGCAGATTTTGACGATGATTATATATGATAGATGGACAACCAAGACTGCTCATTTAAAAAGTTTTGGGTTTTTCTGTGTGTGTTTGGTTTTCAGCTGTGATGCATTTTAAGTTCCAGGAAACATATATAGAAAGATTCATGGATCTTACAAAAAGAAATATGGTTCTTAAAACAAAATTGTTAGTATTACATATTCTTAATACCAATTAAGACTAAACAGACCAGAAAACCTAGTCCAATTTAAAACACATTTTTGGATGTTTTAGTTCTGTATTATATGCATTATATATGTAAACTAATGTTAAAGGATGATTTAGCTCTTTCTGTGGTTATGTAACTTATGACATTTTAGATCATATAAGTGGCCATTCCCAATTTAATACAGTATTGTCTAAAGTTGAGAACTGTTACTTAGTAGAGATCCAAAACCTTGCTTTTTTAACACTTTTAGTTTTCATTTGCACATTCACCTAAGACTTTTATTCTATTTTGCATTACAGAGCAAGAATAAAGACACAAACATGTTAATTTTTTCTTTGAAAACAAGCAGTTTTAAAACTTTTTAATCAGAGCTACTGGTTAAATTTGGTAGCTATAACGCACAGTGTAGATTTAAAAAACTACTATGGATACCAATGCATATAGGGCTAGATTAAAGTAAGAATATGAGTAAGAGGTATTCTGCTCTCAACCCATTTACTTAACCTACCTGGTAAGGCTCATTGTAGCTCCAGATGTAGTATGAAGTGTGCTCACTACTGTCTGTGAATATGCTCCCTGCAAACACAAAGGGTCCAGGTGGAACCCTTGTTTCTGCTCTAGCTGGCCTGAGCAGCTGGCTAGGTATTAGAAGGAGAAAAAAATTGACCTTTTCAAGAGTTACACTATTTATTGCATCCATACCCAGAGCAAGAGAGGAGCCCAGGAAGCATAGTGATTGAATCTCAGTTTCTTCTCTGAGTTGATCTTGATATGGTGCAGTTATGTGCTGCCTCTTCGTTCAGGACTGTAACTCCTGGATATCTTTGACTGAAGTGTTTACTGACTGTTGTGGTAAAATGCCATCTCAGAGAATAACTAATTTTAAATACCAAGCATGTATTCTTGACTTTTTGAAAAGAAAAAAGAATTTGGCTTGCTTGAAATTTGATAGTAAATTATGCTTACATTTATTTTATTAATTTGTTATCTCTGATCAGTTTTATTTGAAATTACTGTTATAAAGTTGCTAAATTAACAAACTAATTACACTAGTAGATCAAAGTTGTATAACTAAACTGAAATTATTGTTTCTCTACATAAACAAGAGTCTGTTTTCTCCCCTCCAGAAGTAACTGCATTCTGTAGACAAGATTGCATGTTATTGCTGTTACAGTATTCTATCAATGATTCATTTGAAGCTTCTGATAAAGAGGGTTACTTCACTCTTTGGATAATTACAGTATCAGTGTACATGTAAATATAAATCAGATGAAGTGAACTGCTAATTAGCCCTTTAGGTTTAAATGGTGAATATTTTGCTACTGTGGCGTGTGTTTGTTTCTGGTTTAATTGTTCTCCATTGGGGAAATCCTTACTTTAGTGTACAGCTCTGACTGTGCCTTCTGTCAAGCAGTGGAGATCAGTAGGGGAAAGACTATTTCCCATCTCTGCCTTGAGCTGTGGAGAATTCACAGAGTTGCTATTGCAGTTTTCAGGCAGTAGTGTTGCCTGCAACCCCTTTGTGCTTTGCTGGGGGAAGAATTGAAACTGTTCCTAGCTACATTATCCCTTTCTTTCTGGCAGTGCAAAAGCAGACCCTTTTGTATTGTATGCTCAGTACAGAGCCACTGCAGAAATATTAGTGTTGCCAGATGGTTTCAACAAAAATACCGGACACACTTAGGGTTGCCAGGTGGTTGAAACAAAAATACCGAACCCCTCCCCTCCCCCCAAAAACGGGAAAAAATTCTGTTGAAGGGGAAAAAAAGGGGAGGAGACCAAAGTTGTTGAGAGAGAGAGAGAAAAAAAAGGACTCCCAAGGACTTATTAAGCCAAAAAAGAAATTAAATTAAAACAGCATGTCCCCTTAATAGTGAGTGCAGGGATAGGAACAGGGGAGCAGTTGAGCACTAAGACCCAGGGGAAAGCATTGCTTCCCCTAGGTCTTTTGGCCAGCAGCCATTTTGTGCCACAGCCTTGGGGAACCAGGTAAGCATGGGGGCTCGGGTCAGGGGGCAGGGGTGTTGGGAGCCAGGGGGGAGGCCGGGCGCTGAGTGTTTGTAGGGTTGCCAGGTGCCCGGCATTTTCGCCTCCTGGCCGAGGAAAAATTCAGAAAATACCGGACATTTTAGGTGTCTGGTATTCTCTGAATTTTTTTACTGGACAGGAGCCAAAAATACCGGACTGCCCGGGTGAATACTGGACACCTGGCAACCCTAACAGTAGAGCCTGCTCTGCAAAGCAGCCATCTGCTACCCAAAGCAGAGAGGCAGACCCCAGGGCAACACAATGGCAGGGCGGAGGGTGGGGTGACCATGGGTAGGAAGGTGACTTCCCCATAGCCAAGTCTTTGGGTGTCCCAGTGGAAAGAAACGGGAATTCCACCCCACTCAGTTTTGGCTGAGAGCCCATGGAAAGCGCCTAAATAACCACAAAGCACCTGTGGGCTTCTGTCCTGGACTACGGCTCCACACCCTGGTTGAACTGCGCCTAGGGACAGGGCTTCTCCTTCTCCTCCCTAAGGCGTCTCTCCTAGGCCAGAAGCAACCAGCTGAAGGCTCCCAGCCCCTGATCGCGCCCCGCCTCCCAGCTACTCCCCTGCCCCTGCCCTGCCAGGCTTCTGACGCAACCAGAGGCTCCCAGTGGCGATCACGGCCCCGCCTCCCAGCCTAGGAGTCCCAGCTGGGAGGCGGGGCCACGATCGCTGCTGGGAGCCTCTGGTCGCGTCAGAAGCCTGGCGGGGGCGGGGGGAGTGGCTGGGAGTCCCAGCCACTCCTCCCGCCCACATCAGGCTTCCGACTGGTGCCCAGCTGGAAAAATCAGAGAATACCGGACACGTGCAGTGTCCGGTATTGTCTGATATATTTTTTTTTACTGGGCAGAGGGCGCAAATACCAGACTGTCTGGTAGGATATTGGACACCTGGCAACCTAGACACACTTGCCCTTACATCACAATCTACATTACATCTTATTTAGAAAATACCGGACATTTATATTTTCTCAATTTGTTTCCCAAACAGAGCTCAAATACTGGACTGTCCGGTTCAAAACTGGACACCTGGCAACCCTATACAGAATCCTTTCCCTTAAGGCACTAGTAGGCCACCCGTGGCCTGCGGGCCTTTTGTGGGCCCATTGGGGTTATACATGCAGCCCGCATAACCCCCTTCTGCCTCTTCCCTCCATGCAGGCTGGGAGCCCTGTGCTTACCTGCTCCTCCCCTTCCCTCTCAGAACTTCTGGAATGCAGTGAATAAGCTGATTCATGGCACTCCAGAAATACTGGAATGGAGGGGGATGTGCAGGGATGGGACATACTTGGGGGGAGAAGGCAGGGAAGGAGCCAGGTGGGGATTTGAGGGGAGGGAGGGGAAGGGTGAAGTGGGGACATGGCCTGCAGTTGGGGAGGGAGGGCTGAGCAGCCACTGGCAAAACAAGAAGCCACACACATTTAAACCAAGAGCATGTATGAGATACATGATGATAGCTCTGTATGTGGTGGGCAATCTGCTTCCTCTACTACTTTTATGTTACTTTTGCCAGCAATTTAATTTGCCCCAGTAGTGGATCACTTTGTGTTGAAAAGGCATGATACAGAAGGAGGATCAAGTGCAATGTAATTAATCTTATTCTTGGGGTCATAGCTAGTGCCCATGACTGATTGCAGTTTAGTGTCCCACTGAGATGGAGGGCCACCCTTGTGGCCCATTCACTAGCCTTGGTTGCCCAATGTTGCCATAAGGACTTAATATTTTAGTGTTGTCTCTTATTCTGGAAATCTCAAATCCCATAAAAAGGGAGAAGAAAATCACAGTGCAAGAACAGTAATTGAAACCATAAAGATTGAGAGTAGATAGATGTCAAATGTTTTCCTTGTAGTGATTGTTTCTTAATCTTAAATAAATAAGTAAACCTGAGGAAATGATTAATGTTTTCCCGTTAAGGAAAATGTAAATCATTATACCAAACTCTGCTTCGGGGAATGAAGGAGTATATAGAGAAAGTTGAATAGAAATTGAGAACACTATATTGCAAACAGTTAAGCAGTTCATTTGGTATTTGGCCTATATCTGTAGCTGAAACATGAAAACCACAGAGCAGCTCTGTAAGGCTGAGTAATAAGATTGCAACATAGATTTAACAACCTATTATATGAAAAGTATAAGGGTGGGAAAACTGCAAATATAGCTTCTAACATCCATAATGAAATATTTTGAGATAAGATTGGAATAAGAGTTTGTTCTATTTGACTTCCCCAAAGCAAGCAATTAAAATTCTGCATTGCTAATTTACTGCCCCACTGAGATGTTTAAAGCATGCAGTATGCAATTGGGAGCTCAGTTCCCAAGACAGAATTGCGCTCGCATGTTATTAAAGGTCAAAATTCTCCATCTCCCTTCCATTAGGTAGTTCTTTTTGTGTGGAACTGATTGTAGCCTTAAGGGCAGTCCGCCGCTTATTTCAGTCAGAGATAGGGTAGGCATAGTTCTACTGTTTCTGTCAAATCAGTTATCTAGCAAATAAATCACAAATATACAGCTTTGTAGAATATCTTATTTTCTTTTTGCTGTTACCATGAAGCAGTGATGATTTGTGAGCTGACTTGCGGTTATATTCTTGGACTTGCAGAATGTGTGTATGGGGGTAGTGTATTTATCCTTAGAGGGCAAGGATGAACTTGCCTGTTTTATTAGGTTTCCTACTTTCTCTTTTTCAAATCAAGACCGGTTGGTTGTAGGAGTGTAACTTCAGAAAATCAGAAGCAGAGCTGGTAAAAAACTTGACTTTCCACAATTATTTTGTAACATTTGTCAAAGTAAGGACAAATAAGATCACAAGAAAAAACAAGATGTAGGAAGAAGTGGAATTAATTAAGCTCTTTAAAAGATTGCTAGAATCAAAGGGCAGTATAGATATATTTATGAATGAACAGGTTAAAAATCATCTGTCATTAATGGTCTAGTTATTTCTTAGTCCTTCCTTTATTGTAGCGGACTGCACTACCTAATCTCTTGAGGTCCCTTCCAGACTCCAGTCTATGATTCTATGATAGTGGGATGCATTTGGTTTATTTGAATATGGGCAGTGAGGGGTGGTCAATTAAGTACAGCTCACAAGGGAAAGTAATCACAAAATTATAAAAATATTGGACTAGAAGGGATCTCAAGAGGTAATCAAATCAAGCTCTCTGCTGAGGCAGGTCCAAATAAGCCTAGACTATCCCAATAGGCATTTGTCTAATCTTTTATTAAAAATCTCCAGTGATAGGGATTCCACAATCTCCTTTGGAAGTCTGTCAGAGTTTAATTGCCTTTATAATTAGAAAGTTTTCTTAATATCTAATCTCAGGTTCGTAGCAAGGGTGGGCTGCTCACCCCGGGCGCATCATCAACAGGGGCACAAAGACATAATAAGTAAAAATAATAAGATGTAAAGAATAAAAGTAAAGATCGTGACGCATGCTAACCTAAGGAGAAGGGGGCGCATAATTAATATTTTGCCCAGGCACAAAAATACTTAGTTACTGTGCTGTCTAATCTAAATCTCTCTTCCTGCAGATTAAGCCCATTATTTCTTGCTCTACCTTTAGCAGCCATGGGGACAGTTGATCATTGGCCTCTTTAACAGCTTATAACGTATTGGGTCCCAGCTCAGTTTTCTTTTCTCAAAACTAAACATGCCCAGATTTTTTTTTTTAACATTTCCTCATAGATAGGTAAAAGGTTTTTTAAAGCCTTCTATAATTTTTGTTGCTCTCCTCTGGACTCTCTCCAGTTTGTTCACATCTTTTGTCTTGCAAGCTTTCCAACTTGGTATCACCCATACTTTTTATAAGCATTCTCTCTATTACTCCATTATTCAAGTCATGAATGAAAATATTAAATTGTTTTATACCCAGGACTGACCCATGCAAGACCATAGTAGACACACCCTTTCAGTTGGATACTGAACAATTGATAACTATTCTGAGTATGGTCTTTCTAACACATGTGCATCCACTTCATAGTGCATTTCCTTGGTTCTCTTATAAGAATGGCATTTGGGACCGTGTTGAAAGCCTTACTAAAATCAAGATAAATCATGTCTACAACATCACTCCATCTAGTAGGCTAGTAACTGTTGAAAATGGAAATTAGGTTGGTTTGGCATGATTTGTTCTTGAAAAATCCATACTGACTATTCCTTATAGTACTCGTATTCTCTAGGGCTGTGTCTACACTGGGCCACTTATTCCGGAAAATCAGCCGCTTTTCCGGAATAAGCTGCGAGCTGTCTACACTGGCCCCTTGAATTTCCGGAAAAGCACTGATGATCTACTGTAAGAAATCAGCTGCTTTTCCGGAAAAACTATGCTGCTCCCGCTCGGGCAAAAGTCCTTTTTCTGGAAAACTGTTCCGGAAAAGGCCCAGTGTAGACAGCACAGTAGTCTCTTCTGCAAAAAAGCCCGATTGCGAAAATGGCGATCGGGGCTTTTTTCGAGCGTCTACATTGGCCATGGATGCTTTTCGGAAAAAGGGCTTTTCCGGAAAAGCATCCTGCCAATGTAGACGCTCTTTTTCCGGAAATACTTATAACGGAAAACTGTTCTGTTTTAAGCATTTCCGGAAATTCATGCCAGTGTAGACGTAGCCTAGAAGTTTACAAACTGAGAATAACTAGAACTGAGAGAGAACATGGAGATAATAGTTGAAAACTGATTTGTCCTTACATTGGTAGTTTTCTAATGATCCAGAATTAACAATCTGTTATACTCTTGTTTTGGTGAAGGTGTTTAAAGAAAAATAGCACAAAGATTTTAAAATAAATCTATAAATCAAGCTGGTTATATACTAAATATCTGTGGGCCTGATCCAAAGTCTGGTGAAATCAATGTGAGACGTTCCATTGACTCAGATGGGATTTGAACCAAACACTGTGGTAGCTCTTTATTACAGACAGTGGATGAAATCCTGCCTCTGTTGAAGTCCATAGCAAAATTTCCACTGAATTCCATGGGAAGGATTTCACCTCGCCCAAGGGTGGGGAACCTCTGGCCCACAGGCTGCATGCAGTTTATCAAGGTTACCCACTGATGGGCTGCCAGATGGTTTGTTTACCTGAGTGTCTGCAGCCATGGCTGTTCACAGCTCCCAGTGGCCACAGTTTGCCATTCCAACCAATAGGAGTGGCGGGAAGTGGTAGCCCGCCCCACATCACTTCCCACAGCTCCCATTCACTGGTAATGGCGACCCAGGACCACTGAGAGCTGCCAGCAACCATGGCTGCAGATGCTCAAGTTAACACACTTTCTGGTGGCTCACCAGGGGCTAACCTTGACAAACTGCTTGTAGTTGGTGCACTGGAGGTTCTCCACCCCTGAGTTAGTGTCATTGCCACAAGGAATTGTTATGTTGCCATCTAAGTAGGAAATCTGAGAAAAGTTTCAATAGTTAATTAGATTGTAAATATTACCTGAATTTAGTGAATCTGCAGGAAAGGCAAATATATAGAACCAGATTCTAACCCCTATACTCACACTGTGTAGTACTTTACACAGCGGTCCCAATCCAAGTGAACTGGGAGCCTAGAGACTACAGCAATCAGGGCCTTCTATATTAATCAGGATCTTGATAAGTATTTTAAATTAGTAATTTTACATACTATTTTCTTATTGTAACCTCACTTCATAAAAGTTTGTATGTTGTAGTTATTAGTTATTTTTAAAATCAAAATAGTAAGTGTCTATTTAGACAAGCATCTGAAGTAGAACACCTATCTCAAAGACTTCCCAGCAGGACACACAAATGAAAACTGTTAGATTTATCACTAGAGATTCTTTTAATACAAAGTTTAAAACAAACAACAAACCCTTGCTAGTGGGCTTCTTTGAGGAAAGAAGTATAAAGAAACAAGTAACCTAATGAAATATAATTAGAAGTGTTTCTGTGCATGAAACATGTCTATATATACCTTTGATTTTAATACTCTATATATTAAATGTGAAAAACATTAATGCAATTTAAGGATACGTATTTAAGACCAAAGAGGTCTATAAATGCAAAAGGTAATGTTTCAATGGACACGCTAGTTCACCTCCATTGTATATACCTTATTGTATGTGGTTAATTATTCATGTAATAATTAACTAGTGATTGTAAATAAGACTTCCCTGAAAGCATGTAAGTGATAAAAAAAGAACATATGCTGACAAAACTGTGAACTGTCATTTCTGAAAACTTCTTTGAGCTTAAAAATCATATATAAACTTGTAGTATGCATGTTTATCTTCTATTGTATCTCTCTCTAATAATTTCTTTCTTCATGTGTCCTTTGTCTGTCTTTTTATTACTGTATACTCCCATGTTCTTTATTTTTCCATGCTGTTTCATTTCGATTTGGAGTAGGCTGCAGTTGCCAACCATAAAGCTTTTCTTCGGGTCCACGTACCTCCTGAGTACCACAGTGGTTATGTGATAGGCAAAGTATGTATTATTTTCTATTCTGCTTTCTGGCTGAATAAAAGTAATTTTAGAATTATTTTATTACTGTGCCTTTTAATCATATTCATTCAAGGATATTTGAAAAATAATATTTTCAGGCAGTTGCTAGTTTGGATTAGTTAATATTTGGAAGTTATATCCCATAGCATAGGGATGCATTGTATTGTGTTAAAAAAGAAATACACACCTTGAATTTTCAAAAAATGTACATTTAAACTTTTAAAATGAAGTACTGCATATAAAGTATTTTAATTTTGTTAGGAAATCAGTTGCACGCAACAATTTTCTATTGTCTGTCATTTTTCTGCATTGTTGAAAACTACCTTGATCCTTAAGACAACTGATGAAATGAACTCCCTGTGCATGTTCATGTAGGTAGTGTGTTTAGAACCAATTCTTCTAATCCAGTGATTCTCAGACAGGGGTCTGGGGCCTGCTGGAGGACCATGAGCAGGTTTCAGGGGAGTCTGCCAAGCAGGACCAGCTTTAGACTTGTCGAGGTCGGCGGCAGAAACCTGAAGCCACAACTAAGGGGGCTGAAACCCAAGGCCCTGCTGAGCCTTACCACCTGGGGCTGAAACTGAAGCCTGAGCAGTGTAGCTTTTTGCAACGGCCCCTGTGGTATGGGGCCCCAGCCATATAACTGCCATGCTTGTGATTCACTAATTCTGGCTTTTATATGCAGAAAACCAGTTATTGTGCACAAGTGGTCTGTGGAGTTTTTATAGAATGTTGGGAAGGCCTCAGAAAGGTTGAAAATCCCTGTTCCAATGAATTGGGTTTGTTCTTTGCTGTCCAATTGTATGGATTAAACCATATTAAGAGAGTCCTTTATATGAGATCTTAAATACTCTTAGCACTTGGCTACACAGGGGAACTCAATTCACATAGCTCTAGCAGCATAGTTATACCACTGTAACTATGCCAGTGTAACATCCCATGTGGATACTCTATTTCAGAATAAAAGTAATTTAAGGTGTGTGGGGGGGGAGGGCATGGGATTGAGCAATTATTTTAAAGTTAGTGGTATGTATTTGCTACTCACTGTTATTACCCTCACCTAGCTCTGAAGACCCAAGGCACTTAGCACAGTATAGAAACAAAGTAAAAGGCAGTCACTCTTCTTAAGAGCTTACAATCCTAGTTTAAGACAAGTCATGACAGATTAGTGACATGTGCAGATGGGGAGAGGGAAACTGGGATAACAGTAATATAAGCATATTTTTCCATAGACTAGCTGTGCACAAATTGTAGCTGTTAAATATTTTGAATAATGGCAATATGATGATGATAGGTGACCACTCATTGCCGAGTATGACCATCTTCCATGGAAGTTATGGACCCTCCGGTGACTGATAAGGCTGATCTTTGAACCACAAGTTCTGTTACAGTGGGGACAGGAGTTTGCAGGTACAGCAGGAGGCTGTAGGCCAGTCATGTCAAACATTCGGCACACGGGCCACTTGCGGCCCGATAGAATTTTTTTTGCGGCCTGTGACTATGTCTTTATAAATTATCTAAGTGCGGCCCACCCGGTTACATTGTTTGTAACAGGGGTAGCCAACCCATGGTTCTTGATTCAGGAAACACGGTTCCTGCTGGTTCTGAGCTACGCGCCAGGACTGCTCACGGCTGACCGCTCTGTGCATGCACCCCAGCGCCTGAGGGAGAAATCTGTGGTGGTGGCTCCAGGACTCAGGCATTAGGCTAGAGCAGGCGGGGAGGGGCTGGTTCTGGGGGAGAGGAGGGGATTGGGTTAGAGCAGGGGGGAGGGGAGCTGGAGGTGCCTGGCTCTGCGGGAGGGGGAGGGCATTGGGTTAGGCAGGGGAGGCTGAAGCACCTTAAACTCAAAGTCTTCATGGATGCAAATAATTTTACACATCAAATTATTTTATTATATTCAAACAAGACCTGAAAAAATATTATAAAATATACCTAAAACATAATCTATAATAATAAAAAATTGCAACTTTCCGATAGAAGTACATTTTCTTTGGTGGCCCTGAAAGCTACCAGTTTTCATTTGTGCGGCCCTCAGTAGGCTTTGAGTTTGACATGCCTGCTGTAGACCATGACTAGAAGCCAGTCTCTCCTTCCTCCTGCAGCTCTTCTCCTCCTCAGCTTGTTGTCGGGCAAATTCAAAATGCAGGGAGCCATTGGGTAGGACTTGTCTCCATTTTGAGTGATCCTGGGCAAGTGTCACCCAAGTGTCAATGCCAATGTTGCACTTCTTTAAGTTATCCTTTAGCAAGTCCTTAGAATGCTTCCATTGTCCTCCCACCTTACGGTATCCTTCTTTCAGCTGAGAAAACAGGACCTGTTTTGGGAGGCGATGTTCTGGCATCCATACAAAGTGACCAGTCCAGCAAAGTTGCTGACGGATGATCGCTGTCTCGATACTGGTGGTCTTTGCCTCTTCCAGAACACTAAACTCTTCCAGTTACCGTAGTCTGACTACAGCTTGTCTAACCGCTATCAGCCCATAGTGTCCTACAAGCACCACAGTAAGAAATAGGACAATCAGAGGCCCTATGCATACCTCCTCAGTCCCAGAAGCAATCCTCCCTTTCTGGAGAAACAGAATTGACAGGCAAGGCCCTCCCCTCCAGTACGTACCATAATAGCCAGGATGTGTCTGAGACAGTGGAAGGGTCAGGACTGTTGCACTCCGCTCCTTCTGCCACACTGAATCCTCTACAAGGATGTGTCAGTTGCTCTTCTTTCCCATCCCCAAGACCGTGAGGTCTTGGAGATAATAGCCAAGTAAGGTGTTAAACCTTTCTGAGCTACAGGCTTACTGCAGACTTGTGGGTTCATCACGGTGTTTTACATTGAAGTAGGGCAAGGTCCATAACACATTTTTAATGGCCGTAAATTTGTTAGTGTCCTACTTTAATGTAAAACACTGACTCACAAAAAACCTGCAAGACCATGATTTAACCTTCTTCATACTCTCTTCTATTCAGCACTGAGGAAAGCGTAGGAACACTAGGCCCATGCTTCAGAGCATCAGCTCCCAGAGTCATGTACTTACACCAGAAAGTTTCTAGCACTTACTGGAAAAAAAAAAAGATCTGGACTTGTGATCCGAGTGCAACTAATGCAGTGATGGCCAGTGATGCCCAGCCAACAGCCACCGCTTTCCGACCATCCAGCTCTGAGGGCAGCAAAGATGCATGCTTTTACCTTATACTGTACAGATTTCATAGGGGAAGCCAGCCTTTTTCAAACTGGAGTTTCAGAGGTATTGCATATTGCCCCCCTCACATCTTTGCTGCCTTCAGAGCTGGATGGTCAGAAAGCGGCGGCTGTTGGCTGGGCATCCAATTCTGAAGGCAATGCCCCACCAGCAGAAGTAAAGGTGGCAATGCCTTATCAAGCCATCATTACTTCTGCACTGCTGCCTTGAGAGCTGGGCGGCTGGAGATAGATGGCTGCTGACTGAGGACCCAGCTCTGCAGATTGCAGCGCAAAAGGGTGGCAATAATATACCATGTCATCCTTGCTTCTGTGCCACTGCTGGTAGCAGCTCTGTCTTCAGGCTATGTGCTTAATGTTAAAAGTGCTTTCTAGGAAGTCTTTTCACATCCATCTTATTTGCATTTTATCTGCCAATATCTTAAAACGAGGGCGGGGAACCTCAGGCCCAGGGGCCAGATGCGGCCCACTGCTTGTTGGGATCTGGCCCCTGAGGCTCAGGGCTCCCCACAGCATTGGGGAACCCACGCTGGTGCTTCAGCTCTCCCCCTCCCCCACGGGGCTGGAGCATACAAAATCTGTTAGCCTGGGTCCTCCTAAGCTCTGGTGTGTGAGGGGAATGTGAGGAGTGTGTCTCTCCTCCTCAATCAGTGAGGGTTTTTTTTTTCTTTGCTTCTCACTTATGTGTAGCCCCCAACTGATTTTTCTGTGGTTTGCCGGCCCCCAACCCAAAAAAGGTTCCCCACCCCTATCTTAAAAGTTGTGTAGCTTCCAGTAATACATATCTTCTTCCCCTCGACTGCAAATAAAATAGTTCTATAGTGCCATCTCTTTGGATCTGTTAACCACTGAACATACTTCAAATACTTCGAATTTTGAAAGCCTTAAATAATAGAAGACTAATTCAGTGGGAAAGGAAGGGGGCATGTTTTCATCTTGATTCCTTTATGTTAATAGAGATTAGTTGGTTTGGAATTGCTGATTGTCCCAAGGCACATATTGGAGAGGATAGGAGGGAGAGTCAATGTTGTTGAGATCTTGTAGCTTTGGAAAGGTCTTAATCCTTAATCTACAGGTCATGTTTACACTGGAAAAAATATTGTCTTAACTCTAGTTAAAATCCTATGAAGGCAAGGCAGGCTTCTGTGGCTTTAACACTTATGAACCACTACTATTAAACCCTAGATTCCCTGTAATCTTTAATTTGACCTGCTAATACAAGTGATAGAAATATCGGTACTGGGAGCGCTGCCACGCCCCCTGGCTTGAATTGGTTCCCTTCATATTCAGGGTTTACAGTTTGGTTCAATGTCTCTCAGCATCCCTTCTATAAGAATTATTCCAGCCTCTTTGCATGTGATGACTGTGGCTGCCTTGTCTCCATTATGATTTTCATTCTAGGTAGCTAATTTGAGTGAGTGAGTTAATAGCACGCCTTTTTGTTCTTTTGTGAAGATACACTCTGGCTGTGTCTACACTGGCACCCTTTTTCGGAAAAGGGATGCTTATGAGACACAGCGCAATTGCAAATCCGCGGGGGATTTAAATATTCCCCGCGGTATTTGCATGAACATGGCTGCCGCTTTTTTCCGGCTCGGGGTTTTGCGGAGAAAGCGCCAGTCTAAACGCGATCTTGCGGAAAATAAACCCTTTTCCACAAGATCTCTTATTCCTACTTTCAAGTAGGAATTCCTCTCTTTCAAGTAGGAATAAGAGATCTTGTGGAAAAGGGTTTATTTTCCGCAAGATCACGTCTAGACTGGCGCTTTTCTCCGGCAAAACCCCGAGCCGGAAAAAAGCGGCAGTTATGTTCATGTAAAATACCGCGGGGATATTTAAATCCCCCGCGGATTTGCAATTGCGCTGTGTCTCATTAGCATCCCTTTTCCGAAAAAGGGTGCCAGTGTAGACACAGCCTCTCAGTCTATCAAAATATAACAATGGCATCCTTCCAGGAAAAGATTGTCAAAATTGTTATTGTTTAGAGGTAGATGGTGGAGTTCATGTCACTGATGATTCTGATAGCTCCTTCTTGAGCTTGGGTTTTCTTTGTCTAGATTTTTTAAAAGTTATAGCCTAGTAGGCCACCTGATAGCTCAGTTGAAATAATAAATTTTAATTTCTGTGATTTTTAAGGTTCTATGAAAAATTGATGAATAAATACTAAGAATTATTTCTTAAATCAGTGTATAGAGCTAAAAATGATTTACTTACAATATATTTACACTATAACTGAATAAAAATTCTGTACTTATTCTTTAACTTCTTTTTACGTTTTTAGAACGTATATTTTCTAACCCTGAATACTTATATTTTGCTTGTATTTTAGATTACAAATATTTCAAACTAATTCAGGTAACTAATAACTTTAGGTTATCTAAATGTTGCTATATAGTCTTATGTGGGCATTCATTTTATTTATCTTGCACAAGTAGAACTGTAAGTGTAGCAGGCAGATATTGGTGCTGTTTGAGTCATTGAGTAACACTTGGCTCGCATGTGGCAAAAAAGTTAGATTCACAAGACAGAGTTTTTCTTTTGGACTTTTATTAAGTACTCTCACTGATGCCAGTAGGTGTTCCAGCTGGTGGAACAATCATAAAATATGGCTCCACAATCTGGCGGTATAGCTCTTACACTAGGGAGCACTTACTTATGAATGGCAGTGAAGTGTTTCCCTGCATGAATAAAATCTATATATCACAGAGCTGGAAAAGACTACTAGAATCATCTATTTCATGCATCCTTGCCTTCTTTCTGTCATTTGTTCTACTTTCTTACAGTTTTCTTGGATACATGTCATCATATTGCTTCCCCTACTAGCTTCAGTCTGCATTTATTTTTTCAATTAATTTTAGGCCATTACAAATAATTTTGCAATACAAATCAGATCTCATAAAATATTTTGCACAATAAACCTCTTACATCATTTTGTTCCTTGCTCTTTCTAAAACATCTTGCTGCTCTTCATTTCCTCGTTGCTAAACAACTTCTGCATTTCACTGACTGGTGAAATGATTATTATTATGCTGCAGAGAGGGCAGTTTCCTGCTGAAGTTACTAATGCAAGTAATTCTATTAAAATCCACAGGCCTGTTTCTGTGAGGATATTGGGCCTATAGAGGAAAGATTCCCATTGACTTCAATAGGCTTTTGATCAGCCCGATGACTTATAAAGGATAATGGGGGTCATATGTAGTAAACAAAGGGTCTATGTAATGTAAGTTATTCAACATCATTGCTCTTCTGGTAGCAATGAGAGTAATCAGAGCTTAAAAATAATCTTCCCGATTGGATGTGTCACAAACTTAAGTCCAGTGCTGCAGGATCAGGGTATTTTTTGTCAAGGTGGAAAGCTTCCCTGTGGTTATATAAACATATGACCTGAGTTTGAGTCTAGGTTTTTAATACATATTCTATAGCAGGGGTTCCCAAACTTTTTGACATTGGGACCAGTAAATCCATTCACGAGCTTTTGGAGGACTGGTAACATTCATTTGCATATTTGCATATTCATTAAGCAAATGATGAATATTCAAATAAGTTGTTTCTGGTCCTCCCAAAGCCCCCAGTGTCAGCATCAGCAAAGCTTTTGATACGGTCACCCACAATATTCCTGCCAGCAAGTTAAGGGAATATGGATTGGATAAATGGACTGTAAGATGGCTAGCAAGCTGTCTAGATCAGGGTTTCCCAAACTTTTTACTTTAGTTAGAACCCGGTTCTTTTCAGTACTGTTTTTTGCAGCTCAAAAATATAAATGCATATTAAAAAAAAAAGAATTAAAAATGAATACATTTTCAGTGTTTCACCCGGCTGCATCCTCTGCCCAGCCTGGGCCAGGGTTTCGGGGACCCAGTGCCGCATGGGCACTCCAGGAGGCGGGAGCAGGAGCAGATTGGGGATCTGGCTAGGAGGGAGGGTGCAAGGAGGGGTAGGGTTGCCAGGTGTCCAATTTTGTACTGGACAGTCCGGTATTTGAGGGTTCTGTCTGGGAAACAAATTGAGAAAATACCAGACATATAAAATGTCCGGTATTTTCTAATTAGGTAAGTTTTATTATTATTAGATGTATCAGTCCCTAGCTGTGAACTGCCTGACTGGTAGATGTGCTCATGCTGCATGAGTGTGTCTACCAGCCAGGCAGTTCGCAACTACTCGAGTGAGGGTATGGGAGGGGGGAGCAAAATGGAATCCCTGGGGCCGGACTCACTTGTGTGCCCGGGTCTGCGTGTGCCCGGGTCAGTCCCGCTTCCCACCAGCCGATTCGCTGCCCTCCCCCTCCCCCCTCGCTTCTCCTCCCAATCTCCCCTGGCTAGCCCCGCTGTCCCCGTCCAGCCCTGCTTCCGGCGGCTGGTTCTCCCGTCCTCCTCCTCACGATCTCCTCCGTCCAGCCCCCCGTCCAGCCCTGCTTCCGCCGCCCGCCCGCCCCGATCTCCGCCGGACAGCCCCGCTTCCCCCAACCCTACTTCTGCCAGCTGGCCAGCCACTCTCAAAACCCCGCTGCCCCCAACCCTGCTTCTGCTGGCTGCCCGCCCGCCCCGATCTCTGCTGGACAGCTCCGCTGCCCCCAACCCTGCTTCCCAGCAGCTGGTTTCCCCACACACACACACCTCCTCCCAGTCCGCCCTGCTCCGCTCCCCTCCCAGCAGCCACGCTGAGCCCCGGTATTTTTTGGGAAACACTGTTCTATAGAAACAAAATAAAGTCAAACTATTGTAATTCCTAAAACCACCACTTTGAATTCTGTGGCATATGTGAGTGGAAATGTTTATGTGAAAACATTATGAGGTTAGGACTTATTTAAGACCTGCTGCCACTATATCAGCAAGTTTAAATAGATTTCAAAGATCTCTGCCTAAAGTTCAGTTTCTAGTCTTCCCAATTGTCGGGAGAGCTGGAAAATACAAATTCTAAGGACTCAAACACCAGCAAAATGTACACTGAGTAATCTGACACACTGATTGCCTGAGTTGTTTCATTTATATAGCTAGTTCTGAGAAGGAAGGGTGGTAGAAAGACAGAAGTGTAATCAATTATCATAGTGTTAGAAATGTGAATAATGTTTTGTACGAGTAGTCAATAGGCAGATCATGGGTCTATCTGGACCACCAGGCATTATTGAATGGACCCCACAATCTTTTTATTTACTAATAATTATTTTATTTTTATTTTATTATTTTCTTTGGCATCTGGGCCTTGACTATAGACCTTGACCAAGATATGTGGACCTTGACAAAGCATAGACTATCTCTACTGTACTGCATGATGACATTTAGTTCAACTACAGTAAATAGGAATGTGGTGGTTTTATTAGCAATGATGGCTCTTCTATAGTTCTCAATCATAATGAACTTCAAATAGATGAAGTTTAAGTTCAAATTTAAAATGAGGGTTCCAAATGAAAACTCTCACTTTCTAGTGACTGCTTTATTGACATATACAACAAAATCTGTTCCGCTCTCCAATCTGTATCATAAGAACATAAGAACGGCCGTACTGGGTCAGACCAAAGGTCCATCTAGCCCAGTATCCTGTCTGCCGACAGTGGCCAGCACCAGGTGCCCCAGAGAGGGTGGACCGAAGACAATTATCAAGCGATTTGTCTCCTGCCATCCTTCTCCAGCCTCTGACAAACAGAGGCCAGGGACACCATTTCTATCCGCTGGCTAATAGCCTTTTATGGACCTAACCTCTATGAAATTATCTAGCTTCTCTTTAAACTCTGTTATAGTCCTAGCCTTCACAGCCTCCTCTGGCAAGGAGTTCCACAGGTTGACTACACGCTGTGTAAAGAAGAACTTTCTTTTATTAGTTTTAAACCTGCTACCCATTAATTTCATTTGGTGTCCTCTAGTTCTTCTATTATGGGAACTAATAATAAATAACTTTTCTTTATCTGCCCTCTCCACACCACTATGATTTTATATACCTCTATCATATCCCCCCTCAGTCTCCTCTTTTCTAAACTGAAAAGTCCCAGTCTCTTTAACCTCTCTTCATATGGGACCCATTCCAAACCCCTAATCATTTTAGTTGCCCTTTTCTGAACCCTTTCCAAGGCCAAAATATCTTTTTTGAGGTGAGGAGACCACATCTGTACACAGTATTCAAGATGTGGGCGTACCATAGTTTTATACAGGGGCAGTAGGGTATTCTGTGTCTTATTTTCTATCCCTTTCTTAATAATTCCTAGCATCCTATTTGCCTTTTGACTGGCCACAAGACTGTGTGGAAGTTTTCAGAGAACTATCCACGATAACTCCAAGATCTCTTTCCTGATTTATCATAGCCAAATTAGCCCCCATCATACTATACGTATAGTTGGGGTTATTTTTCCCAATGTGCATTACTTTACACTTATCCACATTAAATTTCATTTGCCATTTTGTTGCCCAATCACTCAGTTTGGTGGGATCTTTTTTGAGTCCCTCACAGTCTGCTTCTGTCTTGACTATCCTAAACAGTTTAGTATCATCCGCAAACTTTACCACCTCACTGCTTACCCCTTTCTCCAGATCATTTATGAATAAGTTGAAAAGGATTGGTCCCAGGACTGACCCTTGGGGGACACCACTAGTTACCCCTCTCCATTCTGAAAATTTACCATTTATTCCTACCCTTTGTTTCCTGTCTTTTAACCAGTTCTCAATCCAAGAAAGGACCTTCCCTCTTATCCCATGGCCATGTAATTTACACAAGAGCCTTTGGTGAGGGACCTTGTCAAAGGCTTTCTGAAAATCTAAGTATACTATATCTACTGGATCCCCCTTGTCTGCATGTTTGTTAACCCCTTCAAAGAACTCTAATAGATTAGAGTTCATTTTCATCAGGACATCTTAGTCCTTCCTTTCCAGAGCTGTGCTGTTCTCCTCTCTTTCACAGCAGCTGTCGGTCTATTCCTTGCTGCTGTCTTTCTGCCACTCTTTAGAGCAGTCTTTGGCACTTCTCAGGCTCAATGGAGAGCACTGCTTCATACAGCCCTGCCAGGCAACCTCTTGCCTCCTAGTCACAAAAAGTAACAGTTTTCATAAGTTGTTTCTGTTCAGGTCTAGTGCTTGATTTCTTCACTCTTAGTAATGTGTATAGTCCCCCTCCCACCCCACCCCCCATGTGAGGAGTCAGACTGAAGGTAATTTTGCCCACACCTGATTTTATGTAAGTCTCACAATATTTGGTGTTTTTAAACCACAGCTCCTGGGGTCATGAAGTAGGTTTTCAGTCCTCATAGTTGCAGGATGTTAACAAAATTGCAAATGTGAACACTGAAGTCTCAAAACCCAGAAAGCAAATAGAATTGTTGATTTATTGTTTAAAACCTCCTGATTTGTGTGGAGCCAGAGTCACAATTTTTGGATTGTTAATACAGGACAGGACTGGGCCTCTTAGTCCAGAATGCAGAAAGGTGTATGGATCTTAAAATATTAAGTATCACCCCATATGAAGTGTGTCTTTTCAGTTATAAAAATGCCACTGCCAGTCCCCTTTTATTATGTTAATGTGAAACTGATCTATTGAATAAGAGTGACAATTTCATGACAGTTGTTACCTTGCATAATTTGTCTAACCCATATTCTGAATATTTAATTTAAAATCCCAGTTGTATAAAAATAATTAAGGTAATATTTAAAATTAGTTGTGTTATTTAAATTCTGAAGCTCTGGTGACACCACTATGACATTTTGATGGTTGTTGCTTTCAATAAACAAAATGTGTACTGTACAGTAAACTTAGAATTTTTATTAAATTTAGATCTCCATATATTTTCATAGAGTATCTCTCTACTGCAGAGTTTTTTCGGAAAAACAGCCATTTTTTCAAAAAAACTTCACATACGTCCACACTGCACTCACTTTCTTTCAAAAAAAAAATCAAAATAACAGAGGGGTTTTTCCAACATTGGTAAACCTTGTATGAGGAAGAAGCCTTTTTCCGAAAGAGCTCTTTTGGAAAAAGGCGTGTGTGGACAGGGAAGAGGGAGTTCTTTCGAAAGAAGAGGAAAGAGGAAAAAACACAGGTGCCCTGGTGGCCACTCTGTCTATAGTAATCACAGCTGAAATGCGAAATAGTGTCCATTCAGTGTGGATGCTGTCTTTCAAAAAAGCAGATCACTTTTTCAATGCACTTTTGCCGTGTAGACGCTCTCTTTCAGAAGAAGTTTTTAAGATCTCTTCCGGAAAAGCTTCTTCCGAAAGAAGCCTGCAGTGTAGACATAGCCATAAAGACTTAATTCTTCCTTCAAGAAAGCTGCTCCTACTGAATTCAGTAAGTGCTGTGGTCTTTGGCATGTCTGAAAATCAGGCCCAAAGTATCTCAAGTTGAGCATGCCAAAGTGGAGGCATGCAAAATTAATGAACATTTGCATAAACTTAGCAGCCCATTATTGCTGATCAATAAGCAATTGAGCAATTAATTAAGATTCAGAATGAGATCACTGCATCCAGTTTGAGTGTGTTTACTGCTTCCATTTGCCATCTGAATGTGTCTGCTTTTCCTTCTAGGCTTCCAGTGGGAATTATTATTTTATTCCATACATTGTTACACCTTGTGCTGATTATTTTTGCTGTGAAAGTGATGCCTTGCGGAGAGCCTCCGAGTACATGCAGCCTAACTGGGACAACATCTTGGGACCTCTTTGTGTTCCCCTGATGGACAGGTTTATCGCTCTTCTTAAGGACATTCACGTTACATCATGGTAATGTTGCTACATTTATACTTCCTACCCTTGGATATCTTTTTCTGTCTATGAGGGGTTTCGGAATCCTCACCAGGGTTCAGTGTTCAACATGTTTAACCCCGTGTTAAAAGAAATATCTTAATTTGATTTAATTGATATTGCTATTATGCAGCTTTTGTAGTAAACTAATCATCTTATGACAGCAATGGATTGAATTCAATATCCAAAATATCAGTCAGCAGAGTCGGAACTGCCAACACAGCTCCTTGGAAAAGGGAAGAAGGATTAGAAAAGGAAACATAAATTATAGTGCATGGTAGGTCTTAAAGCCAAAGACCATCTTTGCTCTGCACTGTGTACAAACAGTATGGTATTAACAGTGCTCAAACAGACTACTGTCTGAGCAGCACTTTTTGGCACTCAAATTGGATAGTAATTGTAAAATGCTGCTCTGGGCCTCAGCTGTCTCATGGTGACTCTTGTTGACTGACCCATTTTGACATCCCTTTGTTTACTAGGCACTATCCATTGTACCTCTCCTGTACTTTTCACATTCTCTTCCTCGGTCAAAATGTTGTGCAATGTCTGTTTTGTGCCATGCGCTCTTTCCTTCTTCTGTTTCCATAATGACAGGAAGCTCCTATCCTATGGAATAGGTTCCATATGATGGGTAAACTACGTGATCATTATCACCCTTCAGCTGTGCTTGTCATCAGGTCATAGCACAGTCATGGGAAAGCTCAATTTGGATTCATGCTCAGCATCATTTGAAATGGTGCAATTCAGCCTTGATTAAAACTCTGATCAGTACCTATCCTGTGCTACTGCTGTTGTTATTTATTACTTGAATTACTGTAGCAGCTACGAGCCCTAATCATGTACCAGGATCTGATTATGCAAAGCTATGAACAAACATAGAACAAAAAGATGGTCTCTATCCCAAGGAGCTTACAGTCTATTTGAAGATTGCTGAACTGCAGCCATATTGTTGAGCAGAGCTGTCTTTATTCAGTGTTATCAGTAGAGCTCAGATTTAAGTTGGCACATTTTTGTTTGTGACAGCTGCTATGTGGCACTCAGTTCCTACAGTACATTAGATCTTGTGATGTATTTTTATTCTAATTTAAAAGTATCTGATTGTGACGTCATTTTTTGCTCCTCTGTTTCTTACACTGCCGTTTACAGGCATATTAATGTGAAGGTGGTGAGGTAAAGAGGAGGGATAATGTGACACTGTCAATACGGCTTACATTTTATGTGGTGTCTTTTATACAGACTCTCTTCTCAAATGTTTTAAAGAGTTAACTGAACAGTTACAGAGTTAGTAAGAGTAATGGCATATGGATATGAAGATATATAGTAGGGACAAGTGACGAAAGGCAAGTTTTAGTGAGACACATAGGCAGCTAAGTCACTTTAAAAAATGGGACTTGGGCTTCTAATAGGAATGTGAAGGATTAACCTTACTGTGTGATGCTTTCTGGGTAACGAGTGGAGGGCTGCCAGGTCTGGGAGCTCCGTCGGCTGGGGGCTGTTCCAGCTGGGCTGACGCAGTCCCCCGCCCAGGATCCTGCTTAGTCATTTAACCAGTTAAACATTAGGTTAACCTAACATTTAACTGGTTAACTGATTAATTGGGATTTTACATCCCTAGCTTCTAAGTCTCTTAAGCGCTTTGAAAATTTTATCCTATATCAGTTGACGTTAATGTAAAAAGAACAGTTTAACATGCACTGTTTCTGGGTGCATGAGAACTAGGAAAGGTAGTGTGCAAAAAATTAGACATGAGTTTGCAGTGACAGTAAAATAAATAAAATGTGAAAGCCTTCCATTGACTCTAATGGCCGTTTCTTCAGGCCTTCACTGTATTATCTCATGAGAATACTTTGCAAGTGAAATATGCTATGGAAATAAGGATCAAAGCATTACTGGATATTAAGAGAGAGCTTAATTTCCTCTTCTACACTTAGGACTTCAGAGGAGAGCACTTTCAACTTCTCCTGGAAAAGGATTTATATGTTTCTAAGTACCTGTCACAATCTGGATATTAACTAGTAAGCCCTGGGGTTAGTAATTGCTCACTACAAGTTACATTTCAGATAGACTACATCTTTTTTTTTTTTTAATCTTCCCACATTTCAGTGTAAACTTATTTTTAGTATTTAAAAAAAAGACATGTCAGTTGTTATTGTGGCTGTTGCTTTTCTCCTATGTAATAGTATGTATTATATTTATTAAGTGAACTACAGTTAGTCAGATAATGGATGGCTCTGGCTGCTATTCTCCATTAGATATAGATAAGGGTTTTTATATCACTGTTGTTGCTTTGTTTAGCATGCCATTTTCTGCTTTCTTCAGAATAAATGTGTAGATTAATGTGTTTATTTGGGGCACTGTTCCTCTTACTTTACTAGGTCTATTTAAATAATAAAAAATAGAACTTGTAATTTCATAATGCCTCATATAAAATATTTCTTAAGTGTGAACTGAAAAGAATAGTTACCTTAAACCTCATTCCGATAAAGAAATACTAGCACTGTTTTAACAATGTAGCCAAACCTCCATTTAGAACATTCTAACACTTTCTCTTCATTTTTATTTCTTTTAGTGCATATTGCAAGGAAACACTATTGAATGATATTAGAAAAGCTAGAGAGAAGTATCAAGGAGATGAATTAGCAAAGGAGCTGGCCAGGATTAAGCTCCGTATGGATAATACTGAAGTCCTTACTTCTGACATTGTCATAAACCTGCTTCTTTCTTATCGAGATATCCAGGTATATTATTGATGTGAAAGTAAGGAAGATTCTCTTTCAAGTGGGTTTGTTTATGGCTGTTCTTGTTTGTGGCCTGTTCATTGTATATCTTCTTGAATTTGGAACTCTGTATTATTTTAGTTTAAGGGAGGTTATTTCTTTTTCGTTTTTACCTATAAAAACAAGAAGTTTATTTTGTTTTTAATTTTTAATCCAAACTTTAAGCAAGTGTAAACTAAGAAAAAGAATTTGTTCTGATTTTCAACATTTGCTACATGAGTCTGGGTTTACTATGTTTCATAACTGGGTTAAAAAGGAATGTTCTTTTTGTTTTAACCCAGCACCCTCTTGAAAAAATAGCTTTTTGCATTTTTGAAAAATCTCTGATTTTGGGAAAACAGGGCCTCTCGTATAATACTTATAAACTGTCCATCATTGTGAGTGACATTTCTTTTTCAAGACTTATTTTTACCGATCCATTAGAAATATAGAATTTGCTCTGCTGATATTAGCACTTTTTATTCCTGTGTCCCTCCCTCAGGGTACATCTCCTCTGTAAATGAACATGTGATTGAGTGTGCATTGGCACACCCACTGTAACAGTAATCTACATCAGTACAGTGGTAGTGAGGAAGTGGTGGCTTGGGCTTTGGCACCCAAGTACAAGCCGTCTGGGTTGCTGACCCTGCTAGGATCTGTGACTCCATGATTGTTACCTGCACTACCTAGTTAACTGAGTTAGGCCTACCCATTCTGCAATAGCACCTTCACTTTTAGTGCAGATGTACCTAAACTGGGTATTTGTCAATCATTAGCAGATCGAGAGAGAGAGATCATCATATTGTCTTGTCTTATTCAGCTCTCCATTTTATCTGTATGTTTGATTGCCTGTGATGAAGATCCCGCCAGTTGGTTTCCCTTTTGATGTGCCTTCCTATTCCTTTAAGTGCTTTCTTCATTAGGAAGTTTAATTACAGACTTTGACTGTTCTTCAAATTGTAAGGAGATGCTGGCCCTCTGGGACCTCGTTAATATATACCTGAATGTGTCAGGGTCAGTAACGTGTCAGCAAGATGCTGAGACCAGGGTTGTTTCTTTAAGTAGCGTCCCTACGGGTGCTGCACTGTAGGTGTGCTTGCACGCCTATGCTGCTGATCAGAGAATGTTGATAGCAGTGTCGATTAGGCCTGCACATGTATTGTCCCTTCATGTGCTCCATCAGGAGGCTAGCCAATGCATGTGGGCAAATGCCCCCTCAGTTCCTTCTCAAATGCCCCTGGCTAGAGATGGAGCTATTAGCAGTCTGTTAATGACTATTATCTCAACGTTTGTAGCCTCTACCTTAGGTTTTAGTAATAGTTATTGTAGTATTTTTTTTCTCTTATTTTCTCTAAATACTGTATATCTATAAATAGGGCAGGAAGAAGAAAAAAACAAATAAAATCTTTCTTATTGGGGGCCTTTTCCCCAGCAGAATATGCCTGATTGTCCAGGCATGAAGAAGTGTTTCTCATGCAACAAGATTATCCCCATTGCGGATATGCACTCACGGTGCATTTCTTGCATAGGGGAGGGATACAGCCCTGAAAAGTGTACTCCCCAGCTTAGACCTTGGTCACTCAAGGACAGAAAGCTGAGGCTGAAGATTATATTCATAGAGGCAGCCTTCAGGCCCTCTCCAGACTCATGCCATGAGTCACCAGGCAGATGAGTCTTCCTCACAGCTCTCGACATCCACAGGCTAGGGGGGGAAGAAATCAGCAACTGACTCCTCACAATTCGAAAAATAGAATGGAAAGGCTCCACATTGAGCCATGAGCTACCCACAAATGATCCCCAGCATGCTTGGTATCCTTGGCACAGTCGGTACTGAGGCAGATCAAGCCCAATACCCATCGCTTAAGAAAGTCTATAGCAGCAGGTGCCATTGATGTGTCTACAGACCCAAAGGGCACAGGCACCGAGTCAATGGCACTGAGGGAGAAGACAGGAACAAGCACTTGAAGGTGCTATCAGTATGTGATGCCTCATCAGTACAAATGCCCCACCTGGCACCTGAGCATCTAGAGCAGGCAAGATCTCCGTCTTCCTGGGCACTGTAAGTTGGATTAAGCTGGTCAGCGCCAGTGGAATTCCAGCAATTGTGGGGCTCTGTATAATCAATATGCCGAAGTCTCCTCTCTTTGTACTAGAACCTCCATGCTGAGTCTTTGTCTGGCATGGGAGTGTGCCCTGCAGCGCTCCCCTCCTCTCTGGCATAGACTCAGATAATGAACCAATGGGGGAGATATCTCAGTACTCCTCCCAGGCTCCCTACAGTCCACAATAATGCTAGTGCCCCCAGACATATCCTCATATGGCCCAACTGCCATCCCTCCTGCTATGTGCAACCATGGCGGCACCACCACTGGGCTCTATGCCACCACTACTCCAGTGGCCATGCTGGGATCCCTGGTCTGCATACCACCCCCATCCCTCACAGGCTTCTAGTTCCACCACAAAAAACGCTGTATTCCCTTAGCCCATGGTACCCAGGCCTTTGGAACCTCAAGGAGAAATTGTAGAGGAGTGTGAGGGCGATGTCAAGGAAGAGGTGACTGAAAGATCATCTTTTCCTCCTCCTCCTCCCCAGATGAGGCTGTCGTGCCTCCCCCGCTGTCCCTGGCAAATTATTTCCATCTCTTCCAAGAGCTTATGATGAGAGTATTGGATTCTCTCTAGATATCACTGGAAGAAGTCAAGGACGCACACTACAAGCTCCTTGGCATCTTCCATTCATTTTCTTCCTCAAAAGTTGCTCTCTCTATTAATGAGGTTCTCCTTGATTCCACAAAAACCATATGGTAGACCCCAGCATTGGTCTCACCAACCTGCCAAGTAAGATGACAAAAAGTATTATATCCCTGCAAGAAGACGGAATTATTATTCTTCCACCTCCCCCCAACTCCATTGTGGTGGTTTACTGTAAATTATTACGGTTGTCAACACCAGATAAGGTCCATTCCCTGCAATAGGGACTTGAAGTGTCTGACTTTTTAGGGGAGGAAGGCATATTCCTCGGTCACACTTCAGTTTCAAAACACTGATTTCCAAGCCTTTGTGGAGAAATACGACTCTGCAAACTATTTGAAACTGAATGATTTTATTGATGTGACTCAGGCAGATCAATTTAAGGCCATCATTCAGGAGGGTCAGCAGCAAAGGCAATTGTATAAATGCCCTAGAAGTAGCTGACTCTGTGGCTGGATCTGTCTCCATGGCAGAGGCGATGCAATGTGCCTCTTGGCTCTGTCAGGCTTCCCAAAGGAGCTACATTCAGCCATTGAAGACTCCACCTCCAATGCCATCTTCAGTGGCACACTGCTGTTATCGGTAAGGGTATGTCTACACTACAGTGTTATTTCAAAATAACTCATTTTAAAATAACAAAGCGGGGCTTGCTAGTGAGGCTTCCCAACAAGACAGCAGGGGCCAGCAAGATGGGGGAGCGGGCTGGGAAGCCAGAGGTGGGGCTAGGTCTGGACAGAGCTGCTGGCAGGGGGGCCAGAAATGACCTCCCCTGGTCTGGAAAAATCCTTCATCTGGGATCGGTCAGGTCCCGAGGGTGACAGACCAGGGAGGTCCAACCCGTAGCACGTCCACATTAAGGGAGCCTGCCTTGGACTAATTTTGAGGCTTCCCTGTAGTGTGGACACACTATTTCAAGATAGTTATTTCGGAGGTACTATTCCAAAATAACTTATTTTGATATATGCTTGTAGTGCAGACATACTCTGGGTGCATGCCGAAGTCCCAGCCCTCCATTGGGGATACTGCTCTGGAGTCACCTACAGTGGAGCACCCATAGGGACACTGCTCAAAGAAGAAGTTACTCACCTTGTGTACTAATAATGGTGCTTCAAGATGTGTGTTCTTGTGGGTGCTCCGCAACCCACTCTCTGCCTCTCCAGCTCAGAGTTCTTGTCAATGACTCTGCATTAGAGAAGGAGTTGAGAGGGGGTTAGCCTGCATGTGCTGACTAGCCTTGTGGTGGGGCATGAGAAGACACAGTGCATGTGCAGGCCTAACCGACCCAATCAGCAGTACAAGGATGAACACACATTGGCACGCCTAGAAGGGGACATGTTTCGAAGAGCTATTGTTACTGCATAAGGTGAGTAACTAATACTTGTGCACAACTAGCTTGCCTGTTGATAAATGTGAGTTGTCCTTGGCCACACTAACCAGTACAGGTTGGACCTCCCTGGTCCAGCACCCTCAGGAGCTGACCGGTTCCATCGGAGGGAGTTTGCCAGACCAAGGGAGATCGGCCTCTCTGCTGACAGTCTCCGGGCTCTCCCAGGATCTGTCAGCAAATCACCATGCTTCCCAGCCACTGGGCTTCCAGCTTGTTGGCCAGCCCCAAGGGTGCTGGGGCTCTATTGTCCCAAGGCTGTCAGACTCCCTGTCCCAGGGCCACCGGAGTTCTGCAGCCCTGAGGCTGACCCGGGATACCAAGACTCTGCTGTTCCAAGCTGTGGCTCTCTGGTCCAGGGGCTCTCTAGTCCAGCAGTATCCATGGTCCTGCCAGACCACAGATGTTGCCGGACCAGAGAGTCCCAAACCAGAGAGGTTCAATCTGTAATTATTATTGTAACTAAATTGGTAAAGTTTGCAAGTGAAGAGCCTGACCCAGCTGGGAATTTAGGTTAGTGATATTTTCTCTGATTGGATTTTTTTGTATTGATATCAGGACTACGATGCTATGGTGAAACTTGTGGAAACACTGGAAATGCTGCCTACCTGCGATCTGGCTGATCAGCATAACATTAAATTTCATTATGCATTTGCATTGAATCGGTAAGGATAACTGCTAGGTTTTTTGCATTCTCTACAAGCATATATGTATATTCATAAGCAGGGCTCGCCGAGCCGCAGCGAGCCCCGCTCGCCAGCCGCACAGTTCAGCACGCTGCGCGTGCGCAGACTGCACTGTGCATGTGCTGATCATGCTGCGTCGCCGTGCTGGGCTATAATCTACTTGCCTGTGGTGAGTAGATTACCTTAATTGTCAAGCCCTGTTCATAAGTTTAAAATGCGTGTGCTATATTTTTGTGTGTACGTGTGTGCATATATGGGTAACATCTGTCTCACTCACACCCATACCATTGGAACAATATTCATGAAATAAATTGCTTTTGTTTGCCATAACCATGGCTTGGTCTGTTTGCACCAGAACAACTTTTAACATTTGAAATTTCAGAACAACTTTGAAAAACAGCCACCATTTGGTAAAAGAATAGCCAGCCCACAAGAAAGGATAAAAAAGATTCAAAGTGCACTGAAATACATAAAAAAGCCTCCCACTGACTGTAGTGGGCTTTGGATCAGGCCCAGATTGCTTAAATGTTTGAGTTCTTGATTACTGTTTACTAACAGGAAAGGAAACATGGGTGAGTTATTAACGTAATCAACGACAATTGTTAGTTGAACCATAAATTGTATTTCCGATTGAGGGAAGAAAAGCCCATTTGAGCCTGCCTGCTTTTACCCTCTCTATCTTTCCTGGGGTGACAAAGATAAATGTTCTGTTTTCTCCATGTATTCCTCTAGGCTGATTTTTCCATAGTACTTATCTACAATGGCTACTGTATTTTAAAATTATAGTGAGGAAGTATTTAGCTTGTTTCTGTGGAAAATAGGTCTTATCAAATAAGTCTGATTTTGTTCTTTTGACAAAATTACAAGTTTATTTGATAAAGGTAATTGTGTAAATGTAATATACTTAGATTATTATAAGGCATTCGATTTAGCACAGTACAACATTCTTAAAACTTTGCCCGAATGTAACCTTTTGGCTAAAATTTTCCATTTTTGGTGCCTGTCTCCCTGTATTTTTATGTATGCATGAGAGTTTCAGCAAAAGGGATTCAGGCTGTCTGGGAATGAAGTTTATCAAAACTGCCTTCCCTCCCCCTGTGTAAAATTTTCGCTGACATAATTGAACATTTGTATTGATTTGGGAATTTGTGGTCAGCAATTGATCAGGGAAGTAGTCCTGAGGTCAGGTAAATAGCTTTCATTGTTTCTGTGAAGATTTGTCTAGTTTTGACCAGGCCAAAAGCTTCCATTTGCACATACACAGAGGAATTTGTTTAATCATGTTTATTATGGTAATACTTTAGGACCAACCTAGAATGGGGCTCCAAGTGCTAGCCACAGTACAAACACAGAGTAGTAGACAACCCCTGCTTCCAGTCTAAATAGACAATGCAGACACAAGGTAGACATCCAAACAAAGTTAGCAGCAGGCAGCAGCAAATGTTATGTTAGTTCCATAATGTATTGTATGTATGTGTGTATTTATTTAAGTGAGGATGAGCTAAAGGAAAGAAAGAGGGGACATGGAAAGGAAGGGGGCGGAGGGGTGAAGGACAGGAGAGGAGGGTAAAAAGGAGCATGTGTGCAGTGACTCTAAGGTGAAGAGACTGGAGGTATGTCTGTGCTTTGAGCTGGAGGTGTCAATTCCAGCTCAAGGAGACATGCCAGTGCTAGCTGTGATCAGATATGAACTCACTGGCATGAACAGTGAGAGGGTCTAACTGCCCTGAGTATGTTCCCATCCGACATGTTAGGCTAGTGGGGCCGACAGCCTCACTGGGCCGCTGGGCTAAGTGGGGAGGGGCTGGCTCCACATGCTCAGAAGGGGTGGGGCCTTGGGCGGCAGGGGAATAAGACAATTAACCCTCAGTGCCACCCGGAGTATGCTTCTTCCGCCCTTCCCCCCAGCCCTTACAGCTGCCCAGAGCGTGCCACTTTGGGACTCCAAGAGTGATTTAAATGGCTCAGGGCAAGTGTCCCCTTTGTCCCTCCCCAACATACTTCAGGTGCTTAACCATTCCCACTGTTTTACTACCATGACTAGACTCAATCATAGCTACCACAGCTATATCACCTCCCGCTTCAAGTGTAGGCATACCCTGGGAGGGAATTGGAGGCAGGATATTGGAGCGATTAGCCATCAGCACAGGGCAGAGTAACTATTTGTATGATTTGCTATTAGGAGTCATTATTGCTAATTATTAATTCATTTGTATGATTAGTTATTGTATGAGTTGTTATATTAGTGCCACGAAATCGCATGCAGCTTTTTGAAGACGTTGATGGAGTTAGAATTTTATAAACTCTGCAAAATTATCTGCTCTTGCACCTGCTCTCCTCATTGACACATGCTGCGTTGAGTTACCAGTCTGATTGAGTCTGATGTTCTTTTGGAAATAATAAGGAAATGTATTATGCTAAATAGCTTCCTAAAAAGAACAACTAATTTTCCACCAGCAAGAATGCAAAAAGTACTCTCTGCTGTTTACAGATTTCTGATCCAGTCAGAGTATTTTTTTTTAATTACTTCCCTTTAGAAATTTTCAAAATGCATTTGCTGCTTCATGCATTATTTTGAATTTGAAAATATTTTTAGATCAGGTCTATTTACATATCTGGTCATTCTAAAAACTTAATAATTTTTTTACCCCACAGACTGGTTGCAGTATTAACTTTCTGGGTTGTTTTATTCCTGATTTATTGAATTTTGTTAGTATTAACAAGAATACAAAATGATGAGGTTATATCTAAGATACTGATTCTTGCTTTGCAAAACAGGGTAAAGATTACTCATAATGTAAACTAAAGTGTAGCAGGAAAAACATATAGCATAAGTAATAACAGAATAACTGATTTTAGGAACTAGAGCATACCAAATGCCAGACACTGATGAATCTATCTGACATGTCTACACTACAGATAAGATTGAAGCAACCACAGTCAATCTTCTGGGGTTTGAATTAGTGGGTCTATTGAAGACACGCTAATTTGAACTGGGGGGGGGAGGGGCATTCCCATCAATGATAGTAGTCCCGCTTCTACGTGGAGTAAGGGAAGTCAAAAGAAGAGTGTTCTCCCCTTTGACTTCCTGCAGTGTGGATGACGCCAAAATTCGAGTTAGGATACTTTGACTTAAGCTACACAATTAACTTAGGTGAAGTGGCATATCTTAATTCGAATTTATTCCCTAGTGCCCTAGTGCAGACCAGACCTCTAATACTTAATATTTCAGATCAATTATGTCACATTTCTGAACATAATCATCAGAAAATCTCATTCATTAATTTTCTCTGCATCTGCTTCAATTAAGTTATTGTTGGCAGTTAATTTAATTTAGTCTTTTCAGTTAGATGGTTGAGCTGTACTATAAAGAGCTAAAGATACGATACATAATTAGGAAGGAATCATTTCTGGGAGATTGAACTCTACAAATTTATGTAGAGAAAGAGCAGAGAGTAGCTACACATTTATGACACTATTTACTACATATTTGAGAGTTTGTGTGCTTGTTTGTTCAAGGCTAAGACCTAGGGCCACCAAATTTAGTATACAGCTTACTCTACTCTTCTCCTAAGTAAAAGCTAGAAAATGGTTTGATTGTGCTAGGAAAATGGGATGTGTCTGGAATGGGATTGCTTCTCATAAAATCATCAAGAAAAGAGGCAGAATCACCACATAGGTGAAAGCGGATGGCTGGGGGTATGCCCCCTCCCCATCCTGGGCTGCCCCAGGCCTCCCCACCCGGTCCCCTTTATGCAGAGTAGGGGGCCTGCAGCTCCCCTGCCCCCAGTTTGTCCGTGTACGTTGCTGGCTATTCCCCTTCGCCAGGGAACAAAGGGAAAGTGCACGGTTTGCCACATTCCTCCCTCTGGCTGGGGAGCACAGGGAACAGATGAACCCAGACCTGCCCCAGCCCGGGGACATGAACCTTTCCCCAGGCTGTGCTGGCTGGACCTGCAGCAGTCATGGAGAAGCGCTCCTCACCTGGCCCCAAACTGCTGCAGTGAGAGAGGACTGAGGTAGTCCTCTCTCCCTGGAGCAGCCTGCCTACTGAACCCCTCTTCCCCAGCCCCACCCCAGAACAATGATTTAAATGAAGCATGGGCATTTTCATTTTATTTTCCAAAAAACAAAAATTACTTGAGTTAAGGACCCGAGCAACACTGGGTAAATTGCCTAGTTGTAAATAACAGATGATAATTCCTCAAGCATAGGTTCTGTGGTAGGAGAGTTTATCTGTGTGACACAGGTCTCAACAGGGGAGACAGCTTTGGAGCGTAGAGCACATATTATCAGGGACCCTTCTCCTTGCTTCATTTTATTTAATGTAAGTTCAATGGCTAATAAAATGTCTAACAACTGTGATGTAATCAAGGAAGATGTCTGTCTGAGGATCAGCAGAGCAGATTCTCATGCTTGCATTTGTCTTAAAATGGATGGATGAGTGAGTGAGTGATGCCTGGGTCAGAATCTGGAGCATACAGCTTTTACTGTGGCACTTTGTCTGGGTTGGCACTGAAGTTGCCAAGACCTTTTGCATGATGTAATTTCAGTGGTCATGAGGATAAGTGCTCTTCATGACTGACTCAGGATTTCATGGTGTTTTCATGACAAACATGGGTCTGTCTCAAGTAATTTCAGGCTCTGTGCAGAGAATGCTGCACACTCTGGACTTTAGTATGGCTTTGTGTTTGGGGAAGGAGATTATATTTGTAATACTCCTGGTGTTTGAGGTCAGGGTTCATATCCTGTTGGGGATAGTCTGCCAAAACACATTTATGAATCCATTTGGATTTCATATTTCTCTAACAACGATGAGAAATATGCCCAGCATTCAATGGCCAGAAAGTGAATCTGTCATAGTCTAGTACAGTATATTATAACTACATTTTGTCCTCTGCCCCAATACAATGGTTCTTAAGCATCTTTCCCTTATATGTCCTCATGAGTCATCATTTGTCTACCTCAGGCTGAAATTGTTTGCAGAAACTATCCCAAAATGGTTCAGCCATTTGTGAGAACAAGGCTAGGAAAAACTTAGGTTCCTGTTACCCATGTTAAAAAATTCTGTTAATCTTTTCTTTGACAAGCTGTAGTATATCAGCACCTTGGAGCCAGTGACTTAACATTGGCCTTTGTATCAGAAGTGTGCCTTTTTTCTGCCTCATGAAATTTCACTCAAATTTGACCAATTTATACGAAAATCAGTTCCCACCTGGCTCGGTGGATTTTTCTTACATTTTATCAACTAAATTCCCCAAAACTCCATCCCCTCCGTGCATGGTGTTGCCTGGGGCTTAGCAGGACTTTCCTTGAAATTGCAGAGCTTTGTGGCTGCAGACTGTACTGAGCCTGGGAACCTGAACTGAGACACTGGAAACTGTTTCTCCTGTGCTGTCAATGCAGAAGGGACAAGAGCTGATCCTGCAAGGGGACAGTAGATTGAGACAAGGTTGGGAGAAAATAGACTGAAAACTGAGGCTGTCAAGGGAAACTAGAGTACATGGAAAAGTTAGGTCAACCCAGAAAAATCCACATCCCAGAGCTACCTTGTTAATCTGATTTTATGCACAGCTTAAACTGAATTAGGTTGATGGAAGAATTCTTCTGTCAACTGAGCAACTGTTTCTTGGTGGGGGCAGGTGAATTAACTAGTGTAATGGAAAACCCCTCCTATCACTGTAGAAAGCATTTACACCAAAGCGCTACAGTGGTGCTGCCATGCTTTAAATATAGATATAGCCTAAACCAGGCTGGAGGATGACTGGGGCCATGAGCAGGGCAATCAGGACTGGCTGGACAAGGACACTGAGACTGGGAAATGGGAAGAGGGAGTCTGATATCAGATTAAGAATTGCGGGCGGGGAGTATGGGACTGGGAGGGTAAGGAGACTGGGGACTGAGAATCTGTGGGGCGAGGGATAGGAGACTTTATCTATCGGTCTATCTCATGGGTTTTGCCCACAAAAGCTCATGATACTATATATTTTTGTTAGTCTCTAAAATGCCACAGGACTACTCGTTTTTAAAAGTTGTTTTGCCTATAATTAGATAGTTTAATGCTCAGAGAATAATCAAATGGCCCAGTAGATTGACCCTTGGTGGTTTTACTTGCTACATTAGTTTGAATATCAATAGTCTAATTTTTTACTTTCAACTGGAATTTTACCATGATGGTTGTCCAGAGGTGATTTAGAGTTTAGTCACATGAAACAGGATTTTGATCAACTTAAAAATAATGATTTAAATTATTATTTTGAAGATGTCCTTGCAGTCTAAACCAGGACAGTCCAAATATTACTCAAGTAATGGCTGCATGGGGAGCTTGCCCAGTGCCAAGGGCTACGTCTGACTTTTAATAAAGGAGAGCAGATTGCAACTACCTTAAAGCTGACTTCAGCCCTCACATAAGGCCTATGGTGTGGATATTACAGCTCCTGCTATTCAACGTTCTGGAGTGTAAGATTTCTGTTTAGTCCCCCAGCAGTTCCATCTTGATTCATATTAAAGATGAGGGAGGCTGCAATCATTACTGGTTATTAATAGTGACTAGAATACTATGAGCAAGCTATTAGAGTGATGGGGAATAACACTATGCAATGGATTCATTAGTAAATAACTAGTTATTACAAGTAATAACCATAGGAAATTATTCTTCTTGAAAAGCAATTAGTGTTTTGTAATGTACTTCTGTAAAAAAGGCATCATAGGGGTTCACAATTTATTATATATCAGTGATTGGCACCTAACATATGCAGAATTTCAAGAAAAATGTTTTTTCCCTAACTGGAGCCCTGAAAATTCAACCTACAATCCGAAAGTCAAGCTGAGTTCTCATAATGTTGTGCTTTATCACCAGTATTAAAGGATCTGCAGGCCAAATTATGACCTTATTGACACACACATAACCCCACTAGCCTTCAGGAGGCTCGTTATTATATTTTGAGTGAATTGCATGTCGAGTGCCACTACATTATATGCTCTAAATTATTCTAGGCCTATTTCTTGCTGAAGATTTTTACTTAGTGGTACTTTAGATTACCCATCAGTAATTGGAAAGTGGGCAAATTTGACATGGAGTAACTGAGATACAGTAAATATTGTAATGCTGTGATGCCATTTTTTTATCAGTCACCTCATCTTCAGTTTTAGACTGCTTTGATATATATACGGATTCATTTTTATTAATAAAAGTAAGTTTTCAAAATGTATTAAGTCACAGTAAACAGTAAGTGTTGCTTTTGAACGTCAATTACTTTTGTAAATGACTGTATTTATTCTTATTATGGATTAAGCTGCCTCATGTTCTCATTATTCTGCAATATGACACTGAGGTCATGTTTATAAATGATAACATGCATAGTAAACTGTTGATGACAGCTGTTTCAAGGGTGATATCATCGATCTGAATAAAATACTGGCTTGTGTGGATTCAGGGAAAACCTGGTCAACCTAACTGCCAGCCCTGATCTGTGGGGGGAAAATATTCTGTTACCTCCTTCCACTGATATTCAGCATGTTTCATGTAGCAACCAAAATGATGGGGATAAGAAAGATGGAGAAAATATTTTATGTCCTTTCTGAGCAGACAAATACAGCTGAGATGAAACTAAAGATAAAGGAAACCAACTTTTCTTTTGTTTGAATTAGGGCCCTTCTATAATTAAATCGCGCTCTCTCAGAATGCACGGGATTCTATCAACCTGTCTAGCCATGGTGCAAACAGAAGTCATACAAGGGAAAATATCAACAAAGGTCCAGACAAAAATTGGAAACATTACAGTTTTACACAGTGTCAAATGCTTCCAATTTGCCTAATCCCAGATGGCCAAATCCTGGCCCCAATGAAGATAACGTTGATTTCAGTGTGGTAAGACTGTGGCTCTGTGAATCACTCTGGCTTGTTAATTACATTAGTGTTCAGGGGGTTGGGAGGTGTAGCAACAGTAGAAATGACCAAGGTGGTGTTTTTGGTGATCTGATTAGAGTGATAACTAGGTCCCTACCAAATTCACAGTCCATTGTAGTCAGTTTCTTATTTCAGCTATTTAAATCTGAAATTTCATGGTGTTGTAATTGTCGGGATGCGGGGGAGGGGGGGAGCAGGTTGCAAGGTTATTGTAGGGAGGTGGTGGTTGTACTCCTACCCTTACTTCTGTGCTGCTGCTGGCAACAGTGTTGTCTTCCCAGGCAGGCACTCTTCAGCCATCCAACACTGGAGGCAGCACAGGAGTAAGAGTGACAGTACTGCAAACCCCCACGACCACCAAAAAACAACCTCCCAACCTTCCTTCAGCTCCCTTTTGGGTTGGAACCCCCTGTTCGAGATACACTGGTCTTCCCTGTGAAAGCAAACCAACAACCAGATTTCATGGGAGGAAACGAAATTTTGTGGTCCATGGCATGTTTTTCATGTCCTGAATTTGGTAGGACCTAGTGATAACAACACAGTTACTGGTAAGAAATAAAGAATACAAGGAAAGCTTATGTGAAGAGTGAAGCCTTGAGGGCATAAAAGAAAAATAATAGTGTATACTGAGTGCTTTGCATTTTGCTGTAATGCAGAGGGCAGGATTGTAGATGAGGGGGAATGGGCATGAAAATGATGCTATGGGAGGGTTTTGAGAGGCTGAAGGGAAGGAGAATTTAAGGAAGTAAAGTTGTAAGAGAATCATATTCTTATGAATGGTGGTTAGCCTTAATGAAAAATCAACAAATTGCTTATAAGTTTAGAGGACGGTGAATTATTGGTGCCATTAGCAATTATGAGCAAATAATACGAAATCTTCTTATTCCAGATTCATGAATCATCAAAAACCAAAAAGGCCTAATAGACCATTTGATATGCATAGGTGGTGAGGGATTCCTGCGACTCACTGAGGCTGTGTCTACACTTGTAGAGTTTTTGTGTTGGCAGTTTCCCCAGTGATAGGGAACTGGTAAATGAAAAGGTCTAGTTTCTGTGAAGGGGGTGTGGGGAGTGTTCACAGACCATCCTGGGTCCCAGCACAGCCTCCTCTCCCCCAAACACCGAACAGCTCCAGTATCTCAGCATTCTCCAATAAGTTTGTTTTGTGGAACAGCCATTGTCACCTGGCTAAATAGCAAGTGAGCACTTATCAAGAAAACAGGAAGGGGAGTTTCAAAGTTGCAGGAAGAAGGGGACACATCTGTTTACCTGGCGTCAGAGCAACAGAGCTGCTGGCCAAAATGGTCACCTAGGCACTGTGAGAGATCCTCCAGAGTGTTAAAGCTGTGTAAACAAAAAGAATGTGACTTCACTGGCACATCACCACAACAGTATCACCAATAAGAATTGTATGCCTCTTGCGGTGGTGGTTTTCTGTGTGCAGTGAAACTTCTGAGCTTCACCAAAAAAAGTCATTGGCAAGTGTAGATGCTCCCACATTTTTGCACAAAAAAGGGTTGTGTTTTTTTGGTGCTTTAAATGACAAATGTAGACATGCCTTTAGACCAGAGATGGGGAACCTTTTTTGAGTCGGGGCTGTTGAACCACAGAAAAGTCAGTCAGGGGCCGCACACAAGTGAGAAGCAAAAAAAAAAAAAAAAAAATCAACTCACTGACATGGCTCCCAGCTGAGGAGAAAGACATTCCCCATATTCCCCTCAAACACCAGAACCTAGGGGGGCTAGTAGATTTTGTGTGCTCCAGATTCATGGAGAGGTGGTGGGACACTGGAGTGTCAGCGTGGACTCCCCAATGCTGGGAGGAGCCCTGAACCTTGGGGGCCAGATCCAGACAAGCCAGAAGCCACATCTGGCCCTCGAGCTTTAGGTTCTCCACCCTTGCTTTAGATTTATCCTTGCCAGCTGTATTTGTTCCCCTCACAGAAACAAGAAAACATATCTCAGTTGTACACAAATTACCTTTGGGTTTCTAAATCAAAGGAAAAAATTACTTTAGTCAGAGCTGCCAAGTTACAAAACAGGACTATGTGCTTGAGGGAGAAAACACGTTCATTACTTAGCATTAAAAAATTTTCAAAACTTATTTTGGCTTTTTAAAGGAGTCCCATTTATTTAACAATTTATATGTGCGTGTATATAAAGATGTGACAGATCATTGGATGTGATAAATGGGCACCATTTATAGAGAATATTGTGAGTGAGCATTGTCATTTTAATTGTAGCCAGAAGTGATGACCACTACGCAGGAATGTGTGAACATAGCTTATGAAGGGTATGAAATTAAGATCTAAAAATATAGGAGGCTTAGAAGATGTAAAGATACTAAAATGAATGTATTTTAGTTCATTGTCCTCTAAATAGCCAAGCCATTCCAAAGAGCAAATTACTGACAATCCTGTGATTCACGAACCTCCCCCTGGCTGTATAGCCTTCCATTAAAAATTCTAATAGCAGCTTGAGTGTGAATATGCAGAAGTGTTTTTTTTTTTTTTTTTTTTAAAGAACAAAATAAGGCACTAAAGTAGGAAGAATTGACAGTAATAGAGAGGGATGGGGGTGTTCAAGCACCCTTCCCCTCTCTCATCAGTAAGAAGGTGGAGGAGAGTAGTCCTTTTGACTGTTACTGTTTATAATATGATGTAAGTATGTGTTTCCCAACCTGCACACATGTACTAATGCTAACTCACGATGATCTAGTGGGAATTAAAGTAGTAGTGCAGCTGCCATAGTAGGGATAGTAGCAGAATTCCATTGATTTCGGGTGATTTGTACTGGGTGTAGCTAAGCCATGCAATCATGGCCTCTGCACAGCAACTATGCTACTATAGGTATTTGTACTATTGCTAGCTCAATGAAAATTAGTGAAAGTATGCTAACTGGGAATCACACTTCTGGCCCTTAGTATAGATGAAGCCTGGGTAAGTGCTAAAGTCACCTTATCAGTGCCTTGTTACCATGATATACACATTGCAATATCTATCAAAGTATGTACAAACACAATCCCAAAGGTTTCTAAGTATTTTACAGTTACATTTAAAAGACACTTCCCACCCCCAAAATACTTCCAATATATGGACCAGATCTGAAGTATGTTGAGTAGTACCTTGTTAGTAATAGGAAAACTTGAAGAGTAGGGCACTCTTCATCATGAATAACAGTCTCTCAATCTGTCCCTAAATTAAAACAGATGCGGTGAATGAAGAGGCTGGGACTGTAGAATGTATGAGAACAAGGGGTACAAAAGTGAAGTTATATAGTAACTTAGTTTTGCAATGTGTATGAGCTGACTCATCTTTCATATAGGAAGTGTATGTATATATACTTTGTACTTTGATTGTGAATGAAAACACATTTGTTTGTAGGTGCTGTATGGCATGGCAGTGGTAGGAGTGAGGGATCCAGTTAAGGAGAAGGGGATAACTTGGCAGGGATATGGGAGAAGAGGATATTGGGAATGGGGAAGTGGGAGGAAAGCTGAAGGGTGAGGCTCAGGAAGGCAATAGCAGAAGGCTATGGCGTGGCAGGCAGACAAGTAAAATTAGTTGTTGACTAGTGAATTAAACACGCAGTGACAGACTGAGTGAATGGTTTCTGACCATACTGGGGTGTCTGGTGATAGTGAGCAGGAGCTGGATAGAATGCAGCAGAGCTGATGTAGCAGAAGTGCATGGAGGCTGCTATGGTGTAGTGTTGTGTACAAGCTTCCTGGGAGAGAGGTGGAGCGTGCTATTAAAATCCAGTGTTTCCATTGGCCCTGTTTATCCCTGCATTCCCTCTCACAGTGACAGCTGGCGTTGAAGCCTCTGGCTGAAGTTACCATACTCTGGATACCTCCCACTGGCATATGGTCCCTTGAGAATTGTTGCAAGGTGTCACAAGTGAAAGCTGTTCCCAGTCTGGTTTAACCTATGCAATGGCTCGAGTGGGCCCATATAGTCTTGTTTGATTGTATATTATGATAGTGGCGCATAAGGAAAATCAGCTATACTGTAGTCACTTATCACTTAATTGATAAGTGACTGGCATATGGATGCCCTGATGCATGTTACTTGTAATGCTCTTACTCAGAACACTATTGCGGAGGTGAAAATAGCAGTTACCAAGGATGCAGTCCTTCAAACACTTATGTACATGTTTAGCTATCAGGCCCATTGACTTCAGTAGTACTGTTTGCGTACTGTTTATGCATGAATGCAAGTGTTCGCAATTTGAAGGTGTGAATGATAGCAGTTGACACGTGCATTTGTTGTCTCATTCCTGCAGACAAGCCAACCATAGTTGGTATAGGTTTACACTCAGAAGGTTGCAAAAGGTTTGATGTTTGTGGTGGTGATTAATTTTGGTTTCATAAAAACCTCTAAAATATCCTTATTTGTTTCTATAGTATTGCAAGCTGGGAAACATTTTTTTATTAAAATACTGGTGAAAACTTTCTTTGAAGTTCTGTGATTGATTTTCCTCTGGAGCTTTGATTGTTGATCGAAAAAACCCACTCAGTGCAACATGCTTATGCGTTATTTTAAATGATCAGGAATAAATCTTTTATTGCACTGATATGCAAGAGGGTAGGAGATAGGGAACATGAGATAGGGTAGGAGATTAGGCTACTTAATCCAAGTAGCCAAGGATATGTTAGGACATATACTTGATTTACATGCATAAACTTGACCCACTGAGAAGAGTGACTATGTAGACCCCAAATTAACTAGTACGTATGCTGCTAACAGCAGGAAGTGTATTTCATAGCACCTCCATACACAAAATGCATTATGATGTCCTGCTATCTCAAACTTTACTTCTGCCAGTAAGAGTTTTAGACAGAGGGCATGCTTAATTTGGCCAATTGGTCCTTGTTGTGCTGACTTGCACATATCAGGAAAATATGTCATGCTTTCTGTAAGCTCGGCTAGGACATTACAGTACAATGTAGTTTTAACTCCCCTGCTCTTCCATCTGCTGTTAGGATGCTGAATGAAAAACATATTCATATCATTGATGCTGGGACAAGGACAGTGTTGAACAGAATTGCCATTTAAACAACACAAAAACAAGTTAAGCTGATTCAGTTGCTGCAGTGACAACACCAGTGCCTGAAATATATTTTTAGACCTCATCAGGCATTTCGATACCATACAGATGAACAAGATATAAATAGATAGATAAATAAGAGTCCTCTATCGGCAGAGTGGGTATAATAATGTTATGCTAAGTGTGGTACGCTATCCCACCAACGTACCTCCATGCTGAGGAGGAGACTCTACCTTCAGGCCTTTTGAGAGTGGCTCAGTTTACCATCCCATTTGTACCTTGGTTTCTTAGCTGAGAGAGCCTTATAGGGTGATAGTTTATTCCCAAGATTGATGGTGATATAAATGCTTTCCCCATAGAAACTGGACTCATTTCACTGAGGCCGCAAACAATTATCATATGTTAATAACTTTGTCACTACTTACCTTGCACCTAGTGAACACTGGACACATACTGCGATTTAATATTCTTCAAGTGCCTAAGTGTGCAATTAAGTGCCAAAATCTGATGTTCAGGTGACTAACTATGGTTATCCAAGTTCAAAAATTTGGACTAGGTGAATATAGTTAAGGTGGGTTATGCCTTGTTTAATAAGCTCTTATTAATTTAAATACATACTTAATTGATCTAAAAACGATTTAAGTGCGCCTTCTAAATTCCATTAAATGTCCCTTCTTTCCCTCACAAGGGAACTGAATAATTCATGGGATTCCTAATGAGATGTGGAGGCTTTTACCCAGTAGAATCTGGAGTAGATATTGGATTCACTGTTTATGTAGGGCCTGAACCTTTGAAGGCAAAAGGAGTCTTTCTATTGAGTGGGCATTCAGTTAGGCTTATAATGCCTAGAAAATGTTCAGTAGTGACAGAAAATTATTACCAGCTGTTCAGTAGCCTGTCCTAAGCAAAATAATATTGTATCACACTGCATATTGTATTCCAGATGGCTTTTTTCTTTAAAGTTGTGCTCTTGCACAGGCCAGAATGGGTCATGGACCACCCACTTATCATCCAGGCCCACTCTCCCCTGTCTCATCTTTGCCCTTGCCCAGCTCTGCCCACCCAGTCCTCCTGCCAAGGGTCAGTGCGCAGGGCTTGCCCTGCTCTTCTCTTCTGCTGCTCCAGCCATGGAGTCCAGTCGGGGACTTGCTGGAGAGTGGCACTGGGGCCTGAGTCTTGTAAACCCCTGATCCCACTCTCCGGCAGCATCACGGGGCAAACACCCAAACCTTGCTCCAGGGACCCCTTTCCATCCCATCCGACCCTCTCCAAGGCTGGTTGGTGGGAGGCAGCCCCAATTTTTCCTGCTCCTCTCCCCTGCCCCCACCTCCCATCATTGCCCACCCATCTGAAGTTGGGGCCCACCCAAGTGTCCCCATCTGGCTACACTGCTGTCTTCCATAGAAAATATATAAGGGTGGCTTAATGATGCTCACATACATCAGGTATCTGAGAGTACTGTTAATTATGTGCCGGTCGTGAGATGCCTTTAAAAGCAAGAGTAGTGTGCCAGCAATGTCTTAAACACATCCTTAAATTTCAATATGTGCTTATCATTGGACCTCAAAGGAACCTGCTTTAAGGCCAAATATTGTCTTTGGCTATGCTTGTACAACTTTCTTTGTATTTGTGTAAAAAGGGTAGAATTTGGCCATTGTTGTGTAGAGAACGTGAGTAATATGGAACAGTGAATGAATGTGGCACAGGGACTTGTCCTTTCCTCTTTCTAACTTTTTACCCTATAAAGTTCCAAGAGGTCCTTTCATTTGGATCCCATGAGAAATGGCCAGGAGGAACTTCATTTCAAAATTCAATCTGAAGAAACAGTGCTTTCTTTTAAATCTCTCCCGGTACTTGCTACTGTACAATTTACTATATGTCCCTGCCTGGCCTGACAACAAAGGGTTCTGGGGTGGGCTGATCCCCATCTAGACTACTGCAATCAGCTGATCGGCACAGCACGGCGGCCATTTTGATGTAAATGAAGCGGGCGATTATTTAAATCGCTGCTTCATTTCCCTTTGCCGAGTACACTCATCTACATGGCTCTGTCGACGGAGCCATGTAGTCTAGACACACCCTCAGGCAGTACAAAATGTAGAGAACTAGTTACAAATCTGTACAGCCATATTACGCTTTTCTTTTGCACATCTTGCACACAGAAGAACATGTTTTGCTGTAGATATAGTCTATGGGCCCTGTTCCATCTGCTGGTTACCCAAAGGAACTGAGCTGCTTTACTGAAATTAAACCGTTTTAGTGGGAAAAATGCTAAAATTACCAGAAGCAGCTATCTGCCCTTGGCATTGCTGACAAAGAAAGCATAGATGTTCTTAAGTATAAGTCTGTTTCTGTATAAGTAGAAAGTAGGGGTCAGGAAACTATAAGCAGATCTGAAAATGGGTTAATAAATGGTTTGAATCCTCCTAGTTATTAGCAAAATGCTGGTAAGTGGATTTTAAGCTTTAAAACCATGCTTCCTTTTCATTTGCAAATGCGTTTTTGTTGACACTGATGTGCCTTTTTGATGTAAACAGTGAGAGTACATTTTAAATTTACTGAAAACTACATTGTATATCTAAGTTTAATTAGGCAGGAATTCTGAAGGAACATTAATAAACATTTTATGAGTATATAATATTTTACCTGCCTGGTTTTTGTGATGACTATGAATGTTAAATGTTTTTAATTAGAAACTCTTTACAGCTGTTAATTTTTAGATTTTTAACACCCCTTGTCTTTTATTCCACAAATTAATCAAGGAATAAAAGTAGTTCACTTCATTACTATTTCTCTCAATATCCATTTTCCCAAAGCTACATGTTGATCTCCCTCATCATGCTGGACAAAGAGAGCTCAACCTGGCTTTCCCCCTCAGCCAGTCAGTATTACCACAGAACTGGCTGGTGGCAGTCACTTCAGAAATATGGGACCATCCCTATAAACACTGCAAGGTATAGTGCAGTGAGCAGTCCCATTGACTACCATGGGGGTAGTTGCAAATGTTGTGGGGACTGAGCCTCATGTGAAGGGCTTGTTTTCCATTCCCAGCACTTGTCTGTTCCTGAATGGCAGGACCAGGTGAGAGATGGAGTATCTTTAATAGATCTGAATAGTCCGGACTTTATTCAGTTACTCGATTTAACAAGTAGTGCCTCTATGACAAGAGAGTTTTATTTCTACCAGCCAATACACAATTACATTTCAGTGGAGTCAGAGCAAACACTAAATCTACTGTGCATCTCAGACTTGCTGTTTTGAATTTCAACTCATTCAGGTAATTTTCTGCATTGATTTTTAGAAGGAACAATGCAGGCGACAGAGGGAAGGCATTACAAGTGATGCTTCAAGTCCTGCAGACCTGTGATCACCCTGCTCCAGATATGTTCTGCCTGTGTGGGAGAATCTACAAGGACATATTTCTTGATTCTGACTGTAAAGATACCAGTAGCCGAGACATTGCCATTGAATGGTAACAGAAAAAGCAAACCCATTTAACAGCATTTTCAAAGTTTTACATCTGCCTGTAAAAAAGGCATAGCAGAATTTATCTCAACAAGGCTATGCCAAATTATAAGGCTAACCTCCAAGGGCTTTACTTCCTCACAGTCCTGTTTTTTAAGCAAATTCCTACTGAAGTAAAATTTGTCCTTGGCTTAGTAAGAATTGAGAAAACGTTGAGTAAGGACCTCCATTTTGGCTAACTGTATCTATTAGGCCATGTCTACACTACAGATAAAATCGAAGCAGCTGTAGTTGATCTTCCAGGGTTTGAATTAGTGGATTTAGTGAAGACATGCTAATTCGAACTGAGAGTGGCGCTCCGGTCAATGCTGGTAGTCTTGTTTCCACGAGGAGTAAGGGAAGTCGAAGGGAGAGTGCTCCCTTCAACTTTCCAAAGTGTGGATGGCGCCAAAATTCGAGTTAAGGTAATTCAACTTAAGCTATGCAATTAACATATCTGAAGTTGCGTATCTTAATTCGAGCTTATCCCCTAGCATAGACCAGGGGTTAATGTTGTTTTTTTTTGAGGTGAACAAATTCCTGGTCCCTTGCTCTTCTCTATTTACTGATATGCGATGGGAATGCTGCTGCCCAATGAGTATATTCAGGATGAAATTTGTAAAGACATCACACAAGACCTAGCGCAATTTACATCTCACTTAAACCCCGAAATAGCTACCCTGCATCTTTTGAATGCATCCACTGTTTCGAAATATAGCGGGCACACTATTTTGCCATCCCTGAAATCCTCATTCTACAAGGAGTAAGGGATGGCTCAAAATAGTGCTTTATTTCAAAATTTGGCACTGTGTAGACAGCGCCAAATTTCGAAATAGCCTGTTTCGAAATAGACTCAAAATAAGGTATGCAAATTGCATATCTTATTCCAAGTTTCGAGTGCTGTGTAGATGCACCCTAAGAAAGAACATTGTTGTGCATTTCCTTTGTTGTATTAAACGTTAATTTTTTAAAAATAAATATCTCAGATTTTCCTTTCTCCAAATCATGCAAATTTGTGGGACACAAAATTGAACACAGAAGCTTTCCTTTCCTCTCTGACAGCAGGTTGAATCATGCTTTCTAAAGCATGTCCCTTTCCGGGTGGTGTTTTTACAAAGTAAAAACATGTTACCCTCTCCCTAAAAATACTTTCTTCCCTTGGGGCTTTCAGCCTGAAACACTTTTTTCCCCAGATGTGCTTTGTTTTGTCTTTAAGGTATAAGTAATATGTGAGCTCTAGACTTTGTCTCTACAGGTACCGCAAAGGATTTGAGCTCCAGTCAACTCTGTATTCTGGAATTAACCTTGCAGTTTTGCTGATTGTGGCAGGGCAACAGTTTGAAACCTCTATGGAACTAAGAAAAATAGGTAAACAAACAAGAAGTGTGTGTTCTATTTAATGAAGAACAGTTTTATTGTGTAGAACTGGGTCTGAGGGTGTATTCATTATTGCCCTGTTGTCCCTTTATGCTGCCACAGAAGGGGCCTAAATTTGCCCCAGGGAACAGATCCCAAATATGATCAGCCTCCATAGTTGCCAGAGATGCAGCTCTGTGCCATCTGTTCAGGAGCCCTGGAAACAATGGGGAATTAGAGCACACACAGCAGAGATGGAGGGAGGTGGCTGGCATGAACAGGTTTGGATTGGTGGCCCGACTATTCTGTGCTACTGCAGTGGTTCAGAGTTGGGGTAGTAGCAGAGGTGCAAGTTAGGAGGAGCTGAGGGCCACTACAGCCACTGAATCATGGAAACCCCCTGTACCAGAGTGCTGAGATAAATCTGGTTTAAAATGTAGCCCATCACAGAGATAGGAGCCAGTTGCCCAACTCACGTTCAGATTTCCCCAAAGTTCAGGAGCTTGATTGAAACCCACCCTGGGTATAGATAGGTCTCTGAAATAAAATTATTGTATTATAGATTCAGTTGCTTTCTAGGCAGGTGGTAGCCAAAAATCAAAGTTATGCATTTGGAATTGGATCCTCAGTTGCATCAGAGCAAAGGAGGCCAAGGGATGCCAAAGTGGCTTTAAACCACTTTTACACCTCAATCCTGAGACCAGTGTGCACCAGCCCTTGACCTAGGGACTGTTCGAGCATGTGGAGGTTTCTGGGGCATAGGGACAGCTAGCTACATTCCGTACTTTAGGAGCTAGAAGGGTAGTGTAAGAATTACTACAGTGGCCCTAAAAAAAAAAATAATTTGCTGGCCCAGTACAGCCAGGTTTAAGGCCACGTTTTGCCACCACAGCTGCACAAAGTATGGGGTCCAGTAGGAGTAAATATTCCCCATTCTTTTTTTAATGACAATTCCATCTCTCAATTAATTTGTTATAGTGATAGTATAATATGCAAACTATTCCATTTAAAATAAAAGCTTTCTTTTAATGTGAAATTTCCAAGGTGTGCGGCTCAACAGTTTGCTGGGAAGAAAAGGAAGCTTAGAAAAAATGAATAATTATTGGGATGTGGGACAGTTTTTCAGTGTGAGCATGCTGGCCAGTGACATTGGTAAGGCAGTGCAAGCAGCGGAGAAACTATTTAAACTGAAGCCTCCAGTGTGGTAAGTTGTATGCGCTAATATTAACTGCACTATCATCGGGGTGAAAAGCCCTATTTTGGGGGATTTCCATAACTAGATTGGACTAAATACTAGAAAATGTCCAGTAGGAAACAATCCTACATAAATAGTTGGAAGAACTGGACAATGGAATAGATTTCTAAATCTCAAACTTTTGCAACTCTGCTCTGTGATTTGTTTGAACTTGATTCTTCATTGTGGGTTTTTTCTGGTAGAAAATAAAAGTATCCATCAGCTAAAATAGAGCTGATTGTAGATTCCCCTGAAATGTTTATGGTAAGGGGAGGAGAATGGTGGCGGTGATGCAGACTGAAGTAGAATTCTCTTCTAGGTATTGATAGGTGCAACTCATTCTGTCCCCAGGCAATCAGTACATTAGCATCACTACATGGGGATCCATGTAACAATGTACTTCTCAAATCAAATTGACCGTGGGCTTTTATACACATCTATGTTCAAGCTTGATATCAGGCCTATAAATTTGTAAAACCAACAGTCATGACTATATCCTATAGAATTCATTTTATTTTGTTTGAAATTACATTTGAGTTACTAACTTATTCAAAGCTGTGGGGTGGAGGGGGATTCTTGGTCTCTCTTTTTTTTCCTTGACTGGCTGTATGTGTTCTAGGTACTTGAGGTCATTAGTCCAGAACCTGTTGTTAATCCAGCGTTTCAAGAAACTCACCATAGAGCATTCTCCCAGACAAGAGAGGCTGAACTTCTGGTTAGATATCATTTTTGAGGCAACAAAGGAAACAACTAATGGACTGAGATTTCCAGTAAGATGCCCAAATAGGTTTTGCCACATATATTTCTTTCTTATGTTTTATTTATTATTAGATTGGCAGCAATAGGCATTAGAAGGCTATAAACACAGGCACTTAATTTCCCAGATATTATTGAATGTCATTTACCAAAATCTAGCCTTTTCTTAATCACTCTTCATTTAAGTGGTCATTTGACCAACCTAAAAACAATTACAGTAGCAAACACACCACAATAATTTTGTTTTATTGTAAATAGGAAAACATTGATTTTTATAAAATAAAAAGTATATGAAGTGTCTGGTTTGAGATTGCTTATTATCCTAGATCATTATCCTTCCTGAGATCTTACAGCATAGGTACTATTACATTTTGCTGAACAAAACTTTGGATTTTTTAGGTTTTAGTGATAGAACCAACCAAGATCTATCAGCCTGCATATGTGTCAATCAACAATGAAGCAGATGAGAGAACTGTCTCTCTGTGGCATGTCTCACCCACTGAAATGGTAAGACAAATCGCAACACACATTTCACATAGCTAATGATGCTCTGTACTGATTATACTTGTATAGCTCCTTTCTTTACCTATGTATCTTGGAGCACATTAGAAACACTTAAGCCTTGCTACATCCCTGCAAAATAAGTTAATTAATACCTCTATTTTACACTTGGGGAAATTGAGATACTGTAGAGAAGAGGAAATTACTTGCAGAACTGGGATTATTCAACGGCTGATCACATATTAGAACTCAAGTGTTTGTGGATCTTGGTCCTAGACTCATTTCGCTAGAACATGCTCCAGAGAAATGGTTTTAAGTAGTGTGATTGATACTGCTTCCCTCTTTAATTTTCTGTTTACATTAGCACCTGTGATTTTTTACAGAGCTATAATTCAGAGCTAATCTACATTTATTACTGGTTATTACTGATAAAGTATCATAAAGTGCATGGTGTTGTAGAAATTGTAAAGGTTTTCCAAACAGTGGGGGCAACAAGAAAGAAGATATAAGGTTGTGAGTGATTAAATGGCAATAGGAGTCAATCTTTGATGGGATTTGGGGTCATAAGAGAAGGTGTAGGAACAGGTTTAGGAGAGAGAGGTGATGCAGACAGTTATGAAGTTGTCCAGACCCTTGAAAGTGAGCAGTAACTTTAATTTGATGTGAAAGAAGAATAGAAAGTAGGACCAATAAGGGAGGAGATGCTGTTGGAAAGACATGAGAGGAAGACAACTGTTGCGGCCTCAGTGAGGTGAACTATGGAAAAGTGGTATGATAGTCTGAGAGTTTGTGATAGCCAGAGCATGAGATGATGAAATAATGGACCCAATGTTTTAAATATTTGTGCTTCCCTGAAATCTAATCTGGCGCTGGTCTCGTGGGGCTGTGTACTACTCCCAATGCAAGCCACACATATATTACACAATTTTACCATACAGAGCAGATTCATTGTGGGCTGTTGTTACTTTTGTTAACTGACAACAGTATTCAAGACACCATTCACAAGCTGAGGATAGGACTTCTGATCTCTCTCTCTCTCTCTGTCTCGCACTTTCTGTGCAAGAGCTTCTAGAAATAGAAAATTCATAGGAACCAATTAGGCTAGCTCTGTCTCTGCTGAAAATGGAAGTTGTGCTGCATGAAAGAGAAGAGCAGGGCAGTGGGTCAGCCCTATGTGGTTTTGGGGTTTTTTTAAATGGTTTTTTTTTTAGTGTGAAAGGAAAGCTTATTAGGTCAAAAGAAGCAAAATTTGGTAAATTAAACTTTAAGCTTCAACTTTGCTTTTGAAACTGAATTCTATACTGGAAAATATGTGTCTGAATCCATTGTGATGTTTTTTAAATTGCTTTTCCTCAAGTAAATAAAAATAGCATTTAATATAGGTCCCACATCTACATAAAATTATTAGTAGTTTCAAATTTTTTAAAAAAATGGAGATGTGGCCAAGATACTATTTATTCTGTGGCTTTGCTTTCAGATAAGCTGAGCTTAATCTGTGGTTGACTTAGATCTTTGTTCCTTACAGAAACAGATTCATGAATGGAATTTTACAGCTTCCTCCATTAGGGGAATAAGGTTGGTATGTTTGAAAACAATTAATTATGGTTTCACATTTTATGTTTCATTTATGTCAAATGAGCCTGCCTAATGATTTATGAGAATGAACTCTGCTTTTCATTCCCTGTTAAATCTTATCTTCTGCCTAAACTGCTTCAAAACGCTGTAATAGGGAAGAGTCTGTTTTTCCTTAAGTCAAGCAGAGCAATGTATTTCTTTTGTAAAGAATCTGACCTAATATGTGCAAGTTCTATTTTGAAAATCAGTATTTTGAACTGTACTTATTATTTTCATATTCCACTAACCCAGGAATTCCTAGTAAAACAAAAGGAAAAAATACGTAGCACTTTAAAGACTAATAAGATAACTAACAAATAAACTATCTTGTTAGTCTTTAAAGTGCTATGTATTTTTTCCTTTCGTTTTACCAACATAAGACTAACATGGCTACCTCTCCATTACTTTCCAGGAATTCCTAAAATTTTTGCCACCACAATCCTTTTTTCACTAATTATTTACTCTCAAGATCCCAGACAGCATGGAGGATACCATTTTGCCCTAGAAAATGATGTGGTCTTTACAGCATGACCTTGTATGTATGATGCATGTGAAGTCTTGCTCCGTGGAGAATGTCGTTTTGTAGAGTAAAATGGCTTCTTCCAGGTATTATGACCTTCCACACACTTTACACGAGAGGTCACACTGTGTGGAGCAAAATGGTGTCTTCTGTGCACCAGGGAACACTACCACTCTATTTACTGATGGTGTGATCCCATTTAGGGTTGTGACCATGGTTTGGGAACGACTGAGCTAAACCCCCTCTCCGTGCCAATCACACTTTGTTAGTTGCACATCACTAGAGTCTAGATATCTGAGAAATAAATTGTAGTTGCTTTTCCATGGTTTCCAGTTCTCTTTTTTTAAACAATGGAGGCCAGCTGAAGACATCTTGTGCATTAGAAGACATTTATAGAGAAATCTTCAGTCTGCAAGAAAGTACACAGTATAGGTGAAGTATAAAAAAAAACAATTCCGGATATCACATCAGCAGAGGTGATTACCCAAGCTAGTTATAGGAGCTCCTGAGAGAAATGAGTCAAGTGGGGTAAACTCCTTTTCTCTTCTCTTCCTGAAATTTCTTGATCAAGAAACAATTAATAATATTGTACATAAGCTTCTTTCCTCAGTTTGACAAAGGATTAAATTAAATCCAAGTCTAAATGTAAATAAGACTCGTCCGGGATCTCAACTGGGTCTCTGAAACTTGGGATGTGCTTTCTCACCTGGGGGGGGGAGGAGTATGTAACCCACATGCCTAGTGTGGTTCACTGTCCCATGCAGTGGTACCTAGACCAAAGCAACAGATAAGAACAAGAGACCTCTACAGCATGGGCTTAGAGCCCGGTGGCTTTTAGCTCAAAGAGTAGAGAGGCTCCTATGCTAAGCTTCAGAGGTCCAAGGTTTAAATCCTCCTGGTGGTTGTTACAAGTGGGGGCTCGTCCGGGATCTCAACTGGGTCTCTGTAGCTCGGGACATGCTTCCTCAACTAGGGAAAGTATGTAACCCACACACCTAGGATGGGACACTGTCCCATGCAATGGTACCTAGACCACAGCAACAGATAAGAACAAGAGACCACTACAGTATGAACTGAGAGCCAGCTGGCTTTTAGGTCAAAGGGTAGAGGCTCCTATATTAGGTTTCATAGGTCTCAGGTTCAGATCTGCCCGGTGGCAGTTACATTAGCACAAAACATCAATCCAATAAAGAAAATACATTACAACAAAGCATTCTAAATTCAGAATCTTGGAAAAGTTACAAATAATTTGCCCATATAACTGAGCACTTCAAGCAGTCACATAAAAATCATTAATTGCATATTTCCTCTTAAGTATAAGCTGTGAGCTCAAAACAGTACCTCTTGGATTAAATAAAAATAATAACTAACCAAGCAATAAAATAATAATAATAACTAACCAAGCAAGACCAGTCATCTGAAGAAGTGGGCTGTGCCCATGACAGCTCATGATACCATCTACATATTTTGTTAGTCTTTAAAGTGCTACCAGATTATTTGTTGTTTTTTAAGTTTTTCCTGATACAGACTAACTCGGCTACCCCTCTGAAGCTTTCAAACAATAAAATAATGTTATGCACTTCTTCTCAAAATTTACAGTAATTAAAGTCCTCAAAGAGAGGAAAGAACAAGCCATGTTTTAAACCCCCAACTAATACATCGTGTTTCCTAACAAATTATACCCTTTTAAGACTAAGTCTTGGTTACCTTTATTCAAATGAGTAGGCCGTCTAACAATAGTGGTCTGAATAACGTAAGCAGGCTTTGGACTATGAAGACTATGACTTCATATGTCCAATAGGCGCACGTGAAGACAGATTTTGGGTTTAAATTTCTACCTTAAATGAATCCACTGGGTGAAATCCATTCTGCTACATCCATGCAACACAAATGGATCTGATTCTGCTGTTACTGAAATCAATAAAAGTGCCCCAATATCACTTAATATCAGAATTTGACTCTATATTTGAATGAGGCTTTATAACTAATTGGCTACTATGGGGAAAATCCTTTCTGAAGCACAGAGATGAAATAGGTGGGAATTCTGTAGTGGGTCTGGGGAAATAATCCTGCTGTGCACCCATTGCTGCAGCCTCATGCACCTCTGGATCTTGGCCCCTTCCCCACACAGATCTGTTGAAGAACAATGACTAAGGAAGCCACATAGCCTCCTTGCTGACAGTCCTTGCCATGTCCACCCTCCCACAAATATTCAGGTGCAACAGTATGTTGAGAGCCTCCACAGAATTGTTGGTCCCTTGATGTAAGGATATGTGGATCTCAAACCTGTATCTTCTGGTCCCTGAGCAACCTCAGCGTCCATACTGCCACTTCATTGCTCTGACAGCATGGTGATGGACAGGCTGTGAAACTTGTGTGCCCCCAACACCATTGGCAATTCTGACCCCAAAGGATCTGATTGGCAGTGCTGCCCGAGTCCCTGATTGGTCCAGGTGCACTACTTAAGCTTGGAGAGGGCCTCAGCAATAGGAAGTTGATTGTGGAATTAGGTAGATTCTCAGTGGGCTTCTATGACGGACTCTTTCGCCTTGCTCTTAAATTCTAGCATCTGGCTTGTACTCTGGCTTCAGTTCCTGACCCTCAGCTTTGTCTCCTGGCTTCCAGCCTTCCAACTCTCATCCTCAGTGCTGGTTCCAGGCTTCCAACTACAGCTTTTACCTTACTCCTGGTGCTGGTTCCTGGCTCCTGACCCTACCCCGACCCTATCCTTGTCACCCGTACCCTGACTGTGACACTTGCACTGAAATCCTGCCTACCCGATCTTCAATACTGCAGAACCAGCACTCCTCCTCCAGCACCTATGTGACTGTGATGGGAGCAGCCAGGGTTTGCCCTTTGTTGTGTGGAGAAATATTAGGTTATTTTTGGTCCCAACAAGCTTCCAAGACAAATAAAATGATTAATGTTGCTGGCATGCATGGTCACCACAAAAGGAGTCCCCTAAGTATGCTAATTTTCTGAAATATACATTAATTACTTTAGTGGGCTTAGTTTGTATAATTAATCATTGCTTAGCATAACTGTAATTAAATTGCTTTGGCTCCTTTCTTAAACATTCCTGTGGGCTCTGAACCCTGGGAGGTATAGTGCTTTTGAAACTCGCATTATTTAATATAGAATAATACTTTTGATCTTTGTTCACACTTACTTTTGTCTATCATAATTGTTCTCTTTATGGGAGCCGGCAAATCTTAAATTCCTGTGGCATTCCTGTTGTATTTAGTAAACTGAAAATCATATACACAGATACTGATTTGTTCCACCTGCGTATTACCTTTGAAAATTCTCATTTTTTATTTTAGTTTCGTCAGGTAGCTTAATCTGCCTCATACATTTGTAACCCTTCTGCCAGGTGCAGCCAGCAGCAGAGGTGGTTCTCCATCCATCCAACACAGAACTGGCTTGAGCACTCACCCAGAAATGTGGAAAATTCCGCACTGCCCCGGGTGCCTCTGAGCGGCAATGCTTCTCCACTCACAAGCACAGAGTCTGAGCATAGAAAAGAAATTTTAAATACAAGGGAGGGAAGTAACACATTAATTTGGGAAGACACCACAAGCAGAGTTCGTAAACAAAACCATGAGTAAAAGTCCCACCCCAAGTAGATTGGGCAATGTCCTTTTCACCTCAGGTTCTTATGTCCAGCAATCTGATTGTCCCCTTCACAAGCCGAACCCTTCTCTGCACCCTGCTATTGCTGCCCTTGGTCAGAGCAGACCCAGGGTTCAGAGGTGCATTTGCAGAGTTCACCTCCCATCTTGAGTTGGGGGATGGAGCTCTTGATGATGCCTGTTTAGTTCTGTTTGTCGAACAGTGTGGGAGAACAGATCAGACCAGTCCAGGTCAAGAAAGCTGTGCAGTTTCCTGAGCAGAATAACCTTCCCTCACTGCCTCTCTCTCATTGAGCTCTGAAAGTCGAGTCCCTGCATTTAATACAAACATAGTTGGTGTTGGGTCACAAATTACATTAATTACAATGAGCAAAATACCACTCCATTAGTGAATATCTAACCAATCTAAGCAAACCAGGAGCAAACTGTATTTCCATAAACACACCCAGAGTTTCTCTCCCATTCCAGCTAGCTGTAATGGAAGTGTTCCTTCCGATCCTGCTGTGACACACTGCTACACCAGAGATTGCTTCATCAAAGCCAAGTTATGCAATACCATTTGAAATGAAGAGTTTTACCATGTGTTTTATAAGTAAAAGAGCTGGCTGCAAAAAACAAGGGTCCCCCTCAGCCATGGTACCACTACAGAGTGGAATAAATACAATTTTATGAAACATTATACACAATGTTTTTTCTGGTTATGGCAGAATTCTTACTAGGTATTTTAGAATGTTACCATTAAATGTTACAGCAACCCAAAATATTGAGCATATTTCATGTTCTCAGATGAACAATGCTTTTACAAAACGAAGTGCCTTCTATGCATGAGTAAAGTGCTTGTCCAAAATTATTGAATGGGGGAAGAAAATATCATTTAGAGTGAATTTTGCTGAACTGCAGAGGTTCCTTTACAAAGAGGACACACAAAAGGCCTCTGCAAACTCTACACTTGGTTGAACAGAGCTTCATGACAGTTCTGTGCAGTCTAGTGTGGAGGGAGAGCCTGGCGGCTACTCTGGGGAAAAAGGAAGGGGTTGTGGGAGTTTGCAGTTATGTGGATTCTATGGCTATGGGAGGGATGCAAAATGTTTTGCAGTTCAGAAGCTATTCCAATCTAAAAGCTAGTAGCAGCGATGAAGGGACTGTGGGACTTCTGTATGCATTGTGCAAGGACTGAAGGTGAATTCCATTTCTCACCATTCCTGCATAGTTGCTCAGCACCTAGTCATGTCCTCGGGCTCTGTGCAGCAGTGATCAAAGAGAATCATTTTTTCTACAAAGGGCGTGTCCTCTATGAAAGATGTGGTTGTGCGTTAATCTGACCTTTAAAGGGTTCTAAGAAGCTTACACACTAACGTATATTGCCATTATTCCCTTTTTGAGGGTTATTGCAAATGCATCCGACGTATAAACTAAATTTGTTAACTGAAACAAAGACTGCCCTAGAATCTAAAACGATATTAAATTGGTTCAGTTTCCACTGATGGGCAGTGAAATGTTAGGAAATCATGTAGGTTTATTAAGGAAGGGGGGAAAAAAAACCTAACCTGGGATGAGGTTTGTCTCTAACTAAGCCAACATTAGTTTTGCCATTGACTTAATTGTGGCCAGGATTTCACCCTCAATTATATGTGACACAAAAAGACGTTTTTATATGTAAAGAGAATCATTATGTGTATTCTTGCATTTGTGAGAGAGTTAACTGTGTCCTTGATAAAAGAAGTCTGAAATTGAATAATGCCTAAAATACTGCTACTTCCTTCTCCATACTGTCTAATATGAACATCTAGAGTAAAACATTTTTAACAATTTTACAGCATATCCAAGTTTGACGAGCGATGTTGTTTTCTTTATGTCCACGACAACTCTGATGACTTTCAAATCTACTTTTCCACAGAGGACCAGTGTAGTAGGTGAGTTCATTTTATCACTAATAAAACTTATGTGGTATGTGACTGACAAGGGCATTGGAGCCTCCCCAAAAGTGTGGGGAGGTTGGGGGCCCAACCTCTCCTCTTCCTCCAGAAGCCCTGGCCCCAGCCAAGCTGGAAGCTGGAGTGGGGCCAGGGAGCCCCCTGTTCCTGCTAGGGTCAGAAGCAGTCCTTCCCATGTCCTGAGGCCCCTTGTCGAGGGCAGGTGGAGGGACCCAAGCTTCCCACAGCTACCTGTGCAGCTCTCACCAACTCGGCTCTGGCCAGAGATTGGGGGCTCCGAGCCACGAGGGCAGCTCTGGAGAGCTGCAGTGGACACTCCACTAGCCTTCAGTGTGGGCAGGCCCCACTGAGAGCAGCTCCTAAACCATGTCCCCTCTCACTCTTCCCTCCAGGCCAGAGCCATTGGGGTTGTAGTGATGAGCTGCCGTGGAGTTGGAGACCCTCCATCTCCCTTGGGCTGAGCAGAGACACAAGCCAGGGGCTACTTTTGGCTCCCTGCCTTGTGGGCAAGTGGAGGGGCCAACACGACATCCAGGTTCCTCAATCAGGCTCCATAACGGCCTGGCTGGAGGGTGGGGCCTCAGGGGAAAGAGGAGAGGAAGGGGCGTGGCTGGCTGCTGGCGGAGGTTACTGGTGGGAACTGTCAACTGGTTGACTGTTAAGCATACCAGTAAGCTTAATGGTTAACCCTTTTACCATCCCTAAAATGAAGGAAACGTATTACAGTTTGGTAGTAAATGTATTGCTTTGTGCTTGGATTAAGAAATTCTAGCTGATCGTTTTCATAGAGAGCATTTGCTGATTTTGTGATGCCTGTCACTTGCAGGTTCTGTGGTTTGGTTAAGGAGATTTTGACTGATGGTGTGGGTAGTGCTTTGGAATTAGAAGGAGAGATTGACGGGGACACACTGGAAGTAAGTCATGTTTGTGGATAAAATACCTGAAAACCTTAAACCATTTTTCCCTTCTCATATGAATTTGTTTAAGAAACAAGGATCAGGAAGTAACATTTAAATTCTTGAAAATTCATAGAAAATTGCAACACTCCTGTAATTCGTTATATAGAACAATTAACTTTCTTGTGGAAAAAACTACAGGTTTTCATGTAACATGGTGAGCCGGCTACTATAGTGGCTGGAGCCATAAAAGTACACAAGAGTATAAGTTATTGATATTGAAAATTATTGCACACGTGATGATAGTTGGTTGCTATACACCAAAGATTGCAAAATATTCAGGTTGTGTCCAGTCCCAAAAGACTAAACGCTTATCCCAGGTCACATTGTACCTTAGCTTTATCACCAAAAACAATGCTTGTAGCCAATATAGTAACTAACTAAAGATTTATCAACTACAAAATAGAAGCGAGAATTATTATAAGGTTAAAGCAGGCAAACATTTATACACAAATGAGTTAGTGTTTAGTTTTAAAAAGTGACAGCGTTGTAGTAATATGTCAGCTCTGCATGTCTTTTAGGGGTTGACCCTAGAGATCTCTGCTTCTGTTTCATAACTCCAGTGGTATGAGAGTCCAAACAACCAAAGAAAGATGAAACATTTTCATGTCCATTATTTTTATTTCTTTTTTCCCAAATTCAAGATGATGGGACAAGCCCTTTTGCACTTAGCCTCTTCATGGGTGTGAAGGGGCAGCTAACAAAGTCTTTGTATTGTGATGTCCCTCATTTAGGTTCAGGAGCCTTCGTGATGGCTGGGAGACAATCCCTCCTGACTGGGTTCACAGTTTCAGAGCAAACATTTTCTACAGTCATAAATCAGAAGCTTAAATATTAACTTATAGCATGTGATAAAGATATTATAACTGAGATTATTGCATGCAACACCTTACAAACATTTCATAGAGTCTAAACACTAAATACATTATTACAAGTTCAGTGCCCATCTGAACACCCAGATGAAACTGACTGGTTTCTGAAAATAAATTTGTCAGTGCTCAGCAGAGACCTAAAGCCTTGGCAAGAGTTTGCACCCAGTCTGCCAACATCTCAGCAACAGCATGAAAAATGCTGAGTGACATATTCTTGATGGACTTGAAGAGCATGTAGAGATTGGAAAGCCTCACCTGGTAACCATACATGGTATTAATGTGAAAAGAAACTTTGGAAGGAAAAAGAAAACTGTGTGTGAATTTTCGGACCTGATCTTGCAGTTTTCAGTCAAAATTCTTGTGATTACCAGGGTTGTCTAGGTAAAGAACTGCATGAAGGGGTGATGGTAGCATTTTAAAATGATAGTGACTTGGAGTAAGGGCTACTCTTAACCAAGATTTAGATTTAGAACTAGAGCCAATTTGGGGATTCTTTGAACCAAGTGATATTTACTTGTATAGCCTTTTATGCATGTCTGGACATTCCTCAAAAACTGAGGAAGTGTTTATCCGTTGAAGAGTTGTTACCAAATCCCAAATCCCATTGGCCTGGGAACATCAGACTGCCTTGACCAAGGTCTTAGGAGGAATGCCTGCTTGTTCATAATAGCAGTTGAATCACGCACCAAGAAGGCTCTGTAGTTGATCATGTGTGCAGATTTTCTGCTGCAGAAAATTAGTATGGACTTACTGTCCACCTAAAGAAAACAGAACCAGGACATATCATATTGCATCCGGTACACAGTCTAACAAACCTACTGTACACCTCTTAATGGAATTCACATGTCCTGGGAAACATGTCAGGGAACATGGGATCCTTCTCTAGGCTGAGAATTAGTTTAGGATTAATCTATGCAGAGCTGCATCCCAACTTCAGACTGTGCCATGCAGCTAACGTCTTCTGTATGAACAGTGTAGCATTCCATAGCTGTGAAACCTGGGTGTGCTACTGCTGAAGAACTCAACAAGTTTTACATGTAACACTTCAATCAGTTGTTCATGTCACATTACCGGATAATGCTATGAATTTGGAAGAACTGAAACACTGGAAATGAAACTACATTAAGGCTTTGTTAATTCAAGTACAGATCATAGAATCATAGAACACTAGAACTGGAAGGGACCTCGAGAGGACATCGAGTCCAGTCCCCGGCCCTCACGGCAGGATCAAGTACTGTCTAGATCATCCCTGATAGATGTCTGTCTAACCTGCTCATAAATATCTCCAGAAATGGAGATTCCACAACCTCTGTAGGCAATTTATTCCAGCGTTTAACCACCCTGGAGTAGGATATTTTGTTAGGGTTAAATAACAATAGAATATTTCAGTATGTGTTCTGTACAGTAGTGATATAAAGATGGTGTAAATGAATAGAGAGAATTTTGAAGACAATTTGTAACAGCAGTGATCTAACGGGGCATGCTTGAAGAAGGCAGATCTCAACGTTGCAGTCAATATTGCAGCATGACATAGGCATATTTAACATAGCAGACTGTAAAGCTTACACACTGCTTTGTAAAAAAAAAAAAAAAAAAAGATTTTTTTGTTTGTGTAAAAGCTTTTAAAATGTACTACGCTAATTCCGTGCTCTCAAATTTATATATGAATCAAGAGCGCACTGTTTAACCCATCTCTCAAGTCCCAACAGAGGTTCCTTAGTGTGAGTAAATGTGCTTTTGTCTGGAGGGATCTTTGCAACGGGAGTTCTCTACAGTGAGGTCACAATAGAGAACCAGAACTTCAAATAGTGTAAATCAATGTAGCACCATTGAAGTCAATCAGCTGCACCTATTTATACTAGCTGAGGATATGATCCAGCATGCTCCAACAGAAATGTATACAGCTCCTTAGTTTTGTATTTTTAATTTTCTTTTAGAAGGTCAGCATATTTTTCCTCTTTTAAAAAACCCTCATAATGAGGAGAAAATGTTGAAAATGAATTAGCTACAGCTGAGCTATGAAATAAGTATAGTATTTTTTAAAACAAGACATAGGCATTATAATGAGATTTTTTGTTCCTACTACTACATGTAGATTTCAAAATACTTGGTGATTTTCCTCTTGTTTTTGTTTACTCTGAATAATCCTTTATAAACTCTTCCTTTGTTTATCTCTTTATGGATAACATCTCCACACCTTCTTGTCACTGAATTTTTGGGCCCAATCCTGCATTCCTCATTCAGGCAAAATTTTTGTTGAGTAAATTATATTTAGCAATTATGTATCTGAACACCTATTAGAAAGGCCACATTTTATAAAGCAAAAAGCAAATAATAAAGGACCAGTGAGGTTTTTAAAAATTACGTATGAGCGGGTTAGACCAATATATAATCATTCTGATTAAATCTTATTTGCAATCTAGAAAGTGGTTTCTATTGTCATTATTTGTGTACCCTTATGCATACCTTTCTGCTTTCAGTATGAATATGACTATGAAGAGAATGGTGATCGAGTAATACTAGGGAAAGGTACTTATGGAATAGTTTATGCTGGACGGGATCTTAGCAATCAAGTCCGAATAGCCATCAAGGAAATTCCCGAAAGAGACAGCAGGTGAGTCTTAACATAATAATAAACCTGCATCACCAATGAAAAATGCAGTAGGTTGCTGATAAGACTTTTCTCCTTCTAAAATGTATGTGTATATATAATAGATTGCAGTATAATATTCCAATACATGATAATTGAATTAGTTTATTAAAATATAGCTTTAATCATTCTGTTTAGGGGCAAGTTCAATGTCTTCCTCTTTTTCCAGTACTACCAAACCACACCAAAAGTATATGCTAATTTGATAAAATCTTTTATGAGGATCAGGATTTTTTTAGTTGTTTGAATAAAGAGTCAAACATTATTTCTTGTAGGAAGCTTTTCTTGTACTCCATTTTTTGAACAGCCAACCAGTCGTGTTGCATTTTGAATTTAGTGACAGAAAGTTTTCTAGGGACTTGGATGAGACCTGTAGACTCATTTTATTTAAACCAGGAATTAAAACTAGATCTCCAAAGATGTTAATCCAGTATATTTGCATGCATCTTCATCTGGTCCTCAACTTACTTCTTCTTGATAGATATTCTCAGCCACTGCATGAAGAGATAGCGCTGCATAAATATCTAAAGCACCGGAACATTGTCCAGTACCTTGGTTCTGTTTCTGAAGACGGGTACATTAAGATCTTTATGGAACAGGTGCCAGGAGGTTTGTATCACTCTGGTCTGGGATTTTTAAAGGTGCCTAAGGAATCCGACTCCCAGGAATAGTCAATAGAAGTGGGGCACTTAATTGCCTTAGGAGCTTCACTAAATCTCAGCATTTACGTGTTGCTATGCTCTACCTGAATTTCCTGTTGAGAAGTTAATTGCAAGTGTCATTCTTCTGTTTATAAACAGGTTTTCTGTGTGTAAACAATAGATATGAAATGGTACAGTTGTCAAGATCCTATGAAATCCCTTTCTATAATAATTATACATTCACAAACTGTATTAAAAGAACATTAATAAAGTCTTGCACTCAGAAATTAAGAAATGGCAGACATCGAAAAAGTGATGCGCTTTTGCAAAAGAGAACATCCAGACTGCCTGGATGCTCTTTTGCAAGTAAGCAGTGATTGCTGTGGACAGAATGGCCACCAGGGCACCTGTGCTTTTTCCTCTTCCCTCTTCTTATGCAAAAAACTCCTCTTCCCTGTCCACACATGCCTCAAAAAAGCGTTCTTCCTCGTGGAATGGGGATTATCAATTGCGCAAAAACCCCTCTGATCTTTCGATTTACTTGCACAAAAACATGCTTGAGGTATGGATACGCTTCAAGTTTTTGCAGAAAAACAGCCATTTTTCCACAAAAACTCTGTAGTGTAGACATAGCCTTAATGAACAGCTGTTCAGTATTTGTTTTATACTCACTATTAAATGCATGGCTGGAGGCCTAATTTACTACATATTATTGCTCAGAAGAGAATTATTAATTTAATCTTGGGCTTTTCAATGGTACTCATAACCATCTGGAGATACCACAAATGTAAATAAATTTGTTCTCACAATAAGGTAGTATTATTATACCCATATTATAGTTGAGAACCCACTGGCACAGAGTTATTAAGGTAAACATTGTCAACTAATGCTGGCTGCCCAATTTGATTCAAGTGGGATCTGATTTTTCAGAATGCATTAGTTGGCATTTTATATATTAAAAGCATAGCTCCTATTGACATCAGTTGCTACTATGAGTGCTTGGCATTTTGGTAAATCAGAATCTCAGGTATCAAATAGAGCACTTAAAAATGAGGAAAAATGCAGATAATGACCATTCATCAAAGTTTGAGTTAAGTGTCTTGCCTAGCACCACACAAAGAACCCTGCAGCCCAGGCAGGGGTAGAGTCCAGTTCTCTGAGGCATCATTCCACTACCTTAGCCACAAGACCATCCTTTCCTCTTCCTGCCATCTCCTGCCTCGTTAACTATACACCTAATTTTGAAATAAATGAGACATGATCCTGTAGACGACAGTTTCTTTGACTGTACATCCTTGATTCGCCCCCACAACAGGTCCAGTCTGTGCCCTATTTGAGGCAGGGAACTTGGGGCCAAATTATTTCCTCAGATAACTAAAGACTATTATAAATGCATACACACAAGGGAGGCACCTTAATTCTGGCATTTCTTATCTTTTGTGTGCTTAATAATGCTGTTTTTAACATTTTTTTTCTGGGTGTGCAGTTGCCTAGTTTTAAAAAAAGAAACTAAAAAAACAGAAATTCCATCTCTGGTTTCATAGTGATACCCCATTATTATGGTTGTAATCTTTACATCCATCACACAGTCCTCTGCCAATTGAGCTAACAGAGTAAGTGATAGGACTAGTAGGTTGTTATGTTCTCTGTGGACCAGCACTAATGGGGTGCGAGATACACATTTTGTCTGAGCCTAACATGGCCAAAAGAAGCTCAGAGTGACATCTGCAAGGGAAGTTCATCTCTCAGTCCTGGACTGGAGCATTCCCAGTGCATATGTAATATTGTGGGATTTAAACCACTAGATTAACCAAATTCTTTACTGAGCATGCATGAATTGCAGTTTTTGTTTTCCAAAGGCTTATAAATTGGTGTCAAATTTAGATTAGATTTTTCAGACAGGTGGCTAAAAGTACATGTCTGACACCTTTACCACCCCATGCCAAATTTAAAGTACCTGCTCCAAAAAGTGGGGAAGGGGCACAATTGCTCTAAAAAAATTGCCAGAAATTTTAAACATGAGCAGAACAACATAACTTCACCAAGCTCCATTTTCTTAAAAGGCTGAACTGTTTTACTGATTTTTTTTTTTTTAAATTCAGCTTGAAGCAGACACCCAGCATAGTAAATTCAGCCCAAATGGTTACAATTTAGCAAAAAGCTGTGAGCAATCAAAACTAGGGTCTTCTAATGAGAAGAGGGGTAGTGGAGGGCAAAAGACCTAACTAGCTTCATGGCTGAGCTTGATAAATTTACGGAGGGGAGGGGAGGGGAGGGGATGGTATGATGAGACTGCCTGCAATGGCACGTAGCTGATCTGTGACTGCTAGCGGCAAAAAACTCCAGTGGCTGCTGATGGGACACTAGATCTGGAGAGCTCTGAGTTATTGCAGAGAATTCTTTCCCAGGTGTCTGGCTGATGGGTCTTGCCCTTGTGGTTGGGGATGGGAAAGAATTTGCCCTCGAGTCAGACTGGCAGGGATACAGAGTGGGGGTCGCCTTTCTCTGCAGCATGGAGCAAGTTCATTTGCAGGTTCAAACAAATGTAAATGGTGGATTCTCTGTAGCTTGATTTGAGGATTTCAGTAATTCATACAGAGTTTATGGGTCTATTATAGGAGTAGGTGGGTGAGGTTCTGTGGCCTGCGATGTACGGGAGGTCAGACTACATGATATGATCTCAGTAACAGGTAATCTTTATAAGTGTGGGATTAGCCCATCTCTTTCTTAATAATTAATGCTTCATTTAAGTGGAGAGTACATATCAATATATTTTGAGGGTAAAAATCTTTGCTTGTAATTCAGCAAAGCAGCTATTAAAAAAGCAGGAAATTAAAAGTTAAACTTCCAAGACTCAGACTCAAAAAGGGTAATCAGAGGGTATTTTAAAAATACATGTGAGAGGCATGAGATGATAATCCTGTCTCAATTGTTCTCTCTTTAGAGCCCCACTCAGAGGTGCCAGCTACATCGGTGCTTCCCCTCCCCACAGCGCCTTCCTGCCCATTGGTGGGCCCTGTCAATCAGCTCCTCCCACCACCTCCCTCCCACCCCAGTCAAATGTTCAGTGGCATGCAGGAGGCAGTCAGGGAGAGGAGGAGTATGCTCTGGGGGTTGGGGGCACAGACAAATTGAGGAAGAGGCAGAATGGAGTGAGAGCAGAAAGAGATATGGTGAGGTTTGGAGGAAGGACTGGAGTGGGGGAGGATCTGAGGTGCAGTGGGGCCAAGCACCTCCGGAGAAATGAGGAAGCTGGTGCCTGTCTCTCATTGTCTCCTGGCCATTCTAGGGTTACCAACTTTCTAATTGCAGAAAATCAAACATACTTGTCCTGCCCTGAGCTCCTGTTCCCAGTTCACTCCATTCCCCCTCCATCTGTTGCTTCTCTCCCCCCACCTTCACTTGCTCATTTTCACTGCCTTGGGGTAGGCTCTGGCGTGGGTCTGAGGATGAGGGGTTTGGAATGTAGGCTCTGGCTTGGAGTAGGGGTTCGGTTGCAGAATGGAGTGTGGGGTACAGGCTCTGGGAGGGATTTTGGCTGCAGGAGGGAGTTCCGAGTTGGGGTGTGGGAAGGGGTTTTGGGTGCAGACTCCCAATGGCACGGACTTCAAGCAGCTTCCAAGAAGCAGCAACACGTTCCTCTAGCTCCTAGGTGGAGAGGCAGCTAGGGTGCTCCACACAGCTCCTGTCTGCTTGCGATGCCCTCGCAGCTCCCATTGGCCAAGGTTCCCAACCAATGGGAGCTGTGGAGCCAACACTCCAGGCATCACCTGTGGGTGGGGGCAGAGCGAGTAGCTCCCCTGGTCACCCCTCTACCTAGGAGCCAGAAGGACACGTTGTCGCTTCCTGGGAGCTGTGTAAAGCCAGGCATGGAATTTGCCTGTCTGCCTTACTGGTGCTGCCGCCAACAGGACTTCTAATGGCCTGGTGAGAGCTGTGCTGACTGGAACCACCAGGGTCCCCAGTTGGAAACTGGACCTCTGGCAACCATATTGCCAAGAATGCCACGCTAACATTGGCACATGCTTGTGCTAAATTCATTCCAACATTTCCAGCCACTTTCCTGCCCCTGGGCAGTACCAGTTGGTGTTGTTTACCTGATGCTTTATTCTGTTCATGTATTCCTCCTCCCTTATATGTTGTTATAGTACTTTCTGAATAGCTGTGGGAGAAAGGGTGTGGCTGAACTAACTCTTATATTTCCTCACCACCAGCTAGCCTTAAAGGGACAACTACTTAAATCATGTTTACACTGGTAAGTTACAGTGCAGCAAATCAGCTCCTAGGGCTGTAACTCACGAGGTGTCCACCCTGGCAAGGCATTTAGTGAGCACAAACCCCACAGTTGCAGTGCTCTAGAAAAAACATCTTGATAAGAGGTGCTGAGGTGTTGAGCTTTTTGCACTGGGGCTACAGTGCTGGGATGCCAGTATAAACACTTCAGTTGCTTTCTGCAGAGTAACAGGCCTCCGGAAGTGTCCCATAATCCCTCAAGTGGCCACTCTGGTCATTTTTTTTTTAAACTCTGTCGTCTGCCCTGGAGACATGTGCATATCCCCTTTAAAAGCTCAGTTGCTAACAGGCTGCATGCTGTCTGGGACACAGAGCAAACCATTCAGGTGAAATGCTCATGCTGTTCAACACAGAGGCAGGCATGTGCTTGTGTGTGAGAGAGAGAGAGAGGTTACTGTGCAGAAAGCTTGGGAGGGAGGTGGGGGGGCTGATGTCGGTGTTTCCCTCTCCCCCTGCCTCAGGATTGGTTGTTTCCTGCGTCTGTCTGAATTTACAAGACAGCATGCTGACGCCCGCACTGTCCCACCATACACCCCTCTCTCCCCCCGTCACACATTTTCCCTCCCTCCCCCTGCACTTCAGATGAAAAGCAGCTGTCAATGTAATTCAGTGGGGCTGGGAAACAATGGAATTTGGAAACCTGCATCATGTGACGTTACCTGCCCCATGCAGCATTATAAACACTTCCCAGAGCACCCTGTGGCAAGTTGAACTGTGGGGTAGCTACCACAATGCACTGCTCTCTGCACTGTTGCAAGAGCTACTAATGTGGATGCGCTCCACCATCACAAGGAGTACAGTGTGAACATGCAACAACAATTTAATTCCAGTGCTTCAATAAAACAGGCATAACTTGCTGCATAGAAACTTGCCAGTGTAAATAAGGCCTGCGGTTTAGTTCTGTCAGGAAACTTCCAACTTAGAAAGCTATAGGCATGGACTGAAGTCTCCCCTCAACTAAGTTTTCTAGAACTTAAATAGACCCCATTGTAAATTCTGTGCCTGACTTGTCATAAGCAGAAAATGTTGCGGGAAATGCTTCTGTGTGGGGCAGTGAACCTGCCCTGTTTAAGGAGATTCAGTCTGGTTCACTGTCTCCACAAAGTAGGAGAAATAACAGTAACCCATCTTCTGATCTGTGTGCATGATGTCTCCAGTCTCTGGTTTCTTTCTGGAACATTCTTTCCTCTACCTCCAGCTATTCCTGGCAGTCATATCCATATTAACAAATTAAAGGGGAAAAGTTTTTAGACTGCTTAGCTGTCAGAAGAGATTACCTTCTTTTAACATAGATATAGTTTGCTCTATTTAATGTGACATACTATGACATTCGCCCAAGTCCATGCTGCTTTTCATTAAGTGCCTAATGAATGTGGCTGACCCTAACGTGCACACCTACGATTCTAAAGAGGAGTAAAACTAATCCAGTGCTTGTGTGCAGCTTCCTCGCCTTCCTCACATCATGGCTTAAAACCTGAGTTATGCATTAGATGCTTCCCGCCCCTCTCATTCAAATAGATGGTGGAAACAAGTAGGGAATGAGTAGAGCCTTTGCTCTGCCATTCCTCTGATGTGGCAGCCAGTGGAGCTGAGCTGACAGAAGAGGAAAATACCTGCATTCAGTCAAAGGCTTCAATAAATCACTTCTGGCCTGAAGGAAGTGGGCTCATCCTGGGGTTGCACCCCACCACCGTGCTCAGGACATTGACCTGAAGTTCAATCTAGCTCTAAATTTATTATTAGTGACCTTCAAAAGTTGACCTTGTGGCACTGCAATCTTGACATGTTTTCCTCTTTATCTAACCCAGGAAGCCTCTCTGCTCTTCTAAGATCAAAATGGGGCCCAATGAAAGAACCTACAATAAAATTTTACACCAAGCAGATTCTGGAAGGCCTTAAATATCTCCATGAAAACCTGATTGTACACAGAGACATAAAGGTGAATTTCTCCAAGTGTTGTATTTTGTACAGTAGGGATAGGGGGATTAATTTCAGCACCTCTTGCAAGATTGTTACACTGGTTATAAACAGTAGTACTTTTAGCAGGAAGGAGCTTTTTAACAAAACAAAACACCACTGCCCATGGAAGTTTCCTTTGTAAAAAGTGTTGGTGTCATCTTTGTTATCGTTCTTGCTGGATCTTGTTGCCAGTGTGTTGGAATATATTTACATCTATCTGCCTCTTTCTTTTCTCCAGGGAGATAATGTTCTGGTGAACACATATAGTGGGGTAGTAAAAATTTCTGATTTTGGCACTTCCAAGCGGCTCGCAGGGATCAATCCATGTACTGAGACATTTGCAGGTAAGAGGAATTGAACACATTTCTTAAGTCTCCCCTTTGGTGATGGTGGTTTGATGCTCTAGTTAGCATTCTTATTTAGGGTTCAGTTTTGAATTCCTCACAGACCCAAAGTTCCTGGGGAAGCCACCAAGAGCTTTGGGTCTGCAAAGAAAGAATCAGAGAGCTTCTGCTTTGAAGAAAACAGAAAGTAAATTGGTGTAGGTTACATGTAAGGATAGGCTTTTTTCTTTTTCTAAGAATCCTATTTGAACCTTCTAATTTAAAACCCAGACCAAAAATGTCTTTGGAAAGTTTTATTGCAAAATGTTGAACTCCTGTACCTCACAAAATACCACAAACTGGAACATAAGGTTTGGTGATAACTTAATTTTGGCTGACAAAACTTTCAAAACTTTATTGTGGTTGGATCATCAATAGATGTTTTCCCTATAGTCAATTAGCATGCTGTGTGTTTAAATCATAAAATAGGGTTGTGCCAATAACCAATACTTGAAATGTAAGCTGCAGTTGAGCCTACATAATTTTATGTATGTCGTCCTTTGTAAGAAAGCTGGAGGAATTACATAATTGCTGCCAGAGTGAGATGATGGAAAAGCTTTTTTTTATCACTCTGAATGAATACACCCTATAGAAGCTGGAAACCGTTTTTTGTCTCCCTACCCTCTATGACCAATCACCATGTCTATGTAACTTTTTCCAAACTTGAAAATATTGCTGCTGTTCTGCCGGTAGATAATCTGTACTGTGATTTTTAGGAAACAGATGATAGCTCTAGGGATATGAAAATATATTATCCTTCCAGTTTTTTGCTCTTCTGACAGAGCAAAGAATTGAGTAATTACATAAGCATATTTTCCTTTTCCTGTCTATAGCTTCATTGTTACACAGCAAGTTTTCCTTCCCCCTTGACTTTGCAAGCTTTTATTTCCTTTCTTGTGTAAGAGTTCTTCTTCCTTTTATGCAAATAAGTATCTGGCTAAAAACAACCAGCCTTGTATTTTCAAACAATGTGATCTCTTTTTTTACAGACCATGACAAACAATGGGTCAGTCAGTTGGTCTGTTTTGTAATTAACTTCTCATACTAAAGTATTCAACATAAAGACTCATGTTTCATTTATTTGATATTAAAACATAGTTTAGGGAACTATACATTCATGAATTACCAAATGAATAAGAAGGAATTTTAACTAAAATTTACTAGTTTTAGATCAATATTTACATGAAACAGTACTGGTCTTTAATGAAAAACATTAAATCTATGTAAATATTTAAGTACTTGAAAGAAAAGTTGTAATCGCTTTAGATATTACAACTGCATTCAGTATCTTTGGGGACTATATGGCATTAAGTTTATGAATGGCCTATGTATCACTGGCTTCAGGGGGTAGCCAAGTTAGTCTGTACAGGATAAACTTAAAAAACAACAAATGGTCTGGTAGCACTTTATAGACTAACAAAACTTGTAGATGGTATCATGAGCTTTCGTGGGCCAGAGATTCATAGAATCATAGAACCATAGAGCTGGAAGAGACCTCAGAAGGCCATCAAGTCCAACCCCCTGCTCTAGGCAGGACCAATCCCAACTAAATCAACCCAGCCAGGGCTTGGTCAAGCCGAGACTTAAACACCTCCAGGGATGGAGATTCCACTACTTCCCTAGGTAACCCATTCCAGTGCTTCACTACCCTCCTAGTGAAATAGTTTTTCCTAATATCCAACCTGGACCTCTCCCACCACAACTTGAGACCATTGCTCCTTGTTCTGCCATCTGTCACTACTAAGAACAGCCTCTCTCCATCCTCTTTGGAACCTCCCTTCAGGAAGTTGAAGGCTGCTATCAAATCCCCCCTCACTCTTCGCTTCTGCAGACTAAACAGACCCAACTCCCTCAGCCTCTCCTCATAAGTCATATGATCCAGCCCCCTAATCATTTTGGTTGCCCTCCGCTGGACCCTCTCCAATGCGTCCACATCGTTTTTGTAGTGGGGGGCCCAGAACTGGACATAATACTCCAGATGTGGCCTCACCAGAGCCGAATAAAGGGGAATAATGACATCTCTGGATCTGCTGGCAATGCTCCTCCTAATGCACCCTAATATGCCATTAGCCTTCTTGGCTACAAGGGCACACTGTTGACTCATATCCAGCTTCTCATCCACTGTAACCCCCAGGTCCTTTTCTGCAGAACTACTACTTAACTGGTTGGTCCCCAGCTTGTAACTGTGCTTGGGATTCTTCCATCCCAAGTGCAGGACTCTGCACTTGTCCTTGTTGAACATCATCAGATTTCTTGTGGCCCAATCCTCCAATTTGTCTAAGTCACTCTGGACCCTATCTCTGCCTTCAAGCGTATCTACCTCTCCCCCTAGCTTAGTGTCATCCGCAAACTTGCTAAGGGTGCAATCCATCCCCTCATCCAGGTCATTAATAAAGATATTGAACAAAACCGGTCCTAGAACCGAAACTTGGGGTACTCCGCTAGAAACCGACCGCCAACCTGAAATCAAGCCGTTGATCACTACCCGCTGGGCCCGGCCTTCTAGCCATTTTTCTATCCATCTTACTGTCCATTTATCCAATCCGCATTCCCTTAACTTGCTGGCAAGAATATTGTGGAGACCGATCAAAAGCCTTGCTAAAGTCAAGGTATATCACATCCACTGACTTTCCCATGTCCACAGAGCCAGTTACCTCATCATAGAAGCTGATCAGATTGGTCAGGCACGACTTGCCCTTTGTGAATCCATGCTGACTATTCCTAATCACTTTCCTCTCTTCCAAGTGCCTCAAAATGGATTCCTTAAGGATCCCTTCCATGATTTTTCCAGGAACCGAGGTAAGACTGACCGCCTATAGTTCCCTGGATCGTCCTCTTCCCTTTTTGAAGATGGGCACTACATTTGCCTTTTTCCAATCATCCGGATTTCTCCCGATCTCCACGACTTTTCAAAGATAATGGCCAAAGGCTCTCAATGACATTTGCCAACTCCTCAGTACCCTCGGATGCATTAAGTCCGGACCCATGGATTTGTGTACGCTTAGCTTTTCTAAATAGTTCCTAACCTGTTCTTTACCCACCACGGGCTGTCCATCTTCATCCCATCTTGAGTCACTTAGCGCAGAAGTCCAGGAGCCGACCTTGTCCGTGAATACAGAGGCAAAGAAAGCATTGAGTACTTCAGCTTTCCCACATCATCTGTCACTAGGTTACCTCCTTCATCCAGTAGGGGCCGCACACCCTCTCTGATCACCTTCTTCTTGTTAACATGCCTGTAGAAACCTTTCTTGTTATCCTTCACATCCTTAGCCAGTCGCAATTCCATTTGCGCTTTCGCCTTCCTGATAACCCCGGCATTCTCGAGCTATACATTTAAACCTCCTGGTCATTTGTCCAAGTTTCCACTTTTGTAAGCTTCCTTTTGTGCTTAAGTTCACCAAGGATTTCCCCGTAAGCCAATCCGGTCTCCTGCCATGTTTGCCTCTCTTGCTTGCGTCGGGATGGTTTCTTTCTGTGCCTTCAATAAGGCTTCTTTAAAATACTGCCAGCTGTCCTGGACTCCTTTCCCCTTCATGTTAGCATCCCAGGATTCTGCCCATCAGATCTCTGAGGAGTCAAAATCTGCTTTTGAAGTCCAAGGTGTGTATTTTACTACTCTCTTTTCTTCCTTTGGTCAGGATCCTGAAATCTACCATCTCATGATCACTGCTTCCCAGGTTGTCACCTACCTCCACTTCCCCTATTAGTTCCTCCCTGTTTGTGAGCAGAAGGTCAAGCTGCGCATGGCCCCTGGTCGGATCCTTCAGCACTTGTGTCAAGAAGTTATCCCCAACATTCTCCAAAAACTTCCTGGATTGCCTGTGTACTGCCGCATTGGTTTCCCAACAGATGTCAGGGTGATTAAAGTCCCCACGAAACCAGGGCCTGCGATCCGAAGCTTCTCTCAGTTGTCCGAAGAAAGCCTCATCTACCTCATCCACCTGATTCGTGGCCTGTAGCAGACACCAACCACAACATCACTGCTGTTGTTTGCTCCTTTAAACTTAACCCATAGACTCTCAACAGGTTTTTCTCCCTCTTATACTGGAGTTCAGAGCAATCATAGTGCTCTCTTACATATAGTGCAACTCCTCCTCCTTTTCTCCCCTGCCTGTTCTTCCTGAACAGTCTATACCCTTCCATGACAGCGCTCCAGTCATGCGAGTCATCCCACCAAGTCTCTGTTATCCCAATTAAATCATATTTCTCGGACTGGGCCAGGGCCTCCAGTTCTTCCTGTTTGTTGCCCAGGCTTCTCGCATTAGTGTACAAACACCTCAGGTAACCAGTTGATCGCCCTATCTTCTCCATTCAAACAGGGTCCTCCTTTCTTGCTCGTTCCTCTCTGCATTTCTTCCCGGTATCCGACTTTCCCACTCTCAGGGTTTTGGTCACCGCCCCCGACGAACCTAGTTTAAAGCCCTCCTCACTAGGTTTGCAAGCCTGCCCGCAAAGATGCTCCTTCCTCTCTGGTTAGGTGGATCCCATCTCTTCCTAACAATCCTCGTGCCCGGAACAGAGTCCCATGGTCGAAGAAACCAAAGCCCTCTCTGCGACACCACCTGTGCAACCACGCATTTACGTCCTCAATTCGACGATCCCTGCCCAGTCCTTTCCCTTCAACAGGGAGGATGGACAAGAACACCACTTGTGCTCCGAGTTCTTGGATCCTTCTTCCCAGCGCTACATAATCCGCAGTAACCCGCTCAAGGTCATTCTTGGCCATATCGTTAGTTCCCACGTGGAGAAGCAGGAAGGGGTAGCGATCCAAAGGTTTGATCAGTTTGGTAAGCCTCTCAGTCACATCCTGAATGCGAGCTCCCGGTAAGCAGCATACCTCTCGAGATTCCAGGTCCGGACGGCAGAGGGATGGCTCAGTCCCTCTTAGGAGGGAGTCCCCGACCACCACCACCCGTCGTTTTCTTTTGGGGGTGGTGGCCGTGGAACCCCCATCCCTGGGACTACGCATCCCATGCCTTCCAGTAGATGGTTCCCTTCCGGTTTCTTCCTTGTGAGATCCCTTCCAAAGCATTCAGCACTGCAGAGCCTGTGGAGAGAGCCTGAAAGCGATTACTTACCTCTATAGCATTGGGGGATTCCCATGCTGGCCTTTTTCCCCTTCTAGAAGTTACATGCTGCCAGTTCTTTCCTGGTCACGTACTGCCCTCTCCGGCTCTTCCGCCTGCCGTGCGTGAAGGATTAAACGCTGCCTTCTATCGAGGAAGTCTTCATCCTCTCTGATCGAGCATAGGGTCGACACTTGGGCCTCCAGCCCTCTAATTTTTTCTTCCAAAATGGCGACCAGCTTGCACTTAGTGCAGATGAAATCTGTTCTTTCTTCCGGGAGGAAGACAAACATGGCACACTCCGTGCAGGTAACAACAGCAGAACCATCACCATCCATCCCTGCTGTCCTGGAGAAGGGATTTAAAAGGAAAGGCAAGAGAACCTCTCTCCCTCTCTAAACTCCCTGTTAGCACTCACCTGTTCGCAAGCTCCTTGGTTGCTTGCCCAAAGAGCCTTATAAAGCCCTGGACTGCCTGAAAGTCCCTCCCCCTACCAAGGCTCAGCCAATCAGCAGAGGCTTCTAGAATTCAAACTTTAATTAGAAGCCAACAGTTTCCACCTGCCAATCATAGCCAATCACAGCACACAGTCCATGAAGGGGAGGGGGAGGGCAAAGGGGAAGTGGGGGGGGAAAAATAAAGCCTCACTCACAAACACAGGGGAAAAAACAAAAACAAAAAAAGAACACACACCAACCCTCACTCACAAACACAAGGTCAGCACACAGCAAGAAAGCCCCAAACACAACACACACTTCCCTCAAGAGACCTTTATCTGCTTCTCCTCTACCTGGAGAACTCCCTCTCTAAAGCCTCACTCAAAAACACAGAAGAAAAAAAAAACCCTACCACCACACACCAACAAACATAAGCTCAGCACACAGTAAGAAAGCCCCAATAACAACACACACTTCCTTCAAGAGTCCTGTATCTGCTTCTCCTCTACCTGGAGAACTCCCTCTCTAAACTCCCTGTTAGCACTCACCTGTTCGTAAGCTCCTTGGTCGCTTGCCCAAAGAGCCTTATAAAAGAGATTGTATAAAACTCTGGGGAAAGAGAGTTACCATAGCTCCTAGAGGAGCCAAAACAGTGAAGGGTGATTAAAGTAAATCAGTTAGGTTGTAAACACCTCTGGAGAGGTATCACCCCCAGCGAGGCTGACATATATTGACTCAAAATGAGTTTTCCAGATGCCAACAGACTAAGAAAAGCCTTTTGATATAAAAAGGCTGAGTTGTCTTTTTTTTTTTAAATATTCAGCAAATGGACAGGACCTTCTCCCCAACCCTTGTGAAAGGGCTGGAATGATTTTGACTTACTAGGGTCCCTTAAGACTGAGGGTTGATCACTGGTGAGTTTTAACATGTGTTAAGGAACTTTGTTGACTTTTATCTATTTTCTCTGTAATGCTTTTACCTTAAGGATAAATGTATTTTGCTTTGTATAGGCTGGTTGATAACTTGTAGACATTGTTGTAATCCCTGGAGAAAAGTAATTGACAGGTGCTGAACCTTAGTCAGACGTGCTGAGGAAATCCCAATGAAGTTCAGAGGGACTGCAAGCCTAACCCAGTGGTCTCAAGGGAGAGAAATCTGGGTCTGTGCCCAAGAGAGGTGATAGCTGGAAGTGTGAAACCTTAAAAATTGATTAATAAATCACCAGGACCAGACAGTATTCACCCAAGAATTCTGATGGATCTCAAATATGAACTTGCAAGAACTAAAAACTGTGGAATGTAACCTATCACTTAAATCAGCTTCTGTACCAGATGACTGAAAGATAGTTAATACAATGCCAATTTTTAAAAAAAGGATCCAGAAGCAATTACAGACTGGTAACTTCAGTACCAGGAAAATTACTTGAAACTTCCATAAAGAACAGAGTTATCAGAAACTTCAATGAACACAGTGTGTTGGGGGAAGATTCAACACAGCTTTTGTAAAGAAAAATCATGCTTCACCAATCTATTAGAATTCTTTATGAGAGTAAGCAAACATGGACAACAGTGATCCGGTGAATATAGTGGAAAGCCTCAGCAAAGGCTCTTAAGTAAAGTAAGCTATCATGGGATAAGAGGGAAGGCCTTCTCATGGATCAGTAACTAGTTAAAAGGCAAGAAACCAAAGGTAGGAATAAATAGTCATTTTTCACAATGAAGAGAAGTAAATGGTGGTGTTCCAGAGGAATTTGTATGGGGACTGTGCTGTTCAATATATTCATAAATGATTTGGAGAAAGGGAAAACAGTAAGGTGGCAAAATTTGCAGAGGATACAAAATAACTCATTTAAGTCCAAAGCAAACTGCAGTTATGAAGGGGTGGCAGCCAAATAGCAGATGAAATTCAATGTCAAATGCAGAGTAAGGCACACTGGAAAACATAATCCTTGTTTAGAGCTTCAGTTCATAGCAAATATCCTCCAGAAATAAGAAGCAGGATTGAAGACAGAATTGAGGAGCTCCAAGGGCTTTTTATATCCTCAACTGTGTGAAGGGAATGCCATTGTGTTTGCTGTGGAAAACTACAGCTACAAGATGGAGTTTCACATGAGAAAGTCACCTGTCAATGTATGACTCGGTTCTTTACAGGTAGAAGCCATTGCTCCCAGGACAGTCTGAACAGTCACAGGGAAGCTCATCAGATGTGGATTGGCACCTCCCAAGACCCATTTCAGTCAAGTACTTCTACTTATCTCGAATAGTTGAGATGCTGGCCAAACCTCTTGTTAGTGTCGTCCAGAAATATACAAATATAGAGCCAGTACTCGTAACTTCACATACAAAAATGATACACACATATGAATGGCATAAACATTAACATATGTAACATAACACATATGAATGGCATAAACATAATCAGATGCTTTTTATAGACACCTCACCTGCCCCACTTTGTACATGATTTGTTGCAAACATATAGTAGTAGTTGCAAAAGTAATCTACATGTTCATATCACAATCCAATAACATCACACTCCCCATGCAAAATTGATGCAGGAGAAGTGCAACAAATACCACTTACTGCATCCCAGGGACTCCCATTCTTGGTTCTGTAGTTCTGTCGGTTCTAATTCAATATTAGAAATATCAGTGTATAACTGGAATGGTTTATGAAAACCATGTTTGTCTAAAACAGGCTTCATTGTAAGGTTCATTATGGAAACAACAATATCACTGAATCCTTTTACATCCTCATTTTGTTTCCTGTTGTGGAGTCTCCAGCCATCTCAACATGTTCATTTTACTCATTCCTTTCTTGTGGCTGGCCAAGATAATGCTTCATTATGTTGGATCAAATTACAGTTTTATGCACTCTACCTTTCATTAGCATCTTTTTATCAGGAGAACTGTAATCTGCTCCCACCATTTGTACCCACCCAACTTAGGTACAATACTAGTCTTCACTTCGGGGTCACCCACTGTCAGCAACCATTGATCCTAGGAATTTAAATACTTCTGTTTTTTATAGGCTTGGTCTTACCAGTTTTTTTCTTTATATGCAGTCTATCCAAAACTGTTTTCCCTGTTCAAAGTTGGCTTGCAAGGGCTCACCGTCTTCCAAGGTGGCACCCTACATGTCTTCTCACTCACTGCATTTATGACAATCACAAATAATGTTCAATGCTGATCCATGGTGCAGGCCAATGCTAATTCAAAGTTCTTGACTGTATCCCCATTTAATTTTGATTGTGATAGACACTCCATCATATATTTTCTTGATTAAAGGAATGTATCTTCTGTCACACCTTTCCATTGCAAACTCCACCAATCTAGTTCTCTTGGAACATTACTCTAAGCCCTCTCTGGTCCACAAAGACTGTTAATTAGTTGCCATCTCTCTTCTCAATGCTTTTCTTTCCCAGCACAAGTCCATATTGAGCATTCCAAATTTCAGCCATTTCACACATAAGCTTTTCATTAATCCTTTCCTATAATTTTCATTAATCCTTTCCTATAACTTTCATTGTGATCTATCTCTGATTAGTATTAAAAAAGCAATAGATTTGGGACTGGTGTTCTCCACTAGTGTAAGTTATGAGATAGCTTTCCCTCTGCTGAAAGTGTGTGTTTGTTATCATCAAACCCAATACCAGAGAAGTCCATAGGAACCCCTTCAGAGTTTCTGGTTTCAATGTCATACCCTCCATGGACTCCTTCATATCCAGTCTTCTCATTTCCAGTGCATGCATATAAATCTATTCCCATACTGATCTTCTTGTTGGGTAGTAGGTTTTCAGTAAAGCACAACTCCTCCTCAAAAAACTTTTTATCTTTGATCCTCTCCTAACTGTTGGTGCATGCCAACTTACTATACAGATAGTTATCTCTTTCTGACATTGTTTAATACTCACCAGTCAATCCAACATTCTAGTAACCTCAGTCACAGGCCTCTGCTTGGTTTCATCAAGAATAACTCCAATAGGAGATTGAACTCCCTAGGTAGTAGATTTTGTGATTCCTCACTACTCTCTACAGCTTCTCTGGTCTTTTGCACACCTGCTGGATTTATATGTCTCCTCTTTAAGATCTCATATAGCTCCAAACTTATGCCAGTTAATATTCCTACCCCAACTTATACATCTGTTTACTCACTGACTTCTTTAACTGTAGCAGACCATGCCCAGTTACAACAGTCTAGCACAACTGTGCTATGTCACTTATGAGGAACATCCTTGCCTTCTGGGATACACTTTTTAACAAATATCCCAATTTCCTACAATATCCTGGAAAGACCATAGGATATGTCTGCACTAGCCACCCTGGTTCAAACTAGGGTGGCTAATGTAGTCATTCGAACTTGCAAATGAAGCCCGGGATTAAAATATCCCGGGCTTTATTTGCATGTTCCCGAGCGCCGCCATTTTTAAATGCCCAGTAGTTCGAACTCCGTGCCCGCGGCTACACACGGCACAGGCTAGGTAGTTCGAACTAAAGCCCCTAATTCGGACTACCGTTACTCCTCATTGCTTCCTCAATTTATTTCTGCTTGGACCGTCTACTATACTTGTAAAATTAGGGGAGGTTTTTGAACTTCTTTTTCCTTGAAGCAATGAGAATGAGCTTATACTCTGTTACGGAGCTGGGAACTAAAAATGAAATTTTTTCCATAATGGCAAAAAAATACCACCCTAAAAAAAATCTTTATTTTGTATCGGATAATAGAAAATGTCTTTAAAGTGTATGAAACCTACCAGTAAATATAGAGTGTCAAACACACATTGAATCCTATCCCAGACCCGCCCTTTGGAGGGAACCCAATCTATTATGATTTGATTCAACTGATGTATCCCATGTGCTTCTAAGTGCCCTGGGTGATAATAGTGACTGGTCACTGTTTCTAACAATGGGTCTCTCACACACTCTGAGGTGCAGAACCTGTGTCTGGCCTTCCTTGGGCCTCAGGACACTTTAGTTAGTTGCATAGACCATGAAACCAGCATCACCGGCCTCTCAAGAGCTCAGTTGCTTAGACATGTTTCCCCAGAATTCACCTAGCTGTGGGAGCTCTGATTTCTTTGAGAGAGACGTCCCTGTGGGTGCTCCACAGCAGGTGTCAGTGCGTCCCAGCACCGCAGACCAGATTCCTTATAGCAGTGCGGGGTGGGGGGGCTGCGCTTGTTAAGCAGGGAAGGCACACGAGCACTGGTTGATGCGACCGTGCTCTTACCGTCCTTGGCTTGGCAGTGCTCTTCACTCTTCATTAATCCTTGTAGATAAGTAGTTGAATATTGTTATCTCTTCTTCCTTTACTTTATGCCTTATCCAAGTTCATCTCCCTTAAAAAAAGAAATCCCTCCTTTTTTCTCCAAGTTACAATTCCCGCTGTTTGCTCTTCACCCTTTTTATAATGAGGGGTCACCGGGCTTCAAACATTGTTCAGCCTGCAATGAGGCTATGCCTGTCTCTGACGGACATTCTACGTGTGTCAAATGCCTCGGCGAGTCCCATGTTCAACAGGACTGACAACACTGTGCTAAACTCAAAGTGCGAACATGCAGAGACAGGGACCTCTGCCTGGAAATGATTACCGTAAAATCGCGAGTATAATGCACACTTTTTTTCCAACTTTTTGGGGGTCAAAGTCGGGGAGCGCATTATACATAGGTGTTATTTTTTAAAGTTTTATTTTGGCAGCACCCTGGCTCACTGCCTGCCCAGTGCTCCTTCAGGCTTCACCCAGAAACTTTCCCGCTGCAGCGCAGCGCAGGGGTCGCCGCCCCGTCAGGCTCCTGGACAAGGCGAGGAGCCGGCAGCACCACCAGGCTGCAGCACCCTGGCTCGCTGCCTGCCCGTTGCTCCTTCAGGCTGAGCCCAGGGGTCCCCACAGCAGGCGCGAGCTCGACGAGCACCAGGGAGGGAAGAGGCTGTGCAGCCTGAACCTCCTGAGCGAGCCTGCAGGTGGGAGCGGCGTGTCCCTCCCGCCCACTCTCCTACAGCCCATGGCCGCTTCCGGGAAGCGGGCGAGGCTGGGCTTAGTGCTGGCGCGGCGCGTGGGCAGCTGTCCAGGAGAGCGGGGGGCAGGTTTCAAACTCTGCCGCCAGCTCCCCGGGCTGCGCGCGCATTTCCCGGGCGAGCCTGCAGGTGGGAGAGGCACATCCCTCCCTCCTGCTCTCCTGCAGCCCGGGGCCGCCTCCGGGAAGCAAGTGAGGCTGGGCTTGGTGCTGGCGGGTCGGCTCCTGGCTGCGGGACAGCCACCTGTTGGCAGAAGTTGTGGGGGTGCTAAGCTCAATGGCTTCAAACCCCGGGGCGCATTATACATAGGAGTTCAGAATTTTTCATTACGCTAAGATTCCAAAGTCAGGGTGCGCATTATACATAGGTGCGCATTATACTCGCGATTTTACAGTATGTTAGAAAAAGGTGCAACATTCCACCTTGGATCCTGGCATGCAGATTCCTGATAAGGGGAGACCCAAAAAAGGGAAAATGTCACCAAAGAAATGTGCTTCTTTGTTTCCTCGCAAGCCATAGTCGCCTAAGTTGCGCACAACTGAAAAATTGGTACTGACAGACCATCTTGTCTCAGCACTTACGATGCCCTGAGCATTTCTGGTACTGATAGGGCTCTCTCCAGACACGGTGCCCACATTGAGGTTACAGGCCCTTTCAGGCCTGCCTCTCATCCTTCGGCACCCACTGCTGCGCCAAGTAACCAAACAACTGAATCCTTGGCACTGAGGATTACTGGCACGGCAAGGCACGGCAACAGCCAGTGGCACAGCCTATTGGCACCATTCCGTCACCTAACGGTGCCGCAGCTACCTCAGTGCCACAATCTCCGTCGGTTCCGACCACAACTGCACTAGCTCCAGTACCATTTACGGTACCAACGGCCCTGGCACCGTCCACTCCAGCACCTGGGTACTTACATCACAGAAACCTTACAGTGTTGTCTATGTTTAATTCTCCATTTCTCGGTACTAACACGTCACCTCCATCAGTGGCACCAAAACATCTCTCGTTGCCTATGCTTTTATCCAGTGATGATGGCAATGAAGGCAATTTATTATTCTCACCCCCAAGTTATTGCCTGGTACCAAAATGTCTGCACCATCAACTCATCCCAGTTTCAGGCACCCCATTACCTCCAGTGTGCCCCCCTCGGGCTCACACCCATGGATGCCATCGCCCATGCCTTATGCTGCACAATGGCAATATTGGAGCCTATAGGTTCATGACTACAAAAAGAGACATTCAAAAAAGAAACATACACAGCCCACATACTCTCCTCTGCCACAAACCCTGTCACTGCAGACGAAGCATAAGGAAACCGCAGATCCACTATCTCATGAGTTGGACCGTGATATGTCTGCAGATACAAACTCATCCTCCCCTCCCAATGAGGCAGTCATGCCACCACCCCTAACCACAGCTGGGGACTTTACAGCTTCCCAGGACCTCTTTAAGACGGTTGCAGTGGAACTCAATATTGCCACGGAGGAAGTGCAGGAGACACAGTATGAACTCACCAATATCCTCCAAGCGATGCCATCATCCAAGATTGCTCTGCATATTAATCCAGCTATTATAGAGCCTGCCATGTGACACACCCCTGCAACTATCCCCCCCGACCCTTAAGAGGGAGGATAGGAAATATTACATCCCCTCAAAGGGGTCAGAATTCCTCTTCACCCACCCATCCCCAAACTCTCTTGTGGTGGATGCTGCCCATCAAAGGAACAAGCAGCATCAGCCTCATTCTACCCCAGCTGATAAAGGTAGCAAAAGGCTGGATTTGTTTGGCAGGAGAGTCTACACCTCATCCATGTTGCAGTTCAGAATTGACAATTACGCTGCACTCCTCAGTAAATACGATTTTAATGACTACTCAAAATTCAACACTTTTATTGGGGATATACAAGAAACAACAATTCAGGGTGATCATTGTGGAAGGACCCGCAATTTTGAGAACAGCTCTACCTCTCAATGCTGCAGATACTGCCACTAGATCAATATTGACTGCAGTTGTTATGAGACGGACCTCTTGGTTTAACTCTTCTGTATTTCCACATGAAATTCAGGCAACTGTGGCAGAGCTACCATTCAAGGGCAAGAAGCTCTGTTCAACCAAGACCAACATGGTCCTTCATTCCATGAAAGATTCCCGGGCAACATTACGCTCTCTCAGCATCCAGACACTTGCAGTCAGGAGGAGGTAGTATCGATGCCAACCATATCCAAGACCAAGGTATTCACCCTACACCTACCAATGCCAGAGACAGGACCAACAGCCGCAACAACAATGTGGTCATGACAGGCAACAGCGTAGATGCAACCAGAGCAGCGCTGCCAATCAGCTGCCCCAATTGAATAAGCAAATTTGATCCATCGGTTGAGAGACCGAAAATGATTCTGTCCACTCCAGAGTTGCCAATTAACAATAAACCATTCACCCATCGCCTTCTGCCCTTCCGCCAACTGGCAGAACATAACATCTTACAGGTGGGTACTATAAACAGTCCTATCAGGATACAAAATCCCTTTCCTCTCCATCCCTCCCTCCCATCCTCCTATCCCGTCCCTCTTCAGGGACCACTCTCATGAGGCCATCCTACAATAGGAAGTCGAGCACCTCCTCCAATTGGGCGCCATAGAAGCAGTCCCACAGGAATACCGCAGGAGTGGTTTTTACTCACATTATTTTCTCACACAAAAGAAGACCGGAAGATGGCATCTAATTTTGGATCTGAGAGCCCTTAAGAAACTTGTAAAGAGGCAAAAATTCAAGATGGTAACGTTGACTACCGTTATCCCTTCTCTGGAGCTGGACGATTGGTTTTCATCTCTCGACTTACAGGATGCCTATTTTCATGTTACTATTCATCCTGCTCATGGATGGTTTCTCCGTTTCATCTTGGGTACACAACACTACCAATATACGGTCCTCCCCTTTGGACTCTCCACAGTGCCGAGAGTTTTGTCCAAGATGTTGGCAGTGGTTACGGCCCATCTCAGGAAACAGGACATTATTATCTATTCTGAAATAGCATTGCAGTGTAGATGTACCCTCAAAGAGAACCTGTCAACTCATTTGCTGCTCTCTGTGGCCCTTTTTTTTTCACGTATCTTTCTAATTCATTGTTTGTAGAGTTGGAGGTAGGGTTAGCTTATATACGTCGAGAGAGCTTTCACATTGTACAGTAAATATATTTTCTCCCAACTAAGACGTGGGAAAATACAATCTTATGAGTTAGTGTTGGTGGTAGAGTTTCAATTAGAGGGCCAGTCTTTCAGTTATATAAGGTACATTTGAAATGACAGACCCTACATTTGAAGTGACAAAACTGCAAGGGATTAAATGATAATGTTGTATCTGTTTGATAGATAAGAAAAACAAATATATAACTTGTGTGTTCTTCCTTTTTTGTCTTGATTCAGGCACTTTGCAGTATATGGCTCCAGAGATTATAGATAAGGGGCCTCGAGGATATGGTGCACCAGCTGATATCTGGTCACTGGGTTGCACTATCATTGAAATGGCAACAGGAAAACCTCCATTTCATGAGTTGGGGGAGCCGCAAGCAGCTATGTTTAAAGTAAGAATAATTTTATTTGCTGGATAGCTTGTGAAACTTGACATAGTACCCGTTAATTAAATTTTGATATAGTTAATATTTACAAGTTAAATATTCTGGGCAATTTAATCTGCACTGTCAATGTAATTACCTCTTGTTAGAGAAGTTATTCTGCACAGGGTCAGGGTCCAAACTGGGATCTCATTATGCATGTGAATGCTTCAAGATGCAACACTCAGCAAAGTGCCATTTCCAATGGGCAGGATTCAGTGTGCTGCAAAATTAGGATTTCTGAAAATTGCTGTTCCTGACCACACCTCTCACTCCCTATGTTCCTCCAGTCCTCTCAGCAGCTTCCTTTTCTACACTTCCCCTCATGCCTTCTTTCTTGGCATTTCAGAGAGTCCCTCAGTTATTATCTGACAAATGTCCTCTCTGCTCCTTCACATCTGCCTTAAAAGCTTCCCTTCCAGAAAATCTGTTTATCTTGTCTTTCCAGTGCTTCCATCCTGTCAGATGCCAAGAGTCACCTGGGAGACACTGAGCACTTTCAGCTCCCAATAGTTTCCATGGGGGGTTGAGGGCACACTACCCTTTATTCCCTTAGGTTGCAGGGTCTTTGGATTAGGGATGTGTCTTGCACCATTTGGTAATGTGATGTATACATTGGCAGTGCTATGTGCCTGGTCAGTAATAAAAAATAAAAAAAGGCCTTTTTTAACTAACTTCTAAAATAATCTTATTTTTATAACATCACATTTATTTTGTTCACTTTATGTTCTGAGTACCAGTTGTGGCACTTGACAAGATGTGTATGATCTAATTATAAGATATGGAAATGCAAAGTCAGGAATCTCTTCCTGACTCTGCCACAGGCTTCCTTTGTGTCCTCTAACAAAACATTTAACATCTCACTAGGCACAGTTTCCCTATCTGTGTAATAAGAAAAATATCATCCCCCTAACCAGGTGTAGCACATTTTAATTAATTAATATTTGTAAACTGCTTTGTGATCTTCTAGTAAAAGTCACTGTGTAAGTAGTGTTATAATAATCGCAAAAACTGTCATAATAAAATCAAATATCAACCATTAAACACAGTAAATTAGGCTCCAGTCAGCAAAGCACTTAAACACATGTATTATTTGAAGCACAAGTAGTCCCATTGAACTCAAAAGGAAAGGAAATGGAAGAGGGAGGAATTTATAATAGTCTTTTGGTTATGTAGTCTGGCTTACTACATTTTCAGATCCAGCAAAAGTGATTTCCATGTCACGGTCTATGTCCATTGTGGTCTGTTTCTGTCAGCAGACACCTTTTCTAGTATCTGGCTCTTTGTAGAACTGATCTTCTCTTCATGAGAAGTGTGATATATCTTTTCTTTAAGATATGCTTCTGAGCCATTATTAAAATATTGGTCAAAATTCTGGATTCCTTGTCAGAGTTCTCGATGCCCTGGTGGGCTGTGCACAAGTTCACAGAATGACTAGTGTGGGAGACAAGCAGGGCCTTGCATATTCCCTGCTTTTGCAATTATGGCATTTCCGCTGAATTCTCTTTTGCTGCAAAATTGTATTCCTGAACCACCTCTAATTTTTAATGTTTAAATTAATGTTTAATGTTCCTTAATTTTTTGTAAGTTGTGTTTCTTGCCTTTCTGTTTGTGACGACAACCTTGGAAAAATGCGGTGAGTAAAATAATGGGCTGTCTGAGTTGGCCAAGAATCTGAAACACTTAAGGGTGTGTCTACACTGCACCTGTAGCTCAAAATAAGTAACGCAATTTGAACTACACAAATTGGGTAGCTTATTTCAAGTCAATTTCAAAATAGCTTAAATAACTCACTATTCTGAAACATCCCTTACTCCTCGTGGAATGACGTTTACAGAGACGTTGGAATAGCAAGCCCATTATATTCTGAAATAACAGGCTTCCTGTTAAGATGCGGGATAGCTATTTTGGGATACCTCATTTCACGAGGAGTAAGTGAAATCAGAGGAAGAGTGCTCTTCTTCAGACTTCCTGCTGTGTAGTCAGCGCCAAAAGCCGAAATAAGCTATTTCAACTTAAGCTATGCAATTGACGTAGCTGAAGTTGTTGTGTAGCTTATTTTGGCTTTAGTCCTGCTGTGTAGATGTGCGCTAACTGTGAGAGGTGTAAACTGTCTCTTTCATCTCACTCAGGATTCTGTGTACATCATGGAATTTGGCATTTTTCAAAGAATGTCACATAATTTAGCATTTTAATAATTCATTGTGATGTTTTATTGCAGCTGCACATATTGTGTTTTTGGTTTTCTGTCTCCTTCCATACTGGAACCTGCCTGCATCTATGTCTTTCTTGGCACCTTTCCCGAAAGGGGAACAAGCCAGTTGGATTATGGTGCATATTCTCCTTGCTGTTCTACAGAACCAATCAGAAAGGGAGCCAGACTCCAATTTGCAGCCAGGAAGCTGGCAATGAAGGCTGGGTAAATAGGCAGCCTAGGTGGGAAAAAAGCCTGTGAATTTGCTGCTTGGAATCTTATACTGCACAGGAAATGTCATGTCTGGTTTGAAAGGCGGCATACCTTTGGATGTACATGGAAACATAGCTTGGAAGTAGTTAACGCATTGGCATTTTATATATACTCTACACTACAATTCAAATACAGGCTCTATTGTTAAGCATTTTGGCTTCAGCCTGCATTGCGAGCAGGCTTTACTGGATCTCACAAAGCTAAATTCCAATGGTAAATGTATAATAGTGCCACAGTGTGTTAATGTGAATGTTTAGACAATTCTCTATTTCAGCAAGCTGCTGTCACTTGTTTAACCACTTAGCTATCATCTGCCTTGTGGCTAGCATAATTTTCAGGCTCATTTTGCATGTTTTCCAGTCTATTTTACATAAATATGTCAAGGCTGAAAAGAATAACTTTGCCAGGTTTGTACTGCATGTGCAGAATGTATGGTACAACAGTGTCCTAAAGGATACACCTACTCTACAAAGAACCCCACTCTCCCCCACAGCAAGTAGTCTCAGAACTCCAGTCAACTATGCCAGTTTCCTGCTATGGGGCTAAAAATAATGTGGATATTCAGACTCAGGCTGGTCCCTATCTTCAGAACTGGGACAGGGGTTAGTGCTCAAGGTCAGGGTCCAGCCCTCACCTGAATGTTCACACTGCTGTGGGTTGCTTGGTTTCTGGTGTTTTATGTTTGTGTGCATTGTAGACATACTCAAAAATAGTTATGTACAGTCTGCCCTGGGATTAAAAAATCAATAGCTCAAGCTGATGCATGCAGATGGACCAGGTTACTATAGAGCAGTGTTTCTTAAACTATGTTCTGTGGAACACTGGTGTTCCATGAACAACTCGCAGGTGTGCTGCGGCCTCTTCTTGTTTTTGTTACTTCTTTGTTTTTGTCTTTTTTGGTTTGACAACAATTTTTTTTTTTTTTTGAGGAAAATTTTCATAGGTGTTCCAGATTAAAAAATATTATTGTTTCGTGTTCTGTGGTCTCAAAAAGTTTAAGAAACGCTGCTATAGAGTAACATTTTGAAATAAATATCTGTCTAATCACATTATCCAAGCGTAGGATCATGTTGATTATGTAATTTCTAGGTGGCTGTCATTGAAAGGTCTTAGCTGACATGGGGCCTTAGCACTGGGTATAATGAATGCATCTGGCCATGGCTAAGGGCTGGCTGTTTGCCCTTGTGCTAGCATGGGCACAGGGTAGTTTGGCACCTGCAAAGTAGGGCAGGTCTGGGCACCAAACCAAGGCAATGGGGTATCAAGGGACTCGGCATTACACCTGGAAGTTGGTTTTGATACTTGGGGAGAAGTATATACTGAGAGAGACGGTGCTGGCTGGCTGGCATAGAAGGAATAGAAGGGCATAGCAGCTAGGAGGGAGAACAGAGTCTGGAGCACTTGCGATGGGGATGGGCAGACCCAGGTGTTGCACAATGCTTAGATAGTTGGATCAGTTCATGTCTTAGAATCATAGAATACTAGGACTGGAAGGGACCTCGAGAGGTCATCGAGTCCAGTCCCCTGTCCTCATGGCAGGACTCAGTACTGTCTAGACCATCCCTGATAGACATTTATCTAACCTACTCTTAAATATCTCCAGAGATGGAGATTCCACAACCTCCGTAGGCAATTTATTCCAGTGTTTAACCACTCTGACAGTTCGGAAGTTTTTCTTAATGTCCAACCTAAACCTCCCATGCTGCAGTTTAAGCCCATTGCTTCTTGTTCTGTCCTCAGAGGCCAAGAAGAACATGTTTTCTCCCTCCTCCTTGTGACACCCTTTTAGATACTGAAAACTGCTATCATGTCCCCCCTCAGTCTTCTCTTTTCCAAACTAAACAAGCCCAATTCTTTCAGTCTTCCTTCATAGGTTATGTTTGCTAGACCTTTAATCATTCTTGTTACTCTTCTCTGGACCCTCTCCAATTTCTCCACATTTTTCTTGAAATGTGGTGCCCAAAACTGGACACAATACTCCAATTGAGGCCTAATCAGTGCAGAGTAGAGCGGAAGAATGACTTCTCGTGTCTTGCTCACAACACACCTGTTAATGCCTCCTAGAATCATGTTTGCTTTTTTTTGCAACAGCGTCACACTGTTGACTCCTATTTAGCTTGTGGTCCACTATAACCCCTATATCCCTTTCTGCCATATTCCTTCCTAGATAGTTGCTTCCCATTCGGTATGTGTGAAACTGATTGTTCCTTCCTAAGTAGAGCACTTTGCATTTGTCCTTATTAAACTTAATCCTGTTTATCTCAGACCATTTCTCCAATTTGTCCAGATAATTTTGAATTATGACCTTACCCTCCAAAGTAGTTGCAACCCCTCCCAGCTTGGTATCATCTGCAAATTTAATAAGCGTACTTTCTATGCCAGTGTCTAAATCATTGATGAAGATATTGAACAGAACCAGTCCCAAAAAAGACCCCTGCGGAACCCCATTTGTTATACCTTTCCAGCAGAATTGTGAACCATTAATAACTACTCTCTGAGAACGGTTATCCAGCTAGTTATGCACCCACCTTATAGTTGCCCCATCTAAGTTGTATTTGCCTAGTTTGTTGATAAGAATATCATGCAAGAATATCAAATGCTTTACTAAAGTCTAGGTATACCACATCCACCACTTCCCCCTTATCCACAAGACTCGTTATCCTATCAAAGAAAGCAATCAGATTGGTTTGACATGATTTGTTCTTTACAAATCCATGCTGGCTGTTCCCTATCACCTTAAGTCTTGACTTAAGTTGGGCCAGTGTGACCTGTCAGGGTGGTTAAACACTGGAATAAGTTGCCTTGGGAGGTTGTGGAATCTCCATCACGGCAGATATTTAAGAGCAGGTTGGATGGACATCTATCAGGGATGGTCTAGACCGCGGGTCAGCAACCTATGGCTTACGAGCCAAATATGGCTCACTAGGGAGCCAGATATGGCTCTTTTGCAACTGGAGCTCATCTCCTCACAGCAGGGAGCCCGTGCTGGCGCTCCAGCCTCACGCCACCCTACAAGATTGGAGCGCCAGCACTGGCTTCCTGTGAAAGAAGTGCGGGGGGGGAAGCCTCAAGCCTCCCTGCTTGATCCAGCTTGCGGGGAAGAAGCTGGAGCCAGAAGCAGTGACACGCTGCTGCTCCCTTTCCCCTCCCCCGGCTGGGGGAGCAGCAGCTCTCGGCTGCACTTCCTGGACGCTTTCCCCGCTGCTCCCATTGGAACAGTGGAGAAAGCCTCTGGTGTCTGGGAGTGGTGCATGGTGTGAAAACAAGTAAGTGCCCCACATCCCCTCATGCCCAGACCCTGCACCCTGTTTCCTGCCGAGACCCTGCACTCCCAGCCTGCTCCTGCATCCTGCCCTGCTCCTGTCCCCTTTCTCCTTGACAGACACTCTGACCCCAGCCTGCTCCTGTGTTTTGTTTTGGGGTTTTTTGCGTCTCAGTTGTGTGGTCCTTACCTGATTTTTCTGTGGGTCAGTGGCCCCAACCCAAATAGGACTCCCCACACCTGCCATAAAGACAATGTTGAAACCTTTTGTGTTGGACATAATTTTTAAATAAAGTAAAATATTAAGTCTGGCCAACAAGCCCCCAAATGGAGCCCAACCCCCATCTGGTCGCAGCATCATAACACCCCTGCACCCCCCCACACCCTAACCCTGAGCCCATCATACACTTGAACCCCCTGCCCTGAGCCCCTCATATTCCCACATCCTCAAACTCCTGCACCCACACATCCTCAATCTCCTGTCATAGCACTCCTGCACCCACTATACACCCCAACCCTGTGCCCTGAGTCCACCAGACTCCTGCACCCCCATATCCCCCGCCCTCTGCCATAAGATTGACAGAAGACAGCCTGAATGTGCGCATGAAGCTGGATTTGACCAGATATGATGTAAACTTCAAAGAAATGTGCAAAAAGATGCAGCAGCAGAAGTCCCATTAAATAAAGTCTGTGAGTACATAGTTTCATTTATACTATTATTTATCATTATGTCAATTATCAATAATATTAGGTTGTATATTTTCACTCATGTAGATGAACATTCTTATACGGCTCTTTGTAGATCACTTGTTCTGAATTTTGATGTAGTTTGGCTCTTTGTTTTAAAAAGGTTGCCAACCCCTGATCTAGATGGTACTTGGTCATGCTGTGAGGGCAGGGGACTGGACTCAATGACCTCCCGAGGTTCCTTCCAGTTCTAGTGTTCTATGATTTTAGGATTCTAGGACACACATCTGCAGGAGTAAACATTTGCAACAGATATATAGCTAGATCCCCAGCTGTGATAAATGGAGCCCCACTGATCCTCCACTGACTAGTCGAACCCTTCACTTGCAGTCATTGGAGCTATACCAGCTTATGCCAAGCCAGGAGTTGGCTAATGGACCTTTTGCAGCTACTCATTGGAAGTCAAATAACTTTCTGTCCATATTTTACTTATAGGTTGGGATGTTTAAAATTCATCCTGAAATCCCAGAATCACTATCTGCTGAAGCAAGGGCTTTTATTTTGCTCTGCTTTGAACCTGATCCGAATAAGCGTGTCACAGCATCTGATTTACTCAAAGACCCCTTCTTAAAGCAGGTGAACAAGGGCAAGAAAAGCAGAATTGCATTCAAGCCTTTAGGTAAGAAATGATCAGCCAACTGCAAGATAACATCCTTAAGTATTACATAAAAAATTTGAATCATTAGCCGATTCCTCTCTGTTATTCAGGATCTTGAACATACTAAGAAATCAACTGACATTAAACTGTAGCAAGTACCTTGTGGTTTTTATTTATTTATTTATTTGGCTTGTTGAAATCTCCCCATTGGCTAAATGAATGAACTGTTTTTCATAAAAGAAAAGTTCATTCTGTCAAGGTTTTCACAGGTTACTTAAACTTTTGGTTGCATACCAAGAATCACCTCAAAGAGGTCTGATTTTCACAGGATTGGTGCTCAGCACTTTCTGAAATTAATTAAGGACCTGAGCAACGCTGAGTAAATCTCCTAGTAGAACATAAACATACAGTCATTGCAAAGTTCTGTTCTCAGGTTTGTAGCGGTAAAATTTATAGACAGCTTATAAAATTAAAGTCTCTGGTAACTTCCCAAAGATTGGAAGATTCTCAGTCCATAGTCAATATGCTTTTTAGCTGTAAATCCACAGTTCAGAGAATCAGAATAGGAAAAGGGCAACATGGAGATATTTCAGACTCCAGGGTCTTTTTTATCCTCTGCCATGTGCTTGGCATTTTAATGTCCCAAACAAAGCACACAGCACATTTTGTGGAAAATTACTGGCACAAAATGGAGTCCAGGGTCACATGAACACATCACATGTCCTTACATGGCTTGATGACTCACAGGGAGTAGGAATTGGCTTGTTGGAGGCTGCAATGTCAGCAGGATGAGCCATTGAGGCAGAATGAGTTTGTTCTATGGTCCATCCTGAGAGTGAAGTGTCCTTAATGGGCCATTAAGCTTGAACAGTGCCTTCACAAGGTGCTGGCTGGACTAGATGTAAACTCCCTTGTGGGTGTTATCCTAGGAACAAACACAATGGTGGTCCAGGTATATAGCCAATATTCATAACTTTGGATACAAAAATGATAGATACAAATGAACAGGATAATCATCCTTAGCAAATCATAACTTCTTTGAGTGCTTTCTCATCCACCCTAGGTGTGCTCATGCCCATGTGCATGGCTATTACAGATTTTTGCCTTTGCGGTATCCAGAGGGCTGTGGCACTCTCTAGAGTGCCGTGTTCATGCTGTGGTATATCAGGTGCTGCCAGCCCAAGTCCTCTCATTTCCGTCTTACCGCCAGCAGTGGTCAGTTGGTGCCCCTCTCTCACTTGACAAGAGCTTTTAGGATGTTTTCCCCCCTTGGACTTCATGCTTTTTGTACATTGTTGTTAGTGTTAAGTAGTTTTTAAATGTAGCTAGTCGATAGTATGGGTCTCAGCAGGGACATTGCACCACGTGGGCCATGCCCCAGGTTCATGGGTTTAAGCCCTGCTCGGATTGCAGGAGGCTTATGTCTGTGAGTGACCCTGTAACAGCTGCATTAAGTGCTTTGGGAAGTCACACATCAGAACTTTTGTCTGCACACCAGAAAGCGGAGGGTTATTTTCCTCAAAGCTCTCATCATTGAGTCGGCTCTTACTACATTTAAAAGGCAGAGAGATGCAGCGGGGATCGCGAGTGCCTCCCCCATATTGACTAATCGAGTAGTCAATGGAAATTCCATCAACTACTCGATTAGCTGATTAATCGAAATTTAATATCCCTAGCGCAGTGCAGGCTCCTGCTTCTGGTGTTGGCCCTCCAGCTCACTAGCCTGCCAGCTGCTAGCCAGCCCCTCCCACCTCAGGGGGGCACAGTGCATGTGGCAGCAGAAGTAGCAATGGGAAGGCTTGTCTAACAGTGGCATTATTAATGATCTATAGGACCATATTTTGGTCAGACAGCATCACAGGTACCTAATATGGCGTATCAATATTTTGGCAACTAATGACCTAATTTTTCAGTGACCGCTATTTCCATTGAAAATCTGGCCACATAGTCAGCAGGATGCATAGTGAGCACTGACCTACTGAAGACCCACATTAGAATGTGAAAAATCTAGCCATACAAAGATCATAGAATGCAAACTGGAAAAGTCCTTATTTTCCCCTCAGCTCATCTGTTCTCTCCCTGCTCCCACTCGCCCACCCCAAGTCAGGAAGGGTCTGCAGGTGCCTTCCTCCTATGTTAAGAACTGCTCCTTGCCAAGCAATCTTGCTTAGTCTCCTTTTGCCGCAAGTGGCGTCTCCTTGTGTGACCAACGTTAGGTGGCCTTAGTTCTTCCTAATATGGCCACAGGACAAATTCCTGACGTGGCAAATGAAGGTGGGCCTACCTAGCAAACACAAGGCTGTGAAGAGCCATGCATTTATATGTGATGTTTTATTTTGGTGACAATTTAAACTCCTTACTATTTGAAAATGAGCTGTGTCCTAAGGAGCATTACAGAGGTTTACACCCAACCCTCCCTTCCAAAATAGAAGCAGTTTGAGATGGTGAAGACAAAGACTCCAAAACTTGCCTGAACTTTTAGCTTCCCACCCTAAATATGTGCTCCCAACCAACAACACCTCTCCTGCCACATATTCTGGTAAATAGGCCTGTAGGGCAATGTGTACACCTAACTACTCATTTATTTTTTTCCTCATTTCCAGATGAAATGGGAATGATTGTAGGAGCCCTTTGGTGTGTCATGAAGGAGATAACAGAAGGCAGGGGATGCAAGAGAGGCAGATAGCTAGAAGGCCAACGAGAGATAAAATCTTGGTCCTATAGTCATGGCTTTGGCAGGGGTAATTGAATGCACCTGGTGTTACTTATGGCATAGGAGGACAATATTAATTTGAGTTAAAAATGCTGATGCATTATATTCTCATTGAGCAAAACCAAAGAATGATCTCTGTTAAGTACCTAGTCAAATGATAGCTTTATAGTAGTCAGTGTGTTTGAGTTCTGTGCTTTTCAAAGCCCTACCCTCTCACACTGTGGTTGATGTGCTTTATTTAATGATGGGTGTGACTTGCTTGTTTGCTCTCGCTTGTTAGACTATAATCGCAGTACGTCCCTCCCATTGCCCGTCCATGGGGAGCAGGCTGGCAGTAGCAGTAGTGAACATGGCTCTGTGTCACCGGATTCTGATGTACAGCACGATATGTTCTTTGAAAAGACAAAGCGATCTGTTTCTGAGATCCCAACAAAGCATCCTATTTCCCACTTACTGAGGTAAAGCTGTCTAATTGTTTCTGTCCTAGCCTCCACAAAGCTCATGCTGGTTAGAGTCACATCATGTTTTATCCAAGGTAATTTGTGCATGGAACTAATAGATAACCAGATGTGTTCAGTAATTAAATCTATTGCTTAACCAGAAAATCTAACATGAGACTGGCCATACTGGGTCAGACCAAAGGTCCATCTAGCCCAGTATCCTGTCTTATGACAGTGATCAATGCCAGGTACCCCCAGAGGGAATGAACAGAATCATCAAGTGATCCATCCCATCACTCATTCCTAGCTTCTGATAAACAGAGGCTAGGGACACCATCCCTGTCCATCCTGACTAATAGCCATTGATGGAGCTATCCTCCATGAATTTATCTAGCTCTTTTTTGAACCCTGTTATAGTCTTGGCCTTCACAATGTCCTCTGGCAAGGAGTTCCAGTGGCCTAAAGCCTTGAGTGGATACAAAAATTGTATCTGTATCTGCAAAAATGAACCACAGATATCTACATCCATAACTGCGGATGTAATTACCCATGGATAAAACATGGATATCCACAGATTTTCAGGATTCTAGATACAAAATTTGTATCTGCATCCACATCTACAAAAATGAGTCACGAATATCCGTATCCATGGCTTTGGATACCTGCGGATGTCCACTGATTTGCGGGGCTCAACAGTGGCCCAGTTGGTTGTTTAGCAGGCTTGCTGCTTCTGATGCAGTTAAACATTTTTACTACTGGTTTTCAAATCTTTGGGCAGCTGTTCTTCAAATTCCTTTTTTTTTTTTACTTTCCCAATTATATATTTATACTTTGTTTGCCAAAGTTTATGCTTCCTTTCTCTCTTCCTTGCTAGGATTAAATTTCCACTTTCTAAACAGCGCCTGTGTGCCTCACTGCTTCTTTTACTTTGTTGTTTGGACACAGTGACACTTCTTTGGTTTTCTTTTTTATGTTTTTTAATTTGGGGTATACATTTAAGTTGAGCCTCTGTTATGGCAACTGTAAAAAGTTTCCATGCAACTTGCAGGGATTTCACTTTTGGCATTGTATGCTTTAATTTCTTCTTAACTAACCTCATTTTTGTGCAGTTCCCTCTTCTGAAATTAAACAATACGCTGTTGGGCTGCTGTGGTGCTTTTCCTGCCACATGGATGCTAAATCTAATTATATTATGGTTGCTATTATCCAGTGGTCCAACTATATTCACGTCTTGGAGCAAATCCTGTGTTCCACTTAGAACTAAATCAAGAATTACCTCTCCTGCAATAGTCAGTTAAAGTGTCAAGAAATTTTATCTCTGCATCCCATCCCGAGGTGACATGTAACCAGTCAATATGGGGAGAGTTGAAATTTCCCATTATATATTATTTTTTTGTTTTAATAACCTCTCTGATCTCTGTGGGCATTTCACAATCACTATGATCATCTGGTCAGGTGGCTGGTAATATATCTATACGTTGTTGTTTATTTTTGTTGGTGGGGGGAGGATTGTTGAAATTCTGTGGTATAGTTGGATTCATTTTAAAAATTTGATCTCATTTGATTTTATGCTTTCTTTCACATATAGGGCACCTCCCCCACCAGCACAACCTGTTCTGTACTTCTGGTGTATTTTATATCCTGGTATTAGTGTGTCCCATTGATTATTCTCATTCCACCAAGTTTCTGTGATTCCTATTATATCACTATCTTCTTTTAATACAAAGCACTCTAGTTACCCATCTTATTATTTAGACTTGTAGCACTGATATTATAAGCATTTTAAAAACTTGTTAATTTTTAGTTGCTGCCATTACATGATGTAACTGAATGGGAATCTTTTACGCATTTGACTGTTTCTCATCAGATCTTGCCTGTAATTTATCATCTTCCATCTTCTCCTTACTAGGACATAGAGAATCCCTGTTCTCTAAGGGATGTCTCTGTCTGAACCACATGCTCTTCTGCACCCATCAGCTTTCCACCAGCTCTTATTTTAAAAACTGTTTTATGTCCTTTTTAATTGTAAGTTCCAGCAATCTGGTTCCATTTAGGTTTAGATGGGGCCCATCCTTCCTGTATAGTCTCCCCCTTTCTCAAAAGTTTCCCCAGTTCCTAATAAATCGAAACCCCTCTTCCCTAAACCATCATTTGATCCATGCAGTTCTGATAGTATAACTGGCCCTGCACATGGAACTGGAAGCATTTCAGAGAATGCTAGCATCGAAGTCCTGGACTTCAATCTGTTACCTAGCAGCCTAAATTCGGTTTCCAGTACCCCTCTCCTATCCTTCCCTATGTCACTAGTACCTACGTGTACCACTGACTCCTTCCCACACTACACATAAGTCAGGATGTAAAAGAGTAGTGACTAGTCGACTACCCGATAAGGAGGAGCTTATCAGGTAGCACTGTCGACCACTTGCTCATTCCCTTCCCCTCTCCTGCATTTTTAAAGGGAAGCTAACAGGAGAGGACGCTGGCTGAATTCCTGGCCCTGGGTCTCAGCACACACGCACACCCTACCACCGCTCGCTGCCACTCTGCATTTTTAAAGGGAAGCCAGCACGAGTGCTGAGACCTAGGACCAGGGATTCAGCCAGTGTTCTCTCCAGCCGGCTTCCCTTTAAAAATGCAAAGTGGCAGGTGGGGGCTGTACTGAGACTCGGCATGAGCCAGGAGTGAGTGCTGACACTGCCCTTCCTTATCGACTAATCAATTAGGAAATTAACCACTACTTAACATCCCAACACACAAGTCTATTTAGATGCATTGAGAGATCTGCAACCATTGCACCTGTCGAGCAAGTCACCATGCAGTTCTCCCAGTCATTGTAAACCCAGCTATCTATGTTTCTAATAATCAAACTCCCCCATAACTTTTGCCTGTTTCCTCATAGAAATGAATTCCTTCCCCTGGAGAGGTATCCTTAGTGCAAGGGGATACCAAAACATCATCTGAAAGGAGCGTCCCAAGATGGTTTCCCTCTGCTCCAGTGGGAAGTTCTCCTTCCCTGAGATTTTCATTCTCCTCAACAGCACAGAGGCTGTCAGAGCGCTGCTGGGACCATTCTAGTGTGTCCCAGAAAGTCTCATCTGTGTGCCTCTCTGTCTCCCTTCGCTTCTCCAGTTTAGCTGTTCTGGTCTCCAAAGCTATTGCAGGGTCTCTGAAGGCCAGGAGCTCCTTGCACCGAATGCACACACATGCCACCTGCCCATAGGGCAGGTAATCATACAAGCTACATTGGGTGCAGTAAACTGGACAGCCCCCACTCAGTTGATTTAAACATTGATTGTATTTAACTCATTCATGGAGATTTCTGCCAAATGCGTCCAAGAATTATGCAGGTTTATAACAACAGATAAAGCATGGGCCATATGGAGGCTCCAAAGCTCACTGGAGTTAATGGCAGTCTTTTTTGTTGATTTCAACAGGATTTGATTCAGGCCCTTGAACAGTAACTGCAAGTGTTCCTTCTATTAAATACACATGATGAAGCCTGGGAAGAAAATGGTTTCCTGATCAGAGGAGAACATGAAACATGACACCTTCAGATACATTTGTTTCAATGTTCGATCAGATTGAAATTCAGTGTTATGCTCGTTGTGTTTTATTTTCACTTTGTTGTTATCGACTGACTTGGTGCAGCAAACCGGGCCAGACTAAGTTGAAATAAACTGGTGTAGTTCCATTGGCTTGAGTGGAGTTAGATGAATTACACCATCAGAGGGTCTGAACAGTCTTTGACAATTATTCTGAAATGAGCATTGCAGTGACAGAAATAAAATGAGATTAGTACTGATTATTATCTATATAAATATCCCTACCCACTCCTGGCTGTTTGATATCTCTAATGCTTAGTTATATCTTCAGCATCTTGTCTTGCCTCTGGTCTAGCATTCCTGATGAGAATTCTGCCTCAGAAGACCGGAGTGCTTCTCCTTCTCTTGAGGATAGAGATTCTGGACTCTTCCTGCTCCGGAAGGACAGTGAACGCCGAGCAATTCTCTATAAAATTCTTAAAGAGGAACAAAATAAAGTTGCTTCAAACTTACAGGAGTGTCTTGCTCAGGTAATATCATTTAAACTCTGCGTTTTGTGTTTAAGAAGGAAAATAAAAATCTAGTCATAAGTAGAAATCCTCTTTTTTATGACAGATGAAAGAGGGTACCTGTAGATTTTACTAGCAACTCACCCTTCCACATTCCAGGTTTATACCATGCCCCTTTTTGATGTGTACTAAGTGGCAAGCACACCTGACATTCTGTTTCTTACACTGGCTTCTTACTAGAAGAGATTTCTGTAATGGAATGCCGAACTGATATTATAATATGCATAACATTCCTTATCTGAGTGTGTAACAACTCTAGGTGGCAGTGCATTTAAGGATCTTGTAGAACACACATCTCATGTACCTGTCTGTATGGTGGAAGCTCTATAGCTGGTCCATATCTGGGTCAGGACACTGACCTGCTAGTAGCAATCTGAAATCTGTTGTGTTCAAGGATTACATGACATGTAATTTCCATGACAAGTACTTTCTCATTTAAGCACAAGAGAGTCTTAGGCAGGCAGAATGTAATTATCCAAACTGGACAGGAAACTCTTGGGGTTGTGAACTTATTTGTATGAGAAGCTCAAAGGATGGTATACGCTGTACCAGGGTTTTGATTCAGCGTTCAGTCAAAAGGAAGAGCATATGTACCTCAGCTAACCAAGTGTTTAGCGAAGCACTTGAACAACTAAGGGTAAAAATGCCTTCCTCTCAGGGACAAAACCTACCTGAGGAGCCAGACTGTGTGAGCTAGAGATCTCCACAGTTGCTGGAGGGAAAGAGTTCTTTACTTCAGGCCACAGTAATTATGTTCACCGCAAATACAAATCCATGACTGGCCTGTGCCCACTGTCTTGGGCTGAGGAGCTCATACTAAGGGGTAGAGTCCCAGAGCTTGTGCTGCTGTGTGAGCCCAAATGTCTACGCCACAATTAAACAGTCCCTTAGCCCAAGCTGAATCAGGTTACATGGGCCAGCCACAGGTTTTTAATTGCAGTGTAGACATACTGATTGTGAGTGTGAAGTCACTATGTCGTGCCTTTGCTCAATGGAGAACACTGGGTGTAGAGGTAGTTCAGCCTTCATCTTGCCTCATTCTCAGCCCATAAGCCATTGCTTGCATAACAAAAAGCACAGAGCCTACCCTAACTGTGCTGAGTCGAATAGGCTTCCAAGAGAAATGCAACTATCCTGTTATGTTTGAAGAGCTATAGTGATAGGGGCAGAAATATCCTTTTAATGCAGAAAATCTCCAGTAATATGAGAGCATTAGTGGTTGCATAAAGGTAAATGAATTAGACTTGGATGAGAAGCCAATTCTGATTTTTTTTTAAATAGACACTTTTGAGGCTTTCTTTGGTGGTTTGCAAGTTAAAATTTTGCCAAAAACACTCCAGATATGTTGAAGAGCTCTTAACATAAGCAGCAGGTGCATTCTTTACATAAATGTTACTTCTGTTCTCTTGCTTTCAGCTTAATTGCACTGGTACAGAATAGAAAAATTATTATCAGATATGTATGAAAATGATGGTTCGTTTGTCTCTTTCTTGTGCATTTTTGTGTTGTATAAACCTCCCCCACCCAAAAGTGGTGATGAATGAATTGGTTTAAAGTTCTGCCTTCTATTGCACCTGAAAGCATATGATATCTTTGAAAACTGCTATCTTCATTTCTAGGGATGTGAACAACTAGTCAACTATCCGATAAGCAAATGCTTATCGGATAGTCGACAGGATAGTTGACTAGTCGCTTCATCCCCCCCGGCTGCCTCTATCAGAAAGAGGCAGCAAGGGGCAGGGGGAAGAGATGGGGTGCTTCAAAGCTGCAGCACTGTGTGGACTCCCCAGCTGACCTTGGGCTCCATGCAGCACTGCCGCTTTGAAACGCTTCAGGAACCAGTGGGGGACTGCTTGAGTCCTCTGCTGGCCTTGTGCTCCCCACAGCGCTTTCGCCTTTGAAGTGTAGCAACAGCCCTGGGATTGTTGCTAGACGTCAAAGGTGGAAGCGCCCTTATCAACTATTCGATTAGCCAAATAATCGAAATTTTACATCCCTATTCATTTCACTGATCAATGCAGCTCTCCCTGGTCATCTACATTTTTCTCTGATACAGATCAATCTAAATTCTATTAGAGCAGCACAGAGTGAGTCCAGGTAAAATGCTGAGTGGTGTCATGCCCTGCATCCTTTCCAGTGCGCAGGCCTATTCCACAGTACTAAACATCGTTGACATGACAACAGTGGTTTGGTCTGACTTGTTGATACAAGTTCAGCCCTAGTGTATGCAGGTGTAACTCTATTGCACTGTGGCTGAATTTAGCTCATTCTGTGTCCTGCCTTAACAGTCAATTTAGTCATGCAGTGCAACACTGACTGCATGTCTAGCAGAAAGCTGTCTCTGATGCAGTTGCAGTGAATCAGTAGAATTAAAGGAGAAGCCTATTGAAATGGAAATGAAGCAAAAACCCATATTATGCTGGACTTTCATGTGTTCCTCATTCTCTCTATATACACAGAGAGAAGCAAATATAAAGGGTACTGACTAAACAATTAAGTATCCTCTCTCTTTGCATTACAACCCTTGATTTTGTTCTCACATATTACCGTTACAGTATATATGATTCTTAAGGCTTAGCAAGGGCAGTGAATACAAGTTTAGTAAACCTAGCAGATGTGTGATTAAAGCTCCATCACTTGTGTGTGGTTGTGTGGGAAAATATAAACTTTAACCCTGTAACGTTGGCTCTGCTAAACAGTTAGGTTCTTAGATGCAGGGGATTTATTGTTTCCTTGTGTGAGTCTTGACATAATGCATTGAATGCCTTTGCACCAGAACGCTGAAGAACTGCTACTTTCAGTCAATCACATCAAGCAGATAATTGGCATTTTAAGGGACTTCATACGCTCTCCAGAACACAGAGTGATGGCATCCACAATATCCAAGCTAAAAATGGATTTGGACTTTGACAGCACTTCCATCCATCAGATTCACCTGGTGCTGTTTGGATTTCAGGACGCAGTAAGTCCTCCATTTGTCAGCAGAATCTAGAAGCAGAGGGAGAGGCATTCCACTCGACTATGTATTCCTTGTATTCCTCTTCCTATTCCCAGGGCTCTTCTGGCTGAACCCCTGCTGTGTCCCTCTGCTTTCCCTGTTCCTCATCCCTGCTTGTTCCTAATGGTCCCCTCTGGACAGCTATTCACTCCTTTAGCTACTCTGGGGCCTTATGTGTGATGTGTTAGAAGAGCTGGGAGTGTTGGGTGAGTGAGAGAGGTAACTGGGGTTGGCGAGCCGGGAGGTAAGAAGGGGTGTGTGGTCGGTGTTGTTGGGGTTGAGGGAGAAGAGTCTGTTTATAGGAGACCCAGGTAGTGGGGAGCACAGCTGTGTAGACAGCCTGGGTGAGGAGAAAGCCCAGTGCTTCTGTGCTGAACAGTCAATGCTAAATGGTCTCTCTTGAGGCGGCAGCAGCAGCAGCAGCCATTGCTACCTGGCATACTGAGCACTAGGCAGAGCCCTGGGTGCATGGAAATTAGGGATGTCAGCATGTCATTGACTACGCAACTGATAAGCCTCAGCTTATCAGTTAATCCTATCAGCTATCTGCACTCCCCTTCCCCTTGCTGCCTCTGTATCAGACTAAACTGGAGAGAGTCCAAGCAATTTGTATTCTAAACCGAGAGCATATTGTTAGTCTTACGTAATATTAATTTTATTTACTATGGCTACAAATGCTGAGATTCCTTAGCGGCTGCTGAGAGCACTGCATTTTATTGGCAGATGGGAAATTTGGAAGTTGTTGTCCATGGGCTGTTGGAGTCTGAACTCAGTGTATAATAATTTTAGTCTCAAAGAGGAGAGGGCTGTGCTGGATTATACAATACAGATTTCCATTAATTTATAGCACTTTATCTGAATCTTTACAAAACAAAGTTTGGTCAGTGCTGTCTAAGTCCTTTGCTGATGCTTTTGCTTATTTCTATATTCATAGGTGAACAAAGTATTAAGGAATCATTTAATTAGGCCTCATTGGATGTTTGCAATGGATAACATAATTCGCCGCGCAGTCCAAGCAGCAGTCACTATTCTTATCCCAGGTAAATCAAAAGAAGTCAGTTCTAGTTTCTAAATGAAATGCTTCCAAAGTGCATCGTACATGGTTTCACTTTCTTTCCAGCTGATTGATCCATCTCATTCCTGAAGTTTGTTAATAGGAGGAAAATAGGGTCTGGAGTGATTACGCTTCAGCTGGAGGCGGGGCGGTGGACAGGGGCTACGTCACTAGACTATGGGGTTTTTCCAGAGGTATCCTGGAAAAACTCTGCTGCATCCAGGGAACGAGTCTCCTCTTCCACTTTTTTCTTCAGAAGAGCCAGACACGCTCTTTCAGAATCCCTGTCTTCCTCCTTCCACGAGGAAGGGCTCTTCCAAAAGAGGAGGTTTTTCCAAAATTTGGCCCAGTGTAGATGGGCCAAATTTTGGAAAAGCCTCTTCCGACAAAACTATCGGAAAAAGTTATGCAAATTGCGGCGTGCAATTTGCGTACCTTTTTCCGATAAAGCATTGTAGTCTAGACGTAGCCAGGGACAGCAGTTTTTCAAATACTAGTGAACTAGGCTGGATGGAGTGAATTGGATTTATTCATTTGTACTCTGCAGTTTTATAACTGGGGAAACCTAATTCTTTTGGAGCTAGGCCATAATTTAAACCAAAGGGGGGAGTGCTTCATTTGAAGCACTCTATGGGTATTCCATTTGTGGTGCACATGCGCTCCCTACGCTTGAGACTGACTTTATTATTAGTGTCCATTGATCCAGTCTGCCTTCTCCTTGTGCTCCCACCTGAGAGTATAAGTGACAGGGTAGACCAGCTACCTCTCTAGTTCGTTTCTATAACCTGTGATCTGAGGGGGAGCTCCTCCAGCGTCCACTGCTTTAAGTGCTTTGTTTTAGTGTAAAGAGTTGAAAATGGTGTGTTATACACATTTCTTCTAGAGTTAGTTAGTTTTAGGAGCCATTGTTTGGGGGGACCTCTGGACTCCCCATGCCAATGTAGGTTATCCCTAACGTCCGAAATGCCAGGATTCAAGATCTCCATGGTCTGCTTCCAGGCCTTCCTGGTCAGTGACAACTACAACATTTGTCTGTATTGCCTCAGGGAAGCTCACATCTCCTCCAAATGTGAAGGCAATATCCTCCAAATATCTCTCAGCAGGCCCACTGATGGGGGTGGGGAAAAGGGGGCAACTGCTCCGGGCCCTTTAAATCATTGCTAGAGACAATGCAGCATGCCCCAGATGGCACTGAGGGCTACCTGGGGGTGGTTGGCCTCAGCCCCATCCTCATCTGGGGGCACAGAACGATATCTCCCAGCTTCACTGTTTGTCAGTCTTTCCCTCACTCAACCCACCAACCCAATAAGTTCTGACTTCAAACATTGTTGATGGATTCCTCAAAAAAGCCAGAGTCCAACCTTGGCCCATCAGACCCCTGTGTACGTTGGGGTGAGGCAGCGAGGAGCACTCTTTGAGTGTGGTTGTGTCTGCACTAGGAGCAGAATTAAGGACTCTAGCGAATAGGCAGACATGAGAAGTGTAAGAGTAAACAATCTTACAACGACCTGCGTAAGAAATCCCCCTCTTAGTCCTCATCGAAGGAGAGGACTTCTTCTCCGATGCTGTCTGTGTCGAATGAGATTCTGCACCTCAATACTGATGTGTTGGGTGGTCTTAAAGGAGCACAGTACCAGTTCTGTGTCTCCAAGAGGCAGAAGTGATGCAAGGCCATCAACCACTGAAGGAGTAGGAGCATTCTGTGTACCCATGAGCAAAAGGTGTGAGTGAACAACTCCTACACCAGTGCTGACTTACATGGGGAAGGGTTCATTGGTTACTGAAAACCACTGTCTGCTCAAAACTGGCACCACGAGCATCACCAAGAGACAAAAGTCCACCAGCATCAGTGGTCAGATATGCTATCCTGGAGACTTTTACAGTCTGTGCAGATCACTGATACTGCCTCCACGCCATTGTTTTGTCACTCATTGGTACCATCTACCAGTGGAAGCATAGTATGACCATCACTGGACCAACAGACCTGCCTATAGACGCACAGGCCTCATGCTCCTCCAACAAGCCTAGGATCAGTGGAGAAGAGCTGACCAGTCTTATCAAAACAGGACGTCAGCTTCAGCAGAGGGTCTAAAAATCTCATGGGCTGGGCACCTTCTCACTCCCACAAGACCTGGCTTGAGACTAGTAGTACCCTTCTCCCTGGAGACCACCCCATTATCTCTGTAATCCCGCCCAGTGCCTTTATTGGAGTCCCAGGGATCCATATATGAGACACCCTGAATACAGACAGACAAGAATGTACGTTGAGGCTGTATCCCTGAATTGGGATGAAGTCCAACCCATGTAGGAATGCTCTGAGGAAAAGAAACAACTGAACAAGGCAGAGCCCCACTAGCCATTTTGGGGTTATCATTGTTCTCAATAGATGAGGCAGTAACACCAGCCTCACCAACTGATGACTAGACACAATTTCTAGAACTCCTAAGGAGAGCTGCTGAGACAGTGCCTGTCCCTCTGGAAGAAGCATAGGTTACCCTTCCTAAACTACTCAATATCCTTCAAAGTGCAGATCTTAGAAATGTGGCATTGCCAATCAGTGGGGCTATATTAGGACCAGCCAAGATGGCCTGACGTATTCCAGCCCTCTGGTTCCCACTCTGAAAAGAACAAAGGGGAAATATTGTATACTGTTTAAAGGGGCAGAATATTTATTCTTGCATCCCACTTCGAACTTCTAGTGGTGCAGGCTGTCACTGAAAGTAACAAGCACCATCAATCTAGATCTACACCCAAGAAATAAGGAGGCCGTATGTCTAGACTTCATGGGGAGAAAGAACTTCACTTTCACAAGTTTACAGATTTGCATAGCAAACTACCAAGCTTTAATGGCGAAGTCTGAGTTTATAATCTAAATTTGCCAAAAGGCTGCCTCAAACACACACACAGACTTCCGTTCCAAGCAATCATCAGAGAAGGTAAATTGTTAGCCAGGTCTGCCCTCCAAGTCTTTATAGATACAGCAGACACAGCCTCTCCCACAGTGCACCATGTGTAGTCATGAGATGGGCTTTGTGACCCCAGTCCTACCAATTTCCCAATGAAGCTAAATCAACCTTGGAAGATCTGCCTTTTAAGGGAAAAACCCTATTTATTGAGAAGATGAACGAACCATTATACATTCTCAAATATTCAAGAGCGACACTCCTCTCCCTTCTCTGCTCACAGAGACTTCCTCAATAGATTTTAGCCTGCATTCTGCTTTGCTATGAGTTGACTGCAGACTCCTCCACAGCATGAGAGAACACGTCTAACCAGAGCCCGTTGTACGTCTCTAACTTCACTCTGAGTCCCTCTTCTAGAGATTTACAAAGTAGCAACGTGGGGCTCTGTGCCTATCTTTGAGATATTTTGCTTTGGTTCACGCTTCTACAGAAAACATAGCCTTCAGTTTGTGGTACAACAGGGTTCCTCACACCCTTCCCCACCCTGCTTGTGAGTCACCTCAGAAGGAAGACACGTAGAGATCATCATTCAAACAACAGTCTGGTTGCCTGCCTTGTACAGTAACTGGAGATCTTTGTGATGTGTCTCTGTGTATTTCACTACCCACATTTCTTCCCCTCTGCTTCAGATACTTATCATTAAAGTTGTTTGGGATAGAAAAGAAACTGGAGATATAGTCCGTCCACATCACCCCTTATACCCTTGGTTTGGCACAGAAGGGTGCATGAGCCAATTAACACTGCTAGTGAAAAATTTTCTGGTCTCAGGCACATGGAGCTCATGTGCAGCTCAAGAGGAATACAAAGAGGTACATCTTGAAGAATGCCAGTTACTGCACAAAGTAAGTAATCAGACTTTACTGGAATTCTCCTTCCTCTAAAAGCAGCTCTGTCTCCATTTCCCCATTATATAAACATAATCCTGAGTATCTACCCATCTGTCCATGCTATTTATTACTTTTGCTACATCACCAGTGCACCTGTCATATTATAGACAAGTAAGATTGTGAGCGAACGCCACGCTAACAGGGACCTATCCACAGATGAGTGCACTACTCCTCTCACTGGTGTTATTTAACCCTATTTAGAAATGGTACCACAGAGTCTGTGGTCCAGTTAATACAAGAAACAAATGCTATCTCGTGCTAATGCTTGTCAGGGTTACATTTTACTCCCCGCTACTAGTATCTGCCTTATTAAATTCCATATGAAAGTGCACTCCACATAGGAAACTTCAGGATAAAATCTCATTGCTACTTTATTCAGCTGAGGCAGCTTTTTTCAGTTAAAGAGGAAAATGCCACCCATTTAGATGTCCAGAAAAGGCGTTGCTTTCTTGTGGTTTCCACTTTCGCTGCCTCCAAAAAAAAGCCAGGGTGTGTGATACTGTATTGACTTTTTCATTGGTCTGTGCAGAGCTTCAAGCTCACTTTGAGCCAGCTTCAGAGACTGAAGCAGTGGAAAAAGATGCTGATGAAGTGGAAGATGATTACCAGCCAATGGAGCAAAATGGAAATGAGGAGCCAGTTGTCACGTCTGGAGTGAGCACACTCAATTCTGTGGTGTCACATGAATCACAGCAACAACAGCTTAATCTGCAGCTAGCCAAACTTAAACAAGAAACAAACAGGTAACTTTTATGTTTATGTTTAAATAGATGCCTAGGAATCTGTTTATTCCTAAACATATTTTCCTCCAACCACAGCATTCTCTAGTCAGAGTAGAATTTGCAGGAGTTCACATAGTCCCCGAAGGGTACTCAGTAATATATCTAAGCACTTGTATAACTTTAACCAAATCCTGCTTACAGTTTACAGAAAGAACACAGAAAAAATGTTGGGAGTACCATTAAGCCAGGAGTCTCACATTCCCAGCCTGCAGGCCAGTCCTGGCCAGAATGATTACACAATCTGGCTTGGGACTCTCAGTGGGCTGGGGGAGGGCTGTCCATTAGCGGCCCCCAAACCCTGCCCCTTTCCACCATTGCCCTACCCTCTTCCCCCCATGGCTTCCCGTCCCCCAAGCACACAACTTGGGGGATCAGTGGGGAGCCTGGTTGTGGTGCGACGGCAGCGGTCACACTCCAGGCCCCCACAGCGGTAGGCGTGTGCCCACCTAGTGCCCGCTGTTTCCCCGTGGCTATTGCTGCTGTGGAGAGTGAGGGCAAGAGGGGGAGGCAAGACCATGGCCACCAGGCCACAGCAGGCCTCCCCATTGATCCCCAGCATCCCCATGCTCAGGGGATGGAGAGCCATGGGGAGGAGAGGGCAGGATGATGGTGGGAAGAGACAGGACTTGGCACCAGTAACAGACAGGGATCCCCTCCCCCCCAGTTCACCAGAGACTGCACAATTGATCTGGCCAAGACTGGCCTGTAGGTTGGGAGTTTGAGACCCCTGCACTAAGCATTGACACATGCTTTTTATTTTAAATACGTGTTCTCAAGTAAGGGTGCCAGACACTGGATATTAAATATAAGTACAGGATTCCCAGTGTGATCTGAACTTCAGTTTTCTCACTGCACTGTGGAGTAGTGGGACATAAAATGAAAATTCCCCATTTACCAAGTGTCTCTAAATTTTACATCAGAAAATTCCAGATAATCACATAGGGTATGTCTACACTAGCCACCCCTAGTTCGAACTAGGGTGGCTAATGTAGTCATTCGAACTTGCAAATGAAGCCCGGGATTAAAATATCCCAGGCTTTATTTCCATGTTCCCGGGCGCCGCCATTTTTAAATGCCCGGTAGTTCGGACTCCCTGCCCGCAGCTACACGCGGCACGGGCTAGGTAGTTCGAATTAAAGCCCCTAATTCGGACTACCATTACTAACTAAAATGGCAGCGCCCGGGAACATGCAAATTTTAATCCCGGGGCTTCATTTGCAAGTTTGAATGACTACATTAGCCACCCTAGTTCGAACTAGGGTGTCTAGTGTAGACATACCCATACAATTATTGGTCTAAGAACTCTGGTTCCCCGCCACTGTGTGTTATATCTTATCTGCATTAAACCACTCAGACTGTTTTGTATATCCATATACAGTAGGACTCACTTCAGTCTCTTGGCCCCAATAATGATTTCCAGTTCTTTCAGGAATTCTTGTCTGATTAAAAAAGATTGAGGAAAAATCTGATATCTTGATAGTAGATGACACTATAAAAGCTGCAGTGGGGTCACCCAGAGGCTTAATAGGGGATTACACAGTAAAATAAGGAATGCACTGTTATTGAAATACTTAAACTTTGGGATCTCTGGGGACCAGCATAATAAAAAAAATCAATCAGGATTGGGTCCAGTCAACCTGGTGCTGTTGCAAATATAATAAGATAGTCCTTCATGGAGGGAAAAACTCAGTATTGATGTCGAAATTGGTATAGATGAAAGAATGATTCTTTACCCCATAGTCATTGTGGTTACTATAGAGGAGAGACCTGTGGTTCTTTGCGATTTGTTGTCTGTATATATTCCACTTCAGGTGCACTCGTGCATGAGATTGGACTCTGAGTAGCAACATCTGTTGAGGCTGTATATGTGTCCTCTGCTTCATAGCTGTGTGTAAAGAATGTGACAGTTGCCACTGCTTTACAATTCCTTCACTAAATCCTGAATTCAACGGGGCAAGGGCAGTAGAAGTAACTGGGAAAAAAGGGTGGACCAAGAAATGCACATGGACGATATATCCCAAGGAAAAGAATTACTAGTTTTGTAACTAGTGTTCTTCTTCGAGTGATTGCTCATGTGCATTCCAATTAGGTGTGTGCGCGCAGCGTGCACGCGTCGTCAGAAGTTTTTCCCTCAACAGTACCCTTAGGCCAGCGGGGAGCCCCCTGGAGTGGCGCTGGTATATCGGCCCATATATACCACTGCTGGCCCCCTCACCCCGCTCAGTTCCTTCTTACCGCCATGACGGTCCTTGGAACAACCCTCAGCTCGTCTAGCGATAGTTGTCTTCAGTATTGTTCTCTGTTTCTTCAGTTAGCTTAAGTACCTGGAGTTAAGTTAAAGACTCTTTTGTTGTTTGCTGTTTTTGTTGCTGTTCCCCACCGTGGTGCGCATGCCCAGCCTGCAAGACTTTAAGTCAAGTCCTGCAAAAAGTGCCACAAGCCTATGCCCTGTGCTGATCCTCATTCCTCGTGTTTAAAGTGCTTGGGGGAGACGCACCTCACGGAAGCCTGCAAAATCTGCAACGCATCTAAGCCGCAAACGAAATGCGAGAGTCGTGTCTTACGATCATATGGAGGGGCTCTCCGGCCGGTACCGGTGCGGGAGTCGGCACCGGGTCCTCAAAGTGCACAGGTATCAGTGTGGGACTCCCCCCTACACCGTGCCTCACCGGCACTGCAGAGACCTCGACACCGGTCTCAGTCTCCGGCACCGCAGAAGAGGAAGAGGCCTAACAGGGGACGGTCCCCTGCTAGACACGCGCCCTCCGTGCACCCTTCAGTGGGGGACACGGCGCCGACAAGTCTGGAGCCCGGACCTTCCAGGTCGGGCGGACTTTCCTTCCAGCATAGGGAGCCGAGCCCCTTGGAGGACTTTCCTGAACCCTCCACATTGGAGGCCTTAGAAGCGGCAAGCGTGCTTAAAGACTTTTCCCCCTTGCCGCCCCACACTCCAGCGCCTTCCAGGCAACATGGGACGTCCCGGCACCAGCTATCAAAACAACCTGAGACTGCAGCACCGGAGGCCCAGGCCCACTGCCCTTCCCTCCCAGCTTCACCGGCACTGCTCGCAGCACCGACCAACGGTGTACCCCTACCCATGGCGCCTCATCAGGAGGTGGCACCGGATACACCGTGGTACCATGCCCCGGCACCAGCTCACACCATTCCAGCACCTACCTCTGCACTGGATGTCCGTACCACCATGCCACCACCTCCGCCTCGGCACCGTGGAAAGCCAGAATCTATGACTAGGCACGCAGCTGCTCCACAGGTGTCTGTGTCGGCTCCTCCCTGGTCTGCCTCAGAGTACACATCTGACTCTGAGGCAGAATCCACTTGGTTTTCTTGGGGCTCTGGGTCCCAGTCACGGCACCGCTCCTGTTTGCGGCACTGCTTTCGGCACCACAGTCTGCCTCGTCCATACCAGCAGCAATGGACACAACCAGTCCCAGTACCGGTGCTCCAGCAATCGTGGCCTCCTCAACCTCCGGCCCAGTGGCCATTCTGGACTCCTTGTGCGTATCACCAATCCCAGGGAAACCCCCCTTCCAGGTCGGCTTCGGTCGCATCGGGTCCTCGGGCCCCTCCCACTGGCCAGATTGCCAACCTCTGGCCAGTCATTGCCCCCCGGCCAGCAGTCTCCTGATCCTTTGGGGAGTGCGGCTCCAGTGAGCCAACCTCCCCCACCCTCATCTGCTGATACACCACAGGATCCAACACTCTCGGGGATATCTGTCGGAGAAGACTGAAAGGGATCATTGTCCTCCTCCCCTGACGAGGCTCTGGGAGACCCTGGGCCATCCATGGCCTCTATGGACACTAGGGCCCACCAGGACCTCCTCCGACGTCTGGCCCAAAGTTTGGGAGTCCAGACGGATAGGGTGTCCGATGACGCCGATCCCACGGTGGACATCCTCCATGCGGATGCCCCCGCAAGAGTGGCCCTCCCGATTAACAAAACGGTGGCTAAGACCTCCAAAGCCTTGTGGCAGACTCCCACGTCCATCCCTCCTATGGATAAGTGGGCCGAAAGGAGATACTTTGTCCTCCAGGAGGGTAATGGGCATCTTTTTTCCCACCCTCCACTGGGCTCTCTCGTGGTGCAAGCTGTGAACCAAAGAGAGAGGCAAGGTCAGCCCACCGTTGTCCCTAAGAACAGGGAGGCCAAGAAAACTGACCTGCTAGGTTGGAAAGTCTATCCGTCCGGTGGTATCCAGTACCGCATTGCAAACCAACAAGTCCTCTTGTCCTGGCATGCGTTTAACACCTAGGCCTCGATGGACAAATTCATGGACCTACTTCCCCGAGATTCCCATGCAGAAGTCAAAGCTCTCCATGAAAAGGGGAGAGAGATTTCCAGCTCTCCACGAAGAGGGGAGAGAGATTTCCAGGGCGGATCTCCAGGTGGCTCTAGACGTGGCGGACACTGCTGCCCGAGTAATGGCCTCCGGGGTGGTCTTACGCCGCAGCTCCGGGCTACAGGGTTCTGCGGTTCCCCTAGAGCTCCAGAACACCATACAAGTCCTCCTTTTTGAAGGCTCCTTGATCTTTTCTGAGCAAACTGATCAGAGGCTCCATGGCCTGAAAGACACCCATGCTACCCTAAAATCATTGGGCATGCACACCCCGGCTACCCAGAGGTGCTCCTTCCTCGTTAGGAATGTTCCTGGAGCACCTCCCCAGGGTCCACATACCGACTTCGCCCGCCATAGGAGCAGAAGCGGTAACTGCAGGAACAATAGGTGCTGCCTTCGCCTGACCCCAGATCACAACCAGGGGCCCCCCAACAAACCCTCCGGTCCACGTCAGGGGTTTTGACGGGACCTACGAGGGCAACCTTCCAGTCTCCCCATTTCTCTTCCAGGACTGTTTATCTCACTTTACCCCAGCCTGGCGGTCTGTCACTTCGGACTGCTGGGTGCTTGCGATAGTGGAAAGGGGTTATGTAATCCCTTTCCACTCCCCTTCCCAACCCCCTACCCTGTCCCTTTTCAGGGACCCCTTTCACGAGCTTCGCTTCAAGAGGAGGTCCAACATCTCCTTACGATAGGGGCGGTAGAACGCGTTCCCCCCGAGTTTCGGGGGAAGGGGTTCTATTCCCGTTACTTTCTGGTCCCGAAGGCCAAAGGGAGCCTGCGTCCCATCCTGGACCTAAGAGTCCTCAACTCCTTCATCACCAAAGCAAAATTCAAAATTGTAACATTGGCGTCCATAATTCCCTCACTAGCCCCCGGAGACTGGTACGCTGACCTCGACTTAAAAGACGCTTACTTCCACATTCCCATCACCCCCCACCACCGCAAATTCCTCAGATTTACTTTGGGCCCAGACCACTACCAATTCATGGCCCTCCCATTTGGTATTTCCATGGCCCCTCAGGTCTTCACCAAATGTATGGTGGTGGTAGCCGCTGCGCTCAGAAAAAGGGGTATCCTGGTGTTCCCCTATCCAGATGACTGGCTCCTGAGGGGGGACTCAGAGTCGTATGTGCGAACCCATATCACTGTAGTGTGCGCACTTTTCGACGATCTAGGTCTTTTGTTAAACTTGGACAAGTCAATCCTAGCGCCCACTCCAATAATAGAGTTCGTGGGCGCCACCCTGGACTCTACCTCGGCGAGAGCCTCCCTACCCAATTCCCGGTTTCTCACGATACAGGCGGCAGTCAGGGACTTTCTGGAACTCCAGAACTTTCCAGTGACCACCTCCCAGACTTGCATGCGCCTCCTGGGTCTCATGGCCGCCTGCACTTACGTAGTGCAACATGCCAGGCTGAGCATGCGCCCGCTACAGATGTGGCTATCGCGAATCCACAAACCGGTCATCCATTCATGGGACAGGGTGGTGACGGTCCCCGCCCCCGTCCTTCTTGCGCTGAACTGGTGGACTAACCAGGCAGAGGTCTCCACAGGGGTACCATTTTCCAGGCTGGTACCGTCCACCCGCCTCGGACACCAGCTGGGGAGCCCACCTGGGAGACCTTCACACGCAAGGTATGTGGTCTGCGGACGAGATCTCCCGGCATATCAACATCAGGGAGCTCCAGGCAGTCCAACTGGCTTGTGCGGTTTTCCTTCCCCACCTCAGGGGCAAGTATGTCCTCATCCTAGTGGACAACACGACAGAAGTGGCGTATATAAACAAACAAGGCGAGGCTCATTCCCCTCACCTGTGCTTGGAGGCGATTCACCTGTGGGAATTTTGCATCGGGGCGGATATCCACCTGACGGCCTCGTACCTCCCAGGTTCCCAAAACGTCCTAGCAGACAAACTGAGCAGGTCCTTTGCAGGACACGAATGGTCTCTTAGGTGGGATGTAGCCCAATCTATCTTCCATGCGTGGGGGTCTCCCCATCTGGACCTCTTCACCACAGGGCAGAACAGGAAGTGCCACCGGTTTTGCTCCCTCATGGGACAGGGCTCACTGGGAGATGCTCTCCTTCTCCCCTGGCCACAGGGCCTACTATACACCTTCTCACCATTCCCTCTAATCCACAAGGTCTTACTCAGGATGCGGGAGTTCAGAGCATCCCTGATTTTAATTGCCCCAGCCTGGCCTAGGCAGCATTGGTTCTCAACCCTCCTCAACCTGTCATGCGAGAGACCCATGACCCTCCCGCTGCTCCTGGACCTGATTACTCAGGACTCGGGCAGGCTCTGCCACCTGGACCTGCGCTCGCTGCATTTGACAGTGTGGAAGCTCCGTGGCTAACGGCCAAGGAACTTCAGTGCTCAAAACGGGTCCAGGAAGTCTTTCTGGGTAGCAGGAAGCCCTCCACTAGGACCACATAAAGTGGAAGTGGTTCTGTATCTGGGCTGCCCAGAAGGGGGTAAACCCAAGGCAAACTGCAACCCCCTTGATCCTGGATTACCTGTTAGACCTCAGGCTCCAGGACCTCTCTTCCTCCTCCATCAAGGTTCACTTGGTGGCCATTTCGGCCTTCCACCCGGAGGAAGGGGGGAAAACTCTGTTTTCTAACCCAGTGGTCAGCAGGTTTCTGAAAGGGTTGGACAGGCTCTACACGTCCGCCAGTCTGTGCCCCAGTGGGACCTAGCTCTGGTCCTTTCCAAACTTATGGGACCCCCAAACCTTTAGCGACGTGTTCCCTTCTATACCTGTGTGACGACGCGTTGGGGTCCCCTGACTCCTGCACCCCCGTAATGGCACGAACAGACTCCACCAGCCCGTAGAATGGAGGGAGTTTATTCCTTCTCCAGGATACAGCACAGCACAGCACAGCACCGATGTAATCTGGTTACAGGGCAGGTCTAGGATGCCTCAGCCCCCCTTGCGATGGGGGAGACTGGGCCCCTAAATCCCAGCCCCTGGCTTAGGCTGGTTCCTCCATGATCCCAGACAGAAACTAAACTCACTCTCCTCCAGCCCTGCCCCCCAGCCCGGGCAGCAATCCACCTTCCTTTGTCTCTCTCCCTGGGGGCTAGCTGGTCAGACAGGTTGAGAGACCCTCTTTGCATAATGACTCATCCTTCTGGGCTGTGGTACCGATGGCAGCCATTGGGGATTACCACAGAGCCAGCATAGGAACTAGCCAGATACCCCCACTACGTCACAACCTGTCATATAAGGTGTCTCTCGTGGTGGCACTCACATCTGCCATGTGCGTATCCGAACTCAGGGCGCTCACCTCGGATCCCCCCTACACTGTGTTTTTCAAAGACAAGGTTAGGCTCTGCCCCCACCCAGCTTTTCTGCCCAAGGTGGTGTCTTCTTTCCACACCATCCTGCCAGTCTTTTACCCCAAGCCACATGCATCTGGGAAAGAACAGGCTTTACACACTTTAGATGTGCGCAGGGCATTAGCTTTTTACTTAGACAGGACAAAACCATTCAGGAAGTCACCGCAACTTTTTGTGGCTGTCGCCGAACGGGCGAGGGGTCAATCCCTGTCCTCCCAGTGGATCTCCTCCTGGATAACCGCTTGTATCAAGGAGTGCTATGCCCTAGCGGGTGTACCAGCTCCACCCCTTAGAGCACACTCCACGAGAGCCGTGGCAGCCTCCACCACATTAATGGCGCAGGTTCCCATGCTGGACATCTGCAGAGCCACGACATGGTCCTCTGTCCATACCGTTGCCAATCACTATGCGCTAACGCATGAAGCCAGGGAAGACGCTGCCCTGGGCAGGGCGGTCCTCCACTCCTCTGTAGCTTCAACATCTGGTCCTCCTCTATAGGTTCTGCTTTGGCGTCACCTAATTGGAATGCACATGAGCACTCACTCGAAGAAGAAAGAACGGTTACTTACCTTGTAACTGTGATTCTTTGAGATGTGTTGCTCATGTCCATTCCAAATCCCCGGCCACTGCCCTTTCTCCGGAATATTCCGGTAAGAAGGAACTGAGTGGGTGAGGGGGCCAGCAGGGGTATATATAGGCCAATATACCGGCGTCACTCCAGCGGCTCCCCGCTGGCCCTAAGAGTACTGCTGAGGGAAAAACTTCTGACGACGCATGCACGCTACGTGCGCACACCTAATTTGAATGGACGTGAGCAACACATCTCGAAGAATCACAGTTACAAGGTAAGTAACCGTTCTTTCTTTGATATATGTTGCACATGTCCATTCCTTGTTAGGTGTATGTGCTCACCCATGCATGGTGCGGGAAGGTTTTCCCTCAGTGGTATCAGTAGACCACCAGCTCTGGTGCTCTCTGGAGTGGTGCCAATATGGTGTGGTATAAGGTACACCATCGGTTTCCCCCATTCTTTGTTCCATCTTCCCGGAAACTCTGACAGCAAAGGAGAAAGGCAGGTCCTGAAATGGACATGAGCAACAGTTACAAAACTGTTGTTTTTGAGTGCTTGTTCATGTCCATTCTTTAAGGCTTTGTCTAGATTGCAGGGTTTTTGCGGAAGAGATCGTCTGTAAAAACATTTTGCGCAAAAGTGTGTCCACACCTCAAAAGCTATGTGCTTTTGCGCAAGAGAGCATGCACACTGCATGGACGCTCTTGCGCAAAAAAGCTGATTGCCATTAACAGAATGGCCATCAGAGCACCTGTGCTTTTTCTGATAGGCTCTTTTTGCACAAGAAACCCCTGCGGAGCGTCCACACATGCCTTTTTGCGCAAGAGCTGTATAACTACTGGCAAAAGCCCTCTATCCTGTCGATTTACTGTTGTTGGTTTTTGTGCAAAAACCGCCATTTTTTGCAAAAAACCTTGTAGTGTAGACATAGCCTAAGTAAGTGACTCCTAAGCGGTATCAGTGGAAGTAAGTAGGAGTTCATAGATGTGAAACTTGTAGCACCAGTGTCTTTTCTGGCCTGCTGAGTGATGGCATAATGTGCTGTGAATGTGTGAATAAAGGACCATATCATGGGTCTACAAATGTCCTGGATGGGCACTCTTGGGGGAGTAGAATCATTGGTTCAGATGGCCCAGTAGCACTGCCCATCTTACTATGGGCAAGTCTGTCACTAGTTACTAGAATATTTGACTACATTTACTGTATTTGCATGTTTATAGGAAAAAATTTCAACTCTGGGTTAGGAATTAGACGGCATTTTGCTTGCTGTGTTTGTGTATGAAAAAATCATTTGGAAGGGGAATTAACTCAGCAATATGTGTATATATAGCTCGTGTAAATGCTGGTGTTTAACATAACTCTTACTTTTGGAAGTACTCAAGATACTCTAAAGAAAGGTGAATATAGATTTTTATTCTCAACTTGACTAGCTCTGGCTTTGGTCATGTTTGACAGGCTTCTGGAAGTCTTAGTTCAGAAGGAGAGGGAGTATCAAAACCTCTTACGGCAAACTCTAGAGCAGAAAACTGAAGAGTTACACCGGCTTCAGTTACAGTCCAAGTCTGGAGGTAGGAGGGTTTATATTTGCTTCATGCTCAGTTCCAAATGCTTTATCAAAGCCTCTTCTTGAATCAGATTTTTATTAAATAGAACTCACTAATTTTGCATGGTTGCATTTTTAGCCTTGGAATAGTCCAGCGGTTTAAGCTGTGGGTCAGGACCCCAAAGTGGTTTGACCCCATTTTAAAATAGAGTCAATAGGGCTGACATTAAACTTGCTGGGCCCCAGACTTCAGCTTTGTGCTACTTCCTCACCCGGGGGGGGCAGAGCTCTTGTTTGAGCTTTTGGTTCTCTCCTTGGGGCTGTAGGGCTAAGACACACTCCAGCTTCAATCTCCCCTCCTGTGGTTGTGAAATAACTTGTGTTTGTCAAAAGAGGGTCATGAAGGTTGAAGACCTTAGGAATAATCTAAGAAGAAACCTGTGGCCCACAGCAAGGCTTGCCTCAATGGGAGAAAATCATCAGGTTGCTGATGCAGAATTGTACAGCTGTCTCAATATTTTCTAGACCGCATGTTGCTGGCCTGTTAACATATATTTAAATTACAGAATTTCAAAACCGTCCAAGAGCTCCTGTACAGAATGTAGACCAAGAGCTCCTAGACTGGTTAAGACAACAAGGAGCTGACACAGATGCAATTGAGAGGGTAAAATACACAAATTAACACTGTTTATTGGTAGTACTAATTTGATTCAATGAAATAATTTAGGAACAACTCTGCCTTTCAGTTTACTGAAGAGGATTACACACTGGATGATGTCCTTAATGATATCACTAAGGATGATTTGAGATATCTTAGATTACGGTAAGACAATGTTTAAATACCAACATTGCCCAGAGTACCTGCTTGCCATTCTATTGGTCTTAACATAAAAATGTCAGATTACTGTAGTGGCCCTTACTTAAAAAAAAACAGCTTGATTGCACTAACTTTTTTTTTTAAAATAGAAAATCTTTAGAAAGGGTTCTTGCTATTGTAATACACCTAAAAGAAAATTTCAACACTTAGGGCTTAGGCCTTAAACTTAAGATATATTGGGGCAAGTTTAAGGGTGTAGTAGCCCAAGTCTTTTAGATAAGATTAATCTTACATCAAGTTTTCATTACATATCATCCTTGCTTTGTGAGGGTCATCGTGGGTGGCTTTTCTGTCATTATAGAAAGTTCATACTAATTGAATTCCCTACTGGTTTTGATAGAGTACCTTTGTGCATAATTACCACATTTTTCCAAAAATTACTTACAGCCTTTGATCGTAAAAGAATTCTTAATTTAAAAAAAAGCAGATTATTCTTACTCAACAATATTAATCTCTGGCTGCAATGGAAAAGCAGTTTGTATCTAGTGATAGATCCCAGCTTGCTTTGGTCGGCTGTCCCCTACTTGATATCACAGAGGCACTTCAAAAAATTCTTCAGTGCTGTCCATGAGTACAGCTACTAATGTTTTGAATTTTAAATACAATTTCTAATTCTGTTTTCATTTCATCTTTGTAGTGGTGGTCTTCTCTGCAGAATCTGGAATGCAATATTAAACCACAGAAAAATGGCCAATAAGCCCTCAGAAACTAACAGTTGAATCTTGCACATTCCAAGTATTTCTTAAATTATTATATTTTTGCATTTTGCACAGCTAAATGGCCTGTTTATCAATGTAATAATTTAACTTCAAAATGTAAGCACAGTCAACTGTAGCACAGCTTTAAGACTGCTCCTAATTTTTTAAAAATTTGTAAAATAAGTATATTATTAATGTACTTCACCTGCCAATGTAAATATAACTGCAGCTGAAGAAAAGAGCTTGCTGTTTTTAGTAAAAAACATGCCATATACTTAGAGCTGTCTGAAACAGTCATTTAAAATGCATTCTAATTTTAGATGTGTCTGATTTTTAGCATGCATAATTCTATCACCTGCACTGAATAAATATCAACCAAATGTATATAAAGGATGGAGAACTTGTATGTGGCTACAACAGTATCTAGAGAGTGTCGCTATAGCTTTTTTTTTTTTACATTAAATATTAAATGTTTGCTTCGTGTTGCTATTTTCATTTCCTTAAGTAGTAAATCCAATTTAATAAAAATCAAAACACTAGTTTGTGTAAGTCCCTTCTACAGACTTCCGTAAGGTGCCTAACATCTGTTAAGTCCTTACATGAGCAGTAAACAAAAAGTTTTACCCTAGGTATCTTAAAAATGCTTTCATACCCAAAGCAAATAGGCAGAGAGACCACTTTAGTGTGACAATTAATATATTTATATACTGTACATAACATGATTTATTTATTCAAAACACAAAGGAGTAACTTTCATAAGTAAAGCAATCCAAAACCACCCATTAAGCAAATTTATAGCAATCTCTTTATCCTAATTCAGCTCCTCACTTACAGGCATCCACAGACGCCTGCATTCTTCTACATAATGTTTAGCTCTCTTTAGCTGAAAGCAATTTTACTTTTCCAAACAAACTTTAAATATGAACAGTTCATTCTTACAACAAGTACAAAATGTAATCGTTCCCTCCAAAAAAGGCCATAAGGTAACAGGCTGCTGGAGTAAATTCCATTCATTTTAGCCAATGGACTTGTATTTGATCCACTGACTGGGGCCACGCACTTCAAAAGGGGGCTCATTTTTGTAGATATGGTTGCCTAATTCTTCCAATGATGGTTCTGGATCAGTGGTAGCAAACTGAGCAGCCTCCTCAATTTCCTTCCTTACTTCCACATCAATCTCCTAAAACACAGAAGACCAAGTAAGCTTTGATTGAGAAGCACTGTTAGTCTGTTCCTATAAAAGGGGGTAGCAGATGGAATGGTCACTGACTATTGCTGCATTTCTTCCTTTCAGCAAGTAATGCAGCGTGAGAGAAGGTCACATCAGAAGATCCATAATCAGACAAACTTCTAGTGGCATTCAATAACAGCAAGATTTGGTTGTAATACAAACATGGGAATTTCAAATGCCTCACAAGATAACACTGGGTTTGAAGTGTAATTTTAGCCTATCATACTACAGGATTCATGATCTCACACTCCTTTTCCATTACAGCTGCTAACACGTGGTGAGATCTTTTGCAAACTTTACCTGTTAGTTGTTGACGTTCACTAACTCCTTAGGAAATGGTTTATTCCATCATGAGTGTGTTGAGTGCTTAACTAACTCCTCCCCACAGCACCAAAGGCTGTATTGCAGTCATTAATTGCTTCTTAGGTCAGTTATTCTTTTGGCATGTTCAGGATACAAAGGGTACGTCTACACACCAGCGTTATTTCAGAATAATGTAATATGCGTCTACACAGCAAGCCATTATTTCAAAATAATGTCAAGCCTGGAGGACTTCTTACTCCGACAGCTGTAACCTTCATTTTACGAGAAGTAAGGGAAGTTGAAAGAAGAGTTCTTTCTTTGACTTCCTGCTGTGTAGACAGCACCAAAAGCCGAATTCAGCTATGTCAATTGGGTAGCTGAAGTTGAAATAGCTTAAGTTGCGTAGCTTACTTCAACTTTTGCCTGGCTGTGTAGACATACCCTCAGACTTCTGGTAGTTTTATTAATTCTAACTTTTTTCTAGATTTAACTGCTAATTATGTTCCAGTGATTTGTTTAGTATGACAAGTGGCAGACTCACTAGATGAGCTTGGCAGAATAATTTTTTTTAGTGTAGTGTACAAAAAAAGCCATGAACTTCAACTTTCAGAGTTATGGAGAGGTCAGACAATTATTTAGTGACAATTAACTCTAATATATAAAATAAATATCCTTAAGTTCTTAAGCAGCATTTTTTTCTCACTTTGCCTTTCTGTAAATTTCAATGGAAATATTTTTTCCTTGGGTTTGTGTGTAAGAGTTAAATAGATGATCATCAACATCTAATCCCTCCAGGTTTATTTAAAGAACACAATTTAAAAATAAACCCCTCTCATCAGGAAATGTATAATCCACCTCAAAATACCCCAAGTAGTAGTTTTTTTAAAAAACACCCCTTCCCTTCTCCTCTACCCCCATCCAAGAGCTGCCACTCACCTCAAAGTTTGCAAGGGACTATACTGTACCCAGTTCTGTTTCTCGGAAACAAAATACATGCAGTAAAATGTAACCTCACTTATATGTAGTTTTTTCTCAGTTAAAGTTATAAGACTCCTTTTGTTTAAATAAGAAAACAATGACTATTTTCATTAATCTCTTATTTCTCACCAATAGCACTGTTAAGCAGGCTGAGGGGGAGAACTGTTGGCAGCACCATCACAGGGCCACTGACTACAATGGCACAGGCCATCACCAAAAGTTGTCTGAAAAATAAACTTAATACCTTCAATTCTTCAATATTAGAAAGATTGTTGTTAACCATTCTGTCCTTCAGCAGAGTAATAGGGTCACTTTTGCTTCTGACTTCTTGAATTTCTTCCCTAGTACGATAGCTATGAGAGAAGCAAAGACATGCATTATATAAGTTCCATACACTACCACCAATTCATTCAATTAATGAATACACTTAAACTGCTACTGAAGTAACATGAAAAAAGTAATTATTGGCGTGAAGGCTAATAAAATGATTGTGCTGGGATTGAAGATATGGGTCCAAATCCCACTCTGCTAGACTTTCAGTGTGATTGGGCAAATGACTTATTTCCTCTAAAGCCTCATCTAAGTTGACCCAAGTTATGCTATTCCAGCTACATGGATAACATAGCTGAGGTCGACATACTGCATGCAGTGTCTACACTCTGCATTGACGGAAGACTCTGTTGACTTACCTTATCCTCTTGTTCCAGTGGAGTACTAGAATTGATTGGAGAACACTCTGCAGTTGAACTACTAAATCAACCCTTGCTGCATCAATTGTTGATCCTCAGTTAAGTGTAGGCAAAGGTTATTTCTTTATCTCATGAGGGATGTGTTAATGAAGATTAATTCATCTCTGTCAGATGATGGGGGATTTAAGTACTTAGAATATACTTGTACTGTTATTTTCAAATTATGGTCTGAGATCTCACAGGTATAACTGGTTAAAACTAAAAACACCCAAAAAAACCAAAAACCCTTAAAGAGGAAGCACAAGGAAGAGAATTCTGCTTTTACACTAAGCTGTGAATAAGAAAATTCTTTGATCACTGAAGAAATTATCAGCCAGCCTTCAGCGACTAAAATCAAATATAATCATCTACACGTGGAAGGAATAGCATATCAGGATCACCTCTTCCTAGACATTCTCGTCACCTGACTTTGTTTTTCAGTAGCTAGAAAATATTCTTCCTGAAATAAATAATCCACATGGAAACTTTGGTACAGTGATCAGTCTTCAGTGTGTTTAAAAATGCATGCAGTAGCTAGTGTATTAGGAGTGAAATACTAAGATGGCATTTTTCATTCCAAATTAAAGTACTGTTACTTAATTTCTTTAACAAAGGATAATCAGCAGCCTTCCTTGAAAGCATGTACTAGAGAGGTATAAAAAGCAAGCTGTTTTTTAGTTAAAAACCTTCATAAAATTGTGGAAAAAGGAATTTGTTGGTGCAGAATAAAGGCCTTCCTGCACATAATATTTTTCAAAATGTTATCAGGACTTATGCCACTTTGAAGTATTATGAAGCAATTGAGAGATTACTGTGATGCTTGCAATATAAATCTATGAAGAGACACAAGAGAGCATTACTGGCTGGTGATGTGTTATTAGGCAATGGGATATGAGTGATCAAGTTGACTCTCATAAGCAGCAAGATTTCAATTTTAATTTTTTTACATGCCTCAATGTGGATTGCAGAAGGTACCATTTAAAAAGTGTGGTGGATGGCATTAATTTTTGAATTGATTGTGCAGGTACAGGGAGAAAGAGGGAAAATTACTACCAACTTTTCTAGCACTCACTAGGCCTAGTGTATAGATTAACCAGTAGAGTAAGTTCACACAGTCCTTTTTACTGTACCTGATTCCAGGGTCGCTCATACTGTGTCCATGATAGCGATAGGTCTGTAACTCCATCAGCATAGGACCCTGCAAAAATAGTTCATGGATATTTTCATGAGCCTAAAGAGCAACAATATCATATACTACAGCCCCAAGCATCAGACCATTCTGTGAATAAAACATCACCAATGCTCCTGTAAACTATCTTGCCAAGTTCTCTCTATGCATTACATATGATCTCTTGCAATACAGACGAGATATTTCATTATCCTTAAACAATTCCTAGATGGCTCTCAAGAACTTTGGATATATATGTTGTGAAGGCAATTCAATAACCTCACTTTGCAGCTTGTTCTCACTACCTGGTTCTTAAGTAATTAAACAACATAACTCCTCAGCTTCAGAAGTCAGTCCTCCATTATTCAACAAATTTCAGCTGTATAATATTGTCCTTTTTTTTCCAAGATTGTAATAGAGTTGTCCTGGCTTTCAGTACTAATTATGTCTCTTGTGCTTCTTTCATGCCAGTACACTTCTGGTGTCAAAAACGGTGTTGTTAAATTAGTTCATCCATTTCACCTGCTTCTTTAGAACCAAAGAAGTGGAACACACACGCTAATACAGAAGATCTTCATTGTGATTTTATCCATGTCTGTGCTTGTGTAAGTTATAACCTGTACCATACCTCCTTAGTTCGACACCCTTGGAACCTGACCAGTCCTGAACCAGGGAATTTGCCAGAGGTCAATGCCGTTGCCACTGGCTGCCGGGCTCCGCTTTGGTGGCAGCAGAAGGTCTGATATTGACCAAGCAGGGACTGAATGGGTGGAGGGTGCACTAGGAGGAAAAGGCAGGGTGGCTGCAGAGCCCCATGGCTGGGGGCAGCTCCGCAGGAGCAACCAAGCCCTGTGCTAGTCAAGCTGCGCTTCTGGACCTCGGTGGCGAGACTCCACAGCCACCATGTCTCTTCAAGTATCCCCATCCAGTCCCTGCTCAGTCAATGCTAGCGCTCCTTTGCCACAGGCTGCAGAGCTCCACTCCAGCGGCGGCAGAGGGCCTCTGTTGACTGAGGCGGAGGGCGAGGCACTCAGGGGAAGAGGCAAGATGGATGCAGAGCCCCAGGAGCACAACCCCACAGGAGCATACATGTGGCAGCTGGGCTGCACTCCAGATCCCTTCCCCCGAGTGTCCTCTGTCTCCGCTTCTCCCCATCCCTGAGCTTATGGCATACTGGAAGCTCTGGGAGGGCAGGAAAGGAATTGCTGAGCGGGGAGGCCAGCTTTTCCTCATGAGTCCTCCAAACCACAAAGTTCTCACAAGGATGCTGGACCACAGATAGCAGTCTGGACCATAGAGATTGAATCTGTTTTACTTTTCCTGGGTGCCCATCTCACAAAAATTTACTTCAGTTAATTTATATTTGTTGCAAATATAACAGTATTGTTACCTCTTCCGCCCACACACACTGACCTTTTAATTGGTATATACAATGTTTAAAATGTAAATATTCTAAGCAGAAGACATACAATGGATGAAAATACATGCTTTTCAGTTGTAACATGATTTTTTTTACTTTTACCATTATTAATTGACTTAAAGTGTTTACACAGTCCATTTCTGGAAAACAGAAAAAAATCTGATCAAATAATTATATAAACATGTTTGATACTGTAAGTTTCCTTAATTGAGAAGAGATGCAAAGAGAATTTCAAAACGTAATTTAAACAGAGAGTACTGGCAAAGGATGAAATTTTGTATGTGGGAATAATATAGCACAAAATAATCCATAGTAAAGGATTGATATTGGGTAACTTACTTTTCCAGATCTACAATAATCAGCTGCAAACTTTGTTGCTTCCCTCACACAAAGAATATCCATGCCATCCACCTGTTAAAAGAAAAGTTTTTAAATTAAACAACAACAAAAAAGACATCAGAAGGTGAACCAAAAATCTAAATGCCTAGATGCAGTATGAATTCATGATCTCTAATGATCTGCTCCATTATAAATATGGAAACGACGGAAATCGTTCTTACTCTTATCCCTGGAATGAAGTCTCCTCTTTTGTAGTAGTCAGTGCTGGCTGCAGCTCTCTCTACTGAAGTACCCATTCCATACCTGTTGTTCTCGCAAATGAAAATGCATGGCAGCTTCCACAGAGCTGCCATATTATATGTTTCAAATATCTGACCCTGAAAGAAAAACAGTTGATATGTAAGTTGGTCCCTCTTTGGATTCTTTGATTTTTAAGCATCAAGGTCTACAAGGGTTCTTTTACTTTCAACAAAGGTCTGATAGTGAACTTAAATTCTGAATCAGTTCAGTCTAGAAAGAAGAAAATCATAGAATCTAAGATCTACAGTTCATCTTAATCTGTATGTAATAAAACACTATTAAAAAAGAAGTATCCCAAGCCCATAGCCACCCACCATCAGGATAAACTGGTACATCAAAGAAGTCAAAACCCTAAAATATTTTCAATAGAAAAATTACATCAATAAAAGCAAAGTTGGACTATATATGTAAAGTGATACTGTTCCACTTTAGTTAACTAAAGTCCCAACAATTCTGTTGTATTAACTACTGTATGCAAGTAAAGGTCACAGAAAGGGTCATCACTTGAGAATCTCCATTTACCAGTGGAAACTGAGATGGCTTCCACAGCTGTGGGGAGAGGAGATACTAAAGCACAGATTTCTGTATAAATTGCTACAGTTAAGTTTCTAGCCATTATTGCAAAAAATAACCTTTCATACATGAATCAAGTGTAAACTAGTGAGTTGCTATGCCCAATCCCAGGTCTTATGAATGCTACTGCTCATGGATTTTTCCCAAGCACCAACAGAGCAATGTCAGAAGAAAATTAACTAGGGCTGTCAAATGATTTAAAAATTGCCATTAATTGTGCTATTAAACAATAGAATATTATGTATTTAAATATTTTTATGCTTTCTATATTTCCAAAAATATGTATTTTAATTACAGGTTGTACCTCCCAAAGGTGCCGGACCAGGGACCTCACCAGTCCTGAATGAGGGAATTTGCCAGACCGGGGAGATCCCTTGTTGCTGGCTTGCTAGTTCACTGTTGGCTCTGCTTCCAGTCCCAGTCGAGCCGCCTGCCAGTGGTCCCAGCCCAACTCCTCTGCCGGACTGCTCCCCCTCCCCTATCACATTGTCATGTCCCTGGCTTCAGCCCCGGCTCCCCTGCTCACCCAGCCCTCCCCTGCCAGGCTGCTGCTAGCCCCACCAGCTTCCTAGCCCAGCAGGGCTTCCAGCTGCCAGCCCTCTTGCTCTGTGACTCCCGGCTCTCTGGCCTGGGAACATGTTGCTGGACCAGAGAGTCCCAGTTTAGGGAAGTGCTATCTGTACACAGAATACAAAGTGCACATATTTATTACAAAGATTTTCACATTAAACAATAGTATTTCTCAATTCCCCCACTTTAAATATTGTATTGCAATCTCTATCATGAATTTACAAATGTAGAATTATGTAAAAAACCTTGCATTCACAAATAAAAATGTAGAACTTTTAAAGCCTACAAGTCCACTCAGTCCTATTTCTTGTTCAGCCAATTAATCAAACAAGTTTGTTTACATTTACAGGAGATAATGTCCACTTCTTGTTTATAATAATCACCTTAAAGTGAAAAATAGGTTTTTGCATGGCACTGTTTTAGCCAGCATCACAAGATATTTGCAGGTCCAATGCCCTAAAGATTCATGTCCCCTTCATGTTTTAACCACCATTCCATGTCCATGCTGATGACAGGTTCTGCTTGATAACGATCCAAAGCAGCGAAGCCCAACACACGTTCATTTTCATCTGAGTTAGATGTTACCAGCAGAAGATTCATTTTCTTTTTTGGTGGTTAAGATTCTGTAGTTTCTACATTGGAGTGTTCCTCTTTTAAGACTTCTAAAACATTCTCCATACCTATAGCCGCTCAGATTTAGGAAGGCACTTCATATTCTTAAACCTTGGGTTGAATGCTGCAGCTATCTTTAGAAATCTCACATTGGTACCACCTCCCTTGCATTCTGTCAAATCTGCTATATAAGTTTTTTTAAAACAAATCTTCTGAGTCATAATTAAAGACATCGATAACATGAAATATGGCAGAATGGTGGTAACACAGATCAGAAGATATACAATTCTCCCTCAAGGATTTCAGTCACAAATTTATTTTATGCTTTTTTTTTTTTAAAATAAGCATCATCAGCATGGAAGTATTTCTTCTGGAATGGTGGCTGAAGCATGAAGGGGCAAACAAATGTTTAGCATATCTATCACGGAAATAACTACAAATGTCATGTGAATGCCTGTTTCCACATTCAGATGACATTGTAAATAAGCAGCAGACTGCATTATGTCCTGTAATGTCCTGTAATGTACAGGACATAATGTAAACAAGTTTGAATGTCTGAATAATAAGTAGGATTTGCAGGCACTAAAGTTTTACTGTGTTTTGTTTTTGAGTGCAGTTATGTAACAAAACAAAACAAAAAATCTACATTTATAAGTTGCACTTTACGATAAAGAGACTGCACTGCAATACTTATATGAAGTGAACTGAAAAATACAGCTCATTTTTAGAATGCAAATATTTATCAAAAATAAAGTGAAGAGTGTTGTAACTGAAATCAATATATGTGAAAATATAGAAAAAATCCAAAAGATTTAACAAATTTCAATTGGTTTTCTATTGTTTAACTGTGCGATTAAACATGTCATTAATCACGATTTTTTTTAAGTTAACTGTGATGAATCAACAGCCCTAAAAATAACACTTCAGAACTCTGGATGGCAGAGAAACTCAAGAATCATGTCAACGTCATGCTTCTCCTACTTAGAAAAGTCATTAGCAACAGCAGAAGCAGGTACTGAGAACTGTTCATAGAGTAAGTCTAGTGCATGCAAAGACATCTTCCTCAGCACTTGCAGGCTGAGACAGGGAATGGTGAAGACCCAACCCCACTCCCTCACAGCTTCCTGGAGGGGAAGAGAGAACTCCAGTAGGGGGAGTGGTGGGGAATATGGCACTTCAAAATTATAAGAAAGCACCTATTAGCAATAAGTTTAAATGAAATATGTGCTCCCAAACAGGTTCAACACCCTGCTAAGAATTCCAGGATCCTTTGCACTTCCAATATGTGAAGAACCATTAGGATGAAGACTTCCATCACCACCACCACTTCCCTTGCCCCTTAAACATATAGTAGATTTCAGAATTTGGAAATTTTAAGTTTGGAAAATTTGTAAGTTGAGAGAGTTTGTCTATGCCTCTGTGCATGCATCTGTTTGTTCCAGAACTCCTTCTAAACAGTAAGAGCTAGGACCACCAAATTTGGTACATAGCTTCATCTTATTATAACTTAAAGCAAGGTCAGGGTTTGGTTGTGCCAAGAAAACAGAATGTGCCCAGAATGGGATTGCTTCTCATAAAACCATACAGAAAAAGAAAACAATCAGCAGGCTTCCTACATGTACCAGCTCCCACGCCTCCCTCCCCCTCCCCACCTGCGCTGTTGCCTCAGATACAGAGGTAGCAGCACTGGAAAAAGGGGGGAAAAGAAAGACAGTCAGCTCAGTGGGAGCTGGTATGCGCGGGGGTGAGGCAGTGCTGGGGGGAGGCACATGTACATGGCCTCCTGCCTCGCTCTTCTCCCCTTCCCCTCCGCCCCGCTGAATCTGTATCAGAGGGAGGGGGTGGTGGTGTGTAACTATGAGGGTTAACCAATGAGCCCAGGCTTATCAGTTAACCGTGTATACAGGTACACATTAACTTCCCTACTTCTCACCTGTCTCCAAGGTGCTACAGTGAGAGAGGCCTGGGGCAGCTTGAATACTGAACCTCTTTTCTCCAGCCCCACCCCAGAGCAATGATTTAAATGAAGAGAAACAAAAAGTTGTGTTAAAGACCCAAGCAAGCGGTGATCTTATTTTGTGAAGTAGGGAGCTACCTGCTGGCAAAAGCTCACGACATCTCTTTTGTGTATTGAGAGAGTAAAACAAAAATTAATTCAGTTAAGCACCCGAGCAATGCCAGGTCAATCTAGTATTTACAGGCAGTCCCTGACTTACGAACGGGTTACGTCCCAAACACCTGGTCGTAACTCGATTTGGTCATAAGTCGGAAATACCTTTAAACGTGCTGTTCGAAAAACTTGACGTACATGGTTCTCAACTCAAAAAATATTATAATGGGGTTAATGGGAGGTTGGTCGTAAGTACAGATGATTGTAAGTCGGTGTGTTCGTAAGTCAGGGAGTGGCTGTATATAATTCAGTGTGAAGCCTGAAAGTGGGCAGACAAAGCAGCAGCCTGGTAGTGACCAAAATGTATCTGATAACTGCTCAGCAATTTACACAACATGACTTTGGCTCTTTACTAGTTACCAGTAGGCAACTGTCTAAATTATAAAATCCACAAAGCTGCCAAACTTACTGACTTCTACATACAAGTCACAAAGTGACTGAAAATGTCAACAGCGTATACAGAGAACTACTCTTACTATACACATTTAAATCAAGAAAGCTCACCTGATTGGCAGCACCATCTCCATATAAAGTCAAACAAATCTCATCTTTGCGAAAATAGTTACAGGCCAAGGCAATCCCAGCTCCAAGAGGAACCTATAGTGAATTATACAACACAGATTTAACAGGTCAAATTGGTATTTTCAGAGCTACGTTTGGAAAAGCTAGAGACAGACAGCTGTGAACTATAAAAATTAACTGTTTAAATGTATGCAACTGATGATGAAAATTATAACTACAAAGGCTGTTAACTCATTTCCATTAGATTTGATTCCTATTACAATCAAAATCTAAACTCAGGTTTTCACATAGCATTAAATAATATCAATAGTTTAATCTCTGTTCAGCAATATGTTTCAGTTTGTGAAGAATTAAGTGGAAATTAATTTAGAATATGGTCATGTCCAGCAATAACTGTTGCGGGCAGATTCATAGTAAGAAAAGTGATGCTGGCACAAAGTATTTAAGTGAGATATAATTTGATTTTTAAATGTTAGCATATTGTATCATTTACTATACCTGAGCGCCAACAATGCCATTGCCACCATAGAAGTTCTTGGCATACATATGCATTGATCCTCCTTTTCCCTTAGCACATCCTCCTTTTCTACCTAAAAAGTGTAGGCATGTAATGAAAAGACAGACCCTTTTCCAAAGAGGCTGCATTTTAAGTATCTGGCAAGACAATAGGGAGCTACAAACAGATGGAGAACATAAAAAATACTGAAACAATTACAGCTATTAAACACTAAATGAGATTAAAAACAGGACTATGTAGCACTTTAAAGACTAACAAGATGGTTTATTAGGTGATGAGCTTTCGTGGGCCAGACCCACTTCCTCAGATCAAATAGTGGAAGAAAATTGTCACAACCATATATACCAAAGGATACAATTAAAAAAATGAACACATATGAAAAGGACAAATCAAATTTCAGAACAGAAGGAGGATGGGGAGGCGGAGGTAAATGTCTGTGAGCTAATGATATTAGAGGTGATAATTGGGAAGTTATCTTTGTAATGGGTAAGATAATTAGAGTCTTATTCAAACTTAGGTAAAGTGTAGATTTAAGCATGGATGACAGTTCAGAGGATTCTCTCACTTGAAAGAGAATCCTCTGAACTGTCATCCATGCTTAAATTCACACTTTACACCTAAGTTTGAATAAAGACTCTAATTATCTTACCCATTACAAAGATAGCTTCCCAATTATCACCTCTAATATCATTAGCTCACAGACATTTACCTCCCCATCCCCTTCTGTTCTGAAATTTGATTTGTCCTTTTCATATGTGTTCATTTTTTTATTGTATCCTTTGGTATATATGGTTGTGACAATTTTCTTCCACTATTTGATCTGAGGAAGTGGGTCTGGCCCACGAAAGCTCATCACCTAATAAACCATTTTGTTAGTCTTTAAAGTGCTACATAGTCCTGTTTTTTGTTTCAGCTACACCAGACTAACACAGCTACATTTCTATCACTATTCTAAATGAGATTAGTGAGAGAAATGAAAAACATCTACTGGAACAGTCCCATTTATTCTATAACATCTTAGTATTTTCTATCAAGAAAGATCTTATTTGTGTTCAGACAACCCCTGCTATAGCAAACAACATGTGTTAGTCACAACCTAGTGTAAATATGGTTCCTGAGAGAAAGGTTCTAACATGGGTGTTCCTGACTAGTCTAATTTATTATCCCAGCTTCACTGTAGCAATTACCATAGAAAGAGTACCATCTTATAACCAAGTTATCCCTGATAATTCCTTTGTGCACTATAGATAAAGCCATATTATGCTACAGCTCCCGCAAAGTCAAAAGCAGTAGTACAGCTCAGGGCCTGAACCATCCAAACTGCAGGACTGGAGGGTGTCAAACCCTATCATGAATAAATAAGGTCCACCAAAAGCACAGTTTAGATGGGATCTATTGCACAAATAATAATAAAGCTACTGCAGCAAGACATGCTTATAGATAATGCTTGTGTATTGAGTCTATGATATCAAGCTTCCAGGTTAACTGAAAAGAATAGTATTTTGTATTTCTTACTCCAAGCCAGAAGGAGAATTTGAGTATTAGTTACCCTGTGACTTTACTGAGCGGCATCAGGAGAAGTCACAGAATGTTGATGATTCACTTTGCCGTATTACTTTGTGACATCCCATGTCCAAATTTATTTAGTATGTCAGACAGTTTAGATCAATAGCTTCAGGGGGTAGCCGAGTTAGTCTGTGACAGAAAAAACAACAAATGGTCTGGTAGCACTTTACAGACTAATGAAACATGTAGATGGTATCATGAGCTTTCGTGGGGACCGGAGTGCCCACGAAAGCTAATGATACCATCTACATGATTTGTTGGTCTGGTAGCACTGTATAGACTATTTGTTGTTTAGATCAGTGATACTCAAGATCTCAGTGGCTCAGGAGCCACTGTACAGCAATATGGCCGGGTACAGCAATAGTTGTTGCAGGCAAGTTCATAGTAAGAAAAGTGATGCTGGCACAGAGCATCTAAGTAAGATATTATTTGATTTTAAAATGTTAGAACTTTGCATACTGTATCATTTACCTTACCTGAACCTGAACACCCAAAAAAGCCACAGTTGTGTGAATTCATGGTTTCATTTACTAGTACCATATATTCATATTTAAACAGTATGGCAGAGGAAATATTTATTTGTACATATATTATTCTCACAGCAAAATGACCAAGCAATATTTTATCAACTACAATTGGTTAACAATGTAGTAAAAGCGTCTTGATTGGTTAATAATTAAATCACACTGTGTTTTAATATCAAGTGCTGCCACTTGTGGCTCGCGAACCTAAATCTGAGTATCACTGGTTTAGATGTTATCCCTCAGTGCCGATGCAAGCTAAGTACAGCAATGCCCAGATCCCCATATTTCTTTATACAGCATGAACCTGTAAGCTCAGCTAGGATCTCTCGGATGGGAGTTCCACGTGTGTAGGCATAGCCATGAGCCCGATATGCTGTTATCAAGTGATCTGTTGGTTTTATGGCAGCTTCGAGTCCAACACAGCACGCTTCCTGTTGTAAAGGAAAAATAAGACTGACAATGGGACAAAACATCAGATTCCTCTACTCAGCTCTTGAGGCTGGGAGCCAACGTCCCTATTCCATAGTTAGAAGACCTGTAGCAATGGAAGGCACCACATACACTCAACTGCCCTGCATCCCAAAGAAACATACCCCTGACAAATGAGACTGGTGCTAGGTCCTTTGAGTGTCCACAGACTACAACAGTCTGCAGCTCCAAAATAATCAAAACCAGAACAGGACGAAACTGATGATTAGGTCAAGGAAGGTGAGAAACTGGGAATGCTTGTGGACCATTGGCACTGCCTGTGTAATCAACCACTTAAGCACTGCTCTTCCCATGCTCCCCAAGACTGACCTTTTCCATTGCCCATAATTAAGGCAAAGATTTTGTCTCACGTATTTTTAGTAAAAGTCAGGGACAGGTCACAGACAATAAAAGAAAAATTCACAGAAGCCCATGACCTATCTGTGACTTTTACTAAAAATATGCAAGACAAAATGAGGAGTGGAAGGCTCCCCAAATCACCCAAAGGGACCTGGCTTAGAGCTGCAGGGTCACCCCACCACTGGCCACTCCAAGTCCTGGGCTCCCCACCCATTCAGATCACCCCCACTGCCTGCGGCAGCTGAGAGTTCAGGGTCTACTCACTGCTTGGGAGCTCTGGGGCACCTCTGTCCTCCACCCTGACTGGAAGTTGTTGGGTGCCCTTTGTGGCTGAGAGCTTAGGCCCCTGCAGCTCCCAGCCCCCAAGAGTAGCAGGGATACTATGACCCCCAGGCTCAAGTCACAGAGGTCTCTGGAAGTCACAGATTCCGCGACCTCCGTAACAAAGTCATAGCTCTACCCACGACTGACAAGGAGTGGAGACAAATATCAACCAACTCCCAAAAGATGGGATTTTACTCCTCACACCCAAAAGCAGGGAAAAGACACACAGCAAAATTAGCCCCCAGCCATTTCTAAAGTTCCTTCTTTGCTGACTGATGCTGTTTTAGAGGCCAGAGGTTTTTTGATTCAGCCTTCCCAGAGGCCATTTGGAAGCTTTATGAGTTTATGTGAAGGAAGCAGGCAACCTCAGCTCTGCCTTCGCCTCCAGATAAACTATAAACTGAACATTGTAGATGTTGGTTTCCTGTGCCCATCTTCAGCACCCTCCAGCTTTCTCCCTCTCTGCTGCCGCCCCAAGGAAGCTACAGGCAGATCTTCCTACATCATTAGCTGGGGCACGTATGATCTAAAGTGCTTTTTTTAGGTCTTTTTAAATAAGGACAAAAAGATCAAGTTTTGGTTTATACATATGTAGAATGAGAAGGGGCATCCGTGATCCAACTATACTTTAAAACGAAGATATTTTCCACTAATATATGCTTCTAAATTTAGCTTTTCAGTCAAACCCATACATTAAATAAAGCAACACACAAAGAATCAACACTTCGTTATGAACTCTCTGGATTTATCACTTACCTGACCATCATATAAGTGGCAGAAGCCACGAATAATCTTCTGTTTATATAGCTGGTCTGCCTTCAGTTCCATGCGCCGAATGGTCTGCATAGTCCTGTAATAACGGAGTCCCTCTTCCCGAGTAAGTACTGTTGTGACAGGAGGACCCTCTTCCAGGCGATGGATATCGCATTTCTACAGAAACAGTCATGGAGTTACTTCAGTAACGTATGTTCCTGTTTGTCATCTCAGCACTAAAAATCCAATATATTAATTCATTATGTTCACGTTCCACTTGGTTTTTTGAACAGGAAAACCTGAATATACAGGTCTAAACCAGTGGGTCTCAACCTTTCCAGATTAGTGTGCTTGTTTCAGGGATCTGTTTTGTCTTGCATAATGCCAAGTTTCTTAAAAGCTACTTAAAAGACATAAATACACAAAAGTACAGGTTGGACCTCCCTAGTCTGGCACCTTCGGGACCTGAGCTGTCCCAAACCAGGGAGTTGCTGGCCTGGGAAGGTCAGTGCTCCCCTGCTGACGGCCCCGCTCCTGGGCCCCTCTTCCTGGGGCTCCCTGCGCTACTGCTGGCCCCCAGGTTCCCCACATTGCTGGATCTCCCCATGTTGCTGTCTGCACGCTGCCCCAGTGTCCCCCAGGATTCCCAGCTGGGACCACCTGGACGGTGAGACCCTGCTACCGCAGGGTGTTCCCCAGGGTTCCGTGGCAGGAACCAACTAGCATCCTTGCACCATTGCTAGGGCTGGCCCCGGCCCCTGGGGTTCCCTGGCAGGGCTGCCCGCCTCCACCACCCCCGCTTCAGCTGGGGAGTTCCTTGGCCAGTGCTGCCCAATCACCCCCCACCTCGCTGCCATCTGGAGTTTCCTGGCTAGCGCTCCCACCACCAGCAGCCCCGCTGCAGCAGGGGATTCCCTGACTGGGGCCGGGGTTCCCCTGACAGGGCAGAGGCTCCCCAGCCACATCTTCCCCGCAGACATTGGGGGTTCCCCAGCCAGGTCGTGGGCTCTGCAGCTGCTGCTGGCACAGCCTGGACACCCCAGCCCCCGCATTCTCTCAGCTGGCTCCCGCTCCTGCCTCCATTGTTCTTTGATCAAGCAACATCTGTGGCCCTGCCAAACCATGGATGATGCTGGATCAGAAAGTCCTGGATCTGGGAGGTTCAACCTGTACCACAGCACACTATTGATGAAAAATTGTTTACTGTCTCATTTTCACCATATAATTATAAATCAATTGGAATATAGTGTACCTGCATTTCAGTGTATGCTATGTAGAGCAGTATAGGCAAGTCACTGTCTGTATGAAATTTTAATTTATATCAACTTCACTAATGCTTTTAATGTAGCCTGTTGTAAAATTAGACACATATCTATAGGAGCTGATGTACTTCCTTGAAGATCCTGGTGTACTCTTATTTGAAAACCACTAAATTAAACAAAACTGAAGTTTTCATGTTGCTTCAAATCTCATGGCATGTCTACACAGCAGGGCTAAAGCCGAAATAAACTACACAACTTGAGCTACGTCAACTGCTTATTTCAGCTTTTGGCACTGTTTATGCAGCAGGAAGTCCGAATTAGAGCATTCTTTCTCTGACTTCCTTTACTCCAAGTAAAATGAGGGTTACAGAGGCCGGAGAAAGAAGTCCACCAGCTCGACATTATGTCAAAATAACTTCTTTCTGTGTAGACACGGACTATGTTATTTTGGAATAACATCAGTTTCAGAATCCACCCAGATCAGGCTACTGCCTGCCCCTTGGATGCATTGGTGTTATGCACCTATGGTTCAGATCTCTGACACCAAGAGCCAGCCCATAAGAATAAGGTTTCATCCTGGCTCTTACTAGTCCAATTACTCTTTGCACAGTAATACCAGCCTTTCCAGTCCTATGTCTTCTTAACTATGTCTGGTCCCAAGTTCTTAACAACCACCTACATTTTTCATATCTGCTCAGTCATCCCTGAAGACTGTCCCCCAGATACCAGCTTATTTTGGCGCACACTCCACACAATTTTCACAACAGAAACCTGATTGGTATGAAAATAGACAGCCAGAGGCGTTGCACTTTCTTATTAAAGCCCCTTTTCTAATAAGGGTTGGTAATCTATTGATTTAAAAGGTTCTCAGTTTACCCCTTAGCTATAAGGGGGATCCAGTATTAACAGGCACCAGTTTCTTCCTTGTCACCTCTACCCTTTTTCCCAATACCCCAGCCTAGCATGCCTCTTCCCACCCTCGCTACATAAGAAAAGCTGATTGAAGCAGGCAGGAGATGCTTGGAGGGAGAAGAGTGTGCTGACTGACGGTGGGTGCTAAGCACCCACTAATTTTTTTCATGTTGGAAAACTTTCAGAGATGGCACCTATGCCAGTATTTATTCACAGTCCCCTGCCTTGACATTGTCCCCCCAAGTTCTGGAGGCACTTCCATTTTAAAATGGTTTGCCTCTTTCTTTCCTCCTCAGTCACTATTCACAATAGATATTTCAAACACTGGTTTTTCAGTTTCAAAACATCCCTATTTGCTTTGATGGTTCCTCATTGTTTTTTCCTGGGCTAGCCAATGGCTACATCTTTGAGGCTAGTCTTCGCTGGCTGGGGATGTAGTTCCTCTCTGCTTCTTTGCTTCACCACCCTGTTGTGAGGTGATGCTACAATTTTCTATACATACCCCCATACATAGATTCACAACCATAAACTGTATACGTCTCATAATGGCTATTAAGGTCTGTGTACGACAAGCGTTCATAGAAAATTTTACTCAGGATAATTTTACAATACAAAAACATAACATATAATCAATGGAGGTGCTTATTTTGGGGGGTTATGCTTTCCGTTCTCTCTTTGGGATATCTGGACCCTGATTGCCACACGTGGGGAGCAGCATATGCCACCCCTCCGACAGAAGACTGTCAGGAAAAACCAAATAGGAGAGAATGATTGAGCTCCTTAAAATAACCTACTGACTTCAAACTTTAGATTCTGCAGAAACTAATAGGGCCAAAAGATGAACAATGTATTACTACTAAAAGCCAGGTCTCTCTGGTGCCTACAAGCAAGCTGGGTATGAAGACAGACTTTCATCCTCATGAGTCCATGCAGATGATTAGCTTAACTAGCTCTCAAGACATGTACTAAAGGACAAAACTAGCACAACAAATGGGTATAAACTAGTCATGAATAAATGTAGATGGGAAATTACAAGGCTTCTAGCCATCAGAGGAGTGAGGGTCTGGAGCTGCCTTCCAATAGAATTAGTGGGGGTAAATAACTTACCTAATTTTAAGATAGCTCTTGAAGTGCTTATGAATAGGATTATATATGGTAGTTGCCTCAACAGCAAGATACTAGGCTTCATGACTCAGGAAGTTTCTGCCAGTCCTGAGTTCAGGATATTTCAGTTTTTCACCTCAATAATTTATGCTATTTCCTGGGCTTTTTGGTTATTTCAGAATCTTACTTTAGCATTTTAAATATTACCAATGGCAATAATTTTTATTCTTGGCTTTTTTTCATGCACTGAAGAAATATCAGTTGTGAACTCCTGACAGGTGCAGATAGATAAGGAAATGTTTGGTTCTGAACATTCAAAATGATGTCTTTTTTTTAAAACAGAGAATCAATATATGAAATCCACAGTGGCAATAGCTACAACAATACTTCTATTTAATGCTAATTCTCAAAAATGAACTATTCCACTTCCTTACCTTAACATCAAATGTAGCCTCACTTGCAAAGTCTGCATAGTTACGAGATGCCACCACCACACGGGAAACCTAAAAAAAGGCATATGTATTATGTAAGTTTAGAAGTCAACAACAATCCCAAGGAAAAAGAACATTTCCCCAGTCACTTAAACAATCAGTCACCATTATACTTAGCATACACTGTACTTCCAGGTACCAATGGAAAGTGCTTTACTCAAAAATTATTTTTACCCTCCCACAGCACTAGAGTAATTTGGAATTTAAATTGAACCTCTATCTAAATATTAGATCTCCTTTTCTAACTTGATTTTAGACAGCCTCCATCCTGGGAGAGGCCAGGGAAGGAGGGAGGGGGAGAGAGAGTCCTTGCTGGCCGCTGTCAGGCAGAGTGCATGTCCCCGCTACCCTGGGCCACCCTCAGGAAGAAGACAGCAGCCATCCCTACCCACTGCTCTGAGCCCCTCCTCACCTCCTGCCCTGACTCCTGCACCCTCCCATGCCCCCAGCCTCCTGCCCTGAAGGACCAGGCAATGCTGAGTACGTTTTCGAGTGCAATGGTTTTCAAACTACAGGTTGCCACCCAGTACTGGGTCATGGAATGACAGGCACTGGGGTCTTGTTGCTCAGGGTGATCAGGTGACCAGTGGGGGTGCTAACATAGGCTACCTGCCTGTCCTGGCACCGCAGACTGAGCTGTGCCCCATAAACGGCCGGCAGCAGGCCCGGCTCCTGCCCCAAACACTACCTCTGCACTCCCATTGGCCGAGAACCTCCTGCTAGATGCTTCTGGGATGCAGCATGGTCTGTGGTGCTAGGAGAGGCAGGAAGCCTGCCGTAGCACCCCCGCTGCACCACTGACTGGGAGTCACTCAAGGTAAGTCCCTCCTGTCCCATACCTGATCCCCCGCAAAGCCAGAGCCCTCTCCAACACTCCAAAGCTCTCATACTCAGCCCCACCCTGGAGCCTGCACTCTAGAATCATAGAAAACTAGAACTGGAAGGGTCCTTGAGAGGTCATTGAGTCCAGTCCCCTGCCCTCATGGCAGGACCCAGTATTGTCTAGACTAGCGGTTCTCAAACTTTTGGGGCTCCCGAGCCCTTTACATGTGTAAAAATGAATGCAGCGCCCCAGCGGTCCACTGATTGTATGTGTTGTACCTATCGATATTTCCAGTTTGTCAACCTCGCGGAGCCCCTGTTTGAGAAACACTGGTCTAGACCATCCCTGATAGATGTCTCTAGACAAACTATATTGGGTCAAAGGCATCAACAATTTTCTTCAACTGCATCATGACAAAAAAAGTTTGAAAACCACTGTTCTCATGAAAACATAAGGATTATGAACAGTTTCTAAGACCCTGCAAGAATCAAGACCATCACACTCAAAGGATGGTCTTTTTGTGTTAAATTTACCGAGAACATAGCTTGAATGGGACATAGGCTTTATCCTGACCCCCTGCATAGGGGTGAATTTCACCTATATTAGAATAGCAAGAAAAATATGAGTTTTCTGAAATTTAGGCTGCTCTAGCCATTTCAATTTAAGCACTAGTCTTTTTCCCTAGACCTGTCCTCATGACTTGGCTGGATTTTTAGATTAAATTATTCACTTCTAGGTCCAACCCAGGTGCATTTTAGAATAGGGATGTTATCAGTTAATTAAATAGTTGAGTAACCTCATGAATTCTTATTGGTTAGTTGACTATTCTATAGTCCTCGGAGATCAGGGCCTGCAACCAGTGGAGAAGCCCCCTGCTACCGTGCGCTGCTGCTTCTGTATCAGAGGCAGCAGAGCGGGTGCCGGGGGGAGCTGGTCTGTGAGGGGAGCCAGCTTAAAAAACAGCTCTCCTTGCAAACGGGTTGCTTGTTGCACTATGCTGCTGCCTCTGATACAGAAGCAGAAGCATGGGGTGGCAGCAGCCCCTGTCTAGGAGGGGTCTGAGCTACTGGGCCTGGCACAAGCCGGAACTGAGCTGGGTTGCCTCCCTGCCCGGGTCCTAATACACTTTAAATGCAGAGCCGCAAGGGGGGTAGACCCCCAGACCCATCATGACCCAAGACTGAGCTGGGCTGCTGGCCAGCCCACTAAAAAATGTACTGGCAGGGGAGGAGGGGAAATGTGTGTGGTCTATAGCATTAACCTATAAGCTTTTGCATATTGGTTAATAGACTATACTATTACATCCCTAGCACAGAATGACCCAGAGAAACACAGTCATAGCTTGGAAACAGTGTGAAAACTAGGGATGTTAAGTAGTGATTAATTTGATAGTTGAGCAGTCAATGGAATGGCACTTAAAGTGCTCACTTCCAGCTCATGCTGGGTCTCAGCACAACTCCCGGCTGCAGTTTGCACTCTTGAAGGGACAGAGAGGAGGCTGGCTCAGTCTCTGCTTCCCCGTGGGGTCTCAGGACAACCCTCCCCAGCGCTGCCACTCTGTGTTCTTTAAGGGACTGAGCAGCCAGTCCCACGGTCTCCGCAAAAGCCTCTCTCCATCTGCCCGCTGCCTCTCTGTATTATTAGGGACAGGGGAGCCGGCAGCAAGAGCACGCTGGCTCAGTGTGTTGGACCCACACATTGTAAATGCTGCAGACCAGAGCCCTGCGGAAGAAGGCAAACCTTTCTTGGTTTCACTGTATTTCACTAAGAAAGACAGGGTAGGCTTACCAGGTAACCTTTCCCTTCCCCCAAAGGAAACAGAGCACTTTAACACATTGCTGGGAAGACTGCTTCCAGGCTTGAAAGACACCTTGTAATGTAAATAAGGTCTTCATCCTGCAAATGCTAATCACTGTTGTGAGGCACTCTGAAGAATCAAGAAGCTACACCAGCGGTCTCCAACCTTTTTACACCAAGATCACTTTTTAAATCTCAGAACAGGCGAAGATCTACCGCCCCGCCCCTTCCTTGAAGCCCCGCCCTCTCTATTCTCCTCCTGTCCATCACTTGCTATCCCCAGCCCTTACTTACACACTCTGATAAACAGTTTATTTTTAAATTATGCGATATATAAAATTAAAATCATGTGTTTATAGTTATGAAATAAATGGTCTGTTTTTTATTCATGCTATTTAAATCTAAAATGAAGCATTTATAATTATACATTTTGTGGGGACAGAGTTCTGCGGCTGGGGGCAGGGGAGAGGGAACAGGGTGCTGGGAGGGCAGAGGACAGGGTTCTGCAGCAGGGGACAGAGTGCCAGTGGGGACAGGTTTCTGCAGCTGGGGACAGGGTGCCAGTGGGGACAGAGCTCAGGGAGTGGGGACGGGAATGGGACAGAGTTCTGTAGCTGGGGACAGGGGAGTGGGGACAGTGTTCTGTGGCTGGGGAGTGGGGGCTGGGGAGTGGGGTGCCAGTGGAGGCAGAGAGTCCCCTGCATCTGCATCCTCCCAGGATCCCCGAGGGAAACCAGCGCGTGCCTGCCCCGGAGCCGACCCCGTGCAGGGAAGCCCCGCACGCGCCTGCCCCGGGGCCAACCCCACACCCCCGCGCAGGGAAGCCCTGCGTGCGCGCCTGCCCAGGGGGCCACCCCGCGCAGGGAACCACTGCGTGCGCTTACCCCGGCGCCAACCCCCCCGCCCCGGCGCAGGGAAGCCCCACTCGCGCCTGCCTCAGGGCTGACTCACCCCTCCTGTGCGGTGCAGGGAGCCGATGCTCCCTTCCTCAGTACACCCGGCAGAGCAGCTAGCGCACTTCCGGAATCGCCAGAAGCGGTGCTAAGCTGCGGGACTTCTGTCCATCCCCGGGATGCCGACACTACCTCCATTTTCACTTGAGGTAAGTAGTGGGGCTTCTCGGGGGTGGGAAGGAAATGGGAGCAGGGCGGACAGGACGCCTCGCGATCGACTGGTCGAGGCCTCGCAATCGACCAGTCGATCACAATCGACCTGTTGGTGACCACGGAGCTACACTAAAAAACAAAGACCTGGCATCCACCCTTAATGACTTTCAAAGCTTGGCTCTGTCCCCAAGCAAATTGTAAAACCTAATGGCAATCACTTATCTGGAACCCATAGAAATTGTTTGGGAACAGGCAACTCCAGTCACAGTAAGGAGGAGTCCTGTGGCACCTTATAGACTAACACATTTATTGGAGCATAAGCTTTTGTGGGCAAAGACCCACTTCATCATGATCTGACAAAGTGGGTCTTTGCCCACGAAAGCTTATGCTCCAATAAATCTGTTAGTGTATAAGGTGCCACAGGACTCCTCGTCGCTTTTGCAGATTCAGACTAACACGGCTACCCCTCTGATTCTAGTCACAGTGTCACTGCAGCCCCTGAGCTAGGGCTCAGTCAGGCATGACAGGTTACAAATACTTAGATTCCTTTAAAAAAAAAAGACACTGGTTACTGGAGTTCTTGTCCAGCCAGAACTTGCTTCTCTTCTTCCAGCCCCCTCCCCAGCAGCCCTCTGAGGCTCAAAGGGAATCCCACTCCCTTCTCATGCTGCCCAGTGCAGCTGGAGATCAGACTTTCTATCTTTCCCAGCCCCCTTCCCCACCACTCATGGGCTGACACTGAGGTGGACTGTTCTCTACCTGACTACTCCTTCACATCCTTAGTGAAAACACAAGCGCAAGGGGCCTAAGACACAGAAAGCTTCAAGAAGGATATGTAAAAGAACAAGCAGTACATTTTAAAACAAAGTGTGCATGAATTAGGGGACTATTCTACACTCAACACTACCTTGTAACTCTCACAAATGATTGTTATGCTGCAAAATAATGTAGCGCAATGTTTCCCAAATGATGCTCCGTGGAACCCTGGGGTTCTGCGAAGTGAAAGTAAGGGTTCTGTGAGAAAGTAAGGGTTCCGCCCTTAAAGAGACAGAGAGGAGCAGGGCACGCAAAGACGCTGGCTCCTTCTCTGGTTCCCCGCTGGGCTTTCAGTCACCTCCCCGTCCCCCACTGCAGCTTTGCTTTTACCAAGGGACCTAGCAGCTGCAACAGCTGCTGGTCCCACTTCTCCCCGATCAACCCAAGATTCCTCCCCCCCCCATCCCTCCCTGCCGCTCTGCTTTTTTGCTCGACAAACTTTTTCCCTGGCTGTAGGGGTTCCTTGAAATTTTTCCGAGTTTAAAAGGGTTCCGTGGTCAAAAAAACCTGGGAAACACTGATGTAGCAGACTCCCCCCCTCTCCTCCCCATACACACGACATGGACATCAGGATTATCCATCCATTCACTGTCTATTCAGCATAGTGAATACAACATTTAACTCTGTTTCCAAAAGCTCAAGCTGCTATCTAGCTCTACAAAAGAGCAATTCCAGTAACTCATTCAGCCAAGCAGCTGACATACATGGTCTCCAAAAAGGAGATCATGAAGTTCCCCTCTCACCCCATATATATTTTTAAAAAGTAAGTCCTTACAGATGGATATGTAAAATCCTGTTTAATTGGTTAACTGATTAAACATGTTTAACCCATTAATTGATTAAAGGGGGCATGGGAGAAGGCAGACTATAAGGAAAAATCTAAGATTAAAGACATTCAAGAAAAATTCTGAAAATTATATTAAATTATTAAAATGCAGCAATACTACTAGTGCTCTCTAGCCATTTTATGTGTGAAGTTAAAATGAGCAAGTATAGGTGCATATAAAAAGGCTAGAAAGTTCATAAAGCAGATTATGTATGTATACAATTTTAACCGGCCAAAACCAAATTTTTACAGAAGTGATGAGGGCCTTACCTCACTAACAGCTCCCTAAAATAGCAGCAATTGGAGGAAACAAAAGAGAGAAGAGTCAGCAGCTGTAATAAAGCATTTCAGGGAATAAATAATCAATAGACTAGTAGCAAAATAAAAGATAGTGCTACAATTTATTTTGCTTATGGATGCACTTTGGGGACTCATGGCTTGATTCTTCCCTGCTCTGGACTTCATACCTGTGCACATGGCATACAAACTATAAATAAAACATTACCTTATGAAGTGGATGTAAGTGCTACTCTTGACAGACGGTATATTAACACTGACTCTGAACCAATATAAGTAACAAAATCCAGGGAAAAGAATCAAACCCAAAATTTTCAAACCAGGAAGCCTAAAATTGGGTTTCTAAATCTATATTAAATAGAACTAACTTGGGCACTCAAATATACAACACTAAAGAAAGCCCAGGCCATTTCTAATTGGGTGCCTCAATGTAGACTTAGGAGCTAGTTATCAGCAACTGCATTTTATATTTAAAAGATCACAAGTAGTAAATGAGCTACATTAGAGGGGACATATCCACTGAAAGATTTATCTCCTGATCTCCAGAAAGGACACTCTGCCACTTCCTTCTGTAGGGGCTATCATTGTGAAAGTAAAGTTTAAATGCTTTAAATTGGGGATGTAGCCTCATAATACTAAGTGTCCTGAAATGTATTTAAAATATCAGTTCTTGATGAAAATGACCTTCACAAAAGCAGTGACAACATGTATTGTCAGGAACTAAAACCAGCAGTATAAAAGGCCACTAAGATTTACAAGAGTTCATAATCTGAGGGGGGAAATAGTTTGTCAAGTATTTAATATTTTAACATTTCATTACTAAAACTACTTTACAGATCTCTTAAAGGCCTTTTTCCTCTTCAAGGAGGCTCCCTCCCTTCTGCAGAGTTCCTTATTTCTGCAAGGGTACATCTACACTAGGAAATTATTTCGAAATAACTAAATTCTAAATAACTCCCGAAACAGTGTCCCCCCACTATGAGGGATCGTCGAAATTAATCCAAGACAGGCTCCATTATTGTGAATATGCTCCCATGACTCAGTGCCCCAGAAAGCACTGGGGAGTAATTACTTCAAATTACTCTGGGGAGTTATTTCAAAAGAGCAGCAGTGAAGCATCCACACTAATGCTATTTCGAAATAAGTGTTATTTCTGAGGAAAGCAAAAGTACAGATATTGAAAAAACCAGCCCGTTATTTCAAAATAACTTCCTAGTGTAGACCAGGGCCAAGAGAGCTTTCTGCCCTTTCTGAGGTAGCCCTCTACGGCTGTAGTGTCTGTTTATACAGCTGTAATTTATAAAATACAATCAGGTCAAGAGAATTTATTTCTGAGGAGTTTGGGGGGGGTTGAGTTATCTGCTTCACCCAAAGCTGTTCTCAAAATGAAAATGTAATAGAAATCCATTTATAAACTGCTTCATGGAGTTAAATTTAATGCTTCATGGAGTTAAATTTAATACATTTTACTTTGCTGAAAGCATACTGAATATAAAGTTGAGCAGCAGGCAAAAAAATCCCAAGCATAAGAATGGGGTGGAGGGTGTACTAGAATACACAATGAAAGGAGAATGGAAAAAAATACATAAGAATTGTGTTGCAAAAGACATCAAGTGTGTAGAAAAGGAAAGGCCACTGACAATTGAAAGAATCGTCTCTGCTTCTGTTCATGCCCTCATTCCATAATCTTGGAAGTAGATGATTGGGCATTCAAATATACAACACTAAAGAAAGCCTAGGCAATTTCTAATTGGGTACCTCAATGTAGCCTTAGGAGCTAGTTATCAGCACCTGAATTTTATGATTTAAAAGATCATAAAAGTAGATGTTTGGTCTATCAGCCTGGCAAGTTTAAACAAAAGACAAAAAAAACCCCACTCATGAGTCCAAGCCCAGGATGTTAAATTGCGTTTAATCAGCTAATTGAGTAGTTGATGGAATTACCATCAACTATTTGATTAGCTGATAAGGGGGGAAACTGCAGAGCTGCAGTGGGGTTGGCTGCCTTTTAAATGTAGTAAGAGCTTGGCAGATGCTGGGGGGAAACCGGCTTTTGAGCCAGCTCCCCCCAGCACCGGCTCCTGCTCCCCCCACCCCGCTGCTTCCGATAGAGGCAGCAGTGGGAGGAGAAGTGACTTGTTGAGTAGTAATTCGACTGCCGGATAAGCCTACGCTTATTGGGTAGTCGACTACTTGACTAGTCACTTATATCCTTAGTCCAAGCTGCAGAACAAGCAGGAGAACAAACCTAACTCAGAAAAATGAACCTTTTTAATACAGTTCTCAAAAGTGTATTTGCTGTTTTACGGAACTGTAATAAGACACTCTAGGAAGTAAAAGGACAAATGGGTGTATGGTGTAGCATAAGGAGGAGGGAGTAAAATGATACACTAATCAGCTCATTTGTCTATTCGTATTCAACCCTCAAATTTGCCAATTTTCATTTACAGAAATTGTCTATTACTATTCTCCTTAAAATGCTGCCCCTTCATTCACTTTGCCTACTGGATAACTTTAGGCAAGTCCCTTCACCTCTATGTCTCAGTTTCCTTCTTTTGTAAAAGGGAGAAAACTCCTCTAAAGCACTTTGAGATCTTAGGATAAAAAAAATTACTGTTTTAGAACTAGGTATTACTAACCACTTTTACTTTCTATTTTTAACCCACCAAATCCTTTGTCAAAGTAGTTCCTACCCATAGCAATGCCCCCTTATGTCCTTTCTCCACACAGCAAACCTTATTCTGGTTTCAAACCAGAAGTAATTCTGCTAAAGTCAGAGCTACACTAATATAAAACCAATGTAAGAAATAAAAGCTCCATTAATTTTTAGCGTCTCTTCCAAAGCCTTCTCCACATTAGCCCCTATGATGCTAAAGTGAGCAATTCATCCTATTAGTCTCAGGGCTTGTCTACATTTACCATGCTGCAGCTGCACCTCTATAGCACTTAGTGAAGGTATTTTCTATACCAGGGGTTGGCAACCCCGGGCATGTGTCACAAGTGGCACGCGAACCGATTTTCACTGGAACGCGGGGTGGTAGCTCAGCCCCACCCCTGCCCCCCACAAGCAGAGAGATCATGCTGTGGCTCCAGCCTCACCTGCACAGAAACAGCTGCTCGGGCAGGGAGCAGGAAAGGCATGCACATGTCCCTGGGGCTGCCCCTGCCCAGCCTGGGCATACAGCTCCTGGGAGCTAAGGGGTTAACCTCCCCCTTCCCATGCTACAGGAGGGGACAGCGCTGGGCCTGCTCAGCTGGGCAGCCTGTCACATATGGCATGCCAGAACCCGGGGTGTGCTGCACTGCTCCTCGCGGGCCGTGTGCAGGAGCAGGATGCCCCTTCCCCAGCCCCCTGCTGTGCCAGGCTGGGCTGGAGCCAGCCTGGGCTCTCCCTGCCTCAGCCCCGGAGCTGCAGCCTTCAGGCACTGGCTGGGCTCAGCAGGAAAGAGACTCTGCCCTTCCCGAATCCGGCCTCTCCTCATCCCAGAGCTTGTGCCCTCCCGGTGAATGTGCTAGGGGGGCACAGGGAAGTAGGGGCAGGAGGGCAGGGTGAAAGAAGGATGGGAGGAGGCAGGAGTTGCACTGAGGGGCATGGGGCATTGCAGGGTGTCAGGCTGGGGGAATCATGGGGCTGAGGCTGGAGCAGAAGGAAGATGTGAGGGAAGATACAATTTTACTTTGAAGAAGCTGCACTCTCCTTTACTCCCCACTTCTTTGCCTCCCTCCCCAACTAGCTATTTGGCTGCATTCTCACCCTCTCACCTTTTCTGTGTTACTCCCCCAAACTCCTTCTCATACCCCTACTCACACCCTCTCCTGCCGCCAAACTCCCTTCCAGACCCTGCCCTCCTCACCTGTCCTGCACCCCACTTCTCGTCCAGATCCTGCATCCTTGTCCCACTTGCTGGCAGCCCTGTCCTGCACATTGATCCCCTCATTTTTGTTCCCACCCCAGAGCCTCAGAGGGTTCACAAAATCCACTAACTCTGGAACCCCAGAAAAGTAAATCTGACTTATGGGAAGTCCTGAATTCAGTCCTCCCTGTCCCTTCCTCTCACCCCATGGGGCTGGCGTGCCAGATGAGTGAGGTATCTCACTTGGGGGCCACATCAGTGAGGCTTGGGGGTTTGAGGAGGAGTTTTTTTGCTTCTCACTTGTGTGGCCCCCAACTGATTTTTCTGTGGGTCAGTGGCCCCCGACGCAGAATCAGAATCCTAGGGCTGGAAGAGACCTCAGGAGGTCACTGAGTCCTGCCCCCTGCCCAAAGAAAAGGTTCCCCATCCCTGCAATAAATAAAGAAAACATTGAAACCTTTTGTCTTGGATATAATATTTTACTTTATTTAAAATGAAATTTGATAAACTAACATGAGAAAGTTAAAATGCTTAATCTGTTTAATAATTTAAATTAAACTGTTCTCCCCAGCTGCAGCACTAGCAAAATGGCTTGGGCTTAATTATGTAATTAATGGTGAATTTCCATTAGCAACTGGTAGACTGCAGAAAGGTTTATGCTGTGAAGAGAGCCCCTACCCCGCTGGGAGAGAGGCACGGCCCAGGTCAGGAGGGTTAAATCTTGGCACACCACTTTGGAAAGGTTGCTGACCCCTGACTTACACCAACGGGAGCTTTTTTGTCAGTGTATATACACCACTTTCCCAATAGTTGGGGTAGCTATGTCAACTGGAGAAGCTCTTCTACCAACACAATGCTGCCTACACTGGGAGTTAGGTCAGTATATTATTAAGGGTTGTGGAAAATACATACCCTTGAGTGACACAGTTATACCCACATAAGCTCCTAGCGTAGACCAAGCCTTAGAGGTCTGTACTGAGGCACCTAGCACTGCAAAGCACACTGCTGCACAAGTTGACTTCACCACCCCTTTTCTACCAGCTGTAAGATCCATGTGCAAGTAGTAAATGGGGAAGTTTTTTTTCCCCATGTGATATTGAAGAAGGTCAGTGGCATACTGGAAAAGAACTCAAAGTCAGTTCTCCTCAATTAGCATGGGCTGATCCCAGACCCATGATCACTAAAGTTAGCATCAAGAAAAGAGTCCCCTTTAACTTCCCAAAACATTTACCTTTCACTAACACATTCAGTACTGAATGTCTCTGCATATTCCTCTACTAATGTTTTAAGTTGATATTCTATTTAAACGTATACATCATTGTTCCATTAAATACATTTAGCAAAAGATGCACTGAAGACAATTGAAGCCTTCAGACACTCAGGCTATTCCTGCCCTTCTTATCCCTCTCAATCCACTTTTGCTCCTTACTTTCCCTTCACTATCAAGAGTGTACCCAAGTTTGGTGAAGGAAAGATTGCTATCCTACTTTGGTCAGTCCAAAGAGCACTCTGCAAATCCTGTCAAAAACAAATAAAATAGTTTTCCTATCAAAATAGTTTTAGGAAGTTGCTAAATAGTGTCAAACAGCACACTCTTCCAACTCCTAGTGAGCCAAAACCAGAAAAGATTGTACTTCCACCAGAACACAGTTTTAATTACATATCATGTGATAATATTTATACCACTGCAAAGTTATACTGCACTTTACAAACCAGTATTGGCATATTCCACCATCCCTGAGCTATTTACAAAGTAAATTAAACAAGACTGACACAAGATATGACAAGCTGTAACAAAGAGAGGTATAGAACTGATATGGAAAGGGAGAAAAGGGATTTCTAGAAGAGAGTATTGATGAAAGATCTAAGGAGGAAGCAAGATTTGGCAGATGAAAAGAGGGAGACTGTTTCAAATCTATCAGCAGTATGATGGGAGGCACGTAACAAAATAATTAGGACGAACATGTAGAAACTGACAGAACCAGGAGAGTCTGCAATCCTGCATTCCCATCCCCAACCCTAACTCCTGTACGCCCCCCACACCCGAACCCTCTGCCCCCTGCACTCCACCCCACACTTGAATTTCTTACAGGTACTGTGGTCTCTCCCAGGGGGGCAGGTTGCGATAGCTCAGTACCTGTAGGAAATGTAAGTTACTTTCACCCCTGGCAGTAAGGCCAGAAGCGACGTGGCCGGGGGATAAACAGCAGCAGGCAGGCACTGGCCGGTGACCTCAAGGAGAGAGATTTAAATGAGCGAATTGAAATGAGCCACCCCTGCGAGCCAGTCTGCCAGGTGCGGGCGCGCACAGCGGGGCCGGGGCCGGGGCCGGGGCGCTCGGGAGAGCCCCTGGCAGGCGAATCCTCCGGCTGCAACACTCCGGCTTGAGCAGCGTGACGGGGACCCCCCCCGGGCCACAGGGACCCCGACCGACCCCCCCCCCGGCCAGGCAATTCTCCGCGCTCTCCTGCCGCGCGCCGGGAAGGAGCAGCCAACCGCCAGCCCGCAGTGCGGGGGACATCAGCCCCCCCCCGGCCGAGCGGCGCCCCAGGGCGGGTTTTGGTTCGCGACAAAAGGGGGCATCGGGGGGCGGCTCCTGCCTCCACCCCCCGCTTCCGAAGCGGCCCCGCCCCCCGCCAAACGCGGCTCCAGCGATCGCCCCCCTCACCGGCCTCGCGGCGGGGCCCTGCAGCACGCGGGAGAGCGCGGCCAGCAGCATCTTGCGCATGGGGGAGGGGGGCAGCGGCGGCGCCTGCACGAGCGGCCTCCTGCCCTCGACTCTCCTTCAGCCAGCGCCGCTGGGCCGACCCTAAGCGGCCCGGAGTGACGGCGGCGGCGCTGCGTTCCGGCCCGTGCGGCGGCCGAGCGACGCCTTTCCCGGAGTTCCCGCGCGGTGCACAGGCCCCCTCCCAGCGCTGGGCGCGCCCGCAGTACTAAGTGAGGGGCGCACGTGGCCTGACCTCTGGTGCCTGAATGAAGCGGGCGGATAAAGGGGGGGTGGCTCCCTCCCAAGGCCCGAAGTGTGCAGCGCTGCAGCCTCTGCTGCAGGTGCGCCAGCTCCCGAGTCCTGTGCATGCCCCCCACCCCCAGCACATGAGCACCCCAGCTTTTGGGGGAGTGGGTTAAAATGTGCGTTTCTGTCCTTCCTGGTTGCTGGGATGTGTGAGCTCTCAGTAGTCAAAGGGCAGACGACCCAATAGAAAACTCAACATTTATTATTTTTAATTGCTTTTTAAAAATCTCACATTTGGGGATGGAGGGGAGCTTGGCACATGATTGCTCAGTGCTTGTGGTTAGCAGTAATGATGTTAAATATCGGTTAATTTACTAGTTGAGTAGTCGATGGAATTTTCATCGACTACTGCCCGACCAGTCCATAGGCACTTCCACATTCCCCCTTTGAAATGTACAACAGCCTCCGCTGGGGTTCTTGTAGATTTCGAAGGAAGACTTCGGAACTCGGAGTACCGCTGGGGCCAGCAGGAAGTCCCACTGACTCTGGGCTGCTCACGAGTGCCAGCTTTGAAATGTATGAGAGTCCCCAGTGGGGGCTCTTGTGCTTTTCAAAGCGGAAGTGCTCTCGTGGAGCCTGGGGTCAGCGGGAGACTCAGAGTCCCCCACTGCCCCTGGCTCTATGCTGCACTGCCACTTTGAAATGCCACGTGGAGACCAGGATCCCTGGCTCTGTGCAGCATTTCCGTGGAACCCAGGATCAGCTAGGGACTCCCCAGCTGACCCCTGGCTCTGCTGTACTGGAACCCGGGATCAGCTCGGGAGTCCCCAGCTGACCCCAGGCTCCACGCAAATGCCACAGCGTTTCAAAGAGGCAGCCCCACACAGCTGAGCCTGGGGCAGAGGCTGTTCCAGCAGCAGCCCTTGTTCGTGTGGGGTCTCAGTTTAAATGTAGTAGGAGCCAGGCTGCCTGCACGCCTGGTTCTTACAATATTTAAACTGCAGAGGTGCAGCAGGGGTAGCTCCTGGACCTGGCATGAGCTGGGACTGAGGACACCTTCCCTTATTGACTAATCGTGTAGTTGATAAAAATGTTATAGACTACACCATTAGTAGATTACCCACCTCTTAACATCCTTAGAAGGGACCACAAGGGTCAGCTGACCTAACTTCCTACAGAGAGGCAAGATTTGTTGTGTTTAAACCATCCAAGAAAGATGGCTATCCAGACTCTTTTAAAACTTCTAGTGAAGGAGCTTCCACAGTCTCTCTAGTCTAGGCAATCTGTTCCATTGTCCTACTGTTCTTACAGTTAGGATGTTTTTCCTGAGATCTAATTTAAACTTTCTGTGTTGTAGTTTGAATTCATTACCTCTTGTCCTGTCCTCTGTGGCAAGAGAAAACTTCTCCATCTTTATGGCAGCCTGTCAAGTATTTAAAGCTATTATAGGCTCCCTTAATCTCCTCTTTTCCAAACTAAATGTACCCAGTTCCTTGAGTCATTGCTCATATGACTTGCATGCCCTCCCTTTGTTCATCTTTATTGCTCAGCTCTGGATCTTTTCCAGTTTCTCTACATCCTTTCTCAGGGACGACTGGTGAAGAAGGACACAGGGCGGTACCGGCCACATGATCGCCTCCGCATGTGACTCCTCCTCACACCACCCCGAGCCCAGGGGAGCAATAGGACAACTGCCCTTGCCCTGCTTCTTCCCAGCTGCCCCTTGCTTGCTCTGCCCCTCCTCTGCCTTTTCCCCCAACCTCCTCACCCCTGAAGTTATGCAGTCTGGGGGACTACGAGGGGTTTGGTGTCAGTAGCAGGGTTTGCCCCTCCCTCCCCACAGTCACGGGTGGCGGTGGGGGGAAGCATAGCAACATGGCCCCAGCCCACAGCATTCCTGGCCCCACCACTCTGCTTCCTGCTACCGGTGAGTATGAGGGGTGCCCAACCCCTGCTGTAAATGCCAGCTCCTCCCATTAATCCCCTGGGACACCAAGAGACTCTGGCCCCTTACCCCTCCTGCTCATGGAATTGGGGGTCACATGTTCCCCATGAGTCACCGTTGTCCTTCCTATATGTTGGACCAAAATTGGATACGGTACTCCAGCTGACGCATCAAGCACCAAGTAGAGCAGTATTATCACCTCCTGTGACTTGAATGCTATGCCTCCATTAATGCAAGCTGAAATTGCATTTGCTTATTTTGCAATAGCTTCACATTGCTGACTCATGTTGAGGTTGTGATCTGTGATGTTCTCCCCCACAACTCCCAGGTCCAAGCTAGTTATCTCTCATTCTGTATTTGTGCCTTTGGTTTTCCTTCTCTGAGGCTACGTCTACACTGCAGGCTTCTTGCACAAAAACTGTTTTGCACAAGAGTTCTTGCGCAAAAGTTCTTGCACAGGAGAGTGTCCACACTGCCATGTGCTTTTGCGCAAGAGCGTCCATGGCACTGTGGATGCTCTCTTGCACAAGAAAGTTCTGATGGCCATTTTAGCCATAGGGGTTTCTTGCACAAGAAACCCCTGTTGCCCTCCACACTGCCTTCTTGCAAAAGAGCTCTTGTGCAAGAGGGCTTATTCTCATGGGGAGAGGAAGCAGGGGCGGCCCGTGGCTATAGGCGGACTTGGCTGCTGCCTAGGGCGCCGCCACCCGGGTCGCTCGATGATGACGTCAAGGGGGCGCCCACCGATGACATCAGGCCATTGATGGCCCTGCAGGCGGGGGCGCCGATCCGCGCTCTGCCTGGGGCGCCAGCTGCCGCAGCCCGCCTCAGGCCGCTCCTGAGAGAAAGCCCTCTTTTCTAATGCTTTACTGTAAATTTGCTTGTGGAAGAACGCACGTACAGTGTAGACGCTCTGCAAGTTTTTATGCAAGAACACCTGCTCTTGCGCAAAAAGCCTGCAGTGTAGATGTAGCCTGTGTGTAGGCCTAATATTTGTCTTTGTTGAATTTAATTTTGTTGTCTATAGTCCAGTTTTCCAATTTATCAAGATCCCTCTGAATTTTAACTCTATCCTCCAAAGTGTTGGTGCTCCCCTCCCAGCTTTGTGTCCTCTGCAAATTTGATCAGTATGCTCTCTATTCTCACATCCAAGTAATTAATAAAGATATTAAGCAACACCTGACTCAGAACAGATCCTTGTGGAACCCCAGGTGAGATCTCCCTCCAATCTGGCATCCTCACATTAACAATTACTCTTTGTTGCAGTTGTTTAACCAATTATGTAACCACTTAATGGTAGTTCTGCCAAACCTGCATTTATCAGAATATTTTGTGGGACTGTGTCAAAAGCCTGGGGAAGTCCAGGTGCATTATATCCACCACATTTTCCTTATCCATGAAACCAGTAGCCATGTCAAAAAAGGAAATCAAGGTGGTTTGATATGATTTGTTCTTGGTAAATCCATGCTGAATGCTAGTGATTTATCCCCTTCATCCTCCAGGTATTTGCAAATTGAATGTTTTATACGTTGCTTTAGTAGTTTCCCAGGTATCAAAGTCAGGCTAACTTTTTAAAGGTGGGCACTATGTTAACTCTTCTCCAGTCTTTGGTTGGAATCATTACTCTTTCCCACCCCCTTTAAAAATCGTATTACTTTCCATAATGATATTTTGATACAGTGGCATATTATGAATATTTTAACAATTATGGAAATGCAAGATATTTCTGACTGGAAAGTGACCCATTTTCTCTCTCTTGAAAAATAATAAAGCAGTACTCGAAAGCCCCTGTGGCTCCCAAACTCACCCCAGGCCAGGAGCTGCAGGGAACTCTGCTCAGTTGCCAGGAGAAATGAGGAACTCACCAAAGCTCCTGGCAACCATGAGGAACTCATCGCGGCTCTGGGTAGCTAAGGGATGCTCACCGTGCGGGCCAGAATCTGCAATGAGCTCCCCAAGGCTCTCGCAGTTCCTCCCACCCAGGACATGAGACCTCTGTGAATACACAGAACCGTGAATAACGATTCCACAAATCACAAGGGTTTCCTGTTTCTCATCTTTTAAAACTGAAAAACTTGTCATTTTTAATATTCTGTAATAATTAATTTCTGTGTCTTTCAGTTGATTTAATACAGAAAACTAACCCTTGAATGAGGTAAAAGGAGGCTACAATAAAATTACTTCCCCCTATGAATCAAACCTATGATTATCTCAAGAGTTAGGTGTTCCCAAAGACTATGTCTACACTACGTCTACACCGCATCTTAAGAGCAAGCCCATTATATCAAAATATAATGGGCTTGCTATTCCAACATCCCTGTAAACCTCATTGCATGAGGGATAAGGGACGTTTTGGAATAGCACTTTATTTCGAAATAAGATTGAAATAAGCTGTGTAATTTGCCTAGAACAAATTGCATAGCTTATTTCGAGGTAAGGGTGCTGTGTAACACCCAAAGCTCTTAGATTACAGATTGTGTTATATCTTACATGTTTGATTGAAACAACTAGAAACCTTTCAAGGATAAAAACTGGATAACATAAAGATAAAAAAAGCATAGCATTGTAGCAAAAATGCCATAAGGTGTCACTATAACATAGGGAAAAGCTACCTTCCCCATTTTCAAATACTGAAATCAGGTAGCTATTGAAAGTCACAGTAGTGGCTCAATTCATGGTAGAAGAAAAGCACTGTATGTTTCTTGGTTACTTGGAAAGCAGTATTCAGACAATATTAAGGAGATGAAAGTAAAATTGTTTCAATCAAAGGGGCATGCCTGCTTGTTGTACTTCCCTGTTTCACATATAGGCTATTTCTTCCCTATGCCTGAGTGCAAGAATTTATTAATTTAGTACCAAAGCTCTCAACATTGCCACAATTGCCACTGCTTTAATCTTCCCCAATTATTTGCAGTTTAGTTTTGTGTCTCATGTGTGTGCTACACATTCGCTTTTAATGTAATTTTCAAATTTGATCACAAGTAGTATTTATAAGAGTGGAACCCACAACAAATAAAAACAGGAAAGGGTTGTGCATAGTAAAAAGGTTTTGGAGCGCCTGCAAAAGTTGAGTGACTCCACAGTGAACAGAAAGTGTCATTTCTTAAAGGCTGTGGGATAGCTGCCTTGAATATTTTAAATAGAAAGGCGAGGTAAAAATATTTAAATAAATAAATATATCATCAGCGGTGTGGAAAAAGTAGCTCCATGCACTGCCAGACATCCGTGCTCCGCTGACCTCGGTTTAAGATCCAGGGCACTGAACCATGCTATCTGTCAATACTGTCAGGCTACGTCTACACTGCAGGCTTCTTGCGCAAGAACTTTTTGCGCAAGAGTGCGTCCTCACTGCCATGTGCTTTTGCGCAAGAGATGTGATTTTGCGCAAAAGCGTCCATGGCAGTGTGGACGCTCTCTTGAGCAAGAAAGCTCTTATGGCCATTTTAGCCATAGGCGTTTCTTGTGCAAGAAACCCCTGTTCCCGTCCACACTGCCTTCTTGCACAAGAGCTCTTGCTTTACTGATGCTTTACTGTAAATTTACTTGCTCGAGAACACACGTGCAATGTAGATGTAGCCTTAGTGGGTCTGACTTGCCACTGGGTTACTCCATTTTTATGCTGATATAATTTCATGATTGTTTCTCCCTTTCTCTGTAAAACATATACAAAATTATGTGAAATAATGTGTAGATTGCAAAATCAAGCTTTCAAAGGTCAGAATGAAGGTTGCTTATACAACTTTCCTTATAATAAACTTTAAAAACAACAAAAAGTCTAGAAGCACTTTAAAGACTAACAAAATATGTAGATGGTATCATGAGCTTTTGTGGGCACAGCCCACTTCTTCAGATGACCGGAACTGAAGAAGAGGGCTGTGCCCACGAAAGCTCATGATACCATCTACATGTTTTGTTAATCTTTAAAGTGCTACCAGACTTTTTGTTGTTTTTTAAGTTTATCCTGTACAGACTAACTCGGCTGCTCCTCTGAAGCTTTCATTATAATGCACTAATGTATTTTAATAAAATCTTGCCCTACGCAGAAAGTTTATGGCAGAACCAGAAATAGAATCCCACTTTTTTTCTTTCAGTGCTTGTTCATGTCAATTCCAATCAGGTGCACGCACACACACATGCATGTCAGCTGGAAGATTTTTCCCTTAGCAGTATCCATCATGTCAGTTCAAGTGCCCCCTAGAGTGGCTACTTTATGGCTGACCCACCACCTTCTCAGTTCAGTCTTTCTCAGTTCAGTTAGATGGAACTTTCCCTTGCTCTCACAGTGACAAGTACATTTGGCAGTCAATATATAGTAATTCATTAGTTTTGTAGTTACTAGTGTTAAGTGATTAGTTCTTAATTTTCCTTTGGTGGGGTTTCCTCTGCAGTGTTGTGCTCTCTGGGCTTAAAAGCCTGTGAAATTTGTGACAAATGTATGCCCAGATGCGAGCCTCACTCTTTGTGTTTGTAGGAGAGCCATCAAAAAGATTGCTGTAGGATCTGCAGGGGTTTCCCCACCCCCAGGATGTTAAAAGATAGAGAAGAGTGCCTGAAGAGCCTACTAATGAAAGCTGCACTCTGATCCCAGGCCCGCAGAGCCTTTGCTCAGTACTTCTTCCCCGGTGTCAAAGACAAGGACACTCAACACTGTCTTGCCTTCACTCATGGCTCAGGTGTCACAAGCAAGCACTGATTTCAATCACCAGTGCCACAGAAGAAGAAGACACCAGAAGGGTATTGTTCTGCCCTGGCAAAGCTCCAGGAGCCGGCTGTTGTGAGACCCAAGTTGGGCCACAATAGTTCAACCCCCGTCTGCCAGTGACCGTTGCATTGACTCCTGCCCTCGTGCAAGGGGGCTGAATCTTCTTGCTTGCCACAGCCGAATTGAAAGCTGTACCTCCTTTTGACTCCAAAGGCATTTGAGGCAGCCCAACCTGCTGGATACTGCTAGTGATAAAATCTGCCAGATGCTGTTCATGCACGTGCACACACCTGATTGGAATGGACATTGTAATGTAACAGTGAGGGTGAGGCACCACTGTGAGGGTCAAATCAGGGGAAATTGCTTAGAACCGGGGCTACTTAAAACCTCAGTAGTGGGGGCCCTTCTCTATATGGCACCAAACCAGCTACAAAGAACACTTCAGCTGCCATTCTGGCCCGCACGAAGTCACACTAGCAATCTCCTCAGACCAGTGGTTCTTATTCTCTTTGGCACTGTTACCCCTTAAGCTTAACCAATAAATCAAAATTACCCCTCCTCCTTTTTAAAATGGCCATAGACAAGAAGAAAATTACAATAAAAATGATTAATTGTATTTCGTTTTCTCATACATTAAGTTGAACAAAATTGAACTCCTATTGTATTTTAAACTTTTTACCCCCTGAAATATGCCAAATTATCCCTCAAGGGGGATATTACCCCCAGGTTAAGAACCACTGCCTTAGACAGTCAAGCTTTATCTGTGCTACAACCAGCCCCACTCCTTACACAAGTGAGAGATTATGAAAATCAATCTCACCAACTCCGAACACGTTCTGCCAATGCTAAAGGACCAGACACATTACCAGGTCAATTTATAGTTCCGATCCTACCCAAAAGAGCATGCTGTGCCAGTCCTTTAGAATCTAAAATCTAAAGACTTATTAATAAAAGGAAGAAAATGTTGAGAGTAGAATTGTTAAAGAAAGCACATTACATACACCAATCACCAAGTTCTTAATGTGGGCTCTTAGCAGAGATATAATAAACTGCTATCTTAAAAGTCTCTGGAGTACATTCTTCGTTAAGTTGGGACAACATTCCTTCCCAGCTCTGTGTTTACCACAAAGATGCTTCTGAAATGAAGAGCAGGAGTGAAGACAAAAATGGAGGAATCCCCAGGATCCTTTTATAATCTTGCCCATGCGGAAGGAAATCCATTGTTCTTCTCTGTTATGGTACCTTCCAAAATGGAGCTGATCATATGACTAAGAAACTTGTTCATGTCCTTTTTAGGCAAACAGCCATGGGCCCATGGGGTACCTGCTGTTTTGCAGGTTCCCAGCAGAATTCCTCAGGTGTTTATTGCTATTCACTGCGTAACCACCCCTCACAATAAGTGGTTGATGCCTGCTGCGGTCTCCCAGACAAAAAAACCATTTAAAATACAAGTACAGAGCCCATATTCATAACTTTATGCTATATATGAGCAGCACAAACAGAATCAGCATAGCATAAGCTTTCATTAGACACCTCACATAGCCCACTTTGCACATAATTTGGGGCAAACCCACAACAGAGGGTACAACAATGATCTGCATTTTCCTATTAAAATCCAATAATGTTACAGACATGAACTCATCTTGAAGAACAACTATTATGAGACAGTGAGTAACTGTTTTTTTCTTGGATTACAGTCCTGTGCCACAAATGTAAAAGAACCTCCCTTCTCTTTTTGCCACTGTGAGGAAGGGCCTTGTTCAACATATAGCATCTGATCATATAGTTAAAGACTACATCGTAATGCATGCTCATAAAGGGACCAAATTAAAGTTATGCAGATGCCTCTAAAACCCCTTTACAGCTTGCAGGTTCCACAGGATTTTAAGTGCCAGAATAATACTTTAATATATTTTGAAAAACCTAAGGGCCAGATTGTGCTACACCCTTGTGGAACAGGAGTAGTCATAATTGCAATCTATGCCAGTGGAGCTCGGGGCTGTTTACTCCCTGTTTTCCCAGAGGAAAAATCAACCCCAAATCGGCCTCGAACAAACAAAAATATGGGTTTCTGTTTTTGTTGTTGTTTTGAAATGACTTTTCCTTTTGAATAATACACAAAAGAGGTCAAAATCAAATTGAAGTGTCTCAGTTTTGTCAAAACAAATGTTTCATCTGACCTCTCCCACCTTCTTTCTCTCTATTTTTTAATTTTTCTTTGTGGAAACTTTCCAAATGTTCAGTTTTTGTTCCAAGTTGGAACAAAGCCAAATTGCAAAATCTCATGATCCTTTGCAAAATGGAACTTGCATCCTCTGAACAGCTCTATTGATGGAAATGGGCTTAGGTTTTGGTAAACTTTATCCTTCATCTCTTTTATTGCTCTCATATATGGGCGGTTATAATTTTTGGCGTAGAGATTTAGGAGAAGCTTCTTGATCATATCACTTAGTTACATTAGATTTAAAATGTCTGCTCAGTTCAGTACTTGAAATGATACCCCAAAAAACTATCAGTAAAATCCCAAACAACTGCCAATGTACAAATGCATATTTCACATAGATTACTGTTGTTGCTGTATAGCTCCCACAGGGTTTCCCAATTGTCTGTGAACATCAATAGTCTTTCCTGCAGAGCCTATTTATAACAGTGACTCCAGGACAAAAAGTTGCTCACAAAGCCTGCTGAGTGGAGTCTTGGCTTTGTCTCCAGTTGCCATAGCAACAAGAGCTCACCTGTCAACATCTGATAGAGACAGGGGAAGGTCCTATGGATCTTCACCATCTTGATGAGAAAAACATTTACAATACTAGTTTTCAGACTGGGGCCTGTTCTAAGACCCACTGAATAGATGGAAAGTCTCCAAGTCTTGCATTAGTTTTCAAATATATCAATAAATATGGATATTTGTGGTCATGCCTATCTGAGCACCTAGTACAGTAAACTGCCGATAATCCGGCACCTTTAGGACCCAGGAGGTGCCGGATTATCAAATATGCCGGACTATCGGAAGGGGGGGCTATGAGGGGTCTGGGGTGGGAGGATGCCACCCCAGACCCTTCATAGCCCCCCCTTCCGATAGTCGGCTCTGCCCCAGGCATCCCGATTCAGCCGCTGCTGGTCAGTTTCAGCAGCGGCTGAATCGGGACGCCTGAGGCAGAGCAGCTGGGTGCTGCCGGGTTGGTCCGTAGCGCCGCCTCGGTGCTGCGAGACCAACCCAGCAGCACCCCAGCTGCTCTTGGGGACGCCTGGGACAGAGCAGCTGGGGTGCTGCCGGGTTGGTCCCGCAGCCCTGAGGGGCAGCGCTACGGGACCAACCCGGCAGCACCCCAGCTGCTCTGCCCCCGGCTTCCCTGATTCAGCTACTGGTCAGTTTCAGCAGCAGCTGAATTGGGGAAGCCGGGTGCAGAGCAGCTCCAATTGTCCAGCAGCCGGAGCACTTCCGGGTTCCTGATGGTGCCGGACCATCAGGAGTGCCGGAGCATTGGATGCCGAACCAATGGAGTTTTACTGTATTTTTATATAATGCTAGGGAGCTGCACCCCCTGCTCGCTATGTTCACTATCCCCCCTCTCTCTGGTGGTAGGCAGCCCCAGCTCTCCCCCCAGCCCCTGGGGAAGGCCAGGCCGAGGCATGGCAGCCCTGGGCCTGCCCCCCTCCCCAGCCCTGGCCATTGGGCCAAGGCTGGCTCAGCCCTGGCGTTCTCCCCCTGGCCGCTGGAGGGGGCCAAGGCCGGGCCAGCCCCAGCTCTACCCTCTTCTGCCCCTCTCAGCTGCGCCAGGCCCAGCTCTCTACACCCCACCCTCCCTGGCTGCCATGGAGGACTGAGGCCAGCCCAGCCCCGGCTCTACCCCCTCCCCACCCGAGCCGCACTAGCCCCGGCTCTCTCCCATCCCTCCCCCAGCCACAGGGCAGGGCTGAAGCTGCACCAGTCCTGGCTCTCTCCCACTCCCAGGCCGCTGAGAAGGGCCGAGGCCTTGCCAGCCCCAGCTCTTTCCCCTCATATGCTGGGGAGGGGGCAGGCTGAGGCCTTGCCAGGCCCGTGTCTCTCCCTCCGGCCACCAGGGGGACTGAGGCTGCAGCACGGCAGCCCTGGCTCCCCCAGAGCACTGAGGAGGGGAAAGGAGGGAGGCCGCTGTGCAGCAGCCCTGGCTCAGAGCACTGGGGAAAGGGAGGAGAGAGGGAGGGAGGAGGCAGGCGGGACACAGAGTGACTTCATGATGTCATTCTCTTGTCCCACAGGAAACATTTTTTATATAGAGAAAGAAATACAAATCAGCAAAAGATATTAGTGTATGTAATGCTCTTATATTTAAGTGTGAAAGACATGAATTACATTGGGTATATTGACTCATCGTATTTAAACATTTAGTTCCATATGCTGCAATTTACCACCACCTTGGATAAAAGAATATGCTGTGTTTGTTGACAAACTAATTTGTTTAAGGCATAGTTTCTGTGCCATTATCTCTTTTGCCTCACTAGTTTTAGTTGTTCTTGAGCAATGGCTATTTTTTATTAGGATTGTGCCTGTGATTTTTTACCATGTGACACTGTGTCCCTTGAATCTGCTTTTTCTCCAGCATATGTCTCCTATTTTGTGACACAAACAATGCTCTCCTACATGCTTCTTCCCCTTTCTCACCAGCTAGACTCCAAGGCTATGTCTACACTGCCCCCTCTTGGGCAAAAAAATATGCAAATGAGGTAAAGCATGGAATATCGCTGTGCCTCCTTTGTATAATTAATGAGGCTCTGTTTTTGTGCAAGAGGCTTTTGTGCAAGAGCCGTTCTTCCGCATTTTTTCAGGAAGAATGGCTCTTGCGCAATAGAGGGGGTTTGCATCTACACGGCTCCTTTTTTGCACAAAAGCCTCTTGTGCAAAAATGAAGCCTCATTAGTTATGCAAATGAGGCGTGGAGATATTCCATGCTTCACCTCATTTGCATATTTTTTTGTGCAAGAGGGGGCAGTGTAGACATAGCCCAATAGTTTTGCTGTGGTATCATAAAAAGTAGCTCAGGGTCAGCTGCCATTCTAATTATCATTAACTAGTTTGCTTTAAAGTACATTGGGTGGAACTTTTTCATATTTGGTCATTCAAATGACTTTATTCTCTAATACAAAATGTTATTTACATTACTTTTGATTAAAAGATTGGCTACATAAAATAAAATGGCCCATTCAGCCACATGCCCATCTTGGTTGGGACAATCATGTGTGGGAGAGGGCAGCAGGGAAAATTCTTGGGCTAGATTCTTCCACTGCAGGATGGAAGTAAGTCCCAAAACAGCTGGAGGGAGTTTCCCTTTTCCTGCTGGAGACATGGGCCCATTAGTATTTTCCATCATCAACTTTATAGCAAGGGTGGGTGAGCAGATTGCGCATCTGGCCTAGTAGTTTCCATGATGAATCTGCAAGGCTGAAATACAGAAACTTGTTTAGATTTTCAATTTTAAGGATTATAGGGTTTTCTTGCCAACCTCTAGGTCACAAATAAATTAACTTCAAAAAAGAAACTGTTTTAAGCTGTTACTAGTTGCAGTGCAGAGAGATTTATGTTTGAGAAATAGTTAACAAAGCCTATTGTAGAACACTTCATGACGGCACATCAATTTCCAATTGCGTTTCATCTTGAAAGTATTTAGTATGTCAGACTTCAATAATTGTTAATGGAAATCTGTGAAGAATAGATACCATTGAGATCAGGCATGTAAACACAATCATTTTTACTTAATGGTCCACTCAAGAAGGTTACAGGAACTATGAAATAGATGAAGACACAATCTTTATTTTCAGATGTTTTATATGGGATCCTTGTAGTGCAAATACTTTTAATTTAAAAACAACAACAAGAAGTAATGCAGAAAGTGAAAACATGAAGAAATGATGGTGAGAAAAGTTTATTAGATGTGATCCAGCTGGCTGCTAATGATTGTGCTTATTTGCAGTGTGAATTTTTGATGGCTCTTGTTGGAGAAGTTTATGCTGAAGAGCAATTCTGAAAACATGAGCAAGATTAGATTTCCTGTTATGCAGCCAAATTTTACATAACACTTGATATCCCAGTGGCAGAATTAGCTTAAATTCATAATAAATTGTGAAGTTGCATATATGGTTGGCATTATTAAAGTTCATATGAAGACTGAAGGAGATGAACTTTGTAATATATGGCAGTGGTTTTCAAACTTAGGGTTGTGTCCCAGTACTTGGTTGTGCAATATCAGGCACTGGGTCTTGTTGCAGCATGGGGATCAAGTGACCAGTGGGGGTGCTAAGGCAGCTACCTGCCTCTCCTGGCATCGCAGACTGAGCTGTGCCCCAGAAGCGGCCAGCAGCAGGCCCAGCTTCTAGGTATGGGAGGGAAGGAAGAGAGTGCATAGGGCTCCATGTACTAACCCTGCCCTGAACACTAGCTGCACACTCCCATTGTCAGGAACCTGCTGCTTGCTGCTTCTGGGGCACAGCATGGTCTACGGTGCCAGGAGAGACAGGAAGCCTGCCTTAGCATCCCCGCTGCACCACTTACTGGGAGCCGCTGAAGGTGAGCCTCTCCTGCCCCAGCCCTGACCCCCACAAAGACAGAGCTTCCTCTTACACCCAAAAGCTCTCATCCTCAACCCTATCCTGGAGCCCACACCGTGGTCAAATGATGTTGGGTCAGAGGCATCAACAACTGAGTCATGACAAAAAAGTTTGAAAACTACTGGTATATGGGGGCATGATTGGGTGTTCACCCCACAATAGAAAGGAAGGGGTTAAAAGGAACTGAGGGAGTCTGTGTAGTGTAGAGGGTTCACTCACTTTTACGCACAGCTGACTCGCTTTTACGCATGGCTTCTTCCCTCAGGGTGGCTTGTGGGGAAGTCACCAGCTGCTCTGACGCTGACATGCCCCCTTTGGGTGAGGTGTTCTCTTCAGTTCACTGCCCTCCGGCAGTGACCACTCTATTCTTGGTCCGCACCCCCTTCCAGGGGAAGTCATTGTTCTTCCTTCAGTCCTCCTTCCAGGGTCCCCCCTACTCCCTAGGACCCCTAGTTCTTCCCAGGAACACCCAGCTCCCTCCTGGAACACCCCATTCCTCAGCACCCTCCTGGCTTCAGTGGCCCACTGGCAGTCCCTCACTAGCCCCTCCGGTCAGACTGCAGTTTCTCCAGGCCCCTCCTCCCTGGCCACGGGCACGCCTCTGCCTGCTCGGTTGCCTCCTGCAACCCTGCCTTGCAGTCTTATGGCCTGGGGCTTCCCTGGCTCGAACTCCCCCAGACGCAGCTGCCTCTGTGCACGCCACGGCTGCCTTCTTGCAGCCCGGCCTTTTAGGGCTGCCTCCATGCGAGCCCCGGCCGCAACTGCCTCCTTGCAGCCTGGGTTTATTAAGTCCAAGCATCTCTCATTGCAAGCAGGCTGATCTCTTTCCTTCTCCCAGGAGTTGCTCTTATATTCCTCAGCTGGGCCCTCTTTATCTGCCTCAGCTGGGCTTCCCTCACTCCAGCTCCCAGCCCCTAAAGGGCCAGTGCAGGTCAATGCCCTGCCACAGTAAGAAACACCCTGGTAACTTGAGTTCCTGACCTCTCATTTGAATCTTGGCTCTGGCTCCTGATTATTGGCTCTGGCTTGACCTTTGTCGCTGATATCCAGTGACCTTCAGTGTGAGCTAGGGCTATTGATACCCTCTATAACCACTACACCTGATGTCTGCTCTGACCAGGAGGCCAGACTGCACTTGTCCAAGTCAGCTGACACCAGATTATCACTCCTGTCTCAGCACAGGAAATACCCAAAATCAGTTAATTTTTTTCACCTTTAGCTGTCATTTCTTTAAATGCCAAAAGGCCTTTAACTAGATAGCCTGGGACTATCTTTTTCAGTTGGTAGGAAAATTTCAATTTGGTAACCTATTTATTTCTTGGATAAAGCTTTTGTTCACTTCCAGGTTAGTTAGCAATGCTAGTATTTCTGCTCCATGTCCATTCAGAAAGGTACAAGGCCATAGAAGTACTTGTATAGCTAGAATTTTTGTGATGAGATGAGTAAGAGGATCAATTTGTTATTGAATGTTATTATGGAGCATTCCCCAATAAGTTTCATTCTTGGATATATCCTGATATATCTGGAAATAAGGCGGCATGTTCTGATGTGCAGATTTGGTTGCTAAAAAATTAATCCTGCAAAAATGGAAAAGTCGATCCTCACCAAATATTGATGCCTGGCTCAATGATTTGATTGACATCACAGATAACCAACTACTGGCATTTCACAGACACAGAATCCCCAAAACATTCAAAGCAATTTAGGATAACTTTTTAGAGGTCTATGATTATTGTGGCCCCTGAAGATAGTAATCTAACCCTCTTTATTTACTTTGAATCTGGTATTTTGATATATTTGTTGTATACAGAAACATTAATAAAAATATAAATGTAAAAAAAAATCCGAAATCAAACTTGTTTGCATGGTTTCACAGCAGGAGAGAGACTGGTGTTACAGTCACAAAATTTGGGATGATGGATTTTCTGAATCTGGAATCCATACTTATATTCCATTAAAGACTTCTTTAATTTGCCACTGATTATTAATTAATTTAAGGTTCTAAATCCTTCAGGAACAGTCCTGAATCTACATAATGGCCCTAATTCTGTATTTGGCATCAATATAGTTAAAAGATTTATAAACATTCATGTAGCAAGACAGATCCCAATTGGACACATCTAAGGAAATTCAAGAGCATAAATTATTCCAGGAAGGATCTGGAAGAAGTTACTGAACAAATTGCCTCCAGGTCCTCCTTTTTCCAGACAGAAGAATAGGAATAACTTATTCATTTACCTATTTTTAGCCAAACCATGCCCCTTTTTTTATGCTGGTCATCCTGACTACATAGGACATGAAGATAGAGGACCCACATGTTTTGAAGGAGTGGTCAGACAAAATGCTTGGAATGAAGAATGCTGTCAGATCCCTAAAAGCACATTTTAATCTCAGAGCCATACAGAAGTCATTAAATTTGAAAAATTATTGAAGAAGTCAAAGGAGATTATGCATACCTAACATTATTCCATATCTTCTCTCAGTGGGTTAGTGACACCCGCTGATGATTTATCGCTTAGGCCGCTACTGTTCTAGTTCAGTATTTCTTATTGTGCATATTACTTACCATACTTAAATACTAGATGATAAAATGATAGAAATGAAGGTTCCTTGAGCAACTGTTTAGTTCAGTTTGCAGCACTGAGTCTGAGGCAGAACCAGTAAGCCCAGACCATACCTGAAAGATGTTTGTCTAACTTGTTCTTAAAAACCTTCAATGACAGGGATTCCACAATCTTCATGAAAGCCTATTCCAGAGCTTAACTGTCCTTATAGTACGAGATTTTTCCTATTAGTTAACCTAAATTTCCCTTGCTGCAGATAAAGCCTTTTATTTCTTGTCCTACTTTCAGGCTATGTCTACACTGCAGGAATTTGTCAGCAGAGGCAATGCAAATGAAGTGGCCATTAGCATTTCTTGTGCTCTCATTTGCATAGTCTCTTCCGATCCTTTTGGCAGAAGAGGTTTTTGCGCAAAAACAAGCAGTGTAGACAGGGTCATTTTGTGCAAAAAAACCATTTTGCGCAAGATACTGTATACCTCCTTTTTTGAGGCATAAGGGATCTTGCTCAAAAGGGTTTTTTTGTGAAAAATGGTCCCATCTACACTGCTTTTTTTGCGCAAAAACCTCTTCCGCAAAAAGGATGGGAAAAGACTATGCGAATGAGAGCGCGAGAAATGCTAATGAGCACTTCATTTGCATTGCCTCTGCTGACAAATTCCTGCGGTGTAGACGTAGCCTCAGTGGACCTGGAGAACAACTGATCACAGTTCTTTTTATAATAGGCCTTTACAGATCTGAAGACTGTTATCAGGTCCCCCCCGAATATTATTTTTCTTAGATTAAGATGCCCACTTTTATAAATCTTTCCGTATAGGTCAGGCTTTCTAAACCCTTTATCATTTCTGTTCTTTTCCTCTGGCCTCTCTCCAATTTGTCTGCATCTTTCCCAGAACCGGACACAGTGCTCTAGCTCAGGCCTCCTCAGGGCTAAGCAGAGTGGAACAATTACTTCCTGTGTCTTATATATGACATTCTTATTAATGCATCCCACAATGATATTTGCCTTTTTTGCAACTGTATCAGAATGTTAGTACATATTCAATTTGAAACCCAATATAACTCCCAGATCCTTGTCAGCAATACTACTGCCTAGTCAGTGACTCATCATTTTGTACTTGTGCTTTTGATTTTTTTTCCTTCCTACGTGTAATACTTTATACTTGTCTTTACTGAATTTCATCTTGTTGATTTCAAACCAGACTCAGGACAGACCCCTGCAGGACACCACTAGAAACGTCCTTCCAGCTTGACAGCAAACTCAATATACTATAAATATAAAGTATAAATGTATGCTGACAACATTCCTCCCGCCCCAAGCCACTTCTACTGATATCTGCAATATTCTTGATTAGACGACGCTCTCTAACTCCTGAAAACAAACTAAAGACCCAACCCTGTATTCACATGCAGAAAATTTCCATTTTTTTCAATGGGAGATTTATGAACATCAAAACTGATGGATCAGGCTCTAAAATAGGAACTCAGGTTTCTTCAAGTAATCTTTAGACAGACATCTTAATGGGCTACTGAATACCTGAGGTTGCTAAACTGAATTTTAATACTACCCAGAGGATACTAAAAATGTGAGTGCTTCTTTTCCTGCAATCCCCAGTCATGCGGTAGTCCTCACACAGACAGTCTTTCTCTCTGATGCCTATAGAGCTATGATATCAGTGGGACTAGTTACATAAGCAAAGATGGCTCAGGTAAGTAAAGACTACAGATTTGGGGAAATATTTTGGGTCTTGGGAAAAACTAGACCTTGAGTTATAGTGAAAATGCATCTTGATCTTGAATCCATTTTCAGAAAAGCAATTAAAAACACCGCATAAAAACATCAAGCCTGATCTACTTCTCACACTATTTTTATACCAGTGCAACTGCACTGATTTAAAAGGATTTCTGACTAATTTTCATAAGTGTCACACAGCAGAATAGGGTCATATGAGATGACATGCTGGGGATACCATGTAAGATTCATTACATCAGTTGTGATAACTTAAATATTAACTGGTACTGACATTGACTGACAAAGAAATGCTTTACCAGTGCAACTGCACTGATTTAAAAGGATTTCTGACTAATTTTCATAAGTGTCACACAGCAGAATAGGGTCATATGAGATGACATGCTGGGGATACCATGTAAGATTCATTACATCAGTTGTGATAACTTAAATATTAACTGGTACTGACATTGACTGACAAAGAAAATATACATTTTACAAAAGTCCAAATTTTAATCTCCCATACATATCACCATGTACAAATAAAAAAAATCAGCTTTTGTGTTAAGGGTTCAGAGCAATGCTTTACCACACACTAAGGATGGTGTATGTTAGGTGGTGTATATGCCTACTAGCCATGTCTCATTGGTGTATTTGTACTACTCCTGTGAGGACATGGTTAAAAATTAAGAAGCAGCATGTTTTTCTTTTAGTGCAATCTTCATTGTCACCAAAAGGATTTTTAGTCTTTTCCTATTTTACATTACTACACATATTTGTTAAAATTCTTTTTCCAAAAGAAAAAAAATGGACATAAGAATCACGAAAAGGATATGGGGTTCTGTGCTTCTATCAGCAGTTTTGGCTTCCTGTATCCATTACTTCTGTCTCATCTTTCAAAGTTCCAGTAAAACAATCAAAAACTAAAACAGCTCTTTAACAACCTGCTCCAGGTGACTTGGAGAAGGTTTTCCCCTTCTACCTGGCTAGAATTAAAGCAAGGCAGACACTGCAGTTGATTTTTAAAATCATATTAAAAATCTCAGAAATTTTGCCAACTACATACTTGCTAACCAAGCCAAATGCTATTGTGGGTAGAAATTTACAGATCAGATTGGCTTGGCTTGGTCAGCAAACAGATGGTAAAGTTGGTTTGTTTGTTTTGGGGTTTTTTATTAAAAAATCTTAGTGTGCCTGTTCTGCTTCATCACCAGCCAGTGATGGAAAATAAATCAAGGGTAAGTCTATGCTAAGGACTGTGCACGGCTCTTCAGATTTTCTATATACTAATAACATTATTTTAATGATGTGCCTAGTCTCCAAGTTCAAAGCCAGAAGTGTCAACTTGCATCACTTCTTGACCAGGTGCCGGTTTTGTTCACTGGGAAAACAAAGTGTCAAAGTTATTTTTTAAATTCTTCTTTTGGCAGTCTGTTTTATTCTTCCAACCTGTATTTTATGAAGGAGGGTTACACTACACAGTTTAACAAGAGACTGCAGTCTATGGGCACATCTATACAACAGAGTTATTTCAAAATAACTTATGTGAGCATCTACATAGCAAGCCCGTTATTTCAAAATAATTTAAAAATAACGGGCTTCTTATTTTGAAATCTGTAACCCTCATTTCACGAGGAATAATGCCTATTTTGAAATAGCTATTTCGAAACAGGGCGTGCGTAGATGGGGCAGCTGAGGTTATTTCGAAATAACTGAATTTCTCCTCTCGTGGGAAATAATTGGCTGCTTTCAGTGTGACAGTTACAAGACTCAGTGCTGCCACAGTCACACTGAATCCAACAGGAGCTGAAGACACAGATCCTCAAAGGTATTTACGTACCTAATTTTCACTGAAGTCAATGGGAGTTGTTAGTGTTTGGACATCTTTGAGAATCTGGGCCAAGATGCTTTGGACCATACAGAAGTGGGACTACTGATCCATCAAAACAAAGTGTAAATAGTATACTAATAATTATACATATGTGAAAGAGTGAGAAGCTTGATTCTGAACAATTTCTTATTTCCACTTTGAACAGAGCACACCAGCTTAGAATTTATTTCCATAACAGTGTGCTTCCTTTGCAGCAAAGGCATTGACTCATTCTAAGGAATGTATTCCATTACAGCTCTGCTGGCTTGTACTATAACTTTATGTAGAACCAGTTAGTTGCCATGGTAACTTTGACCTACAAACAAAAAAAATCATGAACTCTTTCAGGACTGGTTGGAGTACTTTTAATGACAATGTAAGGCTAGTTGCATTTTGTTTTTTAAAGGAAGGGCCAGCCTTTCCCGTAAACATATATCTCCCTGAGGCAATCTATGTTCATTTCAGAGAAATCCTAGCTGGCTATATTATATATAGTTCTTAGAGATAGATAAAAAATGTAAACTAAAACCATTACTCTATTTCTAATTAATCTGAAGCAAGTGTAACTGATCCACAAAGTGGACCACCCTTGATGTAACTCCCAGGTTTGAAACTGGGTTAGCATGGTTATAGTAGTTGTCATTTAGTATTTAGAGCAATAGAATGCCGTTATATAACCCTTTGGAGATTGTAATACTCCAGACAGGTGAGAAGGAAAGCAAAATTGTCATGGACAATTCTTAAGACAAGTATGATTTATTAGTAATAACTCATACACACTGCTTGAAAACCTCACATTTCTGGGTGATCATTTCTGTAGGTTTTGTTGCTACATAAATATTGTAATCACCTGTAGAACGATACAGTGTAGAAGAGGATGTTTGAAAATATGGTAATTTCTCCTTGTTAATGAGAAAATGCTCAAAAATGCCCCTGATTCAGCTTTGAACTTGGTGTTAGCTCACTCTGCCATCTTAACAGTCTAAGGCTACATCTAGACTGCACTGCTTTTCCGGGATATCAGAGGTATCCCGGAAAAGCAATGCCGTGTCCAAGGAATGCGTCTGCTTTTCTGAAAAAAAAAAATCAAAAAAGTGGATGCACTCTTTCGCCATCTCTGTAAAATTCGTTCTATGAGGAATAAAGGATGTGTCAAAAGAACACTTTTTTCCAAAGTTTGATGCCTTGTAGATGTGCCAAATTTCAGAAGAGCCTCTTTCGAAAGTAAATCAGAAAAAGATACGCAATTTGCGTACTGCAAATTACATTTCTTTTTCCAATTTAACATTGCAGTGTAGACCTAGCCTAAGAGAGGTAGCCGTATTAGTCTGTAACTTTAAAAACAAGTAGTCCTGTGGTGCTTTAGAGACTAACAAAAATATATATAGTATCATGAGCTTTTTCAGACACTCATCAACCCACATGTGTTGATCATATGAAGTAAATTAACTAATAATGTGATTGATAGGATGTAGGATTGTTCTTGGCTCCCTGGTGAATGAGGCATCTCAGCTCCCACTCTGGTTTAACAGGCACTCTAGAGAAGAGCTATAAATTAGCTGCTTAGGTGCTAGAGTGCATAAATGGCTTAGGAAGCTTTGACTCCACATGTAGGGATGTAAGTCTTGGTTGAATTCCAAACTGGGAACTGAGGATTTTGGGGGGTTCATTTTTTCCCTGCTTTTATTTTCTTGCTGTGAACATTATTCTGCCCAGTAAAAGACCTTGCTGAAAGTAACTGTTATTGTTCTGGCTGTCATTTCACCATTTTAGAGTGACTGTAAAGAGTGTGGAGAGAGAAAGCAGTTGTGAGGAGAGAGAAAGGGGTCTTGCTTGCTCTCTCTGAATTATATAGCAGATGGATATATTTGGTTAAAATAACAGTGAAAAGCAGTGATTTTAGTACAACACCTGCATATGCTGTAAAAGTATCAGCTTCAGAAACTACTTCATGAAAACTTAATGGATTTTTAAATTGAAAAAGCTCAGTGTAAAACTATGCAATTTCACAGTTTTGTGCAGCCAAGTTTTTGCATAGGCACAGATTTGAACTTGAGAGCACAAACTGTATTGTCATACACCTACCCAAGACAGTATTTTTCTTGGCTGAAAACTTGTCCATGAAAAACAGCATATGCAAAAATGTAGTTGGTTTTATTTAATTCTCCAATGGTCTCATATAGCAGCCTCATTTAAATTAAAAATGAAATACAAAATCAAATAAATGCAGTAACCCATCACTTGTTTTCATATCAAATGTATTTAATTTTAGCCTGGTCTTATATTTCAAAGTGCTGCAGATCTTTGCTTCTGATACTGCATAATCCTCTCAAAGAAAGTCTGCAGGGGACATCAGCCAATCAGGGGGCAGTTGGTGCTTTTTGGCACCTGGAGAGACAGTTTAGGATTGTGGGACTGTGGCTGGTAGTTTCTGTTAACGTGATCAGAAGTGAATTAGTTAAGAGTACAGTTTGCCTCTTTCAAAGTAATTGTTTCAGGCTGCCTGTAGACTCATGAAGGCAATGCTGCATCAGTTTACACTCAAAAGTTTATATATTGGAGGGTTTTTTCCCCCATAACTATATGTGACTGAAATTATATATATATATATATATATATATATATATTCATTCTACCTACCTGTCAGTCATGGGGATTTATGCTTCTAATCCTCACCGTAGTATTTGAGCACATTCCACTTAAAATTAATAGCAACTGTGAAGCCTCTAGTGGGGACTCTGAAGGAAAGGAGAGATTATTCATCTTGTGCAGTAACTGGAGTTCCTTGAGATGTGTCCCTGTGCATATTCTCCTGTAGGTGTGCCTGCACCTTTCATTAGAGAGTTTTTGCAGCAGTGCCCATTCAGCCCACACATGTACCCCACACATCCTCATGCCCACACTGAGGCTATGGGGGGGGGTTGGGGTGTGCAGGCAAACCCTGTCCTCTGTTTGTTCTCAACCACAAAGTCCCACAAGGAAGTCTCCAAACAGTCGGGAAGGAGGGTGGGTAGCAGAGCACTCACAGGGACACCCCTCTCAAAGAACTCCAGTTACTGCACAGGGTAAATAATCTCTTTTTCTTTGAGTAGTGTCTCTCTGGCTGCTCCAGTTCTAGTGACTCCTGAGCATACCCTCCCTAAGGAGGTGGGAGGTTCAGAACAGAGTCAATATAGAAGAGAAAACTGCACTGCCTGCAGCAGCATCTGGTCCAGCCACAGGAACCAACACATAATGCTTAGAAAAAATGTGAACAGAGGACCAAATTGCCACTCTGTAGATCTCTGCAATTGGTACAGCCTTTAGTCAGATGCAGATTAGCGGTCTGTGGGGCCCTGAGCCAAAGCAAGTGGGGGCTCCCACCCACTCCTTCCAGCTGCAGTCCCCCCAGTCTCTCCCCTGGTGATCTTGCTGGGGAGCAGAGTTGGAGTGTAGGAGCTTTCCTGCTCCCCAGCAGGCTCACTAGCCACGCAGAGTAAAGCAAGCTCCTCACCCTGACTCCGCTCCCTAGCAGGAGCACCTTGTGGGCAGAGCAGAGCATCCCCGGCGCCCCAACTCCACTCCACTCCACAGCAGGAGTGCTGAGTCGGTGGAGTGAGTTGGGTTGGGTGCAGGGGCAACCTAATTGGCTGGGACCCTGGGTATGGGTCTCATTGGCCCAGTGGCTAATCCACCATTGCCATTAGTAAGGCTACAGTAGTAGGTGATGCACTTGTAGAATGTACCATCACACTTGAAGGGAGTTGAATATAAGTTTGGTTATAACAGATCATAATGCACCTGGAGATCCACTTTGACACTCTAGCTACGTCTACACTGCGGCCTTCTTGCTCAAGAAGCCTTTTGCGCAAGAGTTTTTGCGCAAAAACTTCTTGTGCAAGAGCACATCCACACCTCAAAGCGCATTGCAAAGTGGATGTGCTTTTGCGCAAGACAGCATCCGCACTGCATGGATGCTTTTGTGCAAGAAAACTCTGATGGCCATTCACAGAATGGCCATCAGAGCACCTGTGCTTTTTCCCTTTTTCTCTGGAGCGTCCACACTTGCCTTTTCGTGCAATAGCTGTAGTTCAAAAGGGAGTTATGCCTCATAGAAGGAGGTTTACCTACACCGGCAAAAGCCCTCTCTTCTGCCATTTTACTGCTGATTTACTTGCACAAACGCGCATTTGAGGTGTGGACACTCCATAGGTTTTTGTGCAAAGACAGCTATTTTTGCGCAAAAACCTTGCAATGTAGACATAGCCTCTCTGTTTTGAAATTGATGAACCCTTGTTTCTGCAACGGGGACAAATAAAGCAGGTGATCTTCTAAATGCTTTGGTCCTCTCTACATAAAAGGCAAACACCATCCTTACATTGAGGGTATAGAATATGAGTTCATGAATTATTCAGTGTGGGTTTTGGGAAAATATAGAATAAGACAATGGGTTGATTAATATGAATTTATGAGGACATCGTAGGAGTCTTGGATGGGCCCACAGCAATACTTTCTCTCTAGTTAATATTGTAAACGGGAGGGAAGGGTCTGCCATGGAAGCCCCAATTCTCCAACCCTTTGGGCAGAAGTGATGGCTACCAAGAAGTGTCTTCACAGATAAATCTAATAAACAACACATAGAAAGTGGCTCAAGGGATTTTTCATAAGGCAATTAAAGACTAGATGGAAGTCCCAGTGAGGAGGAAGATCTCTGATATGTTTGACAAACCTCCTAGGAATTGTATTGTGACAGGGTGAGCAAAGAGTGAAACATCCCTGAAAAGTTGTTATTGCTGTTAAGTGTACCTTATGGCTTTAACACAGGCCTGGGCAAAACATGGCCCATGGGCTGGATCTGGCCTGACAAGCCACCAGATCTGGCCCCAGGTAGGCTCCTGAGCTTGCCCCGCAGACCTGCGAGCCATGCAGAAACACAACTGCTGGACTCCATTTCTGTTTTAAAACTGGAGGGGAGGAGGGAAGTTTTAGGAGCTGCGCCACCCCAGCACATTCCCATTGGTCAGTTTCTGGCAGAAACCAGCCAATGCGAGCTGCTTGTTGGAGTAACAGGGAGCCAAGAAGAACCACATCCCCTGTCCTCAGCTCAGTAATTCATGAAGCACATGGCCAGGCAGGCTGGGAAACATTTTGAGCTCTGCAGGCAGGCAGGCTAGTTTAGCAGGTGGCAAGTAAGTCTTTTGGGCACAGCCTGCTTCTCGCATCCCAGCCCTTTCCTGCCCCAACTCTCTGCTCCTCCCCCCCCCCACTCAACATACCCAAACCCTCTGTCTCCCTTTTACACTCATACCCCCTCCCAGATCTGGCACCTCAATCTCCTATCCCAGATCACAATCGCCTCCTACTGTAGGTCACATCCCAAACCCCTGCACTCTAGTCCCCTGCCCTAGGTCACAACTGCCTGCTTCATCCCAGCTCCCTCCCAGACTCCAGTCTCCCTCCAGTGTCTCTCCTGCACCCCAATCCCTTACCCCAAGCTCCCTTCTGCACCCAACCTCCATTCCAGACCCCTCATCTCCATTAATATCATGGAAAAGTGCAGCCCCGAACCACTTTCAAAATCTTGGGAGTGGCCCTCTATCAAAAATTATTGCCCACCCCTGCATTAACAGCAAGACCCAATGTTCTTGATTTTAACAGATGATCCAATACCCTGGGAACAAGAGACTGAGTCAACAAAATCTGAATGACTGAATGACCCCTGAAGGAAATTCAGAACTTTCACTTACTGTGGACAGGAGAGTCTCCTAAACAGTGGAGGCATTCTGGAATCTCTGCCATTGATAGGAATTGCCTCATAACAGGAGAGGCACCTTTTGAATCTCATTCGTGAGAGATATCACAAAAAATTACCCCAAAAAGTGGGGGACATTCTAATAACTATCTAACTATATCTAGTATTTTTTCCATTTATTTATTTTATTTTTAGAAAAGGAAAAAAGAACACCTTTCTAACAACTATACCCTCTATAAGGTAACTAACTAACTATTTATAGTATATTATAACAAAACAGCATGGTACACTCTTATCTCCTGCCAAAGGCAGTTGAGAAGGTACTGAAGGTGGTTTGCACACACAACCCTGTACACTTTTGGTGCGGGGCATAGGGATGTGTGGGATGCACACATCGGCTGAAAGCGCACTGCTATTAAAACTCTCTAATCAAAGGTGCTTAGCTCAGGTGCGCCTGAAATGGTGCAGCCACAGAGATGTTATTCAAAGAAAAAAGTTTCAGTTCTTGAGAACTGTTCTGCATCAAGATACAAGCAAATTGTTATATGCTTCTATTGAAGATTCAGCAGAGCTTTGTCTTTGTCTCTAAAAATAGTTTTTGCAGTGCAAGTCACTGGTTTAGGCCTGCAATACAAAGAGTTTGGGACCTGTGTCTCTCCTGGTATGCCCCATGACAATGGAGGCCAGCTGAAGCGCTTGAGCTGACAGTTCTCCAGTTTGAATGGGAGTGGGCTGGGGATAGTGCATTGTCAGTACTGGGGATCCCTCTCCATAGGGAACCAAATTCTTCTCTTAGTCGAACAGGACTCGAGCCTGTTGGACGTCAGGGCATTTTGAGAAGTCTTTCTGTTTTCTCGGCCTTGACGGAGAGGGTAGGGTTTAAAATGGATCCAAGAGCCTGCATCTGGGTGAGGAAGAACTTGGTAACTGTCAATCATTGTAGCTGAAAGAATTTAGTTTGATATCCTTTCTTAAATGTTTGTTTTTACTATCTCTTTGATTTAGTTTAGCATCCTTCTTTGTTATTATACATTTATCAAGATTATCAGTTAATCCAAATATGTAAAAGCTGTAATACACTTACTGGACTGCCCATGTCAATAATAACAGCGCTCTCCTTAATAACATTAATCTATAAAACATCATAACCCATCAGCTAGCCAACAGTCTCCTTACTGAATCAATCCTCTCTCACAAATGCTCATGAAAAAATATGGACTTTGTGGCATTCTTGGAAGGTGCCCAAACTAAACTTTAGGTGCATTTTTAAAAATGGAAAATAAACAGAATCATCTGCTGGGTAACATTTAGGCTTTGCTGCTTTCCTTCTCCAGTCCCCTGAAATTAAATCTGAACTTGCTTTGAATCTGAATTCTTCAGGTTTTGTCACTAACATAGTTCTCTTTTATAGGTTATTCATTTTGTTCTTGTTTTTATGATCCAAAGTGAAGTCTGAAATTTTCCTGGACTGCTCTAATCTTGAAATAGCCTCTACTGAAAGATTTAGTTTGGTTCAGGGAAAAATTAAATATATAGTGGAGACAGTTAAAGCTGTGTTAGCATTTCCTACCTTAAACAATATTTTAAGCACCTGCAGTTTTGATTAAGTTCATTGGATGGATTCCATTCATAATCTTAGTATGAATCAGAAACTGATTACAGAATCTTCTGGATAAGACAGGTAACTTGTGGTAGCACTTGGGAAGTGCACTGCTCCCCTGTGCCTGCACCAAAATCTTAATTGCTAAACGGGGTACATCCTTATGCCCCCTCTGTGTTCCCCTAGGTAGCTCTCCCTGTACCTCCTCCCCCACAGGCATCTGTTCAGGATATACTCAGCTTCACCTCAAGAAAAAGTCTTACCATATGTTTCCAAAGTGAATTCTGGGAAACATAGTGGCATGCTTAAGATGGGGTGAAGGGAGAGAAAAAAGTCTTATTACTTTCGATCTTGTATAAAGCTTTCAAGTATCTGAAATGTAGCATATTGAGAAAAGGACATCCTTGTCATTGGTTGTTCCAGTTTCCTGGTACTTATGACAGTATTGGCAACCTCAAGAGATTACAAAAAATAATGAGACTGGCCTCAAAATCATGACATTGAAAAAAGAGACTATATTGTGGTTTTTTGGTCTGTCTTTTCATCACATTTGAACTCCCTCTGCCCACCCACAATGTGTGTATGAGAGAGAATTAGTTTTGCCAAATGTCAACTCTTCCAAATTGACTAGAGAAGGATATTTTAGCTCCTGATTCAGCAGCTCTCACTGCCATTGCTGCATATCCCCTGTCCAATCATTAGCATTGTTCCCCCATCCCATATTTAGTTCAGTGCTGCCCCTACTCTCTGGGAAGGGGAGAGGGTTGAGACTCCCTAGCTTCACTTTTTCCATAGAGGGGTATGCTGCAGCCAATTCCATTGTCTCCCTTCCGAGATAGAGAGGGCAGTTCTAAAGGCTTTGCGTGTCCCTCTCCCCTTCCCAAGCCGAGTGCTGAAGGGAGGGGGTGGGGAGGAGCAGAGGGATTATTATGTCTGCATTTCTCAGGGGAATAATAATGTGGCAAACAGATCTACACTGAGGGACAGAATCAAACTAAAATATGCAATTCCAGGTACGTGACTAGTGTAGCTAGAGTCAACATAACTTAGTTCTAATTTCTGTGGCATTCCCACTGCAGGAGGTTGATGGGAGAAACTCTCCTGATGATTTCCCTTACTCCTCATGACTTGGTGGAGTACTAGAGTCGAGGGAGGTGCCATCACTGGTTGATTTAGTGGGTCCTTATTAAACCCGCTAAATCAAACCGGCAGATCAGTCTCCACAGCATTGATTTCCCAGTAAGTGGAGACAAGGCCTGAGCTGTAGGGGTTTTTTTGGTTCCCTTCTCTCTGCCCTCCTCATGTGAGAATGGTGAGTTAGGGAGAGAGACCCTGACAACTTCTGCAGGATCAAACTTCACAAGAGGGTGGGAGCTTCTCCCATCATCACTAAAGGAGCTCCAGACCCATCACTCATGAAAAAAACCCAATGAGAATTGGCAAGAGTGATATTGGGCCAGGTTGCTTCCTACATCAGCTCAGTCGCATTAGGGTAAGAGAATGCAAGAAGACTCCTCTGCCACTTATACCGTTCTTGCACCTCTGTAACATTCAAGCACAGTTGTAGTCTTTGTGTTTACTTATGTGCAAAGATAATGTGGCACTGGTGGTGCTAGCCAAGCTACTCTAAAACAGAGTATGGAAAAAGCAGAAACATGACCCCTTTACCTCTTCTGAACTGGTCTGGAAAGATGGCTGGGCATCAAAAGGAGTACTTATTACACCTTTTTCTGGTGTACCATTGTAATCACACTCCCTCTGACATGCTGGGGAGCTTTGGAAAATATTGTGCCCTTGACGTACAACGTCTTCTGGGTAGGACAGTACCAATAGCACACAATCCACACCTTTATATTTATATAACCTTAAATCAATGCCAGCATTAAATGCTCAGAGATAATCCTCTTGATGATCTTCAGTGGAACCAGTGTACATACCTGAAAATGCCATGCACAATGATGAATATCAGAGCTCAGAAAAACAAAGAACCCCCTAGCACTGTAGAGTAACACTCATTTCTTCCTCAAAGCATACCACTGCTAAACCACCCTAAGTAACAAGTGCTGTCACACCCCTATTAAATAGAGCCAGTTTTTACATAGAGCCAATTCCTCCAGGGCTTTGTTTGTCTGAACTGTTTTGTTTATTTAAACGTTAAGTTTCATGGCTCTCCCTTTCAGTTTTGCAAAGTACTTTCACAGTTTCATCACGGATCGGACACACAAAGGGCCTGAGCCTGTGAGAGATTATCCATAGGAAATTCTTATTTGGTCAGGCTAATCTATCTGATTTTGAATACACCAAGTTCAGGGTACATCAACACTGCAGTAAAAACCCTATGGTATAGAGTCTCAGAACTCGGCTCATGCTATGTCTAGACTGCAGGCTTCTTTCGGAAGAACCTTTTTTCGGAAGAGATCTTCTGAAAAAACTTCTTCTGAAATAGAGCATCTACAAACAAAAGTGCATCGAAAAAGAGATCTGCTTTTTTGAAAGATAGCATCCATTCAGTGTGGATGCTATCTCATATGTAAGCTGTGTTTATTATGGACGGAGTGGCCACCAGGGCACCTGTCCTTTTTCCTCTTTCGAAAGAACTCCCTCTTCTCCATCCTCACACACCTTTTTCCAAAAGAGCTCTTTCGGAAAAAGACTTCTTCCTCGTAGAAAGAGGATTACCAATGCTGGAAAAACCCATCTGTTCTTTCAATTTTCTTTCGGAAGAACGCGATTGCAGTGTGGACATAACTTAGGTTTAGTCGGAAAACCGGCCGTTTTTCCGACAAAACTCTGTAGTGTAGACATATCCTCAATTGACTCGGGCTCTCAGGCCATAGGCTGAGGGGATACAATAGCTGGACTCTGAGACCCAGCCCTCTCCTAGGATTTCAGAGCTGGGCTCCAAAGTGCCAGGTTTACAATGGTGCCAGCCCCACACTCAGAAGGGGCCCTAGCTCATGGTCCCATCTCCCTGCTCCACCTGCGTTCCTCTCTGAGTCCCTGCCCCCACTTCACCTCTTCCCCCTGAGGCCCTGCCAATCACTTGCTACTCTCCACACCCTTTTGCTCCTTTCCCCCAGGCTCTGCTTGCTCCTCTCCACTCTCACCCCTCACCGCCCACCCACTGCTTGCCTTTCTCCACACTTTCCTCTCTCCTGCCCACCCACTACTTGCCCCTCTCCGCTCCCTCCCCCTGTGCAAACCATGGGTGGGGCCTCAGGAGGAAAAAGCAGAGAGGAGTGGGACCTTGGGACAGAGCATTAGTGGAGCGGAGGGCAGGGCCTTGGGGTGCTGTGTGGGCAAAGTGGTCCTGGGGTAGAGGATCTCTAAGCCTGGGTTTCTCAATTCTCTCACATCTTTAGCTCTATAATATTGATATTATCTCAGTCACTCCAGCCTCTCTCCATCCTCCCTTCCTCTCTTTGCTCTGTGTTCTTACCTGGCCTGTTTTCTTCATCCTTCTCCCCTTCAAAGTCCTCTCTCCCTTTGTCTTTTCATTAAACACATCCTCTTCTAATTAACCCCCCACACCTGCTGGGCCCCACGAATTGTGGCACCAGTCTGATGTTTGCAAAGCACCTGCTTGAGCTTGTATATTCTGTCTCTTTCCCATCCTTTGTCTGTCTTTTCTATTTAGTCTGTAAGCTTTTGGGGGGCAGGGACTGTCTTCAACTCTCTGTTTCTACACTGCCTAGGTATGAGGCTATATTCTCACTCTGTCTGAAGGGACTATTGCAATCGTTAGCACAACACAAACAGAAATACTCCTGAACCAAGAGATGTGTTTAATTTTCACTGTTTAGAGTAGGGGTTCTCAATTTTTTTTTCTTTCTGACCCCCTCCCCAACATGCTATAAAAAAACCTCCACAGTCCACTTGTGCCATAACAACTGTTTTTCTGCATAGCTGTATTAGATTGTAGTTAAAGAGTTAAACACACACACACACACACACACACACACACACACTATAAAAAAGGAAAGAATAATAAAAGGTACAAAAATAAAACCCCCCTGAATATTATTTTATTTATCCACATTGTGAAACTTGTTGCTGGTGCTGATCCAGTGGCTGGGTGTGCTGCTGAGGTGAATTAGAAGGTGGAAGTGGTGCTGTTTCCCTGCATCCCATTATCCAGGGCTAAGGCCTGAACCCACAGCCTTTAGTTAGGCCTGAAGCCTGAGACCCATCACTTGCGGCTGCTGAAGCCCCATTTATTTTGGCAGACTTCCTGAAACCCACTCATGGCCTGCTGGTTGATAATGGCTGGTTTAGACTGTGTTTTAACTTTGTTGTTTCATTGCTTCACAAATGATCACATTGTACAAATACAGGCCAGTTAAGGCGTCTGTTCATCTAGTCACTGACCTAATGTAGGAAAAAGTTGGGGACAGCATAAATTTGCTATGAAATATAATTTCCTTTGGAAAATTACAAACTTAGCCGTTGCTGTCTCATTTGTAGTCACAGGATGGAACGAACCCCATCTGTAGCCAGAAATGAACTAGAAGGGATTCACCTTAGCAAACAAAGTAAGCTTGTCAAGACCAGAAGAGATCTGCATCAGATTGCATCTGATGAAGTGTTTTTGACCCACAAAAGCTTATGCTCAAATAAATCAATTTGTCTTTAAGGTGCCACAGGATTCCTTGTTGTTTTTCCAGGAGAGATAGACTTACCTTAGTTGGCCTTCCCTTTCAGGTCAAAGCTTTTACCTTATTCACTTGAACCGAAAGGACTGAAACATCTGTATGCTACAGATTTTGCTTCATCCATACTATTTGGCTGTTCTACATTTTTTTCTAACCAGCTAAAACTATTTGACACTAAATATAATCAGATTTTGATCAGTTAACAGTGTAATAGTTGCTTTAATAAACTATGTTTGGATAGTCACCAATAAATTCTGGGTATGGATATTATCCTCTATGGATTACACCAGAATTTAGCATGCCCCACTTTCTCTGTGTTTTCTGGCACTTCCTTTGTCAGCCTATCTGGTCTTGCCTTGGCATCTTATATAACAACCAGTTTGCCTATTAAAAAAATGAGTTTTGTACAATTGGTGAGGCTATTATTACCTATTTTTCATTTTACAAGGAAAGGAAATATGTGCATGTGGAAATGAGAGAGATGTTTTCCACACTGGAGTAAATTTGACAAGAGAACATTTGTAGGAAACAGTATTTCCATATGTCCAGTCTATGATTTTTAAAAATACAATTGTGGTTCTTTGTGTCTTTTGGTTATTCAGCCTTTACAGTATACTTGGGTCACATTTGCAAGCTTTTCTCTGCATCCATGAGGCTAGAAAAAAAAAATTTGTAATGAAAGTGAGCTTCTCACGAAACCAAAGGGTCCCAGGAAATGGGGCTCCATGAAAAACACCAGATATTACAACACTTGCAATAATATTGTCAGTGTTTGCAACAATCAGGACAAATTATGGTACATCATTCTTCTGAATTCCCTCAGCTTTTATTTTAGATATTTACATTTTAGTGAGCAGCCTCTATCAGTCTCTTATCATATATATAGTAGCCCAGTGTCTGAGAGTCTGTAACGCTGAAATGCTGGCTGTTCCCTCTGGGCGGCACGGTTGCCTGAAATGCTGCTGTTCCCTCTGGGCGGCGCTGTTGCTGAAATGGTGGCTGTTCCCTCTGGGTGGCCCGTGCTGCATGGGGAGTGCGGGGCCCAAATGGCCGCTTGCGTCACTTGCTCCTCGCGGCGGCCCGGCTGAGCGGCGCGGAAGTCAGCCGAGTGCCATGGCAGGAGGGGAAGAGGAGCGGGGCGGTGACATACATGGCCAGGGGGCAGGGCCTGGCCATGTACGTCACCGCCCCGCTCCCTTTCGCCTCCCGCCGTGGCGTTCAGCTGACTTCTGCGCCGCTCAGCCGGGCCGCCACGGGGAGCCAAATGGATGCTTCCTCCCCGCGGCGGCCCGGCTGAGCGGCGCAGAAGTCAGCCAAGCGCCACAGTGGGAGGTGAAGGAGGGTGGGGCGGTGACGTGCGGTGTGACAGCGGCTCCAGGCCCCGCCCTCTCGCTGTGAACGTCACTGCCCCGGCCCCCTTCGCCTCCCACCGTGGCGCTCGGCTGACTTCTGCGCCTCCAGGCCGGGCCGCCGCGTGGGAGCAAGTGGTGCAAGCGACCATTTGGGTTCCGCGCTCCCCATGCAGCACGGGGAGCGTGGAGCCCAAACGGCCGTTTGGGCTCCGCGGTCCCTCGAGTGAGAGGCAGGAGGGGGAGGAGAAGAGAAAAAAAGAGATGGAGAGAGAGGCAGGAGGCGGCGGAGAGCTGAGATAGAGAGGGGGGGAGGCAGTAGGAGGAGGAGAGAGAGACCGGAGGCTCAGGAGAGAAGACCGACATGGAGGAGAGACCTGAAAATCCCGTCTTATGATGGGCTAATTGGCTAGTTCTTAATATTGCACAGAAGAGCCTCATAAATGGTGTTTTACAAGGCAGACTATAGCTATAGAAATGTGTGATATTGCAAATTTAACATTATGATTTCAAAGAAGTCTTACATCTGAGAAGATGGGATAAAAGAGAGCAAGCTGTTTGGAACACAAATCATGCTGAAAAAAATTAGAAAACGAGTAAACAAAGTTATGAAAAAATGAATGTAAAATGGGCTTATTTTTAAATCTGCTTCAAAGTTTGGACAGCTATTTTTAAAGAAATATTATCAGCTCAGATTTACTATTTTAAAATATTTAGACTCTGTCCCAGGAATAGTAGGCAACCTATGTTTACTTTAGCTTTGCTCCTAAATGCGCTTTAGTTGGCAAGTAAACATGTCAGGCTAGTGTTCGGAAGACCCTTGCAAATGTTAGCCTAGGAATGCATAGCACAAGAAGCCTAAGGCACTGAAACACCATTTCTGAAGACACCAAGCTGGACTGCGATCAGGGATTCCTCCAGAAGGGTCACAAGAGGAGCAACTCCTGGAAAAGTCATGGAGAATAAAGAGATGTTTGAGATAGACATAAGCAAGCATGGCTGCTCCCTGTTTCCTAAAATCTTGTAACAGCCCACTTTCCCACATGTCAGGCCTCTGTCCTCACCCAAAGCATCCTATGTGTCACAGAAGGACTGGCCACGCCCTGTATGCATGGTGTATTCTTGGCATCTTTTCAGGAAATAAGAACATAAGAACATAAGAACGGCCATACCGGGTCAGACCAAAGGTCCATCTAGCCCAGTATCCTGTCTGCCGACAGTGGCCAGCACCAGGTGCCCCAGAGGTGGACCGAAGACAATGATCAAGCGATTTGTCTCCTGCCATCCCTCTCCAGCCTCTGACAAACAGAGGCCAAGGACACCATTTTATCCCCTGGCTAATAGCCTTTTATGGACCTAACCTCCATGAAATTATCTAGCTTCTCTTTAAACTCTGTTATAGTCCTAGCCTTCACAGCCTCCTCTGGCAAGGAGTTCCGCTGACTACACGCTGTGTGAAGAAGAACTTTCTTTTATTAGTTTTAAACCTGCTACCCATTAATTTCATTTGGTGTCCTCTAGTTCTTCTATTTAGGGAACTAATAAATAACTTTTCTTTATCGGCCCTCTCCACACCACTCATGATTTTATACACCTCTATCATATCCCCTCAGTCTCCTCTTTTCTAAACTGAAAAGTCCCAGTCGCTTTAACCTCTCCTCATATGGGACCCGTTCCAAACCCCTAATCATTTTAGTTTGCCCTTTTCTGAACCCTTTCCAAGGCCAAAATATCTTTTTGAGGTGAGAGACCACATCTGTACACAGTATTCAAGATGTGGGCGTACCATAGTTTTATACAGTAAGATATTCTGGGTCTTATTTTCTATCCCTTTCTTAATAATACCTAGCATCCTATTTGCCTTTTTGACCGCCCGCTGCACATGTGTGGAAGTTTTCAGAGAACTGTCCACGATAACTCCAAGATCTCTTTCCTGATTTGTCGTAGACAAATTAGCCCCCATCATACTGTACGTATAGTTGGGGTTATTTTTCCCGATGTGCATTACTTTACACTTATCCACATTAAATTTCATTTGCCATTTTGTTGCCCAATCACTCAGTTTGGTGAGATCTTCTTGGAGTCCCTTACAGTCTGCTTCTGTCTTGACTATCCTAAACAGTTTGGTATCATCCGCAAACTTTACCACCTCACTGCTTACCCCTTTCTCCAGATCATTTATGAATAAGTTGAACAGGATTGGACTGACCCTTGGGGGCCACTACTAGTTACCCCTCTCCATTCTGAAAATTTACCATTTATTCCTACCCTTTGTTTCCTGTCTTTTAACCAGTTCTCAATCCAAGAAAGGACCTTCCCTCTTATCCCATGGCCATGTAATTTACACAAGAGCCTTTGGTGAGGACCTTGTCAAAGGCTTTCTGGAAATCTAAGTATACTATATCTACTGGATCCCCCTTGTCCGCATGTTTGTTAACCCTTCAAAGAACTCTAATAGATCAGTAAGACAGGATTTCCCTTTACAGAAACCATGTTGACTTTTGTCCAACAAATTATGTTCTTCTACATGCTTCACAATTTTATTCTTTACTATTGTTTGACTAATTTGCCAGTACTGAAGTTAGACTTACCGGTCTGTAATTGCCGGATTGCCTCTAGAGCCCTTTTTAAATATTGGTGTCACGTTGGCTACCTTCCAGTCATTAGGTACGGAAGCCGATTTAAGGGATAGGTTACAAACCACAGATAATAGTTCAGCAATTTCCCATTTGAGTTCTTTTAGAACCCTTGGATGAATGCCATCCGGTCCCGGAGATTTGTTAACATTAAGTTTTTCTATTTGTTCCAAAACCTCCTCTAATGACGCTTCAATCCGGGACAGTTCCTCAGATTCATTACCCACAAAGGACGGTGCAGATTTGGGAATCTCCCCAACGTCCTCAGCCGTGAAGACTGAAGCAAAGAAATCATTTAGTTTCTCCGTAATGGCTTTATCGTCCTTGATTGCGCCTTTTATAGTTCGATCGTCTAGGGGACCCACAGGTTTTTTAGCAGGCTTCCTGCTTCTAATGTACTTAAAAAACATTTTGTTATTTCTTTTTGAGTTTTTGGCTAGCTGTTCCTCAAAATCTTTTTGCTTTTCTTATTACATTTTTACACTTGATTTGACAGTGTTTATGTTCCTTTCTATTTATCTCACTAGGATCGGACTTCCACTTCTTAAAAGATGCCTTTTTGTCCCTCACTGCTTCTTTTACATGGTGGTTAAGCCACAGTGACTCTTTTAGGTCTCTTGCTATGTTTTTAATTTGGGGTATACATTTAAGTTGGGCCTCTATTATGGTGTCTTTAAAAGTTTCCATGCAGCTTGCAGGGATTTGGCTCTAGTCACTGTGCCTTTTAATTTCTGTTTAACTAACCTCCTCATTTTTGTGTAATTCCCTTTTTGAAATTAAATGCCAGGGTGCTGGTCTGCTGAGGTGTTCTTCCCACCACAGGAATGTTGAATGTTATTATATTTATGGTCACTATTCCCAAGCGGTCCCTGCGGTTATTTCCTGGACCTGATCCTGCGCTCCTCAGGACTAAATCGAGAATTGCCTCTCCCCTTGTGGGTTCCTGCACCAGCTGCTCCAAGAAGCAGTCATTTAAGCCATTGAGAAATTTTATCTCCTTCTCTTCCTGAGGTGACATGTATCCAGTCAATATGGGGTAATTAAAATCCCCATTATTATAGAGTTCTTTGTTTTGGTAGCCTCTCTAATCTCCTCAGCATTTCAATGTCAGTATCCCTGTCCTGGTCAGGTGGTGTAATATATCCCTACTGCTAATTTCTTATTTTTGGAGCATGGAATTACTATCCATAGCGATTCTATAGAACATGTTGATTCATTTAATATTTTTATTTCATTTGATTCTACATTATCTTTCACATACAGTGCCACTCCGCCACCCATCCAATGTGGGTGGATTATGTGAAGAGAGAAGACACATATCTGTTAACACTGCCCCTCTTATTCACTCTCACACACGCTCGGGCCAGCTTCTGCTGGAAGCCTTTTTTTTTTTTTTTTTTTTTATTAAATAAAAGGAGGATGGTGATTGCTATGGGGGTTGGATAGTGTGGTGAAATAGAAATAAATTTAAAAAAACATGCAGGAAATTCTTTACAAAGATTTTACAGTGATATCATGAAACAATCCAATATGGTATTTACACACATTCAATTCTCTCTAATCAGAAGAGCTGGATTCTGCCACCTTATTATCTTACTTCAGACAGCCAGAGGCTCTTCATGGAGCAAGGCGTTACTCAATGTGGGCTACGGTGGCTCATGGGGCAGAGCGCAAGTAGCTTCCATAGGAACTCAGGAGCTTGATGATGGCCCCATTCTGGGGCACATGATCAAGGCTGTGTCAGTAGTCTTCACCTTTACAGGAATAAGCAGATGAAAACAGGTACAAATGGAGAATTACAAGCCCATTTGAAGGCAAGTTGTACTTTGAGGTTTCTAAGTCTAATTATCAATTAACTAAGGATAACAATTATAAATATTATTCTGAAATTAATAATATCCATTTAAATATATTTTATCTGATGCCTATCACATGGCCACCATTAAAAATAATGGCCAGCTATTCATAAGATAGGAAATAACTGTGGCGTCTGTGTGGTAACTCTTGATTTTAATCGCAGCCACTTTAAACATTAACCAAATTCAAAGGGAAAACTGGAATAGTCTGTTGTTTAAGTAGGAAGCAAAAAATGCTTTTATTTGAGTAAAGTACACTACGTCCAGGCCCGTGCACAGGAATTTCTGGGGGGGGAGTGTTTTGTAAATGTGAACCGCAAGGGTGCAAATGCACCCCCCTCATCGTCCCCCAAGTAAGTGTGCTCCAGCTGGCCAGGGAAAGGCAGGAGTGGTGGTGCGTTGCCCGAGATGCACTTCCCCATGCTCTGGTGGGCTAGTGGAAGGCTGGGGCTAATTTCCACGCCCCTCCCCTCCCCTCAAGGACAAGGCCCAGCTCCAGCCCAGAGCCTGCTCCTGCTATATTTTTAATATGTGGTGGGCAGCAAGGGAAGCTGGCCTGACTGTTTGTCAGAGTGACTAAGAGGGGCAGTGTTAACAGATATGTGTATGTGGGGGTGGGGAGCAGAGTTGAGAGGAGAGCAGGTACGTGAGAGAGACAGTGTTAAAGGGCGAGTAAAGATGTTGAGAGAGAGGGTCCAGGTTAAGATGTAGGCAGAAGTTTGTGTATGATTGTGTATGTGTAGTGTGGCCGGATAAAGGGGTAAGTAAATGTGTGTGTGAGAGAAGGGGGTGTTTATCTGAGGGGCAAAAGTGAAAGGTGGATGAGTAGATAGGGGTGGGTATGACTGGGGAAGGATTAAGCTGATAAGCTATGCTGTGCAGAGCCGCAGTGGGGGTAGCTCCAGGAGCTGACTCCAGCTGGGAATGAGCAGTCCTGGTTCATTCAGGCTCTGGAGCCACCTGCGCTGTGGCTTTGCCTTTTAAATGTAGTAAAAGCTGCTGGGCTCTTACTAAATTTAAAATGCAGAGGTGCAGTGATCAGTGCTAGCTGGGACTGCTCAGTCTTGGCTCATGCTGAGTCCAACAGCCCCTGTTCATGGCTTAAAGCTGGCTCCCTCCAGCACTGGCTCCAGCTCCTGCTCCCCGTCCCCAATAGAGGCAGTAAGGGTGGGGGGAAGTCAAGTTGCTACTCGACTATCAGATAAGCATTTGCTTAGAGTCAATTGGTTGACTAGTCGCTAACATCCCTAGGGATATCCCAAAATTATTGAGACCGTCTTGTATACATTTATCTTGCTGCAGCCACCCCCCTTTCGAGGCGCCGCTGCCTTCTGGTGGGACCCAGGAGCCAGGCAGGAGGTGGCTGGGGCACGGGAGCCAGAGCCGGGCAGCAGGTGGTGGAGTGGAAAGCCGGGGCCCTGGGGAACCTGGAGTGCAGTGAGGAGCCACTGCTGTGTCCTGACCCTCCCCATGGAGGCACGTGTACTGCACCACGTATTGTGTGGAGAACTTAAAAAACAACAAGTAGTCTAGCACAGTGGTCTCCAACCTTTTTAAGCAAGATCACTTTTTGAATTTAAGTACAATCCATGATCTACCTCAAACCTAAATATCCTGCCCCGCCTCCTTTGTGGCCCTTCTGTGAGGCCCTGCCTATGTTCACTCTGTCCTCTCTCCCTTTCCCATTCTCCCTCCCTTTCACCAAGCAGGAGCAGAGGTTTGGGGCACAGGATCTGGTCTTGGGCTAAGGGATTTGGAATGTGAGAGGGGCTCTGAGCTGAGCCTGGGGCAAAGAGTTGAGGAGCAGGAGGGGGTTCAGGGTACAGGCTCTGTAAGGGAGTTTGGGTCCAGGGGGCTGGAGCAGCAGCTTGGGGTACCAGAGGGGGTTCATGACTGAGGCAGGGATTTGGAGCTGGCTCCAGCTGGGCACTGCTTACCTCAGGTGGCTCCTGGGTGGAGGTGAAGTGGGGCTAAGGCAGGGTCATCCCTGCCCTGGCCCTGCACCACTCCAAAAGCAGCCAGCAAATTCTTTCCATCCCAAGCCCTGTTGTGCTCTTCTGTGGAGACAGAATACAGGGTGGGGGGAGGGGGGGGCGCCCTGACATAAGCACCCCATTCTCTTCCTCCCCTGCACAGCAAGCAGGAGGCTGGGGGGTGGGAGGGTGACAAGGAGGAAGCAGCTCTAAGGCAAAGGTTAGGAGGTGTGCTGTGCTTGGTAGCCCTTTGGCCAAACCTGTCAGGATCACCTGTCAGAGGCTCCAAGAGCTACCAGTAGATCCCAATCTACTGGTTGGTCACCACTGGTCTAGCAGCACTTTAAAGACTAACAAAACATGTAGATGGTATCGTGAGCTTTTGTGGGTACAACCCACTTCTTCAGATGAATAGCCATCTGAAGAAGTGGGCTGTGCCCACGAAAGCTCACGATACCATCTACATGTTTTGTTAGTCTCTAAGGTGCTGCTAGACTATTTGTTGTTTTTTAAGTTTTTCCAGTTACAGACTAACTCGGCTACCCCTCTGAGGTTTACAGGATCTTTCGAAAAAGGCTTCTATTTTTGAAAGAACCGCGTCTAGACTGCTGTTTCAATTTCGAAATAGCACTTTTTCGAAAGAGCACCATTACGTGATTATGCAAATGAAGCACGGGATATTTAAATCCCGGCTTCATTTGCACTTTCAAAGTGCCTAATTTACATCCCTCTGGGATGTAGTCTAGACACACCCTAAGTGATGATGAGCAGAATCTGCATACCAAATTTGGTGCTCCTAGTTCTTATGTTTAGGAGTTCTTGAACAGACTCTCAGGCAGACAGACACCGACAGACAGATAGATGCACAAACTCTCTGAAATATATAGTAGATTATAGCAGTCTTGGATGATAACCCAGCACATGTTTAAGAATGCTTTCACTACAGATTTGACAAAACACAAAGAAGGTACAAAGCTAAGATTTTGAAAGATAGCTACAGCACTCAACCCAAGGTTTAAGAATCTGACACGCCTTCCAAAACAGTTGATGGATGCGGTGTGAAAAATGCTTTCAGAAGTCTTAAAAGAGTAACACTTCAATGAGGAAACTACAGAATCCGAACCACCAGAAAAGAAAATCAACATTCTGCTGGTGGCATCTGAGTCAACTGGTAAAAATGAACATGTATCGTTCTGCTCTACTTTGGACCACTATCTAGCAAAAAACCAACACTGACATGAATGCACATCCTCTGGAATGGTGACTGAAGCATGAAGGGATATAGGAATCTTAGCACATCAGGCACATAAATATTTTGTGATGCCGGCTTACAACAGTGCTATGCGAACACCTGTTTTTACTTTCAGGTTACAATGTGAACAAGAAATGGGTAGCATTATCTCCTGTAAATGTAAACAAACTTGTTTGTCTGAGCAACTGGCTGAACAAGAACAAGATTGATTGGACTTATAGGATCTAAAGTTTTACTTTTTAAAATTTTTGAATGCAGGAATTTGTGTACATAATTCTACATTTGTAAATTCAACTTTCATGATAAAGAGATTGCACTACAGTACTTGTAAGGGGCAATTTCTTTTATGTTTTTACATTGCAAATACTTATAATAATAAATAAACATAAAGTGAGTACTGTACTTTGTATTCTGTTGTAATTTAAATAAATATTTATATGAACATTTAGAAAACATCCAAAATATTTAAATAGATGATATGATATTATAGTTTATTAATATTTTAATCATGTGATTAATCATTATTAATATTTTTCATCACTTGGCAGCCCTAATTTAAATCAATCCACCCTGAATATTTCTATTGTATTGTTATCAAGTTGTATTAATTAATAATACAATTTGATAAGCAGTGTTATGTATTCATTTCCTGAGGGTACACATAACACTTTAAATGCCAAATCTGATGATCTGATCTGCCCATCATCTATTTTCTTGCTCCTAAATCTGCCAAGGAGAAGTTTATCTCTGGGCACATGCTACTATATATGTTTCACATAAGTAGGCTGATGGCCAGTTTTCTTCAAATCAGTTAAGAGACCAAATGGTGAATACATTTGAAATTGCCTATAGACATTTCTGCAGTGCTTATCGACATAGCATCTAGAAGCTGGAATGGGAAAACTTGCTCAGCTAACTGCTCCCAACAAAAACATTTATCGCCCAGAACTTAGATTCATATCTCGGTTATGTGAAGGTCAGTATTTTTACTCCAGCTGAGATCAGAAGCAGTAGTGCTTAAACACAAGGACAGCTGTTCTTAGTATTTATCTGGTCAGGAGCACTGGGAATCTCATACCAGCCTGTCCTCATGGAATTTCCAATCCAATCTTATAGGCCCCAGTGTTTCGGATAATTCTCATTACAGCTCATTGAGCAGTTAAAATATTATAAATAAATCATCACCACAATACACAGATTCACATCGTTAGTCACAAATATCTGTATAGCTGCCAAGTATTGTTGAAAACATTTGTTAATCTGGAAAGTTTCACAATTTTTAGCATGAAGATAAATTGGCTGAAGATTTCAACCATAAATGCTTTATTTACTGATCTTGTCTTTAAACTATTTCAGGCCAAGTAGAAACAATGCTGTAATGACCTCTTTAGAGAAAATAGTTCATAATCAAGGCACATGGATTACAAAAAACTCCATCTCAAAATTATTTGTCCAGAGTACAGATTAAAAACATATGAACTCATTATTGCCCCCAAAAAATCAGGATCCGTTCACAAAAAATAATCATCTACAAAAGGGATGCTCAGTTAAGAATGAAATATGTTTTATAATAAATAGGCCACTCAACTCTGATCCTGGTAACCTTCTATACAGAGTCTGAGGTCCAAATCTTGATGTCTTTATTCAGGGCCAGATTTTGATCTCTTTTTCATACTAAGAAATACCCTACTTCATAAGTCATTTAATTTATTTCTGTGGGGACTACTCACTGAGTAAGGCGCTAATCAACATCAGGCAATTAGAATATATCCCTCAGTTGAGACCCTATTCTAACAAACTTCCATGGACTTCTCCCAGAACTTTGCTGATGACTAGTTTAAACCAGGAGCTTCAGGGGGTAGCCGAGTTAGTCTGTTACAGAAAAAAACAACAAATCGTCTGGTAGCACTTTATAGACTAACAAAACATGTAGATGGTATCATGAGCTTTCGTGGGCACAGCCCACTTCGGTCATCTGAAGAAGTGGGCTGTGCCCACAAAAGCTCATGATACCATCTACATGTTTTGTTAGTCTATAAAGTGCTACCAGACCATTTGTTGTTTTTTAGTTTAAACCAGAATGAATTCTTCTTGTATATACTCAGTCATTGCTCTCTGGCTTCAACTTGTTCCTCTTCCAGATCCTCAGCTGGTGTAAATTAGTATTGATGGTGCTATGCCAATTTACACCGTAACATACAATCCTTTCAAATCCTTTATATATTGCATGCCATCTTCCCTGCTAAGGACAAAATCATCATCGTTTGAGTATACCCCGTGATTCCTACCAGTTGATCCCTAGCTCAGGGTCAAGATTTTAATTCTTTCTCTGTCAAATTCAGGACAATCTCTGTCCTTCATAGCCTCATATTTCTCAGACTTTTTGTAGAAAGAGATGCTCAGAGCTCCAAGTAACGAAACGGTTGGTGTTTACGAGCTAATATTCATGTTTCCTTTACAGATCTGGATCAACCAAATGGGATCCTCATTTCCCAGCTTTGCTACTAGAGGAAAATATCATTGCACTGCCCTCAGAATGTTTATTTCCCTCCATGATCTTGATCACTTTATTAAGACTGTTTTGCTGCAGGACATGTAGCTACAGGGACTTTCAGCCAGCCTCAGATTCTGCTTTATCTTACTAACCACACCAGCTGCCAACTGCCACATTTTTTTCTAGCCAGTGAGTTGGTCCTGGGGATCCACTGCTGCTACTTCTGCTCTTCCCTGGTTAGAACACATGCAGTGAGCTAGGGAGGGATCTGGTGGTTACACCGTTTTTCTTTCTTCTTTCAAGGGGAGCTACAGCAGGCACCGTGATAGGGAAGTGGAGGGCATGTTGTTCCTTTAGAATAGTGGTTCTCAAACTTTTTGGCCCATGGACCACATGGCTCAATACAGATCCTTCCGATGATGACCAGTTGTTAATGAAAACTCACTGTTAATTACATAATTACTCTTGAGCCATTTTGCTAGTGCTGCAGCTTGGGAGAATGGTTTAATTTAAATTATTAAACAAATTAAGTGTTTTAACTTTTTCATGTTAGTTTATCAAACTTCATTTTAAATCAAGTAAAATATTAATTTATGTCCAACACAAAAGGTTTTAATGTTTTCTTTATTTATGGCAGGGGTGGGCAATCTTTGGTTGGGGGACACTGACCTACAGAAAAATCAGTTGGGGAACCATACAAGTGACACCTCACGCCTCTGGTGCTCCAGCTCTGCAGGGCGAGGGGAAGAGACAGGGAGGACTGAGGTTCATGGCTTCCCATCGGCCAGATTTATTTTTCTGGGGTTCTGGAGTTAGTGGATTTTGTGGACCCCCTTAGGTTCTGGGGTGGGAACAAAAATGAGGTGTTCAGTGTGCAGGACAGGGCTGCCAGTGGGTGGGGTAGGGATGGGGTTTCTGCCCAGGAGGGAGGGTGCAGGAGCAAATGGAGGGTGTAGGACCAAGCTGGGGGTGCGGGTTGTTGGCAGGGAGAGGGGGTAAGTGAAGGGAAGTGGGGTGTGGGGTTCTGGGCATGAGGGGGGACGCTTATCTGGCTTTGCACCCCCGTTGCTCCCATTGGCCAGTGTTTTGTAGAGAGCTGCTCCCTTGTAAGATTGTGCTACTGGTAGTAGAAATTGCTCCTATTATATATTGCTACTAGAAGTAGCACAATCCTACAGGCTATTGTTTCAAAACAGAAAAACAAATGTTTAGAATTGCTACCCGTTTCAGTGCTGGAGGGCTCCTCTATTGTCCTCTGCACTGGCTTTTTGTTTATGGCAACCCAAATGGTACCTTGTCAGCACAGGAAATCTTGATATTCCAGATAGTTTTTCACGGTTGTACAGAGCACGCCAGGGGCTGGGGGTGCACTGGGCACAATGCAATACAGAAGCGTTTCTTGGTTTACACCAGCTCTTCGGTGAGGGGTGAAAGTGGGGGACAGAGTTCCCTAGTGACTCTGCTCCTTCTGGCTGCACCCCCCAGACCTACTAGGGAGACAGGCAAGCCCCCTCCCCGGCTTCTGGAGAAGCCCTGCTCTGCGCGGCTGCCCTACAGAGGAGACCTCCCCGCCTCAGAAATGCAGCTGCATCACCGCTGAGCAGAAGGTAGGATGGGCAGGTCCTGAGGGGAAAAGGCCTTCAGGACCCCTGGATGTTTCCCCAGCCCTGCAGCGTGACAGCAACAGCCCTGCCACTTCCAGGGCTTCTCCAGCAGCCAATGTGGTGCCTCCTCCAGGCAGTATCTGGAGGTGTCAGAGCCACGGCACAGCACAGGGAGGCGGATGCCAATCTCCTGTCTAGCAGACCTGGCTCCCCGCAGGCGGGGCTGGATGCCGGGCTGTGGCAGTGCAGGAGGGCTCCTGGTGGATGTGTGGCGTGTGAGCTGCTACTTCCCTATTGGGCACTGCCGAGACTGCTGCTCAGGTAGCACCGGCCAATGGCAGTAGCGGGGAAACCCTCTCTGCTGTTCCCATGGGGGAGGGAGGAAGCTCAGCCCCTCCTCCTCTTCCACTCAGCGAGGAGGCAGCGCTAGTAGTCCACGGACTGCACTTTGAGAACCACTGCTTTAAAAGGTCACATGGCGTGCTTCCTTCTACATCTGGCTGGTGTGGAATGAAGTTATGTCCATGGCCCTTCTCCTCCCTGATCCTCTATGGCCCTTTTTGGAATGACTAGTGCCTCCCAGGGTGTTGGCAGGGAATAACCCCTGTGTTCAGGAGAGAGCCTGGGCCACAGCAGTGTCTGGCTCCTATCTGTAGGATGTGCAAAGGAAGAAAGGCTGAGCTGGGATTATCCAAGGAGCCTCAAGTAACTAGGTGCCAACTGCCATTTGCTTTCAATGGGAGTTGGGCACCTAAATCTCTTATTTCTTTGGAAATCCCAGCCAAGGTCCTAGCACTGATTTTCTCCACCCTGACTTCTGCACACCCACCTCAAATCCAAGCACAAAATAAAAAAATAATTCAAACTATTTTTTAAAGCAAACAGAAATCTATTCTGAAGAACAGGAAAAAATTCATAACACTGAATTGGATTATGTAATATTCTCCCAAAGGAAATAGGGGAAGCCTAATTAATTGCTAGAGTAATTTAAAACAAGACAATACAAAAAATTCAATAATAATATACCACAGAAAAAAATTCTGCACTGGCCAGAGATGGAGTAGATGACTTAATAGGTCTTTTCCATCTCCCCTTTCTATTATTTTGCGATTTATTACTGCAGAAGGATAGCACTTCAGAGACAAGTCAACAGTGCCTGTTAATGATGCGTGGTTTACTCCCTCCCATCTTCATGCTGTAGACCCGTGCACACACATATTGCAGTTATGTCATGACATTACCATTTGGTAGAGGAAAGGCGTGTTCAGAGAAAATAAGAATTCTGCATTTGCATTTAACCTTTTCTTCTTTGAATGTAAATGTTAACCTGGGAGGATAAGATTACTTCATAAAAAACACATTAATTTACCGCACCAATATTTTTCCTTAAAAACAACGAAGGAAATTTTAAATAAAAATTCATAGGAGAAGTTTACTCTAAAAGAGGTATGAGGAAGCTCCTTTGTGGGTTTATGAGGATAAAGTTTCATCAATATAAAGAACAGAATCTGACATTAGAGCACTTAAGGAATTTGGCAACTAAAATACCGGTGATAAAACTAGTTGATACTGCATTGCAGGAAAACTCAAGCTCTACTGTGCAAGTTTATCTTAGCCCAGATTAAAATGAAAGCCAGAAAATGACAGACTAAAATAAAGTACTTAAATACATTGACTGAATTACTGCCTATGGAACACACTGATTCTTAGAAACAACAGTAAGTAGGCTTCGGACCATTTTTACTGAGAGGCATTATTTAAATACACTAAACCCCAGGTCCACAAAAGGACTAAAAATCATGATGAACAGGATTAAATCATAGTACAGGTTGACTTCCCTGGTCCAGCACCCTTGGGACCTGACTGGTCCTGGATGAAAGATTTTGCCGGAATAAAGGAGGTTATTTCTGGCCCCTCTGCTGCTGGCCCCACCCCCTGCCCTGCCACCCCACCAGGCTTCCTGGCTCCCCAGCAATGCAGCTGGGTCATGCTCTGGGCTTCCTGTCCCCCTTCCGTCCACCACCAAGCCCAGCTGCGCCATGCACTGACCTTCCCAGCTCCCCCCCCCATCCCAACTGAGCCACACGACGGACTCTCTGGTTCCCCCGGGCAGTCCAGTTGGGTTGCGTGCACTAGGTTTCCCCCCGCCTCTGCTGCCCAGCTGAGCCACGTGCTGGGCTCTCACCCCCCTTCCTCATATTGGGTTGGGGTCCCCACTGTATCATGCCAGGCTTCTGGGCCCCTTCACCTCCCACAGTGTGCTGGGACTCTCTGATCCTGAAACATCCATGGTCCTGCCAAACCACAGATGTTGTTGGACCAGAGAGTCCTGGTTTATAGAGGTGCAACCTGTAATACCAAATATCGTTGTTTGGGAAAAGTCCAGTTTCTAGAAATGGTCCTGTTAGACTGGTTCGAAAAGGGCTTTTCCATCATTCTAAATTACTTATTCTTACTGAAAATATGTATGAACCTAAAAAGGTTCAGATCAGGATTGAGACCCGAAACAAAACACTGAAAAACCTTCAGAGGGGTAGCCGAGTTACTCTGTAACTGGAAAAAAACTTAAAAAACAATGAATAGTCTAGTAGCACCTTAAAGACTAACAAAACATGTAGATGGTATCATGAGCTTTCGTGGGCAAAACCCACTTCTTCAGATGACTGGAGTATTAAAAGTAAGGTGCTACTGAAATACCTGTCTGTGAAAATTGTTAAACTCTGAAAAAAAATAGGGTCAAAATCTAAGACTCACTTCTAGTTCAAGGGCTTACTTTGGATAAGGCAAACTGCTTATCCAACTTTCAAGGACCCTCGTGTTTCATAGATTTTGCATCACCAGTTCTCTTCAAATACTTGGAGGCCAAGGACCAATACATGTAATTATTTTTCAAGCTCTCTCCCATGTGCAACAACAAAGATTTTTCCCAATATTCTTCTTCTACATTAATGAGTTTTGGCCTGCAGCACTGGCTACATTCCAGGCTCAAATTGTCTTCTAATATCTGGGTTACCACATGGAAAAGTTACCTCAACCGTTCAGTTATTTCTGCACCATAAATCTCTAATACAGCTTTAGGCTAGGTAAGATCTGCATTCATTAACATCTGAAAATTGGCTGAATATTTTTTCTACCAAATATGTCTTGGATCTCTATCCCATTCAGTCATGTTTTAAAACATTTGCAGGTAAAAGATCCAAAAAACAAATGTGATAGACAGGAAAAATATTAGCTATGTTCTATGACAGTAAATTTGAATATGCTTTTATTGCTATATTTAGCTTATTTTTGAAAATTTTCTTTTCTACACTGGTGAAGATTAATTGGTGGAAGATTATCACCTATGAAAGGAAGTGCGGCATAATTTTTTATTGCGTGACTGTTCACTCTTTCCTTCTATATTGAGAAATTCACTTTTTTACTTTTCTCATTTTCAGATTATGTTCTCTCTTTTTATTTCTCTCCTTCTACTAGCTTTTGCTATGTTATTCCTGGAATTAATACCATAAATTGCTGAATACAAGCTCTTCACTCACTATAGCCATCACTCTCTACCAGTCACCAACAGTCACAATTTCCACAACAAGGGACTTCATAAAATAAAAGGAAAATATCCCCAAGCTTCTACCATGCCAAGAGTCTGTAGGTCATGGTTCCCTGCAAAGATGTTTCAGCAGTATCACTTGCCAAGGATCAGCTACTTGGAGAGCTCCTTGAGCAAAATAAAGCTGTTAGTGGTACAAACAGACAGCTTGGAATGTTGTTGCTCTTATTTCCCAGTTCTCTCTTATTTTTTCCCATATCCACCCACCAATGTCATTATAATTTTAACCTTTTTTAAAAAAACTGCACTCTACAAAATAATTTGGATAGGCATGCTATAAGCCCAATCCAAGTCCAAATGATGCCAGTGAAAACCTTTCATTTGACTTCAGTGGTTGGATCAGGCTCAACCATTTTCATGGATTGTTTGTTTTACCCCCAACACTCCCATTTGAAAACTTTTCTAGTTGAAGAATGGCAACTATACCAAATCTGTGGGACACAAAACCAGTCACAGTAGATGGTTAAAGGTATGCTAATTCAATAGGGTGATTAGATGTGGTTAGGTATCTTGAAGGGAACATAAAAAGTTATCTATATTGTGGGTGAGGTAATGCAGGGGTAATCAATTTTTTTTTATCAAGGTCCACATTTCTTGGTCAAGATATAGTCAAGGTTCAGACTCCAGAAATGTTTTTATACTACAATAGCAATAATAATAACAAGTAAATAAAATGATTTCACAGTCCATTCAAAAGCATCTGGCAGTCTGAATTTGGACTGTGGTGCACCTATTGACTGCCTCTGAGGTAATTATTTTATTGGACCAACTTCTTTTGATGAAAAAGACAATAATTCGAGCCTACACAGGGCTCTTCTTGAAAAAAAGAGCTTGAAAGTTTGTCTCTTTCACCAGCAGAAGTTGGTCCAATAAAAAATATTACCTCACCACCTTCTCTCTAATGTCCTGGGACCAACATGGCTACAACATAGCATAATATCTATATAGTAACAGGCACTGATAATTTCTTCTAGAGTGGGGATGGGCAAATACTGGCCCCTGGGCTGGATCTGGTCTGCCAGGGTTAAACCCTGGTGGGCCCCCACACTGCTGAATTTACCTGCGCTTTTGCAGGTATGAGGTATCACAGCTCCTGTTGGCCACGGATTGCCATTCCTGGCCAATGGCAACTGCAATCATCTGTCCCTATGGAAGTGCAGGTAAATATAGTGGCAGTGGGCCACCAGGGGCTAACACTGGTGAACCATCACTGTTTTATTGCCCACCAGTGTTCTAGAATTTAGATTCCTAGATACCAAGTTTAGAAGAGATTATTTCTTAATGGCCAGACTTCTGGAGTTGAGAATCTAGGTTTTCATTTAAAAAAAATCTAATTCTCACGGCTGAAGAGAAATGACTGAAAATTTCAATTAACTGTGCTGTAAATAACGAGACGCCTAAAAGCCAAATAAACAGTTTTCACAATTGAGTGCTTTTAAAAATCTCTTGCTTTTTTAAGCTAATCTCATTACTTTGGAAGACTTAATGTGTGTTTTGAGTACTTGACTGCAGCCACCCTGCAGTCTAGAAACCATCTGCACAACAGGTCAGGGAGTTCCTCCCTTCACCAAGAGAAAACATCTTCAATCCCACAGTTCATCCCATACTCTTTATGTAATGCCATAAAATACTACACATTGTGGGAGAGTGTAATGTAGATGAGTTGATGTTGCTATGGGAACTTTAAACTTCCTTAGGCTTTTGTTATTTTAATTGCATGATCTGAATGTTGCATTAACATAGTAATTTGAATGTAATTAGATTTGAAAGCTTGAAAAGCATAAGTGTCAATTATATTAGGGGTGTGTATGAAAGAGATGAGTTGGATCAGAATTCTCTAAGTGATGTTTTCTTGGTGTAACCATGGCCAATAAAGTATTTCTCCAACTGTCCTACAGCGATTAAACTTTCCAACAATACAGAGTGGATCTTTCCTCACTGAAGTTTCCAAGGGATTTTAAGCGAACATTTAAATAGAAATCCTTCTTCCACTTCTTTCATCATTTCCTAAATAAGACAACAAATGTTCCCTAGTTTCTTTCACTGCACTTAATTTAGGAGTATGAAAAGTCTGCTTATGTTGCAAATTGGTTAGCTACAAACTACAAACGGCACATTACTCAACGTTTGAAAAAGGAAAAAGAAATCAGATTTATTTCAGTTGCCTGTTTAAAATTAAATAATTAAGACATAGCAGTGCTTAATACTCATCAACACATTGCCTCCATTTCATAGGAAGACCCCAACCCTACAACTGATAGCTTGCAGGTAGACTAATGCGCCGACATGCAGTTCTATTGACTTTTGTAACTTGTTTTATATGGTCTGCGAGGGCAGAAAAATGCTATTCGCACACTGAAACATGTGAATCAGATATTAGCAAGTACAATAAGTGCTCAGAGTGTTAGGAAAAGAGAAGGGCTGAAATCCTGGACCCATCAAACTCAATGGGAGTTTTGTCATTGACTTCAGCATAGCCTGGGATTTCACCCAAGATCTCCCAAGTGCAGATTATAAATTCAGCACTGGTTTTGTTTACAGGTTGTGGGATTACTAAGGTATTTCTCTGCTTTTTACTTTTATGATATCAGACTCTCCAGTTCTCACATTATTTATATAGATATTTTTTACCAATTTCAGATTTATAATTTATACCACAGACTCATGCACGCATGCACTAGTGACTTCCTAATGCAAAATAAAGAGCATGCCCCCTAACTCAAGCAGTTAACAAATCAACAACCTGACCCTGGGGAAGCGTGTATGGCAGGGCTGCTCTGGGCTGTGTTGTCCTGGAGTTACAGATCCAGGACAATATGGGGTCCCCAGCAGCCTGCTGAGCCAAGCCATCAGGACACCATACAAGTTTTCAAAAGAAACCTATGTGGGGTTCATTGAAAGCTTTATGAAACAGATATCTTGCCACAAAATATTTAGGTTTATTTGGATGAGCATTTTCTGATGATAATGTGTTTCATTGTACAATTCTCAACTAACTGTAACAGATAACTACCTATCAATGTGACAGTTGAACTGGTCTTATGAGGTAATTGTATGTATTGTGTAGTACAGTAACCCAGTCTCCCGACCATGGCAAGGTTCTTTTCCACATGACTAATGCAGAGTATCAGACGCAGCACTGACTCTATAAATAGGAATGTTGCAAATATCATGGCCTTCTTCTACTGGTTTGGAATCCCAAACTTGAAAACCTCCTATTTTATATTGCACTTCTTTTTCCCAATCAATCATTCCAGCCACAAAACTTCAAGATGGAAATCTTTGAGATTAAAACAGCCATTGGTTTAGATCCAAAAACCCTTCACATTTGTTAAACTTTACAAATATGAGTCATTCCATTGAATTCAAGGAGACTATTTAAATCAGTAAAATTTTGCACAAGTGTGTTTTCAGGATTGGGACATGGATGGCTGTTAATGAACTCAGATCAATTACAGCACATGATAAATTGGGCGCAACACATTGTAGTGTACGTATACTATCACCATCACTATTATGGATTCATGTACAAATGTAAAGTGAGTGGGGTAATGATCTCATCTAAATTAACCAAACAAGAAATTTTACAGCAGAAGCAGCTGATTAGGGCAAATGATACCAATTTAATAGAAATGTTTTTAAAAAGCTTCATTTTAAAATACAAAAATACGATATGCAAAGGAAACACTTTGCCATTTATCTTGTATGTCCAAACTGAGGCTGTGATATTGTAAAATAATCATGAGCTGAGCATCTGGATTTGCTGTGATACATTTCTGGAATTTCCATTTAAAATTTGTTTCCTTCAAATCCCTTTTCAACACCTACTTTTCTCCACTGCCTCTGGAATAACTGTTCCACAACTCTTTGTACATAAGACTACAGCAGGGTTGTGGTAATGGGGGTAGAAATGGGTAGCACACATAATGTGTGACTCTTGGTAAGTATTCATTTTTAAAAAGGCATCTGTTGTTCTTTTTAATCAACCGTTCCCTTTTTTTCCACTCATATTTTTCAGTGTCTCTGATCAGATTAATGCACATTCTCCTCTTATAAGCATAGACATCCAATTAATTTCCAAAAATGACACATCCATTCAGATCATTCCAAATGAAATAATATAGGGGAATTCACTAGGTCCAACATGATTATAATGTGTTAAATCTAACACTAAAATTGAAGACTTGGGTAGCTAATGTTTTCATCGCTGATAATTGTGAGGTAATCCTAGACTAGGTATTGTACATTCAACCATGTGATGCGCCCCTCTTCACTCTCAAACTATAAAAGCAGACTTCTGGTCTACCAGAGAAAACTTAATTTTTTGAAATGTAGAGCATAAGGATACACTTAGTCCCCACTTTCCTTGGCAGCCAGCAGAAACAACTGAACCCAAACTTGAAGATATAAGCTGGAATAACAGAATATAGGCAGAGTGAGCAACTAGCAACCTTTGGGTAAAGAAATGAAGGCTTGACAAAACAAAGCAAAGCTATGCACACATGCTATCGGTACAGTTGGTTCCACTGACTTTAGTTAGGGTTCACCGACATGTCACTGTAAGACATTATTTGCAGTTGCTCATAACTTTTCCAAAGTTTAACTCTTTTTGCTGACATTTGTCATGTGAGGTATCTGCCTCACTTTTTTTTTTTTAAGGGGGGGGCAGGAGTAGGGCAGTGCAGAAAGTTTTTAGATAAAATGGCTCAGTGATTTCCAGCTTAGAGAAACTCTAACATGTTTTCTCCGTATTAAAACATTCTTACAACCATTCTGTTAAGAGACTGCAGTGGCACTGTGATTTGGAGGAAGGGCTTGAAATTTGGCAATCCCTGTGGTGTGAGGGATGTGTCATTTATTATCCCTGTTTTATACCAGACCAAATGCTCCTGATCTCATTAGCCCTGTGACAATTCATTAAAATTTGGCTCTACTAGGAGCCTCTGAAAAATCTGTGTGGACATACTCAGTAAAGACACCTTAAAGTTCAGCAGCTAAATTCCCCAGAACCCATCTGTCTGTACTGAGCCTGCTCCATCCCCTCACAACACCTTAATGTGACTGTTCTGCACACGTGTCATTCCCACATAAGCAACTGAGAACATTCTACTCTAGCGTTGCAGGGGCTGAACAGGCTTTCCCAACAGTTGCTCTTCCTAGTCACCAGCAGCCATTGTGGCACCATGTAAAAAAATTGAAGGCAACAAGTCTGGGGGCTCAGTGGGTTGAGCATTGGCCTGCTTAAACCCAGGGTTGTGAGTTCAATCCTTGAGGAGGCTGTTTAAAGATCTGGGGCAAATCTGCCAAAGATGGTACTTGGTCCTGCTATGAAGGCAGGGGACTGGACTCAATGACTTTTCTAGGTCCCTTCCAGCTCTATGAGAAGGCATATATCTTCTTCTAGGCTCTCAACATTCCCCACTCAGAGCCCTGGAAATATGAAGTAGGAGGAGGAAACAACTAGAGTACAGTAGAGGGGTGAATAAAATAAGAGGGGGCCCAGCAATATTCTCACTAATCTATTTATTTGGACAGAATAATTTTTATGTGCACCAGGGCACGTGTGAAAGTGCACCACATGTAGAAACAAAAAAGCTAGCTGTTAATCATCTGGGCAGCATCTGAATCTCTCCTGTGTGGCTGCACAAGAGCACATCTTATAGACAACTCTGGGACCCAGGCCAGGTGACTGAGCCAAGCCTAAGAAATCTACATTCCTCTACTGTCAACAAATAGCTTTGAATCCCACTGGTAGGGGATAAGACAATGAGGAGTCCTATGGTACCTTAAAGACTAGCAAATTTATTTGGACATAAGCTTTCATGGACTGGAGCCCACTTTGTCAGATGCATGAAGTGGAAACTTCAGTTTGGCAGAGACATATACACGTGCAAAGAGGGGAGTTTTACATGACTATGCAGAGGACCTGTGCTAAGAAGACCAGTTTAATCAGTGTGGATGTGGCCCACTCTCAAAAATTGATGAGAAGGTGAGAATACAAAAAAGGGAGAAATGACTTGTGAGCTAGCCACTCCAAGTCTCTCTTGCGAACCGATCTGATTGTGTCAAGTTTGCATATGAATTCCAGCTCTGCAGTTTCATGCTGCTGTCTATTATAGGAAGTTTTCTTGCTCAAGTATGGCAACTTCCAAATTTGTTACTGAGTGTTCAGGGAGACTGAAGTGCTTTCCTACTGATTGATGAATTTTACCATTCTCAATGTCTGATTTGTATCCATTTATTCTTTTGCCTAGAGATAGTCCAGTTTGGCCAATGTATATGGCAGAGGGGCATTGCTGGCACATGGTGGCATATAGCACATTAGTAGATGTGCAGGTAAACTAGCCCCTGATGGTATGGCTGGTGTGGTTAGGTCCTGTGATGGTGTCAATAGGGTAGATGTGTGGACACAGTGGGCAATGGGGTTTATTGCAGGGATTTGTTCCTGGGTCAGTGTTTCTGTTGTGTGTGTGTGTAGTTAGTGGTGAGTATTTGCTTCAGGTTGGGAGGCTATCTGTACCTGAGGACTGGCCTACCTTGCAAGGTCTGTGAGAATGAGGGATCATTTTCCAGGATAGGTTGTAGACTCTTGATGGTGTGCTAGAGGGGTTTTAGCTGGGGATTGCAGGTTAGTCAGTGACGTTCTATTGCTTTTTCTTTTTGTTGGGTTTGTCTTGCAGTAGGTTACTTCTGGGTTCCCACCTGGCTCTGTCAATTTGTTTTTTCACTTTCCCAGGTGACTGTTGTAGTTTTAAGAATGTCTGATAGAGATTCTGCAGGTGTTTGTCTCTGACTGAGGGATTGTGGTTGTGTGATCTGTCTCATCCGCATGTAGTGGCTGCCCCCCTACTTCTGTTACCACTAGTAATTCTGTTAGCCCTCGCTGCAGAGAGATCTATGCTGTGAATCTAAAGGTCTGAACCCTGCTGATGACCCAATTTGGGGGGGGTCAGTGTGGTTCCCCATTAAAAAAAAATTAGGAATCTACATCCAAAACATCATGATTAAAAGGATATTAAGATTACAAATTCAAGCACTCATATTTTGGGAAATGGTGCCTATGCTTAACTCAGTCTCTGTTTATATGTGAATTATGACGCAGTCATTAATTATATGCTACACACATACTTTTTATCCATTGGTTGCTTTTCCAAGGAATCCCTCATTATCTGGAATTCTAAATACATTTGCATTGGAGTAGATTTGTGCAGGCTTTGGCTATGAGTAAGGGAGCTGTGTTATTTATTCTTTAGAGCTTTCTTGAGATTAACAATTCCATTTCAAGGCAGCTTCTAAGGTTTCAAAATTTGTTTTTGAGCCACATTGGAACAAAATCAAAAGCTTTTGAATGTTTTTGCAAAAATAGAAAGGTGTCAAAAAGTTCGTTTGCAGATGAAAATTGAAGCTTTGGATTTAGGAAGATTTTAGTAAGCAAGAGACTCATGTGTTGTGGCTTAGTAGTTGAGGCACTGGCCTACCATGTGGAAAAAAAATCAAGCTTCAAGTTTCTGTGCTGGCTGATTCAGAGCAGAGTTCATAACACCAGATCACCGTGAAGTTTTCATTGAAACTGATATGTCTCCAATAAAAATGTCAGCTTTGTTGAAATGAACTAGCTCTATTCTTTATGCATTGTAGTCCTTGGAATAAATAGTGTGTGGTTTGAAGAATAAACAGATTTCATTTGGTTTCTTAAATAATTATTTTGTAATAATTTCAAGTTATTTTACGTGTTTTTAAAAGCTCCCTTTGGATATTCATTTGGTGTTCAGTAGTGCTGAAATACTTATAACTAATTAATGAGCCTTTCATTCTGTTAAATGTGAATTCTCTGTAATAAAAGTTGTTGTGTCTCATTTTATGGCCAAGAAATGTTATTTATTTAATTAGACGATCTGGTTTTCTAAGGAAACAATTTTCTCTTTGAGCGGATGTTCCGCCTCTTCAATGTTTGGAGTAAATATAGTGCCAAAATTTACATCAGAGGCATCTGTTTGCATTAGGAAACTTTTGGTAAAAATATAAATGGACCAACATAGGCTTGTTCAGCAGAGCCATGTAAAGCTACTAAAGGCCATTGAGAATGCTTGAGCCAATATAATTTCATACTCTTGATTTTGGGTTGAAATTATCATGGATAGTAGTTTTTGCTTTAAAGGTAGCATAAGTGTTTTCTACATAAGAATGGCCATACTGGGTCAGACCAAAGGTCCATCTAGCCCAGTATCCTGTCTGCCAACAGTGGCCAGCGCCAGGTGCCCCAGAGGGGGTGGACCGAAGACAATGATCAAGCGATTTGTCTCGTGCCATCCATCTCCAGCCTCTGACAAACAGAGGCCAGGGACACCATTTCTATCCCTGGATAATAGCCTTTTATGGACCTAACCTCCATGAAATTATCTAACTTCTCTTTAAACTCTGTTATAGTCCTAGCCTTCACAGCCTCCTCTGGCAAGGAGTTCCACAGGCTGACTATGCGCTGTGTGAAGAAGAACTTTCTTTCATTAGTTTTAAACCTGCTACCCATTAATTTAATTTGGTGTCCTCTAGTTCTTCTATTATGGGAACTAATAAATAACTTTTCTTTATTCACCCTCTCCACACCACTCATGATTTTATATACCTCTATCATATCCCCCCTCAGTCTCCTCTTTTCTAAACTGAAAAGTCCCAGTCGCTTTAGCCTCTCTTCATATGGGACCTGTTCCAAACCCCTAATCATTTTAGTTGCCCTTTTCTGAACCCTTTCCAAGGCCAAAATATCTTTTTTGAGGTGAGGAGACCACATCTGTACACAGTATTCAAGATGTGGGCGTACCATAGTTTTATACAAGGGCAGTAAGATATTCTGTGTCTTATTTTCTATCCCTTTCTTAATAATTCCTAACATCCTATTTGCCTTTTTGACCGCCGCTGAATACTGTGTGGAAGTTTTCAGAGAACTGTCCACGATAACTCCAAGGTCTCTTTCCTGATTTGTCATAGCCAAATTAGCCCCCATCATACTGTATGTACAGTTGGGGTTATTTTTTCCAATGTCCATTACTTTACACTTATCCACATTAAATTTCATTTGCCATTTTGTTGCCCAATCACTCAGTTTGGTGAGATCTTTTTCAAGTTCTTCATAGTCTGCTTCTGTCTTGACTATCTTAAACAGTTTAGTATCATCCGCAAACTTTATCACCTCACTGCTTATCCCTTTCTCCAGATCATTTATGAATAAGTTGAACAGGATTGGTCCCAGGACTGACCCTTGGGGAACACCACTAGTGACCCCTCTCCATTCTGAAAATTTACCATTTATTCCTACCCTTCGTTTCCTGTCTTTTAACCAGTTCTCAATCCAAGACGGACTACCTTCTGAGGTAGGTATTCAGTCACACAACTTATTGTGCTTACATACTGTTTGTATCATCTTTTATCAGATATTCTTCTATTTGAATAGTCTTCCTTTAGCTTTACTAACAGTCATCTCCTACATTGTGGGGTATTTCTGATAGAAATTACAAGTACTGAACATGCCTGAAAAGTATACAACTGTAGGTTAGTTTATATTACATACAAATACTCTCTCATACAAAAACTTCATTAAGATGCATTTAAGATACTGATATATATTATTAGTCTTAAGGCCAAAGAAACCTCTCTAGATTGTTGCAGTTTTAAAAACTAACAATAAAATTAGCCATTTAATCTCAGAAAAATAAGAGTTAAGATTTATCTTTAAAGAAATCTAAACATTTGAAAATATGGGTATGCACAATTAAAGCACTCAAATAACCGATGCCCGTCTGCTGCCCGTTCCTTTAGTGACATTAAATCTCCAAACTTTCCTTTATTTTTTCATATTCATGGTCTGATACTGAATACCCTTACTCATACAAATGATGGTTTGCAGAATCAGCTTCTTACTTCATTAGATGTGTTGTATTTAGACCAAGTACGTTCACTGAGGGATTTAAGAAGTTACAGACTATGGCTCAAATTCTGAGTAATCTCAGCACAGTTTAAAAGTAGGGAGCAAAGTCTGAATTACATCGATTTTGGAAATTCCCTCTGTGGCTGTACAGATTTTGGAGCTGGCTTGCAATCATTCTGGTCCCAAAGTAAGCTAGAACAATTTACTCCAAGTATCTGAGAACAGGCAGAATGTGGAGGAGTTTTGGCCTTATTCCTCTCTCCCAGATATGCAGGTAATCTGTAGGATTGCGGAAATCAGTATGGATCAACACAATTTCAACTGTCTTTGGAATATAATAATGATGCTTCTGAAAAAGTAGTAAGCAATAATAGATCTGATCTGGTGTTGTAGTTAGGGCTTAAAATATTATCACATTTGAGCCAAATAACTTCCCTTGAGGTAAAGTGGTCTATCTTCCATTCTTGATGTTTTTTAGCTCCATATCCAGATTAAAAAAAAAAAAATCAGATTGCTTTTACTGGACTATGTAAAGATTTTTTCCTCTAAAGGAGAAACACTTGGTCTATCAGATTCGTATGTGGTATGTTTTATAACTTGTGATCTAGCCATTTATAATACACCCTATAAAATATTCTTGGCAATAATTTAGATTAATTACTCTTATCAGTTATTGCAGGTATACTGTACCAATTTCTCACCATAAATGCAGGAATTGTCAGCATACACTTAGAAAAGGTATACAAGTTTTTTTAAAACAACAAATATCTGGGTTTTACAATGCTACTTTACATTTTCAAGTAAGAATCCTATGAAAACTGAATAGTGTATATCAGGGGTCTCACACTCCCAGACCTCAGGCCAGTCCAGGCAGGAGTGATTGTATAAACCAGCCTTGGACTCCCAGTGGACTGTGTGTGGAGAGGGAGTGGGGGGAGGTTGTCTGTTACTGGTGTGCATGGCATATACTATCTGTGGGGATTGCAAAAATTCCTTGTAGTTATTCAGTAGGACTTTGAAGCAAAATGTGTTATTAAATCATCTTTCTGTGGTGTTTTCTAGTATGGTGTTGTTCATAAAATCACAATTAACACTGAAGGATGTCTGGCAATATTGGTTGTTTTTTCAAGAGTACTAATTCTATGACAGGCTCTGTTCTTATTTTATAAAGCAGATTTTTTTCCATTTTTCTTACTTACATGCGTTATCTAGGAAGTTACAGTATCACAGAATCACAGGGTTGGAAGAGACCTTAGGAGGTCATTGAGTCCAACCCCCCTGCCCAAAGCAGGACCAACCCTAACTAAATCATCCCAGCCAGGGCTTTGTCAAGCCAGGACTTAAAAACCTAAATAATAACTATTTGAATGACTAAGACTATGGGGAAAATTGAGATAACTTACTGCACTACATACTGGAAAAAAGATTTAGAAAATATTTCTCCTGGATCACCATTCTCTGATTCCATTCACTGCCCTCTTTCCTTTTGTCTCTGCAGTAGAGGTTTTCCATGCAGGAGTTATTACATATTCAGGATACATTTTCAGCCAATCACAGTTCTATACTCAAAGTTCCAGAGCTTCTCTACAGAGCCAAAGATGGCCTCATGAGGACATTAGGAGTTGTTTCCTTCTAGTTCTTGTAAATGTATTTTTAGTTAAATAAAGATTTAAACACAATTTTTCCCATCATTTCTTTTGTATTCCACTTGGAGCTGTGAAAATGTATTCCAGACAAGTATCATTATAAGGCTATTTTAGGAGGAAGTCCTGATTTATGTCCAACTGAGGTGAGACCCATCAGAGCCCTGCAAATTTCTATGCTTCTAATGTTCCGAGTTATATTCCCTCTGTTGTTGACTTGCCCTCTTTCCAGTGTGAACTTTGCAACATTTAGTTCCTCTGTCACTCACTCTGGGTTTTCTGAAATCCCTATCATTGTATTATCATTCTAAGCACTGTTTCAACAACAGGAACACTAAAATCAGAACTTATACAGTACAACTTTAGGATTTCAAAGCTTCACAAATATTCATTAAGCCTCAAAATATCCATATTTAATAGCAATGGATAAGTAAATTGCCTTTTTGCAGATGAAGAAACTGAGACACAAAAATGTTAAGTCACTTGTTCAAAGTGTTATGCTTGTAGAAATAGAACTAGCAGAATCTTGTTAGGGGATAAGGCAATATGCCACATTTATTGTGAAGGCAGAACTCATTTACTAATCCTAGCTACTAAAATTACCCACCCCACATACATACACTCAAACACACAAGTCTACAGATGGGATATAATTACCAACCTCAATTGCTCATGCTAGTCCACTGGCCAGGCCGTCTAGACACGAGGAGAGGAGCCAGCTCGTATCAGTGCACACTGATGCTCTTGGAGGATGATTGTAGAACTGAAAGACCCAATTCTATAGTTTTGCCATCATCTTTTTATATGTTTTAGTCCATAGATATTGTCCTGTCCCACTGCCCTAGGATGCTGTATGACTATGAATCATCAATTAGCAGTAGGTGGGACTTTGATCTTCTTTTTCTTGATGGGGTTTTGTTTCTCTCTTTCTTGGGTGGGTTCTTTTGCAGGGCTTTCTTGCATTGTACTTCTCCCATAAAGGTGGTGCTGGCAGCTGGTCTCTAGACAGGCTGGCTTCATGGACTGGTTCCTTTATACACACACACACACACACACACACACACCCTTACATAAAAACATAAGAACGGCCATACTGGGTCAGACCAAAGGTCCATCTAGCCCAGTATCCTGCCTGCCGACAGTGGCCAATGCCAGATGCCCCAGAGGAAGTGACCAGAACAGGTAATCATCAACTGATCCATCTCCCTGTCATCCATTTCTAGCCTCTGACAAACAGAGGCTAGGGACACCATTCCTACCCATCCTGGCTAATAGCCATTGAGGGACCTAACCTCCATGAATGTATCCAGTTCTTTTTTGAACCCTGTTAAAGTCCTGGTGTTTACAACCACCTCTGGCAAGGAGTTCTACAGGTTGACTGTGCGCTGTGTGGAGAAAAACTTCCTTTTGTTTGTTTTAAAACTGCTACCTACTAATTTCATTTGGTGATCCCTAGTTCTTTTATTATGGGAACAAAGTAAATTATTTTTCCTTATTCACTTTTTCCACACCAGTCATGATTTTATAGACCTCTATCATATCCCTTTTTAGTCTCCTCTTTTCAAAGCTGAAAAGTTCCAGTCTTTTAATCTTTCTTCATTTGGGACCCATTCCAAACCCCTAATCATTTTTGTTGCCCTTTTCTGAACCTTTTCCAATGCCAATATATCTTTTGTGAGATAAGGTGACCGCATCTATACTCAGTATTCAAGATGTGGTTGTACCATGGTTTTATATAGAGGCAATAAGATGTTCTCTGTCTTATTCTCTATCCCTTTTTAATGATTCCTAACATTCTGTTTGCTTTTTTGACTGCCGCTGCACATTGAGTGGATGTTTTCAGAGAACTATCCACAATGACTCCATGATCTCTCTCTTACGTAGTTATAGCTAAATTAGTCCCCATCATATTGTATGTATAGTTGGGATTATTTTTTCTAATGTGCATCACTTTACATTTATCAACATTAAATTTCATCTGCCATTTTGTTGCCCAATCACTTAGATTGGTGAGATCTTTTTGAAGCTTTTCATAGTCTGAGTTGGTCTTAAGTCCTCTTCAGCAGTTTAATATCATCTGCAAGTTTTGCCATCTCACTGTTTACCCCTTTCTCCAGATCATTTGTAATTAGGTTGACTAGGATTGTCCCAGTATGGAACCTTGTGGGACACCACTAGCTACCTCTCTCCATTCAACTTTAAACAGAGTTAAGGCAGTACAAAGTTTAAAATGGGGTTTCAGTTACAATATGGTTAAAATGGGATTTCAGTTACAATTTATAAAAAAAAAAAGTTCCCTTAAAAAGTTACAATAACAGATTCCCCAAAGGCAATTCTTAACAGGTTACTAACAAATTAATCCAAATCTCATTCATAAAAATTGGGCTGCAGTTCTCAAGGTTACATACATAATGCCACATTGGTAGAAAGTATATTAAAAGGGCAATTTCTTGTGGCAGCCCTACACAAGGCCCAGGTTGTAGTCATCCTGCAGTCCTAGAACTGTGGAGCCAGAAATATCATAGCCAGGGCTGGTGGCCCTTCCCCCTATGAAACCCTGTTAGTGGTTGCAGATAACAATGTTTTGTTTTAATTCCAGACAAATCTGTTCTGTTATTTTGGAGAACAAGAGTAGCCTTCACAAAGCTATTGTCACTCCTGACACAGCGCTCAGGCTCAGCCTGGCTCCCTGATGTAGCATTCAGCTCCATCTTCCATTTGCTGGGCTGCCAGAGTCCTTTCAAGCTGTTTTATTACTGGTAACCTGCTCTGCACCTGTAGTTCTACTCCCAGCCCTGTTTCAATGTAGGGCCTGTGGACCCCAGCACACTCCCCAAACATATAAGCCTTTGGAAAAATCACAGAACGCACATGCTTGATGTTAGCAGCTAAAAATCTCTGCAGATTCCATCCTCAGTGAGTGTGCTCAAATCTCTTATAGCAACTAGTGCTGACTAGACCATGTGTCCCCATCCCCACAGGGCAGCTGAGTATGAGCTGTCTCCTCACAGCTCCCGTGCGTGACTGGACTGAGCATGCACCATCCCCACACAGCTACTGAGCATGCTGCAGCTCAGGACTTTCCCTGAAATTGCTGCTCCCAGCAGCTTCTCCCCCCAGGCTGGGATAATGTAGAGCACTGGAATTGAGAGCAGGGAGCCTGTCTCCCTTTCTTATCATCTCTGTGATCCTCCTGCTGTCCCCGACAGGGAAGAGGAGGAAACTATCCAAACTAAATGCAGGGGGGATGAAAGCTGGATTGGGGGGAAAGAAGGGGATAGATTAGGACAAGGAGTTTGGTGAGACTGGGACTGGAAGGGGGAGAGCGGAACTGCAGCTGAGAGTTGGAGGTGGAAGACTAGGCATGGCTTGGTAAGGAGACTGGTGGTGTGTGTGATAGACGTGGCAATTTTCTGTAATCTTGAAAAACCGTATTGAATAAAGTTTAAGTGTTGTTGGGGTCCATTGAACTAAATGCAAAGGTTCTATATTATTGTGGGCCAGGATTCTGTGTAACCTCTCTAGGTGGGGTGATGGATATGAATCTCAGGAAGTGTTATGAACTTCAAAGGACTGTACTGAACAATGTGCCAGTCAAGAATGGACTCTTGGGACAGTCATGTGGTTTTTCTAATGAATCTCTATAGGGAGGAGAATGCAAATGCCACACTTCTACGTACAACCCCACCACCCCAGCCTTTTAAAACCAGGCCCTTTCTCTGCTGTTTGCCTGTTCCAGGACTCTCAAGATCAAAGGCCTAAGCTATGTAAAAGGGACTGAAATATTCATGTGTGTGCTAATTCTGAGCTAAGGTGGTTATGAACTGACACCCACAGACATACCCGTTGGTGGAGTTTGAAGGACCGATGCCTGCAAGAACCTTTATTGGAACTGGGGATGATCTTTAATAAGCTTTTTAGTATGTATGTACATTTCGCTATTGTTTGTAATGTGCTTTCTCTATAATGCTGTTACCTTAAGAATAAATGTGCTTACTTGGAAAGTGCTGTGACTGCTGGGAAATCACACTATCTTTGAAGCCACACATGTTGCCTTATATGTCACAATTCAGGGCACCTGCACTTGCATTCCTTCTCTGTGATTCCTTGAGAACATGCTAGGCTCTTGGCTCTTCAGCCATTCCTGTCTTGGGTAGAGGCCCATGTCTCTCTCCTTCCATATCAGTATATTTGCAGTCCACACAGTTCCCTACTTATACGGTGACATCCCCAGCAAGCCAGACTGTGTAAAAAGGCCAGTGCCTGTGCTTTGCTTTCACTTCAAAGGTTATAAACAGCTGTGTCCAGTTTTAGGCACCACACTTTCAGAAAGGTGTGGACAAATTGCAAAGAATCCAGAGGACAGCAACAAAATGATAAAATGTTTATAAACTCTGACCCATGAGGATATGTTACAAAAACTGAGCATATTTAGTCTTCAGAAAAGAAGACTGAGGGAGGCGCTGATACTAGAAACATTCAGATCAGAGGGAATGTATATTCAAGCCTGCTCCAAAACCCACTGAAGTCAATGGAAAGACTCAAATTACTTCACAGGGCTTTAGATAAGGCCCTAGTTGCTTTGTTACTTTTAGTGAAATGCATTTGTTTGTACTTAACAATCCAATTGAAGTATTTCCTGTGACTCACTGAAAAGTAAACAGGTATTTTAATGCAATCACTATGTTAATTTTAATGGCAGCAATCTAACTCCAGTCCAATGTACAGGCAGTGTTACACAAAGCAGTAAAATTCTCTTAAGTTACTGATATGTTGAAAAGGGAATAATAATTAAAACACCATTAGCAAGAAAGCAATCCCTGGGGATTGATTTATGTAAAAAGGAGTGTTTGATTAAAGATCACTTAACTTGCAGTATGAATTGATTTGTGAAATCCTGCTCTTTATTATTAGCTACATAATTAAACTACTGAGCTTAGTAATTTATAGCTAAGTAAATGCATTGAGATATTATTAATTACCATAGTAACTTTCCTATCTTACTATTATTGAAAATTGAATCTTTTGAAGACAAAAGTACTTGCATTCACATTTCATAAACTTTAGCAAAACTGTAAGGAACATGGGGAAAGGAAATATATAGAATCCCAAATTTAAAACAAACTAACATAAAAAGGGAACCAAGATTGGTAATTATTTATTTGCCTAATATTTTGAAGGCCCCTTTTTTTCCTCCACTCAAGCTCATCTGAGGAAGTGGGTTTTCCCACAAAAGCTCATGATACGAGATAGATAGATAGATAGTCTCTAAGGTGCCACAGGACTACTTGTTTTTAACATTTTGAAATTATTTTCTATTGCAATGTACTTGTTACACACAAGTAACTAAGTAAGGTGCATGATTACTTGGCTCTCCTATTACATACATCAAGACCAGGACTATCCAGAGCCATCTAATCCAGGTTATGTTATATTGGCATTGAGCAACAGAATTGTCTTCTGGCTCAACAATAACTGTGCACCTGAGAATCTTAAAATGTAAGAGGATTTTAAATCAACTGAAAGCTCTTCTCTGCTTGCTAATTCAAGTGAAACATGAGCCATTCTAAAAACCTAGAAAAATGTCAAGGTCATTGCTAATAGCTTGGATAAGCAATAAAAAAGGGACATAGAACAGGCTAATGGTATAAGGACATTAAAAATTAAAAAGGAGCTATTGATTTAAAGGTGCTATCTCAAAGGCTAAATAGCCCTAACTAATGACTAAATAGTGGATCATATATTTCTGACAATGTGTGTACCAACCCATTAGTGTTTATCAGGCTTTTGCAGTTGCCTTGTAAATGTTACCCATTCTGTATTTTATCTGGACAATTTGCACGTAGTTTTTAAAAACATAAGAAAGAAAGAAAATGGGCATTCCAGCCTTTTCACAAATCATTACAAACACTAATTTGAGCTTCTATATTTAGAAAAAAATTAGGAAAGGTAGTAAATAACAGATTATTTTACGGACATTGTAGGCTCCATGAAAAGGTTTTGCATTGTGGCACAAATCTCTCTGAGCACTACACTCATGTATCTTGACTGAGCATTTGGGATCTCTGCTGATGGAGCAGGGGAATCCTCTCTGGAAGACGGAACATCCTTTTTCATTATGCATGAAGGGTGGGGCTGCAGAGACATGATTAGAGAACTGGTGAAATGGTAAATGGCTGGACCTGGCTTCTTCCCTGGGTATCACCAGCCCTGTCCCCAAACAACCCTTGTGTACCCTGCAGAGTTGGCCTATGCACTGTATACACTGTGCATATCTCTTGTCCAATCCTCCAAAATCATGCTCTCATCTTGTGCAAGAGAACCACACTGCCAGGAATATTTCCACATACCCAGAGGAGAGGTAGGATTTGTCCATAGGTGTTCAAATTCTAAATGTAGGCTTTACCAACAATGTGAGTCACTTAATTGTGCAATTTTTCCCTTGGGTGTGATCCCTACGGTATACTTGCCATTAAATCTCCAGAAACCGGCTTTTGTGGTAGTTACCCATAAGAAGAATATTACATGCTTGAGATGCATGCTGCCTCAGAACCCGCTACCTCTGGAGCCAGAGTTCCTGCCCTGTCTCCTTCCTTACTCTGAGGAGGGAGCAAACTACTTTACCTTCTTTGGGAGTGCAACTTAATCTTCCTTTGCTCTAGGGCAGAGGGGCTGACAGTCACCAGGGGCCCTGAGGCAAGGTGTGATGGGCCTGTGTGGTGAGCTGGATCCATGCCCCTGGAAGGGGCGGGGCCAAGGCAGTCAGCTCTCATCACCACCCAGACTGTGGCACAAGCCCCCAGACCTAGGGATGTTAAATTTAGATTAATCAACTAATTGAATAGTCAATGGAATTTCCATCAACTCCTTGATTAGTTGATAAGGGCACCTCCGCCTTTGAAATGTAGCAAGAGTCCCACCGGCTCTTGCTACATTTCAAAGATAGAAGTGCCCATGGGGAGCACGGAGCCAGCAGGGGACTGCTTGAGATCCCGCTCCCCCTGTGCTTTGCTTTTGAGATGTACAAGAGCCCCATGGAGCTCTTGTACATTTCAAAAGCAGGGAGCATGAGGCTAGTGGGAGGCTTGAATCCCCCACTTGCCTCGTGCTCTCTGCAGAGCTTCTGCTTTCGAAATGTAACAAGAGCCCAGCTCTTGCTACATTTGAAAGGTGGAAGCGCCGCCAGTTCCCCGCTGTGCCCCTGCCCCCCCAGCTTTTAAGTCGACTCCCCCAGCACTAGCTCCTGCTCCCCCCTCTTGCTGCCTCTCTCTGACAGAGGCAGCAAGGGGTGGGGGGAAGCGACTAGTTGCATCACTAGTCGACTATCCAATTAGCATATGTTGATTGGATTGTCGACTAGAGCACTAATCACTTACATCCCTACTCGGAACTGCACAGAGCACGCGGTGTCCATGGAATTTGCAGCACCACACTCTAGAAGGAAATCAAAGGGGTCTGAGGCTCAGCCATTACCACTGCTAGAATCACCAGGCCCCAGCAATTGCTCCCTTGGCACCCTTTCCATTGGAGGGCCTTTTCTGGAGATGCCACACCATTTTCTCCCTGCCAACTTGCTTGTAGGAACACTGTAACAGGGAGGGGATACTCACTTCACTTGAGCACATATTTGGCCATGTGCATGTGCCTGCCCTCTCTCTTGCTCTCATTTCATCCCTGCTCCAGGATAAAGCAGTGCCCAGGGCTCCCTACCTGAAGAGAGTGTCTTTGCCCCCTTGGGCTTCCTGGCTATAGCTGTCCAACTGGGCCACTTTGATTAGTTCCCCTTCTGGGGTGCCTCAATGTCCAGGCCACTTCCCTTAGTGGCTAATGAGGGGTGGGGAACCCAGGCCCATCCACTACTCTGGGTCCCAGCCCAGGCACCCTGGAGATATGCTTCTCTAATTCCCTATAACACTTTCCTACTATGTCTCTGCACCATCTTCCCCCTTACCTCAGGGACATGTCCTAATGGAGTCCCAGCAACAAGCTCAGGGCTCATTCTCACTCTCCCTGGCTTCTTGGATTGCCATTCTCTAGCTGGGGGTCTGTAGCTCTGTCAGCCAACCACACCACTCTCACTCCTACAGCTCCAGTGAGGAACTGAACTCCCTCTGGCTCTACTGCTCTTCTTTTCTGAGTCCTGATTGGCTGTCCAGGACAAAGCCATTCTAGGCAGCTTGGAAAATCTCTCCACTGTCCGTTTTGGGATGGGGTGTGGCAGAGCCACGAGGCCTTTAGAAGGGAGCCTCAACAGATATGATAGTCCCTGTGTGACAGGATATATCACGTGAACCTTTGGCTGCCCCTTTGTGATGAGAACCCCCACCTGAGTGCCCCTCACTTGGCTATGCAAAATTATAGGGCCTTACACACCTACACAGGCAAGGAATGTCTAGGGAAAATGGAGACAGCTACATGCCAGCGGAGAATTAAACATCCACAGAAACTGATGACAGATTGTACGAACTCGAATGAAGGAGTATCTTGAAAATTTGTTGTTTACCACTGTGTAAATCAGGAACGGGGAATCTCAGGCAGGGAGGCTGGATGCAGCCCCTGGCTTGCCTGAATTTAGCCCCTGAGGCTCGTGCTGCCCTCCTGTAGCCAGACATGAACCCCATCTTGTTTCCCCTCCCCCCCCAGAGAGCAAGAGAAAGGCAGTCAGCCTTCGATGCCCTGGGAACGCAGGTGTGCTGCCTGTCCCTGACTCTACCATAAACAGAAACCAGACAGTAAATGGGCTGGCTGGACGACCCGGGGCCTCCGCCACCCTCATGGCTAGTACCAGTAATTGACACGCCTGCACTGTCCCAGGAGAGGAATCTTCGCCCATCACATACTAGAAGTGCCCATTGTCTGCATTTTCCCAGGTGTGAATTATGCTTTGCACCCTTGTGGGAAACTTGGCATTCAAAGCCATTTTTCCTAATTGGCCACTTGAGACCAGGAAGAAGCCCACGTGACCCAAGGGGTATAAAGAGGGGTTTAGTAGCCCACCCCATTTGAGCTCAATCATCTATACCTGCTGGCAGGTATTGATTGACTCGAGGTCTGTGGGGCGCCCAACCTCGCCCTACTTCTTCCTGAGGGATTGAGAGAAAGACGCTGGCCACGCCAAGTCTGGAACGCAGGGGTGAGAATATATACCTGCTAGGTGTCTATTTTGCATGCATTTAATAAGAGCTCAGAGAACCAAAAGGGTTTCATGGTACCTGTAAGTGACTTTTGTTTTAAGTGTAATTTCTGTATCCTAGCAGTAAAAATCTGAGATGTAATAAGCTCTCCCTGTAATCTTCTTGGGGCGCCTGTCAACCTCTTCCAGGTTGCCTGCTGCTAAGGGACCCTGGTCCTGGCAGTTGAAGTCTCGGGTGTATAATACACACACACACACACACACACACACACACACATACCACTCACTGCCCTGACCATCGGCTGACACCGCCCCCTGCTGCAATGGTGCTCCAGTCCCCAGCTCCCGTTGTGGGGCTGGAACACACAAAATCTACTAGGCTGGGCCCCCCTAGGCTCTGGCGTGTGAGGGGAATGTGGGTCTTTCTTCTTCTCAGTTGAGGGCCACATCAGTGAGGTGGGTTTTTTTTGCTTCTCACTTGTGTGCACCCCACCTGATTGTTCTGTGGGTCAGTAGTTCCCAACCCAAGAAAGGTTCCCCGCCTCTGGTGTAAATCCAGAGTAATTTTGTCAGATTCAGTGGTGCTTCTCTTAAATTGAACTAGTGAAATGAAACAGAAAATCAGCCCAGCTGTTGTAGCCTGATCTAAAGACTCCCAGGTATCACTGAGAGGGTTGATAGGTTCCGCTCCCAAGATCAGGCCCAGTCAGATTATTATTACAATTATTTTATGGTTGGGAACTCTGATGTATACAAGTGCCACACACACACACGGAACTCTTTTATATTTATAAACAAATATTTTATGAATACATTTAGCAAAGTCACACACCTATCTCAGCAAGGCAGATAGAGATAATACAGAAAGTGCATCTGAACATCCATGCTCATGTAGATACATCTCTGTATTAATCATTCTCTCATTGAAGTTTTTAATTTTGTCTCAAGTTCTTTTACATATAAACTTTGTATTAAGCCCTTTTACACAGAAACTTTGTATCTTGTAGAATAGAATAGTCCCTAAAAATAGGTAAGGTAAAGAGAATGTCTTTGTACCTCCTTTTGTTAATTGATTGCCCTGTTGAGTGAATGAGGTGTGAATGGATAAAGAGAAAGGTAAGTACCTCTAGACCAGTGTTTGTCAGCCTTTTTTTATAAAGTACTCCTTTTAAAAAAAATGTTAAGTACCCCCTTTAAAAAAAAAAAAAAAGTACCCCCAGTACATACAGTTTTTGGACACACACAAAAATTTTCTACCATTGCAACACATTTGTTTAAACAACTTAATCATAGCCAGGCGGGCGATGAAATTTTTGGGTGTAAAAAGTATAAAAATAATAAAGCACTGTAAAACTTAAAACAAAAATTTAGTTTTCTCCAAATTTCAGTTGTGTTGACGTACCTCCCAGACTTCTCTTGAGTACCTCTGAGGGTACTTGTACCACTGGTTGAGAAACACTGATCTAGACCAGTGGTCTCCAACCTTTATACACCCAAGATCACTTTTTAAATGTCAGGACAAGTCAAGATCTACCCCATCCCTTCCCCAAGACTCCACCCCTTCCTTGAGGCCCCACTCTCTTTGTTCCGTTTCTCTCTATCACTTGCTATCCCCGGCCCTTATACACTCTCAGGGTACGGCTAAACTGCTGCTTTTTTTCAATCCTTCTGTTGGAAGAGATTTTTCTGACATTTGGCCCATCTAGACTGGGCCAAATGTCAGAAAAACCCCTTCTTTGGAACCCCCCTCATTCCTCGTGGAACAAGGAAGACAGGGGCTGCCAAAAGAGTGCGTTTGCCGGAAAAACTCCTGTAGTCTAGCCGTACCTCACTGCGTTGAGACAGGACATGCGGGCTCTGGGGTGGGAATGAGGGATTTAGGTGTGGGAAAGGGTGAGAGGTGCAAGCTCTGGGAGGGAATTTGGATGGAGGAGGAGGAGGAGAAGTTTGTGGATATGAGAGGCTCAGGACAGAGGGTTCCAGTGTATGATGGGCTCAGATATGGGGTCAGGGTGGGGGTTACTGGAGTGTTATGATGCTGTGGCCAGATGGGGGCTTGGCCCCAATTGGGGGCTTGTTGGCCAGGCTTCATTTTTAAATAAAATATGTTAAACACAAAAGATTTCAGCATTTTCTTTATTTATGAGAGGGACGGGGAACTTGTTTTGAGTCGGGGTCACTGACCCACAGAAAAGTCAGTCGGGGCCACATAAGTGAGATATAAAAACACAACACCTCCAAACACCTCAAGCCTCACTAATGTGACCCCAACTGTGCTGGTGGGGGCAGGAGACAGGATGCTATGGCAGGGGAGAGGGTGCCAGGGCAGGGGACAGAGTGCCAGTAGGTGCTGGGGCAGGAGCCAGGGAGCTGGTAGATGCTGAAGCAGGGTGCCGGGGCAGGGTGCCAGTGGGTGCTGGGGCAGGGGACACGGTACTTATGCGGGTCTGGGTGGGGGAAGGGGACAGGGACTGGTACCTGAGGATCCTGCAGCTGCACGCCAAGGTCCAGGAAGTGTGCAGGCTGCTCCCCTTGACTCTCCCCCACCTAACTCACCTGGCCAGTGCAGTTAGGGGGAACAACTATTGGTAACAACAACAAGACAGAGTATGCTTGTATGTGTATAATAGATCATATGCATATGATAAGTATTGATTGCTATATATATTACCAATAAATGTGGCATTTTGCCTTATTGCCCTGAAAAGATCCCATGCAATACTTTAAGTACAACACTCACCATCCCTTGCAGAACAACTGGAAATGTTAGCCATTATCTTCCTCATCTTGTCACCATCCATATCTTCAGCCAATGACTGGGATTTCAATCCTCAGGGCTGAATGGCTAAACTTTCCCCTGTATGAAACCTAAGCAGGTCTAAGACCAAAAAGGATCCTTCCAAGGGACTTATACCTTTGCAGCAACCACTTGGCCTGGGAGAACACAATAAGCTTTTGATGTAACTTTCTGTCACCCAAATGTTGTCGCAATTAGCATGAGATAATTTAACCATTAAACACTTCCTACATAGTTTACCACAACCTTCAAAGAGACATATACACAATCTACTTCAATCAAGTTTCACCATAAATGTTCATAATCCATTCTGATTTTGAATCAAAGCTATAGTAACAGACATGGATTCTTTACTCACATCACAAGACCTGAGCAAATGCCTGCCATTTCAGTGCCCTAACAATGCACACCTGCATTTCAAAGTTCTACTCTAACCTAATGTGATAACCCAGCTATCACTTATACATCTTCCTAACAAGCCTTTAAAGGTTGAACCTGGGTCATTCAGCTTATGAGCCTCTTAACTCTTTCTGGCCAAGTGACACATTTTAATCAGATGTCTAATACTTCAATCAGATAACATCACAACCTATATGATTATATATTTGCCAAATTCAAGGTAGAAGCAATTTTCTTTGCCTACTTCCCTTTTCTCTCCCATGCACTGAATGTAAAAGCACTTCCTCTTTCCAGTAACATTTTAGCTGCTGGTCAAAGCCTCAGTGATTTTAGCTTGGTAGATTATGTGGTATGGACTAACTGCATAGTTACAAGGTCTATTAAGCCCTGTGGGGAAATAAAACTTTGATACTTTCTGGCAGGTAAAATTCCTTGTTCCTCTGATACCTTTTAGTCAACCATTTTTATATATTATTATTTAATTTAGTCTCCTAGAATTTTTAACACTCTGCTTTGGTGGAAGTTGGGATTATACTTACAGCTGTGCTTAGACTTCTCATTTTCTTCCCCATTTGACTCATTATCCACTGACAAGCATTAGTTGTTATATTACCATAGACATATGATCATATGATTAAATCACTGATTAGGATGATTGAAAATACCCTATGTTTTATTCGTACAAAGCCTTCTCCATGATCTTTTACATATTTGTATGTTATGTTTTGGTTAATCACAAAGAATTTTCAGCTGATTACTCCACTGCCTCCAACTTCTACTCCAAATGAGCTCAGTTAAATCTTACTAGCTAGCTTTACTCTAAATCTACACAAAAAGCCTTTGACACTATTCATATGTAGAGGCATCCCTCCTTAAATAAATAACCACTTAACCAATTTCAACACTTACGGTACTTTTAAACAAGACTGAAGAAAAACAGAGAGAAGGGAGATTCTGCTCCATCTTTCTTCCCTCAATTGCTGATGTGCTCTTAGCTGGCTGAGAAGTTATTACAAAGTCAGGACCTATCAAGCAGCAAGGGGGGAGCTCAGGAAGACAGAGTTGGGCACAGCCCAACGTTGAGAGGACTGAAATTAAGATAGCTCAAGCCGTACAAGTTCTCAGTTACTGAGGTCTCTTAAGTGGCAACTAAAACATAAATTAATCAACTCCCCTGCCACCTCAAAGTGTGTGTCATCAGTGCCTGTGGAACTGCTATTTTTAACTGTTGTTGGTACCTCAAAATTATAACCAGAAACCCCCTTAACGTGTATAAACCCCAGTAACTAGTTAATAATACCCAGCGAGGAGAGCAATCAGGCTGATGTCCCACATCACACTGCTTGTATCCTGCCACTGGCATGCCAAGTAAATCTGATGATCAAGAACTCAAGTGCTCCTTTTTTGGTGTGTGTCTGTGCACTCTCCCCTAGATGGGCTTATCACGCCCTTTTTTGCTAAGAAAAGCAGAAGCAATATACTATAGGCAAAGAACCAGAAAAGTGGAGCATCAGGTGAGGGAAAACGAGGGAGTCCCTGGTGAGTTACAATGAGGCTGTGTCTACATTGGTGCAATCTCGCGCAAAAGCGGCCACTCTTGTGCAAAAACTTGCTGCCTGTCTACACTGGCCGCGTGTTCTAGCTCAAGTAAACTGACGTTCTAATGTAAAAAAAGCAGGCTTCTTGCGCGAGAACTCTGACGCTCCCGCTCAGAAAGAAGCCCTTTTGCGCAAGAGCTCAAAGTGTAGACAGACAGCATGAATTTCTTGCGCAAGAAAGCCCCATGATTAAAATCTCTTGAGCAAAAGCAGATGCCAATGTAGACGTTCTCTTCTGGAAGAATTTTTGCACGAACTCTTCCACAAAAGAGTTCTTGTGCAAGAAGCTGCCAGTGTAGACGCAGCCTCCGAGTGTTTCTAACAGGTTGATGTTACCTGTATTTACATTTAGATTTTTACCAAAGGTGATTTTACCTATCCCAGGTAGGGAAGTTACCCCTCTGTGTGCCTCTGGGTCCTTGTTCAGACACCAAATCTGTAGTGTAGCCTGATCTAAAGACTCCCAGTTATCACTTTGAGGGTTAACTGCTAAAGCCAATGTCTTACAGGTTCTCATCCTCTGGCCAATTTTGAGAAACACTGCACTAAAGACTTAATATAATTGTGTTTATTATAGTGTATGTGTTTGTGTTATTTTCTGGGAGTCTCCAACTATCTGGCAAGTATGTGGGGATTCCCCTTGGTTAGAATTTTCCTCCCAAGCTGCCCTGGTGACCCTGCCAGGAAGGAGTGAGGGGGGTGGAGGCACCGCCAATTAAATCCATCGGAAAAAATACAGTTGAGTGGGTGGCAGGATCCAGAAGAACCCAGACCTATCCATCAAAACCTGTAAGCAGATAGGTCTTAAAGAAGGTAACCAGGTGGAGAGGGGGCACTACACGTGTATTGTGTGGGGCTCTGTAGAGAATACACAATCCCTGCCAGTGTTTCCTAGTGGTCAAGCAAGCGTTGACGGGTCATCTCCCTTTGGAAACACAGTCCTATCCTTCATTGCACTTCTCTGAGGCTATGTCTACAGTCGCGGCTTCTTGCGCCAGAAATATGCAAATGAGGCTAAGCGTGGAATATTGCTGAGCCTCATTTGCATACCTAATGAGACGCCGTTTTTGCAGAAGAGGCTCTTGTGCCAGAAGGAGCTGCCTACACTGCCCCTTATTGCACAGGAAAAACCCTCTTGCGCAATGCTGTTACGCGGATTATTTTCAGGAATAAGGGCATTGCGCAAGAGGGTTTTTCTTGCGCAAGAAGGGGAAGTGTAGGCAACTCCTTTTGGCGCAAGAGCCTCTTCTAAAAAATGGCGGCTCATTAGGTATGCAAATGAGGCTCGGCGATATTCCACGCTTAGCCTCATTTACATATTTCTCGCACAAGAAGCCGCAAGTGTAGGCATAGCCTAGGTGTTTCCAGTCTTCCCCTGGCATGGAGCTTTGAGTGGGGTGACTGGGCTCCTCAAACAGTCAAAGCCCTGTCTAGCTGGACTGTTACGTAGGTCAGTGGTTTCCAACCTTTTTTATACCAGGGACTAGCAAACCTATTCACAAACTTTTGGTGGACTGGTAACATTTTATTTGCAGATTTGCATATTCATTATGCAAATAACAAATATGTAAATATGCAAATAGAATGTTACCAATCTGCAAAAAGCCCCAGCCCCCAGAGTCCTCCTGTGCCAACCCTAACTTCTAGAGCCCCCAACCCCTCCACTACCCCCTAGCATCAGCCACTGACCCCAGAGTCCCATGCACACAACCTCCCCTCAGTGCCAGCCTCCCACCTGCAGGGCCCCCCCCGCACTAGTCCCACCCTTGGAGCCCCCAGTGCCTGCCCCGCCCCCCTCACCTAGCCCTGCACTGCCTCCCAGCCACCAGGTGACTGCTGCCACCTGGGTCATGGCTGCTCTAAGGCTGCCATGCTGGGCTCTGCGTGGCCCTCTCACCATGCAGCAAAGCACTCTTCCACATCTGGGAGGAGACCCGCCCTTGCCTGGTGTTGGCTGGCTGAGAGGTGGGGCAGGACATGCCTCTCCCAACAACCGTGGCGCGAGCGGTGTACCCCAACCCCAGCCCTCCAGAGCTGCTGGGCCACACACTGGCAGTTGGGAACCACTGACCTAGGTGAAGGCTCTTGTTGTAATGTCCTTTTGGAGAAGGTAGGGGAGCCCTGGTCCACACTCTCCACCAGGCTCTGATCCAGGGCTCAGTGGTAAGCAGCTCCAATTGGCTCCTTCGGATGCTAAACAGCCACTTCCTGGACCACTTCTGAATCCAGTCTCCTTTAGATTCCCTGAGTAAATCACTTCAGCCTACTCACTCTGTCATTGTCTTCTCCTTGAAACGTGTGTACAGGTCTGTGGTGTCAGATCTCAGGCAATGAGCTTCAGGGCAGTGCTTCCCCCATGGAGCAGCTGTCTGCTCCCTTCCATTGCCCTTCTCACCCTCCACCTCCCCCCCACTCTGAGCTGCTCTGCTCTCCTTTTTAAAGCCTATCTGAGAAGACTTTGCAGTGTGAAGGTGGGGCTACCTGAGCCGAGAGCTGTTCCTTGTTTTCCAGTGTGGGTTTGTATACACCATCATAGGCTCAAAAAGATTACATTGTACTATTTGTGACTGCCAAATCTGGGGATTAGAGGTACAGCTACTTCAGTGATCATGGGGCTGGGATTACCTGAAATTTATGGTATAGGTTGAACTTCTCTAGTCCAGCACCCTCGGGACCTGACCAGTGTTGAACTAGAGAATTTGCCAAACCATGGGAGGTCAGTATTATCTAGCAGCACCATCAACACTTCCACTGTTTAGTGGGCTCCTAGAAGACATTTAGGGGTAAATAACAGCACAGAACACTGAGAGCCAGGACTGGTGTCTGTAAACAAACTTTATGGGACTGTGGGAAACTTGCCCGTGAAAAGTGAACATCTGGCAACTAAAATCATGCCTGACCATGGATGTTGCTGTACCAGAGAGTGCCAGACTAGAGAGGTTCAACCTGTACTAATAATATAATTGACCCCTGAGGACATTCAGGTAAATATTGAAGCTGTCTACTTTTTTTTCACCCAGGTCAGTAGCTTTGGGGAACAAGTCAAATGTGTGGTGTTGCTTATGTTTGTGCTAGGTAATCTGAAAAGCTCTTTGTGTCTTATCCCTGATAATATTTGCTAAAATTATTGTTGTTTTTAGCAATTAAATTAGAAACACATAAAGGGCTTGTTTCTATCAAGATAAATCCTGTTTTCATAACTAGAGTTTACCAATAAGGCAATGACTTTTGATTCATATTGTGAAAATGCAGATGTTACATTCAAAGCCACTGATGGTGGTTGCTAAAAGAAGATGATACCTTCTATGATTATGCTATGGTTGTGTTCATTCTCATTGAATAAATGGAAAAGGAAATATTTTTCAACATTACTGATCTTTTCATCCTCATGAGTAAAAATATGTCTAGAAAAAAAATGAACGAGAGCTGATGGAACAGAACTGCCAGAGAGGAAGGGGAAATTGAAATCCCTTTTTGGGTGCCGCATATGAGCCAAGGCGATGTTACACCAAGTTCTAACCATTGTTTTCCTCAACTAAATAACCTACAACAACATTATTCTGATTGACAGTGATCTAAAGCATTCTGTGGTTGCACTTGGGAAGCAACAATATATCCCATTCACCTCTCACAATACCAACACTCATGACTGTTATGTTTATTCTGCAGACTAGTAGAAAGAAGGACCCTAAGAGCCACTAATGATCCATGCACCCTACTCTGGCTATTTCTACACTACAGGGTTTTTCCAGGATTCCAGAGGTATCCCGGAAAAACTCCGTCGCGTCCAGGGAATGCGTCTGCTCTTCCGCTTTTTTTGTGTAAGAGCAGAAGTGCTCTTTCGGAAGCCCTGTCTTCCTCGTGAGGAAGAAGGGCTCTTCCAAAAGAGGAGGCTTTTCCCAAATTTGGCCCAGTGGAGACGGGCCAAATTTTGGGAAAGCCTCTTCCGAAAAAACTATCAGAAAAAGGTACGCAAATTGCAGAGCACAATTTGCGTACCTTTTTCTGATAAATCATTGTAGTCTAGACATAGCCTCTGAGAATCACTGCTGCACGAGGGATAAAAAGTCAGGAACCTCTCTCATGCTGTGCAACAAAAGCTACTGCAGTGAAGTTTTGCTGTAAAATCATTTTCTTCCTGTTTAATAAAGGTCACACATATGCTCTTTATAGTATAGTGACTGACATGCACATCCAAGTTTTTCATCTCTCATTCATGTGGAACTCTAAACCAAATAATAACAATATGACAACACAGGTTCACATACAAGTATCAGAAATGGGGCCTCAGGAAGATAAATACTTTTGGTTTATGAGCTCACTGAAAACATTGAAGCAGCCTTGTAAAACACAAGTAAAACGTGTGTAGGCAGGGAACAGGTTTTTCTTCTGACATTAAACAAAAGCTTTACCTTCCTCTATAATTTCTACATGCCTCTGGCACCGAAAGAGAAAAACCTTGCAGATCAGATGGCTTTGTCATCCAAAAACCTCGGCAGTTCTCAAGGAATGCATAGCATACAATCAGACATTCTTGATACATTCACAAGAAAAAAATAGAGAAATACAGAATTCTACTTTTTGTGAGTTTAAAACTATAAGTGTCCTTTATATTGTGGGTGAAATTGACCTAGGTACAAAATTTCAGCACAAGGACCATTGAACCACTTGTATGGATGCCAGGCCTGCCGATAGGGGGAAGGGAGGCAAAAGGGGTAACTGCCCCACTGCCTGGCAGTTCAAAAGGGCTTGTCTGCTCCTGAGGCAGCAGCAGCAGCCAGAGCTCCAGGCTCTTGAAATCACCATTGGCGCTCTGGGAAGCACTAAGGGCTGGTCGGAGGATAGGGAGGAGGGGCAGCATGGTCTGAGTGGCACTGGGAGCTGGCTGCACCCAGCCCCACCCTTTCTATGCAAGTACCTGCCCCCCTTGCGGAGCTGGTTCTCCCCTACCTTGCCCAGGGGCCCAGCAATTCTGTCTCCTCCCCTTGGGGTGGTAAGGAATGCACAAATCTGACCCACTGCACAGAGATGAATGTCATCCTGTATGAAAGGGTAGGATATCACGCCTGACCTTTCAGAAAGTTTTTGTGTTTCTACTTCTCAAAATGGCAGCACATTTAAAGAAAAAGTTGCTGACAAGTTAGCAAAGACAAATATCAGGATGGTTTAAGGCTTAGTCCTGTGAACACTTAGACACAGGAATAATCTTATTTACAAGAGCAGTGCTACTGCATTTAGTGACACTACTGATGTGCATAAAGGCAAGCATGTTTTTAAGTGTTTTCAGGATCAGGACCTTAATTTATAACCTTTCTAACATAAGGACTGTCTTCCTATATGTTTGTATAGTGCTTAGTACAATGTTTCCTAATCCAGATTGGAATCTTTATGTGCTACTGAAAAACAAAATAAACGTAGTTCACTTAGGGAATAAAGATAAATGCCATGTGCTGATATAAATAAAATTTACACAGGACTGGACAAAGCACTAGAGAATATAATTCTATATTGGCACTTGGGATCAACTGGACTTACCTAGCACAGGGGTTCTCAGACTTCATGGCACCACAACCCTTTCTGACAATAAAAATTACTAAAGGAGGGGAGACCAAAGCCTGAGCCCACCTGAGCCCCAATGCCCTTGGTAGGGGTCAAAAGCCCAAGAGCTTCACTTCCAGGCAGGGGGCCTGTAACCTGAACCCCGTCATCCAGGGTTAATGCCCTCAGGTTTTGGTTTTGGTCCTAGGGAAATCTAATGCCAGCCCTGGAAACCCCATTAAAAAAGGGTTGTGACTCACTTTGGGGTCCCGAGCTACAGTTGGAGAACCACTGACCTCGCATGTCTTTTTTATTCTCTTAAGTCTGTTACTGTGAATCAGTTGTGGTGATACCCTACAACTCTATTGAGTGATGTGAGTCTTTTCTACTTTACTAATTATAGCTCTAAAGTAATGATTTTGGGGTTGTTTTTAACTTCTGTCTATTTTGGGCCTGTCCATACCAGCTAATGTGACAGAGGAATGCTAATAACTCACAAGAAACAGAGCAGCAATGTTCTAAATGCATCTTTACAGCCCCACCTTTTCCTTTCCTCTCTACGTGCCCAGCCTACCTATGGAAGCTGCTGTACAGAAGGTAAGTGATGATTGATCTGCTTAAGAATTTGATAAAAAGTGGCTTTGGGCGTGTGTGCTCCAAGTGCATAGCTATTTTTCTGCTCTCATTTTAGCCACACCTTCTAGACTAACTTCTAAAACAAAGGCTTTGTTGGTGGACAGAGCAGAGGTGGGTTTTGGAATTTTTTTAAATGTTAAGACCTCCATTCAGGAAGACACTTAATTTGTTTTCATTGATTTCGATACACCACTTCATTTGACGTTTGTTCTTGCTTTCACTGTTGCATCCACCTACTGTGCATGTGATGATAGTGGCACAAACACAGCTAGGCCAAATCCCAATGTGAATACTTGTTGTTTACTCAGGCAAAGTATCAGTGAAGTCAATGGCATTTTGCTTTCATGATTTAGACCTGTATTCAGAGGTGTAGTGAAGGGGGGTTGGGGGCGGCATTTGCCCCCAGGTGCCACGCCAGGGGGGTGCCGGGTTGGGCTGGGAGCAAAGCGCACGCTGCTCTGGCCCACGTGATGCTTTTGAACAGAGACCAGGAGTTGGCTAAGTGCTCCCAGCTCTCTACACGCTGGGAGCTGAGGCAGCAGGGCCGGGTGGCAGCAGCGGCCACTGTAAAGGTTAGACTCCCTTATCCGGCTGTTCCGTTCCTCCCGTGCCTGGCTGGGGGGGAGGATTTGATGGGGGCGCTCCTGGTGCTGGGGGGCTCACTTAGGGGAAGGGTGAGTTCATTTGGATGGGAGTCTGGGGAGGGTGAGTGCTTTGGGATGGGGCACTGGGGGCTGGCTCTGTGGGAGGTATGAGTGCATTGGGATGGGGGCTGGCTCTGTGGGAGATGTGAGTGCATTGGGAGGGGGGGACACTGGTGAGGGGCTAGCTCTGGGGGGTGAGGTGGGTGCATTAGGGTTACTTATAATTTTTTTAAATAAAAGATACTTTATACCAAAAGGAAAAACTTAAAAAAATAATAATCTGGTTACATTTTAAAGACTAACAAACATATAGATCAGGCATGTCAAACTAGAAGCCCCACTGAGGGCCACAAATGAAAACTGATAGCTTTCAGGGACACCAAAGAAAATGTACTTCCATTGGAAAGTTGTAATTATTTATTATTATAGATTATGTTTTAGGTATATTTTATAATATTTTTATAATTATAATATAATTAATATATTTTATAATCTAATATTATAGATTATGTTTTAGGTATATTTTATAATATTTTTCAGGTCTTGTTTTAATATAGTACAATAATTTGATGTGTAAAATTGTTATTTACTCAAAATAATTTTTAATTTAAATATAAATTTAAGGTACTTTTAAATTTTGTATATGATACATAACTTGTTTTGTTGAAATAAAAACAAGTATAGACCATGGTCAATCAAATAGAACAGGCTTCTGTAAAAATTTCAGATACTTTGTAAGTTTGAGATTTTGCATAAACATATCATTATTCGTGCAATTGCAAAAAATTGACATATATTTGATATAAAATTAATATACATTTTGTGATTTTATTTGGAAATAAATAAATAAAAACCAAAACATTAACAAAACATCCCCCTCCACTGCCCCAGAGCCAGGCACTCCCATATCCCCATTCTAACCCAATTCCCCTCTGTTCCCCCAAAGAACCCCCTCTAACCCAATGCCTCCTCCCTCCCCCAGACCCAGGCACTCCCAGCCCCTCCCCCCCATACCTAATGCCTGGGTCCCAGAGCCAGTGTCGCTGCTGCCACACATTTCTTCCTCAGGCGTTGGGGAGGTGTAAGCACAGCAGCCAGCTGTGAGCAGGCACTTGATGCCTGTGCAGAGCAGCCCAGCCAGCTGTGATCTGCACTCGGCCACGTGCTCCGAGCGGCCAGCGGGCCACATGTTATTCTTTTATAAAATCTTGTGGCAGGCCACAAAAAATTTTGATTGGGCCACATGCCACGCCAGAAGCCTGTTTGACATGCCTGATGTAGATGGTATCATGAGCTTTTGTGGGCACAACCCACTTCCACCACGAAAGCTCATGATACCATCTACATAAAGGGTGAGCAATAATTTTTGCCTGGGGCCACTTCAAAAAGTAGCCCTGGGTCACCACGGAAGGGTGGGGACTAAACAGGAAGGAGTGGGGCTACCCAGACCATGATTGGTCTGGGGTGGGGGAGCCCCTTTGCCTCCCCCTTCCCACTAGGCACCCATGTCTCTGGTAGGGCAGGAGGAGGCTTCGTATGCTCCCCCAACCCCAGGCCAATCAAGGCTTGAGGGCGGGGGAGCGCGGGAAGCCTCCTCCTGCCTTGCGAGGAGTACGTGGTGCTTGGAAGTGCCGTGTGCTGCTCGCTGGGTGGGGGCAGAGCAGAGAAAGCTTCACGTGCTCTCCCAACCCAAGCCCTAATTGGCCTGGGGGCGGGGGAGCAGCAGGGCCTCCCCAGACCGGATCTGACCCATGGAGGCCCTTTTGCCTACTTCTGATCTACGTGTTTTGTTAGTCTTTAAAGTACTACTAGACTGTTTTGTTATTTTTTAAGTTTTTCCTGTTACAGACTAACTCAGCTACCCCTCTGGAGCTTATAAAAAAGGTTCTATACTAAACCATTCCTTTTTGCCTCCCTGTTTCCTTTTTCCTTTGGTGAGTTGGGCAGGCAGGAGTTTTGGTAAAAATGTATCAGACAGAAGGTAAACCACAAAACTATATAATTTATATGTCTGTAGTTAGTAAAATAAGTAATTCATTAAACAATAAATATCCTAAGAGGTGGATTATTTACAGTGGTGTAGTGAGGAGGGCGCGGGGAGGGAGGAGGGGAAGTGGCCCCTGGGTGCCACACTAGTGAGGTGCCTGTATAGTCCCCCTACACTCCCCCTGTTATCCCTCTGCTCACCTGCTCTTCCTCTGCCTGCCACCACCGGCTGGAGCTACCTCCTCCCCTCCTTTCTGCCCCCAGCCCGACTCCCTCCACCTCTGCCAAAGGATTAGTGCATGCGGGACCCAGGCCCAAACTGGAGGGGGTCGGGTAAGACTCGGTACAAGCTCCCCCCACTCCTTCCAGGGTCGAGCTCAGCTATGCGCCAGGTTTGGGGCCCCACCATTTGGCGGGGAGCGAGGGGTGCCAATTATGCCTTCGCCCCCGGGCGCATAACACCCTCGCTACGCCTCTGCCTGTATTTGGATAAAAAAGGTCACTTACCACTTAACTTAAAATATGTTCTTTTAAATAGCAGTTGTTGTCTTCTTTTACAGAATTGTAGTTTCTTACGAGCAGGCAAAGAATATGGCCCAGTGATTTCAATACATCTTTCCAGGTCTGGAGCATGTGTACAGAGGCCCAGTAACAATTTTTTGGGGCCTGCACATCCCTCCTGGCAAAATGGCTCCTTCAAGAGATGTGCTTCCATTTTTCCACTTCTGCACTTGCTCCTAATTTATTTCTCCAGGGAGCATGGGATCTCACATAAGGTCATAGATAACAGAAGGGAATGCTGCTGAAGACCAAAGTTGTCTTCTTTCACCACTAATTCATGCCCTCGAGGGCTGATCAAAAACTTGCCTTTGAAGCTGTTTTTCTTTTTTATGAGACAGAAATTTGTGTTTTTGAATAAATAAATGTTGGCAGATAGTATCTATTTTCCTGGAGATTTTTCTAATTTTTGCTGGAAACCTGAAATCATGGAAAAATTTGCCAAAACCTGAAATAGTCATTTTCATTGAAGTTGGCAGCGAATATTTTTTTACTCTTCATCAAAAAGCCAAAAACCCTGAAGCTGTTTTGGCTGAACATTTTTAGGTTTCCCAGGTTTTTGGCTTTTTTGACTAATAGACAAAAAAAAAAAAATGTCACTGCCAATGTCAATGAAAATGAAATAGTTAAAAGGTTGTCAATATTTTCATCGATTAAAAAAGCTGTTTTTGATTAACTACAACCTAGCCCAAATTGAATTATTGATAATCCCCCTGCGCAACAGTTTCAAATCATACGACTGTATAGGTAATAGATTGAACTAATAATATAGCGGAAGAATGTAATAAGTAAATATTTAGTCACTAGCATAATAATGGCATTTGTAATATGTAGAGCAAACAGAGTTATGTACCAATGGCTATTTCCTTGCGATGGAAAAGAATTGGAAATACCATTAAAAGATGCTGGTTTTACTGAACAGTAGAGTGACTATGAATTTTTCATACTGTCTTTTGAGTTAATAGACAAAACACTGGTCCATCAATGAATATTTTATGTGGTCTATGATATTGATTAATGTTAAAAATAATCTTATGGAATTACCATGGAAAAGAAGGTGACTTGCACTGATTTCATTTCATTTCATATGTATGGTTAATAATTTAACCACAGGTTTCATGTTATTTGCACATCATCAGGAAAAACAGAGCAGTAAGAAGCAGATGTTAACCCCCTGCCCCCAATAATATCTGCGAAATTATGTAATTGTCATTATGCAATCAGCATGCGCAAGACACTGAGGTGAAACTGGGAACGCCCAAACTGGCCATGCATATTCTAATGAAGGAGACAGAGTACTGGTACTGATGTGTTATAAAGCACTCATGTATGTTCATTTAAAAATATGAATCTTTTAAGCCATTTCCTCTTCCAATAATTATAATGGAATGTAACTTTAGATGCTCTCTTTCACAAACTGGTGGAGGTTTTTTATACAAGATGTGTTCACACGTTCAGTTGGTACCATGTGATGTTATTTAAAAAATGTTGTATTGGTGGTTTATTCATTATTTGCTATTTGTCATTCATTAGTCTCTTGTTTAAAATGTTTTGGTTGTTCAGTAAGAAAGTTGGGGCAATACCATGAGATAGAAGAGACTAATCACATAACATGAATAGTGAACAGACAATAATCAATTATTCTGAAAAAATGTGGTGAAATGAATTTGCATCAACTATTGGGTGTATATTTAATGATAACAAATGTTTGTGGAGATTAGGATCAGTTTGTGAATTAACCACAAATGGAAAGAAGTCTCATTTGCAATAAATAATCCAACTAGCTCTAATAACAATAACGACTATTTTTGAGAGGTGATTAGATATAAGTAGTTTTAGGATATAATCTCTCAGGGCTTTGTTTTCACTGCAACTCAAACAATACTAGGTTCAGTGATTGGATTAGCAGCACAGAGTGACTAGAGAGCAGGTGATGAGTTGTGCTGACTGGCTTTATCTGCATCCCCAGTATATGGTTAGCTCCAGCATTCATCAGCGCTTGAGCTTTAAACCAGACCTGAGTGACCAGCAAGCTTGAGTTTAAAACACCATTTAACTTGAGTTAGTGATTTGCATATATGAGCAGCAGTTACCTGAGGTCAGGAGGGATAGCTCAGTGCTTTGAACATTGCCTTGCTAAACCAAAGGTTGTGAGTTCAATCCTTGAGTGGGCTATTTAGGACTCTGGGGCAAATCTGTCAGTGTTAATAGATGGAGATATACTTATCTCAGAGAACTAGAAGGGACCTTAAAAGGTCATTGAGTCCAGTTCCCTGCCCTCAGGGTAGAACTATCCCTAACTCCATATATTAACACTTGAGGTGTTCCTTAAACAAATACTTGTTGTGTGGTTCAACTTATTTTAGATCCAAAGGAAACCAGTACACTTCAGGGCTACTTAACCACTTTCTTATTTATTGCAAGCTTTAAGCACTTAATATAGTTGTTTAAGTTTTACAAGCCTTAAGAACAATTACTGTACAATATAAACCTTAAATACTATAAATTCTAAAGCAATTAATACAACACAAAGCAATGCAAAAGCAATTACTAAAAGATCTACTATATACAACGATAAAGCCTAATTCACTTACACTTCACCCGTACGCTACCTACTACAGTGCTAGGCAGGAGGTCGTGGTTCCGTCTTTTCCCACCCATAGGAATGCCACCACTGACGTAGCAGGTGTGAAGGGCCTAATCACTTCTAGTTACATCGAGCAGGACGTGTGGGTCAGTCCTGCCCATTCCCTCCCATTGATTGTTCTTACTAAACCCAATTTATAGAAAACAGAGACTTGGTCATTCTAATAATATTTACCAAATGATTACGTATTGTGCAGGATACGTAAAATGCCCAATGCCCCTATTTGGGATACATCCTGCTGCTCAGGATATTGCTGCTATGTGCGCAGTTAACAGTTTCATGGCTGCATCTGTTTTGCTTATCAGAACAAAAGTACCAGTACAAGGCTGCTTGTCCTGTGTTCTTGACGGCTTAATCTGCATTGTTATGCAGAACATTTCCTGGCTCTCACAGCTTTCTTTATCAACCCAGTCTTGCCTGTGTGCTTTGTTACACCAGACTCGAGACAGGCCAGAAATCCACACTTTGGACAAGGCAGACATCACCATTTATTGCCAAGGCAGGGTAGTCCAGGCTCCCCTACAATACTGCACTGAAATGAGGCCAGGAGACTTGGAAGAGATGGGTCTATTATTCTGTTTAGACATGTTTAAAGCGTACAAAATCTGTAAATGGTTTTTGAGCTCTCCTTCAACCAAAATTTAATTCAGCACCCCTGAAACTCTTGTAGGCAGGATAGTAGCCATTAATCCCATTATCTTGATTTAAAAAAAAGAGAGAAGAGGTAGTTAACTTTCCTTCAGATTGTTATCTGGATATAAATGTAGCGCCCCCTCTCCACCTGGTTACCTTCTTTAAAGCCAATCTCCTTACAGATTTTGATGGATAGGTCTGGGTTCTTCTGGATCCCGCCACCCACTCAACTTTATTTTTTCTGATGGATTTATTTGGCGGTGCCTCCACCCCCCTCACTCCTTCCTGGCAGGGTCACCAGGGCAGCTTGGGAGAAAAATTCTAGCCCAGGGTAATCCCCATGTATTTGCCAAATAGTTGGAGACTCCCAGAAAATAGCACAAACACATACACTATAATAAACACAATTATATTGAACAGGAGACAAATATAACAGAACAGGGTAAAACACTATTTTTAGGGTCACCGTGCCCAGCAACTGTAAGATCAGTGTCCTGCGTTGGTACGTGTACTTTGTTGGGGCCCTTGATGACTGTTGACCACAAAATTCTTCTCTGCAGTAGTTTAGCAGTGGGGCTGACTAGGTCCAGTACAGCCCAAAGGACTCACACATGGGAGAAGGCAGTAAATTCCTCCATAGGTTTAATATGCTGCAGGTAATAAAATCCCCAAACAAATTCCCTGATTTACTAACTAAAAATTGGTGCACTCACACACTCCATGAATGAGCCTCAGGTTCAGAGGTGACTCAGTCACTGCAAATGGGTAGCTCTCTTCTCGCAGGGATCCTCTTCAGGCAGGAATCAGGCTGCTTCGGTCCCAGAATTTCCCCTCACCGCGAAGGGGTGCAGGGCTCAAGGTGCAAGCCACACAACTGCACCAAAATTCAAACTATAACCTCCTAGCCCAGCATTCAGACCCACACAGCAGGCAGCAGCCCTGAACTAGCAGCTAGAGCAGAGCTGACCATGTGGTGACTGGTCTCACCCAGGGAGCTGGAGAGCCAACTCAGCCTGGCTGGGGAAGCCTCCCAGCAAACTCCACAAACTGGGAATCAACAGTGGAGACATAAAACCCAGCTGAGGGATCCTGCTTTCAGGTCCCTAGAGGCTAGTTCTCAGGGGGAACCCTGCATGAAGGCCTGGGGCTTACTCGCTCCCACACAGCAGTCCTCCCCTTGCCCTGGCTGGCTCCAGACTCCCCTCCACAATGGCCTCTCCTTTCCCCTCCTGAACTCCCTGGGAGGCATCTCACTCCCTATGGGTTGCGGGGCAGACTCTGACCCTGGTAGGGAGGGGGAGCCAAGGCAAACTCAGAGTGCCTCTCCCTGAGCTGCCAGCAGACAAGGCCCCGGGAATCTAAGTAATCTCCTTGGGGGTTACATAAATGTTAATGGGCTATTAGCATCACAGGCTCAAGGTTATTTATAAATAGGAGTGATTGGATTTCCTGCAATATGTCTTCTTGATATTGCTGAAGTTAAGTGCAATCCATTTATATTGCCTCCCAGTGAGTTATACTCTGCCATAATTGTCTGAACAGATTGACAGAGATAAGAAAGGTATGGTCCATTTTTAAAAGCTGCCCAATTGGAAAAATGGGGATCTCTGCTTAATAATGAATGACATCATGACAGGGTCAATTACTTCAGCATCAAGTTTAGTTTACAAATGAAAATTAAAAAAATATTTTGTCTTTACCTTCAAAAGTCAGAATGGGATCTGAATGTCCAGTTGGAACCTTTTTGGCTTGCACAACAATAGCTGTAGGAATTCTACAACTGGAATATATTTGAAAACACTGTTGATATTAAGATTAACTGAACAGAAAATCTTGTCCAATATGCATATTGTTTCCCTCTTACCTTATTTTTATTTTTAAAATATTACTACAGATGAATGTAGTAATTCCTGATGCTTAGTTTTCACTCAAAGCATTAGCCCAAGTTAGAACTTGAACAGTAACAATCTTGGAAATGCTCACTCTTCTACAGCTGTATTGGCCCTAATAGGAATATAGTGCTAATAACTTATATTTGCAAGTAATGTAAGCAGATCTAACTTGGGACAGATACGGGGGGAGATCTTTTGAAAAGATACAATTTTTGTCCTCAGCAGTTATTGTGACAGTGTCAACATTTGCCCATAGTTACCATGCTGTGATATTTATGGTACCAGTGCATTTTCTTTAGATGAGATTCTGTTAGCTTTACTCATATTGAGTAGTATTTTAGTCTACAAGCAGTCCCACTTGATGCCACTTCTGGGGGAGTAAAATTAATATACAGTGTGTTCAAGACTATCAGAAGAATCTGATCCATTATTGTGCCTCAGAGCTAATCTACACTATGAAGGGAGATCTATCTAATTTACGCAACTTCAGCTATGTGAATAATATAGCTGAAGTCAAAATACTTGGATCTTCTTATTGCAGTGTCTTTACTGTAGAATGTTGACAGGAGATGCCCTTCCATCAGCTCCCCTTGTGTTTCTTGTTCTGGTGGTGTACTGGAGTAGATGCAAGAGCGATTGGTGGTTGTTTTATCGTGTTTGTACTAGTGATTTATTATACTAATGAGTTATTAGTTTTCAGACGACAACTCAAAAGACAGATTTTGTACAACAATTATTACAGAGTTGTGTAGGATTTGGTGGTTAAATAGTGTAATGGTTATCATCTCTGCTTTTTATGTGCAGAAAGTCCTGGGTTTGAACCTCAGTGGAACCTAAGCTTGAGTGATTGTTTTTTAATAGTCAGCAGGTTTAAAACAAATAAATGGAAGTATATTTCACACAATGCACAGTCATCCTGTGGAATAGGTAACAGGGAATGAATCACTTGATGACTAGCTGTTCTGTTCATTCCCTCTGGCATTGGCCACCATTGGAAGACAGACTACTGTGCTAGGTGGACTTTTGGTCTGACCCGGTATGGCTGTACTTCTGGTCATATGTTTGTTTCTCTTCAGAAATATTTCTGTTAATTTTGTGGATCTGGTCACTTAGAAAAAGAAAGTATAGCTAGCTTTTTGTCTGTTTGTTTTTTTAGCAAAGAGAATCAGAAAAAAACATTGAATTTCTTCACCACAGAATAGGAAAGCCTAGCCGCTAGAAAAACAAAACCCATATTTCCAAAGCAGGGACCATGTTTGATCCTGCAAAACTCTGAGCATTTTGACACTAATCCAATAAGCACATGATCACATTTTTAACTTTAAGGTTGTTAGTATTTCCATTGACTTGAATGGAATTAATCACGTGATTAAATTCTTTGATGAATTGGGGTCAGAATTCAACATCTCAATGGACTGAGCTCTAAATTGTGATTTAGCTAGGAAAACTGCAAAAATCTAGAATATCTGAACAAAATCATAGAATCACAGAAATGTGGAACTGGAAGGGACCTTGTCTAGTTCTCTTCACTATTATTGACACTGTCCCTACCAGGTGTTTGTCTAACACGCTCTTTAAAATCTCCAGTGAAATTCCACAACTTCCATAGGCAATTTATTCCAATGCTTAACTATCCTGACTTTTAGCAAGTTTTTCCAATGATCAAACTAAACCTCCTTTGCTGCAATTTAAGCCTATTGCTTCTTGTCCTATCATCAGTGGTCGAGAACAATTTATCACCTTCCTCTTTATGACAACTTTTTATCTATTTGAAAACTGTTATCATGTCTCCCCTCAATCTTCTCTTCTCAAAACCAAACAAACCGACTTTTTAAATCTTTCCTCATACGTCATGTTTTCTAGACCTTTAATCATTTTTGTTGCTCTTCTCTGGACTTCCTCCAGTTTGTCCACATCTTTCCCGAAGTGCGGTACTGAGAACTGGACACAATAAAGGCCCTTTCTAATAAAGGCTTTGTGACGGGATGTACCAGCCCCACACTGAACTAACAGGGTTTAGCCAGGTTACCCTGGCTAAAGGAGCCCTGCCCCCTCAGCCCTGCTGGGCATGCTCAGACTGTAGCCCAGCTATAAGAGCCTGGGGAGAGGCTCAGTCTGGACTGACTGCCAGAGGAGAAGGACCTCAGGCTAGAGCTCCTGATCAGCAGCAGCCAGCCGCCCAAGGGGAGAACAGCAGAGGCCCCAATGCTGCTTGGGACGTAACCACCGCAGACTACCAGGGAGGCGCAGCCCCAGAGGAACCAGAGGATCCTGCGACCATGTGGGAAGACGGCCCATCGGAACAGGGAGGATGCAGGAGCAGCCGCTCCCACCCAGAGATCCTCAGCGTGTTTCGGTTGGATTCCCCACCGAGGGAGTGGTGGACCGTTCTGACACTCATAGGACCCTGGGCCGGGACCCGTGGAGTAGGGAGGGCCTGGGTCCCCTTACCAGGGTGCAGCCCCAACCGCGTGACTTGGCTCAGTGGCCACCCAGCCCTGCCTTAAAGGGGTGGTGATTAACTCTAATAGTGACTCTGGCCAATGGGCCGTCCAGTCCTGCCTTAAAAGGCCAGTGATTGACTTGGATAGTGTCTCTGGACATTGGGCCTTCCAGTGCGGCTTTAAAGGGCCAGCAACTTTTATTGCCTCTGGCAATTGGGCCATCCAGCCCCGAGGGGAGGGGCCAGACTACAGATTGTTGGGCAGGCTGTGGACTCAGATAGTCCCGGGACACGGATCCCTACCTCCTGGGGAGGGGGAAGGAAGGACTGCCCCATGACAGGCCTTTTCAGAATGGAGTGGAGTGGAAGAATTATTTCTCATGTCTTGCTTGCAACACGTCTGTTAATACGTGAATGGTATTTGCTTTTTTTTTTTATTGCAACATTGTTGACTCACATCAGCTTGTGATTTACTATAATCCCCTGATCCTTTTCAGCAGTATTCCCTCATTCCTAGACAGTCACTTCCCATTTTGTATTTGTGTGGTTAATGATTCCCTCATAAGTGCAGTACTTTGCCTTTGTACTTGTTCAGTTTCATCCTATTTAATTCAGACTATTTCCCCAGCTTGCCAAGATCATTTTTGAAGTCTAATGCTGTCGTACATACTTGCAACTTTTCCCAGGTTGGAATCATCCACAAACTTTATAACCAGGGCTCGCCAAGAGGCGGCGAGCCCTGCTCGCCAGCCGCGCGGTGGAAGCACACGCTGCACATGTGCAGACCGCGCTGCGCATGCGCTGACTGCGCTGCGCGGCCCCGCCGGCTTAAAATCTACTCGCCACGGGCAAGTAGATTGAATCATTTGTCGAGCCCTGTTTATAAGAATACTCTCTATGCCATTATCCAACTCATTTCTAAAGATATCGAATAGAACCAGACACAGGACAGATACTTGTAGAACCTCACTTGATATGCTCTTCCAGCTCATTTGTGAACTACCAGTAACTACTCTGAGGCTATGTCTACACTACAGGGTTTTTCTGGGATACCGGAGGTATCCCAGAAAAACTCCTCCACATCCAGGGAACGTGTCTGCTCTTCCATTTTTTTTTGTGGAAGAGCAGATGTGCTCTTTCCGAAGCTCTGTCTTCCTCCTCCCATGAGGAAGAAGGGCTCTTCCAAAAGAAGGCTTTTCCCAAATTTGGCCCAGTGTAGACGGGCCAAATTTAGGAATAGCCTCTTCCAAAAAAACTATCGGAAAAAGGTACGCAAATTGCGGAGCACAATTTGTAGTGTAGACATAGCCTGAGTATGGTTTTCCAGTCAGTTGTGCCCCCAGCTGAGTAAGTTCATCTCTAGGCTTTATTTCTCTAGTTGATTTATGAGATTGTCACATGAGACTGTACAATGCAGATGTTCAGTTTGTTCTATCCTGCCGTGCCTCTCTGTCAGCCGATGGTCAGGGCAGTGAGTGGTGTGTGTGTGTGTAGTATACACCCGAGACTTCAACTGCCAGGACCGGGGTCCTTAGCAGCGGGCAACCTGGAGGAGGTTGACGGGCGCCCCAATAAGTTTACAGGGAGAGCTTATAACACCTCAGATTTTAGCTGCTAGAATCCAGAAATCCCTTCGCAGCGGGCAGCCTGGGGAGGCTGAGAGGTGCCCCAATGGATCTGTCACCTGGGAGTGACACAAATCCAAACGCCCAAGCTCTCCCTATACCTGTCCCTTTTGACCGGCTGAAGTTCTTTTAAATTGTGCTTGGTTCTGTTCAACTGAAGGAGTCAGGTTAAAGCTTAAACAGTTACTATTTTATTGTTACAGGGTAAACTTAGCTGTTAAATGCTACTGCTGTGTTACAGATAACACAGCCACTACAAAAGGACAGGACAGAAATTACACTTAAAACAAAAGTCACTTACAGGTACCATGAAACCCTTTTGGTTCTCTGAGCTCTTATTAAATGCATGCAAAAATAGACACATAGCAGGTATATATTCTCACCCCTGCGTTCCAGACTTGGCGTGGCCAGCGTCTTTCTCTCAAGCCCTCGGGAAGAAGTAGGGCGAGGTTGGGCGTCCCACAGACCTCGGGAGACAATCAATACCTGCCAGCAGGTATAGATGATTAGAGCTCAAATGGGGTGAGCTACTAAACCCCTCTTTATACCCCTTGGGTCACGTAGGCTTCTTCCTGGTCTCAAGTGGCCAATTAGGAAAAATGGCTTTGAATGCCAAGTTTCCCACGAAGGGTGCAAAGCATAATTCACACCTGGGAAAATGCAGACAATGGGCACTTCTAGTATGTGATGGCGAAGATTCCTCCTGGGACAGTGCAGGCGTGTCAATTACTGGTACTAGCCATCAGAGCGACGGGAGGCCCCGGGTCGTCAGCTAGCCCATTTACTGTCTGGTTTCTGTTTATGGTAGAGTCAGGGACAGGCAGCACACCTGCGTTCCCAGGGCATCAAAGGCTGACTGCCTTTCTCTTGCTCTTTGGGGGGGGAAACAAGATGGGGTTCATGTCTGGCTACACTCTCCCAAATGTATGTGATTTATCCAGAGATTGAATTGGGTCTGGATTTACCCAGAGATTGGAAAGGTATTTAGGCACTGCTGCACTGGATGTGGGCATTCAACTGTTGATGGGATTTTGGCTCCTAAATGCCTAAATCCCCTTTGAAAATGAGATTTAGGCTCTTAAATCTATGAGGCATTGCAATGGTGAGTACAGCTATGCCTAAACACCTTTAAAATCTGGGTCTGAATGTTTTTCCCCCAGCTGTTACATATGAATGCTGATCTCTTATTTTGGGCATAATTGACTGAAAATGTTTTTAATTATGAAATCATTTTTGTTCTGCATTTTTACAGCAGCTAGTGCAAAGTCATCCTGATCCACTACTATGTCTTCCATAATACAAATTATAAATAATACAAATATTGAATATTAGGTTGCTGTCCTTTTTCTTGAAACACTAGATATCTTGAAACACTAGGTGATAATATAGATTAAGAATTTCAAGCACTTTTAAACAACATCACTTTTAAGGTAATCAAATGGGGAAAAAGTAGAAAGCACAAACTTTTTGTATATGTAGTTCATAATGTAAATAGGATACATTTTTACATGTTTAAAAAAAAGAGAAATCACTCAGGGGATAATAGTTTCCCTGGCAAATTTTACAGTTTAGTAATAAGCACCTGACAGCACAGGGCCAGAATGGAAATGCTGACACAAATGAAACTTACAGTGTTGTAGTTTTTGCTGTTATAATACGTAACTCATATGTCTTTCTAAAAGAAATAATTTCCTAAAAATTATTAAATGTATTTTTCCTCAAAATTTTTTTGGCATAAGTTTGACACATCAATACCAGGGCTGAAATGCTCAGCTGGTGTAAATTTGAATAGCTCCACTGAAGTCAATGGATGTGTGCTTGTTTACATCATACAAGAATATGGCCCAAGAAATCTGAATAACTTTAGGCTAACAAGAACCACATGCTGATTGAAAATGTAAATATGATTTAATCATTTTAACTTATAAAACCCCATGAAATAGACTTCTCATACATCCTATGACTGGATGCATCTACCCAATACTGGCCCAACTAGGACTGATCATGCAGTGTGGGCTAGAGGCCACGCCCCTTCTTTGCCCCATCAGGGCATGCTTCCATTGAAGATAGGATACAGAAGGGAACAACTCTCTTCAGTTGGGGCTGACTGAGGAGGAAAGCAGATTCACGCTAAAGGCTCCTGCAAGTGATGGGCTGGGTCACACAGATCCCTTTGAAACCAGTGTTCCCTCTAAGATTTTCCATCCATGAGCGGAGTGAGTTTTGTCTTGTGCACTAATATTGAGGTCATGTGCGCTTGTTTGGATGTGCCACCATGGCACCCAACTTATTAACAAATATCTTATAAATATTTTAAAAAGTGTTATGGAAGAAAGAATACTAAAACAAGGGATAATTAACAAGGTGCATGACTTTAAATGTTTATTTAATATGAAGTCAAATAAAAAGAAGATTAATACTGAAAAATGTTCAGTAGCCAACTTCCTCTGTTTATAGACCTCTCCCAGACCCTACCCTAGCTGGGCTTCCTCCTCAATTAAAATCTGGCTCTCCTTTCAGGGAACTATGTTAATTGGCCTTTCAGACTAACATTTATAATTTTAGTCACTGTCAACTTTTTTGGGAACCATTAACTTAAAGCCCCCAGCTTGATTGCAAACTTCAAAGTTTAGGTAATTAATTACCTCTCATTATAAAGAATAATCAATAACTAATATATTTACAAAAATTGGACTTACTGTCTGACACAGTAATGCTCCCTTTATAAAGTGTGCATGGACTGATGGATATGTTATAAAAATCTATTCATGGCAAAGAGAGTAAGGAGAGCTTTACAGACAATTCCTGAATGACCAAATAAAAGATGCTGCCTGACCTGATCCTAAGTGTATTTGCATTTATCAACAAACTCAAGCTGTTCAAGGCACAACTTCAAAGGGAGGAACTGACACATTTTCCCTCATTGTTAAATGTAGGTCAACAAGCAGCTGAAGCCTTGAAAGAAAGCACAGCACGGTATGCAACACTGATCGAAAAACTTCAGGATAGTTTCGTGGAAAGATTCCATGATCTACAATTGAAAAGGCCACAGATTACATTCCTGGTCAACCCTTTCACTGTGGAGGCTGACTGTTTGAAAGCCCCGTTAGTCACAGATGAAGCAGCGTCTCAGATTGAGATGATTGAACTGTCAGAAGTCAATAGATTGAAGTTTTTGCTAAAGGAAAACATCCTTGAGTTTCCAGTGGGATGACAGAGTGACGTCAACACATCATAGCATCCACAGGCTGAGGGGGCAGGTATGGGTGGGAAAAAGTTAAGGGTGGGGATGCGAAGAGAAAGGGCTGGAGCCTTTCGCCAGTGGCTAGGGGAAAGCCGGGGTAGCCTACCCCCCGAGAGACGGGGGTTGGTGAGTGTAGCGAGCAGGGGGTACAGCCACCTAGCTTAAGAAAAGGCTGGTATTTTTATATCCTGAGAAATACTTTAATTGCTAAATAATGAAAAACAAAGCAGAGAATTGAATGATCCTATAGATTCCCAAGGGTCTGTACTGGGACCAGTCCTAGCCAATCTATTTATAAATGATCTGGAGAAAGGGGTAAACAGTGAGGTGGCAAAATTGGAAGATGATACTAAACTGCTCAAGGTAGTTAAGACCAAAGCAGTCTGTGAAGAGCTTCAAAATTATCTCACAAAACTAAGGCTGTGTATAGACTGCAGGCTTCTTTCAGAAGAAGCTTTTCTGAAAGAGATCTGAAAAAAGTTCTTCCGAAAGACAGTGTCCACACTGCCAAAGCGCATCGAAAGATAGCATCCAGACTGAATGGACGCTATTGCGCATGTAAGCTGTGATTACTATGGGTGGGATGGCCACCAGGGCACCTGTGCTTTTTCCTCTTTCCTCTTCTTGTGAAAGAACTCCCTCTTCCCCGTTCACACACGCCTTTTTCCAGAAGAGCTCCTTCGGAAAAAGGCTTCTTCCTCATAGAAAGAGATTTATTAATGTCAGAACTCCCCCGCCCCGTTTTTTCGATTTTCTTTCGAAAGAACGTGATTGCACTGTGGACATAATTGAAGTTTTTTCGGAAAAATGGCTGTTTTTCTGAAATAAACTCTGTCGTGTAGACATACCCTAAGTGATTGAGCAACAAAATGGCAAATGAAATTTAATGTTGATTTATGTAGAGTAATGCACATTGTAAAAAATAGTCCCAACTATACATACAATATGATGGGGACTAATTTAGCTATACTCAAGAGAGAGATCTTGGAGTCATTGTGGATAGTTCTTTGAAAACATCCACTCAATGTGCAGCGGCAATCAAAAAAGCAAACAGAATGTTAGGAATCATTAAAAAAGGGATAAAGAATAAGACAGAGAACATCTTATTGCCTCTATATAAAACCATGTACACCCACATCTTGAATACTGTGTACAGGTGTGGTCACCTCATCTGAAAAAAGATACCTTGGCATTGGAAAAGGTTCAGAAAAGGGCAAGAAAATGATAAGGGGTTTGGAATGGGTCCCAAATGAAGAGAAATTAAAAAGACTGGAACTTTTCAGCTTTGAAAAGAGGAGACTAAGAAGGGATATGATAGAGGTCTATAAAATCATGACTGGTGTGGAAAAAGTGAAAAAGGAAAAAATATTTACTTGTTCCCATAATGTAAGAGATCACCAAATGAAATTAATAGGTAGCAGGTTTAAAACAAACAAAAGGAAGTTTTTCTTCACATAGTGCATGGTCAGCCTGTGGAACTCCTTGCCAGAGGTTTTTTTGAAAACCAGGACTTTAACAGCATTCAGGAAAGAACTAGATAAATTCATGGAGGTTAGGTCCATCAATGGTTATTAGCCCCGATGGGTAGGAATGGTGTCCCCTAGCCTCTGTCAGTGGCTGGGAATGGGTGACGGGAGAGGGGTTACTTAAAGATTCCCTGTTCTGTTCAATCCCTCTGGGGAACCTGCCATTGGCCATGGTTGGAAGACTGGATACTGGGCTAGATGGGCCTTTGGTCTGACCCAGTATGGCTGTTTTTATGTTCTGATTAATTAATGCTGTACATATTTACACATATATATCTTCATTATGATCACACATATTTGTGAACCAAACATACAGTTAACACAAAATGAATGATTAACCTCTCATGCTTGTGTAAATCAGGAGAAAGATCAGTGAAGTCAGTGCAGTTACACTAGCATAAAAATAAAGTGAGAGCAGAATCAGGGGTTTGGAATATTTACTGAACAGTGTAAATATATGTATTTTGAGAGCTATAAGTCTCCCTTATGATTTGATCAATTGTTAATGAAAAAATACATAGATACACAGTTTAAAAGTGTTATTTCTTTACTCAAGATAATTAAAAGATAAAATGTTACAATCTCAGAATGTAAAATTGAAAGCAAAGTCCAGGAAGCAAGTTCCTGTATTTCTGCACTATAATCACTTCTCATGTTGCTAAGTTTACTAAATCTTAAGACTGGAGCTTTTGGGGGTTTTTTTTCCAATTATCAAGCGTGAAAGTAAACTCTACTTATTCAGAAATTCTTAAACTTGAAAGTTTCTTTTAGTCACTTTAATCATATAACAATAGCAAAAGAAAAGAGCTGAAACATCTGCTACCGGGATTAGCAGAGTTACCAGGACCTAAAAAAGTTTCTTCTATTATGCCCTCCGTAATCCAGTTACTATAATCAAGTTCCTTCAGACTTCAATGGATATCTAATGTCTTTTAAACTTCTATTATATTTCTAAATAGAACTATAGAAATCAAGTGCGAGTAAAAGAAACCACTTGCATGAACAAACTTAAAAAGACCGATTAAACTAGAGAACAGTACCCTGAGATTAAAGTAAGAGGTTCATGCATTCTTGCTGGCTTTATTAAAAGAAAACAGTTTTTCAGTTATGAATAAAAATAAAAGGTGATTTTTGTTGATAAAATGCAACAATTTTGCTTTGAAAAATGATTTTACAGCAAAATAACAAAGTTTAGGTGTGAAAATAAAGACTTTTCACCTGGGGCAAGGTGGAAAAATGTGATTAATTGTAGGATCATTAGGGAAGTATCAAAAACTGATTTGAATATTAATATACACATTTTCTCAAATATCCTGTGGCTTGTTTTTTAATCAGTAGGGCAGCTCTCTGTCCTGGTTAGGGTTCCAGGTTGCATATAATATCAAACATATAATAGTATCTGTTTTCTTTATAATATATTATCACTTCTTTAATAATTTCTTTGTGAATTTTGGTAAGAGGGGCACCTTTGGTCACAGTTCTCTCTTCACCGTGGCACTCCATTACTGAGTTTAATGGGGGTGCACTGGCATAAGTGAGAGAAATGTGCCAGGCCACTAATCACTACATTTTTTAAGCACTGTGAAGAGTTTAAGGTTGTGTCCCTCACTAAAGTCAGTATCAGTTGTATGCAACTAACCCCACACCATACTTTTTGAAACTTTAAGGATACCAGAAATTCCTTTAAAAAAGTTTTCAAAGAAACTGGAATTAAAATACTAATATATTGAAAGAGAGAATCCTTGAATTTTTGACCTTACTAAATTACCATTTAAACAAACAAACATTAATTTAATATGATTGGTTATTTTGAACTGGGAGCACATTTCCCAACCAACATCTCAGCATATTTTACAGGAAATAAACCACAAAGAACAAAGAAACCACAGCTAATGCACAGAAGCTTTAAGAAGTACTATGAATATTTTTCTAATTTTGTATTATTCCCTATATTTACCTTCCATAAAACAATACTCATTAAAGTACAAAAGGTGCACATAAAAATTTGATGAACCATGACTAAAATTACACAGTAAGAGTTTACAAATATGGTTCTTCTGAAGTTAATCACTGGAGTAAATAAGGTACTCTTGTGCAATGGGAAATGGGCAATGAAGGACTTTTGATATAGCTGTATCTCCACATCAAGGGCACATATAACCTATGGAAAACCAGGGGGTATGTCTACACAGCAAAGTTATTTCGAAATAACAGCTCTTATTTCGAAATAACTTTCCTAGCGTCTACACAGCCAAACCGCTATTTAGAAATAAATTCGAAATAGCGGAGCGCTTATTTCGAATTTGGTAAACCTCATTGCACGAGGAATAACGCCAAATTCGAAATAGCTATTTCAAATAAGTGCTGTGTAGACACTTATTTTGAAATAGGGGGCCTCCAGCCTTCCCAGGGTGTCCTGGTGGCCACTCTAGCCTCAACCAAGAACACTCCTCTCCCTCTCACCCTTCCCGGAGCCCTTAAAGGGGTAGACACTGGCCACAGTGCCTGTGCCAGTTCCAAGCCTTCCAGCCCAGAGCCAGCAGTCACTGCCCCTGACCCAGTGGCCCCAAAACATGAGCCAGCAAGCCACTGGCAGCCAGCCCTCCACCGCTCCCCAGGAGCAGTCTGCCAGCTCCCAGGAGTCTGCCAGGGCCCGGAGAAGTGGGCACCTTCCTGGTCCAGGGTGGAGATCATGGACCTTATTCAGGTTTGGGGGGGATGCCCCCAACGTCCATGATCTCCGCACTAGACGGAGGAATGCGGCCGTCTATGGCAGGATAGCTGCCAGCCTGGCCACCAAAGGCCACATGCGAACCCAGGAGCAGGTTTGCATGAAAATCAAGTTGGTCCGGCGAGACCCCCAACCCTGATCCCTGAGCTTCCCCTTCCCCTTCTTCCCTTGCTTCCCCCTTCCAGCTCCCTCCTCCCAGCCTCTCTTCTCCCCTCTCCCACCTCCTTTCCCCAGTCTCACCAGAGTTTCATTCCCTCCCCCCCAGTTTTGTTAAATAAAGAGAGTTTGTGTTCATGAAAATACGTGTATTTTATTTGACATCAGGAAGGGGGTTAGGGAAGGGGTAAGTGGAAGGACGTGAGGAGGAATGAGGCACAAGCCCCCAGTGGGGCAGACCAGGAGGCTCTTAGTGCTCCTCAGGGTGGAAGCCGCAGGGCCTCCTGGATACTGACAGCCCCTGATGGACCTCCCGGATGGCAGCCTGCAGAAAGTGCAGCCAGGCTCGCAGCAACACGTCCAAGAGAAGCACCAGAGTGCCCAGGATGCCCAGAAGTAGGCAGCGGAGCCGGGCAGCAGCAGGAGGCAAAGGGCGGCCAGCAGGCTCCGGGTGCGCATGGTGCCAGCGTTGCGCAGCGGGTAGTGGCGTCTCCCACGGCCCTTTAAAATTGGTGGGGCGGGGCGGGGCCAGGCATTGCTGGGGGCGGATGCTTACCTGGAAATGCCATCCTTGGAAATGTGCCTCCCCAAGCACGTGCTTGATTTGCTGGTGCCTAGAGCTGGCCCTGAGTGGAGCCATAGCTGCAACCCTTTTCATACTCTCTAGCTAGAAGAATGAAATAGGCACAATGGAGAGCATACATTATATACTGAAAAAGTACTCACCAGTGAATACCCATTTGCCTGACAGGGGCACTCTGCAACCCACATATATCTATGAACTACCAGTGGTCTATTGACCTCTATGACCTTGTTCCACAGCTTGATTCTGACACTTAATGTTATGGTAAAGCCCTTGTTTGAGACAGACAGACAGTCCTTGTAATCAGTTTGTGTACATTTTTGGACCTTAATTTTTTTGTAAATTTAATAAAAAAGAAACCAACAATCCACAACCCTCCAAATGTTTCCAAGATGAGAAGTTGCTTGTTAAGATGCACTTAGAGTAGATTTTTTATGGACAAGTTAGAATGCCTTGAAAATATGTTTGTATAATGGAAATATAAGTGGTGATAGAATTTTAAAGAGAACTAATGCCCTCAGTAGAGACTTGAAATATTTTATCGCACGTCTACACAGCAGGGCTAAAGCTGAAATAAGCTACACAGCTTGAGCTACATCAATTGTGTAGCTTAAGTTGAAATAGCTTATTTTGGCTTTTGGCACTGTCTACACAGCAGGAAATCCAAGTAAGAGCATCTTTCTCCGACTTCCCTTACTCCTCATAAAATGAGGGTTACAGGAGTCAGAGTAAGAAGTCATCCAGCTTGACATTATTTCAATATTTGGTTGAAATAACTGCTTGATGTGTAGACACAGAATATGTTATTTAGGAATAATGCCAGTTATTCCAAAATAGTGCTGCTGTGTAGACATAACCTCACAGTGCTTCCATGGTCTTGTCTTCAGAACTGCTTCTATCCTTGGAAACTCTTCTTTTTAGTTTTCTTCAATTTTAATTTGCACCTTATTTGGGGCTTTGGTTGATATCAGTCTTTTACCACCTCAGCAGTTGTACAGTTTTAGGAGTGTGCAATCTACCTAGGAGAGAGCAGATCGATGCACATTCATTTTGGGGTGACAGAATTTAGCAGAAAATTATTTTAACTCCTAAGGTTATCTTCCCAAAGACAGTGTCTAAGGATTAAATTCTGTTGGACAGAGCACATCTGTACAGCAGCTTGGGTACTGACAGTTTGATCACTCAATGACAAATGCAAACAAACATCCTCTGTAGAAAGTCTAAAGACGTTTTGTCAAAGATAACAGCACTGAAGATTTCGCTTTTGAAAGCCCAGTACTATGAGAAACAGCATCTTTATCCCTCTGTGGTAGCTGCATTTAACTGGGGCACTGAGCCTAATTGATCCCAGAATTAACTCATTGTGAGTCTGATGGTGCTTCAGAGGACACTTGTCTGTGACACTTAATAATGTCAACGATCAGGGTGAACCCAAATCTTGCCACTTTAAGAGCACAGTATAAGACTCATTTCTCTGAACAAGACTTCTCCCCAAAACTAGTGAAATATGCATTTCCTTGTCAAGCTGGTACTTAGGAATAAGCCACCTAGATATAATATGAACCTATCTTTTATCGCTTTTGCAGAGGATGGGATCTCTGTTAGTTTTTCACGAGGAAACTGATATAGTAATGTACTACTAAGGCAGATCCCTCCCCTGAGTGCAGGATTTTGCATTTGTGTATCTGTGCCAGTGGACATGTAAAATCACACATAAGCAGATAATAATCTAAGGAAGCTCATTTGTATTGTTGGTTTCAGCTAATAGTTGACAAATATTAAGCCTCGTATATGCCAGCTTCTGATGTGAGAATATTAATAATTATCTGGTATTAATTGGGTGAAACTCTGACTTGTACAGAAATCTCTGAGCACAGAAGCATTTGGTGTCTTCTGTAGGACACCAATTTTCTGGACAGGCAACTGCTTCCTCTTGTTACTCATACCAACTCTGATTCAACTTTCTGGTGCTCAGTATACATGCTTTTAAAATCAGACTTGAGGCCTTACAGTTCAGTTCCTTCCTCTCTTAATGCATTTAACTTCTGCCTACTTTAGTAGGAGTTACACACACTCATAAAAGAACAGATCTTTTATGCTGTGCATTCCTATAACTCCAGTTAGCAGGGCTAAAATAACAACTTCTCATCTCATTAGTTTTAATCTTCGAGAGTCACCATCAAATAAAAATCACACTTCTGCCTGATTTTTTTACCTACTATCACTGTAAGTAAAACCTAAGATAGTTATAACTTTTCTCTATTTTAATTTGCTACATGTATGCATTTGACAGTGCCTTGTGTCTAGCCAGTTTCATTGTTTCTCCTGATAGTCATTTGCAGTGTTGTAGCCATATTGGTCCCAAAATATGTGAGAGTCAAAGTGGATGAGGTATTATCTTTTATTGGACCAACTTCTGGCAATGAAAGGTACAAGCTTGCAACCTACAAAAAGCTCTTCTTCAGGTGGGAAGAAAGAAACAGACCTGTTTGAGGAGGTCACTTGAAATTAAGTGAGTAATTGGGGATTAGATTATTATGTGAACAATATTATATTCAGTCTATTTGCTGTGTTGTTTACATGGGGGGAAAAAAGAAAAACATTAAAAGTGTCAAACCGCATAAAATGTCAGGAGGACTTATGTTTAATTTTTTAATTAGCTATTTTTAAAGAAAACGGATTCCTTTATCTTTTGAATGTAGTGCTTTTTAAGGAAATAAAGAGCTGGGTGCCACAATACATTATTTTTTCTGCTTTTTATATTTGATATAGCTAGGGGTATTGCAAGCAGTGATTATACTGCTTTGAAACAGAAACACTTGGAGGAACTAGCTTGTTGTATCACCTACACTAATTCTAAAACAGGTATTCAGCACATACCTCAACAATTAAATGAGGAACAAAAAGGGTTCCTTCACATTTTTTGTCTCTCCTCCCTGTCCTCCCTGAGGCTTGCAGGCGACCCCCAGCTTACGACTGCCCAATTTATGACCCTCCCCTCGCATTTATGACCACCCTGCTCCAGCCCAGCCTCTCAAGTCCACCTGCACAGCGAGCCACAGGGTCAGCCAGTCACCCGCAGCCCCAGCTGTTTCTGGGCGCAGCTTGTGCCACTGGCTCTGGGACATGCCAGGAGCTGCCTCCCCCCGGCACAGCCCCTGACTGGCTCTGGAAGCAGCTCGTGCCACGCCACCTCCATCTGGCACAGCCCCTGGCCGGCTCTGGGTCCAGCGCGCTGAGGACTACAACTCCCAGGAGGCAAAGCGGGCCAGGAATGGAACCCCCATTTATATCATTGCGCCTATGGAAAATAAGGGTTTGACTTATGATAGCTCGACTTATGACGGTTCTCCAGGAAACAGGTCATAAGTGCAGAGGTCGCCTGTATTTCATTGCTGGAATCTGCCACATTTGAATGCACTGTTTGTAATTGTGAAATGAACGCTGTAATTTCATGTATCATAGACACATGTCTGGTTGGGAAATATAAAAAAAGACATTTTTAAAAGAACTGTAGTTTAAAAAGTATCTTAAAACCTGTAAAAATACATGTTGTGACCATTTATTACTTCCCTCTTTTGATGTCACTATTAAGTATGAATGTATGGTTGTTGTTCCTAAGGACCAGTATCTAGCATTGCACACTCAATAAAAAAGCAAAAGAGCAATTTTTAGCTTATGAAACCAAATAAACATTTTTGGTGTTTTCTAGGAAAAGTGATAAAACCAAGTGGAGTGAAAACTTGTTCATTATTAATTTATCTATACCTGTGTATCAGAACCAGTGTGTTCAATAAGATAAGCCTTTTCAGGCTCAGCCTTTGGCTTGTATGTGATAGTGACCAGCTCTGGAAGTGATCTTAAATCTGTATAGTTTAATAGCAAATGCACATACATGCAAGGTCATTTTCACAAATACATTTTGGGGCTTTTTTTTAATGTAGTCCAGTATTTCAGCTTCTCAATAATGATCAAATAGGAAACCCTCCTCAGCTTCTACTTCTGATTATGTTAGCGGTCATTTTCCAGTTTTACATAATATGTTGGACAACTGCAAACATGAATGAAGTAAATATTTTTGTCTTTTGTCTGGAAATAATGCAATACTTTCCCCTCTACTCCTGTCTTTATGGTTAATGCTTTCATAGTCAGGGTCACTCCAACTTAATATTTTTCTCCTAATAGCTTGCTCCAAGAGAAGGAAAGAAAGGAGAGACTTTCCCTGGTTGCAGATAGATTTAAATGTTTGAAACTTCATCAGTTGGCTGGGTTTTCAGAGGTTTTAATGTATTTATCCAGAAAAAAGTATTGCTTGTGAAAGGTGCTGGACTGACAGCTCTAGAAATGCAGCCTTTTTATATAATAGTTTCTACCCACACAGATATCAACACTGTAAGTGGCACAGTACAGTCTTGTCACATTGCCGTTAAACTCATTCTTCAGTTTCCTTGGTGTTTTAGTCACTGGCCTGTCTGCTGAGATTGCCAACAAAGGGGTAATTGTTAAGTGGCACAGCTATCCCTAGAGACAGGGATTACTGTTCTGTTCATACCCTCTGGGGCAGCTGCCATTGGCCACTGTTGGAAGACGATACTGGGCTAGATGGACCTTTGATCTGATCCAGTATGGCCATTCTTATGTGAACAGACACCCAGTTTGGGCTCTCTGCCTTCTGGACAGTCTATCTTGAAGTTGGTATTCATAGTGGTGAGCCACCCCAGACAGCATGACTCCCAAAAACAGCTGGCCCGCCATTGCAGGAATGAAACGTTGCTTTTTTTCCACCTGTTCATCCTAGTATCTATAATTTGAGTTAAGGTGTGAGAGAAGTGCCAATTTAATTTATTGTGGCGCCTGTCCATTTGACCACAAGTTGCATCATTGCAATTTTGTACTGCTGTGATAGACCTTAAGCAAGTTGAAGCAGTGGAATGCATAGTGGCATGAAGCTCACCATGTTCATGCACAGTACTTTCTGCAATTGTTACAGACTATGTAGAGTGTTGCATATATCTCACAATTTCCAGCACAGCTTCCAAAGACAGTTGCAGATTGTATATGTTATATAATGCATATTTTTATTTCACTGACAGGATTAATTGTACCACTGCAGGTGCACGACTTTCATTTCCCGTTCACGGTAAACTGGTCCTGCAACAATGCGAGGTGATATAATAGTGCTTAAACTTGCTCATTTTATAAGTATTACAAGCATGCCAGGATGTTGCAACAGCTGTATGTTAGATGTAGTGCACACAAGCCGGCAGAAGCATTGACTGCACACACACCCTAGAAGCAGGTGAAAAAGTCATACTTCTGCCTGTGCTTACCACCTGGCAGCCTCTCTGCACAGAATTGTTTGGGAGTCTGTGACATTCCTTCCAGTACTCTGCAAATCAGTCTCTTTTCTCCTAAACGCCTTGGCCCAACTTGCTATCCAGCCCACAAATGACTTTCTAAAACAAATGTGGATATCCATTGCCTTACTGTATTTCCATCAATCTCCTGACTTCCAACAGTAGCCAATGCCAGATGCCCCAGAGGGGGTGAACAGAACAAGCTGTCATCAAGTAATCCACCCCCAGTTGCCCATTCCTAGCTTCTGACAAACAGAAGCTAGGACACCATTCTTGCCCATCCTAGCTAATAGCCATTGTTGCGCCTATCCTCCATTAATGTATTTAGTTCTTTTTAAAACCTTGTTAAAGTCCTGGCCTTCGCAACATCCTCTCGCAAGGAGTTCCAGAAGTTGACTATGCATTGTGTGAAGTACTTCCTTTTGTTTGTTTTAAACCTGCAACCTTATTAATTTCACTTGGTGACTCCCCCCCCCCCCAGATCCTGTGTTATGGGAAGGAGTAAATAACTTTATTGTTCACTTTTTCTACACTTGCCATGATTATATAGACCTCTATAAACAGAGAGTAGTTATTAATGGTTCACAATCCTGCTGGAAGGGCATAACAAGTAGGGTTCCGCAGGGATCTGTTTTGGGACGAGTTGTGTTCAATAAAGTTTGCAGAAGATACTGCTAGGAGGGATTGCAAGTGCTTTGGAGGATAGGGTCAAAATTCAAAATGATCTGGACAAACAAGAGAAATGGTCTGAGGTAAACAGGACGAAGTTTAATAAGGACAAATGCAAAGTACTCCACTTAGGAAGGAACAATCAGTTTCGCACATACAGAATGGGAGGTGATTGTCTAGGAAGGAGTACTGCTGAAAGAGATCTAGAGATCATAGTGGATGACAAGTTAAACATGAGTCAACTGTGTGACACTTGCAAAAAAAAGCAAACATGATTCTGGGATGTATTAACAGGAGTGTTGTGAGCAAAACATGAGAAGTCATTCTTCTATTCTACACTGCGCTGATTAGTCCTCAATTGTAGTATTGTGTCCAATTCTGGGCACCACATTTCAGGAAAGATGTGGAGACATTGGAAAAGGTCCACAGAAGAGCAACAAAAATGATTAAAGGTCTAAAGCATGGGTTCCCAAACTGGGGGGGCGTGCTCCCTTGGGGGCGTGAAGAAATTCCAGGGGAGGCGTGAGGCGACTCAGCCTCCCCCCCCCAATCATGTTTTGCTGCCCTGTTCAGTTCCTTTTTCCTTTTTTCCCTCAACAAGCTTTGCTGCTATTTGGGGGCGTGAGGGTTTTTCAAAAATCAAAAAGGGGGACATGATGCCAAAAAGTTTGGGAACCACTGGTCTAGAGAACATGAGCTATGAGGAAAGACTGAAAGAATTGGGCTTGTTTAATTTGGAAAGGAGAAGACTGAGAGGGGACGTTAGCAGTTTTCAAGTCTCTAAAAGGGTGTTATAAGGAGGAGAGAGAAAAATTGTTCTCCTTAGCTTCTGAGGATAGGACAAGAAGCAATGGGCTTAAACTGCAGCAAGGAAAGTTTAGGTTGGACTTTAGGAAAAACTTCCTATCAGGGTGGTTAAACACTGGAATAAATTGCCTAAGTGGGTTGTGGAATCTCCACCACAGCAGATATTTAAGAGCAGGATAGACAGACATCTATCAGGGATGATCGGATGGTGCTTGGTCCTGCTGTGAGGGCAGGGGACTGGACTCGATGACCTCTTGAGGTCTCTTCCAGTTCTAGGATTCTATGATTCTATCATATTTCCCCCCCTTACTCATCTCTTTTCTAATCTGAAAAATTCAATTTTATTAATCTGTCCTCATATTTCAGCTGTTCCATACCCCTAATTTTTTTTGCCCTTTTCTGAACTTTTCCCAGTGCCAAGATACCTTTTTTGAGACGAAACAACCACATCTGCACAGTTTTCAAGATGTGAATAAACTATGGATTTATATAAAGGCAATAAAATATTCTCTGTCTTATTCTCTAGCCCTTTCTTAATTATTCCTAACATTCCATTTGCTTTTTTGATTGTTGCTGTACATTGAGTGGGTGTTTTCAGAGAACTATCCACAGTAACAACAAGATCTCTCTCTTGAGTGGTAACAGCCAATTTAGTCCGAATCATTTTATATGTGTAGTTGGGATTATGTATGCATTACTTTGCATTTATCAACATTAAAATGCATTGGCCATTTTATTGCCCTGTTACCTAGTTTTGTGAGATCCTTTTGAAGCTCTTCACAGTATGCTTTGGATTTAACTGTCTTGAATAATAAACTTAATTTGCAACAAGAGAGATTTAGGTTAGATATTAGAGAAAATGTTTAATTATAAGGATAGCTAAGCAATGGAACAGATTACCAAGGGGATTATGGAATCCTTATCATTAAAGGTTTTTAAGAATTGTTGAGGGAAACATGTCAGGTATTCTTAGTCCTGCCTTAGCATGTGGTAGCTGGACTAGATGATCCATCACGGTCCTTTACAATCTTATATTTCTCTGACATGTCAGAGTATCATCTATTAACATCTCATTTTGGAGGATGGATTTTTCAGCACCTTTTTAAATTACCAGGTCCTCTTTATACAAAATCACACCTTACATACCTCTTAACCTCCCTGCATATCAAAGATAACATTTGCCCTACCCCTTAAACTAATTTCTGAGCTACACAAATACTATAATACCATAAATTATGGAAACATAGATTTAATAAACTGACCTTGTTTCCTTGTGACTGTAGACTTTTTTCATTTTTTTAAATTTTCATATGAACCTGAGCCATTTATTTCATTATGCTGATATGATTTATATGTGTGAGTCTAGTTTGGATAGTTTGGTATAGTCAAAACATCTGGCGATTCAACTAAATAATATTTATGGATCAGATTTTCCAACATAATTTTCTTCCCTTACAACAACAACAACAAAACTAAGGCTTACAGATGAGACTGCCTTTATTTAGAAATGTTTATTAACATTAATATTCATGTTTTATAAGATACATATAAGCTAACTCATTCTAAAATTGGTGCTTTTGAACAACTAAGATATTTGCATGTTCATTACTTTGGCTGACAGTAAAGCACACATTCATTCAATAAATTGCATTGTATCCTCTCTGGTTTATTTGTAAGGATATTTCAATGTTCTAAATTCAACATTTTCAGTTACCCCTGCCTAATTTTTAATTGGGTCATCCAGTCTTTATTGGCTCTAGAGGTTTTTATTACTGCCTCGAGCAAACTGACCTGCCAGTTTAAGTACTATTGTAGTCATGTGAATTCTAGGATATTAAACAGACACTAGGTGGGTGAGGTAATATATCTTTTATTGCTCCAAGTTCCCTTGGTGAGAGAGAGGAGTGAGCTTACAAAGAGCATTTTCCAGACCTGATGAAGAGCTCTGTATAAACTGGAAAGCTTGTCTCTCTCACCAACAGGAGTTGATCCGTCCAATGAAAGATAGGGTCCCTCACCCTTCTTGTCCCACCAATAGAAGGCACTTCTGGTGCAGTGTTTCCTGTCAGTTGAGTGCTTGGTTGGCCACCCAAAGACATTCAAATCCCACCCAGCTGATTAGCAGAGTGCCCACAGCAGGCAGCATGTATTTATTTTGGTGGTGCACAGCCACACAAGCCTCAGTGCACATAATAATATTTATTCCTCACACAAATGGAAAAATTAGAGTGAACACTGTTGGAGGGGATTGGAAAGGGGGTATACAGACAGACACTGTTCTTGCTGCGCTGCTGTCAGTGCTGTTTCCTGGCAGCATCTTGCCACTTAAGACCCACCAATGATTTAGGAGACCCCTGATCAAATGCTCTCTGAAATAAGCAGGCTTCTGCCTTGATCTGCCCCCCGGACAATTCGGCCCTAAATCATTAGCACGATGATGAAGTGTTCCAGTGGGTATTAGCAGGGGTGGATGAGGGTTTTGCGGGGCCTAGGGCAGCACAGCGGGCCCCCCCCCTTTGACACAGCGCATGCACGGGGCCTCTTGAAGTGTGGGGCCTGGGGCAACCGCCCCGCTCACCCTGCCCTATATCCGCTGGGTGTTAGGGAGATCAAGGGCGCAGGCTCCTTGGGGGGGGGAGGGCGTTATAGCCCAGGGATTTCCCTACACCCCCCACCATGGGGGTGTATTCCCCCCCGAATTTCCCCAACACCCCCCCCCAGTTTTGTGAACTATGGTGCTATACAGCCCACCTTCACCCTCACGGTCTCACCCCTCATGGGCCCTGACACCCCCCTGTAAATTCGAACATCCCCCCCCCAATTTCAATTCCTAGGGAGGCTACTGAGCCCAGCTGGGAAAGCCACCCACCCCCTTTCCCTGTGTCGTGGCTCTGCCCCTCACGCCGCTGCCCCCGGCCCTCAGCTGGGCGCTCCGGAGCTTTGGCAGCCGCTGGCCGCCCATGAGTTGTGCTTCCTCGGCAGCCTTCCCAGCCAGCGCGGTGCGGGAGTAGCCGTGCGAGAGGCGGGCTCGCTGGGGACAGCCACAGGGGCAGGGCAGCAGGGGCGCGCCCGGGCGGGGGTGCGGGGCCGAAGGGCAGCGCCGGGAGGGAACCCGCACGCGGCCACCGCGGCAGCCTCTGGCGCCCGCCTCGAAGCGTTTCCTCCTCCCACAGGCGGCGGCTGCTCCAGCTGGCGGGACTGGCCACGCCGCGCTCTGCCCCCTGGCTCAGAAGCGGCCCGGGCGGCAGAGCAGCAGCTGCAGCGGCGGGCGGAGCAGGGCGCCGCCGCTGGGGCCAGGTGAGCGCCTGACTCGCGGGGTAGGACTGGAGGCAGAGAAGGCGCTGGGCTGGGGGGTTGCCCGAAGGTGGGAATCTCCCTTCCGCCGGCAGCGGGGCTCAGGTGAGCGAATGGGGCTGGGGGGAAGGGACAAGGGACCTGCCCCCCTCACATCCCACCGCTTTCCAGGAGCTTCTGCCCTGTCCCGTGCTAGGGCCGGGAGGGGAAAACGGGGCCCGCTGGGTGGGGAGCGGAGAAGTACCTGGGGGAAAGTGGCCTGCTCAGGCTGGTGTTTGCAAGGGGAAGGGGCTGGACGGGCTGCAGGGCATCTTGTTTAGCAGCTCGGCTTTCTCCGAGGTGAATGGGGCGATCTGCACCCCTTCCAGCAGGCTGGATGTACTGTACACCTCTTCACCTGAACGGGGAGGGAGCCTAATTATAATCATTACGGCCAAAGGCAGAGCTGCCTCTTCAGTTTTCCCCCTCATTCATTGCTTGGGGGCTAAAGGACCCAGTTACGTTTCGTTTAGCCACTGCTCTGGGGTTGTGGTTTTGATATCAGGAATCAAGTTTCATTAGGCTTGAACATAAATATTGGCTTGAATTTGAGTGGTTCTCCATGTCATTGTGTATGGAGAGGCACTGCTACAAGGGGCTCTTTCTGACTTTCCAGAGTGAGAAAATTATTAACTTTTCTGGAGGAGCCAGTGTATTACTCAATAACACAATTGTTCTCAACCAGGGGTCTGGGGCAAGCAAGTGTTAGGGGGGGTGTCAAGCAGGGCTAGCATTAGACTCATTGTGGTTCTGGGCACAAAGTTGCAGCTACAGGGCATGGGGTTATAGCCAAGAACTCTGAGCATCACCACCTTGGGCTGAAGCTGAAGACTGAGCAAATTAGCTTTGTGGGGGTACCCTGCTTGCAACCCCCTTACACTGCTCCAGACTTTTATATTTAGAAAATCAATTGTTGTGGCACAAGTGGGTGATGGAGTTTTTATAGCATGTTCAGCAGAGGGGGTGGGGGAAGACTCAGAAAGGAAAAGGTTGAGGACCCCTTCAGTAGTGAATACCCTATTTCTGTAAAGTGTCGACTGACAGGTTTTTAATGTTTGGATAGCAAACCATTTAGCACTTGCATCCTGACCATGTTTCTGTATTAACTACAGTAGGCCAGTTTTGCTCAGTTACACCTGTACTTGCCCATTGTTTTTATGTGGATGAATTGGTGTGAGTGAGTGCTGAATTTTTAACTGCTTATCTTTTAATGTTATACTCTGAAACAAAAATGGTGAAGCAGATGCATCTTAAACAAGGTATTTTGAAAATCATCTGTGTATGGTAAACGATTTGAAACTGTGTATATTGTAGCCTATCCTCTTATATTGCTTTTCAGGAGGAAAAATGTGCATGAAAATTACTAAAAATTGCATTTTACTGTCTTTAGAGAGAAAAGGTGGGTGTGGTACAAGTTTTCAAACTTACTTTGGTCTTGACAAAGAGCATTTCAAAAGTTTGTCTCTTTAACTGGCATAAGTTTGTTCAATAAAAAATATTACCTCACCCACCTTGTCCCTCTAATATCCTGAGAAGAACACAGTAGCATCACTACTGCATATCCCTAACTGTCATTTTGTTACACTGAATTCAACAAAAATGTGTATCTCTTTCATCAATTAGAGTTATTATTTATAAGTGGCTTTTATATACAATATTTTTCTTTAACCTTTTATATTGCGCTGTATGTGTATGTGCTGTATGTGTGAGGATATTATGATTTGTTCAAAGAATATCAAGCAAAACAATTGTAAATTATTTCTTAGCTTTCTATATGTCATCTTGTGTAATGTTACACAAGTGGCACATGTGCTTAGCTTTCCTTGACTATTTTATACCCTAAAATGATGGTCCAAATCCTTCTTGTCTTCCTTTTGCCTTTAATGTCATCACTAGTAAGTTATGTAGGGTTTGGTCCTATGCAAAATAACACTGGTGGTGTTTCTGTTTGTTTATTTTAAAACATTGGTCATTAAAGAGTTGGAAACAGTAATTGAATTAAACCAAAGAACAGAAACAACCAACTTTGCCATGTTGTCATTAAAATACTGTACACAGGTAAAGCACACATATTGTAATTTGTGGCTGAAAATAGTTTAAAGAGTGAAACATTTGAAAGATGGCATACTATAAATAATGTATAAATCAAGTTTGCTTAGGTGTGAATTGGAGCCAATAAAATCTTTTCACATAGGTGAAGTGGCACTTAGATTATAATATTAGTATTTTAACTGGATCTCCATAGGCCAGATGGAACTTGTGAGCAAATTTTTCCTCCTTAGTATCTTCCAAATTGAATTTCAGGATTTAGTATTTAATACCTCAATATATGTGGCTCTGGTTGGGTGAGTGGGATGAAGAAGGGACTTGATTTCCGCTATTAAATTAATTGGTTTCATATGCCATCTGTATATGAGGGGAGGTTGTATGCAGAGCTCCCCTTGAATGCAGTAGTAATTTTTCCTGACAAAGAATAGAATGGCACAAGAGGAAACAAGAGAAAATATAGGAAGAAGAGTTACTTTTAAGTTCTGATAGTTTCAGCTCTTAGTATGAGACATGAGTAGCAGCCTCAACAATTATGTTGCTTTTAATATTAAACACCATATTTGAGTTATCAGTGTAGTATTTTCAGCTAACAGCTAGACCAGAATGTGTTTGAAGGGCAAAATTTTAATCAATAACTCAAAAATATTGTTTATTTTGTAAAATCAATGTTGCATACACATCAAGAGATTGATTTTTAATAAAATATACAATAATGTCTTAGATGAGCTTATTGAGCTATGTCAATTGCCTGGCTTATTTCAAAATAGCTTATTTCGAACTTGGGAGCATGTACACAGCACTTATTTCGAAATAGAGCACTCTTCTTCCGACTTCTTTTATTCTTCATACAATGAGGGTTACAGGAGTTGGAGTAAGAAGTCCTTCAGCTTGACAGTTTTTTGACATTATTTCGAAATTACTGCCTGCTGTGTAGATTCGGACTAAGTTATTTTGAAATATCGTTGCTGTGTAAACGTACCCTTAGAGATAAGGTGAATGCAGGGGCGGCCCGTCCGTATAAGCGAACCAGGCGGTCGCCTAGGGCACCAAGTTAAATGGGGTGCCAAATGGTGGCACAATATCATTGAGGGGTTTGGAGGTGGGGGCGCTGATTGCATGGTTCGCCTAGGGTGCCAGTTGCTGGCAGCTAGTCTAGGGCCGCCCCTGGGTGAATGAAGTAATATCTTTTATTGGACTAACTTCTGTTTGTGAACAAGACAAGCTACAACAATTTGAAGTACATTCTGGGTGCACAAGGAATATAGGATTAAACCCTTTTCGTAAAAATCAAGGGACAAATCTTGTCTGCGTTCATGAGTAGTATCATTCATGTCAGTGACTGATCAGAATTTGTCTCCAAATGTAAAGTGAGGACCAGTTCTGAAATTCTGCAGGACTTCAATGTGAGTGTGCATCAGGACTATGGGATCAGGACCAAGTTTTTCAGTCACTGTATGTAAAATTTGTTGGCATTTAAAATGTTGAGAGATATTAGACTTTTCATGTGTTAGTTTTAGTCCCCCACTTCAGACTTTTCCACACGTCTTAATGGGTACGTCAGCAGTAACTACACAGACAGCTCAGATATCTGGTACATAAGCAACATTGTGGCCATTGTTGTTCATTCTTTGTTCTAAGAGGTGAGACTCACAATGGTAAATTTACGTTATTAAAGTGGTGGTGATCTTTTCTGTTCTGATGGCCCTCTTGTGTTTTTGGAGATAACTACTCAGTTGCAGCCTATTGACTATTACAGAAATAATCCTATCATCACAATAGTTAGGATAATTTTGCAACTTATAAAATATAAGCAAACCACGTGTAGATGAAAGAGCGGAAGGGAAAAACACACTAGCATTTTGGAAAAGACTGGAAAGTTAAAATACTTATTTACTTCATGATCTGCAGAAGAAGTTACTAGAAGTTGTACTTAATATTTATATTTTGTAAAATTAGAATGAGGCAATGCTAGTTAATTTCTTAGTCACCAAAACATTAACCACAAATGCAGCATTCTTATTTATAAAGTTCTTTAGAGGGTATTCATTGAAGTAGTAATCCTGCAAGATGTTATGATGGGCATACCTAAAGTTATCACACAAGATCAAACATAAAGGTTTAGGAGCAAGTACAGGCTGACTGCATGTACCAGGAAAGTGAATAATGTATATACACTGATTGGGAATACTGTATCGTGGACTAATTTAAAAATATTATACTGTTACTGGTTTCTATGGATATTTTAAATATTAAAATACACCACTTGTACTCTGTAGAGAATAGTTTAGGCTGGCTCTCTGCCTGGATTTTAGACTTCTGGGCATGCTGGATTATGGATATTGCCAAATTCTCCTTTTTAATTTGTCTTTCAACCATTGGACTTTGGATTGTTTTTTGTAGGTTTTTCACCAAATTAATTCCAGGTGTTATTGCTGATTTCAGTGGAGTTAAGAATAAATCTGGCCCATTATGTCTGAGATTTCTGAGGTTTTGTTCTGTGATTACAATAGTTATTCTATGCATACACCAGTTTTTCACAATGAAATGAAAAGTGAGCAGATTATAATTTTTCTCATTCCTTCTTAAAACACTATTTTAGGTATTTGAAAGCTGTAATCATGTCCCCTCTGAGTCTTCTCTTTTCCAAATTAAACAAACCCAGTTCTTTCAATGTTTCTGCATAGGCCATGTATTCTAGAGCTTTAATAATTTTTGTTGCTGTTCTCTGAACCTTCTACAATTTCTCCACATCTTTCCTGAAATGTGTGCCCAGTATGGGACAAAATACTCCACTTGAGGTCTAATCAGTGCAGTGTAGAGCAGAAGAATTACTTCTCATGTCTTGCTTACAGCACTCCTGTTAATGCGTCCAGAATCATATTTGGTTTTTTTGCAACTGTGTCACACTATTCACTCATATTTAGCTTGTAGTCCACGATGACTCCTAGATCCCTTTCTGCAGTCCTAGACAGTCAACTCCCATTTTGTATGTATGGAAGTGATTGTACCTCCCCAAGGGTACATCTACACAGCAGTATTATTTTGGAATAACTGATGTTATTCCAAAATAACATAGTCTGCGTCTACACTACAAGCAGTTATTTTGACATAATGTCGAAATAATGTTGAGCTGGAGGACTTCTTACTCTGACTCCTGTAACCCTCATTTTATGAGGAATAAGGGAAGTTGGAGGAAGAGTGTTCTTTCTCGGACTTCCTGCTGTGTAGATAGTTTATTTTGGCTTTTGGTGCTATTTCAACTTAAGCTATGTGATTGACGTAGCTGAAGTTGCATAGCTTATTTAGCCTTTAGTCCTGCTGTGCAGACATGCCCTAAATAGAGTACTTTGCATTTTTCCTTATTGAATTTCATCCTATTTACCTCAGACAATTTCTTCTAACCTCCCATGATAGGACCAGAAGCAACGGGCTTGAATTGCAGCAAGGGAGGTTTGGGTTGGACATTAGGAAAAAATTCCTAACTGTCAGGGTGGTTAAGCACTGGAATAAATTGTTGGGGGAGATTGCAGAATCATCTCCATCACTGGAGATAATTAAGAGCAGGTTATACAAACATCTGGCAGGGATGATGATGATGCTTGCTGCTGCCGTGAGTGCAGGGAACTGGACTTAATGGCTTGTTGAGGTCCCTTCCAGTTCTAATATTCTATGATTCCAGGTTAAACTAAGTCACTGCTTTCCTCAGTGTGGCTCATTACTGAGGAAGCTAATCACTTTATAACTGCAGGGGGTAGTCGAGTTAGTCTGTACAGGATAAACTTAAAAAACAACAAATGGTCTGGTAGCACTTTATAGACTAACAAAACCTATATCACTTTATAACTGTTGATTATGAGTAGGAATGAAAGAACCTAGATTGAGTGTTAGGTTCCAGATTGAGTTTGCTAGCCTGACACTTATGCCTGGTCTACACACAGAAATTGAATTGGATTTACGTAAATTGTATTCTAAATCAGTGGTGCGGAACCTTTCTAGACTACTGTACCCCTTTCAGGTGTCTGATTTGTCTTGTGTACCTCATTTGCTTACTTTCTCATTACTACCATATAATTATAAAATAAACCAAATTGAATATAAATACTGTACTTACATTTCAGTGTATAATATATAGAGAAGTATAAACAAGTCATTGCATGAAATTTTAGTTTGTACTGACTTCACTAGTGATTTTTGTAAAACTAAGCAAAGAGTTCATGTACCTCTGGAAGACCACTGTTCTGTGTACCCCCGGGGATATCCGTACCCCTGGTTGAGAAACACTGTTCTAAAGTGAGTTAGTTAAAGTACCCTAATCTTCTTGTGTGTACACTCAGATTAATTTTAAAAGTGATTAATATCGATTTAGCTTAGTTGAATTATACTAGCCCAATGTCAAATCCTTGTTTTGCTTGACCTTTGCACCTATCTTTCTCAGACAGCTTTTGTGGAGACTCTTTGTTGTGTATTCCATCTGCTCTGTAGTTTTGCAGGGCTGCTACTAACAGGCAAAGCTGCAGTGCTATATGGGTATATCTAGACTACATCCCTCTGTCGCCAGAGGGATGTAAATTAGACATACCAAAATTGCTAATAAGCGGGGATTTAAATATCCCGCGCTTCATTAGAATAAAAATGGCCGCCGCATTTTGCCGCTGCGGCACTTTGCCGGCAAAAAGCAGCAGTCTTGATGGGGATTGGTCAACAAGGAAAGCCTTTTCCGACTGCTCCTGTAAACCTCGTTGCACGAGGCATAAGGGATCAGTTGGAAAAGGCTTTCCTTGTCGACCGATCCCCGTCTAGACTGCCGCTTTTTGCCGGCAAAGTGCCGCGTCGGCAAAAAGCGTCGGCCATTTTTATTCTAATGAAGCACGGGATATTTAAATCCCCGCTTCATTAGCAATTTCCGTATGTCTAATTTACATCCCTCTGGTGACAGAGGGATGTAGTCTAGACATATCCTATATGAACTGGCTTCAGATTTCTGTCCCAGGGAGGTATACCAGATGCATTCCCTATAATAGTGTTTCCCAATTTTATTTGGCCAGGGAACCCTTTGAAACTGGGAAGAATTTCGAGGAACCCGTACAGCCAGGGAGAAAATGTGTTGAGCAAAAAAAAAAAATTAGGAAACACTGCCCTATAAGATCCTTTAATACACTTTCAAGAAGGGCTGTTGTGAGCTTAAATATATTATACACAGCACCACTTATGGGTTAAACACCAGGGCTACACCAGGGCTATGTCTAGACTACGCTGAAGTTTCGAAAGAGGATATGCAAATTCCACGGGAATTTGCATATCTTCTTCCGATCTCACTTTCAAAGCGGAGCTTTCGAAAGTGAAAGTAGTCGGGATGTGGTTTTTTTGGTAAACCCCCCTCCCCTTTTTCGAAAAGCCGCTCTTTCTAAAAAAATGAGATTTACACGACTTTTCGAAAAAGGGTTGGGGTTTGCCAAAAAACCCCCACGTTCCGACTACTTTCACTTTCGAAAGCTCCGCTTTTGAAAGTGAGATCGGAAGAAGATATGCAAATTCCTGGGGAATTTGCATATCTTCTTTCCAAACTTCAGCGTAGTCTAGATGAGCCTTAAGTGAGGCCAGGAGCTCTGGTGAGACAGCTTGTGGTGTGGGAGGGACAGCATGTGTCTGCTCCTTTATGGGGCACGTGCAAAAAAGTTAGTATAGTTCCATGTGCAACATGTTGCTTAAGCCATGCTCTCCCCGCATGTCAAAGTTACACGAAGACTTTACAATGTACAATATTAGTGAATCACTCCCTCAGAATGAAGAAGCATTAGCTTCTGCGCATTCTGTCCATTTGGCCATTGGGCTACAATAAAAGTGAACTTTGATTTTTTTTTTAAAGTTTGCTAAATGTTGCCTCTTGCAACTCCTAAGGAATCCTAACAGTTGGATGGAAGGGCGCTGCTGAATCCATATAGCAAGGTGTAGAATCAGGCGAGCTGACAGACTCGCCGGATCCCTGGGCAAGGGAGGAGGGTCCAGCTCCATGTTCCTGGAAGGGGCGGAGCCTTGGCTGGAAGGGGCAAGGCACTCAGTGCCTCTCGGACTGTGCCATCTCCCCCAGCACCATCTGGAGTGTGTCGCCTGGGGTTCTGCAACACACCGCGTGTTGCACCAGTGGTAATTCAAAGAGACTGGAGCTCCAGCAACCCTGCTGCCACAGTAATGGCATCCTGGACCCCTTTGAATCACTGGGCCCCGGGGCAGTTGTCCCTTTGCCCTCTCCCATTGGTGGACCTATGTAGGATTGAAATCACATTATCATTTGCTTCCTTTGCTGCTGCGTCTACTGCTCTGTGAGCTAGGAAAGTGTGGGAAACTATTTCCCTACTTGCCCACATGCACACACATAAGATGAAGGAAATCTAAGTGTGGGTTTTCAGGAGAAGGCAAAGTAGATGTGTGAATTAAGCAGTCTTCTCTTGACATCCTTAGTTCTGACTTCAGCCTCTTCAAAATGGTACTGTGAAAATATCTACCTTGCTTACTGTTCTTTGTACGTTTCCATCATCAAAGCCTCAAAGGGCATGTCTACAGCGTAGGTGGGAGTGAACCTCCGAACTTGGGTAGACAAACTCATGCTAGTGGGGCATGCGCTCATGAACTAAAAATAGCAGCATGAACATTGTGGCTTAGGCTCTAAGGCCTTGGAGGTCTGGTGGACTTGAGAGTCTGAACTCCCGCCTGAGCCACAACATCCAGACTGCTGTTTTTTGCATAATAGCTCAAGTCCCGCTAGCATGAGTCCATCTGCCTTGGCAAGGTGGCTTATTTCCAGCTACTATATAGACATGCCCTGAATGGTTCCTCTTGCCTTCCACATCAGATTCAAACCCTGTAGCTGAATTTCAAGACTTTGTAAAACTTTGCTTTTCTTTATTGCCACGTCTTTGTTTGTCCCTTCTGCTGGATGTAAACTACATGCCTAACTGGTTCCTTTGTCTCCATCTTCCACTTATCTCCTTGACAACTTACCGGAGGTCCTATATGTTTGGAATTTCTATCCTGACTTTGTGTGCCACGCCTTCACACTTTTCATGAAACCTATAGCACTACTTAAAGTTTAACAACCTCCCACCCCTGAGGCACTGAGACATAAAAGCAAACATAGCTACTTTGTTGCTTATGGCAACCCTTCCTCCTCATCCTCCATCCCTATTTTGTCTATTTAGTTTGAAAACACTTTGAAGCAGAGATCCTATTCCCAACTGTATGTTGCCTTAAGGCTTTTATGTTGATCCAGTCTTTAGAACTCTTAATAGATTTCTCCCACAGAGATACCCCATGTGTAAGGTGATTTCTTGGTCAATGTAGAGGTAGCAAAACAGCTATAAGAAGCCCCCTTTCTAAACACAGTGCATGGTGTATGCAAGGTACGGCGAAAGAGAGTAAGGCTGTATGCCTGCTCTCACAAGAGATGGAACCATTTCCAGAGTGGCCTTGGAATAAAAGGAATCACAAAGGTGATGTAAGGCTGTACACTGCCCCATTTCTGTACTGAATGAAGACAAGGGTGCCATTTATGGCTGTTTAAGGAAATCAGTAGCCCCCCTAAAGTTTGAATCCCTGGCTAATACAAGAATTCATAATCGGTGTCTTTGTCTCTGGAAAACCACTAACTTCACTTCTAGTGTTATATAAAAAAGTTAAAATAATGTAAAATCCTACATTAGTCCCATATTAAGATTATGATTTACATGATCCCAGGGTCAAGAATTACAAAAGTTAGAACTGAATGTACAGTCTTTTGGATTCAAATGAAATAGCCCTTGTGTTTCATTATTTTTTTTATTGTGTCTGACAGCAGTCACTCAGATTGACACTAAGTTTAGATTCATGAGAGTCTTGGTTACTGAATAGAGGCTTATTGGAAAAGCACTCATGAACTCCATATATGAATTATATATGAATTTGTTTACACCAAATCTCAGTAGAGTTACATGGGTGTAACTCAGGCAGAACTTGGCCCACTATGCTTGACTTCTTTGCATTTGTAAGAGACCATGCAATACCATATACTAGAATAAGTCAAAATGAGATTACTTCCCAAGGTTTTTCCCCGATTATCACTATCTGTTGGGCTGTATTGTACATACATTTTGCTCACTGTGCTCTGGTGTTAGAATATAGCTTTCTTAGAAATGAGGTATTAAACATTTTGTGAACTATTAAACATTACTTATATCGCTTTTAGCCATTCACAAAAAGCCTACAAAAGCTTAAAAGTGAAGAAAAATGTATTGTAATGGTACACAAATTGAAACAGAAAATATCAATTCAATTAAGCTTTACTTGATGCATGTTGGATAGACTTGCTGAAACACACATTCAAGGATATATAAACACTTGTAGCAGCCAAAGGAAAAAGTGGTATTCTACCAGAAGATAAATTGATTTTTACAGACTACTTGAATGTCTCAGTTTGCAGTCTTAGAAAACAACATGCAGCGTATCATTCAGTTACTCCTTTTACTGTCTTCTGGGGAAAAAAACGACACCCCTCCAACTTAGGACAACATTTAAAAAAGGATGGCGCTATTTCTGCTATTAAGTCAATGGATGGTTCAGGGCCAGATTTAACAGTGACATAAGACTTTCCAACATAAGCATCCTCCCCATTACATCTATCTTGCTTCAGCCAAAGGTTAAAAATAAACTAGCAACTTTACTACTTTCTGATGCCAATCTGGAAAATGAAGGAGTGAAACTGATGGAAGAAGTTGATAGTCTTTTTTTTTTATCCTGGAGAAAGCAATGGGAAGCACTGAGAGAGACATATCTGGGCAGTCTCAGCCATCCTTTATGTGTCTTGCTCCTTCCTTCTTGCAGCTGTTGTAACACAAGCTGTCGACACAAAAACGCAACAGAAAATACTATTCCGACATTTCCAACTTCAGAAAAGAAAAGATATCAAATTGCAATATAACTCCGGAAGAATGAGAAAAATACCCTCCGGTGTAAGAAAGTGCTAAGTATATGTGAGTGATCTTCTGGAGACACACTGAGGTACAGTATAGTTACTAAGCTTAAATCTTGGCCACAGTGACTTCAGTGAGCCAGAATTTCACTTCAGGTCCTTTTCATATCATTGCTGATGTTCTGCTTTTATTTTAAAACTGTGTTGAATTAATATAATACCACTATCTGCATGTGGCCCCTTTTTGCTCCCATTATGTTTTTTAAAACCTAACAAACTTATTAGAATAACAACAACAGAAAAATAAATAAACATTTTACATTAACATTATTTGCTAGCAGGACCTACAAACTTTGAAAATATTTGTATTAAACCCCAAGGTCTTTAATGGGGCTTTCTCTAAGTAATGGAAGCAGGATAATAACAAAATAGATTCAAGTGCAACAATAGACAACATGGTAAGGTATGAGTACATGGTAAGACCATTAAAAATGTCTGAAGTTCAAGTGTTTGCAATGAGTGAAAATGGGGACAAATTATTCTGGATAAAACTGGACATAGTACAAGTTGCAACTCTGAGATCCGGCACTCTCTGGTCCGGTCGGACCACGGATGCTCCTGGACCAGGGAGCCTGGGAACCTAATGGCAGGAAGACTAGTACCCTGGCCAGGGCTCAACAGTGCTGGGGTTGGGGCTGTAGAACCCCGGCAGCCTGCGGTGGTGTGGGGTTGGGGAATCTTGGCCGCCCATGGCAGCACTGGGCTGGGGGCCAGAGAAGCCTGGCAGCATAGGGCCACGCTCTGGAGAACCATCGCAGCCCATGGTAATGCGGGGTTGAGGGCTGGAGAAGTCCAGCACCATGCAGTAGTGTAGAGCTGGGGGTTAAGGAAACCGGGCTGTCCGTGGCAACATGAGGCCACTGGCAGGACTGGAGAATCCCCCAGCCACCCATGACAGTCCGGAGCCAGGGGGTGGGGACAGCAGCAGCAAGACAGACAGCTTGGCTGGGGAGGGAGTAGAAGGGACCAGAGGCAGGAGGTCAGGTGGCTCAGGGCAGGTGACAGGGGACACCTCCCCTGGTCTGGCAAATTCTCTTGTTCAGCACTGGTCAGGTCCCAATGGTGGTGGACCAGGGAGGTTCAACCTGTATAAGAAGATCCCAATAGTTTATTTTTTAAACTGTAAAGAGTACATAAAAGAGAAATACTTACTAATTTTCATATTTTTTTTACTTACAGTTAGATTAACAAAAGAACTGTGAAGGCTTTATGGAAATTTTAAAATTCAACTTCACAAAGATTCCAATTCGGTGCATGACAGTAATATTCATTGTAAATACCATCTGTTTAATCTAGAGCGATTGAATTGATCTTAAACCACTGCAAAAGTACTTTTATCAAAAAAAGGAAAACCTCTTTAGAAAATTCCGATTCTATTTAAAAAGTGCTTGTGCAATGTGGTACCGGTACATGATTTGGAAAAATAGTGGATGGTACTATTACACTATAATAAGGCAATAACTAATAAAGATCTTCTTTAATTCAAACAACTAGCACATTATAAGTAATACTAATAATAATCTGAAATGTTATTACTTGAAAACACCAGTGAGCTGAATTTTAAATATATTCAGCTGTATCTCTAATGATCCTTCCTGAGTTCTTTAGAGCTAGTTGTTGCAGCACTTACAGAGTGTAGCGTTCTCTAACAAATTTGGACTGCTCTGCAACTGTGCATAAAAAATGTGGGAAAGTTCACTCACAGCAGGCCAGATATGCATTGCTAGCAGATGTTTCCCCCCCTCCCTGCTCCACCCTCTGTGGTCTGCTTCTTCTTGTTATTCATCCCTCTAGTTATGTTACGTTTAGTCCCACCCCTTCTGGGGTAACAGAATGCAACAAAAGCAAGCATCTGATCCATCCATTAATTCTCTTGCTCTCAATTCAGGGTTCAGATATCTGTATGCCCTTTTATCAGGGCTTGAGTAGACCATCTTCTACACTGAGTTCCAGTCCTGAGACTCTAGGCAGTCAAAGTTCACACTGACAGACTCCCTGCTGCCTGCCTGCTCCTTGGATTTCTTCCCACCAAGACTTTCCCTTGGTGCTCTTCTCATCCTACAAAGAGTCTTCCTGTTCCCTACAGGTTTCTATACTTCCTGCTGCCCCAAGAGGGACAGCAGAGTTTTTCCCTCTCTTCTTGCACAGCGTCACAAACTTCAGTCCAAATGCCTCATAGACTTCACTGTTACTTACTGTCTCCAGCTGCCTCTGAGTTCAATACAGCCCGCTTCTGGACACCTTTCAATGTCCCCAGGTTTCTTTCTGGCTCAAGACCGACAAGTTCTGACTCCAGACCTCCTGGGTTCCCACTGTCTTTAGCATAAGAGAGGAAACCTCTCTATTAATAAGTTGTGACTTTTCCCGGGCCTCCTTTTTCCATTACCTTGTGCTCCATTCTTTGTAAAGATCCAGACCCTCCGTAGCTGGGCTTGATTACTAATTATGTTTAACACCAGTCCAGGTCCTGAACACTATCTTCTACCTTTTAATGACTTAAACAACCACACAAACAATGGAGGTGCTGATGGTTCTTAACAGCCTCTTGTAACTATTTGCACTATTTACTCACTGTCTCTCTTTTTCTTCCTCCCCTCCCCTTTTTCCTCCCCCCCTTCCGTTATTTATTCTTGGATCTGGACTTATTATACTCCGGTCATCTGAAGAAGTGGGTTTTGCCCATGAAAGCCAATGAGACCATCTGCATGTTTTGTTAGTCTTTAAGGTGCTACTAGGGTTGCCAGATGGTTTCAACAAAAATACCAGACACACTTGACATTACATCACAATCTACATTACATCTTATTTAGAAAATACCAGACATTTATATTTTCTCAATTTGTTTCCCGAACAGAAAGCTCAAATACTGGACTGTCCGGTTCAACCCTGGACACCTGGCAACCCTAGGTGCTACTAGACTATTTGTTGTTTTTTAAGTTTTTCTTGTTACAGACTAACTTGGCTATCCCTCTGAACCATGCAGGTGCCATCCTATCACTTAATTGAACTCAGGCTCCTGTTAAGTCATGGTTAATCACTGTAGAGTTTTTATGTCCCATCACAAGAAGATTCTGTTTAGTGATTCTGTATCATTTGTGCTTTGTTTACATATGAAAATATGCTGCTGTTCTAACTGCCAACTTGGCAAATTCATCCTGGGTGCTGAGAGTGAAGCTGACTTCTTTTTCTTTCATGATCACAAATACTTAACTACAAGCCAGATTCATATTCTATATTCACTTATTACGGGCAATCCTGGTATTTCCAAATTATGTCTTCAGTTACACCTTTGCAATTCCATTATCTTTTAGAATCTTTATTACTAGTAATGAAGTGCAAGTCAGCACCTATTTATGTCCTCAGGCTGCAAATGTATTCTTATTACTAGAAAACATGGTTTCCAAGTGATTGAATTATCACATTACTGTACACATTGATTTTCAGTGGTTAGGCATAGCTATTGGCATATAATTTGTACAGTAGTGTTGTGTTCAGTTTGGGAATAAACACGTCTTGGTATGTTATCATAGGTGTCTAGTTTCTTGTATTTCTTTGTGCTGTTTAATATCTGAAGAACATAAAAATGTCCAGACTGGGTCAGACCAAAGGTTCATCTGGCCCCACTGTCCTCCATCAGTGGCCAATGGCAGGTGCCCCAAACGGAATGAACAGAACAGATAATCAACAAGTGATCCCTCCCCTGTCATCCATTCCCAGCCTCTGACAAATAGCCATTGCTGGACCAATCCTCCATGAATTTATCTAGTTCTTTTTTGAACCCTGTTAAGGTCTGGTCTTCACAACATCCTCTGACAAGGAGTTCCACGGGCTGACTGTAGATTGCATGAAGAAATTATTCCTTTTGTTTGTTTTAAATCTGCTACCTATTAATTTCATTTGGCTACCCCTAGTTCTTGTGTTACGGGAACAAGTAAATAACTTTTCCTTATTCACTTTTTCCACACCAATTATTATTTTGGGGTGTGTCTACACTAGCTCGTTAGTTCGAGCTAGGTATGCAAATGAGGGCAACCGGAGTTGCAAATGAAGCCCGGGATTTAAATATCCTGGGCTTCATTTGCATGTTCCCTTGGCGTCGCCGTTTTTAAATCCCCCTTAGTCCGAACTCCGTGCCTGCGGCTACACGCGGCACGGAGTAGGTAGTTCGAATTAAAGATCCTAATTTGAACTACCGTTACTCCTCATTACTCCTCGTTACGAGGAGTAACGGTAGTTCAAATTAGGATCTTTAATTCGAACTATCTACTCCGTGCCGTGTGTAGCACGGAGTTCGGGCTAAGGGGGATTTAAAAACGGCGACGCCAGGGGAACATGCAAATGAAGCCCGGGATATTTAAATATATTTAAATTCCGGGCTTCATTTGCAACTCTGGTTGCCCTCATTTGCCTACCTAGCTCGAACTAACGAGCTAGTGTAGACATACCCTTATAGACCTCTATCATGTCTCCCCTTACTCTCCTCTTTTCTAAGCTGAAAAGTCCCAGTCTTTTTCAATTTTTCCTCATATGGCAACCATTCCAAACCCCTAAATTTTTGTTGCTCTTTTCTGAACTTTTTCCAATACCAAGGTATCTTTTTTTTGAGATTAGGTGCCCATATCTGCATGCTGTATTGGAGATGTGGGTGTACCATGGATTTATATGGAGGCAATAAAATATTTTCTGTCTTATTCTCTATTCCTTTTTAAATTATTCCTCATTAATAAAAAATATTGGGACATTTCTTCCATACGAAGATTTCAGGGTGATTGTACAGTGTTCCAAATGATAGGCTGCATTCAGTGTCTCCAAAATGCCTATAATATAATACTGTCATCTCCCTATCCGTCTACCTAAACCAACTGTTCCCAGCTACCATGGTATTTCTTTTGTACTAGAAACACCGGTTACCATATAACTATTGGAAGCTCTGGCTGATTTTCATGTTATATTGCTCTAATTAAAGTATTTCAGGCTACTATTTTATGTACTTGACTTCACCGTGCATTTGAGTGATAAAAACAGATTGCTTCTACACTTTCCAACCACTTTTTTCCTGTTCATTTCTTCTGCTTGGTCCAATCCTTTACAGCGCAGTTGGCCCTTTCCAAAGTGGACACATTTGATCTTTACCTCTCAGATAATAATCCCAATAACACATTCTGATAGACCTTTTAATATCAATGCCTTCTTACAAGTAATTGTAAAGTGGAATACACAGTCACTGGACAAGATTTTAAAAAATAAGTGCCTAAAGTTTTAAACATCTAAATAGATTTTCTTTATTTTCAAAAGTGCTGAGCACCCAACAATTCTCATTGTTTTGTATGGCTTTGTACTGCTCCCATCTCCTCCCATCAGCACTTGTCTGTCATGGTTTGTGTGTGGTAACTATTCAACTTGTACTAATAAAATGTTTTCATAAATGTGAATGCTTGTAATGGCCTATTTTTCAGCTTTAACCTAAATATAAGTTTACAAGGAAGATCTTCTTGCAAATAGGGATCCTAAAATACTGTGTGCAGAAATATATTATATATTACTTCAAAATACACTGTAAGTGTGATAGTGGGGTGCCAAGGTCTGTAGAATATTTGATCTATATATTACAGAGACATATTATATGTATTAAAGTCTGTGGGGCTTATTCTACATTGTAACAGAATCCCTCCAGTTTGCAACAAGTACACATCTGTAAACTTAATATTTAGTTATAGCAAAAAAAGAGACACTTCAGAATTTCTGGGTCATGGCAAATTCTAACAGGAAGAATGTAAGCCCCATTTATGTAGAAATAGCAGAGTTGAAAAGATATACATCCGTGTCTGGGAAGTATCATTTAATGTAATGTATGCAATTCTGTTCTTTTGCTGATCTTTGTTATAGAATATGATTTTTCCCCCTTGTGTGTTCTAGAATGATTGCCTGTGGAGTGCAGTACTGCTGTGCTGGCAAAGTGCAGGACCTTTTACTGAAATTCAAGATTGCTCTAGCTATCATTTTACTTCACGTGTTTTTGGCTACATCGGACACAAGTAAGATATCTTTTTCCTTACTCACTCAACATTGTGTGCGTGTCTGTGTTTGTGTGAGAGAGAGACAAAGAGAGAGAGATTGTTAATCAATGTTAATTTTATGTTTTTTTTCCACATATGCTCATGATTGGCCAAATTCTGCTCCCATTGAAATTTATGGTAGCATTCCCATAGCATCAAAAGGAGTAGTTAGGTCAAAGCTGAGCACTTTTGGAATATCAAACCCTACATGTACATTCTTTCTTTGTTGCTAATAAGAACATCATCTATAAGTAATTTCTCATTAGCTGTGGGGAAGAGAAAATGCAACTTCTTTAATAACAATACACCACAGAGATAGTGTAATAGCTTCTGTATCACTCCTGCTCTTTGACTATTGAGTGTGGCTTGGAAAAAAGTGGTGAGGTCCAAAGTGTGGGACAAAATCATGCACCAGAATTGGCAATTTTATGTTGTTTCTGTGATAATGAACTAATGTATGGATGTTCTCTACAGAGTTATTTTATTTCTAATAAAAATAAGGGAAATAGTATTGTTTTGTGTATGTGGCCCAAGTGATATTTGAGATCACTGATAGAAATAAAATTCCAATCTCCGTCACTAACTGGCTCTCTGATTTTGAACTAGTAATTTAATTTCTCTGTGCCTCAGTTTCCTTTTCTAATGCTGCTTGTGCTCCTTTGTAAAGTATTTTTACATCTGAGGTGATACATATATGTATGTTTCATATATCATATTTTATAACGCCTTACACTTAATTTTAGAAACAGACTCTTATGTTCTGTCATGTATTTACACAACATGTATGTAGTAGTTATAAATGATAGGCTGCATTTATACTATAGACTCTAGTATAACCCTCCATAATCAATAGTGTCACTTAATTCGCTATGTTTGCTAAATGTGTTTAAATGTCTAAAAACTCTGACTTCCTGGAGTGCAAATACATGACAGAACATAGGAGTCCGTTTCTAAAATTAAGTGTAAGGCGTTATAAAATACACAATATATGAAACATATGCATACATATATGTATCACTAGAAGGTTGGACTTAGGTACAATGGATGAGTTCTGAACAGGTTGAAGTTCTCCAGGTGTCTCTTACTCATATGTACACCAGAGAGAGGTGCCTTGAACTATTATCTCTGTAAAAGGTATAATATTTTTAGAGCTCTGGAAGAGCAGGGGGAGGGATGTCTCTTCCCACATCTACACAAAAGCTATAGCCGGCGCTCTCTCTAATGCACCTAACCTGGTAAATAAGCTCCTCAATGGCTCTAGTTTCACCCCACCCTGAATTTTTGTCTTTTCGACTGCCAACGTCAGTAGCTATTCTTCCTCACCTCACTATGCCTGTTTCTTGGTTATATACACTAGAAAGAAGGTTGAGAAGGACTCCTTGCACTGTCTCTGATTTCCAGAATACCCACACCAGGTGGCATAATTTATCCCCAAACAGACAAGTAGATCTGAGGGTAAAAAGGAGGGACAAAAATAATAGTAAGCAAGTAAGTTTTATTTTCAAACTTCCCAGGCATTCAAGATAAATGTATGTGAACCATTTAAAAATATCTTATATACTTTCTTAAATTTTTAAGATTTTGTAATTCCACAAAATTACAAAATGTGGAAGGTATTTAATGATTAGTTATAATGGCTCTTGTAAGTCAGATGTGTTAACAATTGACAAGCACTTACAGGTAAATTAATAACTTACCCCGCTGCTTATGTGCCAGATCCTGGCAACATATAAACAGCTGGTCAGCTTTACTCATGGGAGTAGTCAGTACTAGTGCAGCCTTACTAATGTAAATAACTCATGAGCTTAAGTATTTACAGGATTTGCTCCTGTGTTTGTTGTTTCTAATTACTTACTAATGAATATTTGTATTTGCTTATTGATGCCAGTTATTATGCACTTTATTATCTTTGCAGGAGCACAAAGAGTACACGTGTTTAATATATAACACTATTCTTTCACTTAACTAGTGAGACATTTAAATAATATATTCCTTTGAAAATAACTGCATGTATCCAGTTTTTGTAGTAATGCTTGGGACAGCACATTTAATTGTTATTTCCCAGCTTGGGAAAATATTGAGAATTCAAGCTCTCATGTCAGTTAAAGATGAATATATTGAGAGCCAGTGCTTCCCACTCATGAAAGATGTCAAGTGCTATATTACAGTAGAAGCCGCTCAAAGGTCATTTTTGCCAACTATCATTATTACATAGATTTTATGTAGCGGGACAAACTCGTAATCAGATACCACTGTTTAACAGAGATCATTCAATTACCTTTCTGCTTATTTATGAAGGTAAATTATCAAAAGCACAGAAAGGGATTTCTATGCAAATACTTTCATTACACATAAATGCCAGAATGGCATTAGCTTTGGAAAGATGAGCATATTTGGACAGTGACTCATATCTCAGTGTTTGGTTTGCCAAATTATTCTCCATTCACATGCAAGAGGGTTGTTTTTTTGAGCTAAGAGAAAAATGTCAGAGCAATCAACTCATGATGATGATTATATTTTATTATTGGGGCTTGGTGTACCATCAAGGCATTGTACAAGGTGGTGTACAGAAAAAAAGTAAAAATACTGTCTCTGACCCAAAGAGCTTTAGTTTTTGTTTATGATAGGAAACAACTCTGGATACAAGAATAGGGTTGCCAGGTGTCCGGTATTTACCTGGACAGTCCGGTATTTTCGCCTCCTGTCCGGTAAAAAAATTCAGAGAATACCGGACACCTGAGATGGAGGAGTAACAGTTAATTAAAGGGAAGGGTTTTGGATCGTCTACACGTGGCAAGTTAAATCAGGCGACCGGCCGCGAATATGCTAATATGCATATATTTAAATCCTGAGCTTCATTAGCAACTTTGGTATGCTTCATTTGCCTCCCTAGTCCAAACTAGGGGGCAAGTGTAGACATACCCTGAGAGCTGTATAGTTATTTCAAACTGTTCCAGTCACTGAGAGACTGTGGAATAATTTACAGGATCAATACTTTAACTATTCACATGGTGCTGTGCTATCTCAAAGCCTTTACAAGCCGATGGAACAGATAAACAACAACAAAAATCAAGACGACAAAGGGGAAAAAGGAACATTTCTTGAAATATAATATGGGCAAAGTTTATGTAAATAATCTAGAAATGTTAATACATATGGTCATTAAAATGTTGTATTAAAAAGTCACGATATAATAATTTATTTAAAAGTTACATTTTCTTTATTTAGCTTGGGATGATTTTCTAGGATGATAGAGAGCTGTTTATATGGCTGTATGTGAAGATGCTTGGTCTCTGTCACCAGGAATTCATGTGCCTGTCCTGAAATAATTCACAGTCTGTATGTACCTTAAGTTAGTGACTTCTAGTGATCCCTGGACTGCTTTTGAATTACAGTGGTGGCCCGTCCATAGATGCGAACTAGGTGGTCGCCTAGGGTGCCAAATTAAACGGCTGTTGAGGGGTTTGGAGGCAGGGGCGCCGATCACGTGTTTCGCCTAGGGTGCCAGTTGCCGGCAGCTAGTCTAGGGCCGCTCCTGTTTGTATACAATATAGACAGAGCTGGTAGCACTATTTTTGCAAATAGCTATGAACTTGGACTTACAGGAGAACATGACAAATCGACCGTTTGGATGTTTGGCACCCAAATAAACTTAATGGAGAAACTTAATGTAGATGTCTAGCACCAAGTATGCATAGAATCGAGAAGTGACTAGAAGGAGATGAAACTATTTATAAATGGAATAGAAAAAAAGAAGCCAACGACTGTTTTTTAAAAAAAGACCTTATTGCAGATGGACAGGGCTGTTCACTATCATCAGCCACATCTTCTGCCATGGGTATGGTTGGTGAGCTGTACATGCTCAGAATGTGGAATGAAGCAGATAAAATATCTGGTTGCTCAGATGGTGCTATTATAGGCTGCAGAAAGAAGCATTGGGCTTGTAATCACACATTAGAAGAGAGCAACATTTTACCATATGGTAAATACCATTATGTCGCAATTCAAATATATATATTTTCCTTAGTCCTGTGGTGTGCCCACAGATACATAACCTACATTTTATATTGATTTTAATTTCATTAATTATTTTCTCCTTAATATTCTCGTACAATTAGTTTTCAGTTAAAGTATTAAAAAGGGCAATTCAAGGTTTTATCCAATTCATCTAATGTCAAATGTAAGATTATGTTCCCAGCCCTGCACACTGCTTTGCTTTATTACACCTTTGTGCCCACATTAGCATCCCAGTGACTTCAGTGGGGCCCTGAATGGTTGCAAGGTCTGCCTGAAAGAAGTGCAGGATTCAGGCCTGTGTTAATGTAATGTTAACTCTGTGAATTCAAACACATACAAGACAGGAAATGAAGGTAGGAGGCTAATAGTAACATTAACAAGTCCATACTGTCCATGCAAAGTGTGCCAGATGCTCAGCTAGCGTGACTTGTTATAGCCCTAACTAACACCAGCTGAGGATCTGGTCTGTATTTTTAACTGCTAGTTAGATGTTAAATCTATACTTCCACATTTACCATGTGCTATATTTTCCTTTCAGTTCTGTCTAGCTGATGTCTATGTAGGTTTCTATGCTATGCTTATTAATGTAGTGTCTGAACATATTACAGAAGTATCATGTCTTAAGGAGTATGATCTTTCTTTACCTCTCTCCTCTCCCCTGTTATGGGTGGGAAAATGTCAAAGAGTCTTGCATCTGATCATAAGATGATTGGGTGTATGAAGGTTTGACTTCAGCAGAGCTGCATGATGTATCAGTAGGAAGGGAAGAAGTATTGAAGAGATAAAGTGGGTGAGGTGATATCTTTAGCGCATGAACTTCTGTTAGTGAAAGAGAAAAGCTTTCAAGCTTACACGGAACTCTTCTTCAGGTCTGGGAAAGGTACTCTGAGACCTGAAGCAGAGCCCTGTGTAATCTCAAAGCTTGTTTCTTTCAACAGAAGCTGGTCCAATCAAAGTTATTACTTCACCCATCTTATCACCCTTCATGTCTTCCAAAGATTCTACCCCCTTTCTTCAGCAAAAGAGGGAGATATGAAATGCTGTTGTTTCTAATATTAAAAATAGCAAGCAGGAAAAAAAGTTGTTTGGAAAAGGGTGGGAGTAGAAACAGGGGTAAGCTATGAAATGATTCTAAAAAGGTCTAATCTAGTTTGCTATTTATTTTTAGGGAGAATTCTTTGGTGACGGTTCCTATATGTGTTTCAACAAGGCATTTTTGAAGTCTCTTGTGCCACTTGTCTCAGTGTCTTGAAAGCAGTAGTCCCTTTTCCTTTTGGGCAGGGAAGGGTGATGTAACTTGACAAATGTATTGTTGCTCTTGAAGGATTTTAGAAGTATATCAGATTTGGACATTTTTGTCCATTAATAAGCATAATAAGACTTACATTTAAGTGTCTGACTGGATTCTCTTCCAACTTTCCTAAAGTTCACTTTTGAGATGAAGGCCAAACAAAAAAAGCTTCAGTACATAAAGACAGTTATGGGTATGTGAAAACTTTATAATAGTCATAATAGAGTTATATTAGAGTTATATTAGGAATAAGAACATATTCTCAACTATCCTGAAGAGAAAGATCTGAAGGGAAGAGAAGTTTGAATCTGTTAATGTTCATACTGTACCTTTGAAAAGAAAAATTGTGTGATATCTTACAATCTGTATCACCACACAAGGCTTATATTGAATCTGTGATCCAGTATTACCCCCAGACCCTTTTCAGAAATACTATTGCTTAGTAAGTTATTCCCCATTTTGTATTTGTACATTTGATTTTTTTGTTCCTAAGTCTAGTACTTTGCATTTATATTTACTGAATTTCATCTTGTTCATTTCCAAACAATTCTCCAATTTTTTGAGGTAATTTTGAATTTTAACCCTGTCTTACAAAGTGCTTACAACCTTCCCAGCTTGGTGTCTGCAAATTTTATAAATATACTCTTCAGTCTGTTTTCCATGTCATTAGTGAAAATATTTCATAGTACTGGAGCCAGGAAAGACCCCTTGTAGATACATACTCCCAGTATAACAATGAAGTATTGATAACTATTCTTTGTGAGTATGTGTTTTCAACTAGTTGCTCACCTACTTCACCATAATTTCATCTAGACTAGACCTTGTCTAGTTTGCTTATAAACACAATGAAAAATTGCCGCCTGAAATTGACATTTCAACATAAAATGTCATTGTATTTAGCTTTTTATTTTTAACCCAACCCCAAAACCCCTCAAAATATATTTTATTTCTATTTGAAATAACATTTTTCATGGCAGTTCTTGCTGGCAAATAGAATTATTTTATTGGAATTTGACATTTTTCTACAAAAAATAATTGAATTTTGATTAAACTGTATTTTTCAGTGGAAAGACTGTTAGCACAATTTTTTTTGATCTAAGATCAATCTATATTTGTGTTAATGTGATTGCATAATGCACCTGTGAGTGAAAATGACCTAACACTCGGGACCTGTCTTCAGGAATTGGTTTTTGGCCATGCGCTATTTAACATTTTTTCTTGATGACCTGATATCTCAGCATAAAATCATCACTGTTAAAGTTTGCAGATGACACATAATTGGGGAGTGAAAAATAGTAAAAAAAGACAGGTCAAAGTTAGAGCAATCTGGATTGCTTAGTAAGCTGGGTGCAAGCAAACATGCATCTTATATGGCAAAATGTATACATCTAAGAACAATGAATGCAAGCTATATTTATAGGATGGGTGACTCTATCCTGGGACGCAGTGATCTGAAAAAGAGTTGGGATACATGGCAGATAATCGACAGAACATGAGATCACACTGTGGCCAAAAAAGATAACAAGCTTTGGATGCATAAACAGGAATCTCGAGTAGGAGTAGGGAGGTTGTACTACCTCTGTAATTGACACTGTTGTAACTATTACTGAATACTGTGTCCAGTTCTGATGGCCACAATTCAAGATGAGTGTTGATATATTGTAGAAGGGACAGAGAACTGACATGAGAACTCCCCTTAGGAAGGAACACTCAGTTTTATACATAGAGCATGGGAAGCGACTGTCTAGGAAGGAGTACCGCGGAAAGGGATCTAGGGGTCATAGTGAATGACAAGCTAAATATGAGTCAATTGTGTGACTGTTGAAAAAAAGCAAACATGATTCTGGGATGCATTAGCAGGAATGTTGTGAGCAAGACACAAGTAATAATTCCTCCGCTCTACTCTGCACCAGTTAGGCCTCAGTTAGAGTATTGTGTCCAGTTCTGGGCACCACATTTCAAGAAAGATGGAGACATTGGAAAAGGTTCAGAGAAGAGCAACCAGAATGATTAAAGGTCTAGAAAACATGACCTATGAGGGAAGACTGAGAGCTGGGTTTGTTTAGTTTAAAAAAGCGAAGAGTGAGAGTGGACATGAAAGCAATTTTCAAGTATCTAAAAGGGTGTTGCAAGGAAAAGGGATAAAAATTCTTCTCCTTGGCCTCTGATGATAGGACAAAAAGCAATGGGCTTAAATTGCAGCAAGGGAGATTTAGGATGGACATTAGAAAAAACTTCTTAACTGTCAGGGTGGTTAAACACTGGAATAAATGGCTTAGGGGGGTTGTGGAATCTTCACAACAGATATTTAAGAGCAGGTTGGGTAGATATCTATCAGGGATGATCTACACAGTGCTTGGTCCTGCCGTAAGGGCAGGGGAGGGGACTTGATGACCTCTTGAGGTCCTTTCCAGTTCTAGTATTCTATGATTCTATGAGGCTGATTGAAGAACTGGAAAACAAGCCTTACAGAGATGAGCTCTATTAATTTGGCTTAACAAAGAGATGGTTAAAGAGTGACTTGATTACAGATTGCAAGTATCTACATGGTGAACAAATATTTGATAATGGGCTCTTCAATCTAACAGAGAAAGGTATAACAAGTGGCTTGAAGTTGAGGCTAGACAAATTCAGACAGGAAATAAGTCATACATTTTTAACAAGGAGAATAATTAATTTCCCCAAGGTTGCAGTGGATTCATCACTACTGGCAATTTTAAATCAAGATTTTTTTCTAAAAAATATGCTTTAATTGAAATACAAATTATTTCAGGGAAGTTCTACAGCCTATGCTATATGGGAGATTAGACTAGATCCCACAGATCCCACTAATGGCATTCTGTGGCATTGGCCAAATATGAGTCACAGGAGACTGTTTTCTATTTAGTTGCCAAGTTGTACCTTGGAATACTTCCAATCAAATACTGCCTTAGTCTAACTTGTAAAATATAACATGAGCAGAGTGATGTAGCTGAAGTACTCCTGCATAGTAAACTATTCTATTCAAGCTCTATTCCAAATTAGAAATGTTGTGTAGTTATCTTTTTGGATATGGACTTTTGCAGTAGAAATTTGAAATTTTTCAGTTTTGTGGAGCTAGGAGATAACTGTGACTTGGAGAGTCAAACTCAGAAGTTAGAGCTATGAAGACGATTTCATTTTCTTCAATTAAAATGAATAGGAAGCAAAATGAGAGGGGACAAAAGCCTTTATTATGCCAGTATTATCTATTTAGCTAGGTACTACATGCCTCATCATTAGTAACAAATTTATCCTCCCTACAACTCACAATTGCTCTAAATTATGTTTAACATTTTCTTAAAGGGACCATTATAAGAAGTGGGTGTTGGTGTGGTGTAAGAAATCTTATTTTCCAGATAAACCTTATATAGTGGCATTATGAAATGTAGTGGTGTAAAAACTGTTAAGATGGATTTACACCTCAGAAAGACTTCTCCCTGCCCTTGCACATGGAGGTAATTCTCCTGGAGCAGGTACTGTGGCTTTCGGTTTAGGGCCTATTTGTTGAGCTCTTCAAATCTGCGGCTATGTTTTATATCCGTGGGTATCCGCATCTGTGGATGCGGATATCTGTAGTTCATTTTTGCAGATACAGATGTGGATGCGGATACAAATGTTGTATTTAGAATCCTGTACATTTGAAGATATCTGCTTTATATCAATGGGCATCCACTTATGTGGATATCTGCAGATCCAGATTTATCCACATAGGACACTATTTTTGCTGGATCAGTATGAAGTGGTACCATCACAGGCTAGGAGTCACTGCTTTTGTTGTTTTAACAAGGAATGTTATTGTCCAAGACCATAACTCCATCTCAACTCAGTTTGTGGTATTGACTCTTCTTTATAAATATTTCCTGGAAATATGCTGCATTTTCTTACAGAAGGAGAGACATACCAATCTGAAGAATGTTATTTTCTTTTCAGATTACACACAGCTGATGAGATCCTCATATAACAATCTCTGCTTGTTGAAAATACTGGAAACCACCATTGTAAATTCATATTGTGGTGTTCATGGTGACCTTTTACTGTAGAAAAAGATGTAAGGAGATGGTGACATCAGTTATTTATACAAGGATTTTCTCTTTCCTTATCTCAACAAACTAATAACCTGAGACAAAAATCCCCCCTACTTGGTATTAGTACAGATTTTGTGTTAAAAAAACTGTGTGTGTCAGACATTGGAAAATCTTAGACTAGACTTTTTTAGCTCTCTCAAAATAAACTCTGGCTACTTCTTTGTCTAGAACTTAGATCCAACAACATGGGAGATTTTGAAAGTTAAGAGAGTTGAAATAATACATGGATTTTATTTAATTTTACTTTAACACAGTCTTAAACTGATATTCACAAATCTGGTAATGTAAGAAGTATTATTTATATTTATAGGCAAACAGCACAGGAATGCAGGGGCAAGATTAGAAAGGCAAAGGCACAGAATGAGCTCAAACTAGCTACGGGAATAAAGGGAAACAAGAAGACTTTTTATAAATACATTAGAAGCAAGAGGAAGACCAAGGAGAGGATAGGCCCACTGGTCAGTGAGGAGGGAGAAACAGTAACAGGAAACTTGGAAATGGCAGAGATGCTCAATGACTTCTTTGTTTCGGTCTTCACCGAGAAGTCTGAAGGAATGCCTAACATAGTGAATGCTAGTGGGAAGGGGGTAGTTTTAGAAGGTAAAATAAACAAAGAACAAGTCAAAAATCACCTAGAAAAGTTAGATGCCTGCAAGTCCCCAGGGCCTGATGAAATGCATCCTAGAATACTCAAGGAGCTGATAGAGGAGGTATCTGAGCATCTAGCTATCATCTTTGGAAAATCATGGGAGACAGGAGAGATTCCAGAAGACTGGAAAAGGGCAAATATAGTGCCCATTTATAAAAAGGGAAATAAGAACAACCCAGGAAACTACAGACCAGTTAGTTTAACTTCTGTGCCAGGGAAGATAATGGAGCAAGTAATTAAGGAAATCATCTGTAAACACTTGGAAGGTGGCAAGGTGATAGGGAACAGCCAGCATGGATTTGTAAAGAACAAATCATGTCAAACCAATCTGATAGCTTTCTTTAATAGGATAACTTGAGTCTTGTGGATAAGGGAGAAGCGGTGGATGTGGTATACCTAGACTTTAGTAAGGCGTTTGATACGGTCTCGCATGATATTCTTATCAATAAACTAGGTAAATACAACTTAGATGGGGCTACTATAAGGTGGGTGCATAACTGGCTGGATAACCGTGCTCAGAGAGTAGTTATTAATGGTTCACAATCCTGCTGGAAAGGCATAACAAGTGGGGTTCCGCAGGGGTCTGTTTTGGGACCGGCTCTGTTCAATATCTTCATCAACGATTTAGATATTGGTATAGAAAGAACGCTTATTAAGTTTGCAGATGATGCCAAGCTGGGAGGGGTTGCGACTAATCTGGAGGATAGGGTAAGAATTCAAAATGACCTGGACAAATTGGAGAAATGGTCTGAGGTAAATAGGATGAAGTTTAATAAAGACAAATGCAAAGTGCTCCACTTAGGAAGGAACAATCAGTTTCATACATACAGAATGGGAAGCGACTGTCTGGGAAGGAGTATGGCAGAAAGGGATCTAGGGGTTATAGTGGACCACAAGTTGAATATGAGTCAGCAGTGTGATGCTGTTCCAATAAAGCAAACATGATTCTGGGATGCATTATCAGGCGTGTTGTGAGCAAGACACGAGAAGTCATTCTTCCGCTCTACTCTGCGCTGGTTAGGCCTCAGTTGGAGTATTGTGTCCAGTTCTGGGCACTGCATTTCAAGAAAGATGTGGAGAAATTGGAGAGGATCCAGGGAAGAGCAACGAGAATGATTAAAGGTCTAGAGAACATGACCTATCAGGGAAGGCTGAAGGAATTGGGTTTGTTTAGTTTAGAAAAGAGAAGATTGAGGGGGGACATGATAGCAGTTTTAGATATCTAAAGGGTGTCATAAGGAGGAGGAGAAAACTTGTTCATCTTGGCCTCTGAGGATAGAACAAGAAGCAATGGGCTTAAACTGCAGCAAGGGAGGTTTAGGTTGGACATTAGGAAAAAGTTCCTAACTGTCAGGGTAGTCAGACACTGGAATAAATTGCCCAGGGAGGTTGTGGAATCTCCATCTCTGGAGATATTTAAGAGTAGGTTAGATAAATGTCTATCAGGGATGGTCTAGACAGTATTTGGTCCTGCCATGAGGGCAGGGGACTGGACTCGATGACCTCTCAAGGTCCCTTCCAGTCCTAGTATTCTAAGATTCTATGATTCTATGATTATCCAGAAAGATCTGTTTGTTTTATTTCTGAGAGATGGTAAACACCTGAACAACAAAGAAACTGTTTTGAATCTAATGATTATGTGGCAATTTAGTGTAGAAAATAATAACTATGGGCCTGAGTCTGCTCTTTGCCAAATAAAAAACCCCATTCCCGGTAATAATTCCTAGCCATACTTCCCACCCTTCTGCCAGAGACGTGCAGGTAGACGTGTGATCTGGAAGAAAAGGCTCTCCCTCCCTTTGAATGTAGTGCCTCCAGATCTGCAACTGGTTTCTAGTTTATTACTCCATGTATAACTGGCTCTGCGTGTATTCTAATGTATTCAATGATCAATGGGGCATGATCTGATAAACACTTCAAAATTCACACAGAGGGCTGAATGAGAAAAGGTGAAAGTAGAAATTTGTTTATATGATTTTCTGTTAATGTGACCTGAGTAGGGGACTTTAGTCCTAGAAAATATGAATAAGTAGCATATGTGGGTTTTTTAATAAAAAGGATGTTGCTGCTCATTTGTTTGCTCCTTCCAAGCAGGTCCCCTTCACGTAGCTGTTTTCACGATAGCACAACTATTGTAAGGGGCCAAAGAGGTGTGGGTTCCATGGGCCCTACTCTGCAAGATGCTGACCATTTCAAGATGTAGGATGCTTTAAGGAGACTAGTACAGATTGAACCTCTCTTGTTGCTGGACCAGAGAGCCCCTGGACTAGAGAGCATGGAGGCCATAGGGTTGGCTGTGGCAGCCTAGGATAGCAGAGCTGACCGCGGCAGCCCTTGCGGCCCCGAGGGGTGGATCCTGGGTGGCTCCAGAGCAGCTGATCCACAACAGCTCCAGTGGCCCCAGGTTAGTGAAGCTGTGGAAACCCTGGCAGCCCCAAGGAGCTGAGAGCTTGCAGCTCTGGGGAGTGGAGCCATGGCTGCCGTTGCAGCCCCAAGCCCTGACAGCGCTGGAGCCAGGAAACTGCAGTGGCCCTGGGATAACGGAGTCCAGCAGCCCTCGGGAGCGGAGCCCTGGCAGCCCCAGAGTCTAGCAGCCTTGGCACCCTGGAGCTGTGGCAGTGCCAGTGCCTGAGAGCAGCCGCAGCCCAAAGACATTGGGCATTGGAGCTGTGGCAGCTGTAGGGTGAGCGGAGCCTGATGGCCCCGGGGCAGCAGAGCTGTGGCAGCGAGGACTGGCCAATGGAGCTGGGAGCTGGCAGCCTGGGAGCAAGGGAGCTCCACTAAGTCTGCTGACGGACCCCAGGAGAGCCTGGAGTCCCATCAGCAGAGGGATGGAATTGACCTCCCCTGGTCCAACAAACTCCCTCATTCGGGACCAGTCAGGTCCCGAGGGTGCTGGATCAGGGAGGTCCAACCTGTACAGTTAATTCCCATTCATTTAATTGGAACTGGGGAGCTCAGCAAGAAGTATTCAGCACTTAACAAGGCTGGGCCTGCGGTGAGCAAGCCTGTGCCATAGGTGGATGTTACTTTTCATGCTAGCTTGTGTGCACACTGGAGCATAATTCTCCTTCTCACTCACTTTGACCCTGCAGATTGATCCTAATAATGCTTAATTAACTGTTTCCATCTTAATAATTAATTTACATATTTTAGAATTTTATATTGTAAAGGTATGTGAGTAGTTGATGGAAAGGAGATGTGTCATGTTCTGTGTCCACAGGAAAAGATACACAGACCACAGCAAATGAGTTGGATTTAGATTGCAAACTTTTCCATGTAGGTGACAAAAGGGTGGTGGAAGAGGTTTATGGATGATACAGATACAGAAAAAGCAGGGAATGAAAGGAGTGGTGACGGATCAATGATAAGCATGCAGCAATCAGAAGAAAGAAAATGGCGTGTAAAGAAAACAAAATAAATCCATTGAAAGTAAATGAAAATAAATACAAAGAAGCAAATTGAGCTGCCACACAGGCAGTAAAGAAGACTAAAGACGGCCCAAGATGATTTGTATACCCACCTTTAAAATGACCCCTGGTGGCTGACAAAAAGACCTATAGCATTATAAAAACAAGTCACAGAGGGAAAAAGGATGGCAGTGTAACACCACTGGTCAATGATAAGAAGAGACTGTTAGAAGTTGTGGCAAAAGACTTTGAGAGTCTCTTAAATGGGGCCAACACTTTCACAGAGTTGCCAGCATGTGGTATGGGAACTTGGCATAGCAGAGGAGATGAAAAATGCTGACCAGGAAATGAAAACCAGTATGCTGGTGGGAACTGATGAAGTGGGCCTGGCGAAAGTCTGTGGGGAGAGAGAGATATAAGATGGATGAGCAGAGAGTCATTAAAGCTGCATGGTGAGAAAAGAGCTAAGTCCCAGTAAGCGGAAAAGCACCCCTGAATGCTATATGCAATGAGACAGAATGAAGGGCACCTTTAAATCAAAGAAGATCTAGCAGAAATAGCAAGCCCGTGGTATGACCATCTAAACTGGCATGGCATGAAAATGAACATGAATAATATTGAGGACCTTGGAGTCAGTAGGGGTGCCCCACAGAAATGAACATAGCGAGTGAGACTAAATCAGATTGATCAGTTCCAGTGCTTTAGCAGCTTGGCCACAGAGGATGATGAGTTTGAACATGAGTGAGGAGTGCTGTCAGAGTGTGGAAAGACATCTCAAGGGTTGTATGTGACTAGCATATGCCACTGGGACTGAAAACACAACTGTATAGAACGATGCTGCACCCTGCAATATTTATGGCACAGAAGCATGGGCGATAAAGAGATCATGAGTTCAATGCCTACAGGTATTTTGAGATGCGACGTCTGTGCGCCATAAGAAGAGTTACACAAACAGACATTTAAAATTGAAAGTATTAGGATGGAAGTCAAAGTCCATGAGAGAGCTGACAAAATCCAGGAAGTGTGACTTCACTGGTTTGGACTCAAGCAGAGGGGCTATGTCTACACTACAAAGAAAAGTCAGACAAACATACACAAATTGCAAACTGCAATTTGCGTATCTTTTTCCGCTTTTCTTTCAAAAGAGGCTTTTCCGAAATTTGGTGCGTGGCACTAAATTTTGGAAAAACATGGCATTAAATTTTGGAAAAACCTCCTCTTTCAAGACATCACTTCTTCCTCGTGAAACGAAGTTTACAGGAATGACGAAAGAGTGCATCCACTTTTCCGAATTTTTTTTCTGGAAAAGCAGATGCTTTCCTTGGACGCAGCATAGCTTTTCCGGGATATCCCTGGTATCCCAGAAAAGAGCTGCAGTCTAGACGTAGCCAGGATGAGTGAAGGAGACCTGCAGAAATAGCCTGGTAGGTGTGGGTGGAAAGAGAGACACTGAGGAAAGCTGAGAAAGCTGGTTGGATTGCATTAAAGAAGATGGAAAGCAGGTGAATTTTAGTGCTGCCTTGGACAGATGAAGATGAGATGCTTGCATGAAGGTAACCCCAGTGGATGGAACAAGCAGAAGATGATAATTTATATTGGATTGAGTACACCTTCAAAAACAGCTGTTTTGTTTAGCATCTCATCACTATTATTTCCCCAAAGTTAATTGAACATATTACTTAAATAATATTACATCTCAAGAAACCTCCATAAACACCAATGTGGAGCTAGAAAGAGTTTTATAGATGGTATCATACCTGATTACAATGGGTACGCCTACACAGCAGCGTTATTTCAGAATAACTGAAGTTCTTTCAAAATAACAAAGTGTGCATATACACTACAAGCCATTATTTCTAAATAATGTCGAGATGGAGGATTTCTTACTTTGACTTCTGTAACCCTCTTTTCACAAGGAGTAACAGAAGTCGAAGGAAGAGTGTTCTTCCTTCGACTTCCTGTTGTGTAGACAGCGCCAAAAGCCAAATTAAGCTATTTTGACTTCAGCTACGCAACTGATGTAGCTGAAGTTGCGTAGCTTAATTCAACTTTTACCCTGCAGTAGAAGTGCTTAATAATATTAACTTCCCCAAACATTTACAGAACACCAACTGCTAGAACTCACTTCTTATGGGATTAAATATTGTAATGTGACTTTGATTATATCCTTTTTAGGACTTAAAAAGTATCTGCTTTTTTTGCACTCAGGAATATTATGGGCTGCTTGTTCTTAATGTAAATAAATAGTAATTCTGCATACTTGATATTGGATCATAACAACTTGACTTACAAGGCAATTTTCACAATACCCTTTTCATGATCAGCAAACTGGGGGGCTAGATCCTGATTATCTCACCTAGGGCACATATCCACAGAGCACTTAACTCTCAATAAGCTATGCAAATTGAGCTACATCAATTGCGAAGCTTATTTTGAAATAACTTATTTAGAGTTTAGTGCTTTCTACACAGCATTTATTTCAAAATGGAGCACTCTTCCTCTGACTTCCCCCTACTCCTCATAAAACGAGGTTTACACAAGTCAGAGTAAGAAGTCCTCCAGCTTGACAGTATTTTGACATTATGTCAAAATAACTTCCGGCCGTGTAGATGCAGACTATGTTATTTCAAAATAATACTAATTATTTTGAAATAAAGTTGCTATGTAGACATAGCCCTAGAGTCCTACTGATAAAACTGATTAGTGGTGTAATTTCAGTTGAATCAATGACTCCACTGAAGTCCATTTGACTTCCATAGGACTACTGTATTTGTGAGACTAAAGAGATTTGGCATTTTGTTGGAATTTTTCATTGAGAAAAATCCTTTCCTTTATCAATAGGGGAGAATAGTAGCTCAAATTCGCAAGTAAAGTGGCGGAAAGCTAACATAAAACATACATGGATAGTTTAAGATCTGAGGATATTTTCTATCTAGACATATTTAATTACTGCCTTTAGTTTAGCTCAACATTTCATGTCCAGCAAAAATGAGCTGAGGTTTCTTTATATTTTGTAATGTAGATTGTCTAATTTCCATAGAAAAGAGACACTCTTTATTAATATGAGAGTCTCACAGTGATCTTCCTATTGGTTTGGATTGTGTTGGTATTCCAAAAGCGATTTTGTGTCTCTCTCCTCTCTTGGAATTTACAAGGTTCTGCTAACATCCCTTTAGGAGGTAGTCATTGCCCTCTACTGGCAAGTACTGCAAGTAATCACTAATGAATGGAAGTGCAATAAAAATGCTTATATTTATTTGAATAGATTCAGCTTCCTCCAACCAATTGTGTTACATTTTTCTTTTCTTCAGCAAATATTGTAACATCCAGATCAACAGTTGAAAAATCTTCAGGAACGATTTCTAGTAAGCAAATCACTAACTGTAACATTCTGTTTATTGCAAATTCATGGCAAACAAGCATGGACCTCATGTTAACTGAAGTAATGCAGAGACCCTACTGTGTAAATAAGCTGCAATAATTCTTCACTCTAGTTTTACTTTTTCATAAGAATAAAATTATCTGCACCATCTAGACAAATACTTTTCTTAGTGGAATCATTCCAGTTTAGTGCTAACTCTTATCAAGAATGGAATGATTCATGTTGCCTGCCCAATAGCCTTTGACAGCCTACTAAATAGTGAATAATTAATGGAGGAAGGAAAGGATGGTGAAAACAATGTGTAAATTTCCCCCCACCTCCCACCCCACAAACACACCTGGTAGAAATACCTGATATTTGATGCTGTGCAAAAACAGAGACTGAACAAGCCTGTCTCATCTACAGGTAGTCCCACAAGAAAAACGAAAGCGCTAATTTTAATGCCTCTTTCCTAACCTTCTCCCCTTTTGCAAATAAATGTAGCAGTGTATTTGTTTTGGGAATACAGGGAGGACTTCACTTACCTTGACCAGCAACACACAGTTCTGCCAAATACCAAACAAATGTAAAAATAATCCCATCATAGTTCCACTTGTAATGGATAGTACCTAACCCTAGCTAGAGCACAGTGAGAGATGCCTTTTGCATGAACAGTAGCTATTAGTTTAACATCACAGGATCATTTTGTCAGATGTCTGTCCCATTTTGAGACCTAATGAAGAATACCGTGTCATTCAAAAGTTTGCCTCTCACTAACAGAAGGTGGTCCAGTCAAAGATATTATCTCACCCACTTTGTATCTGTTTTGTACTGTGGATTTTGCCTCTACCTTCCCCCTTTTACCAGTGGGTAATAAAGGCCAAAATTTTTTGACATTGGATAGCTGAAGAAACAAAGTTTAGGGAGCTCTGTTTTTATGGTGGCGGTTCTATATTGTAAATATTTTAGGAAAAATGGGGAACAAAAATATTTACCACCCTGGCTAAGTCTAGACTGCAAGCCTCTTTTGAAAGAGGCTTTTTCGAAAGATACTTTCAAAGAAGCCTCTTTCGAAAAAGAGTGTCTAGACTACAATTAGTACTTTTGAAAAAAGGCGTTCTTCCTCGTAAAACGAGGTTTTCCACGGTTGAAAAAACTGCCACGTTCTTTAGATTTACTTTTGAAAGAACGCGGCAGCAGTCTAGACGCAAGGGGAAGATTTTTTAAAAAAAAAAGGCCACTTTTTTCCAAAAATCCCTGTAGTCTAGACACCCCCCCAGAGAGTTATACAATTATTTCATTTTGGATTTGTGCTCCACTGCCAGATGACATTAGAAGAAACTTGGAGGGAAGAAGCAAAGGTGGAAGTGTGCCTTTAGATGCAGATATAGGATTATCTTCCCCAGAAATCAGCAAAACATAATATCTAAAAAAGAATATTTGACCTACTTTGTAACAGTTTAATGCATAAGGGATATTTTGCCCTTTCCAGCAGATTGCAGAACAATTCCCATTTAGTGTATAAAATTTTCTTTTGATAGAAATGACATTCAATGCAATTACTATCATCATCCATAGAAAAAAATTGTTACCTAACATGAAATATCTGGACTTGAAATAAGGTACCAAAGATGCCTGCAAAAGTGCATTTGTTGTAATACTAAATTATTATTCTGTTAAAAGAAAGCAAAACTTTAATTTTCATCCAGAACTTAAACTGTCTCATGCCTATATTCACATACATTTTTTTTATTTCTTAATTTGTATTAGAAAATAGATGTTTCTTTCTTTTGTAATTTTTAAATGTAGGTGATGTAGGGCCTGATTTTCCTCCCTTTTGCATCTCTTTTAACTCTATAACTTCATTGTAATTTTACACTGGTGTAAAGGTAGAGTCAAGCCAAAAATATCTAAGATGGAAAATAGACTAAACAGTATCCAAGAATCTCTCTTAAGAGAATGTAAATATCGGAGAATTATTGTGCGTTGAGAGTTAGCCCTGGACAAATACAGAGCAAAACAAGTGTTCTCCGTGATCGTGTTAAGGTGACTCGTATAAAGACTATATTACAGAGTATTTGCATTGTATTGTTAGCATTGAGAGGCCTTTCCTTTTCTTTGAATTTCAGGTTATAATGACAAAGAACCTGACCCACGCCTCTATTTCATAGTTAAATGCCATGAGTAATAGAGTAGGAATTTTTCTGGCCATAATTCAAGTACAAGTATCATGACTCACTGGTTTCACCTCTGACAGGAAAGAACTGTAAAGGTTTTTTCCTTTGTAAATTAAAATTAAAAATCAGTCAAATACAATGCTTATTAAATTAATATATAAGTGCCCTAGAAGTTGAACCTGACTTGCAAATTTGAAGCACGCTCTCCACTCTTGTGGTATACCTGCACAAGGCTTTTAGGGTGTATTTGTTAATAGTTCTGTAATAGATCTTAAAGTAGTTTCACGGGTCTTTCCAGTAAGCAGTATTAAAGTTCGATGGTACTGGAGGTCTGTTGATATGTTGGCAAGCACTTGCATAGGACCCTTCAAAGTAGTCATTAAGATATCACAACTTCTACGTATGCTATGTTGTTCCCTGAGCTAAACTGCCCATTGAATACTACTTATTCTTGTACTCAGATGAAAGTAAGCTGGTGCGCCCTGGTGTGCAGCTCCAGCAAGAGCAAAAATCAAGGGTGCATGTGGCAAATAGCCAGCTGAGAGCTATTTAAAGAGCTGGCAGGGACCTGGGTTATAATAGGACAGTACCTGTCAGAAAGGTTATTTTCACCGCTGCTTGTACTGCAATGTGGGGAAAAGCATTTTAACTGTGTACATTGCGGTATAAGTTACTGCATGCACCCTTGATTTTTCCTACAATTCTCTGTTCCTGCATGTATTGGCATAATTTTCTTTAATTTAAGGTATGTAGTTGAAACATTTATTTTACATCCTTTTTTTTGCAGAACCAGCTAATTTGAGACAAAGCAGATAATTCATAGTATTTAGTTTTCTATATTTTAATAAAATTGTGATCTTTGTTCAACAAAGTCATAGGACTAGACTGGGAGGATTGTCACAGCTCATGGTTGAGTTGAAACTGAAAAAAGGTGTGGAGACCATTACTGATGGCCAAACAGTACCAATCTAATCTCTGTCTTTCATGAATACTAAAATCACCAAGAACAAAATTTTCAGAAGAACTCAGTTACCAGCAGCTCCCATACATTCAGATTTTAAAATATTTGACACCCTGAGGCTACGTCAACACTGGCTTGATTTTGTGCAAGAACTCTTTTGCAGAAGAGTTCTTGTGCAAAAACTCTTCCAGAAGAGAACGTCTACACTTGCATGTGCCTTTGCGCAAGAGATGTGCTTTTGCACAAGAGCATCCTTGCCAGTGTAGACGCTCTCTTGCGCAAGAAAGCTCTGATGGCCATTTTAGCCATCGGGCTTTCTTGCGCAAGTAATTCATGTTGCCTGTCTGCACTGGCCTCTTGCGCAAGAACAGTTGTGCAAGAGGGCTTATTCCTGAGCAGGAGCATCATAGTTCTTGCGCAAGAAGCACTGATTTCATACATTAGAACGTCAGTGTTCTTGCGCAAGAACTTGCGGCCAGTGTAGACAGGCAGCAAGTTTTGGTGCAAAAGCAGCCGCTTTTGCGCAAGATCACGCCAATGTAGACACAGCCTTAATGTATACTCAGTATTTTTGAAAATTTAGCCACTTTTTATAGGTGCTTAGGTCGGAGTTTTAGCTTTTTTGAAATTCTGTCCCTATTGGTCTTGAGAACTTGAAACTCTGGCCCTGACATTCTAAGAAAAATATAAATGAATAAAGCACTAATTTTATGTTTATTTTCTTTTTTTCCAGAAGAATCCCCTATTTTTACTCTTATCACCTACCCAATTAATGCTTCAGGCAAGATATTAATATTTCTCACATCTAGATTTATTTAGCTAAGCTTTACTTTTTATTTTGTCATGTTTATAATTTTTGTATATTCTTATTCTGTTTGTCAGCTACAACTTCAGATACAAGCTCTGCAGGTGAGAATTATATGTATTACACAAATAAAAACTAGCATTAAGGCCAAATTCAGCTGTGATATAACCAAACAATATTCCTTTGTGTTCAATAGGTTTGCGCTTGTTCAAATCATGGCTAAATTTGGCTAACTACTTTGAAAAAAGATTTATAACACTAGCTGCTTAGCTACTCCATAGTTAACATTTCATTGGTAGAGGTTTTTTTAAAATGTTAAATTAATATTTTACAGTTATCCAAAATATACTCCTTTCCTTTTCAGTAAGAACTTTAAGTGCACTGACAAAGCCAAACCATACAGGTATATGTTTATTTTATGACATTTTTAAAAATTAATCTGCATTTTAGAAAATATTTAGGGATAATGGTTCTGTTTGAAAAGTGAATTCAGTGAGATTGCTAAAACTACTTAAAATATTTTTGAATTATTATTAAATATCCACCACATTCATTATTCACATTTGTATTGGGTCCATTACTGTGGTATATGGGCACATATTTTATGGCTTAAATTGTTTCAATAATGTTCCATACAAGAGAGACATAACTAACCCACTTTCCTGATCTGTGAACTTATGACCTAACTCTCCTTTCACTTGCAAAAGCTTTAATCTGAAGTAACTCAGTTATCTTTTACAAGAAGTTATTAGGGATTAAGGCTAGTGCAAACAGGAGAAGAGTCTGAACTAAAAAATAATAAAGAGACCTGGCAGCTCATTTAAGTAAACAGTATTCATGGGTTTTTATCAGAAATTCTTATATTTAATTTTTTTCTTCAGAAACTATTAATAACCCTGAATTTAACTTCTCCACAACAGTAGGTAAGGCTTTATATTCCTGTTAATTTTATTCCGAGTGGCATAAAAGCATGAGCTTCATGAGCTGTGGCAGTCTGTTCTAATATTTTGAATATTATATTTTTATTATTGTGTTTCACATTAGCAATTATTCTTACTTTGGGCTGAGTTCATATGATTCATTGTAAGCATGCATGAGAACTGAGATTGTAAACCTACAAGGCCCTGTCACAAAACATTCCATAACTAAAAGAAATGAGTTTAATGTTACAGTTTCATCTGAATTTCCCAACTTGTGTTTGATTAAAATTTTTACCTCAGCATTGGCTTTCTCTGTTCCTGCTTTTACAAATGTATTTGATCTATTTTGTGTATATGGCTGAAGCAATTATATGAATCCTTTTGTCAATCTTTAGCAAATATGGCTGTATGTAGGGACAATAGAGAACATAATATACCAGAACAATTGGTAATCTTTGCAAGAGAGTCACAGAGCTACAATGGAAAGGCAATCACAGAAGAATGGAGGGGGGATGTTCATAGCTACATAGAATGTACCAGACTAATCTAGATCATTCATGAATACTAAAAAAAAAAAAAAAAAACCCTAAGGGCAAAATTGTCAAAAATGCTCAGTTACCAGCAATTCCCATTCAAGCGCTCATTCAGATTTTCAAAAGTATTCAGCACCTCTTGTTCTCAGTGAGATGTAAGTATTTTTGAAAATCTGGTCACTTTTTCCAGGTGCCTAAATGGGGGGGCAGGGGAGGGGTGTCTTAAGTTTTTGAAATGCTGCCCCCGGTTGTGGGTGTAGTGACTGTGCGCTTTAAATCTTACGCCATTTTTTTTTACAAACAAACATTTAAGCACTAATGTTTTGCTTCTCTATATTTATTTATTCAGCAGAATCTTCTATCGTCACTTTTATCACCTACCCCATTAATGCTTCAGGCAAGATTTTATAACATTTCTCTTATTTTGATGTATTTAGCTTATATCTAACCCAGTGGTCTCCAACCTTTTTAACCACAAGATCACTTTTTCAATTAAAGTGAAATGTAAGATCTACCTCAGACCCAAACCCTTGCCCCACCTCCTTCCTGCCCCTTCTCCAAAGCTTCACCCTGCTCACTCCATCCCCCTTCCTTCCCGAATCTCATTCGCTTTCACCAGGCTGGGATAGAAGTTGCAATACAGGGTCTGGCCTTGGGCTAAAGGGTTCACAGTGTGGGAGAGGGTACAGAAGTGGGGGGCGGAGGGACACCCTGATATCAGCACCTCCCCTTCTCCCTTCCACACCCTACATACCAAGCAGGAGGCTTCCGGGGGGCAGCTGCAAGGCACAGGGCAGCAGCAGCAAGACAGTGGGGTGGGGGAAGGGGGGAGCAACTGAAGTGCTGGTGCTTAATAGCTTCCTGGCCAAACCAGTCAGAATCACCTGTCAGAGGCTCCAAGATCTACTGGTAGATCCCTGTGGTAGTTGGCGATCACTGATCTAACCTTTTTCATTGTGTATGTTTTTACTGGTTTCTATTTTTGTTCTATTACTCAGATACAATATCATTAGAAAGAACAAGTCCTGAAGGTGAGAATTATTTGTGCACAAATACAAAATTTAGAATGAGATCTGGTATAAGAGATAAAACTCTCTTGTATTAAGTAGAGTTTTAGTTGTTTAAACTAGTGTTAAATTTGGCCCTAGATCATTATTTTCACAACTTTAAAATGTTTATCATATTGGCTGGTTAGCCAGCCCCTTCATTACATTTGCATTGATAGAGTTTTGAAAATATAAACTTCATATGGTATTGTTAATAAAAAAAAAATCCTTTCCTTTTTAGGTAGAACTTTAAGTATATGGCCAGAGGCAAACCAGACAGGTACATGTTTATCTTTATATAGTAGTTTTCTCCTTTTTCTTTTTTTGTATTTTAGAAAATATGTAGGAATGCCAGTTTTGTATTGAACAGTGAATTCAGTAACATTGCTAAAACTACTCAAAGTATTTTGAAACAATTTTAAATGTCCATCTGCTTCATTACACACATTTTTATGATATCCATCATGATGGAATATGGGAATATGATCCATTGCTTAAATTGTGTCAGTTGTATTCTAGTTGTCATGTAGTAAGAGGGAAAGTACCATCATTGATTAGACAGAAACAGAAAATACAGCTGTTCCCCTGGTATAGAGCTGCCCCAAAGATAGCAAGCTGTATATATAATAAGCCTTGAGTGGTGCATAGCCAATGGAGTGACTCATATGACTCACTCCCAATGGCTAGGGCAGTCCAGTAAATCATGGCTAGTCTAACAGTCTGTGAAGCCATTGACTGATGGTTTTAAATTAGAGTAGCCAGACTGCTCCTTTCCTTTCAGCCCCATTCCTTATCTCGTCACAAGTAGGAGAGTTGTATAGGAGTCACTATATCATGTGTATGCCACTGGAAGATTCCACCTATGCTAGCCTGAAACATACAGAGCAGATTAAAATTGAGAAAGCAATATAAAACAGTCTTCATCCAGATCAAAGTCTGGGTCACTGTTGGTGATCTAGTTTTTCTATTTTGAAAATAATATAGAAGAAATGTAAGGAGTTCAGAGAAAATAAAGATATTAGAAATATTTAGTTAGGAGAGATGAAATGAATAAGCATGACAAAAGAATATAGAATGATACAGTGACAGTAGACTGAATTAAGAACATAAGAACGGCCATATTGGATCAGACCAAAGGTCCATCTTGCCCAGTATCCTGTCTTCTGACAGTGGCCAATGCCAGATGCCCCAGAGGGAGCGAACAGAACAGAGAATCTTCAAGCAAACCCTCTCCCATCACCCATTCTCAGCCACAGGCTAGGGACACCATTCCTTCCCATCCTGGCGAATAGCCATTGATGGACCTAACCTCTGTGAATGTATCTAGTTCTTTCTTGAACCCTGTTAAAATCCTGGTTTTCACAACCTCCTCTGTCAAGGAGTTCCACAAGTTGACCAGGTGCTGTGTGAAGAAAAACTTCCTTTTGTTTGTTTTAAACCTGCTTCCTATTAATTTCATTTGGTGACCCATAGTTCTTATGTTATGGGAACAAGTAAATAATTTTTCCTTATTCAGTTTTTCCTCACCAGTCATGATTTTATAGACCTCTATCATATCCCCCGTTAGTCTCCTCTTTTCTAAGATGAAGAGTCCCAGTCTTTTTAATTTCTCTTCATATAGGACCCATTCCAAACCCCTAATAGTTTTTGTTGTCCTTTTCTGAACCTTTTCCAATGCCAATATATCTTTTTTCAGATGAGGCGACCACATATGTACATAGTTGTCGAGGGGCTCATCCCTCCCTCAGCTTTGCCACAAAGTCAATGCCCCTCTATCAGGGTAAATACAGCTAGTAGCCTAGTCCCCAAAATCAATGCCCCTCTATCAGGGTAAATACGGTTTTTGAAGCCTAGCCGCCCAGAGAAGCCTTTCCTGGATCAGGGGTTGATTGTCCAGGGCAGGGAAAAAGGGTGCTAGGGGGACCCGGGCCCTCCCTCTCCACCAGCTCCCAGCCCAGGGCCCTTGAGGCAGGGACTATGGCTCCTGCCCGCTCGGCGGGGAATCCAGCTGATACATGCTGAGCCGCACTATTGGTCCTTTGCCCTGGGCTGCTTCCTACCACACCCTGGTACCCCTGTAGTCTCTGGCCTCCCAGGCCGGTCCTTACTGTGGCTGGCCTTGCGGCTGCGGGCATTCCTGCCTCCCTGGGGTTGGCAGCGGCTGGCTCTGCTCCAGGGGCAGCCACGGGCAGCAATTCAGGTCTCAGCTGCTGCAGAAACACCAGCACAGCCTGGACTCCTCCTTCCCCCTGCAGCCTCCCTGGCTGCAGAGCTCTCTTTGTTTTTATATCCTGGTTCTGCTGGGAGCATGCCCAGCAGGGCTGGAGGGGCAGGGCCTTCTCAGCCAGCTAGGCCTGGGCTACTCCCTGCCCTTCAGTGTGGGGCCTGTCTGCCCTGTCACAATAGTATTCAAGATGTGGGTGTACCATAGTTTTATATAGAGGCAATAAGATGTTCTCTGTCTTATTCTCTATCCCTTTTTTAATGATTCCTAACATTCTGTTTGCTTTTTTGACTGCAGCTGCACACTGAGTGGATGTTTTCAGAGAACTATCCACAGTGACTCCAAGATCTCTCTTTTGAGTAGTTGTAGCTAAATTCGTCTCCATCATATTGTATGTATAGTTGGGATTATTTTTTCCAATGTGCATTACTTTACATTTATCAACATTAAATTTCATCTGCCATTTTGTTGCCCAATCACTTAGATTGGTGAGATCTTTTTGAAGCTCTTCACAGACTGCTCTGGTCTTAATTATCTTAAGCAGTTTAGTATCATCTGCCAATTTTACCACCTCACTGTTTATCCCTTTCTTCAGATCATTTATAAATAGGTTGAATAGGCTTGGTCCCAGTATGGACCCTTGGGGGACACCACTAGTTATCTCTCTTCATTCTGAAAACTTACCATTTATTCCTACCCTTTGTTACCTGTCTTTTAGCCAGTTATCAGTCCATGAGAGGACCTTCCCTCTTATCCAATGACAGCTCACTTTGCTTAAGAACCTTTGATGAGAGAATTTGTCAAAGGCTTTCTTGAAATCTAAGTACACTATATCTACTGGATCCCCCTTGTCCACATGTTTGTTGAACCCCTTAAGGAACTTACGTTTTTATGTTCTTTTATTACTTTATACAAAACAAGTGAAATTATAATACTCAAAATGGTTATAAATCGAGCAGTTAACCATGAACTTTATTATTAATATTGTTTATCTTTTTGTATTTAGTTTGCTTCATGGGCTCTGTAACATTTAATTACAGTGAAAAAAGCAATAATGCTTCAGGAAATGTTGTAAGAGTAAGTCCTAAGAATTTTTTATCCATTATCCATTCTGCCCGTTTAAGTTAATCCTATCCTAATGCAATTTTAAAAAGTTCTGTAAACTGTTAATTCTTATATCACAATTTGTCTTAAAATAAATATTTAATGGAGCAATATATGGTGATTCTGTCACAGTCAGGACATAGCTTTAGGTATGTTCTGTTTCCATAGTTGTTTGGTTCAGGTTGAACCTCTCTCGTCCAGGACTCTCTGGTCCAGCGACATCCGTGGTCCAGCAGGACCACAGATGTTGTTAGACCAGAGAGTCCTGGCCCCAAAGGTTGAGATTGGCTGGGAGTGAAGCTGGTCTGGTCTGCTGCAACCAGCAGGGGCAATGACCTGGGATAGATAGCCCCAGGAGCAGCTGCTGCCATGTGCAGGGCTGGGGAACCCCGCGAGCAGCTGCCAATGCCACCACATGGGGTTGGAGAACTCAGGGAGCAGCTGCCACCATGTGAGGTTGGGGGCAGGGAGCAGAGCCCTGGCTGTGGGGGTGGAGGAGGAGGAAGGGTGCAGCAGAACCAGGCAGGTGAGCCAGAGGAGATTAGGCCTCCGGGATCTCCTGAGGCAGCAGCCAGGAGGAGAGCCTCAGGAGATCTCGGATGCCTGACCTTCCCTGGTCTGGCAAATTCCCTTGTTTGGGACCAATCCGGTCCCAAGAGTGCCAGACCAGGGAGGTTCAACCTGTAGTTGAGAGGATGCTATTATGTTAACTGTATTTCTACAATTATTATACCAATAAGGGTTAAAATATCTTTGAAAGTGCTTTATAATCTCTAATAGTTCCTTTGGCACCATATCACATTGTAATAGATGCCCAATGTCCCTTTCAGAAAGATGTCCAGTATGTGCAGTAACTCTCGAAATGCCAATTGTTGCTGTGACATGTCCTAGAGGTCACCAGGACTGAGACACCTTGCTACTACCTGCCCATAGGTGAAGAAGTCTTGTCTGTGCCTATTTGTGGATCAGTTCCCTTATTCTGCTGACCAAGGACAGACAAGCACTCCCCTCTAGGCCTCCTATGCCCACTGTTAATGTATAGGTCAGTGAATGATATACCCCATCCTTCAAGTGCTTCCCTGAAGTGTCTAGCCCCAGTAGTCACATGCTTGCTGCTTCCAAAGAAACAGTACATTCCAGCTTACCAGTTCCTCCTCAGATCATCACTCTGCTTATTACATAGCACTTGTGTAGGTTTATAGTGAAATTAAATGTAAGTTTATTTAACAAAGCATAGTAATTCACGTCTTAGCAAATAGAAGTACAGGTACTGGAAACAAATGCTTACATATAAAATAAAATAACACAATGTTCTAGAACCTGGAATTTATTAACAAAATGCTCCTACATCTAACCAAGTACTGCTCACCCAAGGTACGTCTGCACAGCAGCATTATTTCGGAATAATTGACGTTATTCCAAAATAACATAGGGCACATCTACACTGCAATCAGTTACTTTAACATAATGTCAAAATATTGTCGAGCCAGAGGACTTCTTACTCCGAGTCCTATAACCCTCATTTTACGAGGAGTAAGGGAAGTTGAAGGAAGTATGCTCTTCCTTTGACTTCCTGCTGTGTAGACAGTGCCAAAAGCTGAAATAAGCTATTTCAATTTAAGCTGCCCAATTGACATAGCTGAAGTTGCATAGCTTATTTCGGCTTTAGCCCTGCTGTGTAGATGTGTCCCCAAAGTCCTTCAGTGGTTTACAGCCAGGCTGGTATAACCCTCCTTACATGAGACAACCATGCTGTCAGCTTGCCTTCTCAGTGAAGGACTCAGAATGCTTTTTGCCCACCCAAGATATACCAGTCCCATCCTTTGACTTTATTCATAATCAAGACACCCTGCCCCTTTGTTTGTTTATTTCTGTAGATTTCCTCTAGTGCAGGGTTCACTATCTTTTCTTTTGCCTATGGCTCAGTATGCAAATAGACTTCCACTGTGAGGCATATAGTAGACAAATGAGCAGACACAGAGAGTTATCTGTTACCTCCTATCTGAAAAGAGTTTCTTAATTCCAAGACCTTAAGAAAATTATTTTCAGTATTGTTGTATAATTCCTTAATTATTCTTCATACATACATTTCACAATGATTAAGAATACCAGTGGGTTCTGGTTTTTGGTAGATAGCTCACGTGCCAACCTTGGTGAACTGGTGAACTATCATGCATATATCTGGCCCAGGGAATTCCTAGAAAATCCTGTGTACCCTCTGTGCTCTCTGCTAGTGGCATCCAGTGGTCACAGTTGTTAAGGTTTCTGTTCATATGTGTTTCATAATGGGTGCTTCTTACTTTTTCAATTTCAGATTAAGATGAGCAAGATGTGCATTGTTGGTTTAAAAAAAATCATATAAGAATTATAATTTTTGCTTATTTTTGGAATCTTTGTTTCTAACAGATTGATGATGTAACCACCAGTGATAAAGTTACAAAATTTATTCCATTTACAACACCTACTCTACAAGAATCAAAGTACGTAACCTATAATTACCATATAAATTGACTCTCTTCCAATTCTGCTGAATACTGGTTGTATTTAAGAGTAAGTGAGAACTGTTACATCGGCAGATTTTTCACGTCTCATTTCTGAATTCTAGAATGAATAATATTTTAAAGAATATAGAAGGAATTTCACTAGTTTCTCACAGTATGGGTAAAATTTACATTACTTAGACCCATAGTATCCCAACACGCTAGCCACTAGCCACATGTGGCTATTTGGCCAGCTGAGTGTAGCTCGTTGGCTTAAATAATGCGGCTATTTGTCAGGTTAAGTGTGGCTAGTTCGCTATAGCAGTAGCCACTATACCCTTGTCTATACTAGGGCGTTATTTGGAAATAATCCCCCTTAGGTTGAATTTATATGTGGAGCATCCACACTGCCACACCCATTGTTTTGAAATAACGTGGTGCTATTTCAGAATCTGTACTCCTGCTTTCCGTGGGGAATAATGCTAATTTTGAAATAGTTATTTCAAAATAGCATTAGTGTGGATGCTCCAGTTCCACTATTTTGAAATAACTACTCCCCAGAGTAATTCGAACAAATTACTCCCCAGTGCTTCCTGGGGGTCTAAATCAAGGTAGTGCGTCCACGTTAACGAAGCTTGTCTTGGACTAATTTCAAGGCTTCCCCGTAGTGGGGACTTGCTAGTTTGATTTTTGTAAAATTGGGAGTTATTAAATTGAATTTAGTTATTTTGAAATGATTTCCTAGTGTAGACATGCCGTATAGTGGCTACTGCTTCAGAACTGGTTGGACACCATGGGCTTAGATTGTTCTTAGTTTTAGTTTTATGTATTGATTTTTTAATATTTTACAAATAGTCGTATTTACAATCCTCATTTAGATTCTTATCCTGTAACTTCAGCTGAGCTCCATACAGTTGCAGGGGTTTATCTACATGAAGTCCTTTGCAGAATCAGGGCCTTAGTAAGAAAATAACAAAGTGTATTAAAGCTGAGTAAAATTCACGACGTGTACTGACAGCCTAATTAGAGGAAAAACATCTGATTACTTGTATGTGGTCAGCTGTGAATTCAAATGTGTCTGCTCATCAGAAAAACTGGGTTGACACAATTTTGATCTCATTTAACTTAGGAAATGAAAATTAAATATTGTTGAGGCTATGATCATCTACATGTATTTGTCACATTCACTTTGTTCTGTTTTGGACTCTGGTGCCATTTCTTTCATAATGTCCAAAGAGATGTATGTTTGTTTCTTTGCAAACATCCAAAACTCTCAGTTGGGCAAAACAAAACTGCTAAGATCATTTTCCTACCTCATTTTTTGGGTCAAATTACATTGTTTTTGATTCCCTCTACTGGCTCTTCCTGTTTCCTTGCATCAAATTCAAAGTTGGTGTGGTATGGGTCTGAACAAAGTTGAAGTGGTAAGCTATACATTAGAATTTTTTTTTAAATCTCTTTTAAGTCTGTGCTTTTTTTATAATTGAAGGACAGACCTTGTTTACAAGAGTCTATATGCCCCTTCTGAATCCATGCCCAGACTTCATTTACAAGTTCTAATTGTGTTTCCCATACTTACTTGTTAGCAGAACACAAGTCAGAAATTGTCTATGCTCCATATTAAATTACTTTAAACTAAGTGAACTGACAATAAAATAAGTTTATATGAGTGATAACAGTTAAATTTAAGTTCCTCTAACATTGTCACCCAAAATGCTAAACAATTCTTTTGTTAACAAATGTTGTTTACTCTAATAATATAAATTTGCCCTTTTAAAGTAATTACCGTATTTTAGCGAATATACCCTGCACCCGAATATACCCTGCGGTTTTTCCAAATCGAGTAAAAAAAAAAATCTTGTATACCCCGCGTACGAGTATAACCTGCAGGGTATCAAGACTTTTCTGTGCTGGGGGGTATATTCGTTAATTTACGGTGCAGGGGAGGTTCCTGCGGGCACTCACTGCCCCAGTTCCTGCACAGCCGCCAGCCTCCAGGCGGGGGAGCGCTCATCCCCTTGGTTCCTGTGGCTGTGCAGGAACCAGGGAGATGAGCGCTCCCCCGGAGGCTGGAAGCTGCGCAGGAACTCACCGGGTGAGTTTAAAAAAATTTGTATACCCCACACCCGAGTATACCGCAGAGGGAGGGTGCGGGGTTTGTAAAAACACATATAACCCCTGGGTTATATGCGCGAAAATACAGTATATAATTTAATATGATTTCAAGTTAGCAGGGTAAGAAATCATTTCTAAGTAGACTTCAAAGAACATTTGAAGAAATAGTATATATAATAGTTTCATTCCTATCATTTTAACTTTTGTGAATATCTTCTTTATAAACATTTGTAGAATAAACCACTTATAGTTAACCTTTGATTTTAAAGAATTTCAGAATTCAACAAAACATTGCAAGATGCAAGTGAGGTAAGCACTTTTATTTGTGTGCTTAGTGGTTATTATATCTATTTGGAAACATGTACTTCCTATTTATTTCTCAGTATCTGATGACCAAACTTGTTTTCTGTGGACAGAATAATTTAGTTTTATTTTATTTCTCCTTACAGTCTTCTGTTATGGAGTGTGCTGCAGAAAACCAAAGGTCTGCCATGTTACATTTTTAAATAATAATTTTACCCTCCTCAGATCCTGTACTGTACTGTGTACTTGTACTATAATTGAGTCAAGCTAGGAAATCAAATGTGAGGATGATCTTGCTTCAGTTGAAGTAAATGGAAACAGGACCAAGGGGCAGACAGAGTCCATGGGTTAACTCCTCGTCCCATTTGCCCAAATGTGTCAGAAAAGGGAGGAAGATTGGCCAGAGTACATCTTTAGGGACCACTGCCAGTTAGTGTATGTTAAAACAGCTGCCAGGGTACTCTAATCTGCAACATGGTGGGTAACAGGGCAAAGGATCAAGGGAATGTAACTAATACCTTGCCAACCTCGCCTCTCCAGCCCCGCAGCATTGCTGCATGCAATATAAAATGCTTCCCCCATTCTCAGCAGAGAAGAGGTTTGGACCAGGCCAGTGGTGAAGAAGAAGAACAAAGGGAATGGTGCTGGCGATGGAGCAGGACATTTGTCCCTCCTCCAATTCCCACTTTGCAAGGGGATAGCTGATCATTTTTGGTCAGCCTCACGTACCCCCAGCCTTGGGTTATAATGCCTCTTTCCTGGGTATGGGCACACTCGCTGCTGGCACATAAGCACTTTCCAGCCTCCCTCCCTGTGAGTCATTGCTCTTGAAGGGGACATATTTTTGACTTGTGGTGCACTGGGGCCTAGCCAGAATGCCCCTCTGTGGGGTCTGGGCAGAATTGATATACTAAGGATATTTTGATGACTTCACATCTTCTGGGAAGCCCAGGTTGGGAGGAAGGACATTCTAATTGTTTCCATTGCTGTTCAGCATGAGAAAGAGTAGTTGCTGGCTGGCTTGCTCTGGGGATTGGAAAGGAAGTCTCCTTTATTTGCATGAGGGAGGCAACTGGCTGGATCCCACAGGTGATAGCAAGGTCAGGAAGTGGCAGGCTGATTCCTTGTTTGTCATTATGGTGTAAAGCCAGGGCTCTTGCACTGGCCCCTTATTTTACATGGTAAGATTTGGGATACTCATCTCCTCAGTATTACATTATTTAAACAGAGGTTTCAGCCTGTCACTTAAACTCATTCACTGTGTTGTATCTTCATTCACCTACTTTTCTGGCTTAACTGAGTGCAGTGTGGAATCTGGCATTTCTGTGGAGCCAGGAGAGGATAAACAAGCTCAACACGTGACTTTCATTCTATTTTTAATTGGAAAACTCTAGGTTGTTAGCATAAAAATATTCCTCAAATCTGAAAATAGGTTGGGAAATGATACGTTAATTCACATTTTGCTGGTATTTCAGTATACAGCATCTAAAGGTAAATCTGTTTCTTGTTTACAATTTATTTTCTTCTGATTGCAGTATATCAATCTGCAAGTTTCTAATAAAGCTGACCAAGACTGCAAATATAAGCAAAATAACAGCATCTTTAAAAGACAGAACAGAAATAGTCCAAATTGGTAAGTTGTCTTTAATATTTAATATTGTTTTATTACAGAGTCCCTCTTCAGTCTAAGGATAATAATTTTAAAGATGACCTGTAAATGTTTTAACAGGAAAGAAACAAATGTATTTTAAAAATACAAGGGTTAATTAGAGTTGGCTGTAGGTACAGTATGTGTGAAGTGTGTCTCTACTGTGTTTTATATTTTGGATAGTCAGATATGGAAATGTATATAGTGTTTGTATTTATTGGGGAAATGTTGTGTTAGAAAAACTGCTGAGTATGTTTGTATAATAAATTAATGAAGTACCAGCTGCCACACTATTTGATATGGTACAGGTATTTTTGTGTTAGTGGATCATGCTATCTTTTGTTCAATTATAAATCATGAAGTTGTGCATTCTATACTCCATTTGTTTGCAATAGCCAAAAAGAGCCATTTCCGCTATCTATATCAGCTTGTACCTCACCCTGCAAAGATGTGAGGGTGTAGTAATATTTATTTTATTTTATTGATACAAAGCAATATCTCAATTGCTTTATGGAATTAAAACTGTCAAATATATTATTTTCAACAATTTTGTATAATGATTACGAAGAAAATTCCATGCTACTGGACAAATCAGGATAATACTTTTTTGTTTGTTTGTCACCATAGAACTGTGCTCCTGTTCAGCTCTATGGTCTTCATCCACAACTGCTAAAGAGTTACAAAAATTGCAATGGTAAGTATAAATAGCAAAGGCTTGCTTTCCTATCTAAGGAATATTCTGTTTTTAGCTTGGGATGCATTGGAAAACACCTCAGCCATACCATAATAATTGGGAAGGGACTCTCCACGAGTAAAACCCAATGACAAGGGTTTTCACACACTATAAGGTCCAAAGTCTGGATATCATCCACAAAGTAGGCAGCCAAAGTGGTGTTATTATTATAGTACATGAATTACTGATGAGCATTTGTATCCTCAAAATGTGACTGAAATCAATAGTATATGTTGCTAGAGTACTACAGTCATCTAATCTGACACAGTATTTTAATTACAATAATGTGCCCTTCATGTAAAGGTTCCCTTTACTGAACTATTATTAAATTGTGTTCATTATTATATAAAGAATGCTAAGCTTACCACAACTTTCATACCATTTTCTTTTATTTTTTCTATAGCGATGGAAAAGACACAGTTACATATACTACCTCTAGCAAACTTGGACCTCCACCTTCTCCTGGTGCTTCGTCCACTAAAATTTCTAATGACTTTTCTGGTCAAGCTTTTCACCCCCCAAAACATACCCCTATTTTTCCTCCTCATTTTTCAGACAAACCTAATATTATACCCACAGTTCCCCCTGCTATGCCTTTTACCTCTACAATTACCCAGGCTGCTTCTCCTCCACTTAGCACTACAATTCCTCCTGCTACATCTTCTCCTGTCCATACCACTAGAATTTCCCCTGCTATGCATTTCACCAAATCCACCACCATTTCTCTTCCTACATCTCCACCCAAACTTGCAGTTCCTTCTACTGTTTCTTCAACGGAAACTTCAAGCGTGGCTCCTGTTTCCTCCACTGAACCTACTATCACTACTCCTCCTGGTATTCATTCTACCACTGCTAGCCAAGCTACCGGAGCCAACAACACAACAGGTAAATATGACAAGCTGATAAGCTAGCATCTTCTGTCTGAGGGAGTTTTTTTCCCTCACAGAACTGAGATATTACCTGTTAATAACCTGTTAATAACCTGTTTAAGAAAGTTTGAAAATTTATTAAAGTAATATAGCATACCTAATAAAGTACATTACACTCTCTGGGACACATTCTACCATCATTGCTCATGCTGACTAGTGCCTTACTCTACAAGTAGACTCGATAAGAGTTAATGGCCTATGTGCTCTGTTTCTAGCACCACACATTGGATAGGCATAATGCAATAAACAAATAAGAGAATGACAGACCTAGGCAGAGAAATCATCATGTAAGTTTGAATTTAAAATAAGTCTTCATGGACTTCATGAAGGAAGTGATGAGAGCTATTTCTTGCAGAACATCTGGCTTACTCTGAAGTTTGAACTCTGATTGTGGCCTCAGTAGCTTAATTCATCGGTGCTGTTCACGATGCTTGGCCCCACTTTTTTTTGACAATTCTGGTGGATCAGCTAGAAGTTTCTGGACATTTGTCTTCTCCCATGAAACACTCAACACCATGATGTGGGCAGCATCTTGGAAACTTTGAAGGGCAGGGTGGAAATTCTCTGGTTCTCCACACATATAGGGCAACATTATAGTCATAGTCTTAGTCAATGAAAGTGGCTTGACCAACCTTGACTGATGTGTGGCACGGGAAGTCCTACTATCCAGCTGATAGCTCAGCAGAAGGCTGCCAGGGAGAGAACACATCCTGCTGCATAGCTGAAGGTGTGCAGAAATCCACGAAGCAATGCACACTTTTCCACTGGTATCTGTCTGAAGATTGTGTATCTGGAACTGCAGCTCTCTTTGGTTCACACTAAAGTGCTGATCTATCAACCAGCTCAAAACCCACTTAGATGCAGATATAGGCCAGGTGAAGTGGGTAGTTAAATTCTTGGTGCAGCTGAGTCAGAGGGTAATGGACATTCATCCATTGTCAGCCATCCAATAGTGAAACCTGATTGCTGTGGAAGTCTATTAAGGAGTGGCTGCATCCTACAAAGCCGAACATGAAGGAAGGTCTTTCAAAGGACTAATAGCAGTAAGATCAGCCTGTAGTTGCAGCACTTGGTTCAAGATCCTTTTCCCCTGGCACAGGGACACTATGATGCAGTCTTGCCATTCTGCTAGTACACTTCCTGATGCCCACTTTTACAAACAGTTGGTGGAGGCCAATGCTCACTGGTTCCAAGGCACCTCTTGCCATGACCAGGATGTGGGCAGTCTTGCCTAGTGGATAGAACCAGGAGACTTGTCAAGTGGTCAGCACAGGAGTAAGGCCTAGTGGTGGAGCAGGAGTTGTGATCCAGGAGTCAGAGGTCAGAGCCAGAATCCGAAACCAGGAGTCAAATAAAGGTCAGAAACAGCACCAGGAAATGGAGGTATAGTCAGAGACTGAAACTAGAGTCAGGGACTGGGGTCAAGCAAAGGGGCAGAGCCAAAGAACAGAGGCAGAAGCAGCGAATGAAAGTGGGTTTTATTGCAGCAATAGCCCTGATGCTGCAGAAGTGTACAAACAGCTTTCTGGGAATTTTCTCTGTGCTTAAATAGTGAGTCTAGAGCAATCCAAGGTCACAGAGAGATGTAGCCCATCAAGTCTTCTGTGGAAGGCACTTCCTTTTTTGCTTAGTCTCCTGGGGTTTCTAGTACATGGATTGCGGTTCTGCTATGATTGCTGGATGGAGTGGAAGTACTGGTCACCCAGAGCCCTGCATACTTACATGCTAATCTTCTTGATCATTATATCCGGAGGTGAAAGTGGGCCAGAACAGGCCTGTACAAACCATTCTTGCAGGGCTGCCAACAAGCGGGGAGCAAAAGGGGCAGCTGCCTTGGGGCATGGCTATATAAAAGGGCTCGTGGCTCCCAGCTTCCTCTACTGCAGCAGTGGTAGCCAAAGACCCGGTAGGAGCCCTCAGCCTTTAAATCATCACTGGAGCCCCTGGGCTCCCGACTGCCATCTCTGCAGCCTTTGGTTGCTACAGCAGCAGCAGTCATGAAGGGCTGGCTGGGGGAGACTGGTTCCCAGGCCTTCCCCTTCTGCCCAGGCTCTTTGAGGGGTCCAGAGCCACCCCTCTGTGTTGTCCTGGATCTCAGCTACCCAAGATTGTGTACTGGTAAGTCCCAGTACTTACTGTCAACTCTGGTCTCAACTGCTTCAAATCAAATAGGTTTGGGCAGTGACTGCTCACTATTTCTTGCTCTGAGACTCTAAGGCACATACACAGGCTTCATCCTCTTATCGCAGCCCTTCTTGGGATGTGGGACTCCACAGTCCAGGTGCCCCACGATCTGTAATTGATGCCTTAGACTTCCCTCCCTAGTTCCCAAGTTGCTTTTATACACTTCCCCAGAATTCTACCTCAACTGTGGGAACTCTGGTTTCTAATTTAACCTCTTCAGGGACAATGTGGCAGGAAAGCAGGGAACACAGGCTTGGACAAGGAATTTCTTAATCATTGTCACTTTATTCTTAACAAGCACAAAAGAACTACAGAACTGAGATGTATCCTTCCCTTGACTGATCTCACTGTTACTGTGAGTCTGAAGTTTGTCAGCTATTCAAACCTAGGTGGAGAGCCTCCTGCTTCTTTCTCTCCAGCCAGTCCTTCTTATATGTAGGGCAGCCAAGATTATACCATAGCTATAAATACTTTACTGATTAATGCATATTTTCTAACAATACCTCTCAATTTAAGGGTATAAAATTAAAACTAGCAGGCTAATTAGTTTAAACAAAACATGGTCCACTTACATCGGTACTTTTCATCTACTTTATATATGTGAACAGTAACATTCCATAGTGATTAATTAGTGATGAATGTCCACTTTCTGGGCTAGGCTTGCTCTGTGAAGACAAGGTGCGTGAGGTAATATCTTTAATTGGATCAGCTTGGACAAAGACACTAGCTTTTGAGCTTACACAGAACAGTCTTTCTGACCTAAAGAAGAAATCTGTGTGAGCTTGGGAGCTTGTCTCTGTACCAGAGAAGCTGGTGCAACAAATGATATTACCTCATCCACCAACACAGTTTCAAAAACACTGCAAGCTGATTTTGTGGAGCACATTTTAGTGAAACAGTCAACTTCTGTCCCTTTCACGGTGTGATTTTGGAAGAAAAAATTATTGTGCTATGGTATGGGATATTGTAACAAAGTTTATTTTTATTTTTAAATAAAAAACATTAAAATTTGTAATATTTTTAGAGCCTACAGATACTTACGTGTGTGGGCAAATGACTAATGAGCTTGGAGGGTTGAATCCTGATTAATAACCTATTGTGAAACCTCCTTGTTGTGTAATTGTAACTATAAAGGGGTCAGCACTTGCCTCTCACAAGCAAGCCCTGGTCAAGTGTTTGTGCTTGCAGTCTCTGTTTGTGGAACAGGGTTGGCACCTACCTCTTGAGAGTGCCCTCTTGCGTGGATGGTTTCTTCATTGGGTCACATGTCACATGTCTGTAGGTGGAACAGAGCAAAGCCATTCCAGGATATACAGTCTTTAAATTGTCCCAGTCGTGGTATGGGGCCATATCCTGAGGACTTCCTCCCCAGCAGCATTGTCTTACTGGAGCCCTCCCTGGGCTCAGTTCTTGCTCATTCCTCACTGCCAGCCAGGAACCTTTCTATCTCTCCAATTCCCTGTCCACATTGAGCTGTCCATGGTCCTGCTGCTCTTCCAGCCAGCTAGAAATATGGTCAGCTCTCTTCCAACTCCAGACAGTAACTGGAGCATTTTATATGGTTCTTCTGGCCTCTGACCAGTTGCTCCAACAGCCCCTCTGAATAGCTGGCTTCCCTGCAACCACTGTATGCTGCTTGGATGACTTCTCCTCTGCTCTTTCTTCGGGGTCAGTGAGGCAGGGTCATGTGGCGTCTAGCAGACTTAGTTCACAGTAACCCACCAGTAAGTGGGTCTGCCTTTTAGTTCTGGAGGTCCATGAGTTCAATTTTTGGGATATCAGCCTAGATGGTAGCCATCACATAATGTCTTGTTTTTCTCCCTTAGGTTTGTTTCATTTGATATACACAGCATGGATGATTTCCAACTAATGTACACTATTTTTCTTGTGTCATAGGAAACATTTTGGATAATTTGTCAAACATCACATATGCCACCAGTAATTCCTCCGAAGTTGAGAGCATCATATCCAAATTAGAGAGTGCTCTATTGGACCAGAGCATAGAGCCAAAAGTTGCAAGAGAGATGGTCAGCACAATAAGCAATCTCTTAAATGTTCCATATTCAGTGCTATCCCCTATGTCTAAAAGGTAAACATTTTTGTAAGTGGATGAACTGAATGCTGTGTTTGTCACCTTGGTAAAGTGATACATTATAGGCAAACTATCAGCCTGCACTTCCTTTTTTCTTACCAAAACTGAAACTTTGTGTCAGAGGCATGATTCTGATTCCTCTAGTTTCACATTGATATAGCTGCATGGCCTTCAGTGGAGTTCCTTCTTATTTACACTGGCATAAGATTGACCAAAGCAAAATCCCGATTGTTATCTGAATATGCTTGGCTTATTGTTTCACAGCCTATTTAAAAGTGAAGAGATAGGCCCATTTTAATACTAAGCATATTTTGTCTTAACAGAATAATAAAAATAGTGGATGCCATTGGCTTAAAACTGAACTTTTCAACAGAGTCCGTTAATTTTACCTCCCCGGCCTTGGCTCTAGCAGTCACCAAAGTCAACAGCAGCAGCTTCAGCAAAATGTCATTCACTGTCCAAGATTCATCAGATCTTCAGGTAAAACTACTTATGATTTTAATAATTAAAAATGCATCCTCACTCCCTGTTGAGCCCTAACAACATTCACCTGGACCCCCCTGCCAAGTCCCATTCCCCCTACACTAGAACCCCTTAACGAGCCGTTGTGCATCCAGATTCACCCTGCACCTGGACTGCCCACCATGCCAGTCACACCCAGACTGCCCCACACAGAATCTTCTCACTCCACGCTAAGTTTTTCCACACTGCCAAGCTGAGTGTGCCTGCCTCACACCTGCATCGGGGCCCATAGTGGGGCATGAGTATGAGATTCCGTCCCTCTTGCTTGCTATGTTTGTGTACCTGGCATATAGGGGAATTGCCCTGTGTTGTTTTGGGGACAGGCCCGGACCATGTGTTGTATCAGGGTCAGGTATAGCTTTACTGCTGAATCTGTGTCTGGAGGAGTGAGTGGGCGTGGCAGGGTGATCTACCTTCTTGCAGCCAGTGGCCCCTGCTCCCCACTGTCATGCTGGAGCCTCCATATATATTTATTGACAAATAAAATATGCAGAATTTTAGAATATAGTGTGAAGAATTTTTAATGTTTTGGCGCAGAATTTCCTCAGGACTGATTTCCTAAGTAAATTTCATGGTGCACTGGAAGATTTGGAAGACTGGCAGAGCTTTTCAACAGATTTGTGGCTAGGCCAGGTTAGAGTGATGGAAATGCCTTTGTAAACTTAATTGGAGTCAGTGCTAATGAGGGATGTTAAAATTAGATTAATCGTCTAATCGAATAGTCGACGGAATTTCTATCGACTATTCGATTAGTCGATAAGGCGCTTCCGCTTTGAAATATAGCAAGAGCCCGCCCGGCTGTTGCTACATTTCAAAGGTGGAAGTGCCACATGGCGTTCTGCTTTTGAAATGCCGCATGGAGTCTGGGGCCGGTGGGGGACTCTGCTGGCACCAGGTTCCATGTGGCACTTCTACTTTGAAATGTACAAGAGCCCCAGCAAAGGATCTTGTGCATTTCAAAGGTGGAATGCTGCCGCTGCTCCCGTGCCCTCTCCCACAAAGCTGGAGCTGGAGGGAACCGGATTTTAAGCCGGCTCTCCCCAGCACCCCTTCTTTTCCTCCCTTGCTGCCTCTTTCTGATGGAAACAGCAAGGGGGGTGGGAGCGACTAGTCAACTAGTGTGTCGACTATCAGATAAGCTTTTGCTTATCAGATAGTCAACTAGTTGATTAGTCGATTATATCCCTTGTGCTAACAGCCTGAGAGGTGAGAGACTGGATTCTGGAGCTTGAACTACCCTTGCACGCTTAGAACTACCCTTGCACACTCCCTGACCTCCAGAGCAGGATTGATGCACATTGTTAGGGTGTTGTTGGGAAGCTTGCACTGAAGTTTCTAGGCTGAGACAGTTCTTTAGATATACAGAGATTTGGGAGCTCTAACCTAGTAGGCTGCGATCGCTTTTGCGCGAAATCTTGCTGCCTGTCTACACTGGCCGCGAGTATTTGCGCAAGAACACTGACTTTGTAATGTACAAAATCAGTGGTTCTTGTGCAAATACTCCGACGCTCCCGCTCAGGGATAAGCCCTTTTGCGCAAGTATTCTTGCGCTAGAGGGCCAGTGTAGACAGGCACGTTAATTTCTTGTGCAAGAAAGCCCAATGGCTAAAATGGCCATCGGAGCTTTCTTGTGCAAGAGAGCGTCTACACTGGCACGGATGCTTTTCCGCAAAAGCAAATCTTTTGCGCAAAGGCACATGCCAGTATAGATGCTCTCTTGCACAAATACTTTTAACGGAAAAACTTTTCCGTTAAAAGTATTTGCGCAAAATCATGCCAGTCTAGACGCAGCCTTACTGTTTTTTTAAGTTGTGTAACTACAGTATTTTAGCTACACTGGTTACCTCAGAAAGTTAAAGAGAAGGTGTACCCTCAAAAAGTGTACCCTCAAAAGCTTAGCTAAAAGTCAATATCTTGTCTGTATGACATTGCATCTTTAAAGTCTTGAGAAAACTGAATTACAGTTTATCTGGTTCATCTGCCAGAATTAATGACTCACCAGTACTGTAAACAAGGGAATTAAAATAAACAGTTTAAGAAGAATAATTATTTCAAACCTTTGCTTTGAAATCATAACTAAAGGTGGGTCCACATGCACATCCTAGCTCTGAAGACACCAAAATGTTGAAGGTGTTCAAGTTATGATACTAGATTTAAACCTAAATATTACAAAATATCCTTGGTTATATAACAGGCCAAATCAAAATTCTGCATCTTTAATGTTAGGGCTTGATCTTATCTCCTAGCTATGGTATCAGATATATGGCAGGAAATAATGTTAAATTTGGGATAAAGATCTTAAATTCTGTTTAAGACGCACTATTACATTTCACTTTCAAACAATGGCTCTGTACAGCAGTTTGGAGTCATAGAAAAATGGTTTGGGAATTATTTTTACCACTAAAAACCATTTTGCAGTAAACTTTTAGTAACATTGCCATTACTGCCACTTTCTTCCTGTAGTCTAAAATTTAAGTAATTAAATACCTCTGTAAAATTCTGTGCTACAAAATACCAACTTTGGATAAGATAAAATACATGCAGAACTATATGTCTGTTTCCCAACTCCCTACTCTTTACCATTTCAGTGTTTCTTCTAAAAGCATACATTATTTTCCCCTCTTCTCTTAGCCCCTGGAACGAGTCCTTACGGGTTAAATTGTTGCTAGCCACAGTGCAGCCGTACAATGCCCTACCTCCTGTATAGTTGCATCAGAGTTACTAACAATGCTGATGCTCTGTCCTCATGAGCAGATGAGTGGAGCAAGGTTAGCACCATAGCTGAGTCCAAGAGCTACAGCCTTTTCAGGGCTGAGGTAAATTGTTTCTCCCCTGGAGCCAAAGATGAGCAAGGGACGAAATGGCAGAGCTAATAGAGAGACAAGGGGGACAGCCACCACCGTGTCAGCCTGTAGATGCATGTATGGTGCCTTTTCAAGCATATTATGCAGCTGACAACAGGAGGTATGCAACGTGAATTTTTACATGGGGCTGGAGAATGAGCTTGTTGCATATTCAGCCAGCAGCTCCTCACCCACAGAGCTGGACCTGCTCCCTGCGCTGCGCATTGCAATGTGACCCCATGGGGTGGTTTTAGTGCTGCAACCTCATGTACTATATCACAATGCCATTCACTCAAATTTGGCTTAGCCACCCTTCCATCATGATAGATGGCTGGCTGGGCCAAAGCCCTGCAACCACATACTCCTTGGCTCAGTGTCAAGAATGGGGAATTGGGTCCAGCCCTGTGGGACATGTGTGGGGATGTGTGGCCTGGCTTTCTCTCCAACCCACAACCAATGGTCCATCAACTCCTTCCCCTTAAGTTGCAAAAACTGACTCTGCCACTGAGAGGAAATATGATTCTGAGTCATGATTCCTTCCCAATGACACTTTTGGGATGCTATAGCTATGTATATGTTGTTCCTATATTCAGACTTGAGCCTAAAGCACAGTCTAATCTTCCATTAGCAACAAAAATTATTGTACCTTTTTATGTTTAATTTTCAGATTTCTCTAGGTGACCAAGCACCTATAAATAGTGTTGGAGCTATTGCACTGCCTTCATCATTGTTGACAAACTTACCTTCTGAACATAAGCCTCTGGCGTCTAGAATTACATTCAACTTTTTTGAAAAGACAACTCCATTTCAGGTAACTTTTTGGGACCCTGTACACGTATATTTAACTCTGTATTAAAACTGATCAAAAATGGACAGTGAGAAGAGAAAATGAGCATAAATTTTCACACAAAAACATTCCTTTTTTCATCAGATTTTCACATTTCAAACATTTTTGCCCAGCTCTAATCTATGTAATAACTGAAATAGTGTGCATGTATGTGTGTCCCTTGTTGTATTTAACATTTTTCCTTTTACTTTTTTGTTACTCTTCGTTACCTTTTTGTTATTTCAGGATCCTTCATTGAAGAATATCTCTTTAATCAGCAATGTCATTTCATCAAGTGTAGCTAACCTCACGCTTAGTGACTTGAAGGCAAATGTTACTGTCACTCTACAGAACACCATGCCTAATTTGGTATGTCTTACACTTTAGCAGTTTACAAAATGCTATTTTATGGACTTGCTTAGAATTGTTTTAGACTTGCTTAGAATTGTTTTATGCAAAAAATACAGACTACTTCATTTGCTCTGTGGTATTTTGGTGGTTTTCCATCTAAGTTCATTGGTTTCAAGGCTTCAAACATATCCAATATTTGCCTAATGCTAATTAATAAATATTATTTATTCATAATTGATTGCCGTTATTTTGTGATTTCTCTCTGTTATATCAAATTTCTATCCAACTAGCATTATTTTATGTTGTTTCCCTTTAGATAAATGAATTTCTCATGGATGGGGTTTAGGCAGTTATGACCAAGAGGGAAGCACTGGAAATACGGCTTTTAGAGGCAACTCAGCAAGGAAACAGTATACAGCATATAGCCTTAACCTGTGTAATTGTCCTTAGAGCCACACAGATTTGGGTAATCTATACATTTTGGGGGCTAATATTCCATGCTTGTTCATGGATGTCTCCCAAGAAACATTGTATGTTGAAACAGGACAAGATTCTAGTCCCTATGTGGAATTTCCCCAAAACTAGGTCTTTGTAATCAGAATTTGTTGTTCGTAATATTATATATCAATTACTACCCTTCTTCCGAAATAACAGGTAAACCTCATTATATGAGGAATAAGGGTTATTTTGGAAGAAGGGCTTTCTCCCGAAATAAACGCGTCTACACAGTGTTTGTTATTTCGAAATAGGGTATTTCGAGACAGCGGTGGTCTGCGATTATGCAAATGAAGCGTGGGAAATTCAAATCTGCACTTCATTTGCAATTTCGCTCAGCTGCATTTGCATCCCCCTCTCTTAAGAGGGTGCAAGTGTAGAAATACCCTTAGGCAATTCACACTCGTCAAATGGTCCAAGCAGTTAAGATAATATAAGGGATGTGAGAAACTTGGAAAGATTAAAATAAAACCTTAAATTCAAAACCAAACAGCAGGTAGCTAGGAAATAATAATAATTCTGCAGAAGCTGAAGGCTCTAATAGATTTCATATAGCCCAACTTCAGTTTGTTGTGTATATTAGTGACGTGAAAGTGTAAACGTGTAAATGGTAAACAGATGAGCCTTCATGGTTACACACATGTCCCCACCCGCACGCTGCTGCCTCTGCCCCACGCTACTGCCTCTCTTAAGCTGGATCCCGGTGAGCCCTGGCTTCTGGGGAGCCGCTTGCCCACCTTGCGCTGCTGCCTCTGATACAGAGGCAGCAGCACGGGGGAGAGAGGTGCTTGTAAACATGTAACCACTGAAATTTTTAGCAGTTACACATTTATCTGAATAAACACATTTTAACATCCCTAGTGTATATCGGCATTTGTAGCTGTCTTCATCCATCCTCAGTCTGGTACATCTTGGTTAATATAGAAGTTACCTTTTTCTTTTTATTTTGTATTGCTATAGATAGACAGTACTTGCTTCTCTGTCCATTTTATACTCAGAGCTGTGTAGCTCATCAACATATTATTCAGTAAAATGTGTGTATTTTTTTCAAACAGGACAATTTAACAGTTAGATGTGCATTTTGGGACTTGAATGAAAATGGTGAGTATTTTATATCACCCTTTATACATGCCATGCCCTCTTAGCTGTGTTAAATTTTGGTAACAGTTTTAAGAGATACTGTACATAGCATCGTAATAGAATCTTGTTATCTGTAATAGGTGGCAAAGGAGGCTGGTCATATGAAGGATGCATGGTTAAAGAAAGGAGAGCAAATGAAACCGTTTGTACATGCAACCACCTCACAAGCTTTGGAGTTTTGCTGGTAATTAGTTATAAATATTATCCAAAATGAGTGCATTTGGGTCCTTGATTCAGGAAAGTGCTCTTGCACTTGCTTAATTTTAATCAAATGAGGTTGTTAAACTCATGAGTAGAGCCCTGTGCAGATAGAAATTCTACCTGCAGATGTGGATATCCACAGATAGACTTTGGGATTCACAGATTTGCAGGGCTCTACCTGCAAGAGCCACTGTGGCCAACAGAGAAAAGCGTGGTCCCATTGTGCCTGGGAACCAGCACTCTGTGCCAGCAGCAACTCCTGGCAGCACGGCCGCACTGCCCCAGTCCTGCCACAAGCGGGCTACATAACCCCAGACCGGAGACGCTGCAGGTGGGCGGTGCAACTGTGTTGCTGGGAAGAGCTGCCAGCACAGGGCACTGGCTTCCAGGCACGATGTGGTAATGCTGCTCTCTGTTGGCTGCAGTGGCTCTTGGGAGTAGAGCCCTCTGGATCCCTATGTCTGTTTATGGATATCTGCAGCCACACATAGACATTTCTTTCCACACAGGGCTCTACTCATGAATAGTCCCATTGAAGTCTAAGAGTGTGTCTACACTGCAGTTACCACACCTGCAACTGCCCTTCACCAGCTGATTTGGACAGTTTAGCTATGGAGTAGATGTTTGGGCTCAGGCTGCAGCTTAGACTCTGGGTTCTCCCCCATCACAGCCCCAAAGGCCACACTACAATTAAATAGCCCCAAAAGCCTGAGCCAGCTAGAATGGGACTTACATGCCTTGCTAAATCAGGGACCTTAATTTTAAAGAGTGATTCTTCTTCAAGAGAGAAGCTGGGGATAAATCAATACTAAAAGAATGCTCTTGAGGCAAGTTTGACCCCATTTTTTAATTTTTTAAAATCTGGATTTTATATGATCTAACATGATCAGAAATGTTTCTATGATTATTTTTTAAAAATACAGTGGAATGGGTTGTTGTTCATTTGTTTATTTCAAAGATGCATACCCCTTAAAAGATCATTTCTCTTTTACTTTTTAGGACTTGTCTCGAAATACTACTTTGCCACCTATCCAAGCACTGGTTCTGACATTTATCACCTATATAGGCTGTGGCCTTTCTGCAATTTTTCTTTCTATTACTCTTGTAACCTACATAGCCTTTGAGTAAGTACCTGCACAGATAAATTGACATTGTAATCTTGATCATGCTTGTCCCTAACCACTGCCATGAAGGACAATGGATCAGTTCTTTCTTCATTGAGTGATTGCACACATCCATTCCAATGTAGGTGTGTTTGTGCCCTAAGCACAATTACCAGAATTTTTTTCTCTAAGGCTACGTCTATACTGCAAGCCTCTTGCAGAAGAGCAAATGCAAATAGAGCGCTCATTTGCATATGCAGCACTCTCATTTGTATTTCCTCTTCCTTTCCCTTTTGTGCAAGAGGTTTTTGAGCAAAAAAGCACTGTGTAGATGGCACCTTTTTGCGCAAAACCCCCCTTTTGCGCAAGAGCCGTTCTTCCTCAAAGAATGAGTACCAAATTTGGGTACCAAATTTGCAAGGACTTCCTGTACCAAGAAGGATCAGGAGGCTAGACCGAAGTTTTCCCTTATGGAAGTGGTGCTGAGACCTTTCTCCAAGCCAAACTGGTTGGACTCAGCACCGAGTACCATGGCATCACTGAGGAGTGCTCTTCCTATGATGAGGGAGTCTCAGCACTGTTTGCCAGTCCCGGTGATGAGGAAAAGGCACAATGGAAAAGCTAGCCAAGAAGGGATGTTCCCCAACTTCTCAGAAGGCCACACATGAAGTATAGAACAGAGTGCAACCTAAATCAGGCCACTCCTCTGTCTCGGCATCACAGTCGGCACCATTGACTTATGTGGGCCCTTATGCGGGGACTTTTGTGTCCAGTACTGGATGAACTGTCAGCCCTGGAGGGACTGGCACCACTGAAATGCTGTCTACAGCAGAGGTGTTTGCTGCTGCCATTCTGTAAGTCCACCCAGTTCTTCATAGTGATTGTTGAAAGGAAGAAAGATCTCTCTATCTCAGCTCAGAGACAGTTGTCAGGGATTACATCCATTTGTACATCTTTATGGTTGTCAGTGCTTACATTCTCTAGTCATTACACCATTATTTAACAGACTGGGGATAATACCTGTTTCGGTCCATCAACTCCACTCTCACCCCTTTTGTGCAAATGCTTGGAATTCATCTACATTGGAATGGATATATGCAATAACTTGAAGAAGAAGATAAAGCATTTACTAACCTTCCTGTAACTGTTGGTCTTCAAGATGTGTTGCACATGTCCATTCCACAACCCACCATCCTACCCTTCTTTTTCGGAGTTGGTTGGAAAGAAGGAACTGAGGACATACCAGGTTGTCTGGATCCTTTATACTAGCACTACAAACACAAAGCACCAGAGGGTACCAGAACCACTCTGTCAGGTGCCACTGCGGGAAAAATTTCTCATGACTGTGTTTGTGGTTTGCACACCCCTATATTGGAATGGACACTTGTGACACATCTCAAAGAACAGTTATGGAAAGGTTAGTAGTCATTTTTTTCTAGTAGGTATTATTTCTACCTCCATAGTAGTAAACAGAATGAGTGCACTTTAAGGGGTGTATATCAAGATTTGAGTCTCCAGGGGGAGAGTATCTTATAAATAAAATAATTATCATGAAGTTTTGTATAGCTGGAAGCCAAGCACTGGGAAAGGGTTACTACAAACTGTCCAAATAAAGTAGAACAAGGAATCTTTTAAGAATAAGATACATATATGCCCAGTACATTTCTGAAATACAACACGTTGTTAGCCTGTGTTGCTCTTGTGCAATAAAATACAGTTACAGCACATTAACTTTCCCTGTAAGTTGTAGGTTTCCCTATACATAAATAGAGTCTCAGTTATTTAGTCCTTTAGGCCAATTTTACATCATCAAGGAGAACCCCTGGGCATGATTTAAGAGCATCCTTTTACTGTTCTACTCACTTAACATTAGATTTTTATTTGCCACAGTCAAGGTTTCCATATACACCTTAAAAAGGATTTCAGGCATAGTTTAACCTCTTAACTGTAATGTGATGAGTGTTGGTGTGGTGAAGTACTCCAGCAATAAGAAGCCTAATATACAAATAGAAAAATAATAGACAGAAGTAATAAAATATTTAAACAATATTAAACTAAGACAACTGGAATTTAAGTAACAATGTTGTATTTATAAGAGTTTAGAACATAGTTGTAACAAAAATAGTGATGTCATAAATATTAACTTGTCTTTCATAAGTATTTTACATAACACATTCTACATATGGCTATCTTAGTGGCTCTTGTGCAGTAAGGACCAAAGAACACTGGATCAGTGTGGGATCTACAGTAATGTTCATAAAATGATGAAAGCGTATACTATTTCACAACTTTTCTTTTCTTTTCTTTTGTTTTTTTAGGAAAATCCGGAGAGACTACCCTTCCAAAATCCTTATTCAGCTATGTGCTGCTTTACTTTTACTCAACATAGTTTTCCTCCTTGATTCATGGATTGCTCTGTATAACATACAAGGCCTGTGCATCACAGTTGCTGTATTTCTTCATTATTTCCTCTTGGTTTCCTTCACTTGGATGGGCCTTGAAGCATTCCACATGTATCTTGCCCTTGTCAAAGTGTTTAATACCTATGTACGGAAATACATCCTTAAGTTTTGTATTGTTGGCTGGGGTATGTATATTTTTCTGGTTTTTGAATCTAAAATATAGTTTCTTTACAACAATTTCAGTGGATGGAAGGCTATTTGAAAGTAACAAAGCAAGTATCAAATACCTGTTTCCTGTTGGAAACCTCACATGCATTGTCAATAAACAGGGTTCTATTTACTTCACTGTTCTATGACTTTAGCATGTTGCTGAATTCATCCCCTTGCTGCAAAGTTTTTCAGATTATAATTTATTTCGGGGCATACACTATGTATTGTGGGTACTATTACAATTCAAATGAATAATAACTTGTTCCATTTGAAACTACAGTACTAATGGAGAGCCAATTACACATTTGACTATTTACATCTCCAACCCCCAAAGCAGATGGTATCTCTTCCATCAAGGAAATTAATGTCAGTGCTTCAGAATATTATCTACATATTCTACCTCTAGACTAATTTCAAAGGGATAGCTGTGTTAATCTGTTTCAGCAAAAATAATGAGGAGTCCCGTGGAACCCTTGAAAACTAACATATTTATTTGGGAATAAGCTTTTGTGGAGTGGAGCCCATTTAGTCAGACGCATGATGAAGTGGGTTTCAGCCCACCAAAGCTTATGCCCAAATAAATGTGTTAGTCTGTAAGGTGCCACAGAACTCCTTGTTTTTACCTCTAGACTGCTACTGTTTCTAACAAAAGGTACCAACACAGTGCCTATGACTTCAGTGATGAGAAAAATCCTAGGCCTAGTTCTCATCTCGTATCCATTCTTCTAAATCAAAAGTAACTGCACTGAAAACAATGGAGTGTAAAACAGGTCTGAGAGGCAAAATCAAGACCATTGTGTTTCATGTCTTAAAATCCATGATATTAATGAGTATGTACAACACATGTTGCTAGTTTACCTTAAGTTACAAATGATGTACAGTAAAACTCCAATAGTCCGGCATCCAATAGTCGGGCACTCCTGATAGTCCGGCATCAAAATGGCAAGAGCATAGTGAGTGAGCTTCGGCCAAAAATGAGTCACAAGGTAACAGCGGCAGCAGCTGAACTGAGCAAAAAGGGTAAAAAAGGCTTAAAAAAACTAAAACATTACAGTATACTGTATACAGTATGTACAATAAAAAGGGTTAAGAACACTTTATATACAGTATATAATGTATTCAGTATATATATAACCTGCTTATAGTACCTCCTGATAGTCCGGGCATATCTGATAATCCGGCACCACCTAAATCCCATAGGTTCTGGATTATCGGAAGTCTTCTGTAATTGGATCAAGTCACATAGAATATGTTGTCTTGTTCAGAAAAAAAAAATTGTTTTACAAAATAAGCTATCATGATGTAACCGTCTTCTGTATTATAACTTCCTCTTGGATTATAAAAATCTGGCAACACAATTAGGTTTCATAGGAAAATAATTTCATTTCATCACATAACTTTCATTCAGAATTAAAACTATTGTCTAATCTTTCAGGTGTACCACTTATAGTGGTAGTCATTGTATTGGCCATAACACCAAATAACTATGGGCTTGGATCATATGGAAAGTTTCCTAATGGCACACCGGATGAATTGTAAGTTAAAAGATAGGCATATTTTAAGAGTGAATGCTAACAGAATGGTTATGTGAGAGTTTGTATGTGAGCTTCTTTCCTGAAAGTGACACTTCTGTGAATAAATCTCTGCAGGATATATTAAGTTATTTTTCTTCCTAAATTGTTTGCAAGGCTTAGATCCAGTCACAAAAGGCTTAGATCCAGTCACAAAATGCGGCACGGAGCTAGAACATGAAAATGAGGTAAACACAAGAAAAGAGAAAGAAAGGAGTTGGGGGATGGAGAGAGAGTGTAGAAGAAAGCAAGCCTAAATGTAATACAAGACAAAACACACACACTCCATATTGCCTAAGGAAACAGGATACCTAAACCCAATCCATTAGTGTGGTTTTTTTTCATTGCCCTTGGGATTCACTAAGGATGATAATGGACACATTTATAAAAACCTAGAGAGATGCAAACTTGAGCCAGTGTATGTAGCCTTAAATATTGCAGGATGAAGTGTTTTTAACAAAATATAGCCATACCTAATGCTATTTGTACTTAATTTTTTATTATTAATCATTAGTGTCTGACAGTATGGCCTTTCCTCTTTGGTTTCTGTATTCTAGCTGCTGGATCAACAACAATATTGTTTTCTACATTACTGTTGTGGGATACTTCTGCATGATATTCCTGTTGAACATCAGCATGTTTATAGTGGTACTGATTCAGCTTTGTCGAATCAAAAAGAAGAAACAACTTGGAACCCAGAGAAAAACCAGCATTCATGACCTCAGAAGTGTTGCAGGCCTCACATTCTTATTGGGAATTACTTGGGGATTTGCCTTTTTTGCATGGGGGCCAGTAAATCTGGTATTTATGTACCTCTTTGCCATCTTTAACACTTTACAAGGTAAGTTAAGCTTTGTTAAGGCCTTTTGTATAAAGATGTAATGAGTAATTCAGTTTTAAGAAATGCTTTATTATGCACAAGAATTTATACAAAATTATATCTTTACTGTTATATAATATAAAAGATAAAACTACTAAATACAACCCTTCTTAATTGTTGCATTACATTTAAAGAAAATTAATACAAACACTTTCAGAAGTGACATAATGATGTAACAGTTAAATAGTAATAGTTAGTTTATTGCTAATTAGTTAATGGTCAGATGCAAATTTATGGATGTGTCATTTGTAATGAAAATTATACTCTTAAGGTCCATTCACAGAATCACAAAAGCTACAGAACCAAAGATCTATTGGCTCATTTAGGCTCTGTTGTCATTATTTGCTTTTGAAAGTTTTACCCTAAATTGATTTTCAAATGTAAGTTAGGCATTTAGGCCCCAATGGTGTTCCACTCAGAGCTATAAGGCATATGTGGCTTACATGGCAGAACCCCATTTTCAAAAGTAACTTAGGCACTTAGGAGATTGAGTTCCATTGACTTTTATTGTAACTTATACTTTTCAGTGCCTAAGGACAGGTCTACAGTAGACCTGGCAGCTCAGCTTAAGGTTCACAACTCCAGCTATGTATCTGGAGTCAGTTTACCTTAAGCTGAGCTTGGTGGCGTCCTCACAGCAGGATGCTGACAGGAGAAAACACTCCCGTCAGCTTCCCTTACTCCTTGCAAAAGGAGTACTGGATGCCGGTGGAGGTTCCCGCTGAGTTCAATTTAGTGAGTCTTAACTTTTGAGGAGGTGACTTAGCTGTATGTCACTTAGGCCCAGATCTGCAAAGGAATACAGAATTTAACTCCCATGGAAATCATATGCACCAATTTCTATGGGAGTTAAGTGTCTAAATATCTTTGAGGATGTGGGCCTGAGGTCTTGCAACAATGAACAGAGCAGCATCTAAATGCCATTAAAAATCTGAGCATTGGGGACAAATTTAAATGCACAAAGATGCTGATTTTTAAAAGCATCTATGTGCCTGACTCCTGTTGAAGACCATGGGACTTAGGTGTTTAACTTATCCTGAGAATTGTTCCAAAAATGCTAATCTCAGTCTTCTCCAGTGAAGACTTGTAGCTTCTCCTTTATTTTTCATTCCCTGTAACCTAATATATAGAATTGCACAGCCACATTCTTCTTTGATAAATTGTAGCTGGTAGGGAGTATACATATTTCTGACACACCTCAAGTACATCCCGCTCTAGACAGAAAACAGTGAGAATTCAAAAGTGGGTGGATCTGTGATATGGCACAGTTTGAGATATCCTCACATGTGTGAGCTGCATCCATCCAGGAAAAGGAGTGGTTTTGAACTTTTGGTGAAGAGAGCTACAATTACTGTTTTTTGAGCATGAACTGTTAGCCCATGTAGGCTTTCACTATGACTTAATTGTGATTGGGAGGACCAAAAGCTACCTTGTAAACTTGAATCTGCATTAGGTTTAATCCAGTTTGTCCCAGTGGCCTATCAATATGAACACTGGTCTGTAACTGTGATTGATTCCACCACAAGTAGCAGCAGCAGTAGATTAACTCCAAATAAAATATGAAGAAATTCCAAATAGTATGTATTGAAAGCTAAAGGTATTCAGCTCATTACACCTCATATTTGAAATTGTATTATCTTGTTGTCAGGTCTTGATTTTTGTACTAGAAACTTCAGATAAGCGTGTAATTTCACATAGGTCTTCATATTTTAAACTCAGCTTCCTGATGCATTCGTATTTTTGGTACTCTTTATCCCTGTAATGTATAATACATATTGTGCAAGAGTAGCAAGAAAAAACATTTCATGTAATGACATCAGTTCATTGTTTAGACTATTAGTTTCTCTAATGAATAAGATGTATAAAAGTGATCAGTTGACTTGCAAAGAAACAAAAGAAAAACAATACCTCCCTTTTAAAAAGTTACATAACAGCAAAATTCTGTGGCTTGAAATAATATTCTGGCATTTGATGCTTTGCAGGTTTCTTCATTTTTATCTTCTACTGTGTAGCAAAGGAAAATGTCCGCAAACAGTGGAGACGATATCTATGTTGTGGAAAATTCAGGCTGGCTGAAAACTCTGGTAAATATTAAACACTATTGTCTATATCTGTAAATTCTATAATTACAGTCAGGTGTAAAGTCCACATTGTTCTTAGTAAATATTGTTATGCAATGAATTGCATAGCTATATATACAGATATATCTACTATTTTGGATTTTTTTCTGATTCATAAAGCTTGCATTTTATTTAATTACAAAACATTGCTCAAGTATTAACTTGAGTGGGACTCTGCATATATAGAAAAGTCTAGCCTTGTGGAGCCCTTTATATAACTGTGACCTAAAGATCTGCTTCCTCAAAATCAATGGTAGCCTTGGCAATGACTTCAGTGGGAGCAGGGTCATAAGCAGCTTTGAAAATAATCAGAGCTGTCAGTTAACCTGCATTAATGCCTGTGATTAATGCAGGGCAGAATTAACGCATTTTTAACACGTATTAATAGCAGGCATTTCCATGGCGTTGCTCCTTTGAAACGCCGCCGAGGCGTTTCAAAGGGCAGCGCAAAGCGGAGCTGGGGTCAGCTGGAGTCCCCAGCCGATCTGGGCTCTGTGCAGCGTTGCCCCCTTGAAACACAGTGATGGTGTTTCAAAGGGGCAGCGCACACAGCTGATCCTGGGCTCCATTTGGCGCTGCCCCTTTGAAATGCCATGGCCCTAAAAATGTGTCATACTAACAATTATTTTGGGGTTTTTCATTGTACCCTGATTGTATTGAAATAGTTGCATGTACCCTTACACAGTTTAAACTCATGAAGTACTGCAGTTGCAGTTATCAGTAATCTCTAAGCAGTCCTACAGTCACAAAAGTATGATTAGTTATTTTTTAAAAAATAAGAAACTAAAAGAAGAACCATAAATTCTTACACATTTAGAATTATGTCATTTCTTGGAGAATAGTTTTCTATCTGAAATATTGAGAAAAGCATTGTGCTAGAATTTAAGTTATTTGCATTATTGACAGTACTCTTTGCTTGACTATATTGCATTATTTTCTATAACACTTATTCTACTATAGACTGGAGCAGAACTGCTACTAATGGTTTAAAGAAGCAGACTGTAAACCAAGGAGTATCCAGTTCTTCCAACTCCTTACAATCAAACTGTAACTCCACTAATTCTACCACCCTGCTAGTGAATAATGACTATTCAGTACTCACAAATGGGAATGGTATGTATGTTGCAAAATAGTACTTTTCAAACTATATCTTTTTGTTTTATTTTAAACAGCTTTAGGTTCTCTTGTGACAATTTAAAGCGGGCAGTGAGCCAATTATTTGTGAGTACAGAAGCAAAATGGTCTTATAAATAATAATTCTACAATTATCCAGTTTAGGGTAACAGTATATTTCAAAAATACTCACTTTTCATATTTAATGTGAACTAGTGATTAGATGCAAAATTGTAAATGTTATAAATTACTCAAATACCCTGCAGAGATGCTATTATATCATGCTTGTCAGCTGAAGACAGAACTAGCTGTGGAAAAGTTTAGGAACATTTTAAAATAGCTTTATCATGTTGTATCAACTATGAAAGAAAACTCAGTCTACAGATAAAAGAAATGTGGTAACATCTAAAAATATTTAAAAAAAAACATGAAAGCTATCATTTGGGAGTGCTTTCTCCTATTAATGAGAGAGGGCTTCATCTGCAGAACCCCTGCTATCGTTACCAGAACAGTCACATGTAAAAACCTCTTAGAAGGCTGGGGAAGCAGAGTAAGGAAGGGAGAATGGGGCAATAGGGGCCATAAAATCTTCTCACTGAAGAGGTCTGAGAGAGTTACATAGCAGTTGGCAACTGGGTGAGTAATGAGCTCAGTTGTCATATTTTTTCTGTGATTTCCATGGCTAGTCTTCCCTAATGGAAGTGAATTTATGTGTGGCAGGAAATAGACAAAATGTTTCATGACTTCCATTCCAAATGTGCATGCTTTCATTTAGAACAGACATAATGCTGCCCACTAAGTCTTTATTCTCTGTAGGCATGTCTTCCTTTTCCTGGCTTATGGAAATGCAGGTGTTCAAATGTCACTTCAGTCCATTTCAGATGTAAATTGGACTGGATAATGAGAAAATTAGATATGCACATAATTTGAATGCAGCCACAAAAATGAAACTCTTGTGACTGGAAGTAATCTAAATTTTGCATCTTTATCTAATGGCAGCACAAAAAATCTAGCACGACTTATGCCAGGCATTGTCAAACCGTGGCTTGACACCCCTTCTCCCCCACTTCTTAGCCTACCAAACTGAAGGAGGTGGGAGCTTAGGGATAGGGACTTCTGCCAAGCAGGGAGAGTGGAGGGGGGCGTGTATCTCAGGACATCAGCCCTGTGGCAGATACACTGTGGGGCCGGAGCCCCAGCATATATGCCCCATAGCCTTAAGCCCTGGCTGTTGCCCTCTGTGGGGCTGAAGCCCCAAGTCCTAGCAGGCACACCCTTGCTCTCAATCTGCTGCAGGTTGCCGTATGTGGCTCAGGTGGTCAGTAAGTTTGGCCACCTCTGAGTTATGCTATAGCCATGCTGGTTGTGTGCTCTGATAGTGCAGCACTTCCTCTTTCCATGCTGAAAATAAGAGATTTAGGCTGTTCCACATGTTGGAGCAAGTAGGTTATCATATCGGCCCCACAGTGTATCTGCCACAGGGCTGATGCCCTGAGATACATGCCCCTCTCTCCCCTCCCTGCTTGGCAGAAGTCCCTAGCCCTAAGCTCTCTCCTCCTTCAGTTTCACATAAATATTGCACTCCTGGATGCCAATGGCCAGTGTTTCTTTCACTCAGTCCAGGTTTTGGATCTTAGCACCATTGCTCCTCAGATTATTTTATGTGCAATTATTGAACTGACTACTTTTGTCCATATTATTGGTGCTGAGATGATAAAGATAATGGCTGTGTTGTCCTTTAAATGCTATTTTTAAGTACATCAGAAGCTGGAAGCTTGCTAAACAAGCAGTGAGGCCACTGGATGATCGAGATGCGAAAGGAGCACTCAAAGGGGATAAGGCCGTTATGCAGAACTAAAAGAATTCTTTGCATTGGTCTTTGTTGAAGAGGATGTGAGGGGAATTCCCATACCCAAGCCATTCTTTAGGTGACAGATCTGAGGAACTGTCACAGATTGGGGTGTCATCAGAGGAGGTTTTCTTTAACAACCTTATCAAACAATAGTAAGTCACCAGGACCATATGGTATTCACCCAAAAGTTCTGAAGGACCTCACATATGAAATTGCAGAACTAAAAACTGAGTTTTAATTTAAAAGTAAGTTTGTGGGCCTTATTGCAAAAAAAAGCTTGAAAATATAATCCCAGTGCAGTTGATACACTGTCATAGCGCTGAGAGGCATGTACTCCACATAAATGGGTTGTTAGTTCCATGATCCACTGCTCTGGGAGATATCACAGCCAGCTCCAACAGATGACCATGTGGTAGGAGGAGAAGAGAGCAGTAGGCCAAGCCCAGCTACTCAAATGAAAAAAGCCTGCTTGGTAAGTACCGGGCTCCCACTGCTGGCACTCCTGGGAACTAGAATTGTGCTGCTTCTGCCTCTTTAGGGCAAAGCCATGGGGGAGTTTTGTGTTCTGTCGTTCCTTTGCCCCCGAATGACCTTAATCTAGCTCTGATTTTGGTTAGATCAGATCACATGGAAGCACGTTTTGCAGCCATTACACCTCTTTTTGAAGTGCTCTTAAATAAACAGAACTCTGAATTTCCTCTTCTTTTGGTAGTTAGAAGGATATTTTCATGCACTAGATCTAAAGGTGTTTTTTTTTAAAGTTTTGCCCATATTCATACTATTAGCAATGTTTTTATCTTTAATGAATACAGTTTCCAGTCTAAATAACAACACTGCATTTCTGCTTGTGAGCCTATTCCCCAATATTTTCTTAAACACAAACCACTCGGTCTCAAAGGAAATGTTTGTTAATTTTTCCTTTCCCTCAACTTCATAGTTTTCATCACAATCAACCACATCCTTTTTTTGTTCTGTAATCATATCTTGCCATCTCCTTTGGCTCGCTAACAATGCATGGAGAAAAAAAATAGTTTTAAAATTCATTAGTTATTTTCTTTTCTCTTATTAAATTAATTCTAGTAACTGTGGTGAAATACCTTAGAACTTTGAAAATTATTTGACTACAAAACACATAATATTTTGTGTAGGCTTTTAAAGGACTAATATCAACCAAATGTACACTATGTCAGATTTTTGACAGCTCTTTCAAGTTGACCTACTTTACAAGAAAGAACTACAGAAACTCTACTTTTTTGCACAGTGGGATTTTGTTATCAGAGAACTAAAACAAATATAAAAGAAAGAGTTAAAATACAATTGAAGTATCTAGCGTGTAATGTATAGAGATAAGAGATCTATAGCCAAAGATTTAGGACTTTTCGAAATTTCAGGAACTCAGTAAATCTTTATATATCTTTGAAGCTTCTGTTCCACTATATTAATAAACCACAATAAATGCAAGTATGCTTGTTCATAAGCAAGGGGAGAAGGATTTGGCCCCCTGTGTAATGATCTCTACAGTCTGAATCAAATTCTGTCCTCTGAATTATTATACAAAAAAATTACAGAAAAATTCCTACTTAAAACTCATTCCAGGGAGCAAAGAAGAGTGAAATATGAATGTTCTCAGTATATTCATTAACATTTTAAAGAAATATATATTTCTATGGTGACTCTTCACTCTGAATCCTTTCTGACATATGCCATGCTTTTATTTTTGCAGGTAATATCTCCAGTGAGAAGAATGGTGTTTCTTTCAGTGTACAGAATGGCGATGTGTGTCTTCATGACTTCTCAGGAAAGCAACTCATATTTCATGAGAAGGATGATGCAGACCACAAAACAACCCGTGTTTCACTCAGAAGGACTTCAAAGAGGGGAAGCCTACATTTTATTAAGCAAATGTGATTTTTTTTATTTTTTTTTTATTTTTTGCATTCCACATTGTTTTACAATGTAAAACACAGATTTTTACTTGAACTATTTTGTGTAATATGAGAAGACCAGAAACTGATCCTTCTTTAATGGATGGTACTGGAGCCTTGACACAGGCAATGTTGAGTTAATAAGAACAGTTATAATTTTTCAAAAAGTCATTGCTACTATTTGACAAGATACTTCAGATACTCCTTCACAATTGGCACAATATCCAGTTTAGTTTTCCACTATTCCTATTTTGTGTTAAGATTTAAAGATTTGGTTGTAGACTCTTATTTTGGCAGTATAACTTACAATTAGTATATCTGAATACAGTACATAGTGTTGTATAAATGTAGACGATTCTAAGTTATCTTTCAAAATGTTATATTGTCTACTACAGCATTTTTAGTTTATAGTAGAAGATTTTATAGCATTGTAAATAAGCAAAACAATATTCACCATTAGGCATTTTATGCTAATTTTATATTTATTTCTTGTAATATACATTTTAAAACACTTCATTGTATAGACAAATAATTGATATTTTGTTTTAACTTTATTGTTAGAATGTAGGCAAAGTTGATTATTTCAATTAACTTCTGACGCATCTTACATTGTGTATGTATAGGTAATTTGTTCAATATGTGAAATAACATAGCGGTTACGGTGCAGATATGTTCACAGGACATGGAACTGTAAATATGAACCCTGTCACTATTGTATCACCAACTGGGACCCAGGAATATAGTGCATTGGTGTCTTATCAAAGGATGAAATTCATCAGGAGGAGTGATGGATAAAATAGGCAGTAGGCTACTAGATATACACTGGGGGCATGTCTACACGGCAGGGCTAAAGTCGATTAAGCTACTCAACTTCAGCTATGTCAATTGCATAGCTAAAGTCGAAATAGCTTTACTCGGCTTTTGGCACTGTCTACAGAGCAGGAAGTCAAAGGAAGAACACTCTTCCTCCGACTTCCCTTACTCCTTGTGAAATGAGGGTTACAGGAGTTGGAGTAAGGAGTCCTCCAGCTCAACATTACTTTGAAATAAAGGCTTGCAGTGTAGATGTGTATTTTATCAAAATAATGCTGCTGTGTAGATGTACACTTACAATGAAATCCTAGACCCATTAAAGTCTATAGGCATTTCGCCATTGATTTCAGTGTGGTCACAATTTCTTTGCCAGTAGTTGTTACAGAGATAAATACATGGCCAGTTCTCAACTGCAAGATTTAAAGAAAAATAATTATTGCTAAAAATACTAGCTGTTACTCTTTAGTAGCCAAGCCAAGCATTGATTTCTTTATTTGATTTTATTAAAGTTCAGTTTCTCTCAAATCCTGAGCTATAATGCATGTTTCTGTTTGCTTTGTGGTATGTGCTCAGTCAAATCCTAAGGTCCTTACTCAGTGTTTACTCATTACCTACTCAGGTAAAACTTCTAATGACCTCCAATGAGCACTTATGAGGAGAAACTAAAAAGACTGGGACTTTCCAGCTTGGAAAAGAGATGACTAAGGGGGGATACGACAGGTGTATAAAATCATAAATGGTATGGCGAAAGTGAATAAGGAAGTGCTATTTACTCCTTCACATAACATGAGAACTGAGGGTCAGCCAATGAACTGGGTAGGCAGCAGACTGAAAACAAACAGGACACAATGCAGTCAACCTATGGAACTCATTGTTTATGATGTACAGATCAGAAATATAAAGGGGTTCAGAAAAGAATTAGATAAGTTTATTGAGGCCAGGTCCATCAGTGACTATTAGTTGAGAAGGTCAGGGATACAACCTCCTGCTGTGGATGTTTGTAAACCTCTAACTGCCAGAAGCAGAGAATGGATGACAAAATAGATCTCTTGATAAAGTATCCTGTTCTGTTCATTCCCTCTGAAGCATCTGTCACTGGCCATTGTCAGAAAACAGGATGCTGGGCAAGGTGGACCATTGGTTTGACTCAGTATGGCCATTATATTCTTATGCTTGCCTGAATGAGGGCAGCAGGATTTGGCACTACATGCATATTATCTCAGACTAGATAGAGAATGCCTCCTTATGTTCTTGCACATGGGCTGGGTGTAGTTGGAATCCTTAGGTCCAGGGATATAAAGACTGCTAGCAGCTCATACCCACAATGGTACCGGCCCCGCTGAAGGAAATTACTAAGGGGCTGGATTACATCAGCTCCAACAACAGAGGAATACATGCTGTACATCCTTTGAGGGTAGTGCACTTGCAGCATTCCCTGGAAACACTGTTCTAGAGTGGTGAGCATTGGTACTGCCTCCTACTTTGGACTCTGTGGCAGTGCAGCAGTTTGAACCCTTAACATTCTCACAAATGTCAAGTCCTTTTGCATTGATACAACACATGGGTTCTATTTGCCATCTATTTCTGATCCTGAACACATTTTCATAATGACAATTTGAAACATTTCTTCTATTTGCCCACAAGAAGTGTACCTGTACTGTGAACCACATGTAGGAATCATCATGGTACCAAAATAGAAACACTAATAATCTAGGCGTGCATTTCTGTGAATGTTTTAACTTTCTGGCTAGAGGCCTTTGCACTGTTTCTTATAAAGTTATTTAATTTTCTTGTATTTATAGTTTCAAATGTAAACAAAATAAATTTGTAGTATGTAACTGGGATGAGCTGTGGAATTTATTTCATGTAGATAAATATGCAATTATAAATTATCTATGTCTATTTCTCTGAATAACATGATCCGGGCTAAATGTATAGGAGGAAATGGTATCAGACCTCTATATTTGTTTTGGTTCCACCTTTCAGATTTTAGCAACTCTGCTCTTAGTACAGTAGGTTTGAACATGATCCCACTTAGAGCTGGTCAGAGCCACCCTGCGAGTCTGCTGGAGACGAGAACATGGTGTGAGAAGTACCAAATGGCTATGTTTCTGTCCAGTATTCTGATTCCCTGAGAAAAAACATGTTGCATCACTGCTTGGATTCTCAACTTGGTTTATTTTTGCATCCAGTGTGCCTGTGTATTTTTCATCCTTTTCAGTTTCTTGTTTGCAATTATCACCTACATAAACCCTCTCTATTAAAATAATATATATACCCCTCCCACTATGCTGCATCACTTTAGCTCAATGAATAAATATCCTCCCTCTAACCCCATCTGAGAAAAATGCCTATACAATCACCTTTGTAAAGACTCATTTGGTAGTGGTTAAAGAGATGTTCTGTATACACTTTCATCTGAAATGTCTCACACTCCCTCATGTGTTAAATGCCAGTATAGTGGCTAAACATTGTAGTGTTGTATTAATCCAAGTTTTAAACAAAAATGGCAAATCATTAGCATTGTTACAGCCTCTTCAACATGTACCTGTCCAGGCACATGCTGGACTCTGCAGTTCTCCCAGCAATAGCATTGCTATTTAAATGACATTTTCTATTAATCAGAATTTCTTTTAAACGGGCATGAAAGACTGTCCAGCAGTGTTTCTTGGCAGGGAGGCTACTGAATTGGCAGAGGAAACCACACTCCTTAGACTTATATTTACACAAGTTAAAAACAATTGCTTACTACTGAAGTCAAGGTGAATAAAAAACATTTTATAATGCCCACTAAAGCACTGTTTGTTATACTGTCAATGCCTGTGTGTTGTAGACGTGAACAGGTGGCTGAGAGGATGGGGAGGGGAGCTGGAAATGCTTGCCTCTGCTGCCAGTCTGCCAAGTAGGGAAGAGGTGGCTGTCTAGGTGAACTGAAGGCAGAAAGCTGTTGAGCTGCAGCAAGCAGGAGAAGGGGGAAAGAAAGAAGAACCCAGAATAATTGTTTTAGTCCCTGCTACTATCTTAAGATAGCCATTGCCAAAATATTATTTATCCTGTTCCCCGGGGTTTGCATGACATATTACTGACAAATACTGTGACGTCCTTCTTAGGGGCTGAGTGTGTAAACCACACGAGTGAGGGGTTGTGTTGCCATCATCCCTGTTACCTTGAGTGCCTTGTGATGCTTTGCTTCTGTAGACTCACTACCTGGACCACTCATAACATAGGTAATACACAAAGTGGCTGTTGTGCTAAACTGCTGGTTCAGCAGCTGTCAGCCCAGCAGCCTCTACACAGCCCCACTCTGGTTTCCATCTCCCTTCGTTATTACTTGCAGGGTGACCTGAACACATGCCCAATCCTGAATTTGCTAAACTGTTTGTTTCTTAATGTCATCCAGCCCTCTCCTGGATAATTCAGACAGATGGTTAATTTATTCTTCTAAATACACAAACGTATCGCAACTTATTAACTATGGTGAGTACATCCTCCTTTTAAAATACTTTACTGAGTTGATTTATTGTAAAATAAACGTATTAACACTAGGACATAGGTTAGGTGATGCTAAGTAAGAAGGAATAAAGTTAGAAAAGATTATAAGCAAAAGTGAAAATGCATCAAATTCTAAAACAACCTAGGCTGCAGTCTTAGGACTCATCTAGACTACGTGGAACCGTCGAAAGAGGATATGCAAATTCCATGGGAATTTGCATATCTTCTTCCGATCGCGCTTTCAAAAGCGAAAGTAGTTAAGACGCGGCTTTTTTGGCAAACTCCCCCCCCCATCGAAAAGCTACATAAACCTCCTTTTTTGAGGAAGAGCAGCTTTTCGACAAGGGGGGCGGTCGCCGAAAAAGCCACGTCTAAACTACTTTCACTTTCGAAAGCTCCACTTTTGAAAGTGCAATCAGAAGAAGATATGCAAATACCTGCTGAATTTGCATATCCTCTTTTGACTGTTGCGTGTAGTCTAGATAAGCCCTCTGTTTATTTCTCTCACCTATCTTCCTTCTTCCCAGCCATGGCTGAATTTTCCTCTGTTAGGACTTTTCACAGTAATAGAAGGTGTCCTTTTCCTTGTCTTCTTAGTTGAAGGGTCTTTATGTAAGCAAATTTCTCTTCTTTATTCAGTTCCAGAGACTTGGTTTAAAGACTCATCTCTATAAGCTTGCAAGAGAGCTGTTCTTCTTTGAGGAGTGTCCCTAGGTGAACATGTCCCCTCACGTGTTTAAAAACCAGCTCCCCTCATGGACTAGCTGCCTGCTGCTCCATGCTGCTGCTTCTAATACAGCTCGGACCCCCTGCAGACAGGGGCTGCTGTTGTGAAGCAGCCTTCCCCACCTGTCCCTTTCCCCTTCCCCCGCTGCTGCCACTGACAGAGGCAGCACCAGGGTGGGAGGGCAGGCAGCACCGTGGAGCCAGTGATGGGGGCAATTGGCTTTTAAGCTGGCTCCCCCCAGCATCAGCTCCTGCTTCCCCCCTTGGTGCCTCTGATATAAACTGGTGGTGTCATTTCCTGTTCCAAGGCTTCTTCCTGTTCAAAACTTGGTGCCTCTGATAAGTGGCGGGGGGGGAGGAGGAAATGCAAGTAATTGATTAAATTAACTGATAAGCCTAGGTTAGTCGTCTACACGACTACTCGTTGACATCCCTACTATCAACCCACCTCACTTCTTCCTTGCTGGAACATGGAGAGGCCAGAAGAGAAAGAGAAAAGAGCTTTTTCATCATGCCACTCTTCTCTCATACAAATTACTTCAAAATTAGGCCTACCTGTGCAGCCTAAATCTCACCACAGGATTGACACCCAGACCTAGTATGGCCACCCAGGGATGTTATGACATTTCCCTACTGGAGCCCCTTGTGGAGGGTGGGGGGAATCTCACAGGAAATAAATACCCCAGGCCCTCAAGGTCTACAGGTAGAGGATTAGACCTCTCCCACTGCACCATCAGAACCCCGCCCCCCTCCCTCAGGAAAGTTTTGAACAGGAAGAGGCCTTGGAACAGGAAATGACACCACCAGTCTACATTTCTTCTGCTGCTGCAGATGAGGCCATAATGGCTCCCAGAGGTGCTGCTTATTTCAGAATTTTCCAGGAACTCTTAAAAAGAATCACTGATTCCCTAGAGATCCCAACAGAGGAAGTCTGATAACCACAACATAAATTACTGGACATTCTCCAAACTTCATCTTTATCCAAAATTGCATTTCTGATAAATGAAGCACTTATAGGAGGTGACTAAAAACATAACAAACCATGGCAACAATACTGCCCACTTGCAAGAGAGCAGATAAGTATTATGTCCCCTCAAAGGTGATGGGTGGACTTTTTATTTTCTGCACCAAACTCCTTAGTGGTTGATGTCATCAATCAGTGAGGCAGAAATTATGAACACAGATCCATTCCATATGACAAAGAATGGAAGATACAAGACCTATTCATCAGCTAGTCTTCAATTTCAGACTGAGAATTACACTGCACTGACGGTGAAATATAACCACACAAATTATTCCAAACTGACAGACTTTATTAGCCACACACTAGGAGATAAAAAAAGACCAATTTAAAGCCATCATCTTGGAAGGCCATCTCCTAGTCTGAATTAACTCATACTATCTCTAGGTGTGGCAGACATGGCAGCATGCTCCATGGCCATTACCATAGCTTTGTGCCTAGCTTTATGGCTTCACCTGTGAAACTCCCTACCATGGAGGACTTCCTTTTTGATGGCCAGAAGCTGTTCACAGCAAAGACTCACAAGTCCCTCCACACCCTGAAGACTCTCAAGCGACCCATCACTCTTGTGATATACACACCTGTAGCAAAGAAAAAAAAAACAGAGTACATATTATTCCACCCAGGCTTCATCTACACTGCAGGATTTTTGTGCAAGAAGCCTTTTGCGGAAGAGTTCTTCTGCCAAAACTTCTTGCGCAAAAGCGCGTCCACACCTCAAAGAGCATCGCTTTTGCAATATGCTTTTGCACAAGAGAGCGTCCACACTGCCATGGAGGCTCTTGCGCAAGAAAGCTCTGATGGCCATTCACAGAATGGTCATCAGAGCACCTGTGCATTTGCCGATAGGGGTTTCTTGTGCAAAAACCCCTCCAGAGCGTTCACATCTGCCTTTTTACGCAAGAGCTGTAGCGCAAAAAGGAGTTATTCCTCGTGGCGAGAGGAATAACTCTACTGGCAAAAGCCCTCTGTTCTGCCAATTTACTTGTGCAAAAACACACTTGAGGTGTGGATGCTCTGCCAGTTTTTGTGCAAAAACGGCTGGTTTTGCGCAAAAACCTTGTAGTGTAGACGTAGACCCAGTGTACAAGCTCTGCCTCATATGCCCAACAAACAAAGCCACTGACAGGAACCTCCAAGACACCAACCACCTACAACTCAATCATTGGCATCCCAGAAACCCTCTGCAAAACAACAAGGGTTTGGTCAGGGTTCCCAGAAACCTCTCCCATTCCTCAGTGCTGACATCATCATTGACCATCTCCATTTTGGACACTCTTTGGCCCCTTCCCATTCAATGTGGAAATCCATCACCATGGACAAATGGGTTCTAGCAATAATCCACACGGGTTATTCAGTACCATTCTCCTCCATCCTTGCTCCCTGTCCCTCTTCAGGAACCCTTTCAAACATGGTAACAAATGAACCACCACCTACATCTGGGCACCATGGAGCCAGTATCATCATCATAACACAGAGAGAAGGCGTTTTATTCCCACTATGTCTTAACCTAGAAAAAGAACAGAGGCTGGAGACCTGTTCTAGACTTCAGAAAAATTCAGCAAATTGGTAAGAATGGTCATTTTAGCAATACTATTATTAGCACTGGAAAAGGAAGACAGATTCTCACTACAGATATTAAAATGTATTTAATTAAGTAACCTTGTAATCACTGAAAGTTTCAGCAGTTACATGGTTACATGTATGGTGGAAGTTGGCTCCCTGGGAGCCAGTGCATACAGGGAACTGGCTTTTAAGCCAACTCCCCATGCATACCAGGAGCCTGTGTGTAACCGTGAATGTTAACTAATGAGCCCAGGCTTATTGGTTAACCATGTACATGGTTACACTTTCACATCCCTTATTCTCACCTCTCAGTCTCCAAGGTGCCTATTTTCACATAACTGTATATCTCACTCACAAGAAAGTTCCTCAGGTTTACTCTAGGAACAGAACATTATCAATACAAAATTCTACTTCTGGCCTTTTTATAGCACTCTGGGTATTTTCCAAAATGATCATAGTAGTGACAGCACATCTCCCCAAGTAGGAAAATAATCCATCCAATCACAAATTCTCCTTGGTTACTCACCCTGGGCACTTACCTTCTCTTCCTTCGTGTCTGTCTAGTGATGGATGCCAGACATGGCTTCTTCCATTGCTTGTATCTTCCAAAGTTCAGTGAGCTTTTTTCAAAAGGCAGAATGACCTCATGTTTTTCTTCTCTTCCTGTGGGCTTCCCATCTCTGTGAATGATTTTTACATAAATGGGGATTCCATTGTTTTTGATTCCAGCATGTTTAATTTACACCAGAGACAAGCAGATAGGAGGGAACATTACAGCTATCTGGGCAGGTTGAATAGCTCAATATCATCTGTGTGTCATTAGTTTTCAGAAATGACCCACTCAATACACTCTGATAATACAGTAATATTGTATAGAATCAATTGATTCAATTGCTTGTCATTCAAGATTCAGCCCATACCTTATAGACCAGTGAACGTTTGCAATGGATTATTCTGAAAAGCAAAACACACCAAATTTCTTTCTTTTGTTGTATGTAGATGTCTTGCTGTGTATTTTTCCATTTGATATTGTGAAGTTTGCCTCCACCACTTGTTAGCTTGATGGTCTGTGTACTCTTCCTATATAAACTGAGGTAAATTCACGTTGTTGTGTTTAGGGAAAACTTATTTAACAGCTCCTCCTGATGTATCTGATTCATACACACTTTAGTTATAATTCCTAATGCCCATCATGTACATACAGCACAAGAAAATTACTGATCAGTCAGTTATTAGTTTTCAAATGACACCTCACAAGGTGTATTTTGTACAATTATAATTACAATAGTGTAGTGGCTGGAGCTCGGGGCATGGCGTTGCAGCAGCAGGGGTTGCCCCCACCCCCACTGACTGCAGCGTCAGGAGTGGCTGGCAGCCTGCTCCACTCTGGCCCACCCCACTGCCCTCTCCTGGCCCGCTGTGCAGAGCTTCTCAGCAGTGGTGGGAAGCAGAGCACTCCAGCCCCATGACGTTCCACTTTCCACTACTGCAGAGAGAAGAGATGCAGTGGGCCATAAAAACATAAGAACATAACAATGGCCGTACTGGGTCAGACCAAAGGTCCATCTAGCCCAGTAGCATCTCTGCCGACAGTGGCCAGTGCCAGGTGCCCCAGAGGGGGTGGACCGAAGACAATGATCAAGCGATTTGTCTCGTGCCATCCATCTCCAGCCTCTGGCAAACAGAAACCAGGGACACCATTTCTATCTCCTGGATAATAGCCTTTTATGGACCTAACCGTCATGAAATTATCTAGCTTCTCTTTAAACTGTTATACTCCTAGCCTTCACAGCCTCCCCTGGCAAGGAGTTCCACAGGTTGACTATGTGCTGTGTGAAGAAGAACTTTCTTTTATTAGTTTTAAACCTGCTACCCATCAATTTCATTTGGTGTCCTCTAGTTCTTCTATTATGGAAACTAATAAAAAACTTTTCTTTATTCACCCTCTCCACACCACTCATGATTTTATAGACCTCTATCATATCCCCCCTCAGTCTCCTCTTTTCTAAACTGAAAAGTCCATTCGCTTTAGTCTCTCTTCATATGGGACCTGTTCCAAACCCTTAATCATTTTAGTTGCCCTTTTCTGAACCCTTTCCAAGGCCAAAATATATTTTTTGAGGTGAGGAGACCACATCTGTACACAGTATTCAAGATGTGGGCGTACCATAGTTTTATACAGGGGCAGTAAGATATTCTGTGTCTTATTTTCTATCCCTTTCTTAATAATTCCTAACATTCTATTTGCCTTTTTGACCGCCGCAGCACACTGTGTGGATGTTTTCAGAGAACTGAAACCAGGAGGGTGGTTCAGTGGGATGGAGCAGAGCAGGCTACCGGGCCTCTCTAACTCTCACCGCTGCAGTGAGTGGGGGGAGACCCCTGCTGCCACTGTTCCAAGCCCCTTGTAAACTCCCCAAGCCATGTTCTGATGGGGCAGAGCAGGGACGGGGTGTGACTGGGGCACGGTCTGCTGCGGGATGGAGGGTTGCCCTGAGTTTGACACCCCCCATGGGTCAGCCCTGGATAAGGATGATGACATTCAAAGTTAATAAGTTATGCTTTCTGTTAAATATCGTTACATGCTGTATTGTTGTAGCTGTGTTAGTCTCAGGATACTAGAGAGACAAGGAGGATGAAATAATATCTTTTATTGGATCCATGTCTATTGGTGAAAGAGAAAAACTTTTAAGCTTTTCACAGAGCCTTCTTCAGCTCACCAGAGAATTGAAGAAGAGCTCTGTGTAAGCTCAAAACTTTGTCTCTTTCACCAATAGAAATTGGTCCAATAAAAGATATTACCTCACCTACCTTGTCTCTGTGCTGTTACATATGCAATTTGAGTTGGGAATTCACGTGACATCTTAACAAGATATCAAGTTTCTAAATATCATGGCGATTAGGCACATTAAAATATAAGGAGACACACACAAGACCAATAAGGGACAGGATGAAGTAGTGAGAAACAGCTGCTGATTTTAGGTTTTGCAGGAATTTAACTTTGTGCCTATCAGCACATCCATGTATTGAGGCAGGTCAGTGGTGTTATGTTATTGCTTAACACTTAGCAGCCATTGGTCGTAAGTATACCGCTTCAACAGAAACAAAGTCATCAAATCCATTCTTGAAGCTGTTGAGAATAAGAAAAATCTGTGATTATGAACGCTGAATAAAGAACTTCCATTCATTTTCTCCTCTATGTTTTACAAAACTGACTATTTTAACAGGGGAAATGCTGTTCCTTGCTCCCTTCAGTCTGAATCTTAAAGACAACAGCAAAGTATAATGTAAAATATGGCACTACCTTACTCAACAGATCTAGCCCCAGTGTGCATTCATAATCATTTCTGTTGACTGTAGTGATAAAAAGTGTACTATTTATACTCCATCTTGTTAGCCCTACAGAGTTAATATGTAGAGCCCTGCATCCATGGATACAAAACAGATAACCGCAGATGTGCAGGGCTCTATTAATATGGCTATGGGACAGTGAGCTAGATTCTGTTCTGGCATTGTGCATCATCCTCTAAACTTACCATCCTACACTCACATTCCACCCCTCTAGTTAGAGGGTTCAAAGAACTTTCCCCATCTTGTATTGTATAAAGCATCATTTCCATAGTGCAAAGATTTAATTATCTGGTTTCCATTTTCTTACATCTTCACTACTTTTACAGTCAGTCACAATCAATTTCAGAATCACGTAAAAACTAGAGCAGTGGTCTCCAACCTTTTTAAGCACAATATCACTTTTTCAATTTAAGTGGAATGTAAGATCTACCCCAAACCCAAATACCCTTGCCCCACTTCCTTCCCGCCCCTTCTGAGGCCTCGCCCCTGCTCCACCCCCTCTCGGAGGCCTCACCCTGCTCACTCCATTTCCCTTCTTCCCCCATCCTCACTCATTTTCACCAGGCTGGGGATGGGGACTGGGATGCAGGTTCTGCCCTTGGGCTAAGGAGTTTGGGAGGGGCTCTAGGCTTAGCCCAGGGTGGAGGATTGGGGTCCAGTAGGGCATTCAGGGTGCAAGCTCTGGGAATGAGTTTGGGTGCAGGGGGACTCATGTCTGGGCCAGGAGGCTGGGTGCAGGAAGGGGTTCAGGAAGCAGGCTCTGGCTGGGCACTGTTTAACTGAGATGGCTTCAGAGTGGTGGAGCAGTGGGGTTAAGGCAGCTTACTCCTGCCCTGGCCCTGCACCACTCCTGAAAGCAGCTGGCATGTACAGCAATGGCTCCATGGTTCCATGTGCTGCCCCTCAGCTACAAGCACTGAACCCACAGCTTCTGCTGGCCACAGTTCCCCGTTATTGATCAATGGGAGCTGCAGGAGTGGTGTCTGCAGGCAAGGACAGCATGTGGAGACCCCCTGCTCTGCCTCTCTCAGGGGCTGCAGGGACATGCACTGCCAGGAACAGTAATTCCCATAAGGATAATTACTCCAGCCATGACAGATTAGAAATTTTAGAACTCACTACTCAAAGAATTAAATTTAAGTATAAGAGAGAAATGAAAATTATGAAATGCACCGACCAGTCAAACCCCAAAATAACCCACTTTACATGTAGTAAAAGAAGTAACAACAACCCCCTCCCACTCCCATGTGTGTTGATTCGGGAGATGAGAGTGAAGGACAGTGTGTGTTTGTGAGAATGACAGACACACACACAGTGTGTGAGAGTGACAGATTTGCATTGCCAAGCTCCCTCCATCCCCTTCTCTCTGTGTGGAGATAAGGTACAGGAATGGGGGGAGGAAGGACACCCTGATATCAGCGCCTCCCCTCTTCTCCCTCCCACAGCCTGCACAGCAAGGGTATGTCTACACTACAGCGTTATTTCCAAATAGCTAATTTTGAAATAGTTAATTCGAAATAAGATATTTTGAAATAACGCATCTACACACAAAATGCATTTTGAAGTAGCGTTTTGCTATTTCAAAATAGCGCGTCCACACTGATTGGACACTGAATCTCATTTAAGGCCAGCTGAAACCTCTTCTGGCAGGGCATCAGGTCAGGAGTTACTTTGTGTGGCTGCTGCCTGAGGCTATCTGAGGCCTGTGTTTAAAGGGACCCCGCTGGACAGCCGGTTCTCAAGTTTCCCTGCTTGCTTGCCTACCTCGCTGAGGGACAGCAAAGCATTTTTTTCTCTGTGTGGTCTGGTTGCCCTCACTCGGGACACCACAGCACTCTCCAGCATGAAGCCGGAGCTGCCCCTGGGCACTCTTTTGGATGTGTTGCTGCAAGCCTGGCAGCAGTTTCTGCAGGCTGCCTTGCAGCATCTGCTGCAGCCCAACCCCAGGCCATCATCTGGGCCCTCCTGGGGTATGTGGAGGAGCAGCTGCAGCTCCTGGACACCAGTGTGCCCCGCCGCATCTGACGTCTGGACACCAGCAGCGACTGGTGGGACCACATCGTCCTGGAGTGCTGGGGAAACCAACAATGGACCCAGAACTTTAGGATGAAGGACACCTTCCTCGAGCTCTGTGAGTGGCTCACCCCTGCTCTGCAGTGATGGGACATGCACATGAGGCCCACCATTCCCCTCCAGAAGCATGGGGCCATTGCCCTCTGGAAGCTTTCCATGCCAGATAGCTACCGATCAGTGGGGAACCAGTTCAGCGTTGGGAGATCCACCATCAGAGCAGTGCTCATTTAGGTATGGCAGTCTCCGGCCACTGTGCCAGGAGGGGACATGCAAGGAGGGGGGATGGGCTGCCCTAGGGAAAAGAGGGGGAGGTGGTGAAAGTCCCCTCCCTGGGACGGTTTGTTCTGTCCTGCCCACACTAAGGACTGCCCATGGTGGCCAGGATTACAGAGGGGGTTGCTCCTGGGGAGTGGGGGGAGCAGGGCAGTGGCAGGGAGGGAGCACTCTCAGCCACCCTGGCACCCCAGTGACTCTCGGTTTTGTGTGTTCCTCTGCAGGTGGTCAAGGCCATCAACAGAGTGCTGGTCCGCAGAGTCATCCGCCTCACTGATGTGGACGCGGTGATCGACGGGTTTGGCGGCCTGGGCTTCCCCAACTGCGGGGGGCAATCGATGGGATACAAATCCCCATCCGTGCCCTGGACCACCAGGTCTCCCTGTACATAAACCGGAAGGGATACTTCTCCATCATCCTGCAGGCTGTGTCTGACCACTAGGGCCACTTCGTGGACATTAACGTGGGCTGGTCCAGCAAAGGACACGATGCACGTGTGTACTGCAACTCCTCCATGTGCCAGAGGGTGCACGCTGGGACTTTCTTCCCCAGCCACCACATCAGGGTCAGGGATGTGGGCATGCCTGTGTGCCTGGTGGGGGATGCGGCCTATCCCCTACAACCCTGGCTCATGAAGCTCTACACGGGACACCTCAACCCTTCCTAACAGGCCTTTAATGCCAGGCTGAGCAGGGCCCGCATTCTAGTGGAGGGTGCCTTCGGCCGGCTGAGGCCCATTTTAGATGCCTTCTCACCCGCCTGGACCTCTCCGAGCGGAATATTCCACACGTGGTGGCAGTGTGCTGTGTGCTGCACAATTTGTGCAAGAAGAAGGGGGAGGCTTTCCTGCTAGTCTGGATGGCAGAGGCCAACCACTTGGCCAGCCTGTACACGCAGCCCTGCACGGCTGCCAGCCGGGAGGCCCACCGGGGGGCTGTCCGTATCCAGGAGGCCCTGCGGGAGAGCTTCCACATGGAGGAGGACTAAAGTCTCCGTGGTGTGCCCCCCTGGGGGCTTGTGCCTCATTCTACCCTCACATCCTTCCACTTACCCCTCCCTAACCCCCCTTCCTGATGTAAAAGAGACACGTGTTGAAGAAAATAAACTCTCTTTATTGAACAAAACTGGGGTGGGGGGGAAGGAAGGTGGGAGAGAGGAGGTGAGAGGGTGGAAGGGGGAAGGGTAAACCTGGGAGGAGGGAGCTAGCAGGGGGAGGCAAGGGGAGAAGAGGCTCAGGGTTGGGGGTCTTGCCATCCCACCTGTCTCCCAGCACTGCAGGTGCAGGGGCCTTGGTGTCCCCGGGGGCCAAGGGGAGGAAGAAGCGGGAGGGCGTAGCCTATCAAGTTACTTTCTTATCATGCTAATAATATGTTTGTGTTAATTTAGGTTAATTCAGTAATAGTTAAAAACTCTAATGCAAGAAATCTTCTAAAAGCTGCCCTCAGCATTCCCATAGGCCCTTTGTGTTAGCTTGACTGATGTCTGGGTTCAGGTGTAATACACCAGGCCTTATGTCTGCCCAAGTTTGTGAAGGCTGCTAATACTAACACAGCAGCACTCAACTCCTTGGGGGAGGGCTTTGCCATTAACCCATGTGGGTACAGTACAGCCCAGCCGTACGCTGCCCGGTGAGTCTGGTTCCCCCGCAGTGCAGTGGCTCCTGCTCTAGAGTATAACAAGATGGGACAGCCTCTGAATGCACTTTCCAATGAGTGCCAATTCTGCATTGCAATCAGTTAAAGGACAGGCTTGCACTTGAATGAGAGAACATACATAAGCTCACACTCCAGGTCAAGTAACATGGGGTTATATTTTCCTCTTTCGTCCATGCTGCAACAGGCCGTTTGCAAGATCAGCAGGAGCTGAGGTTTGCAGACTTCCGTGGTTTGGACACAGTCTCACCCAGATACTGGTCATAACTTATTTATGGCTTCCCAGGCCTGAAAAAGGGGAACTTAGGCTTGGACCTTTCACCCACACAGGATGGCGGGAACAACAGCCTCAGACTCACCAGATGTATTATTAAATATAAGTCCCAAATAATTGGTTCAGGCTGAGTTAAGCAATTAGGACACAGGTTGCAATAGATAACCACAAAGGCCCATGGCAACGAATTGACGTATATGATAAGTTAAGAGCAATGATATATTGACCAATAGGAAAAGAACACTTCAGCATTAGAAACACCCCCTACTGAATATGCATAAAACATGTTATCGTCAGCGTCACTTGGTATAAAAGTGGGACCCCAGCCCAGGGGGATAGGGAGGAGGAGATGTAGTCCTTGGAAGGGCCAGAAGGATGGCCCCTGGTGATGATGGGGAAGGCGAAGGTAATGAGAAAAATGATGGGCTAACCCCTAAGAGTGTTCTAGAAGGAATGATGTAAGTATATGGTAAGGAAATATGAATGTACATTCCCTGTCTTATGAAATTGAGGTGTTTGTGACTGTGCTAACCTTATTAATAAACTGTAAATATACAAGAGTTTCTATATTGCGAGTGTTGCAACCGTGCACAACAGGGTTCCCAATCACAGTATAATTGAATACTGGGCCTGATCCTGGGACAGAGAACCTGTTAAATTCTAATTACCCACCTTTAAGGTTAACATAATCTTAGATCAGGCTACAAGGGGGAGCAGGAGTGGGAGGAGGAGCAGTAGCTGGGGAGGCAGAAGGGGCTGGAGCAGCAGGAGGCACCAATCTGTACACCAGGGTGTGCAGGTGGTCGCAATGGCACGGCTCTGGGCAAGCAGCTTCCACCAACTCTCCCGCCGGAGCTGCAGGTCTTCATGCACCCAGTAGTCCAGGGTGCAGCACTGGCCTCGCAGTATCCCCAGGTGCTGCTGCTGGTACTCCTCCTGGTTACGGTCAGCCTGCTGGCCCAGGTGCGGGAAGATGTCCTGGGCGGGGTGGTGTGCCTTGCACTCGCAGTTGCTGCGGCTGTGGAGAAACAAGAGAATTGGTCAGTTAATCCCTCTGGAAGGCGAGGACAGCAGGTCTCCGCACCATCGGAGCCGATGTGCTTGCACACAGGCCATGTTCAGCATGTCCTGGTATCCCCAGAAGTGGAAGCTGGCTCGGGACTGCACCCATGCCCCTGTGCTGTATATAGTGTGGGGGAGGGGGGGAGAGGAGATGTGCCCTGCCTCTGTGTAGAGGGGGCTTCTGGAGGGAGGGCATTGTGCAGTGTCCCACCCCGGGGTCAGGAGCATGTCATGTGCCTTCATTCATACACGCGTGTGGGTAACAGGCCAAGGCCCCTGTGTGGCAGCCAGCCCCGCATAAGGGGACAGTGATGGCACTCACGTTGTTGCCTCCCCGGCCTCGGATGACACTGACAACAGGCCCGCTGGGATGGCTCCGGGGTCCTGGGTGTATGACACGCTCCCTCCAGGCTCCTGCGGCTCCTGGCCCTCCTCCTCCTCCGTTTCCTGGTCAGGGCCCTCTGCCCCAGGGTTGATGATCACCTGGGGGGCACGGACCGTCCCAGCCTCCAGGATGCAGTCCAAGGCATCAAAATAGGGGCAGGGATCTGGGTCTGCCCCTGGTTGGGAGCTGCCCCGTGGCCCTGGCATAGGCCTGCCACAGCTCCTTTATTTTCATGTGAATCTGCTCCTGGGTTCGCATGTGGCCTTTGGTGGCCAGGCTGGCAGCCATCCGCCTGTAGATGGTTGCGTTCCTCATTTAGTGTGGAGATCATGGACATTGGGGGCATCCCCCCCAAACCTGAATTAGGTCCATGATCTCCGCACTGGACCAGGCAGGCGCCCACCTTTTCCAGCCCCTGGTGGGCTCCTGGGAGCTGGCAGACTGATCCTGGGGAGCGGTGAAGGGCTGGCTGCCTGGCTGATGCTGGGGCCACTGGGTCAGGTGCAGCGACTGCTGGCTCTGGGCTGGCAGGCTTGGAGCTGGCACAGGCACTGTGGCCAGAGTCTGCCCCTTTAAGGGCTCCGGGAGTGGGGGGGATAAAAGGAGAGGCGTTTTCCTGGTTGGGGCCAGAGTGGCCACCAGGGCACCCTGGGAAGGGCTGGAGGCCCCCTATTTTGAAATAAGCGTCTACACAGCGCTTATTTCAAAATAGCAATTTCAAATTTGGCACTATTCCTCATGGAATGAGGTTTACCAATTTCAAAATAAGTCCTCCACTATTTCGATTTAATTTTGAAATAGTGGTTTGGCTGTGTAGATGCTGGTCAAGTTATTTTGAAATAACTCTGCTCTGTAGACATACCCCAAGGAGGAGGCTACCGGGGGGCAGCTCCAAGGCAGAGGGCAGGAGCAGCATGACAGTGGGTGGAGGGGCAACTGAAGTGTCAGCGTTTGATAGCTTCCTGGCCAAACCAGTCAGGATCACCTGTCAGAGGCTCCAAGATCTACTGGTAGATCCAGATCTACTGGTTGGTGATCACTGAACTAGAGTATTGAAACATGAATGCTTTTCAATAATATTCTTAATTCCACATGCAAATCACTTAAAGATGTTTAGGAGTAGATTTTGTGCCTTCACTTACTTTGAAAATTCCCTCAGGGGGTTAAACAACCATTCACACTTATGGCTCTTTTCTGTTTTGCTAAGTGTGGGGAGCCAGTGGAAGGGCAAGGAAATAGAGGTTTTACAGTTGTCTACTGTGCATATGCAGGTCAGGCATCTTTATCTGGAGATACACCAGTGTAAAACAGGAGTAACAGTGGTAAATCAAACCAAAAAGTGCAGATTTCAATGTCCATCACAGCCCTAAATGACTGCTTATAATAAAAATGCAGTTTCATTTACAACTGGATACTTGGAATCTTCTAACTTATTCATTTAGAAATAAAAGTCTAAAGTTGAATGTACCAGAAGATGGGGACAATCTCTTATCTGGTTTAGGAGTAATTTGTTTTTCCAGGTTAAAAAACAGTTCATTTTGTAAGTAAATTTTATTAAACCAAAAACATATGGAATCCAATTTATTTGGTACTTTTTATTGTTATTTTTGCATTTCTCAGGTTGGACAATGGAACTAGGCTTCAGTGGCATTACTGGATTGTAATATGAATAATTTGTATGTTCATATTACAATCCAGTTACTTCACAACTTCTCTTTTTCAGACTTGTTTTTCTAACTAGCAGATTTATCTGGTGTTGCTGAGATCCTTAACTCAATTATTTCTTGGGAAATAAAAGGAAAATGTACATTCTTTATTGAAATTATTGTATTTTTCAGGAATACTGTATTATTTGTATGAAGTTAATTTTAGTAAATGCTTTAAATGGCAATTCCATCAAGTGTTTTTCTTTGTCCCTATAAACTCTTATTTGCTATGTTTTAACAAAAGGGGGCTATAGTCAATCTGGCTTCCAATAACACTGTCTTCTGGTTTTCAAGCCTTAAGCATTGATTTAACTGTGCCAAAATAGAGCACTACTTCAAATTTCTACATTTTATCTCTTTTCTGCATGGTTTATTGAGAAGCAACTCTATTCTAGGTTAATCCTATTGTTCTGGCTCATGTTGGTTCAGTGTCTTTCAACATTTGCTGGTTAAGTCAATTCTGAGGATTGTACTTAAATTTGTGATAGTGTCTTTTCTGTTTGGTTTTAGAAGAAGCAATCCCATTCCCAGGCACATCCCGTTTTCCTGGCACAACCAAACTTTTACGTTATTTTCAGTTATGATAAGAGGAAGCTGTATACTGAATTTGGTGACCCTAGCTTTTACCTTTAGGAGGCGTTCTTAATTAAACTCTCTGAAATATATAGCAGATGAGTTTTTTGTTAATTTCACTTTCTTTTGTGATAACACAGTGATCAGTGTTTAAGATTCTTATCTTGTAAGCTGCCCCCACATGAGCTTGCGTTGGCTTCAGAGAGTACAATGTAAGTGTTGGGGGCTGTGTGCAGTATCCTGTGGACACGCAGCTTTAATCATAAATATCACAAATAGGGGGAAATGTATTGGTTCTTAGACTCCTCCCCACCATTCTCCAAAATATCCTGTTAATTAGAACTTTTAAAATAACTATTTAATAGAAACATTCCCATTTGTCTTAGATTTTATACAGATTGACAGTTGCTAAAGGTAAAAATGTCATCACATTTTCCTTGCATCTGAAAGCCTCCCTAGACACCCATCTTCCAAAAACTTACACGTGCTTAGCTGGATTCGCACATGCAGTCTCTCTTGACTTCCAACACACTGCTGCTCAGGAGAATAGTTAAATGCATGGTTGTAAGTGGTGCAAATGCAGACTCTTACACCTTCTCTGGAATTTCTTTAGAGCGCCACTCCAGAACCCTCCCTATCACTGAATCCTCTATTGCTTTTCCTCTAATGTTTAAAAATCAGCTAACTAGAATAAAAAGCTTGAGACTTAAAACCATACCCATAGAATCATAGACCACTAGAACTGGAAGGGACCTCAAGAGGTCATCGAGTCCAGTCCACTGCCCTCACGGCAGGACCAAGCACGGTCTAGACCAGTGTTTCTTAAACTTTTTAAGAACGAGGAATACTAAATAATATTTTTTTTATGAGCAACACCAAGGATTTTTTGTTGAGAAAAAAAAAAGGCGGGGGGAAAGGGTCAGGGGGAAAGTTATTGAAAGAAAAAAAGATCACCTGCCTCTTTAAGGGTGGAACATAGTTTAAGTAACACTGGTCTAGACCATCCCTGACAGATGTCTGTCTAACCTGCTCTTAAATTTATCTCCAGAGATGTAGATTCCACAACCTCCCTAGGCAACTTATTCCAGTGCTTAACCACCCTGATAGGAAGTTTTTCCTAATGTCCAACCTAAACCTCTCTTGCTGCAGTTTAAGCCCATTGCTTCTTGTCCGAAACACAATGCTTGTGTCTCTTTAGCTGCCTTTTTGCTCCTTCAGGGTTCACAGCAGCCAACTTTTCTCAGCCACCACGGGGGGCCTGGGTCAAATGAAATGTCAGACTCGCTCTGTCTAACACCGATGGAGGCGCTGGAGCTTTCAGAGAACACAGAAACCCACCGACTCGCTCAGCAGCCCCTGCCCGCACCTCTGTTAAACAGGCGCCAGCCACCTTCAGGCGTAACCCGCTGTCAGGCGCGCATGTAACGCCGGGGCCGCGCTGCCGGAGCAAAGGCAGCGGCGGAGGGAGGTTTCCCGCAGCAGCAGCAGCAGCAGCAGCTCCCGCCCAGGCAGGGTCCGGCCGGCACGAGACGGCGGCTCCCGGGGATGCTCCAGGGCGCGCGCGGGCCTGCTGCCGAGGGGCGTTCACCCCGGCAGGCGCGGGAGAGCCCCTGCTTGAGACACGGCGCCCGCGGCGAGGTGGGTTTCGTCCCTGCCCGAGGCGCAAGCGCCATTGGCCTGGCCCAGGCCTGCGTGCGAGCAGCGAGCGGCCGCGGGAGAGGAGAGCAGGGCGGGGCGGCTCCTGCACCAGTGGCCCCGGGCTCCCGTCGGCGTGTGCAGCCCGAGCCAGCGCCGGGCACCTGTCCGCAGCGCGGCGCCCAGGCCCCCGGGTCTGCCGGCGGGGATGCGCGGCCCGGGCAGGGCGGGCTGGCTGCCTCCCGCAGCGCCGAGCCGGGGCAAGTGCTTGGGTTGCTGCTGCCAAAGCCGTTCCGCCTCCCCCGGCTGCAGCGCGGAGCGGGGGCGGGAGCACGGGGCGCCCCCCGTGCGGTTGGGCAGGTGAGCGGCTGCGAGGCGCCCCGCTGCGCGCATCTCTCCCGGGCGGTGCCGCTTCAGGAGCGTGAAGGATTCGGCATCCAGCAGCGAGTCAAACAGCTGCCTCCGCCTGTACAGGCAAGAAAACCAGTACCCGCAGCGCCCCCGCCGCGCGTTTAAACCTAGGTGAGAGCAAATGAGCCCGCGCTGGTGCGAAATTCTGATTAGCTGGCGGAGAGGTGAATAAACCCGTGGCTGGCTGGAGCACACTCATACTCAGGGATGGGGCCGCTGTGGATCTGTGCTAAGCTCTGAACAGGGTTCAGTGTGGCCTGGCGTGCATGTTTCCTAGGTGTTGAACTGTGCCCCCCAAACCCCGATTGAATGGCTGTCCATGTATGGGGTTACAGCTGAGAAACTGTAAGCACTGCCTTACAGTTACTGCACACAAAGGATGATTGTATTCTTAGAACCGCAGCTCATACCAGGTGGTAGATAGCTCATGCATTTTAGGTGTTATTTACTATATAGCGGTTGTCTGCTGTTTGTTCAAGAACCGGTCCTAAATGGTAAGAGCTAGGAATACCAAATTTGATATGTAGCTTCCTCTTATCCTAATGTAAAGCAACACAAGGGGTTGTTCCAGGAAAATGGGATGTTCCTGGAGTGGGATTGCTTCCCATAAAACCTTACAGAAAAGAGAATCAGCAGGCAGGTGAAAGGGGCTGGATGGGGCATGCCCCCTCCATCTGTGACTGCCTCTGCTCTGAGCCTCCCCCCCCCCAAACATTCCTTAGGGAGGTGGGGGTCTGCAACTCCTCCCCGAAATTCATGTGGGGACATTGCTGGCTGTACCCCTTCATCACTGTCAGGGAGTGAAGGGAAAGTGCACAAACTTTAACTGAGTTAAGAACTCAAGCAACATCAGGTAAATGTGCTAGTATAAAATATATTACTTCTGTCTTCCTTGTGCACTGGAGTAATATTGCTTGCTTATGGGTCATAATGATAGCATGAAGGCTTGTGATAACTAGCAATATATATGACAGAAGTAATATATTGCAATATGTAATATATGAGTTCTAAGTGTTAAAACTCTTTTTGGCCTGAACTGTTTTCTTTTTCCTTTCATGCTAGTGTGAACATAGCATTGAGAAAATAAACCAATTGTTTAAGGCCTCTGAATATGTAAAGAGCATGTACATAATGTCTGTAGTGCAGTATGCATATTGATTACTGGCCAGGTTAGTCTGGCCAGGGTTTGCATATAGATGAAGGGTAAACCCTCTCTATAATCCCTGCTTTGTTGACAGCTGCTCTGTTTATTTTGGAACAAGGGCATCAGTTGCCAGCAAGTGTCACAGTAGAGCTTCCTGCATGAATGAACCAGGAAGAATAAGAGCTGCTTCAGAGAGAGGATCCCAAACACACTTTTTTTTCTTCTTGCTGCTGTGAAGCGTGGGAGGGAGACACAAGCACAGAAAAAAATCTCCGGCCTTGGGAAAATGAGAAGCAGAAGCAACTCTGGAGTCCGCTTGGATGGGTATGCCCGACTTGTTCAACAGACCATTTTGTGTCATCAGGTGAGTGCAGACTCGGCACATAGAAGAGTGGAACCCTCTTGTTCCTCCACCAACCCTTGTGGGGCCTTTATTTTGAGTGAGGGTTTGGATTTTTTTTTAAACTTTGCTCATTATTTCAGTCAGCTCTGTGGGATTCCTGGTAAGAATTCAGTGGGCTGGTTAATTGCTTAGGGGTCATAACTAAGTACAAGTTTAGGGCAGATTCAAGAGCAGGCCATGTTTGTTGGAGAATGTGTGTGGAGTTCTTTATTGTATGGAGTGGAGTATGTTGGTTCAGCGTGTTGCAATAGGCAGCAGAGTATGTTTGTACAATCTGTTACTGTGGGACGTAAAGTGTTTGTGGAGAGCTATGCTATGAAGCATTTCTTATAGAGTGGTATGTTATGAAGTGGAGTGTGTTGTACAAACTAAGTATATGGAGTTTTAGTTTTGGAAGAGAATAGAGGTGGTATTACAGATAAATATCCTGTAATGCAGGGGTTCCCAACCTTTTTCAATCCCCGTACTCTCTTGGCTTTTAGTAAACCTTCCCGTAACCCCTATTCAATATGAAAGGAAATAAATTCTAGACTCTAGAATCCACAACTTTTTTCACTAACACTACTACTTTTGGAATATTTCAATTAGTAGGGCTCGACAAAATAATACAATCTACTCGCCCGTGGTGAGTAGATTGTAACCCGGAAGAGCCGGGTTTGAGCAATCTGCGCATGCGCAGAACAATCTGCGCATGCGCAGATCGCCGGACAGTGTGGCTGACGAGTGGGGCTCGCCGCGGTTCGGCGAGCCCTGTCAATTAGGATAATCTAGTTATTTACCAAATATTCCCTGTACCTCCTTGACAAGCTTCTCGTACCCCCTGGTGGTACGCGTACCCCAGGCTGGGAACCCCTGCTGTATTGTATTCATTCCATACTGTGGAAAGTTGGACGTGCAGCATTCATAACCTCCGAAAAATATCTTCTAAGGTAAATGGCAGATTTTTTTCATTTTGAGTGAGTCATTGTAACTGGGCAAGGATACAAAAATCCATTGCTTTTGAAAACCCAGTGTGTTCTTAAACGTTGGTTTGAAGTTGCTTTTGATTGTGTTCAGTGGCTTCCCTTCACCCTCAGCTATGTGAGCTTGCATCACTGTCAGTGTTCCCTGTATCCATGTGCTTGGGCAGCCACCCAAGAGAGATTCAAATACCACTCAGCCGATTAGCAGAACGCCAACAGTGCCTACAGCCGGCAGCATCTGTTTCTGCTGGTGGCGCACATTTGCACATGCCTTGGTGCACCTAACAAAATGTATTGTGCACATGGATGGAAAAAATTAGAGGGAACATTGATCACTGTGTATGTTTTGAAACTGGTGTATATAGGCATAATGGTGACTTTCAGGTATGTCACTTATCTGAAAGTAAGAAGACCTCCAAAATAAGTTGGTCACAGAGTCACCAGCAAACATAATTTGTTCTGTATATGTCTATTATAATACACTTCATTCCAAAATCTTTGGCCAGATTCTCCTCTGTCACACTGGTGAAAATCCACAATCACTATATTAACTTTAGTGGTGTGACTTAAGATTTATATAGCAGTGTAACTCAGGACAGACTCCAACTCCTTGTTGAGTGGCTTGGATACATAAATAGTAAAAGAATGACACTGTCAAGACTGGTATGCAAAAAATGTGACCTACTAGATATGTTTTGGCTCATGGACATGTATAAACACATACCATAGTGTTCTCCATTTGCTTAGCTTATCTGTTTCATCCTTAAGAACAGACACATGGTGCAGAAAAGTTACAATGTCCTTGGAGATGGTGTGGTTCAATTAAAATAGTTCAGCATATAGAGATGAGAGCAAGGATTTTTTCCATGAGTCAGTTTCCAAATATACGTATTACTAAGCACTGCAAGCTTACTAAGCTTCCAATCAGTGATGGAGGGTGTTATGAACCCAAACCTGCTCCCGCTTGAAGTCAATAGGAGTTCTGTCATTTCAGATCCATTATATATATCTGTGAATTAACTGTGATGGATAGATTTGTTACTGTGTTTGGATAGAATTTTTTATTAAAAAATAGAAATATAATAAAAAGGAATGATATAATTTGTGTCTACTGGGTAGATCATTGGTTTTATTCCAATTCCTTCATCTGATTAGAGGGAAAATTGTTGTCAAAGCAGTGCTTGTCCACATGGGAACAGAGAAGTGTTGTAAAATGGGTGCCATTATTTCTTTACAGGCTTGAAAAGTATACTCTTTGGCTATGTCTAGACTACATCCCTCTGTCAGCAGAGGAATGTAAATGAAGCACTTCGAAAGTGCAAGTGAAGCGGGGATTTAAATATCCCACGCTTCATTTGCACAATCACGTAATGGCGCTCTTTCGAAAAAGCGCTATTTCGAAATTGAAACCGCAGTCTAGACGCGGTTCTTTCAAAAACCGGACACTTTTTCGAAAGATCCTGTAAACCTCAAAAAATGGATCCTGAGGTTTACAGCATCTTTCGAAAAAGTGCCCTGTTTTCGAAAGAACCGCGTCTAGGCTATGGTTTCAATTTTGAAATAGCGCTTTTTCGAAAGAGCACCATTACGTGATTGTGCAAATGAAGCGTGGGATATTTTAATCCCCGCTTCACTTGCACTTTCCAAGTGCTTCATTTACATCCCTCTGCTGATAGAGGGATATAGTCTAGACATAGCCTTAATAACAACAGTGCATTTTAAAATAAAGTATTTTTTTCACCTAGCTAAGGGGGAGTCCATGCCTGCTGTGAGAAACGTTATGTTTGGGAGTTAGTTACTAGGATAAAAATCCAGTACTAGACGTTTAGCATGGTGGGAATTTTGTAAAACAAATATCATAGGAGTAGTAGCGGTTGTTCTCATTTACACTGATATTACTCAAAATAGATTTATTTTAAAAGCAAAATCAATTTAGAAAATATGCCTAAACTCCAAATGCAGACTGTCATCCTTCCCAGAGGTATGCCCAGATTGACATCCTGTGCCTTCCTGGAGCCACATTGAAGTCAGAGTTCCTTGCAGTACTTGTGCAACATAGCGAACATTCTATTTTCTGCTGATGCATCTGACCCTCACAGTGTGTAGACATTTCCATGGTAGATGCTTTTTAGAAAAAGCAAGTGGATAAAATAGATTTAAGTCCTTAATTGGAGTTAATATGATGGAGAAAGTATAGCTATCATCATATGTTAGTAAATGTTGAGGAAAATAACAGTAAGGAAAATATTTAGAGTGTCTCCTCCCTGTGCAGTATCATTCTTCTGATATGGAAATAAAATAACATATTATTTTATACCCTTTATAGCCTGGCGTACTTAACTATTTTATTTCGCTCATCTATTTAAACTAGAGATTAGGGGTATTTTACATTTTGTGTGTGTGTTTTATCCAATGTCAATATCTATTTTATGACCACTTTTGTAAGTTTTTTTTCCTTTTTTAAAAAGTATTACATGGGCTACTTAAGGACAAAAGCATATGTAGCTAAAATAGAAACCATTACTGATTATCTTATTTTTATCAGCTGACATTTAGTGGTCACAAAAATACATTATATTCTACTTCATACAGTCAAACCCAGCTGGAGTTTAGTGAAGGTCTGTCTTCAATATCATTGCTCTGTTAGATCAAAGCAGATATTATATATGTTTGCTGAAATATAATCTGAGTGAAACTCTGATCTCTGTCATCTCAATTTAATACTGTACTAGCTCCAGTGTGGTCAAATTATTGAAATTATTTCATTTTTACAGTGCAAGTGAAATTGGTCTTTTTAGCAGATTTTTTTCAGACAAAAAGATGCAGTGAAATCCAAATATATTAAATAGAAACACACACAGAACATAGGCACTATTAAGTAACAATTTAAGGCCTCTGTCTGGCAGTCAGATCTCTGCAATAGAGCCTTCTGTCCTTCCAAGAACTAAGGATGTTAAGAAGCAGGTAATTGACTAATCGTGTACACAATACAATTCATATCGAGTACACGAGTAGTTGATAAGGGGCCCCGCTGTGGCTCTGCAGTTTAAATGTAGTAGGAGCTGGACGGGTAGGCAGCCTGGCTCCTACTACATTTAAAAGGCAGAGCCACAGCTGGCGTAGGTCCGGGACCTGGCGCGAGCTGGGACTCAGCAGTCCCGGCTTGCGCTGGGTCCCAGACCCCTGCACCTCTGCTCTTACTATGTTTAAAAGACAGAACCACAGCATGGGTGGCTCCCCGGAGTAGTCCCAGCTTGCACTGGCTCCTGGACCACTGCGGCTCTGCCTCCTCTGCCCCCCTGCACATCGCAGAGACGTTGCTAGGGGGAACCACCTTTTAAGTCGGCTCCCTCCAGCTCTGGCACCTGCTTCCTCCCCCTCCCCCCCTTGCTGCCTCTGATACAGAGGCGGCAGGGGTAGGAAGCAAGTAGTCGACTACTCGAGTAGTCACTTACATCCCTACCAAGAACCCCATTGACTTCAGTGGAGTTCCTTGGCCCATGGATCTGCTCATGCAGATCTCATTGGTAGGGCTCCATAATGCAAACTAAAGTAAATTTTGTAATCACATGGTGGGCCTAAAGTTGCAGTGTGCCCTGATATCCTTTTGATATCCATGGGAGTTGAATATTTGTATTATCTCATAGTTCACACTTAGTATCTGGCAGGGGTGGATTCTTTGTATAGTAGCAGTAACTAAAAATAATCTCTCATTTTTAAGAGGAGGTTAACCAGTTAACAGACTAAGCGGGAACCTTGGCACTGGGGCTGCTGTGGCCGCCACTGACACAAAGCTGCTGCTGGCTCCTTGCTCCGCTGGGGCAGCCCTCTGCCCAAAGCAAGCAGTGGGCTGATCCCAAGCACTGGTAAACTGATACCAGTTAACCAGTTACCCATTCACATCCCTATTTAAGAGCAAGTATTTTATGGAGAAAATTTTTAAAATATTGGTCAGTTAATGTTTCTTCCTGTGAACTGATAGTACCACAGTGCTACAGAATTATCTTTGTTCATGATGTTGCACAAAAAGCCTGATCCAATGTTCGTCAAAGTCCAGAATAGACTTTACTTTTCGATCAAGTCCAGAGAGTCCAGGTTAATTTCCTCTAATTCTAATGTAGAGGGTAAAACGGGATTGCCTCTGGATATCGCGTGTGTTTTCTTAACCTTTTAAAACTTTGAAAGCAGGCAGGTCCCTGGTGGTTTCTGTGTCTCCCAGTCTCGTGTGTCAACACTGACATTTTTGGAGGAACAATCTTCGTGCCAAGAATTATCCATTGCACAACTGGCACCAGGCCCAGAATGTAGCTGCTAGGCAGGTGGATTACAGTGAAATTACTGTAGTTCTACGATTACTACTACATAGACTTTCTTTGTATTGCAAGTGGGGGATGAACAAAAGACTATAAAATAGATAGAAATATGAGATTTGCCTTTGAGCTTCACCCTTCTACCTATTCTAATTAACTTAGACTGCAGATTGCTTCTGCTGAATCATTTCCCCCCTCCTATTTCTCTCCTCTTGTTTTTGTTTTTCCAATTTGGAAATGTCTTTGAGTAGTTAAGCCCTATATGGGTATTTAAGTGAATGGAACATTCTGTAAAGCATCAGAAATTTTATTCTGCACTCACACAATCTCTGTTACTTGGACTATAAGCTCTTTGGGACGGAGATCATTTCTGCAATGTAGTTGTTTATACGGTGTGTGTACTGTGTGAATATGCTGCGTGGCACTGACCCATGAATTAGGCACTGAACACTACTCTATTCTGAGAATATTGATTGTACCAGGAATGTTTACCTGGCTTCTACTAGTGTCTTTATTCAAATACCTCCTGAAAAAGCCTATGAGAAGACAGGTGATGTTTCCTCCCCCTCAAAACTACCTCTTCACGGCAAATAAGGTTATATAAATATTTAACTGAACCAGCGGATGCCATTACTGAGTAAGTGTATGATTCTGTTGTTTGTAATCTTTGTCCTTCTGCAAACTGGCTCCAACCCCTGTTAATTGTTCTCACTAGAGCTTGGTTCTGCACTAGAGACCTCAATGGTGCAGGATCAGGCACTAAATTGATTATAAGCTCTTTGAATCAAGTTTGGGGAGTTTGGTGGGCAGGTCAAGGTTGTACCCTTCTATGAATTTATGAGTGGCCATTATTTAAGTGCTGGCACAGGTATGAAGTCTTGTGTGGCCCTATATTTTTATATCATCATTTGTTATGGAAGGTGCTGCTACAGTAAAACAAGATGACTTTCAGGTGAACAGTGTGCACTGATGTTCTTTTCTTTCTGATTAGAATCCAGTTACAGGGCTGCTTTCAGCCAGCAATGAGCAAAAGGATGCTTGGGTCCGGGACAATGTTTACAGCATTCTGGCGGTGTGGGGACTGGGAATGGCTTACCGGAAGAATGCAGACCGAGATGAGGATAAGGCAAAGGCCTATGAACTTGAGCAGGTAAGTCTAAATATCATATGTAGTATATTTACTGTTTATCATCTCACATCTTTTCTTTCATGTGATGATAATTTTATTTTCTGATTAATTTATTATTTATATGGCTGTTGTGCCCAGGATATACAAGGTGTTCCAGACATGTGGAAAGTGCAAATGCCAATCCAGATTCTTTGTGATTCTCTTGGGCACTTATGTAGCCCATGTTACAATAACATCTGAGCGTCTTACAATATGTAATGTACTTCTCTTTACAATACCTGTGGGATATAGGGAAAGTGTTGTTATTCAGGTGGGGAAATAAGGCACAGGGAGACTAAAGGTACATCTACACAGCAGGGCTAAAGATGGAATAAGCTACCCGACTTGAGTTACATCAATTGCGTAGCTGAAGTCAAAATAGCTTAACTTGGCTTTTGATGCTGTCTACGCAGCAGGAAGTTGAAGGAAGAACACTCTTCGACTTCCCTTACTCCTTGCGAAAAGAGGGTTACCATGAGTCGGAGTAAGAAGTTCTTCAGCTCGACGTTATTTTGAAATAAAGGCTTGCAGTGTAGATGCGCTCTTTGTTATTTTGGAATAACACCAGTTATTCCAAAATAACGCTGCTGTGTAGACGTATCCTTAAGGGACTTGTCCACAGTCACATGAAAAGTCTGAATGGAGCAGGAAATTGAATCTTGGTTTCCTGAGTCCCAGGCCAGCATCCTAACCACTGGTCCATCCTTTCTTTCTAGAACACTTTATAATCTAAGAGCCCAGTCCTCCAAATATGCACATGGTTACTTCGAAACAGTCCCATTAAAGACAGAAGCCACATGCATAAGCATAGGCAAGACCAGGCCCTAAAAAGGCAGAAAAATCAGGGTGATCCATGGGGGGAGAGGGAAGGAGACAATAAGTTATGAGAATAATTAGCACATTGTCTTAAAATTGTAGTTTTAATGATTTATTACTGTTGTTCATGGGCAGCCAGTATGGTAGGCAGGGAAAGGCATTGCCTTCCCAAACTGCCAGTCTGGCCCTGCCCACACTCTGCCACCAGAACACCGGTTATAGGAAGACTGGTGGTGGAGTGTTGCTGCCCCCAAGCACCCTTCCTCCCCATGCTCCAGGGCCAGAGAGGCTCAGGCCATGCATCCTCTTCCTTCTCTGTGCTTCGGGGCTGGGTAGGCTGAGGCTATGCGCTGCCTACCTTCCTCATGATGGGGGTCATGACCTGGTCAGAAAGGGCAGGGCTGGGGGTGGGGTTGGAGGCTTGCCTTTTCCAGCCGTACCTTCACCAGCCACCCATGCTGTTGTTGTTTTATTTGGAGGGTTGAGGTAAGGAAGATGGTTTATGGAGAGGTGGGAAGGAAGAGAAAGAAAAGCACATTTAAGACAAAAATCTGGAAAAGAAAACAGACAGAAATGGATTTATTTAAAGCATTTCAAAATGTTCGTGTTTATACTCATGGTAGACCAGTAATAGAAACCCTGAGCCCTGTTGTTAAATACTGTCTAATACAAGTAAGCAGATTGTTGGTGTTAGACTTACTTATTCTGTTTTATTCTTACAGAATGTTGTGAAACTGATGCGGGGGCTTTTGCAATGTATGATGAGACAGGTAATCTAATAACTCAGGAGTATTTATTGGTCTCAGTTGCAAGGCTACATCTGATGCTTTAACATCAATTTGTGCATGAAAGGGAGAGATTAATTGTGAGAATAGTGTGCCCCTGTTGAAGGAGTAATTCAAATTCCCAAGACCAGTGTTTTTCTGGAGTCCTTTTTGAATGTTAGAGTGCATCCCTTTGGCACCTCCCTTAGTTTCATAGATTTGAAACAAATGGCAATACATTTTCGATTGAAATTTAAGTCACCACTCATGTAAGTGTAACTGCATATGAGCAAATACATTTATGCCATACATATCTGTGGACAAGTGCTAATTATATTTACAAAGCATTTCATTTCAAAGCAAATATTTATTTTCTTTTATCTGAGGCGTCAATGGATTGATTTCTGTGTGTACAGATGTGGGTGTAATAAAAGTATTTTAACCTGTGCAATTGCTATAAGCAAAACTCTACTCTGTTATACCTTTATGACTGATCCCACCTACGACAAATTGCATTTATATTGGTGCAAATGGATTGCACAGCTGTACATTCTTAAGTTCTTTGCTGAATTGGAGCATATAAGAGTAAGATACAAATCAGGGCACCAACATATTATTTTCTATTCTTGGAGCATGTATGGTTTTGGCTGAAGAGCTTCTTGCAAAGTTTTTTGACCTTAAAATCCCAAGTGTTCTATTTCTTTAAGGTGGATAAAGTAGAGAAGTTCAAATACACACAGACTACAAAGGACTGTTTGCATGCCAAGTATAACTCAGCCACTTGTGCCACAGTGGTAGGAGATGACCAGTGGGGACATCTACAAGTAGACGCAACTTCCCTTTATTTGCTCTTCCTGGCACAGATGACTGCATCAGGTAAGAAGAAGATGATATTTTAGGCATGGTCCACGATGCATATTTTTTGTTAAGTCAAATGTTGTAACAGTATTCCATCAGAACAACAAAAATAAACAATTAAAGTTTAATAACATGGAAATCTGCCTTTATTCTACAAAATGGAGTATATTAAAAAATCACCAATGCACGTACTTGGAAGAAGCATCCCTATTGTTATAAGAACTCCATAACTATGTGCTGATTCCCCCCGGCCCCACTTCAAATACAAGAGGGCAGGATGTGACTACGTTTGAATATATGTTAGCATTGCTATTGACTGGCAGAGGGGTCTCTCCGCTTCTCTATGTACAGTGGGAGCACTATCTCTAATTTATCTCAAGCTGTTTTAAATACAAAGAGCAATCATAGCTGCCTTTTGGGTTTTGTGATAAATACTCTGAATAACGGGTTTCCCTCCCATGGTTTTGCTTGTGTTCCTCAGGTCTCCTTTTTCTCCATGGGAGCACTCGCAAATATCAGCGCTTTCCTCTAAGTGCATTACTAGAGAGGATTTGCAGAGGCATATCTTCCATAAAAGAGATGGCAGTTGCGTCGTTTAGCTAGCTGTGCATCAAAAGCCATTATTGCTTAATCACTGTGCCTAGTTAAATATTTAAAATTACCTATGGCAAAAAAATAAGTCAGTGATTTACAGCAATCAGCAATGACCCTCAAGTCTGCTGAGAAAGTAGGCTTCCCAGCCTGAAATGTCTAAGCCAGTCTGAGTCCTGAGGATATAAGCCAGTAGAAAAGAAAATGGACTTATCACTCTGTATGGAGTTGTTTCCAAAATGAAAACTTGCCTCCCATGGCTGCCTCCCCCCCTACCCTCCACTCCCTGCCATGTACTTTTTAGAGGCAGAATGGGACAAGTGGGTATAGGCTCCAACTTTCAGTGTGTGTATAATGACTGGGGGTTAGCAGCCATGGGACATCATACCTCCCTCCCCCAGCTAGCGTTTGGAGAGGAGGAGGGATAGATGCTGTGGTCAGAGACGCCTTAAAAATAGGAACCTCCATAAAAATCTGTGTCCTGCACCCCTTACCCACTTTATTTCCCTTCACTCTCTTGCTGGGAATGGAGTTTGGGGCAGGGCCTTGCTCCTGTTCATTTGCCTGGTGTACCAGGAAAGTGGGGCTGGGGTCTGTGCTGCTTCCCCAACCAGTGTTCCCAGCAGGGATGTTGGGTTGGGGCTTGGAGGCTTATAAGCTCCTGACTCTGCACCCTGTCAGGAATGCTGAGCAACGGAACAGGGAAAGCCCGGGGGCTCTAACCCTGCTCCCTACTGGGAGCGCTGGGCACACTCCAACCCTGCCGTGAGTGTCAGGCTGCAGAGTGGGGCAAGCCCCCAATCCCACTCCCCTGGCCCAGCTATAACACTGGGCAGAGAGGGTCAAGCCCATGCACTCTAGCAGGAACAGAGGTGGGGATGGGGGTGGGTGGGCCTGAATGCTAAGTGGTTGGGCCCATGCCCACCCAGCTCCACTCATGGGTGGCTATGTTTAGAGGTGAAGAGGGGGTGATACAGTGAGCTATACTGGAATATCTATTTCTTTTTGGTGTCTTGCTAACTGCCAGGAAAAATACCTCATACTTAGGGCCCTACCAAGTTCATGATCCATTATGGCCAATTTCATGGCCACAGGATTCCAAAATTGGTAAATTTCACATTGTCAGATGTCACATTTACATGGTGGTGTAACCAGGGTGGGGGTGTCTCGACCCAAAAGGAGATTATGGGGGGGGTGTCCACAAAACTATTGTAGGTCATGGGATTGCCACCCTCACTTCTGTCCTGCCTTCAGAGCTGGACTTTGAAGACAGCAACCACAGAGCTTCCTGCAGCTGCAGGAGGTTCCTAGAGGTGGGTTGTGTCTGGTCTTCCCTCTCCCACCACCCGAGCAGTTTGCAGGGAAGGAACAGATCTTGTCCTTCCCCTGCCCAGTCGGAGGTAGGAAGTGCCCTTTGATGAAGTGCTCCCAGCAACACAGGGAAGATATGGTCAGACTCCACAAGTCTCATCTAGCTGCAGAAGCTGCAGGCTGCTGCTCAGTCTCTCCCCTGCTGCAGGGGAAGGCACCCAGAGGAGGGTCTGGTCTCCGCTCCCACTGCCCGAGAAGTTTACAGGGGAAGGACAGGTACTGTCCACTTGAAGGTAGGAAGCCCCCTTTGATGGGGTGCTCCTAAGAACAAGGAGACGTAAGATTTCATGGGGAAAGGCTTATCAGATTTCACAGGGAAACGCTTATTTCACAGTCTGTGATGTATTTTTCATGGCCACGAAATTGGTAGAGCTTACTCTTACTTCTGAGATGGAATAAAACATGGTCGATGGACTATCTCAACAGGGAGTACCACGTTTAAGTTCTCAGTGCACTTACTGGGATGTAACATCCCTGTGAAATGAGATCTGGATCAGATGACACTCAAATATTTATTAAGAAAACCATTACTTAAAAAGCAGTTTTGGTAAAGCTGGCTTGTGGAGAGGTAAAGTATATAGCATCTAACTCTGTTGTGCCTATGAAGGGTAGCTGGTAGTTCCACTGCTGCCCTGCTGAGACCTTAGGCTGGGTTCCATTTTTGCAACAATTGTTGGTAGCCTGATCAGTGAGTTACTAAAAAACATGAATTCCAGTTGTCCTGGCCATAATAGTTCCCTGCTCACCAGCTGCATCTTATTTACAGATGCCACCCATCACATGGTCTTTTGGAGCAGTTTGTCCTCATGGGCCCTTGCAGCTATCTTCCCCAGCAAAAGTGTGTGTCAAACTTTCCAGCACTCACCATGTGTGCAAATGTGGCCTTGAGAGTTTTATATTTTGATTAATCTTTTAAAGAAAGAATATGTAATAGTGGGCTTTAAAGTGCTACCTCAACTGCAGATATTATAGGGATCTTTCCACTGATTTCAACAGGGATTAGTTGCTAGTTAACAAAATGAAAATTTGGAATTGATGTCCTGTCAAACATTTCAATTTTTATGTAAGAATGTAATTTTTTTGTTTTGTGTTTAATCAGGGTTGCATATTATATTCACCCTTGATGAAGTTGCCTTTATACAGAATCTTGTTTTTTACATAGAGGCTGCCTATAAAGTTGCTGTAAGTATCTCATTTATATATAAACAATTTGAGTACTTCCTAGGAACAGACTGAATAGAATTTCTTATTTCTCTGATGGGAAGGAATATATTCTGACTGAAGGCTGGGGCTGAAGCAGCAAATTTGATTATAGGATTTCATAATTGATTTTTACAGTAATGTGTATAGGATTCCTATTGCTTGGAACTTGTTGCTCTGATTAAGTAGGGGGAAAAAAAAGCCAAACTGGGGAACTGAAATGATTAAAGTGTAAGGATAGGTTATTTCAGAAGAACTTCTTCAACCCAAGTTCAGTCATTTAAAAGGTTCATTTACCACATATCTAGCCTGAACTTGCTTTAGCTAAGAGAGGCTCTACAAGTCTGTGTCTCAGTCAGTGTACATGAGAGAAATTGCCCTATTAGAAAGAATTGCATATGTCTAAGATGGTATCTTGAATCTGCCTTGATAAACCATTGAATTGACTGTGTTATTGAACAGAGGAATGTATAAGCACAAACGTACCCAGACTGACCTTGAAGAAAGTGCAAATTAATGGGCCAAATTGTGCTCTCCCACACACTCTTGAATTCCTAATGGACCTGGTTTGTCACTCTGGAATAGCACTTTCCTTTGTGGGTAGGACCACTGAAACCAATGGCATGTCCATGGTCACTGTTCTCTGAAAGTAGGGATTTCAGAACCATATCGTGGTTTGATACAAGATTTAGTTTTGTTTCTTAGAACTTATTATCCCAATTTGTCATTTAAAAAATCATTCTTCATAGAAAAGAGAAAAGTTACCAAATTGTTTTTAAAGAGAAAGGAGTAAGTAGGGATGCAAAGGGCTTGGGAGAAGTCATATGGTGTGGAAGTTGCTTTCTTTGCCTTGACTTTCCTCCTCTAACAGGAATCTAGTATGCGACTAAGGCCCTACTCTGCTGAGATTTACTTTAAGCATGTAAGAAGTCCCATTGAACTCATGAGTGAAGCATGAGTACATGCCTTTGCAGGATGAGTGCCTAACTCTATACATAAGTAGGTCCTTCCAATGGTGGCGGTGGTGTTGTTGGGTTGTGGTTTTTTAACTTGGCTGTTTTTCCTTCTCTTTGTTTCAGGACTATGGAATTTGGGAGCGTGGTGATAAAACCAATCAGGGCATCCCTGAACTGAATGCAAGCTCGGTAGGCATGGCAAAGGTGAGGATATTTTTACTGGTTTGTTCATATGGAGACTTAGAACTGTGATGCTCTAGCTGCTGTAGCATGTTTGGTGGGTTTCCGAGGGGTAGCCGTGTGCATCAGTTTCAGCAAAAACAAAGAGTCCATGGCACTTTAAAGGCTAACACATTTATTAGGGCATAAGCTTTTGTGAGATACATCTCACTTCCTCAGAGGCTGAAGAGAAGAGAAGAGAAAAGAAAAGGAGGGTCTACAGAGATGGGAGTGTGATATCCGTACTAATTAAATCAGAGTCGATGTGGCTCAGCACCAACAGTAATGAGAGAGGTAAGAGTACCTGAAGAGGAAATTAACCTATTGTAATCTGAGAACAACCTCTTCTACATATCATCAAGCACCTACAACCTTGGGAAGCAGGCCAGTCCTTGCTTATAGACAGCCCCTCAGCCTGAGACACAGACTCACCACCAACGTCACACCCCACAACAGAAACACTAAACCCAAGAACCAATCCCAGCAACAAACCCCATTGCCAACTCTGTCTGCACATCTACCCTAGCGACACCATCACAGATTCTAACCACATCAGCTATACCACCGAAGGCTCATTCACTTGTATATCTACTAATGTGATATATGCCATCATGTGCCAACAATGCCCCTCTGCCCTGTACATCAGACAAACTGAACTGTCTCTATGCAAAAGAATATATGGACACAAATTGGACGTTAAGAATGGCAATGTAAAAAACAGTGAAGGAGCACTTTAATCTCCCTGGGCCCACAGTTTCTGACTTGCACGTTGCCATTCTCAGGCAAAAAATTTCAAAAACAGACTGCAGAAAGAAACTGCATATTCCTGCTTGCAGTGAGATTTGGCTGATGTTGTAGTGCTGGAGGAAAAGAGGATGTTTGCTTTTAGCTGAACAATCTCCTGTGACACTGAATAAAACGTAGGTGTTTGCATGTGTGGGTGAGCAAAGCAACCCGATGCTAAACAAAAGGAAAATGTGTTTTCTTGCATTCAGTACATTTACTCTCTTTCGCTACAAATATATGAGATAAGGAAGGAGAATGTGCAATAGAGGATAAATGTTTCCATGGCAATAATGCAGCACAGAGCACGGTTTATGGATGGGCCTTGTATGTGCTTGCCCATCTTTTAAGATTGCCCGTGAGTCTAGCTGTAAATTCCCCTATGGGAAATTCTTGTCATCAGACACCGATTTACTGATTTATACAACAGACCAGCAGAGAGAGGCTATTCATAGTATCAGAGTTTGGCAATAACACTCCAGATATTAGCTTTGGAGGATTTTATGTATTCTTGTCTCCAGAGAGAACAAGGCAGAAGGGTTATGTTCTCTGCTTGTATGCTACTTATGTCAGAAATCAATTTGCACTGCAGTGAACAGGTAGGATAAAAACAGACAAGGAGGCACATTCACCTCTGGCTGACGTCAGCTCCAGGAGAGAGCTCTGTGAGAAGTACAGCCCTGCCAGCCTCGCTCCTGAGCTCCAGGCATCAGTGGTCTCTTTGTCCTGTCCAAAGGTCCATGCTCCACACTCCAGCCGATTTACAGATTTCACTGCCCCTTTGGTATAGATCGCTATGTGCTCATCCTCAGTTTTTGAGCTCAGAGGAGCTCACCTAATTGGAAATATACCTCCGCACTCCTGTTCCTTGTAAAGATTGTAACAGCTGAACTAGAAGGATATGATAATAGCCTAGGCTGGTTGACATTGAAGTATGCTGTAGTGTCCCCCCCCTACCCCCCCCCTTTTTTTTTTTTTTGAATGGGCACTTGAGTGGTGGAGCATGAGATTTTTTTGGGAATTTGAGAAATGGGGAGATCAGTAATATTGCCTTGATTCAGTAGCAATATAGGTTGTTCTTGTAATCATTTGATTGTTATGCACTGTATTTTTAATGGCTGGAAATGGAGTGAGTCATCTTATATCTGCTTAAATCTAAATACATAAATATGACTCTCTTCTGAAAGCATGAGGTCAGAAGTTCCTATGCTTCCTTATGGAGTATATAAGAGCCCAGTCCATAAGTCATTTAAGTCATTTTTCCATTGTCTTCAATGAGTGTTGGATCAGGCTGCATATTAGGAAATCTAGGTTGGATATTAGGAAAAACTATTTCACTAGGAGGGTGGTGAAGCACTGGAATGGGTTACTTAGGGAGGTGGTGGAATCTCCATCCCTAGATGTTCTTAAGTCCCGGCTTGACAAAGCCCTGGCTGAGATGATTATTTGGGGTTGGTCCTGCTTTGGGCAGGGGGTTGCTCGATGATCTCTTGAGGTCTCTTCCAGCCCTATGATTCTGTGATTCTAGGTGAGAAGTGCACAAATCTGGATTAATGTGTGTCTGTGTTTCTAAAGGCTGCCCTGGAAGCAATTGATGAACTAGACCTTTTTGGAGCCCACGGGGGGTGCAAGTCAGTGATTCACGTCCTCCCTGATGAAGTTGAACATTGCCAGGTAAAGAGCAGCCTCCAAGGTTCCTTTGTTTTAAGGCAGCACAAACCAGCCAGTGAAAAGCACCTTGCTTATAGAAAATGTTGACTAAACAAAATCAGCATACTGATGACTTCACACTATATATTTTATGTAGAGTAGGTTACCTGCCACACATGAGTAACTTTGACCATTCCCATTTTAATAGTCCTCATTCATTAAGTTCCCAGCTGCTCTGAACACTGATGAGGCTGATTGTTTTACATATTTTTGTTCTGTGTTTGTGTTTTGCTCAGTCTATTCTATACTCCATGTTGCCAAGGGCATCTACATCAAAGGAGATTGACGCTGGACTCTTATCCATTATTTCTTACCCAGCTTTTGCAGTGGAGGACGTGAACGTTGTTAATGCAACTAAAAGTGAAATTCTCACCAAACTACAAGTAAGTGTTCTCTTTTTTCCCCTTGGTCTGTCTGTTTGGGGGGGAGGAGGTAATAAGTTGAGTTATTTTTCTCCTGCTTATTAGTTGAAGGATTGCAGGCCATAGTACGTGAGAGTAGGCATAAGGTGTAGCGCTCTCTTCTGCTGAAGTAACATTTAAAAAAAAGTCTATTATGCAATGTCAGCATTTTCAGGATTTTTTTTTTTCTCCACAGGGGCGTTATGGCTGCTCTCGCTTCCTTCGGGATGGCTACAAAACACCAAGAGAGGTCTTACTTTTGCAGATTTTCAGTAGACCTTTTGAAGATTTTTTTTTTAACCCAAATTTATCAAAACATCATGTCTGTTTTATTATGTTGCACTACAAATAGCGATAAAGCCTATATCATAACTAAGATTCCATATAATCAAGAAGAGCTGTGGTAGGCAGCCTATGGCCTGCATGTAGCTCATCAGAGTAAGCTCATCAGAGTGGGCCACCAGACAGGTTGTTTACCTTGCCTCTGCAGGTACGGCTGCCTGTAGCTTCCATTGGTTGAAGTTCGCTGTTACTGATCAATGGGGGCTGCCCAAAGCAGCGCAGGCTGCAGGGACTTGTTGAACTCTCCTTCCCACAGCTTCTGTTGACCGGGATCAGCGAGTCATGGCTACTGGATGCTTCAGGTGGCTGTATTTGAAGACACAAGGTAAACCACCTGCCTGGCAGTCCACCGGTGGCTTACCTTGATAAGCTGCATGTGACCTGCAGGCTTATCCGAGGGCCACAATTTGCCCGCCACTGGTATGCAGTGTTATATTACCCAAAGATTAACACATCTACACTGATAATGCTGGCCCAAGGAGCTTAGATCATACCAAAACAATTATTAACAACAAGAAAACATAATTTGCCATTCTAATATCAAAACCAAACCCATTTTTTGCAATTGGTTATGAATCCTAAGGGGAAATAATAGCATGCTCAAGTCACAGCAACCAGGGAATAAAGATTAATTCCACATGCGCACAGTCATCGGAGTGGGCAGAGCAAAGATGATCTGGATAAGGCTTAGGTTCCTGTCATCTCATAGGGGTTTGGTTGAGTGAGTGTGGGTACAAATGTGCAAGAAGAAAAAGTGATAGATGTAGGTGTGTGGCTTTATCTTGTATTTCCTTCGGGCTTGAGAGGGTTTAGCTGCAACACATATGTGTTCATATCATGTATAGAATGTTAAATGAATATGGTTTTATTTTTAGGATCCAAACAGATTACACTATGATCCTGCAGAGCTCAAACTGTTTGAGAATATAGAATGTGAGTGGCCGGTATTCTGGACGTACTTCCTAATTGATGGAGTGTTTAATGGGGATAAGATTCAGGTAAGGAAGGAGCAAGCTGCTTGGGTTAGGCTAGAATGGAAAAGCAGGCAAAGCTGTTACTATGTTCAGTTGGACTGTCAGTAATTTTTCATTGTTTCTGAGTAAATCCCCCTGTATTACTTTCCCCGCTAGCTCACAGTATTGGCTGTTTTTGGAAAAGATGAACTGCGCATGGGAGGTGCTGGGGGGGATGCCAGAGGAAGGAATCCTCTCCCCTCATCTGGGGCAGTGAAGGAGCAATGGAGATGTTCTGCCGGTTCCTTAGAGGTCTAAAACTTCCTTGGAGCTGTTTTCCAGGGGCAATGCCAAGTGAATCTGCATAACATGATTCACCATCCACATATAATACCCCTTCCCTGTCAGCCTGACTCTTTTCTCCCCAGCATCTGCAAACCCCATCTTCTGTGTCTACAGGCCTCCATGCCTTAAAGTTGTCTCCCTTGAAGAGCTTCTGTTCTGTGGATGAGTAGTTTAATTATCTTTCATTGTTGGTTCAAGCACTCCCTCTCTAGGAGTGCAAAGTTGCCAGACTTTTAATGATTGTCATTTGAAGGAGGTGTTGCAGAAATTGGTAAATGCAGGACCACTGATGCAGATGGAGGCAATAAAAAGGGCAGCGCAATGAGGCTAAGACAGGCTTCCTGCCTGTTTTTGTTCTGCACTGCACCTGGAAGTGGCTAGCACTTCCCTGTGGCCTTGTGGGAGGAGGGTCACTGTGCACTGCCCCTTTTCCAAGCTCTAACTCCCATTGGCCAGGAACTGTAGTCAACGAGAACTGCAGGGAGGATGCCCGTGGGAGAGACCCCCATGGTCCTCACACCTAGGAGCCTCTGCCAGAGGGGTGTGCCAGTTGCTTTTGGGAGCTGCCCAAGATGAGCACAAACTCCGTGACCTTCTCCTGCACCTCAGCCCCCTACCCCAGACCTCCCTCCTGGAGCCCACACCTAAGCTCCCTCCCAGAGCCTGATGAAAGTGAGTGAAGATAGGGGAGAGTGAGCATTGTAGGGAGTTGAGATGGAGTGAGTGGGGGACAGAGCCTTGGAGAAGGAGCTGGACCAGGGTCTCTGGGTTTCCATGATTAAACGGTGGGAAACACAACCTCACTCTTCTGGCCTAGAAAAGGGCAGCCAACAGCAAGCCAGCATCTTGCTGGGCACCAGTCAGTGGTGCACAGCACCACCCAAATGTCACATGGACTGTGTCCATGTGGGCTACAGCTTGAGTGTGGGGGGCCAATTCACTGTTCTGTCCTGTGACCTGGATTTACTATCGTCTGGCCTGTTTAAATTATATAGCAACAAGTCACTCAGACCAGATGATATCAGTTCAAGAGTTCTCAAGATACTCAATAATTAAGAGTCTGAGAAACTAAGACAAGTATGAATAAAATCATATAGCGTACAGGTGGCCGAAAAGAGGCAAAACATTGTGATCTCATTAAAAAAGGACATTAGGCGTGGTGCTGGGAATCAGCAAGCCCCATTTCAGCACCTTGTATGTGCATGTGAAAGAATAACTTGAAAGAGAATTTTGAAACACCTAGATGACGTAGTACAATAGAAAAACTTCAGCACAGCTTCTTGAGAGGAAATGCAAAATTAACCTGTGGAATGTATTGCTGCAGGAGATCACTGAGGCTACAAGTTTAACAGGATTCGGAGTAGGACTAGATACATTTGAATACCAAGAAATAGCCATTTATAACGGTCATATAAACTCTTATGCTTCAGGACGTAAGCCAACCACTAACTTCCTGTGGTCAAGAAGCAACTTCCTAGGTAGGCAAGTTATTATGTAATTATCCATTATGGGATTTCTTGGAGTGTCTTCTGAAGTTGGCCTATCTTGGCAGGAAGCCACTAGAGTAACCCAGGCCTTATCCAATATGGAAATACCTGACTTACCAGAGTTGTATTTGTTTGAATAGCTCCAAAGAAAGCTTCCCCCTACTTTCAAAAATGTTTTTTATTTGTTTTGTTGTTTTCTTTTTATAGTCTTTTTATCCCTGAGGAATTTCAGAATCTTAGATGGGTTCTACTCTGAAGTCAAAGGCTGCATAATATAAACATTTTTTGCTTTACTTATCTTTGAAAAAAAGTCTATAAACAAATGAAAAAGCTTTTTTTTTCTCTTTCCCACAACCTAAGGGGGACACATAATTAATTTTAAATGGGAAGTTCAATAAAACTAGTGAATAAAATCTCGGATCAAATGCATTTTGGATCATAAAAATGTGGAAAACTTGATACAGCTGAGATCGGAAGATGTCCGAAAGGCAAAAGATTCTATGAATCTAAATGAAGAATTGAATCAAATGATTGCTTTGGGCACACTGAAGAGATAGGGGTCAAAACAAGCGTCTAACCATTTTGTCATTCCAGCTCCATGTTTTAAACAAGTAACAATGGTTATTCTTTGTACATAAGAGGTCAGACACACTTTTTAAAATGGCTATTTGTATTAGCCTGTTGAGAATGAAACTTTTCTCTGCTATAACATGGTTCACTGTATGGAAAAGCTAAGGAAGAAATTATATTTATAGATTCTAAGACCCCTGTTCTCTTGTAAGCCATAAAGAAAGGGGAGGGCGGTCGTGAATTTCTTGGAGATGATGGCCCACTTAGATTGAGACTTTATGCTCCATTTTAACTACATACTAAAACTGTTGTTATTTTTAAAATTAGGATTTGTGCTCATTTATCTGGACACTCAATCTAGAATTTGAATCTAGGGCTTCTATTTGGCAGCACACGATAATCTCTTCACTGCTGCACTGTCTTGAGTCAGGCCTAGAATTAATTATAACAGATTTATAGCTAGCTCTAAGATTTCAATATTGTTTAATGTTCTTTTCATGCTGTATAACATTGGCGTCTCTCCCTCTGTCTTTTTAAGGCAATATGAGCTTTCACTACCATTTTTGTTTGTTTTTGTTTCCAGGTTCAAGAGTACAGAGAGGCCCTGGAGGGAATAATTATTAGAGAAAAGAACGGAATTCTTCTGATGCCAGAGTTGTATGCTGTCCCTCCAGACAAGGTATTGTGACAATGCAGCGCCTCTAGCTTTCAAAGTGCAGATATCAAAATAAGGGTCAAGTGTGATCATTTCCTTTATTTGACCAATATAGGTTTGCAGCATGAGAAATGCCTTTGCCACTTTTTGTAAGTAACTAAAACATTTGTGCAGTAGCACTGACTTAAAATAGTTCTCACAGCTCCCACTAATAAGACACTGGTAAATTTCCAGATGGCTAGGTATCTAATATGATGGTTATGAAAAAGGCACAAAATATGGTAGTCGGTTTTTATCTGTGTGCATGTGGACATATTCGAATTAGTCAAAAAATTTCAGATTAGAAAGTCGTTTACATTAAAAAACAAGGACAATTGAATTGCACCTTTTTTTCTCTTTTTTGGCCATTGCAAGGGGATAAAGGTGAGAAATGTATCTACCTTGAAATGAGAACAAATCCCCCACAAAGAAATAAAGTGACTCTGCCCTGCCTTTTACATTATGTTTATCATCTGTCAGCTGTGTTTTTTCAAAACCTGGATGTCAAAGAGAAATTCCAGATAAATCCATTTTTTTTAACCCTTGCAAGTTAAGAATCCACTGTATCCAGTCTTTGGTCAACAAACCTAGACAGCCAGAACTGTTTGCCAATTCAAACTACTAACCTATGAAATACCTTCCTGCTAGGCCACTCTCTCCCTCCCGTGCCAAAACTTTCCTGTCCTTGCCAACTGAGGACAATAAATCTAGTGCAGGCTAGAATATTTAAAGATGGAGTGTTGACATTTCCAGTCTTCTTTACAAATCTGAGGTTAAATAGGAGTACAGATGTACCTCCCTACCTGCTGTGTGCACAGCACTGAACCTCTCTTGCGGCTTTTAGTGGAAACAGTGTAAATCTAGTAAGGATTTTAAAAATATGTAGGGTGGGCTTTGCCTAACCTCTTATGTGTAAGATCACATCTTACAAAGCCTCTTGTATAATAAAATTCTCTAGTATTTCCCCTTCCCCTCTCATCTGGTCAAAATTATGTTACTGTGCAAATAAATTAGTGGCCTTTTTATTAACAGACTTCACCATTTCTTTCTTTGTGAAACATCTTTGTAAATACAGTAAGGGTAGGATAGGATGTACTTTGAGGGTGTATGTGCAGCATTAATTCTAGGAAGCTAAGGTGGTCCTGCATCAAAAAATGCAAGGGTTTCCTGACAGGGGATCAGAAAGTAGATCCAAAATTTATTCAGAGCCATTGGGATAAGGAAGCAATAGAGGTGGGAAGAAGAAGATGTGGAAGTGTAAATGATTGCATTATATTCATGCCCCAAAGTCCTGGTAGGCATGGGGCCTCTGCTGGGTAAGGTACTGCACAAAGGTCTGTGTGGGCTTTGTCTGAAAGAGCATGCAATCTAGGAGGTGAAAACAGGGTGGCACTCATGATGGCATGTAAAAAAATCTGAAAGGTGCAGATCTTTACCAGCAAAAAGTATTTTGAAATATATGGTCTGTAATATATCTTATAAGCATGTAGGACTCATCTTGCATACATTTGTTGGCAGATGGATGAAGAGTATGACAATCCTCATTCAGTGGATCGTGTGCCGGGTGGAAAGTTGCCTCATTTGTGGGGCCAGTCTTTGTACATCCTCAGTTCCCTATTAGCAGAGGTAATTTATCTGTAAAACCAGTGAGTTAATGTTCATTTGGAGATGCCCTGAACTCTGGAAAAAGCCCAGACCAGCGTCGTCTTATTCACTTTCAATTGGATGAGCTATTTTGTGGTGGATGCACGTCTGTGAGTCGGCAGAAATGGTGATTCCCTATCCAACTTAAATTAGTTAGAAAGTATTTGTTCTTTTTGACACACAGGCCAATGTCATTCCAGTCCACCTTTATTTTTTTGCTTTACTGTATGAAAATGTAAGCTATCTCTGAAAACCCAGGTTTACCTTGTTTTTATATGCTACGTGAGAGTTCAGTTGTTGTAAGGGAGTTAAATCTCTTGCTCTACAAGTTCTAATCATCTGTCTTTCTCCTGAGGATAGAAAGAGTGTGTAATTCAAACCATGTTGTAGTTTCCATGTGTGCTTGCCTCATGTGAACTGCACATATTGTATCCTCTTGGGCATCCTCATCAGAGACTATAATAAGGCATTCTGGGTTCAGATTTAATGGGCAGGCCCCCAAACTGCTGTGAAAGTGGAAAGAACCAGGCAGGAGAACTAAAAAGCAGACTGGCCATATCTCTTGCTGGCTCTGCCACCAGTCTTAAAGAGATGAGAAAAGTCAAGAGTTTGAGAAGAATCAGAGCGAGTGTTGATCACAAGGAGGGAGCTAAAACTACTTTGGAGTGCATGAGGAAGGAGAGACCCCTTCAGAAGTTCAAATAGCCACTCAAATGCTTATCCAGATTGAACTGAACCTCCCGTCATCTGAGATTAACCTTGTATAAGTCCTAGACTGAACCTAATAAAGACTTAGTAAAGGGTTAACTTTCTGGTGTTTCCATGTAGCTGCAAAAAAATGACAGACGCAACTAAGTAGGCATGCAGATTGGCTTGAGTCCTGATTGTAGACCCCTTTCCCAAAAAATATTTTAAAATTACAACTGAAGTTTTACTGAAAATACTGTAGAGTAAAATAGAGGACAGAGATGTTACATTTGTGGAAGTTTAAGGATTAGCATGAGGATCCCTTATAACTGCACTGATCATTAAAGTCATCTTACTTGGGACCTTTCTTTTTCTATTTTATCACAGGGATTTCTGGCTGCTGGTGAAATTGATCCCTTAAATAGGAGATTTTCAACTGATTTTAAACCTGATGTTGTGGTGCAAGGTTAGTGATTTCATGTTTGATACATGCTGATGGGCTGAAGGGTGTTTTTTTACCACCTCACAAAAGAAAGGCAGAATTTAAAAAAAGCTCTGACAGGTGAAGAGAAAGAGGAGGGACAGGCTGCTAGGCAGGGTTAAACTTCTGGGCATGTTCAGTGTATCTTAATTAGCACATGAAATGTGGGTACCCAATGATGATATCTGAGTCAGAGAAACTGGCAGGGGGAGGTTGTTATCATGCCTGCTTGTTTTATGAGGAGGTGCTTACTCCATTTTATTACTGTTTTTAAAACTCTTTCCTTACCAGTTTAAAATTAAATCTGTCAGATTCTCAGTCTCTGCATCCACTTCAGGAGAGAAGGCAGGTCTGGGCATGCTCTGGGGCAGGGGTGGGCAATAAGACTGTGGCGGTTCGCTGCAGCTACGAGTACTTGCAGCTCCTGTTGGTCACAGAGGTACAGGTAAATACAGCGACGGCCTGTCAGAGGCTAACTCTGGTGAACCATATCTGGCCCATGGACCAGTATTTGCCCACTGATGGTCTCGGATGATGAGGTGAGCTGATCGAGGAATAAAGGCTCTCCCGCTGCCCATCTGTGCAGCTTGTGAGAAGCAGTCAGGAGCCTGGATTGTCAGGAGCAGCTTTTCTTCCTCCTTCATCCCTGACGCTTGTGACCCTAGCTGCCATCTGTCCAGTTTGTCTCTGCAAATACCACAGCGCTTGTGGTTTAGAACTCTAGCCCTCCACCAGAACTAGCTATGGGATTGTTGCACTGATCTTGTATGCTCATCCAAGCTGGCACCTTAGGGGAGGAGTGTTCTCTTACCTGTCACAAGGTCTCCCTCGGTTGGGATTGTTTCTGTTTCTGTATAGGAAACTTTATAATGTTCACTTCCTGTATAAATATTCATGATTGCAAATTTAAAATTCATTTTTTGACAATATTAATGAATGCAGTAGTATTAACGAGCAGATCTGTACTGGGTTGTTAGATCCTAACTCAGCAAACTGACCCACATTTGCAAAACCCCACACACAACATTTTGAAAGCTCATAGAGCGGTGATGAGCAACCTAGGCTAGTGCATGGGCTTCATGAGTGACCCTCCTTCATTTCAGTGGGCCACAAGATTGTTGTAACCAAGATGATCTCCCGGGATAGGATGGTTTTGCTAATTGTGCTTGTGTACCTAGAATTTGCGGGGTGTGCCGATTGAACCATTGTGCTGTGACTGGATGCAGATGGAGTGGGTGGCTCTCTCAGTCAATGTTGTGTGCAATCAGCACACACCTCACTTCACGTGCCCTTGCTTTATGTGTGTGTCATGTTAGGAGTACAGGTAGGAAAAAACTACATGGGTGTAAACCAACGGACTCTGACAACCCTGCGCATGGGCAACAGTAAACAAAATGTCTTGTGGGCCACACACAGAACCCTGATGGGCCGCATGTGGCCCTCGGGCTGCAGGCTGCCCACTACTGAAATAGAGTCATAGAAGATTAGGGTTGGAAGAGACCTCAGAAGGTCATCAAGTCCAACCCCCTGCCTAAAGCAGGACTGACCCCAACTAAATCATCGTACCCAGGGCTTTGTCAAGCCGGGACTTAAAAACCTCTAAGGAAGCATCCGGGTCTTAGATTGTAAATTCCATGAGGTAGGGTCTTCCTCTGTGTTTATACAGCACCTGTCACAACAGAGCTGTGATCCTAATCGGGGTACCTGCATGCTACTGCTATAGAAATAATAAATAGTGTTCATAGCATCTGTATGCCACTGACACAGATAAGTAGGCTTACTACAGTATCTTACTGTGGTAGCTTGTGTGGAGAAGGGAAGTTGAGAAATCTGGGGAAATGAAGAGCCAAATGCTGTCCTACACATTCTTGCAATCCCACTGACATAATTGGAGTTGGCAAATCAAGAAGGAACATGGCCTTTAGCATTTTTAGATTCCCCTCCCCCCATGTGGTGGGTAAATAGCCGTTATGGGTGATGTCAGAATACAGGAGAATTAATCTGGTTAAAATAATTCTGTTATTCTTTTCTGTTTTACAGTAACTGTCTTGGCAGAATCAAATGAAATTAAGGAACTACTGAGACATCATGGAATCAGAGTTCAAAGCATTGCAGACATCCATCCAATCCGAGTGCAGCCAGCACGGATCTTGAGTCACCTTTATGCCAAACTTGGTAGGTGCTAGAACTAGAAGTGTATGGTGGTTGTAATGAAACCCAATTTCTTTTTCTTTCCACTTCCAGGCTGTCCCCATTTCTTTCTTTTTATTTGTTTTATTTTCACAGTCATTCATACTTTTTATATGTTGCAGGAGGTGCATGTGGTGATGGAATATACAGCACCTAAAGAAAAAACTAGTAATGAATATGCTGATCTGAACTGGTGCCCTAAATAAGGGATTTGTTAGAAGAATTAGGTTCACTTTGCCTGCCTTGAGCTGGTGTCCAAAGTAGAGGTTTCTGGATGCACCATTCCAGTGGAGTTTCATAGACTGTCAGAAGCTGGTTCTCTGCAGTGGCTACTTCTAGAGACAGGCTGGGCTTTTGGAAAGCACCTGAAGGAGTTATGCATCTAATTTCCACCTTGGGCTCCTTTGACACTCCTTTCCAAAGGAGATTGGGGGCTTTGTAATGTGGAATAAATACACACAAAATCTCAGTATTTCACCTGGTTCAAACCACGCATGGATTTGCCCAATATAATCAGGGATGTTGTTTTTCAAAGTTAAGGCCAGTGATGACGGTGGATCAACAATGGCAAATCCTCTCCACCATACTCAGGGAAATTCACAGTGGGCAGCATTCAGTGTTTCCTTTTCCCACGGGAATCAGGCTTATGGGTAGTGCATGAGGAAACTTCAGATATTGTTTGGTGACTCATAGAATCATATGGTTGGAAGAGACCTCAGGAGGTCATTGAGTCCAACCCTCTGCCCAAAGCAGGACCAAGCCTAACTAAATTATCCCAGCCAGAGCTTTGTCAAGTTTTTCCTTATATCTAACCTAGATCTCCCCCACTGCAACTTGAGACCATTGCTCCTCATCCTTTAATCTTTCACTACTGTGAACAGCCTCACTCCATCCTCTTTGGAACCCCCCTTCAGGTAGTTAAAGGCTGCTATCAAATCCTCCTCCCCCTCACTCTTCTCTTTTGTAGACTAACTAAGCCCAAATCCTTCAGCCTCTCCTTGTAAGTCATGTGCTCTATCCCCCTAGTCATTTTTGTTGCCTTCACTGGACTTTCTCCAATGATTCAGATAAGCAAGTCAAAATTTAGATGCTCATCTTAAGATGTTGGGCCTTGAGCAGAAATTTAAATAAACCTCATAACCATATATTTTACCTGAAGAAATCATCCACACAGTTTAGGGGGGGAAAAGGCAGCAAGGGATAAAAATTAATTCTCATGTCTGTCTGCAAGCAGCTGACTGGGTTAGTTTGAAGGTCAAGGTCTGTAATGGGTTTGATGAAACATGTGTCACTCTAACCCTAAGATCTTTGGGAAATTCAAAGTGAAAAGTGTAATGCAGCCGAAGGTCCCCTTTGCTCTCCAGAAACCCCTTTCATGAGTGTCCCTAGACCAGAGGCACATGGCAGTTGAGGATCCTCTTTAGTGGAGACAAATTAACTAATGGGTGAGAGCTCTGTGAAGATGGTTCTGGCCTTCTGCTGATCTCTCCTTCCACCTCCCTACCCTCCCTAGGTTCTGAGGATCCGGGTTCAGAACCTGCTGTTTGTTCCGAGGTGATAATCCCTCCCATCAAGAGGCTGGTTTGGGAAGAGTGTGGGGGTTATGTTTGCCTGCTGCAGAGACTTTGGCTTGATCCCGTGGTTAGGGTGAAGAATAATGCCCTTCCTGATGTCACTGCACGTGGTGGACCAAATGTATGCCTGAGATGACTGGAAGTGTGGCCATGTGTATCCCTCTGCTGTCATGGAACCACTGTGCCAGAATGGGGATTCATTCCAGCTAGTGGCTGGGTGGGTCTATAGTGCTGAGCTGCTCTCAGACTCTAGGGGCATGTCTAGACTACGTTTTTCTTTCAAAAGAAGATATGCAAATTCAAAAGAAGATTTGCATATCTTCTTCCGATGTCTTTTTTAAAAGAGGTTTTTCCGAAAAAGCAAGCCGTCTAGACGCGGTTCTTTAAAAAAAAAAACCTCCGTTTTTCGAAAGAATGCTGTAAACCTCATTTTTTGAGGAAGAAGGGTTCTTTTGAAAAAGGGTTTTTTTTTCGATAGAATCGCATCTAGACGACATGCTTTTTAAAAAAAAACCTCTTTCGAAAAAGCGATCGGAAGAAGGTATGCAGATTCGGCACCAATTTGCATATCTTCTTTTGAAAGAAAAACGTAGTCTAGATGTGCCCTAGGTGGCAGTTGTGGTTGGTTTGTGTCTCTGGTGGGCTTTCTGCTGCTAGGGGCTTCACACCCAGATTCCAGATGCTTGCACAAGTTGGATTTCTGAAGTGAATCTGGCCCAGAGTATTTAATATTTTTCTTTCCTTCTTGAGAATGTATTGAATCATCTAGCAGGTAGAGTTCATCTGTTGAAGCTGGAAAGCTTTTTAGGTGACATAAGGCTTCTGTAAAGTGATTGAAGTGGGTGGAGACCTCCTCCTATGTGTGGGTAGTGTCATCTGCTAGATACAGTAGAAACAGTATCTGTTCCTGAGGCAGATTTTAAAGGCTTAATCCTGCAAGGTGCTGAGCACTTGCAGTTCTCACGGCTTCAGAGAGAACCTTGCAAGGTCAAGTTCTCATAGAGTAGCTGGGATTTGAACATCTGCCATGTTTAGGAAAAAGCTTTGGTTGTGTTTGTGTTTGACCCAGCCAAAAAAAATGTGCTGTCTGCAGTACTGGGAAGGGCAGAGGGCACAGCTGTGAGGTGGAGGGTTCTTTTTTACACTCAATTCAATGGCTGAATTGAGAGAATTAACATTGTTACATTAAAGAGGGATTGCCAGTAACCTGTGATGTTTAATGTGGCATGTGATTTTCTTGCAAATATACCTCATTTCATTTGGAATGCTGCCTGTCATTCCCTGTAGATGGATGTATTTGACTTCCTGACAAATCAGTGTTTGTTCATGTATACCTTTTATTATTTTTTCATATAGAAATCTACATGGCATTTTACCTCTGTGAACATTTGGCTAGCCAGCATCAGCATGAAATGCCAGCTAGAGCTCCATAGCTTTACAAAATCTGCTGATTTTCTTGCTGGTCCCTATCTTTGTTATACTCTTTTTAGGACTTTATGTTCCTTTTTTTCAGATTTTAGAAGAAATTGAGGCACCTTATCCTCCATGTGTACATCTGTTTAACTTCCTCTCTGGAATGTGACTGATTTGGTGGTGTGTGTGGGTTGTGTGGTTTTTTTGTAAATACAGAATTTTTAGGCCAAAGATTAATATGCAGACATAATTTGAAAAAGGAAAACACAGTTGAAACTAGGGTCATCAGTGTCACATTTGCACGTGCTATAACTTTCTTATCTCCTTATGGAGCCATGGCTTTTTTAAAAATTCTAGAACTTCAGATACTTTACATGCCAAAGCCTTCCCACTGATTTCAAAGGGCTTTTGAATGAGACTTCTAAAGAATCAGAAGTGTGTTGTTAAATGCTCATGGTCCTATGATGGTGGGTGCCACAGAAAACTTTTAAGACAGGTGCTAACACCACAGCAGTTGGAACTATTCTCTAATTCTATTTGTTGTACATAACAGGTGTCCCTGACTGAAGATTTGATGTTCAAGTTTAACTGAAAATTACGTAATAAAATTTAAAAACTTGTAGCTATTTGGAGAAGAAAGGGAAATATTACATTAGATCTTTGGTTTTTTTTTTTAATTTTTACAGGCCGAAACAAGAACATGAACCTGAGTGGCCGACCTTACCGACATATTGGTGTGCTTGGAACATCCAAACTGTACATGATACGGAATCAAATATTTACTTTTACCCCTCAGGTGGGCATGTTAAGCCAATAGGAAAACTTCCTCTTACCTCATGTCCTGTGAATCTCTTTGTGATTCCACTCCCACTGATCTGATAAAGCAGCTGTCCTTTGCTTTGCTCTTTTACGGAAGTTGGGTGACAGCCAAATGATAATGTTCTTTCTGCCTCTAAGCAGAGCCCCACTCCTCTAGGCTTCTGATTTAGTGAAGATCACTCTAGATCAATAATACACAATCACTGCTGATCACTGTCCTCACCACAATTCTGGCTGCGTAAAAAAAGTGAGAGATAAATAGTTTATCTGAAAATCCTCTCACTTAATAAATATTTCTACTAATTACTTCAGTTGAAAGTGTAGTTCCAGTTTATCATGTCAAGAATTATATACTCTAGGAGCACAGAATCTGATCAGTGAATTATATTGTAACCATGGCCAGCAGCTCTACAGAAAGGAAATCTCTGCCTTCTGTTTTCTCTCAAACGTCCTCTTAGCGTATGTTGGCAATATGTGTCTTGGCCTTTCTAGAATAAATGGTCCTTTAATCCATTTAATAAAATATTACACACTTCTAAGTACAGCTTTATTATAGGTTGCTGTAATTCATCCCTGTTAAATTGATCTTGCCACAGAACTCAGAGAGAGTCCTGTGAGGATATAAAATGTGGTTATAGTACCATGCAAGCAAAATTAATTAGAGCTGTTTCCTTTTCAACCATATCAATGTCTTTAGGGCTTTTATAAATGACTTAAGGAATGAAACAGAAAAAGGAAAGCTGGAAGAATACAAGCCCCAGTAAAGACTTACCTAACATGTTTTATGCTCTCCAGTTTACTGATCAGCACCACTTCTACCTGGCTCTAGACAATCGGATGATTGTGGAGATGCTCAGAACGGAACTGGCTTATCTCACTTCTTGCTGGAGGATGACTGGAAGACCAACCCTCACTTTTCCCATCACCCACACCATGCTCAGTAAATGTCATTTTGTCTCTGTGGCTATCCCAGGTATAGATAGATTATTATTATGGAGGAGTTGGAGCATGAATTTGAGAGCAGGCAGATTGTATGTCTATTGTTATTTTCTCTGAATTTTAAATGTTAAGAGTACCTTTGACTTTCTGAGGCATGTGACATATTTGGATGGCAAAATGATGATTTATAAGGCATTATAAATGTTTTTACCCCTCATCTCTATCCATGCATCTCCGCACTGTACCCTTCCTGTTTCTGTCTAAGAATTTATATGAAGTATTCCTATTTGAAACCTGTTACCAATGCTTTCAGATAAGTTAGAATTGTGTGCCGCTTTTTATAGCTCTCTTGGTCTATGTCTTGAACTTCTGCCTAGTTTGCATTGCAGAGGGCAGCTAGTCAGGCTACTTGCTGGTCATGTTTAGAAACATTTTATTAAAGGGTAATCACCAAACCTAGTCCCCAGTTCAGCTAAGGACTCAATCACACATAGCTATGTAAACCCAATTGGAATCATTAATCAGTGATTCAATATCCATTTTAAAATCAAAACTATTTTGGTTACTTACAAGAAACCTGATCATGTTAAAATGGTCACATGATTTAAAAATACTAAATAGACATTTGTTCCCCAACTAAGTTAAACTTTCATGTTTCTTTCTAGTTGATGATGGCTCTGACATTGATCCAGCAATTCTTGCAACCATAAGAAAATTAGAGGATGGGTATTTTGGAGGGGCAAGGTAATGTCACTATCCAAAAGTAATTATTCCACTGTTCCCACATAAGTGCCCCACCCCTCTTTTAAAGATCAAAGTGGTTCATAGGCCTTGAGCAAGCCCTCTCCATAGGGGTGAATTTCAGCCTGAATTGTTACATGAGAATTAGTCACTAATCTACAAATAGCAGCAGTGCAAAGTTCTTAGCAGAACTTAGGCCTACATTTTTATTAACAGATTGTTCTTTTGAGAGTTCCAAGGCTTGACATTAAATCTTAATTAAGCATCGGTATTGGGAGTTGAGGATTTGTGGGTTTTCAGAAACATGGTTTAAAAACAAGGATTTTTGTTAAAATAGTCTCTCACATTTGAAATTAAATGTGCATTGTATGTAAATATGTGTGTACATGCTTACATGCTTCTTATTTCCATACTTGTTTGTTTTCTACTAAACTTCCCACTGTTGGAATCACTCTGAGCATTTGATCAGCTTTACATCCTACCCGTGGCTTTTAATTTTTGTCACAAGAGGCTGAACCTATGGTCTCAGTGGTACTAAATCTATTAAACTGATCTATTAAACAGGTGGCATTCTGTGGGAATTAGAATTTTATCTTTTTTTTTTTAAAGCAGGGACTACCTCTTACTGACCTTGGATTGGGTCTTTAGGCACTACTACAGTACACATAAATAATAATAGCTATCACAGCATCCACCAGATCTGTGATTATTTTTTGGGCACATTTACTGATTTGTTTCGTTGCTGGTACCAACTACTGCCTAATTACCAAATGTGGATGTGACAGTGGTGGATCATAGAATCATAGAACACTAGAGCAGGAAGGGACCTTGAGAGATCATCAAGTGCAGTCCCCTGCCCTCACGACAGGACCAAGCACCATCTAGACCGTTCCTGATAGATGTCTCTCTATCCTGCTCTTAATTATCTCCAGTGATGAAGTTTCCACAACCTCCCTAGGCAACTTATTCCAGTGTTTCACCACCCTGACAGTTAGGAAGCTTTTCCTAATGTCCAACCTAAACCTTCCTTGCTGCAGTTTAAGCCCATTGCTTCTTGTCCTATCATCAGAAGTCCAGGAGAAAAATTTTTCTCCTATTCCTTGTAACACCCTTTTTGATACTTAAAAACTTCTGTCATCCTCTCCCCAGTCTTCTTTTTTCTAAACTAAAACCCAATTCTTTTAGTCTCTTGGGTGACAGAAGAGGGATAATGTGATGATTACCTGTTGTGTTCCCTCCCTCTAGGGCATCTGGTATTGGCCACTGTCGGCAGACAGGATACTGGGCTGGATGGACCATTGGTCTGACCCAGTATGACTGTTCTTATATATGTTCTAAGTCTTTCCTCATAGGTCATGTTCTCTAGACCTTTAATCATTTTTGTTGCTCTTCTCTGTACCTTCTCCAATTTCTCCACATCTTTCTTGAAATGTGGTGCCCAGAACTAGACACAATACTCCAAATTCCACCACCTCCCTAGGTAACCCATTCCAATACTTCACCATCCTCCTAGTGTAATAGTTTTTCCTAATATCCAACCTAGACCTCCCCCACTGCAACTTGAGACCATTGTTCCTTCTTCTGCCAACTGTCACTACTGAGAGCAGCCTCTCTCCATCCTTTTTGGAACCTCCCTTCACGTAGTTAAAGGCTGTTATCAAATCCCAAACTAAATAAGACCAAATCCCTCAGCCTCTCCTCATAGGTCACGTGCTCCAGCCCCCTAATCATTTCGGTTGCCCTCTGCTGGACCCTCTCCAATGCATCCACATCCTTTCTGTAGTGGGGGCTCCAGGACTGGATGTAATACTCCAGATGTGGGCTCACCAGCGCTGAATAAAGGGGAATAATCACTTCTTTAGATCTGCTGGAAATGCACCTCTTAATACACCCCAATATTCCATTAGCCTTCTTGTCTACAAGGGCACACTGACTCATATCCAGCTTCTGATCCACTGTAATCCCTGGGTCCTTTTTTGCCAAACTGCTGCTTAGCCAGTCGGTTCCCAGCCTGTAACAGTGCTTGGGATTCTTCCGTCCCAAGTGCAGGACTCTGCACTTGTCCTTGTTGAACCTCATGAGGTTTCTTTTGGCCAAATCCTTCAATTTGTCTGGGTCACTCTGGACCCTATCCCTGCCCTCCAATGTATTTACGTCTCCCCCTAGCTTCGTGTCATCTGCAAACTTTCTGAGAGTTCAGTCCATCCCCTCATCCAGATCATTAATAAAGATATTGAACAAAACCGGCCCTAGAACCAATCCTTGGGACACTCTGCTTGAAACCGACTGCCAAACAGATGTCGAGCTGTTGATCACTACCCATTGAGCCTGGCAATGTAGCCAGCTTTCTATCCACCTTACAGTCCATTTATCCAATCCATACTTCCTTAACTTGCTGACAAGAATATTGTGGGAGACCATATCAAAAGCTTTGCTAAAGTCAAGGTATATCACATCCACTGACGTCCCCATGTCCACAGAGCCAGTTTCCTCATCATAGAAGGCAATCAGGAATCTATGTTGACTATTCCTGATCACTTTCCTCCCTTCCAAGTGCTTCAAAATGGATTCCTTGAGGATACCTTCCATGATTTTTCTGGGGACTGAAGTGAGTCTGACCAGTCTGTAGTTCCCTGGATCATCCTTCCCTCTTTTAAAGATGGGCATTACATTTGCCTTTTTCCAGTAGTCTGGGACCTCTCCCCATCTCCACAAGTTTTTCAGAGATAATGGCCAAAGGCTCTGCAATGACATCTGCCAACTCCCACAGCACCCTCAGATTCATTAAATCTGGCCCCATGGATTTGTGTATTTCTAACTTTTCTAAATCGTTCTTAACCTGTTCTTCACCAAGGGCTGCCCACTTCCTTTCCATACTATATTGCCTAGTAGTCTCGGAGCTGACCTTGTCTGTGAAGACGGAGGCAAAAAAAGCATTGAGTATTTCAGCTTTACCCATATTATCTGTCACTAGATTACTTCCCTCATCCAGTAAGGGCCCCACACCCTTCCTGATCCCCCTCTTATTGCTAACATGACAGTAGAAACCTTTCTTGTTACCCTTCATATTGCTTGCTAGATGCAATTCCAGTTGCACTTTGGCTTTCCTGATTGCACCCCTGCATTCTAGAGCGATATATTTATATTTCTCCATAGCCGTCTATCTAAGTTTCCACTTCTTGTAAGCTTCCTTTTTGTGTTTAAGCTCGACAAGAAAGCTAGTCTGGTCGCCTACCATATTTTCTTTTCTTAATGCTCATTGGTATGATTTGTTCCTGTGCCTTCAATAAGGCTTCTTTAAAATGCCACCAGTTCTCCTAGACTCCTTTCCCCTTCGTATTAGCATCCCAGGGATCCGGCCCATCAATTCTCTGAGGGAGTCAAAGTCTGCTTTTCTGAAGTCCAGGGTGCGTATTTTGCTGCTCTCCTTTCTTCCTTTTGCCGGAATCTTGAAATAGACCATCTCATGATCACTGCTTCCCAGGTTGCTGTCTACATCTACATCCCCTACTTATTCCTCCGTGTTTGTGAGCAGCAGGTCAAGCTGTGCATGGCCCCTGGTTGGTTCCTTCAGCATTTGCACCAGGAAGTTGTCCCTATCGTTCTCCAAAAACTTCCTGGATTGTCTTTATACTGCTGTATTGGTCTCCCAACAGATGTCAGGGTGATTAAAGTCGCCCATGAGAACCAGAGTCTGTCTACTCCTTAAAGACAGTTGCTTCCCATTCTGTAAGTGTGAAATTGATTGTTCTTTCCTAAGTGGAGTACTTTGCATTTGTCCTTATTAACTTCATCCTATTTACCTCAGACCATTTCTCCAGTTTGTCCAGATCATTTCGAATTATGACCCTATCCTCCAAAGCACTTGCAACTCCTCCCAACTTGGTATCATCTGCAAACTTAATAAGTGAACTATCTAAGCCAATATCTAAATCGTTGATGAAGATATTGAACAGAACCAATCCCCAAGTTGACCTCTGCGGAACCCCACTTGTTATGCCCTTCCAGCATGACTGTGAGCTATTAATAACTACTCTCTGTGAATGGTTATGCATCCAGTTATGCCACCATCTATAGTAGCCCCATCTAGGTTGTATTTCCCTAATTTATTGATAAGGTCATGTGAGGCAATATCGAATGTTTTACAAAGTCTAGGTAAACCATGTCCACCACTTCCCACTTATCCACAAGACTTGTTATCCTATCAGAGAAAGTTATCAGATTGGTTTGACATGATTTGTTCTTTACAAATCCATGCTGGTTGTTCCCTATTGCCTTATTATCTTCTAAATGTTTGCAGGTTAATTCCTTAATTCTTTGCTCCATTATCTTTCCTGGCACAGCAGTTAAGCTGGCTGGTCTGTAGTTTCCTGGGTTGTTCTTATTTCCCTTTTTATAAATGGGCAAATATAGTGCCCATCTCTAAAAAGGGAAATAAGAACAACCCAGGAAACTAATTTCCCTTTTTAGAGATGGGCACTATATTTGCCCATTTATAAAAAGGGAAATAAGAATAACCCAGAAAACTATAGACCAGTCAGCTTAACTTCTGTTCCAGGAAAGATAATGGAGCAAAGAATTAAGGAATTAAAGATTTTTGAAGAGGTTTCCAGGGTTGTCCGGTAAAGCACAATTCAACATAAAAATGGAATGACATTAATTCTTTCTTAAACGCTTTCCTGTTTACAGGGTAAAGCTAGGCAAACTGTCAGATTTTCTTACCACCTCATTCTATACGCACCTGAGCTTCCTGGATCCAGACTCTGACGGAAAGCTATTTGATGATGCTAACGAAAGCTGTGACAGTCCTGAAAGTGGATATGAATTAGAAGGCTATCCAGATGATTTCTGTGACAAAGGTACCAGTCTTTAACTTGACAGTATTTGTCAGGGCTGTTCCCTACTCTGCCACTCCAAGTGCAGAAGATGGGGGCCCACAAAGAGCTCAAAATAAAAAAAACCAAAACCTTTGCCTCTACAGGCACTGGTTACAAAAACTTCCCCCCAGAATCATAATACACAGATTTTTGGGGAATCACTTCCACCATCAAGTGATTTTTATCCCTGAAGAAAGCAGGGGTGAACACTTGAAATCACCCCCAGGGTTACCCCAAGCTCTTTTGCCCTAAAAGAGTTTGAAAAAAAGAAAGGAGGAAAACAAGCTGCAGTCTCTAGTAGCTGCCTCTCAGTCTGAGGCATACAGATACACACAGACAGACCTTCCAGGACACAAGAATCAAATCATCACCTTAAAAAAGTAATTTTTATTACAAAATAAAAGATACACTTGATAAAGCATACTTGGTTGCTAGATGTTACAGAGCAACTAAGGAAAACAAATTAAAACACAAAGAAAAGTCTCTGAGCACAATGCGAGATGCGAGATGGTAAATGGGGAGGGGAGGCATAGATTCACACAGAGCAGTTCAAACTTAACCACAAAATAAAGAAAAATACCCTGATCACAACTAGATCCACTTTTACTTACTTCCAATTTTTTCTTTGTTCAGTCCACTCCCATGCCCCAAATTTCTTGGAGACATGATAGTCCTGCCTGGGTTTAAATCATTCTGTGTCTCTCCGCTCCTGGTTTTTCTCTCCCACGCACACAGAAAGCAGGCCAGGAACCTATATCCAATTCAAATTTCAACACTCATATCTCGATTGATTCTCCCGCCCTCTGGCCAACACCTTTGCTAGCTACCTGAGTTTAACCCCTTAGTCACCTAGTGCTGGTCAGCACTCTTCCTGTCCATTACAGCGTTATGTCCCCTATTGTTATGATCAACGCCTAAGTTTACTATAATACTTAATTTAGAGGAAAGAGAAAATATCTTAATTTTAACTGTTTGCATTTGACAGTTGATGGTCAGTTGCTGTCTCTCAGGCACAAGAATGATGACAGTACTCATGTATTTCTTTGGAGGGGAGCTCATGTTCATGTTCTTTTCCAACACTTAAAAGAGGATGTTTACCAGCAGCAAAACTGACAGTGAAGTTAGGTGTGTGCATGAACATGTTGAGGTAGTGTTGCCCTTTGGCTCAGCCAAAAGACCCTCTAAATAATAGCTGGAAAACTACCTTTCCTGGGTTTTTTTAATTAAGGAAAAGAATCCAAGAAATACTACTCAAAAGAGAAATCTATTATAAACAGGATTTTTCCAAATTCTTCAATTTAAAAAAATCAATTTGATAGTGTCCTTTTACTATATAGTCTCTGGTCTCTGTCCTTTTTGCCTCTGTTATTTTTCAATAGAAATAAAAAGATATCGTGCCTCTAAAAGGGAACTCATGTACATATTTCCAATCATATGTTTTAATAAGCCTTTTATATCTGTGTGTCTCTCCAGAAAGCCCAGATGAGCTGGACCAGTATATAAATGATATGCTGCAAAGCACAGCGCTTAAGTCCTACCTGCCTCCAACTTCAAAGAATGCTAACCAGCCCCTTGTATTCAGTGCTGTTCATTCCATGCGAGACATACTTTCAATAATGGCCAAGGCAAAGGGTTTAGATGTTCCAAGTATGTTTTTTCTGATTTTTAATTCTTACTGGATGATAAAAGTAAAAAACAGAATTTGATGATGTGTGAACCAGGTAAATTGCAGTTGCTAGAAAGTAACAAGATCGTGTAGTATTCTGTTTTCAGTGTGATTGCTTCATTATTCCCACAGTGCCATGTCACTTCATGGCAACTGCAGTTAACATGCCATGGAACTTAAACATTTAATCCAAATGGACAATATGAAATCAGTTGCCGCTGGGCCAATTTATTTTGTACTCATATTTGCAGATGTTGTCCTTGACTGGAACCTACCATAACAAAAGCCTGATAAAGACAAGAGAAGTGGAATACAACAATGTGATTGGATGTTTTGGGGTTTTTTACATTTGTGTTGTTTTAAAATGGACTGAACTCATTTATTTTTAGTAAGGACATTGGGAAATGAAACCTCTTTAACACCAGAAAATGCCAGTAGATGTACATAAATTTCAGAATTGCAAGCACATATAGACAAAAGGACTGCATTATAAAAAATAATGGATAGATTGAAGGGTTATTAGATAATTTACCCATCTGTAAATAGACATGTAACATATATGGAAATCCTGTATCCATTGAAGTTAATGGAAAGACTCCACTGGACATTGGATCAGGCCCTATAAATAATATATATATTAGTATTGTGCATACCTGTTATCCCTATTCCCCATCTTTCACAAATAGCCTGTCCTAGGGCTATAATAAAAGTAATATGAAATTAACTGGATGTTTGCCCTTTGTTATCCTAATAACTTCACTTCTGTTATGCCACTCTCTTTGTCTTCATTTATCTTTAGGTCCCAATCAAGGAAAGCACATCCTTAATTTTAACTACAGGAGTTGCTGAACTTGCCTTAGTTGGACTGTTCTTGAGCTTGAAGTTAAACACACTCTGAAGTGTTGTGCTAGATTGCATCATTAGACTGTAAGATCTTTGGCACATACACTGTCTTTTACTGGGCCTGGAATCTTGCACAATGGTGCACTGACTCTGTTTAAGCCTTTGGATGCTACCTGATGATAGATCGTGTTAGATCAGTGGTTCTTAAACTCTGTGTTGGGACCCCAGAATGGATTGCAACTCTGTTTTAATGGACTTGATGGGACTAGATGGGACTTTAATAGACTTGATGGGACTCGCAGCCAAAGCCTGAGCCCTACTGCCTAGGACCAAAGCCAAAATCCAAGGGAGGCAGGGCTCAGGTTACAGGCCCCTGACTTGGGATGGCAGGACTCTGGCTTGGGTCCCTCCTCCTGGAGTCATGTAGTAAATTTTGTTGTCAAAGGGGGGTTGCTGTGCAATGAATTTTCTGAATTCTTGGATTAGATCAGTCTCTATTTAAATAGATGAGATAAAAACCTGGGTGTGAAGCTTGGTTTGTACTTGCATCATGTCCCAGATAGCATGGCTCCTGGCTTCTGCATTCTGATACTAGAGGTGTTTTCAGTCAGTATGATTCTGCTACCAGATGTTGCATGTCCTTTGTATGTTATTTCAGGTTGTTTTGCTTTGCAGGTGTTTCTATGTCTCTGCCAACTAAAGTTTTGAACACTCACCGGAAATCTCTGAATCTTGTTGATTCTCCACATCTTTTTGAAGTGAAGGTGAGCTAGTGGAATAGTTACACAGCTTTTTGGCTATTAAAAGGAATTTTGTTTAGAAACTATAGTTAATTGTATGTTGTTAAATGAAATGCTTCCTTTAGCATTAGCAAAACAAATAGTAAAATAACCTGTACTTATCTTCTAGAGGCAGATCCTGCCCCATCCTCTTCAGAGCCATGTAGGGATGGTAGCCAGTGAGACCAGAGCAATGGAGGGACAGCATACAAATTTAGAGTGGTCTGCATTCCTAATCCACCACTAAACTGTTTTCCAAGGACTCCAATTCACAGTAATGTGTGGGGAGAGGGACTGTGAAAGGACAGGGCAGGACTAGTGGCTGTGTGGCTTCACCTGCCAATCCCACCAGGATGGAGATATAGCTCCAATAAAAGCTACCGTTGCCATAAGAATGCACTGTCAGCTGCAAAATGTTTCATATGCTGGAAGGACAGGGTTCCACCCCTTGGAGGAGTCCTCTGTTCAAAGACCATCTATTCACGTATGCACATGAAAAAAGGATAGGGTCCTGCAGCACCCGACAGGTTTAATAAACAGAAGCACTTATCTAACCACAATTTTCCCTCAACTAATTTGCTGTCTTGTAAGTTCAGTTTATTGTACACCTTGTTTAGAAAATTTAGAACATTTCTGTTGGTCATCAGTATCTTCACTTAGAAAGTACCATTTTGAAATACAAGTGAAGAAACCAACAGAACTTGTAGAGCAATCTACTTTTACTTGATTTCAACTGAATTCGTTAGTTTAAAAATTATAAAATCAAGGCTGTCAATTAATCACAGTCAATTCATGTTATTAACTCAAAAAATTAATCTCAATTAAAAAATTAATCACCATTTTAATCACACAGTTTAAACAATAGAATGCCAATTGAAATTTATTAAATATTTTGAATGTTTTCTACATATTCAAATGTATTGATTTCAATTATAACACAGAATACAAAGTGTGCAGTGCTCACTTTATTATTTTTATGACAAATAATTGCACAGTAAAAATGATGAACAAAAATAGTATTTTTCAGTTCATCTCAGACAAGTAATAGTGCAATCTCTTTATTTTGAAAGTGCAACTTACAACTGTCGATTGTTTTGTTTCTGAGTACCCCCCCCTCAAAAAAAAGTCCCCAAGTCCATTTAGTCTTACTTTTTGTTTGACCAATCACTGAGAGAAATAAATTAGTTTACATTTATGGGAGCTAATGCTGCCTGCTTCTTATATACATGCCACTTGACAGTAAGAACAGGTGTTCACTTCACAATTTTTTTTAGCCAACCTTGTAAGGTATTTATGTGCCAGGTGTGCTAAATATTCATATGCTCCTTCACGCTGACCACCATTCCAGAGGATATGCTTCCATGCTGTTGCTGCTTGTTTAAAAAAAATGCTACGAGTAAATATGTGACTGAACTCTTTGGGGAAGAATTGTGTGTCTCCTACTTGCTTTACTTGCATTTCTAAAGATTGCTACAGCACCCAATGTACAGAAAATAGAGAACCTGAAGCACCAAAAAAGAAAATACCCCTTGTGCTGGTGGCATTTGACTCATGATGAAAATGAACATGTGTTGGTTCACACTGCTTTGGATCATTATTGAGCATAATCAGTCATCAGCATGAACGAATCTTCTCTGGAATGGTGGTGGAAGCATGAAGGGCCATGTGAAACTTTAGTGCATCTGGCACTTACATATTTTGTGACACTGGCTACAGCAATGCCATTGAATGCCTGTTCTCTCTTTCAGATGACACTGTAAACAAGAAGTGGGAAGTATTATCTTCTGCAAATGTGTGTCTTATTGGCTGAATAAGAAGTAGGACTGAGTGGGGCTTGTAGGCACTAATGTTTTACATTGTTTTATTTTTGAATGCAGTTTTTGTACATAATTCTACATTTGTACGTTCTGTGTTCACACACTTTGTACTCTGTGTTGTAATTGAAGTCAACATATTTGAAAAAGTAGAAAACACACAAAAAAATTAAATGTCTTGGTATTCTATTGTTTAAAAGTGCAGTTAATTGTGACTATTTTAATAGTTTGACAGCCCTCTATTAAATCAGATATGCACGGACATTGATTTAATAAAGTTAATAACAAATGACAGGAGAGAGATGAAAAGAATTTATTTTCTTCTATTATAAAATTTCTGGTTTCTTTGGTCAAAAATTTTTCTTTCATTATAATATCTCTGACTCAGTGGATCAAATGCATCTGTGATTGCAGAGGGAATGTTCCATGCTAGCTGCTATATTTTCTGGGATTAATCACCATCTCTATTGTAGATTGATGCAAACTACATAATGCATCTAAATTTCAAATAAGGAATTGCATTACTATGTCTTCTCCAGTGAGTAGCCACACCTAGTGAGTTAGAATGCTCCATCTACATATTCTTTCATACTTTAAAAAAAAAAATCTCTTCTGTCTTTGATTATCAGGATCCGGAATCTGTTTTGCATTTGCCCAAAGATGATCGTGGTGATTTGGATTGTGAGAAGCTAGTTGAACAGCTGGAGGAGTGCCCAACTCTACATGATCAAGCTGATATATTGTACATCTTGTATATAATAAAGTAAGTTATCAGAGGTTTTTCTGAATGGTCTCTTCAGCTTGTTTGGAAGTTCCATCATAGGTTCCCCAAAGAAAAGCATAGATACTGTAAAAATTTTGGTCTACTTTAATAGGTTACAGGTACTTCAAATACATTACAATATGTATATGCAGTTTTTAGATGAGACAGGTAAGAACACCAGGATTTTATAAAAATATGCACTGGCACCTGAGGTATAGAACAAAGCTCACAGGAATTAAATGCATAAATTCTTTATATTCCCAATATTTAATACACTATTATTGTCCACCAATAAGTTCACAAGAAATTGGGATAGAATTTTTATATGCAGGTGGGTAAGCACATGGACATTTGGTGCAGAAAGTTTGTGCTGTGTTATTTTTCACTATACAAAAGAGTATAATTTATCTGTGTATAGTACAAATTCAGTTTTAATGAATTTCTTTGTTTCATGCATGTTCATGACCTCACTGGCTAAAATCCAGAAGTCCTCAAAACACTCTAGGGAATGTCTAATTGACACTGTAAAACATAGTAAAATAGCCTAGTGACTAAACAGGGTTGATGAGAACAGAACACAAATGTAATCCACCAGCAGTCTTGTAAGAGCGCATTTACTAATACATACTGATTTGTTTTATGTTTAAGAAACGCTACAGGATATTGGCAGAGAGTTAGCTTATGGGTGAGGGACACTTCATCCACTGCTGAGTTTTCTTAATAGCACATATTGTCTTTTGTTTTCTTCTGTGTGTTGCTTCTCACAGCAGGGCCTTTCTGGGCTCGGGGATCTTTTCGAGCATATGTCTAGCAGGTTCATTTTCTCCCTTCCTCGGTATATCATCTCACCACTTTTCCACTATATTGGGCCAATGTCACAGCGACATCATTTTTCCAAAGGCAAGCCCCATTTTATTCACTGCTTCCCACCAAAATTAGTTGGGGAGAGGGGACACTAGTAATATTATGCAGCATAATCAACAGGGAGCCAAGTTATTCACCATTGTGATGCTTTTAGAGGGAGTTAAGAACACAGGAGATGAACAAAAAGTATATCTGAACCTCTTCTTTATGCCCTTTCCAGAAGTTGAGATATATGAAAGAGGTAGTTTCCCAAGAAGAATGGCACTATTATGACATTTGTACAAACTCTAGCAGTTCTTTCCAGAGTGTCTGAATTACTATGACTAGAGCCCTGCAAATATCTGCTTTATATCTGTGGGACAGTTCTGAAAATACAGATGTGGATGCAGACACAAACCCCGAACATAATTGCAAAAATATGATCATTGCTTCTTTCAACACCTTAATAATGACAGCAGCAGCATTACTATTTTCTTTTGTTGCCTAGATGTCAAATCTCACAGGGTATAGTGTGGAAGTTTGATTAACAACTTCAGAAAAGGCAACATGAGAAAATCTGTCAGAAGCCTCTGTCATATCTAAGAAGTTAGTCATGTAATCTTCAGCATTATTGATGAAGGCTGCTGTTACAGGGCTTTGTCCTGCAAGGTGCTAAGCACGTTGTTCCTGGTCCAACAACGTGTCTAAACATATCCTTAATTTAAATCATGAGAGCAGTTCTGTTGATTTCAGTGAGACTACTCTCATGCTTAACTTTAAGCAAGTATGTAAGTGTGGGATTTTGAAAGAGATTTATGTGCCCAAATCCGACTGACTTCTAATAGAGGCTTAATTGCTCTCTCTGCTTGTAAATTCCTTCCCAAGTGATCTGCAGGATTGGGACCAGACTGCTTGGCACCTTGCAAGAATGTAAGGGAGTTCAGTTTCCTGCTTTCACCATCTGCGATGTCTCTGCATGGATGGTCTATATAAATCTGTGTTCTTTGCTTTTGTGCACCAAAGCTGTCATTTCTGCTTTTCCTTCCGGCAGAGGCCCAGACTGGGATACAGAACTGAATGGACAGTATGGAGTCACCGTTTATTGTCTGCTCAATGAGCTCTACAGCAAGGCAGGCCTGAACCAAGAGTGGGGGTTAATTCGTTACATCTCTGGCATTCTCAAAAAGAGAGTGGAAGTTCTGGCTGAGGTATAACAAACTCACATGTTGCCAATTCCCTCAGTTTCTCTCCCCTGTACCCAGAAACTAGAATCTCTTGAATTGTTTTGTCTATTATCACTCAAACACAAATTCCAACAGGGTCTATGTTTATCCCATTTTGGTTTTACCTTCCATCAGTGTGTTAAGGCAAAGAGGATGCTGTGGTATATTTTAGAGTAGCCATAGAGGCTCAGTAACATGAAACTTTATGACGATGTCTCTGCCTTTGAACTTTGCTGAGAAAGGTAAAAATCTTAGTGAGGTTGCCTGGTTATTTGGAAATTTGAGAGCTGTAGATTAGTGAAGTGAGACTGGAGATGGCTTGATGAAGCTTTTTTAAGATAAAAAATGTGTCTTGATTATAACAACTATTTATTTGTGTTCCCCTAGTGCCTTGGAGCCCTAGTCATAGAGTTTAAGGCCAGACAAGACCCAACAACTTATCTAGTCTGACTGCCTTTGCATCACAGCCACCCATGCACTAAACCCAGAAATCAAAATTAGACCTAAGTATTACAGCCCACAGGAAACTAGATGGGTATGTGTCACAGGCAGAGATTAGGAGGGAGCAAGGTGCACCAGTGCCCAAGACTCCTGTAATGGTAAGGAAATGATAAGCCAGTACAAAAAGATGGTCCTTTCCCCCAAAGGCTGAAGTCTAAGTATATTGAAATATACAGAGATGATAAAACATCTAGAGCTACGTAAGGAAAATAGTCACGGGCTTGTCTACAGTGCCGCCCTAGAGCTTTAGTGAAGAAGCTACTATGCTGTTAGGAGAGTGTCTTCCACTGGCATAGTAAATCTACCTCTGTGAGAGATGGTAGCTATAGCCTACACCCAGGGTTAGGTCGGATGTCGAGTGTAGATTTTTCACACCCCTGAGCGACATAGTTATACTGATGTAAGCTTGTAATGAAGACTTGGCCATTGATTTTGTCCTGATCGTTAAAAATTATTTCCTTTTGGCTATCATAAATAAGTCTCCATTTTCTTGCTTGCACTTGATTACAGTAAGTTCCTGAGATTTGCACACTACTATTCCTAGCCATTTTTTAGCTGGCTTTTCATCCTGTGCAATGATATTGCTGAGCTTTGACCATCTCACACAAGTTTCAGTGAGCAGTTTGTTGTAGCTGCAGAGCACCATATCCCAAAGCATGGAGCATGTTCTTTTCCTGTCTTCCTAGAGGGGCCACAAAGCTGGGCATGTGAGCATGGAAAAATGTATAAATTAGGGTGTTAGCTTACAGGAAACACTGGTCCTAAGTGCTCAGATGGCTGCCCAGGAAAGATTCAGATGCCACCCAGCTGATCAACAGAGTGCCCACAGCAGGCAGCATGTGTTTCTATTGGTGGTGCACAAGCATTGGTGCACATAATAAAATTTATTCCACACATGACTGGAAAAAATTAGAGGGGACATTGGTTAGCGCTCTGACAGCGAGTGGTGGGGCGGATGCGTGAGGGTGTGATAATTTCTTAGGGGGACTGGGAAACACTGCTCTGCCCTCAGTAGACTTTGATTCAGGGCCTTATAACTGTTAAACTCAACACCAGCCCTACTTTTGCACTAAGAGCAACATAAAGAAGGTTACATACAGCAGGAGTGGGAGGCAGTGTGTGTCTAAATGAACTACAGGATAGTATGTTACATACAGAAAATCTTTTTTATTTTTTTATTTTTTTATTTTTTTTTGGAAGAGATACGCTTGTTGAGGGGCAGTCTAGCTGTAATGCACCTATCCCCTCTTTCTCTCTTCAATGGAATTTTCTTGTAATTTTATCTATTTTCTCTTGCAAATAAGAAAGGAATTATAATATAGAAAGAGTTAGAATTCTCCCAAGGCCTGAGCTAGGACTGCTGTTGGCGAAATTGTCATATGTGTTTTGGTTTCAGTGGACCTATGATAATCTACGTTTAATCCACAGTGGCAGAGGCTCTCCCTCTGAACTATACATTCAGTAGCAGATGCAATTATACTGAGGAAGTACCAAATAAATGCTTTTCCTTGAATTAAAAAAAATTAATCATTGTTGCCATATAACTTAACAGAATGGGTTCTCTTGCTTTCTGTGTTGTATTGTAATAGGCATGCACAGACCTTCTGTCACACCACAAGCAGCTTACAGTGGGCCTGCCACCTGAGCCGCGTGAAAAAACTATTACCGCGTAAGTGTTGGCTCTGTCTCACTCTGGATGTCTTGTAGTTCAGAGTTCCTACTGCTGATACAGTGTTTCCAAACTATTAACTATCATTTTCAGAAAGAAGCATGGGTCTGTGAGCTGGAAGGTCTATGAAGCAAAGTTGTTTTGGTGCATTTAAAAATTAAATTAAAATTTCTAACTCTGAACAGTTGACACACGTAGAAAATAACAGGCATCACAGGCACTCCTAACTGTCTGGTTCACTTTCTTTAGCCCTCTGCCACCTGAAGAGCTGTCAAAGCTTATTTATGAAGCTAGTGGGCAAGACATCAGTATAGCAGTCCTGACCCAGGTATAAAGCCCATGGATGGAGATTTTTTTTCTTTTCTTTTTTTATGCTAAACCTTCTTTTTGTTGTCTGGTACTGGCAAAAGTTACAATGAATTCCCCTGAATTTTGTTCATTTGCTCATCCCAGGAGATAGTGGTGTATTTGGCTATGTACGTCAGGTCACAGCCCAGCCTTTTTGCAGAAATGCTCAGACTCCGCATTGGACTAATAATTCAGGTGATGGCTACTGAGCTGGTCCGCAGTTTGAACTGTTCAGGTAAGACCAATTTTACTGTAATACTGTAGTAAACACACCTCTCTCCTCTCCCCACCTCCAGTGATCAACGTTTCAGTTACATAGGTCAAGACAAATATTTGCTTATTTGTAACATAGCCCTTTTCTTAAAATAACTATTAAAATTCTTCCTTCAGTAAACGCTGTAAAGAAACATTCGTGGCGGGAGGGGGAACTGTAAAACTCCTAATATAATGGTTCTATTTTTAAGTAGACTCCAAGGTGGGTGTAGGTGTGATTTTCGCTTTTATTTACCCAGAAAAGCTCAGCTAAACATAATCTGTTTTTTTAAATTAAATCCTTTGTCTCACACACATAGCTGAAAACTTCAGAAATAATCTGCATTCCTAGCATCCTTTTGACACATAGAAATACCCACTCTCTTTTTAAAAAATATTGTAGGCATTTATGCTATGTCTTTTGTTACCCAGCAATGTGCACTACGGGGATAGATATACTGTAACTCCCCTGTGTGGATGCTGCCGGCATGAACTAAAGGTCCCTAGTTTGTGTTAATTTAGTCCTGTTCAGTGAGGGCTGCATTAACATGAACCAGGCATGTTTTAGTTCATGCCTTCAGTGTCCACATAGTGAAAGGGAGTTGCAGAGCAGTACATTAAGGTGTGTTGCCATTCATCCAGTGCCTCCTCCCTACCCCATGTTTGAACTGCAGGGCTGTGTAGTCAAGCCCTTAAGCTGCCCTGAGTAAGTCACATTGAGGCCTGGTCTGCAACTAAAACATAGATTGATCAATCTAAATTGCTCAGAGCTGTGAAAAATGCAATGTCCTGTTCTAAGTAGTTAGGCCAATCTAACCCCACTGTGAAACCACTAGATCAACGGAAGAATTTTTCCATTGACCTGGCTATGTTATGTCACTCAGGACTCTGAATAGTCCACCCTTCTGAGCGACATAAATTGCACCAACATCAGTGCCTATGTGGATAGTGCTGTGTCAGCAGGAAAGCTCATGCCATTGCAGAGACAGGTTTTTTATCTCAACAGGAAAACTCTCCCAAGGTATGTCTACACTAGCCCACTAGTTCGAACTAGGGAGGCGAATGTAGGCATTCGAAGTTGCAAATGAAGCCCGGGATTTAAATATCCCGGGCTTCATTTATCTTCAGCGCCGCCATTTTAAATCCCCCTTAGTCCGAACTCCGTGCCCGCGGCTGCACGCGGCACGGGTAGGCTAGTTCAATTAGGATCTCTAATTCGAACTGCTGGTACCTCATTCCACGAGGAGCGCGGGCACGGAGTTCGGACTAAGGGGATTTAAAAATGGCGGCGCCGGAAGATGTCAAATGAAGCCCGGGATATTTAAATCCCGAGCTTCATTTGCAACCAGGCCTACATTAGCCTCCCTAGTTCGAACTAGGGGGCTAGTGTAGACATACCCCCATTGACATAGATTAGGGGTCATCAACATATGACACACAATGCCATAAGTGGCACGCAAGATGATTTTGAGTGTCATGCACCTGCCTCCCAGGTGATCTGTGGCTCAAGCGCAACCATCCCTCCCCCACACAGGGAGCCGGTGCTGCAGTTTGAGCCTCGCAGCATGGCATAGGGGCCCAGGCAAGCAGAGCAGGAGACGTTATCCTGCACTGGGCTCCGCGTCCCTTGGGCTGCCCCTGCCCTGCCTGGGTGTGTAGCTCCCAGGAGCTAAGGGGTTAACAACCCTTGCCACAGGCTCTGCCTCCTGCTCTGGGAGGGGGTGGGGCTGGGGCTGCTTTGCAGATTGGGGTGGCGCTGCCAGTCACATGCCACCTCTGTGGGGCGCCAGGGCCCAGACTTAGCTGTGGCTGTTTCCCGCATGTGGGGAGACCCTTCCCCAGCGCCCTGCTGTGACTGTCTGGGGGCTGGAGCCAGCCCTGGGCAGCCCTGGGCTCTGCTTGCCCCAGCCCCGGAGCCACAGCCTGCAGGCAAAGGGCTGGGCCAGGCAGGAAGTGACTCTGCTCCCATTGCCCCCTCGTTACCCCAGCACTGCTCCCAGGGGGCTGCAAGTCCCAGCGCTGCTTCCCCAATGGTGAATGCGCCGGGGGCACAGAGATATGTGGGGGGAGGAGGGGGGTGAAGGCGGATGCGGCGCACACTTGAGGCTACTGAGAGAGATTAATGAAACTGCTAAAATGTAAGTAGGGCTATTATTGACTTTTAAAAGTATCAATGGCATGCAGATCCGTAAATAGAAGCGAATAAGTTAAATCTTGGCATGCCACTTCTGAAAGGTTGCCGACCCTGGCATAGTCTTCACCAGACAGGCTGCAATGGCACAGCTCTGCTGGTACAGCTGCACAGTTGCAGCATGGTATGTAGAGACATAGCAGGCCTGCCCACAGGTGAGCAAAGGGGCCAGCTGCCCTGGGCCCAGAGACTCATGGCTGCCCCTGTCACTATAGCAGCAGTGGCAGTGGCTGAGCCTTGAGCAGCATGTGCCAGGCAGTGCTGAAGGGCTGGCTAGGGGAGCTAGCCTCCAGCCCCACCCCCTTCTATCTTAGGCCTCACCCCTTCTGGGGGCCTCCAGCTGCCTCCCTGCCCCCGAGTGATGTCTGTCAGCTACCCTGAGACATAGCCTCAGATATTTTTGGAATATCTTTTTGAAGTGACTTCATATCAATTCCAAATTTAGAAGCAATTAACCTACCTCTACTTCCCCACCTCACACATACATACTCTGCAGTCCTAATTATTCTTGGCTATGGAGAGTTAGTTTTGAAATGTCTGAATATTGATATATTTTCTTTTTAATTTTATTTCCCCAACCTCCCAACTGAGATATATAAGATCTATTGTGTGATGTTACTCATGTCCTTTTGCAAGTGGGAATTAAATAAATGAGCTGCACATTGCATAGCTAATACAGCATGGAAGTTCATGAGGTAGGAGACAGTGAAGCTGAAGGGAAATCCATGAACAATTGAAAGACTCACCAAACAAGAAAATCTAAAGGTGTCACAGTTCTGTGTAGCTGCCGCAGCCATTAGCAGAAGCAAAAAGAGTTAATTGATACCAAATCATAGTCAAATCTTGGTGCCAATACTGGACATGGGGTCTGCACAGACTTCTATGTCCTAAATGGTCTCCATATCTGTGTCGCACTAAGTGAATCCTGTGTGGGAAACTTCCTGTCACTAGCATCTAGAAGGCTTCTCAGTTTTTCCATCTCCTAAGCATGAAGTCAGAGACTTTGCCACACGTTTTGGCAAATTGGAACACACTGCCAACACAAATATTAACCCTAGTGACCCAAAACCAACAACAACAACAACAAATAGACTAGTAGCACCTTAAAGACTAACAAAACTTGTAGATGGTATCATGAGCTTACATGGGTGCAATCCAGTTTTTCAGATGACAGGAGTATTAGAAGTCCAGATCCAAGAATAAATAAGGAAAGGGGGTGGGGGGGGAGAGAAAAAAAAAAGAAAAAAGGAGGGGGAAAAGGAGAAAATAAAAAGTGAGAAACAGTGAGTAGATGGTTCAAATAGTTACAAGAGACTGATAAGAACAATTAGCATCTCCATTGTTTGGTTGGTTGGTAAGTCATGAAGATGTAGAAGGTAGTGTGGGGGAGCCAGCTGATGTCCTTTTCACACCATTTGCATAAGACTTAAACTTGTAAATGAAGTTAAGTTCCAATCCTTCTCTGTGTATTTGGCTTGAGGAATTGGCCTAAAACAAAACAATGACTTGGAGATGCATTAATGAGTGTCCAAGTAGATTAAAGTGTTCTTCCACAAGCCAAATACACAGAGAAGGATTGGAACTTAACTTCATTTACAAGTTTTTATGTCTTATGCAAATGGTATGTTTTGTTAGTCTTTAAGGTGCTACTAGTCTATTTGTTGTTGTTTTAAATTTTTCCTGTTACAGACTAATTCAGCTACCCCTCTGAAACCTGGTGACCCAAGTAGTTAGCCAGTATTTGGGAACTTGTGGGTTGTTTCCATTAGGAGAAGAAACTGATGATGGAGTTAAGATTTTTTTTTTTTTTTAACAATCCTGTTTGTTTACAAAAAATATACAAAGTCCTGTTTCCCAGAACACAATAAGAATAGTTTATTTCCAGTTCTAGGCCTCTTTCCATCCTTCACTCTGCCCAAAAGCTTTCTCTCACACTTAACTTTTTCTTGGAGTCATGCTACAAATGCTTCTCTGGCCATCTCTGGGGACTTCCTTACTGCTCTCTTTGTCTGCCTCTGTTGTGTTTCTTCTGTTTCTGTCCCTTATATGGACAGCTCCATCAAACAATACCCAGCCCTCTGCAATACCCAGCC